>OX346277.1:8169953-10569953 GCA_947049275.1 Epinotia bilunana
TCGGAGAGAACACAACGAGTGTCTACAACGAGTGATTGGGTCCCATTGATGACTATCAATGGGACCCAATCAGCAGGGACAACTGTTGCTCTTGGTGTTCCTCAAGGCTCGATTCTGGGTCCGTTTCTATTTCTGATTTACATAAATGACCTACCAAATGTGTTGCAAGATAAACATGATATAGTGTTATTCGCTGACGACACGTCGCTTATCTTCAAGGTAGACAGGAAAGAGAAAAGCTTCGATGGTATTAATGATGCGGTCAACACTGTTGTGAAATGGTTTACAGCAAATAATTTACTGCTAAATTCCAAGAAAACAAAGTGTATCAGATTCACTTTACCTAATGTCAAGCAGGTAAACAATACCAAGATCCAATTAAAGGGCGATGAACTGGAATTTGAAGATAAAACAGTGTTTTTAGGTATCACCTTGGACTCAAAACTACAATGGCATGCGCATATCGTCGCCCTAGCTGGAAAACTTAGTTCGGCAGCCTATGCAGTAAGACGCATAAGACAGTTAACAAACGTTGAGACGGCCAGGCTGGTGTACTACAGTTACTTCCACAGTGTTATGTCCTACGGAATCCTGTTGTGGGGGAAAGCGGCTGATATCCAGACCATATTCGTGCTACAGAAACGAGCTGTACGCTCCATATACGAACTAAAAGCTCGAGATTCTCTCAGGGACAAATTTAAGGAGGCAAACATTCTTACTGTAGCATGCCAATACATTCTTGAGAATATCATGTATGTGCGGAAAAACCTTCATGAGTTCAAACTCAACAGTGATATCCACGACTACAACACCAGAAGTAAAAACAAGATCGCAGTGAAGGCTAGTCGTCTCCGCAAGGTTAGCACGTCGTTCGTGGGGAACTGCATACGTTTTTACAATAAAATACTCACCGAAATTGTTAATTTACCGTTCAGTAAATTTAAGTCTCATGTTAAAAGTAATTTGCTGAGCAAGGCGTATTATACTGTCAACGATTTCTTAAACGACAAAAATGCCTTTAAGCCAGTAGTAGTTTAATTCTATTAGGAATATACCTAAATACACGTAATCATTATAAGTACCTACCTGAAATAACTGTTCCGTTTTATGTAAGAAGAGAGCACATAATGCTGTTTCTCGCCGAACAAGTCGCTTAATCTTTGTTATTATCAATGTCCGGTGGCTTGAATATGTCATGCTCGCTTAAAGGGCTTTGCTTACGGTGGCGTCGTTGATCGGGTCGCCACCTTCCCTAAAATATGGTTGAGGGAGGCGATGGCTGAGATATGCGTCATACTCGTGATCGGGTGCTGTTTGTGGAGTCCGGACTGTTCATGCTTGCAAGGGCATAGTACATAGTTAACTAATTACATACTAGTGTTATTATTATGTATGTCTTTCCCGCTCACGGGACAATGACGTCCCGGACCTTTGGGAGGCGTGCGTGGAGCTAGGTACCTACAAAGTACCAACTGAGCCAATGTACGTAGAGGCCCTTTTGACAATTTAATAAAATGCAAGGAGTACACCGAGCGGATGCTGTCCCTTATTATTATTATTATTATCGTATTGACGAGAGACATCATTCTGATCTTGACACGTTTTATTGTTATTGACCCTGTACATCTCTGACAATATTACATCATTGTTCCTTTCTTGTTTTGACGCTTAGAGACCGTATACATCTCTTAGAATATTAGAATAATTATTATTTGTATTTGGAAGCTCAGAGACCTTATATATCTCTGGAATACTGAATTAATATGATTAACTTCTTGTTAATGCTGATACAGATCTTATATCGAATGTAATGGTCATATTTTGCAATTTTGTTTTGTTTACATTAACTTAGTGACGTTTAGTTTGTTAACCTTTTATATATAATTTTAAATTATTATTGTGTAAGGTTATTATTATTATTTTATTGTAAATTACGGTTTGACATGTAAAAGTGCCCTTGTGGCCTATTTGCAGAATAAATAATTGAATTGAATTGAATTGAATCTAATTTATAGTTAAATTAAAAGCTAAGTATTTTAAGTAGGTTAGTTAGTACAACTTGGTTTACAGAATATAGGTAAGTAGGTTACATGATTACATTTGAATAAGTGCATCTTTAATATTTTTCTTATTTTACATCCTTTCCCATATACGTTTTGTACATGTTCAGGTAATTGATTTATTATTTTAGGCAGTAAGTATGAGTATTTTCGAGCACCGTATATGTTATTATATTTAGGTAAACAAAATTGGCTTTGGGATGATAGCTTTCTTAATCTAATACGTCTTTTCTTAACTTTGAGTTTTGTAACATTGTGATCTTCTTCAATTAAGACAGCTAGTTTAATTATTTCTTGTACAGGAAATAGATTACAGTATTTAATTAGTTGTGAATAGTCGGTTACATAGTAGTGCTCTTTAATATTTTTTGGTACAATAGTTTTGAGTATTCTAATTTGTAGGTTATATATTTTTTCCATATAGGTCTTAAAGGTTCTACCATAGGTACCCAGGGCGTATCCGATCACAAAGTCAGCGAGGGCTAGGTATAGCAGACGTAGGGTTATGTACGGTACTTTATGCTTTAGAATGGATAATCTGCTCAGGATAGCTTGAGAGCTATCAGCTTATCGCATACGTAATTCACATGAGGTCCCCAGTTGTGTCTGTGATCTATTAAAGTCCAAGGTACATGTGTTCCTTTACCACTTCTATTTTTTCACAGTTACACGTAACTGTGCAGCTGTGAGTGTGGAGTTGGCAATTGTGTTGATGGGCAACTACAGAAACTTCGTGAGCACCTTTGTTATGAGCCGAACGAACATGCATTATTTTTGTTTTTTGCGCGTTAATAACAAGTCCGACGTCATGCTCCCATTTACAGAGAGTGTTAAAGTTTGTTTGCATTACGCTCTCGGCCTTAGCTATATGTCGGTCGGCTGTGATAATGCATGTGTCGTCCGCGAACTGGTAGACAGAGCCCTCATTTATAATGTTACACATTTCATTAACATACAACAAGTATTCGGTTGGGCCAATAATACCTAGATCCCTGTGCCGTCCCATTATCCGTTTTTACAGCTTCACTGTATGTGTTATTAACCTTAACTCGAGTATGTGTACTGTTAGCGTGATAGTTTTTTAGCAAATTAATAAAGTCAAACATTCTTCACATTTAATTTGTGTTTCTAGAGCTTTATATTTTATTAATAAACAAATTGTATATACAAGATGATAACTAACAATAACAAAAATAAATGAAAACTAAGTTAAATCTAAATAAAAAGTTTCTGTCAAAAATTTCATTTTTGGTACAAGCTTTTATTGCCGACTGTACTTTTCTGTATACCATCATCAACTACTCATTGAGACGATTCTAACGAGCCCAAACTCGATGGGATTATGTGGTTTTATTACGGAGTTCCTATGGCCACCTTCCAGCTCCATCATTAGATCAGCTCCACGTTATAATAATATTGCATTGTCACGCGATTTACACATGCATACAACATTTCAGCTCAATCGGAAATCGGGAAGTGGATCAAATTTAACTTGCAAGATTTGATTACAGACAGACAGACAGACAGACAGACAACGGGACAGGTGAAACTAAATAAAAGCTTGTAAAAAGGCCCTCGTATCATTGTACTGAGGACGCTGGCGGCATTTCCTCGCTGAATTGCAATGCTGATGCGTTGCGCGAAAAAGCCGCCAGCTCTTCGGTCACCAGTTACGTCAACCAGACGTTTCGCGATTTCCGCAAATAACTTTTGCGTACTGGGACCCCACGGACCTAGGGTCTCAACGCCAAACGATACAAAGTTGTACTCTCTGCCGAGGCCTCTTATATTTAAAGCATTTCAGGTTTTCGGCATCTTCCGCCGCTGCACCCGCTTTAGAAGTAGTCCGTTGGAGGTGGGACGGTGCCAGTGTGTCTACACAGGTAGCGTTCCACACAAGCATCCGTCCCAAACTCCAAGGAACCACACACACATCAGGTCTTTTGCCATCATCTCTGACAATGCCAGGCGGATCAAGAAGAGCAGGCACATTGATTATTACAAAACCAGCTATATATGTAACCACATGCCGAGGAAATTCTGTCAGCCTTGTTGGATCAGCAATATAGTCGTGATTTCTAGATACCACGACTCCTGACTCAAGAGATTGCTGAAGGTTGCTATCGTCTTCAACCAACTGACTGTGATATGTTGTGTTGTTTATTTCTATTTCAGGCTTAGTACATGTCAAGATATTAATGTCAGTTAATGGAACGCAATTAAATACCTGTTCCTGTACCTGTGTGTGTGTAGATGTTTTAGGTCACCATGAACTAAACGCTTCGCTGTAGGGTTATTGTTGAACCCGTTTTTGCTCTTAGGTACAGCAAAAAAAACGAGCTCCAAATGATCTTGACTAAGTTTGTAAGTCGTCATTTTATTGGTTTTTACTAAATTTTCATAAAAATGCAATAAACTCGTTATAGAACTCATGAATCCCTATGGTCCCGGTTTTTCTGTTTGTTTCAAAAAAAAATAGGTCGTGCCCATTTTCGAAGATTTTATATAAAGATACATATTATTCAGGAATTGTTTCACGGCTTCAAAGTTAGTAGATGTTAGTGGTTTTTTTAAAGTGCATATGCATTTAAATTGCGGGAGTTCATAATATCAAACAGTGAGTTCAAATTCCTAATAAACTCCACTGTTGCGTCACAATGTTTGAATTGTTCAAGCTCGAGATTAACGTCGCAAAATTCGAGTGCATTTGCTACTGATTCGCTAAATAGCTGTGACGCAAGTTTTAAGTACTTTCATGTTTTTTTTAAATAATTTATATGCGCATTTCAAATTTTGTTGGCTAAGTGAAAACCTTCGCTTTCTTGTAACTACTAAGAGTTTTATATAATCCCATGAAATTGTTTTCCCTTCCGCATTTGTTAAATACAACTTATCTCCCAAAGTATTCCTTACTAACTTCAACATGTGCAAAGGGGTCAGGAAATATAACAATGTTTTTCCCGTTGCACGTTGTGCGAAAGACAGGACCGGATTAATTACATCGCCTGTTAATTGGCATCCCAATAAAATTAGTAAGTATCTATACACATAATAAAGCTGAAGACGGTCGAAAGTCTGTACATGGAAGATATTCGAAATAAAGTTTGCTGGGGATACTTAGAATCGATAACGGAACACGATCCAAAAGTTTTAGATTTTTTGTCTGTTTATTTGTACGCGGTTGACGTGAAAACAGCTAAACGGATTTTGATGAAAACTTTACTAATCAATCGAGAAAATCCCGGCCAAAATATAGGGTATAAGAATTATAAAGATAATGGTGCAAAGGGGTTAAAAAATGGGGTTGAACTTTGTATGTAATGGAAATTCTTAAATCTATGAGCTAAAGACTTGAGAATTGACAAGCATGTACTGGACTAGAAACTAAAAAGAACCCTATTCAAACTTTTAGCAAAATATAGATAACACATGAAAAAACCTGGGATGTAAAATAGTGGTAGGTGGCTAAACACTAGCGATGCGCGACTTTGAATGATACTAAATCGATTAGTCGATTATAATAATCATTCGACTCAATTTATAATCATTCGATTATTAGTCACTCACTACTAATGAACGCAGAGTCGACTCGATCCAAGTCGAATTGAAGTAGTTGAACTGAATGGAGTCGACTAGTCGAGCCGTGGCATTACAAGCTTATCTATAGTTTACCATTAGTAGTTACTAATTAGTTGTCGTCATTCGATTATCAACATTAGTATATTACTAATGTCATAATCGATTATTCATATTAGTAATCGCTAATTATTCGATTAGTCGAATCATTCGAAGTCGCGCATCGTTACTAAACACTACATATTAACCAAAACTGGTTGATACCTCCCCCCATTGTAACTATTAGACATAAGAGACCTAATTATAATGGAACTTCAGTCACTGACGACGTCGCTATTTTTATTGAAAAACCAGCAACCTTGATCTCTGCGTTCCTATATTTGCTATGAAATCAGAGGTCATCTAAAGTTGTTTGAAGGTTGATTTGAATACTTATCTCGAATTATCATAGTTCACCAACGTCAAGGGATGTGGCTATACAATTTGGACAAAACGGCATGCCGCGGAGAATGGAGTATCTATGGTATGTTTTTTTGATGTAGAAAATTCCCGTGATTTTCTGAAAATATTCGCATAAGGAGCGCTAAAGGGATTATTTGGGGCTTTCATTCCTACGAAAACCGCTGCCCTCGCTTCGCTTCTTTTTCGCTTATATCTCCGTTTACCTTCGGGGTTTTGCCCTCAAGTTTCGATTGTAAGACACCGTAAGATAATGACTGTCCTTAGGGGTCATTGCTCGCATTGAGACCGTTCTCAAGAAGGGTTGCTTTGGGCCTTACATTCCAACGAAAACGCCTTACTTGCCTCGCCACGCAACTTCGGAACTTGGCCTGGAATTTCGCTTCCAACACACCTGGGGATAGTAAGTGTACGTGGGGGCTCTCCCTCAGGTTTCACTTGCAAGACACCGGGAGATAATGAGTGTCCTTCCATGGGGGCGCCTTAAGAGCGGTTTTGAAGGAATGTTTCGAGTCTCACTTCAACGAAAAGCACGGCATTTGGCCTCGCGTGCCTCGCCACTCACCTATGGGATTTACTTCGCCCTTCGCCTCGCCACTCACCTACGGGTTAGTAAGTGTCCGTGAGGGCTCGCTTGCCTCGCCGCTTATTTTCGGTATTTAGGCCAGAGGTTTCGCTTGCAAAGACACGTAGGGATTGTAAGTAACTGTGGGGGCTTGCCTTCGGGTTTTCGGCCCTCGAGCTCGCCTAGGTAGCGGTCTCTAAAATAATGCTATAGGCCTTTAATTCCTTCGAAAAGCTCACCCGAAGATAATGTGGCCATAGGCCTTCAGCCCTCGAGTGCTTTCTTAAGGCTTGATTTGGATCTTTCATTGTTACGAAAAGATGCCTGGCCACTCACCTTCTGGACTTCTCACCTTCTGGACATCTGGGGATAGTACGTGTCCGTGGGGGCTCACCCACGGGCCTTCAGGCACCGAGCTCACATAGCGACCACTCTCTAAAATCATGCTTAGGGCCTGTCATTCCTACGAAAAGCTCAGCCTTCGGCTCCGCTTGCCTCCCCGTTTATCTTCAGAAATTCGGTCCTCAGAGGTTTCGGTTACTCGGAGATAACGAGTGTTCATGGGGGATCGGGCCTTAGGCTTTTGGGCTCGCATTTAGACCGCTCTCTGAAGGATTGCTTTAGGCCTTTAATTCCATTGAAAAGCTCGGCCTTCGGCCTCTCTTGCCTCACCGCTCGGCACTTTGGCCTCAGGTCTCGCTTGCAAGACACCTTAGGATTGTGAGTGTCCGTCGGGCTCGCCCTAGGGTCTTAGGACCTGGGGCTCGCATAGGGAGCGCTCTCTAAAAGGATACTTTGGGCATCTATATAATATTATTGACGACCAAGTTTATGAGGGTGTTTATTTAGATTCGAAGAGAATTTGAACTGTTACACGCACAGTCTATGGAAATGAAATCTTTATTTTCATTCAGAAGTATGGTTAAACATAAGAATACCATGTAAACCATAATTTATGCGCGTACGAAGTCGCGGGCAGAAGTTATTATAAATATGCGAAAGTTTGCACCTCAATCACTCAGAAACGGCTGAACTGATTAAAATGAATTTTGGTACATTATTGCAGAGGCCGGGAAATAGCAATTCGTGGATGAGTTCAATTCGTAAAAAGTACATGGAATGACACATAATGCCCGTTTGTGTCGAAATTATATTTTAAAAACGGAAAAACATCAAAAATCTATTTCCTTGATTGATTGAAATGAATGATTATGTATTTCAAAAATATAAAATAATTATTTAAAAATCTTAACGTATTTATTTTTTCTTTTTGTATATTTTGTCACTAATGTTTTCCTTTTTGAGACATTTTAAATACGTCACTTCTGTCACTTCTGCCTACACGAAAAGTTTAATATCTATGCCAATTCAAGAAAATCAAGAATACGTGACAAAACTTAAAGTACACTACAATATATTCGATAGGCCAAATCATACCCACATCCCTATTCCGTTATAGCCAAGTGTATTCATACGTTGCGCAGTCCATACGACGTTTTGGTTTCAAACGGTCGCATCTTCATATTTCTGAAAACACTGCCATCTGCCGTGTAACGGACGTAAGAAATATTTACTTGACACTCTAAATTAGACCGTAAATAGTAGTGGTTAAAGTATCTCTTGCATATAAAATTTGCTACCGTTAACAACTTATTGCAACCGTATATTTTAACAAATCGAAAGCGTATTGCAATTTGCAATTGTTCGCTCGTGTACCTATTTATTGAAGTGTGGTTGTGTGCGTGCAGCGACATTGGTTCTCTATGAAAATCGGTTGAATGCCACTTCCAATGGTTTGCTATTCCGTGTTTTAAATTATTTGTAAAGAATTTGCATTACTTAAATAAAAAATTTAAAAAAAGATGCTATCAAGTAAAGTTTATATTTGCATGTTTAACAAACCTCAATTGGTGTTGCAAGAGGTAAGTAGATATTGTATCATTTATAGTAATACTAGCTTCCGCCCGCGACTTCGTCCGCGTGGACCCGGGATAAAAACTATCCTATAATTTAATCCAGGCTATAAACTATCTTCGTGCAAAATTTCATTCAAATTGGTTCAGCCGTTTAAGCGTTATTGAGTAACAAACATCCAAACGCATTTATAAAATTAGTAGGATGTAGGTAATTATATATGTATATATAATTACATATTACTGGAGTAGGTATATCGTGCGTCAATCGTCGTACGATTTCAACGAAAATCATTGTGAAACGTAAAAAGAAAATATTGTTATGTTCGAAAAGTACTATATTGAAATAAGTAAATAGTCTGTGTGGAGTACTGCGTCACTGTTCCGCCTTATGTTTGCAGCACGGCTAGCACGCGACGGCGCGTGAGCTCTCTCGATTTTTCTCGCACTATCCGTCTCTCTCTTATTAGAACACTTAGAAGAAGAGGTATAGTGCGATAAAAATCGAGAGTATGTCGCGGCCGTCGTGTGCTAGACGTGCTGACGATCTTGCACCCTACTAGCCGGAACCGATGTTACTGAGATGTCGCTTGGTTCAGCAGGATATAGATGCGGTTGTGAAATGGTCCCATGATAATGGCATCATATTAAACACAGATAAAACAAAACTTCTCGTCATACAATCACCATACTTATCCGTAGCAGAAACTCCGCCACTAATGTACCCATAGCTTTAAATGTTTTCATAAAAGTCTAAATAACTGTCAATGCAAACCAATTGAATAAGTAGACTGTGTAACATATATTGGTGTCAACATTGATGCTTCATTTTCCTGGCTCCAACATATTAGTTATATTTCCAGTAAATTAAGAATCCTTATAGGAAAAAGTTTTCCAAGTCTAAGTTTTAAAGTTTCTAGTAACATACTGAAATGTCTACTTTGCAATAGTAGATTCTGTATTGAGCCCTTGACTGTTATGGATGCGGGATACATTGATAAACTGGAGGCATTGCAAATAAAATTTTTAAAACTATTAGTCAATGGGAAAACAAGAAAAAGTTACAAGGGAGATTATTCAAAATTATTTAAAATTTGGAAAATCCTTCCAATTAGTTTAAAACATAAATATCTAATAGCAGTAAACAACCATGGCAGTCGGGTGCATACTCCAATACTTATGGAGCATATGATGGCACTAGGTCGGTGTTTGCGGGTAACTATGAAGTACCTCGTGTAAATAACTATTTTGGAGATAGAATGTTACCTAAACGACTTCCGTACCTACTAAACACCTTGCCCGAAGACATTCGACGCGAGCCAAATAAGCTTAAATTTAAAAAAGCTTTGAAAAAGCACTTACTCCAAACACGAGTAAGAAATGCTAAAAAGCAAATGCCACGTAAATGTCTTAGCGCGACGCTATATGTGCGCACATTATGCAATTATATTAGATACATATTAGTTAAGATTATAGAGTGAAAAGTTATTGTGATAGATAGTTTTTATAGAGACTCGTATAACCGCAGACACACTGTTAAAACAGTTTTGCAGGAATGTAATAGATTAAGTTTTTCATCGCATTGTTTAGTAATAAAAAATAAATAAATAATAAAATAAAAAGTAAATTAGTAACATATTTCCCTTTGATATCCTAGACGAAGAAACACAGACGACTTTATCATTTAAAAATGTAATGTATCTGGAATGAGGCATAGAGAGTGAAATGAAACAAAAAGTACATGTATTCAATCATCAACACAGCCAGGTTGCTTATTCCTCTTGCATTTGCAATGTTAAGCGATATATTCTAGTAAATATAGATATTCTCAGGAAATTCACACTATCAAATTTCGCCTAAGATCGCTTATGCAAATATCGAATAAACAGGTACATTTTGTCAGTTGCCATTTAGCTAAATCAAAAAAATGTATGTTCGCATGTAAAAAGTTCAATGTCCTAATAATAGGCCGTTGGGCCTGCTTTAGACGATGGAAAGGCTGTGTCGAGGCGAAGAAGCTCAGTTGCTGACGACGGTGGCAGTCGTACCTGAAGCCCATGGGGCGTCAGTTGTTGCAGGTCTCGATGGTGCTGGACTCACTGCTACTGATCGCGGCAAACAAAGAAATCGTGTAAATATTGGTAGCTGCGGGATAAAATAGAGCCTTTGTCCTTACCGAAGGCCCATTCGATTCACTGGTAAAATAAATTTTGAAATCTGATGTGTAATTCCGGAGATTACATAGTACATACAACCTTACGAGTTTTCCTATTTAAAATACTAGTACTTATATATGTCGCACTGGAATAGTATAATCCGCCGTTTTAAATAACAGCTAGCTGTTTTACAAAACAGCGCTGTTTTGTAATACGGCGGGTTGACAATTAGGCGAATTGAATATCGCTGAACGAAAATCTGCTGGAATGTGTTCAGCGCTAATCCTTCTTCAATACAGTTGTATTGAATGTAATACAGCGGGTCATTAGCCGCCGCTCTATATAGAATACAAACTGAATACATAGCCAATAAGCCTTTCAAATATAGACAGGTAGGTACAGAGATTATACAGAGTAGTGTCAAAGAAAAAATCTGTAGAGCCTCCCACAGACTGGCGCGGCCTGGTCGCAGCGGTCAAACTTGTCATTAGCTGTCAAATTTACTATTGACCGCCACCGCAGGCCGCGCTAGTGTGTTGCACGCTTAGTACAAGTACGAGTAGCGCACAGCGGTGGCGGAGAGTTAAACCATATGGATCAGAAATCCGAAGGCACCGTTTCGTTTCATTTCTGGAGCCACGTAACATATGTGTAATTGAGTTTTCCGAGAGCTCTACTTTTTCAGTAGCACCAGTTATTGAGAATCTCTGGGTTTGTTTTGGCAAGCAGCTATTGTAGATCTAGTAAAAAAAGTAGCGGCGGTGCCTGTATCTTCGTAAGGGAAAACATGTTATTCCAAGACTTATCTATTCCTAATATATTTGAAGTTTGTGGTATAAAATTAAACGATATACATATGTTGTGCATTTACCGACCAAACACGACAAAGAAAGACAATTTTCTGGAAACATGGAAGCTCTTTTAGATTTATTCAGTTATTCCCGTGCATTATTAATTTGCGGTGACTTTAACGTAAATTTACTAACTAATAGCCTCGTAACTAGACATTTTATTGATCTGCTTAACATGTTTCACCTGAAACCTCATGTAAACGAACCAACCCGCATTACAAATCATAGCAGCACTTGCATTGATAATATTATAACTAACTTCACAGTCATATTTGCAGTTATATTTGCTCAGTCAAATGTCTATAAATAAAGTATTATCGTATTAAAAAAAATATAAGAAGTGACGAAGTCGATTGTTGCTATTACCGTCCTAAAATAACGGCTATGAATCTATTTACGATTTTTATGCAGCTATTACCGATCTTTACCCGGGTATGTCCTAAAACTACGACTATAAATTGCCCACATTTTATGAGTCGGTAATACATTGTCCTTACATATTTTATTACCGACCCATAGGAGTCGGTAATGGCAACCATAAGAAACCATTACCGACCCATATAAGTCGGTAATAGCTACCATAAGAAGCTATTACTAATAGTTTCTTATGGTTGCTATTACCGACTCATATGGGTCGTTAATAGTTTCTTATGGTTGCTATTACCGACTCCTTTGCTCGGGTTTGGGTCATTAATAAAATATGTAACGACAAACATAAAATTAATTACCGACTCATAAAAAGTTGTTTTTTTTAATTCAATTGACCTTCTGACTTCAAAAGTGATTAATATCACAAAAATATGAACATAATAATACTACTTTAAAAGAGAAACAATCATTTACGAAGATTACTATAAAATATCGATCTACCTAAATTATCATAATTTTGGTTAAATTGACAACGCTAAAATAAGAAAACTGGACAAAAATGTATGTGTCGCTAATAGAATTTTGAATGACTTAAATCTAAATAAACTAAGATCTTGCCTAGATCAGGTATGCTGGAATTCTGTATATGAGACGAAAGACGCGAATGTTGGTTTTAAATTTCATGATATTTTAATGTTACATTTCAGTGAATGTATTCCTAGGATTAAGGTTAGAAATAAAAATTGTACTATGAAAAACAGGAACTGATTGACGAAAGGCATTAGAAAGTCAAGTATAGTTAAGCGTAATTTATTTTTCATGACGAAATTTTGTAAGGACGAAAGCTAGTAGCGTACGATAAATCGTACAGTACCTTGCTAAAAAGGATTATAATTTTTTCAAAAAATAAACGTAACGAATGCAAGATTACTAATTCCAAAAACAAAGTAAATGCAACTTGGAAACTTATTAATGAAACTATGAAAAACTCCAAGAATAAATCAGCTTCGACTCCGATTACATAGGATTGTCAGATGGGAAAAATAAAGCAATTTGTAATAGCAATGCACGTGATATATTTTATAATTACAGGCTGTAGCAAAAAACGTCTTTAGGATCAAAATTGGACCGGACCTACCATCTTTTGAACCCACTACTATGTTTGTTACACCAGCAAGTAAGGATGAACTGCTAAAAATTATTGCAAACCTTAACCCGTCAAGCGTCCTGTAGACTAACGTTAATCTACAGCAATTTTGTAGCGGTAGCGTCCAGTAGACACACGCTAGTCTACAGTCCAAATCGCTGATTAGTCCAATTTCTGTACATCGATTCGTTATGGTGTCAGCTTGATAGATATTTTACTAGCCAATAACAGCTATCAGAGCACACAAATTTGATTTTTAACCAATCAAAATCCTCAACAGTGACGTGAAAATAATTTTATTCTCTGCATTGGCGGAATTCACCCGCCATGCCGAAAATCACTTGCATTTGGTGAGAAAGTGATGTGTGTGAACCGGGCATAAATATGTCGAAATAGTTTAAGCGATAACTGTTGTTATCATATATTTTATATCAAATTACTGGCAATTAAATAAGGTTTTTGTTTTTAATGTTAAATTTAGCCGAACGACATTGTTTCCTAGTGAAAAAAGTCCTCAAGTTTGAATGACGCAATAATTTTGCAATGATGGCCGTCGTAATTCATTTGTTACCTAATATCTAATGTTCAATTGTTCGAAACCTTACGAGCAAATAATAGTTTTATAGCACATTTTCTCAGGATTTCATTTCATATATTAGATTGGTGTAAGGTCTTGTGAATTTAGATAAATTTGTGATTTTGTTCAACCAGTGCTCAGTACTTACGACTGTCCGCCATGACAGTTGCATTTTGCCGCGGCACAAGTTTGTAACGTGCGCGCACGTGCGCGTAAATAAATATTTGTTGTGAAGTAATTATTAGGTTTTTAGTAGTGAATTTACGTGAAATTGACGCATAAACTAGCCAGTATCATTTTAGTGTATGTAAAATGTGATATGTGGTTATAAATTGAGTGAAAATTGTGAATGCTTTGTGACGGATGTGACGGAAAACGAACATCTTGGAATATAAATAAATATACCTCTCACTACAAGTAAGTGCAGCTTTTATAACATATTGTGCCGAATTCCAAATTTATCTAGCTCTCTAACGATATCTGAGGCATCACATATAGATTATTCTAGGGTAGGTAAAATTCCCATCTCCAGCGGAAATTCGTCCGTTTCTTGTTGCTACGGGAGGTCTGACACCTGACGGGTTAAGAATAAGAAGTCTTGTGGTTTTGATGGTATTTCGACTACAGTAATAAAATTGATTGCTTGTCAGATGCGGAGCCACTTTTATACCTTGTTAACCTTTCTCTAACTGAGGGTATTTTTCCTTCAAGATTAAAAATAGCTAATATTATACCTCTCCATAAACAAAGAAGTAAATTTCAAGTCAATAATTACAGGCCAATAGCTCCTCCCAATACTCTCGAAAATTTATGAGAAAATAATGGCAAATTGGCTATGCATTTATTTGTCTTCCCGCAAAATCATCGCATTAGAGCAATTTGGTTTTCAGAGAGGAGTTTCGACATCTGATGCATTATTTGAATTGACAGACTTTGTTTCTGAAGCTCTACATAAACAAGAAAATGTAATTGCTATACTATTCGATTTATCAAAAGCGTTTGACTGTGTGAACTATGCCATTATGTTAGAAGATTTAAGTCGATATGGCATTCGCGGGTTAAGCAACAAGTCACAATCGATAGTCGAGCACGAATCGAAAATTGCACATTTGGAACATGGGGTCCCCCAAGGAAGCATCCTGGGGCCTATTCTGTTCCTGTTGTATGTAAATTACTTGCCCAAGTTGTTACCTCATAAGTTAATTATGTTTGCTGACGACATCATCGTGCTCCTTAAGTTTAAGAGACTGTCTACTGACTATACTGATGTATTTGACCCGGCTGCGCCGGAATATCTTAAATCTAGATTTCAATTTGTTGCACCCCGTCCTGGTTGCGAGCTACGTACATCCAGGAGTCTCAAACTCTCCGTCCTATTTCACCGTAGTGGTTTCCTCTCAAAATCCTTCGCTGTTCAGGCTATTCCTCTGTGGAATGATCTCCCTCTGACCGTCAGGCAAGCTCAAAGCAAGTTCTCCTTTAAACGCAAGTTGCGTAAGCATCTCTTATTAACTATTCAAGATTGATGATCCTCATGATATCTTTGTTCGGGTACATATAATTGTATATATTTATGTATGTATAAGTAAGTTTATATTGTATTCATTATATATGTATGTATATTAATTAAATTAATTGATTTGTGTTTCCATTCGAGTCTCTGTATTTAGGATCCTGCACCACTAAAGTTTCTGTTTAGCCCAATGGTTGACTGGTAGAGAATGCCTTAAGGCATTAAGTCCGCCAATTGTACCTTTATTTTTATATTTGTGCAATAAAGTTTAAATAAATAAATACTGAGAACCTCAAGAGCTTAATCAAAAATACCCTTGAAACTATTGTAGATTGGCTTTCAGGCATGGACTTAACCACGAATATCAATAAAACTAAGTTAGTACATTCTCGGAATCTCAAAAAAGATAAAGTTGTGATAGATGATATTACACTAAATAGTGATACCGTAGGAATTGTAGATGATACTAAATTTCTTGGAATATATGTCGATAGCAAGCAAAACTGGAGGAAACACGTAGATTTTCTTGTTAGCAAACTCAGTAGTTTTAAGTTTGCTTTAAAAACTTTGGCGAGAGCGTCAACAAGATCAGCAGCGGTACAATCTTACTATGCATTTATCCTATCCCATATCCTGTATGGCTTAGCAATTTGGGGTGGGTGCGCGGATGTAAACCGACTGTTCAGGTTGCAAAAGCGATGTGTACGTATTCTGGACGGTGTTCGAGCATGAATCGATAGTTGCCGCGCCTACACTTTATTACATAGCAATGCGCCACACACGCCGTCAGCTGCTCAGACATCTATTAGGAAAAATACCTATCAAAATTTGCATGTCACTTGTCATTGATTCGACCACTCATCCTGTACCCTTTGTCACGGAATTACACATCTTTTTGTAACCAAGGAGTTTTCGTCAACAGCCCATATCTCACCCCTAAACATGATCCATTACCGAACCGGATACTGGTAAAATTGGAAGACCTATTAATTATTAGAGGAATTACTGGCGAGAGATTTATTACTACTGTGGGATAAAAGGACCTGCTGGAAGACCTGCTGAGGAAGACCACCAGGAAGGACCTCGGAACCTAATAGTGTCGAGTGTGATAGGGAAATCTAGGACCCAGCACTCTGTTTAGGTAGTAAATAAGTAATAAGGATTTATTGTGGAAACTCCAGGTTAGTGAATACCTTATAAAGCTAGGTTAAAATGTACCGTTAGTTACACGTTAAATCTATTAGGTCGTGCAATAAGTTAGTTATATTAATTAATTGTGATATTTATCTAGTCAATTCTTTAAATTATTCAGTGTATATTAAATTGAAGTAGTTAAACGCAGTTAAAAAGCTAAATTTTGTCAACGCAAGGCTCGGTCGGCCGTTAGGATTTACCGTTATTCGTGTACACTGTATTCGCATGAGATTTATGTAGCTTTAATATTAAGTGACATTGAGGATTCATTTAGAACAGGAATTAGACAGGGATTTTAAATGAAAATTGGATTATGAATTGACTTGTTTAATAATTTTTATACGATTGATAATAAATTTATACATTTTCAAGCTTTGTTAGTAGGTACAATAGGATAATAGTCAGTATATTTATATAATTTATTTGAATCAATTTGTTATTTATGTTTTATTCGTGATTATTATTATATACAATTTTATTTACAAAGACTTATGAACTATACTTACATCTATTAATTGTTTACATTCAAGGTCTACACCAGCTTCCCAAAATGGGTGATGAGAAGGATTTAACTCGATCTAACTCAAAAGAGGCAGTTACAAAGGACAATTAACTCTGTTTACTACATACCTAGGCACCTTGAAGGAATCTGCTTGAACTCAAGCTGAAGCTAATCATTTGCAGTTGCGTATAGGTAAGATTGAGGCATTGTATGGACTTTATGATGATGTTCAAACACAGTTAGAATGTAAGACAGAGAACTTAGATGCGCTTATGTTGGACAGAGAGGAGTTTCAAAGTAACTACTTCTCAGCCCTTTCGCGAGCCCAGGAGTTACTAGGTGATTTTAATAAAAAAAGTGATGATTTCGAGTCATGTAGCAAGCGTAGTTCAAATAATCATCGGCTGATTAAGCTCCCGATGATTTCATTACCTAAGTATAGTGGGTTATACGAGGAGTGGCTTGGTTTTCATGACACATTAACAAGTCTCATTCATTCGAACGACGAAATTGGTAATATAAACAAATTCCACTATTTAAAAGCGTCGTTGGAACAGTCCGCTGCTTTAGTCATTAACTCAATCGAATTCTCTGGGAGTAATTACAAGGTGGCATGGAAACTCTTATGTGAAAGGTTCAACAATAAAAAATTATTGTTACAAAATCATGTTTTTGCATTATTTAACAGTAGCTGTTGCCCGCGACTTCGTCCGCGTGGTACTTGTTGCCTTAGAAATATGATTATCTTAAGGGATTATTTCCCAGATAAAAAACTATCCTATATCCTTCCAAGGGTCTCAAATTATCTGTACCTACGGAAAATTTCATCTAAATCCGTTCAGGTGTGAAAGGTGCGATGAGATCGTTAGTTTAAATTGCTAAATCTAAATTGAAAACTCCGTTTTTTAAAATATAAATATCTTATAATCATCAACAGACGTTTTTGCTTAAATGGTTTTTTAAATATAATGAATAGCTTCTGTCCGCGACTTCGTTCGCGTTGACTGTTTTTTTTTTCATTATTACTTATATATTAGAATCTATGCACACCGCGTTTCTTAAGCGTTTGTGTCGATTTCTTTACACGTGATTCGATACAAGCGCGCGTCTACGGTGCATAGGCTCTAAGTACTACATAGACTTAAACCTCTACCTAAGTGGAGCATGAAAAAAATTATACAATTCATATTAATAAATATCAATTACATTAATGTAAACTATTAACACGTTATTTACACCTATGTTATGTACCCAACCCCCGAATTTTTTGTCCGCGTACAGCCCACTTTTACCAGATGGCGTGATCCGTCTCCTTTTCGGGAATATTGCCTTATAGTGACCGAATAGCGCGAGTGTTATCCCTCTGCGGCTGATCGTCGCCCAGTCGCCGTGCTTCATATCGGCCTTGTATCTCTCGAAGGACACGAAGGTCATCATAATGCCGATAAAGAAATATTACAATTATTTTGGCATCAATGTACATAGTTATTACTTATTAACTACATTGATATCAATATAATTACAATACTTCATTATATTTATACAACATTTTTAGTTTCCCCAGTGGGCAGCAGCACAAACAGCTCGCAGCTGGTGACTCGCGAGCACGCGACGTACAGCTGCCCGTGAGAGAAGCAGTCCGTGCGCAGGTCGACGCCGGCTGCGCGGAGAGTCTGGCCCTGCGACTTGTTTATGGTCATAGCGAAGCACACGTTCACTGGAAACTGCAATCGCTTGAACTGGAACGGCAAGTTGTTCGGTATCAGTGGAATGCGCGGTATAAATACAGCTTCCCCAGCACCGCAGCCCGTAAGGATCTGAGCCTCGATGAGATTCCGCTGCAGTCTCACTACCTTCAGGCGGGTGCCATTACACAGCTTCGGCGGAGATAGGTTCCAAAGCAGCATAATAGGGACTCGGATCTTCAAGGTCAAAGTAGTAGTCTCTCTTGTGAACTATGAGCCATCGCGTCTAAACGTGCTTCGTTGTATCTTTCCAGAACTGACTGTACCCGAAGTACCCATTCTGAGTCGGTTTCAGATTCGCGAGAAAGACTGTGGCGTTCACGGTCTGTAGCTAACCGCAACTTGCGTTCTTCATCAAGTTCCTGGAATTAAATAAAGTAATTTACCTATTTGTTTACTGACAGATAAACATTGCACATGACAATGCATAAAATCATAAGTGGCCGTAACTTAGATTCGTAATGATTCTTGTATGGTATACTTTGTTTACATTTTCATATGGAATGTGAAAACAGAATAACCTTATATGAGCAGTCATAAAAATGCCAGCGTCTTTTTGAAGAATACCGTATTTTCGAAGAAAAAATATGTATTAAGTAATACCTAACTACCTGAGACCGCGCCGCAGACGTGTGTGTTCGCTGGAACGCCAAGCGTTCATTGCGTTGCGTGAAAGTCTCAGAACTAAGAGATATAGCGTGGCGCTCTCGGTCGGCGGACAGCCGGAGATCACGCTCCTCCTCGTTTTCCTTACATACCTGCGATCTTGTCGCTGAGAAGCGACTTCTCTGAGAGGTCAAGCGGAGTTCACGTTGGGTGAATGTTTCGGAAGCGCTGGATCCTATATGACGCTCACGGTCCGCGGCTACATGCGCCTCACGATCGACGTCGCTTTCCTGAAATGAAATATCTCAGCGCTTTAGTTTATCGCCCTTAGTAAGCGAGAAATGTATTATGACAATACATACCTAAATCCATCATTTGCTACAAAATATTCTTCCTACATACCTGCGATCTTGTCGCTGAGGTACTTCTCTGAGAGGTCAAGCGGTCTTCTTGTTGTGTAAATGTTTCAGAAGCCCGAGAATCCGCTGTTAATCTTGTTTCACGTTCCGTAATAGTATCGGAAGCTCGCGACAACGAATGGCATTCACGATCGTGGCCGAGAAGTGCTTCCCTATCTTCACTGTTTTCAAGGAATTTAGAAGCCCGGGAAGCTTCTTCGGACTACTGAGATCTTGCCACTCGTTTTCTGGCGGCCTCTTTAGAAATTCGTGTCAGGGTCGATCTTTCTTGAAGGCATTTTGAGTAATAACGTTTTTGGGGACTTTTGACACATGTTTGTGATTTGACAGAAGATTTGACAGAATAAAATAAACGTGTATCTACTCTACATTAAAAAAAACTATTTATATACAAAAACATAATTACTAAATTCGACCCCATTTTTTAACCCCTTTGCACCCTCATCTTTATAATTTTTATAGCCTATTGCGTGGCCGAAGATCCATTGAACGTTTTAGTGAAAGTTGCATATTAATCCATTCGATAGTTTTCCCATGATACCCGGATAAAAACAGACAAACAGAAAACATAAGTCATAACACTCCTTTTCGTTGGGCTTTCGTATTCATAAACAGATAGATGGCGCTTGATAAGTCATTGGGCAAAAAAAATAAAAAATAATAATAATTGCTGTTTTGACCTCTTATCACTTCCGAATAACTACCTATTGAAATGTTGGAATTCTCGGTGGCATATCTCAAGCAGAAACAAAGGCGCAAAGTTTGCCGGTCGGAAAGTCTGGTTCTCCAAAATTATCCTAAGCAAAAAAGCCACCTCCTCCATCATTCGCATGAGGCTTGGCCACTGCCACTCTCCTTTCCATCTCGCCCGGCTAAGGATTTGGGACTCCTCCCTATGTGAATGTGGTCATGACGAGGGTAGCCTGAACCACCTTTTCCTGAGCTGCCCTCTCCTGAATCATTCAATTTTATACTCTGGTTTGATTTTCCAAAAAGTCCCATTCCCCACCCATATGTCCTCTCTTTTGGTCCCCAATCCCGCTATTTTTCGTTTACTTTCAAATTTTTTATCAGTTAACAAAATTAAATTGTGACTCGAATCTCTCCTATTCCTTTTTTTCTTGAACTCTTTACGGCCTTTTCCCGAAATTCCTTCTGCTACTCGTCTCATTGAAATTTATAAAATTGACGTGAAGCTGGTAGAAATGTCTATTGACAATTGCCATAAAAAAGTCGATGGGCAGGGACACAAGCGAAACAAAACAACCCGTAGCTAGCAATGCACTGTTTATTGATGTATAGGTGACGTGGTGGGCGCAGCCACACACACATGCATATGTGGGTACTCACTTTGTCCATAAGCACAGGGAAAGCAGTCCACAAGCATAGAAGGCGAAGGTTAGGTAACACTAAACAAGCGATAGATGTATTAGTGTCCAGATACGTAAGCAAGCAACGACAATGTTAGGAGCGCAAAGCGACGTGCGTCTAGCGTCAAGCGGTGAGATCGACTGGTGCGCGGGCGTCGGCGACCGGCGCTCGCGCGGCCCGTTAGCTATTGCCCCAAGGGCTACGTCAGCGCTTTGTTTCCACTATACTTAACTGCCTCGTACGGATTGCGCTGGTGGCATCCGTCAATTACAAAATCGATTAACTTTATTCTACATATATACATGCATTATCTACATCTACTCTTAACTATATTTATCGATGTGGATCCCCACATCACTCCCCTCCTGAGACTGTCACTACGCGCGATAACAACATGTTGGTCGCACCTCGCGGCCTGAACGAGTTTTGGTTATCGTGGGGTTCTTAGTACCATCATCAGGATTTATTTCAGAGCTGTCTGTTGTCAATTATGTAGGCCGGTTTTAGTCGATCTATTGTTACCGAAACTTGTTTGCCCTTAATCGACAAGTTGAAAACTTTGTTATCTCTGTAGTACCTGATGAGGTCCAGTGTATGCAGGCTGTAAGGCGCCGCGTAGGGCATCCTCTCTCAGAAACACGTGGCTACATGTTGATAAGTCTTTATAAATAAAAATTGACTTGTTGTCGTGTCGCGAAGCTGGCTTTGGTTGTATTTTTTTGGTAACCAGGCGGAGACGAGCCATGTAATCTGTTACATCTGTAGTTCCAGGAGTATGTGGTTCGAAAAATTCGCCTGGTAATCTCAATGTTTCGCCATATACGATCTCTGCCGAGGATCCTTGTAAATCTTCTTTAAATGCGCTTCTGACGCCTAGCAACACAAGTGGCAATGACTCCGTCCAATTTTAAGCAGAGTGGCAAGTAATCGCGTTCTTTAATTGTCTATGAAACCGCTCTACGAGGCCATTGCAAGCGGGGTGGTACGCTGTAGTTCTCTTGTGTTGAAATCCTGTTATTTTCGAGAGATGCTTAAACAAGGAGCATTCAAATTGGCGTCCACGGTCCGTGACTATTTGTTCCGGACAACCAAACCTTGCGATCCACGTGGAAAGCAAGGCTTTGGCTACTGTTTCTGCCGTTGCATCCGCTAAAGGTACGACTTCAGGCCACCTCGTGAATCTATCTACGGCAGTGAAGCAATAACGATATCCGTCACTAGGTGGCAGGGGCCCCACAAGATCTATGTGCACGTGTCTGAATCTAGCGCGTGGCAGCTGAAACGTACCAAGGGGTGCTGATATGTGTCGCGAAATCTTGGCGCGCTGACAGGGCAGGCATGCTCTAGCCCAGTCCCGGCATTCTTTCCTCATTCCTGGCCACACGAAACGCGCTGCCACCAACTTCAATGATGCATTAGCGCCAGGGTGGCTCAGACTATGAAGGCTGTCGAATACCTGCTTCCGCAACATTTTAGGAACATATGGCCTTGGATTTTTCATACTTGTGTCGCAATACAGTTTCACATTAGATTCGGGAAGCTTGATTTTCTTAAGTCGTAATGAAGTGGTTTCCTCTAAAAGCTGGATTAATTCTGGATCACCAATCTGGCATTTGGCCATCTGCGTGTGGTTGGCGGGTGATACAATCTCCTCGATGCGAGATAAAGTATCTGCGACGATATTGTCTGCCCCACTAATATGCCGTATATCCGTTGTGAATTGACGAGGTGGGCACTTCTCTTTGCGGTTGTGAAACGCGAATGTCAGTGGCTTGTGGTCGGTGTATATAATAAATTCCTTGCCTCAACCATGTGTCTGAAATATTTTACAGCTTCATAAATGGCGAGTAGTTCCCTGTCGTATGGGGAATACTTTTGTTGAGTTGGGCTGAGCTTTCTTGAGAAGAAAGCCAATGGTTGCCAGGAACCTTCTTTGTATTGCTGTAAGACTGCACCAATGGCCGTATCGGAAGCGTCACATGCTAATCCGAGTTTCGCGTGGCAATCTGGATGGGCTAGCAGTGCTGCCTGGCAAAGACTTTCCTTGCACTCATTAAAAGCTTGCAATGCGTTGCCTGTAATGTCTACTGGGTATGAACCCTTCACTGATCCAACCAAGAAGGAGTTGAGAGGTGCCTGAACTTGAGCCGCTTTGGGTATGAAACGTCTGTAAAAGTTCAGCATCCCTAAAAATCTTCTTAACTCCTTAACGTTCTTTGGGGCTGGAAAATTCGTTATGGCTTCTACTTTGTCCTTGAGCGGCTTGGTTCCCTTCGCCGTGATGGAATATCTGAGGAAGTTATTTTCTGACACGCCGAAGATACACTTTGATGTATTTATGAGCATGCCATATTGGGTAAGCCTGGACAAAATCTGGTGAAGGTGCATTTCATGTTCCTCGCGGTTCTTTGAAAAAATCAGGAAATCGTCGAGGTAGGCGTAACAATTGTCCAATCCTCGAGTCGTTTCGTCTACGAACCTTTGAAATGTTTGTCCTGCATTTCGTAACCAGAAGGTCATATACGGGAATTCAAACAACCCAAAAGGTGTCGTGATTGCTGTCTTCGGTATATCTTCTGGACTAACTGGTATTTGGTTATACGCCTTTACGAGATCCAACTTCGAGAAAACGCTGCATCCGGTGATATTATGTGCGAAGTCGTGTATATAGCGTATCGGGTACCTATCGGGTACGGTTCGCGCGTTCAACATCCGGTAGTCCCCGCATGGTCTCCAGCCGTTTTCCTTTTTTGGCGCGAGATGAAGGGGAGATGACCATGAGCTTTTTGATGGTCGTGCAGTGCCGTCTCTTAACATAGCTTCAAATTCTTTTTTGGCTATTTGTTTAGCTTGTCCGGTGCCAACCGTCATGGGAGCGCACAAACTGGAGAACCTGGGGTGGTCTGGATAAAATGCACAGTGTTGTGCTTGGGTTCTCTCTGGATTCCCTGGACGTCATTATCTTCACTGAAAACAGGCTGCTTGCTGAGCTTGGTGATGTCCCCATGACATTCAATGAGGTTGTACCGTCGACTAAGCGTTGATGTCGGATGTCGACCAAGAGATTATAATATCTTAAGAAATCGGCCCCGATGATGGCTTTACTCACGTCGGCCACGATAAATCGCCACGGGTAGTCTCTTCCGAGTCCCAGGTCTAGCGTTAGGTGCGCGTAACCGTATGTATAGATGGCGGAACCATTAGCTGCGCTCAGTTGAAAGTTGGTTTTTGGGCGGCGCTGTTTAAGGGCAGTATGAGGAAAAACACAGAGGTTACTGCCGATATCAATGAGAAACTGTGTTTTTAATTTACGATCTGTTACAAACAGGCGACCCGAAGTCCCAGGGCAATCGTCGGCCGCCATTACTGATTGCCCGAGAAGTTTTCCGCCACAAAATCGCAAGGCTTAATGCACCTAGTTGCCTTCTTCCCATATTTAGCGTGGAACCAGCAAACGGGGAACTTGCGGTAACTGGAATTGGATCGCCGGCCCGATTGACTACTGCGTCGTTGATGTGTTTGCGAACGACGTGGGGAGCGAGAGTTTCTGTCCATCTTCATGTGCATTGTTTGCAGCTGCCTTTTGAGTTCAGCTATTTCATTGGCCAGCGATTCTATGTTCGATCCGGCAGTGGATGTGGAGGCGACTTGTGGTGAAGCTGCGATATCCTGTATTCTATCCGCTCGATTAGCAAGAACCTCTAACGTGGCGTCAGGTTGTGTTGCAATGAAAGTCTGGATGTTCATTGGGAGACGAGTTGTCCACAGGGTCTTTATAAAATCGTCCAGAAGGGTCGGCCCGCCAAGGCTTCGCAGATACCGCAGAAATTGCGACGGTTTCCGGTCCCCGAGCTCCTCGTGCATTACCATCTGCAGCTGCTTCTTCTCTTTCGAAGCCGTAAGTCGCTTGATTAATTCAGCCTTTAATGTCTCGTATTTATCCGTGGCTGGCGGAGAGATAATAATATCTTTTACTTCCTTCGAATACTGTTGATCGAGTTGCCCTATGACGTAATTGAATTTCGTCGCATCTTGGGTGATGTTCGAGATGTTAAATTGTCCCTCTATCTGAGCAAACCATATTTCAGGCTCCTCCGGCCAAAACGGTGGAACTCGGATGCTGACCCGGCAAATGTCGGATGGGTCAGTGGAAACGCGCAATGCGGCTTGCCCGCCGCTGCCTGTTTTGGGTACTTGCGATTCGTTATCTGGCATTTTCTAGAATAATTATTCACTTGTTCGTGTTCAACGGGGTCACCAGTGTGGGTACTCACTTTGTCCTATTAGCGGGTTCGTTAGTAGCACTTGAAATCAAAGTCTGCAGTTCGTAACACAACACTTAGTTTATTCATAAGCACAGGGAAAGCAGTCCACAAGCATGAAGAAGGCGAAGGTTAGGTAACACTAAACAAGCGATAGATGTATTAGTGTCCAGATACGTAAGCAAGCAACGACAATGTTGGGAGCGCAAAGCGACGTGCGTCTAGCGTCAAGCGGTGAGATCGACTAGTGCGCGGGCGTCGGCGACCGGCGCTCGCGCGGGCCGTTAGCTATTGCCCCAAGGGCTACGTCAGCGCTTCGTTTCCACTATACTTAACCGCCTCGTACGGATTGCGCTGGTGGCATCCGTCAATTACAAAATCGATTAACTTTATTCTACATATATACATGCATTATCTACATCTACTCTTAACTATATTTATCGATGTGGACCCCCACAGATACATACGCTAGTCGCATACATAACATTCCCTCCACCTATTGAACTATATACATTAATACCTAATAGAATTGCTTGAAGTCTATTTTGGGACGGGGACGCATCATTCTCCGTGGTTCGGCTGTATCAGACATATTTCCCGACTCGGCCTCCTGGAACTCTTCCTCACCCTCGGGGACTCTCTGTACTCTGTTGCGGCGATGGGCACATAACCGACACCGACGATAGAGGAGGCGGCGGTGGCACCAGCGGTGGTGGCGGCGGTGGCGGCGGTGGCGGCGGCGGCGGCGGCAGCGACGACGGCGGTGGCGACGGCGACGGCAGCGGCGATGGCGGTAGCGGCGATGACGGTAAGTGTATATTGATATCGTCTGCGTCACAGTCCCATACGTTACGACTTTGAATGTTACCTTTATACAATGCTAATTGGTTTACGTGTTTACGATAACATACTTGAGAAGCATAGTCTTTAATTAAATATAGAACTTTTCCCAATCGTTTCTGTACTGTTCCCTTACCCCACATTAACTTATTATTACAATATTTTGTGTACAGTACAAGAGTGCCTGTTGCAAATTGTTTTGTATTGTCTTTGGTGTTACCCTGTGAGCACTGATCATCGCGGTTATCACTGACTGGAGCCGCAGACGAGGGCAGCGGTGACGGCGGTGTTAAAAGGTCCAGTCGTGACCTTAATATGTGTCCATAGACTAATTGTGCGGGGGAGAAACCTGTGGTAGTGTGTTTCGAGTTACGATAGTCAAACAAATATTTCAATAATTTGGTTTTTGTTTCCTTAACTACTTGACATAAGACTAGATCGTATTCCCTTCTTAACAACTTTCACATAAGATTCAGCCTGACCGTTACTTGCCGGATGGTACGGCGGCGATGTAACGATGTTCACGCCGCTGCGTTCAGCTCATCATTTAGTTATTAAGATTATTTTACACCTTATTTACACTACACAAGGCATATATTTGCATTGTATCGAGCCTGTGCCAATCAGATAGCTTAAATATTGCGTGATACATGTAATCAGCCAATCCTAGCTCACCACACACCCACGCCATCCATCAGAGCCCTCTGCTCGACACACTTGCCCTTCTATCGCCTAGCGAAACACTCCACATAAAACCAAAATTTGTATTACTTTAAACTGCATTGCACGTTATTTACTGATTTCGATGAGGTGCAAGGTCAAATAGAGATTTTAAGTGCATCTGACCAAGCTGCAGAATTGACAAATCGGGACAATTTTGAACGAGAGTTTGACACAAACTTATCAATAGCTCAAGACATTCTAGAAACCAATTTACCTTCCAGAGACGGTTTGAACAATACTAATCGTTCTTTGCAGTGTCATCATGATAATAATGATGTTCTCGGGTTCAGACTACCTGTCATTAAAATTCAAAATTTTGACGGGTCGTGTTTTAAGTGGCTTGAGTTTAAAGAAACTTATATTTCTTTAGTTCACAACAACGCTTAGATACAAAACATACACAAATTTCACTACCTACTTTCGTATCTGGAAGGTGAAGCGGCCCGCGTTCTATGCAATTTAGAAGTGTCCGATTCTAATTATTCTGAGGCTTGGCAACTTTTGTGCAAACGTTACGACAACAAACGACAGCTAATAAATAACCACTTAAAGGCTTTATTTAGCATTGAATCAGTGCGAGAGACCGACAAGTCCCTACGATTTATTGTTGATCATATCACCAAAAACTTGCGGGCTCTCTGTACTTTGGGACTGCCCGCCGAAAAGTGGGATGTCCTCATTATTTATATGGTGTCGTCTAAATTAGATGGCAGCACATGCTATAAATGGGAAGAACATAGAAATACGCTGCCGGAAATTCCTAGTTTAAATGATTTTTTCGATTTTCTCAAAGCCCGTGCAGACGTTTTAGAGACAGTATACAAACAAAGACACGACAAGACTAAAAATCTGCCGCCGCCGCCCCAATCTAAACCACAGACAAAAACATTTGCTCTCACGACTAAACCAAACCCCTCCTTACTCTAAGCCTCTAAGTGATTGTATCATGTGCAAGGGTCATCATCTTCTGTACGAATGCGCTGCTTTCAAGGCGAGAAGGCCAGAGGATAGGGTTGCTTTGGCATCCTCGTTGAATTTGTGTGAGAACTGTTTAAGGGTCGGACATAAGGTTCAAACTTGCAGATTGCCAGGTTCTTGTCGCTCTTGTAAGCAAAGACACAATTCTCTTTTACATGTTCCCAATCAAACCGATGTCGCAAGTCAACCTGAAGTTTCAAACACCAGTAGCACTAGTTTAGCTGCTATGACTAATTCGGACGTGTTGTTGTGCACCGCCCAAGTTCAATTAAGAAACCCAGCTACTAATGATTCCATGATAGTTCGTTGTTTGTTGGACAGTGGGAGTCAATCGACAATTGTCAGTCAAAGGGTCCAAGAAACTTTAAACCTGTCTTCGCAGCCATCTAATGTCAGTATTGTCGAATTGTCTGACACCCCTATAAATACGCATACCAACCGTTGTGCCCTACATTTCCAGTCGCTTAATGACCCATTTAATGTCAATATGACATGCCTAGTTGTGCCTAAAATTGCCGATAAATTGCCTAAGGTTTCCCTCGACGCCAGTCGCTATGACTTATCCAAGTTTCAACTAGCAGACCCCAAATTTTATGAAGCCTCTTCCATTGACATGCTCATTGGTGCTGACCTATTTTGGGACCTAATAGGTTCCAATCAGCACTCGCTAGGACCCCGCGATCCTATTCTTCGGAGTTCTAAGCTGGGTTGGCTCATTTCTGGTCCGCTGCCTATGACAACCATTCCAAACTACAACCATCAAATAAAACTACTCATTGCAACTTTTTGTTACAAGAGCCTAACTTGCCTCACCTAAATGACGAATTGACTAAATTTTGGGAACTAGAAAATATACCCCAGTCTCTCCCCTATACTCAAGAAGAGAAAATGTGCGAACAACATTTTCTTTCTAATACGTATCGCTTGACAAATGGTCGCTATTGCGTTCGTTTACCGCTTCGTGACGAAAAGGATTGTCTAGGAGAATCCTATTCGTTAGCCAAAAAACGGTTTATTAATCTAGAGGCTCGCTTTAGAAAGCAGCCCGAACTCAAAAAAAATACTCAGACTTCATTCACGAGTATGCAGAACTTGACCATCTCGAGGAATCACCTGAGCCTAAGCCTATTGGCCCCCACTTCTTTTTGCCTCATCACCCAATAATCAGAAATAGCGAGTCCACTCGCTTACGAGTCGTGTTTGATGGTTCTGCTCTTTCTACTTCCGGTGTCTCGGTCAATAATCTACAAATGATAGGGCCTGTAATTCAGGACTTTGTTCAATATCCTTCTGCGTTTTCGCACGCACAAATACATTCTATCTGGTGATTGTGAAAAAATGTACCGCCAGGTTCTGTTGGACCCCTCTGACAGGAACTTACAACTGATTTTGTGGCGAGATAACGAAAGTGAACCTCTCCGCATAGGCTAAAAACCGTCACTTATGGTTTTTCAAGTGCAAGCTTTCTTTCAACCCGGTGCATTTGGCAGCTTGGTGATGAGTGTAAAGACCCCGTTATAAAAAATATAATCCAAAACGATTTCTATTGTGATGATTTACTAACTCGGGCGGACTCTGAAGTGGAGTTGAAATACATTCAACGTCAGGTGTCGGATGAACTGGCAAAAGGTTGTTTCCACCTTAGAAAATATCGTTCGAATTTACAAACTTTATTTGATGACAATTCTGTAGAAGACGGAGGTCATCTCACCATAAGTAACTCCACTAGCACTTTAGGTATAGGTTGGTCACCTGTTTCAGATAACCTACAGTTCGAGGCTGAAATAACCCCCAATGTCACTTTGACAAAAATATCAATTTTGTCGTCGACTTTCAAAATTTTTGACCCCATGGGGCTACTTTCTCTGTGCACAATAAAACGAAAAATACTTCTCCAATCTTTATGGTCTCTAAAGATCGATTGGGACGAAGAAGTACCCGAAAATATCCAAAAATCATGGATAAAGTTTTCTCAAGGTCTAAACGTCATATCTTCCCTTAAGATTCCAAAACGGGTATTGATTGACAACCCTAAATATATCGAAATGCATACCTTTTGTGACAGCTCTCAGGTTGCCTATGGTTCATGTGTCTACCTTAGGTCTACTAACGACAAAGGTAATGTACTAACTAGTCTTTTATGTGCGAAAACTCGCGTCGCACCCATTAAGGCCACGACAATTCCCAAACTCGAATTATGCTCAGCGGTTCTAGGCGCTCAGCTTAGCTCAGTAGTCACACAAGCTCTGCGCTGTAAAATAGACCGTCACGTGTACTGGTCGGATTCCAAAGTCGTCCTCGGCTGGCTTCAAACAGCCCACGTAACTAAAACTTTTGTCGCAAATCGAGTATTGTTGAACTTTCAGATCCCATGTGCTGGCGTCATGTGCCCACATCTGATAACCCTGCTGACCTTTGTTCCAGCGATGTAGATCCCCAAAAGGTATTAGGCGCCGATTTATGGTGGCATGGGCCCGCCTGGCTAAGCCAAACTGAACCTTCGTGGCCAGTCTCGTCGTCAGAGGTCATTGACCTTCCCGAACTAAAAGCGTTGCCTGCTTTGGTGGTGGACTCTGCACCTGCGGCAGCATGTATAGACATCGAAAGATTTTCAAAATTGACTAGGGCTCAGCGAGTATGTGCGCAAGTCCACAGATTCATTTACAATGTTCGAGACCCTCAAAACAAACTAATAGGTATATTAACAGTCGATGAACTCAAACGCGCCTTAGCTACTCTAATTAGATTTGCTCAGCAAGTTTCCTTTCCTAATGAGGTCCTTTGTTTAAACAATAAAAAAACCTTTACCTCACAAATCAAACTTAAACTCGTTAAATCCATTCATTGAAGATCAAGGTTTAGTTCGCGTCGGTGGCAGATTAAACAATGCTAACTACCCCTATAACAAAAAACACCCGATTTTATTAAAGGCTATTTTATTAACTATCTAACTAAGTTGATATTTCAACAGGAACACGAGCGATTATTGCATGCTCCTCCACAATTATTAGTTACTATTCGCGACCAGTATTGGCCGGTAGGAGGCCGCAAATTGGCGCGAGACACTTATGACCGCTGTTTTAAGTGTAGACGATTTAAGGGAAAAGGTATGGTCAACATTATGAGCAATTTGCCTAACGATCGAGTTGAGCCCGACTTCCCCTTTAATACCGTCGCAACAGATTTTGCTGGTCCATATTTAATTACTGACCGAAAGGGACGAGGGTGCAAAATAACAAAATGTTATTTGTGTATTTTTGTGTATTTTAGATATAAATGTATCCATTTAGAGCCAGTCAGCGAGCTAAGTAAAAACGCCTTTATTCTAACACTGACAAGGTTCATTGCCCGCAGGGGAAAACCGAGGCTAATCTTTTGTGATAACGGGCGTAATTATGTTGCTGGCGCTAAGGAAATAAATAACTTTTTTAAGTTACACAAAACATCTATATGTCGGAGAAGGGGCATTGGGAGGCGGTGAACAGAGATCGGGATGATCTCCATCATTGTCCATGTTCTTCGTGATTCAACTCAAATAAAAACGCACTCGAATACTTTAACTATCCTTTAATTCGATCCACTTATTACACTACAAAAATATACAGTGATTGACTTAATATTCACGGATAGAACGTTACGACTCGCATAAGGTGTGCACTCAATGGCCGTTCAAAACCAAGTGTCCTACTTATCAAGTCTGACAGCTCTTCTCCCCCACCCCCAGACCTGTCCGTTCATCCAACTGTCTGGCCGTACTGTCTTAACGATATTCCGCAAGTGTAACGTTCCTTTACAAATCAAATGACAGACTAAACGAACGAATGATTGAAGGAATGATGTTGTTGGCGCACTGTAAACACAGTCCAAATGTCATTGTGACAGCGTCACTCCGACATATATGTGATTTTGCAGCTCAGCGAGATATAGAATTTAAATTATCGCCTGCATACGCTCCTCACTTTAATGGACTCGCTGAAGCCAGCGTCCGTTCAGCCAAATTTCATATCCGTAGGATATTAGGGCAGACGCATGTAACTTTCGAGGAACTGGCCCAAATCGAAGCTATCCTCAATAGCCGGCCCCTTTGTCCCCTCAGTCCTTCACCTAACGATTTCCAGCCGCTTACCCCGGGACATTTTTTAATTGGCAGGCCCCTCACGTCGTTGCCGCGCGAACCCGAGCTTCATCGATGTTGAGACTTCGCGCCTGAACCGGTTCCAGCGCTTGGAACAAGTCCGTCAACACTTCTGGAATCGTTGGTTCAAGGTACTCCAGCTTGAACCATCGATTCCAGAAGTGTTGACCGAATTGCAGCACCGCACGAAATGGCGAGTCACATGCAAACAGTTGCAACTCGATGACCTCGTGCTTATCAAGGAGGATACTCCACCCCTATATTGGCGCCTGGGACGCGTCAGCAAGCTATTTCCTGGACCTGACGGGGTCCCTCGAGTCGCCGATGTCAAGACAGCTCACGGAACCATTCGTCGTGCGCTGAATCGTCTATGTCTGCTCCCCTCCCCCAAGACGGAGCTTGAAAGCTCTGCAAGCTTCCAAGGGCCGGGAGGATGTTCACGCCGCTGCGTTCAGCACATCATTTAGTTATTAAGATTATTTTACTGTTAACCAATTATACACCTTATTACACTGGCATATATTTGCATTGTATCGAGCCTGTGCCAATCAGATAGCTTAAATATTGCGTGATACATGTAATCAGCCAATCCTAGCTCACCACACACCCACGCCATCCATCAGAGCCCTCTGCTCGACACACTTGCCTTTCTATCGGCACGTGTAAGTAAACAAACTTGGTGAACGCATCAACTAAAACAAAAATGTATTCTTTCCTATGATTCTTCCCGCTAAGTTTACCCGTCGCATCGATATGCAATGTATGCCATGGAATGGGTGTTTTTGGTATCGGGTGCATTTCTGCCTGAACTCTTCCAGAAGCTGATTTAGAAATCCTACATGTCACGCAGTTGTCAACGAATTTACGTACAAATTTTGACATTTGCTCAAACCAATACATTTGGTAAATCTTTTCTAGGGTTTTCTCCTAGCCTAGATGCATGAGAGTTTGGTGAGTGGAATTAACTACCGACCAACGTAGAGCCCTGGGTACAATCGGCAGCCAGCGAGATCTGTTATTACGTTGCACTTTTCTATGGAGGACGCCAGACCTAACCTCATACGTTTTTGCAACGTTTACTTCCATACGATGTTCTTCAAGATCTTTAATGAGTTTAACGATTTCAGAATCTCGCTGCTGTTCAGCTTGTAGCCAGTTCTCGGGTAAATTGGTGATGTCTACTTGCTTTTGCTCGATTTTCTCAAACGACTCTGGGGGAAGAGGATTTCTGGAAAGGAAATCCACGTGACACATGCGGGTTTCATTTCGAAAAATAATCTTAAAATCGTAGGCCTGTAGAAATGCCCACCACCTATGCACGCGAGGGGTTAGATCAGCCTTTTTGTGGGAGGACTTGACTGCGTTACAGTCTGTCACGACAGTGAATTTATTACCATAAAGGTAGTGTCGGAAATATCCAACAGCGTTCACAATCGCTTAGGTCTCCAACTCGTACGAGTGGTATTTCGACTCAGCGGTTGTGGTTCGCTTGCTTAAGTAACCTACGACTCGATCTTTGCCGTCTTTCTTCTGAATTAAAATGGCACCATAGCCAATTGAACTCGCGTCTGTGTGAAGCTCGATTGGACATTCCGGGTCAAAAATAGTTAAGACGGGCTCGCTAGTCAGAAAGGAAATAATCTGCTGCCTTATTACCTCGTGCTCGGGTTTCCAATCAATGTTTCCTTTCCCAGAGGACGTGAGGGAGTATAATGGGGCCATAATCTGCGCGAATTTTGGGATAAATTGCCTAAAATATGACGCAAGTCCAATAAACTGCCTCAATTGGGTGACGGTTTGGGGAGGAGGCAAACCCACAAGTGCCTCCTTCTTTTTGGGATTTGGTCGAATCTCTCCGCGACTGACCTCGTAGCCGAGATATTCGACCCTTTCCTTCATGAAGGTGCACTTGTTTAAATTAAACGAAAAGCCTGCGTCCGTTAAAACTTTTAGAATTGTACGAACCCTCTCAAGAGACTCATCAACATCAGATGTTCCAACAATAAGAATATCGTCCATATAGACGACTGCGTAAGTGTTCGCCAATGGGCCTAATGCCTTGTTAACGGCCCTTTGAAAAGCTGCAGGAGCATTACGAAGACCAAATGGCATGGTAATGTACTCGTAATGCCCCTCAGGAGTCACAAATGCGGTTTTTTCAATTGAGTCGGGATGAATAGGCAGTTGATGAAAGCCACTAGCCATTTCAAGGGTTGTGAAGTAATGACTTCCATGAAGACGATCGATCTGGTCAGCAATACGGGGTAGTGGGTAACGATCTGGCACTGTATTGCGGTTAAGTTCCCTAAAGTCAACACAAAGACGGTCTGAACCATCCTTTTTCTTCACAAGGAGAATGGGGCTTGCAAAGGGGGACGTGCTAGGACGTATGACTTTAGCCGCAAGAAGTTCGTCAATCTTTTCCCTAACTGCGGAGCGTTCCAAGGGGCTCAACCTATACGGTCTGCGGTAAACGGTTTTGTGGGGGTCAGCAAGTCGTCTTCTACAGGGTCTGTATTAGCATGTCCGGAAGGGGTACCACAAACAAAGTAGTCTTTAAAGTCAGCCAAGATGTGGACTAGTTTTTGTTTAGAGTCAACAGTCATGTCAGTGTCAATATTCTCAAAACTAACTGCTTCTATATTTGGTATGCTACAGGCATTTACGGTCAAATCGCGAGAAAATTTTACTTTGCTGGAAGAAATGTGAACTTCTACCTTTAGCGACAATATTTCGTAGCCCAGCATTATATTGTGTCGCAAATAATCATCCGGAAGAACATGAAAGAGAACTTCAAAATCAATGTCGTCTATATTCACAACAGCCAAAATTTGTATAGTACTATACACACAGCTCTGACCAATGCCAGACATCTTGACAGATTTATTAAATCGTTTGCCATGAAACTTAGACAACATTGACTCTTTTATGAGTGAGCACTCAGCCCCAGAATCATAACAAAATGTCATCGACTCACCGGCGTGCTGCAGCATTCCTGTGGGGGCATTGACCACGCAGACATCAACGCGGCGCTCAGCAGTATTGGACGCGGAAGCAGCTGCAAACTGGTTTCCACTCGAGTTCTTCTTTGGTTGAGGACACCTCGAAGCGTAGTGGCCCATTACTCCACAGTTGTAGCACATGACGGTATTTGATGAACCGGGCTTAGAAGTTGGTGTTGTTTTCGGCAAATCTGCGCGTAGTACCCCAGGAAATCCATTGTCCTTCCTTGAATTGTCCCGTGTATAACGGCAAAAGGACACATGGTGGCCAATTCTTCCACAGTGCGCACATTTGACAATATTTCCGGCAGGCACGAACTTCTGACGTTTCACATCCGATGCCTCATTTTCACGTTCGGTGCTTGACGGGGCTTTTCTCTTGAGGTATCCTAAAGCCTTTAGTTCTTGATGTAGTTTGCTGCGCGTGCTGATGTCGGTAGTAAATGCAATACGATTGACACGTGGTTCTACCTGCGATAAGTGTGCGGTGACAGCTGCAATAGCTATTTGCTCTTTGTCCAACTCTTTCCAACGTGACATCAGCAAGTTGATCTTGGAAGCGGCGTAATTAGCGAGGCATTCGTTATCCTTCGGCTTACTACTCAACAAATTGATAAGGGTAGCAGCCGGGGTTTCGTGAATATCAAAACGAGCTGTAAAAGCATCTTGAAAATAATTCCACGTCATACCTGCATACGATATTTGTGACAGCCATGCCGATGCTTCACCTTTTAGTGCTTTGCTTAAAGCAATCATAAGCGGCGCTCCGCGAAGCGGGTTTTCTGCCATGCACATGTCGGCGGTTGATAGCCAGGCACTCGCGTCTACAGCGCCTTTGTCAGGATCGAATTCAGGCAAGTTAACGCTTCGATTCGCTGACGGTGTCTTCATAGCTTGAATCAATGCACGAAAATTTCGATTTTGTTGTTCGAACAGCATTTTCCACTTTTCCTCGGTGTTGGCGGGGACCTGTCGCACTTCTGATGTCGGAGAAGGGGTATTGGGAGGCGGTGAACAGAGATCGGGATGATCTCCATCATTGTCCATGTTCTTCGTGATTCAACTCAAATAAAAACGCACTCGAATACTTTAACTATCCTTTAATTCGATCCACTTATTACACTACAAAAATATACAGTGATTGACTTAATATTCACAGATAGAACGTTACGACTCGCATAAGGTGTGCACTCAATGGCCGTTCAAAACCAAGTGTCCTACTTATCAAGTCTGACAGCTCTTCTCCCCCACCCCCAGACCTGTCCGTTCATCCAACTGTCTGGCCGTACTGTCTTAACGATAGCAAGTGTAACGTTCTTTTACAAATCAAATGACAGACTAAACGAACGAATGATTGAATGAATGATGTTGTTGGCGCACTGTAAACACAGTCCAAATGTCATTGTGACAGCGTCACTCCGACATATATGTGATTTTGCAGCTCAGCGTGATATATAATTTAAATTATCGCCTGCATACGCTCCTCACTTTAATGGACTCGCTGAAGCCGGCGTCCGTTCAGCCAAATTTCATATCCGTAGGATATTAGGGCAGACGCATGTAACTTTCGAGGAACTGGCTTCTCTATTTGCCCAAATCGAAGCTATCCTCAATAGCCGGCCCCTTTGTCCCCTCAATCCTTCACCTAACGATTTCCAGCCGCTTACCCCGGGACATTTTTTAATTGGCAGGCCCCTCACGTCGTTGCCGCGCGAACCCGAGCTTCATCGATGTCGAGACTTCGCGCCTGAACCGGTTCCAGCGCTTGGAACAAGTCCGTCAACACTTCTGGAATCGTTGGTTCAAGGTACTCCAGCTTGAACCATCGATTCCAGAAGTGTTGACCGAATTGCAGCACCGCACGAAATGGCGAGTCACATGCAAACAGTTGCAACTCGATGACCTCGTGCTTATCAAGGAGGATACTCCACCCCTGTATTGGCGCCTGGGACGCGTCAGCAAGCTATTTCCTGGACCTGACGGGGTCCCTCGAGTCGCCGATGTCAAGACAGCTCACGGAACCATTCGTCGTGCGCTGAATCGTCTATGTCTGCTCCCCTCCCCCAAGACAGAGCTTGAAAGCTCTGCAAGCTTCCAAGGGCCGGGAGGATGTTCACGCCGCTGCGTTCAGCACATCATTTAGTTATTAAGATTATTTTACTGTTAACCAATTATACACCTTATTACACTGGCATATATTTGCATCGTATCGAGCCTGTGCTAATCAGATAGCTTAAATATTGCGTGATACATGTAATCAGCCAATCCTAGCTCACCACACACCCACGCCATCCATCAGAGCCCTCTGCTCGTCACACTTGCCTTTCTATCGCCTAGCGAAACAGTCCACATAAAACCAAAATTTGTATTACTTTAAACTGCATTAAACAGTCTTTCTTTCAATGATGGTTTAAATCATCTCCCCTTGTTCCCGTCTGGAACAAACATGTTTTATTCCGTTCAGTTCGCAAAATGAATGGAATTCTTGAGAAAAAAACGCTGTGCCATTGTCCGTCACTAAAGTTACCGGTATCCCGAATCTGGACATAAACTGATACATTTTTTCAATAGTTGCCGTCGATGTCGTCGTGCTAGCCATGTCGTACACCTCCGGTCACTTGGAATACGCATCTACCAATACTAGGTACATGCGACTGTTTATCGGGCCTAGGAAGTCGGCATTAACACAGCTAACGGCATCTTTAGGCCGCGTCCATAGTACGGGTTTGACTCGTGCTGGCGCCGGCCGCATTTGTAATCAAATATCGCAAGAGCCTATCATCCGCTCCACGGCTTCGTCTACACCCGGGAACCAAAACCTAGACCTAATCTCCGCTTTAGTCTTTACGATGCCGAGATGGGACTTATGTAGCTCCAATAGTACCTTTTCCCGTAATGCATCGGGAATGACGGCCTTATGCCCTCTCATTATGCATCCATTTTCATACGAGAGTTGAGTCCGGCATAGATGGTATGGTTTTACAAGTGTATCGCTAATTTTATTAGGCCATCCATCCATTATGTATTTAGTCACTTTATCTAAAATTACATCATTGCGGGTTTCTTCGCAAACATCAGCGTACGTAACGGGTAGGCTGCCACTCATAACAAAATGTACATAAGCGGCGCGATCTTAGGACTCAACTCCGTCAGCACATTCCTGTGTTGCCCCGCGCGCGCCCGCGCACCCCCCGCGCGCGTCCACTGCCGGTGTCGGCAGACTGGCACGAGACAAAAAATCGGCGCTGTTATCAGCACTTCGCACGTACTCAATACAATAATTATACGCGCTTTAAAATATCGCGTATCTTTGAAGTCTGTTTGCCGATACTTCTGGAATGCCCTTATAAGGTCCGAAAATCGATATAAGTGGCTTTCGACCTTTTCCGGGGATTTATGCAAGCCATCCTTATTTATGACGTAGCCCAAATAGCTAACTTCATTATAGAAATCACACTTTTCCCTTTGCAAGGTCAATCCTGCGTCTTGTAGCCTTTCGAGTACGGCGTGTAGCCTACCAGCGTGCTCAGCATCATCACGGCCCGTGACGAGCACGTCATCGAGTAAGCACAACACGCCGTCCATGCCGGCCAACACGCCTTCCATAGCACGCTGAAATAGGGCGGGTGCACACGATAGCCCAAATACAAGGCGTGTATACATAAATAGGCCCCGAGAAGTATTTATGCACGTGAAGTTCTGTGACTCGTCATCCAAAACAAATTGATTGTAAGCCATTGATAAATCGAGTTTTGTAAATTTCTTGCCGCCATATAACTTTGCAAATAACTCTTTTGTTGTTGGCAAAGGATACTGATCGACCCGCCTGAAGGTAGTGAGACTGCAGCGGAATCTCATCGAGGCTCAGATCCTTACGGGCTGCGGTGCTGGGGAAGCTGTATTTATACCGCGCATTCCACTGATACCGAACAACTTGCCGTTCCAGTTCAAGCGATTGCAGTTTCCAGTGAGCGTGTGCTTCGCTATGACCATAAACAAGTCGCAGGGGCAGACTCTCCGCACAGCCGGCGTCGACCTGCGCACGGACTGCTTCTCTCACGGGCAGCTGTACGTCGCGTGCTCGCGAGTCACCAGCTGCGAACAACTGTTTGTGCTGATGCCCACTGGTGAAACTAAAAATGTTGTATATAATGAAGTATTGTAATTATATTGATATCAATGTAGTTACATTAACTATGTACATTGATGCCAAAATAATTGTAATATTTCTTTATCGGCATATGATGACCTTCGTGTCCTTCGAGAGATACAAGGCCGATATGAAGCACGGCGACTGGGCGACGATCAGCCGCAGAGGGATAACACTCGCGCTATTCGGTCACTATAAGGCAATATTCCCGAAAAGGAGACGGATCACGCCATCTGGGAAAGGTGGGCTGTACGCGGACAAAAAATTCGGGGGTTGGGTACATAACATAGGTGTAAATAACGTGTTAATAGTTTACATTAATGTAATTAATATTTAATATTTATTAATATGAATTGTATAATTTTTTTCATGCTCCACTTAGGTGTCATTTAAGTCTGTGTAGTACTTAAGGCCTATTCACCGTAGATGCGCGATTGTATCGAATCACGTGTAAAGAAATCGACACAAACGCTTAAAAAACACGGTGTGCATAGATTCTAATGTATAAGTAATTAACGCGAACGAAGTCGCTGACAGAAGCTATTCATTATGAAAAATATATACAATTTAAGCAGAAACGTCTGTTGATGATTATAAGATATTTAAATTTTAAAAATGGAGTTTTCAATTTAGATTTAGCAATTTAAACTAACGATCTCACCTGAACTGATTTAGATAAAATTTTCCGTAGGTACAGATAATTTGAGACCCTTGGAAGGATATAGGATAGTTTTTTATCTGGGAAATAATCCCTTGAGTTCTACGCGGACGAAGTCGCGGGCAACAGCTAGTTTGATAATAAAACGACGGTTAACGGCAAAGAACTAAACTTTATTTAGAAAATGACACAGTAGTACATAGCAATATACTCTAGAGGGCGCTAGTAGTATTGATATTGATATTGTTACTAGAATTAAATGACAGCTCATGTGTTTCCATTCCAGTTGATGTTGTCGCCATTGGAGCTACTGCACTCGTTTATAATGGCGGTAATTTGAACTGTAATATCTGTAAACAAAATATGAGTGTGACTAACTTAACTCACTTAAATCTGATGTTGTGCCTGCATTTCTTATAAGCCATTTAATTCTCTTACAATTATAGTCTTATTTACCTGCGTAGCCTTGTTGTGTAAAGTATTTGCCGCATTCTGGAACGATATTCTGGATGATTTGCACGCCAGCTGTGGACAATTAACTTCCGTAATTAGTCTCGTATCAACGATGTGTGATGTTGTAAGTCATGTGCAATATTGTTGGCAACGAAACCCACGTTTCGGGTCAAATTGCCAATGACAGTTTTCAGGGGTGTGTTGTATAGGCTCAACAATATGTAGTAAACTTGAAATTGAAATAATATCGTGTGTAGTAAAAATTAAAATGAAGCTTGAACTGATGCAATTTGATATTTTATGCAAAAATTAATTTGATATTAAAGAGGTATTTTCATTATGAACAGTAGAACACATTACGATAAGATTACATATGGTTAAAAATGCAATTATAGGAATACTCACAGTTCGCTTGGATAGAGTTGCTGATAGAACCGCAGACAGTGGTAACTGAAAATTACAGAAATAATGAATAAAAATACAGGTACTTCATTGACAGTTGTTTTATTATTCGCACCAAATGAAATCAAAGTTAACAGTTATTTAAGAAATTCCAATCACAGTGAAATTAATCGTTACGAGCGGGATTTGAACCCATTAGAACTATTATTTGCACAATTTACTTTTTTTCATAACGTGGCTTGCTCTTTACCTATATAATATTTATATTGGCCACATTTTTTTATGAACAGGTAGATAGAGGATTAAATAGATGGAATTCTAGCAAAAGCGATACAGGTAAATTATCCTGACTAAGCTGAGAAGGATCAGAAGACTAATACATCCTCGATAGCTCATGTCTATATACTTTGGTGGATATCCGTGACGTCAGTTTCAGTATAATATTTTGACAAGCTGGTCACAAGAACAAAAAGGATTTACGCGTTGAGTGACAGAAGAATGGACATGGCATTGTATCTCGTTCCCACTCGTGGTCTATGCTTACATCTTTCTCATACATATGTGTATGTGTGAGTGAGTCCCTCTATTATCCTCCTTTCGCTATGAATCAATCAACCAGTGCATGTGACAGCCACGTTTAAATCATATTACTGTTAAACCTCGTAATGTTATTACTCATCATAATTTATTCGTTATGAATTCTATTGCCATTGACGATGATAAGTATGTCGAATAAAATAAAATAACGATAGAATACTCACGGATAACGAAGGTATCCGTTACAGTCGTTTTCGAGATCTGCTGGTAGTCTGTAAACAAAATATAATTAGATAAAAAAATAAATAGACAAGTGGGAAAGCTGCAACTAAATGAACATTGTCGAGTATTAAAAACAATGTTACATTCTTGTCATCATCCTCTCAGCTAAAGCTAGGGAATAATCCCGTTTGTGCCCTAAAGGAACTTGGGGTCTGCTTTGACACCTTATCCCACGATTTGGCATAGGCACTACTTTTACAAAAGTGACTGCCATCTAACGTTCCAACCCAGAGGAAAAACCAGACCTTATTCTCATTAGACCGAACTAAAAAAACATTACTTACTTGTTATGAAAGTTACGAGGGTAGTAATTTTTTCGAGCACGGTTCTGACGGAGCCATTTGTTGAGCTGGTTCCTGAAATACAAGATATGAAGTTGAGAAATACTGACATCGCATCCGTCGTAGTGATGCCAATAGTGCTGATATAGAACCGTTTCGTGACAATATTGTTAATTATGCGATGATTGGTAGGTATATTTTTTGTCCTGAATAAATGTCAGAGATTTTTTACAAAAACACTGTACTTTAACAAGCAACTTGAATACCTACATAATAGAAACAAGGTAACGACTAATAAATGAAGAAAGTTAGATTACCAACCGTCATGTGCCAGATATAAACTATATGGATTTTCGCATTTTAAATGTTATATGAGAATTTCGAAACAGCAAAAGGCAATTTTATAAATTATATTAATTAAATGTTATTGTTTTTATTAGGTTCTGAAGTCAAATCAATAAAGTATGAATAATATGAAGTCGTTTGTGGTATTAAAAATAGCAAACAATAAATGATCGCCTTTTCTTCCTCTTTGTTTTCCTTGAAAGCAACTTTTGATGTTTCTTCAGAATTGTTTGACAATAATAATAATAAAATAAATAAATATTTGGAAACCAACTTACACTAATCGGCCTAGTCCCAAACTAAGCAAAGCTTGTACTGTGGGTACTAGACGACGATATACATACTTATATAGATAAATAAATACTTAAATACATAGAACATATTCATGTCTCAGAAAAATATATTCGCGCTCATCACACAAATAAATTTCGAAGCCGGGACCTCCAGCTTCGTAGGCAGGCAATAGTACCATTTCCGTTGCTGATCGTGTTAATGTAGCCGTTGAGTTCGACCTGGGCGTTGTTGAGACGGAAGAGGATCACAAGATCAGCAGCGGTGGAAGCCTCGCCGGTGATACCGAATTTCGCGTTCCAGCCAGCAGCGCAAATTCCGCTGTCACCTGCGAAAAAGTATTAAATCAACAATACTGAACCAAAACGGCAATACATGGAACAAAATCCAAGTTGACGAAGTATCAAATGAAAATGACTGAACGATTAGAAAATACTACTGAAACAATCTAAATACTGCCTTACCGAAGCTAAATTAGTGAAGGAAAATATAAAAAAAAGATTTCTTTTTCAACATTAAAATATTCATGTGAAGTAAAACTTAAGTTGGTGAAGGTTTAAATGATAACAATAAAAAGCTTTTGGGCTAAACGAGTTAACCACGTTTTGCAGCCAGAAGGGTTTTCGAATAGAAATATAAAATCGAGATTTTTGTATGATATGAAGAAAGACCCATATATATTGTATGTGTTGATGCAGCTTCCTTTCAATTAAAGTTCTGCATCACTGATTGCTTTTCGGAGCTTTTTCTTTTAAAATAAACCATGAAAGAATATAAAAGAAAAAACAAATCGTCATGTAGGGCGTGATGGTCGGACTTGTAAATATTTTAACATCTTAATTACAAATATACAATAACTTCAGTAAAAAGTAGTGATAAAAAAATCAATGATTTGTAAATAGCTGCATCGGTTTGGGACAACTGTCCATACCCTGTCATGCATGATGGCTATGATATGCTGGTGATTGTGATTATGTCGCGTGTTTATAAAGATATTGATGATGATATTATTGATGATATTGATAATCTACTCACCAGGGAATCCGAGAATACAGACGGCAATCTTGACGATGCAAGCGACGAGCCTGACGAAGAGGGAGCCGAGACCGGCAACGAGATTGTTCAGAATCACTTGGAGGACCAGGGACACTGTTACAGAGAATTTGCATTCAGAGACACGCATAATGCAAAAGTTGATCTAATAAATCGGGTGTATTTGTGTACTATTTTTGCTAATGAATTCGTCCCCATCCCCGTACACTTGTAGGTCATGGTAAGCCTTTAAAGTTTTAAGGGATTAATGATGCGAGTATACTAAAACCGGCAGTGTGTGTTGAAGAAAACGAAGAACGTTTAAGCTGTCGTAATGAACACTGTAATGTCTTTAGGCACAGTGTGAAAGTACTTACAGTTCACAATCAGACTGAAGACGTCAGTTAGAGCACCAATAGCTAGAAAAAAGCGAAATATTCAATTAGGCCAGGTTTATAAACTATAATATTGAAGAAAGTGTCGTATTAATTCCGATATAAGTGGTTATATAGAATTGAGGAGTAGCAAATATGTGCAAGCTATTGTAATAAAGTAAGATGGAAAGGTACATATTTCGAAGACGCCTGTACTTTATTTAACAGCAACGGCTGCAGAACAAGCTATTAAAAATATAAATATAATACTTACTGATATTGAGTACTGCGTCAAGAGCACTGGAAGCCAAATTGACGACACCATTAATTGCACCAAAGATGCCCTTAATGAGACTTCCAACTCCGACGCCCTGGTAGGAAACATTTTTATTATTCAATAGAAATATAAGGAAGATACCGATTACTTGATGAAGACCCCATAATGATTAGTCACGCCTTATTAATGAAGTAGCAAAATCTGATAATGTTTATGGTATGGTATGGCATACCATAGTATTTACAGAAATTATAAATTTGAAATTCGACCATACAATCAGCGAATAAATTATTAGGTTTATAATGTTTTCTCTCATCCGTGAGATGAGACCAGTGCCTAGCACTGTGTGGAATATAATTATAGAATGATACTAATTATGATGACGATGCTGATGATAATGTAATGTTCAAAGAATTAAAACTCAATGTTATATTGCGATTCGATTTTTTTTATATACTGATGAATGTCTTACCACACTAACTCCGGTGCTGCCACCAGTAGTTCCTGTAGTGGTTCCTCCAGTGGTTCCTGTAGTGGTTCCTACAGTGGTTCCTGTAGTGGTTCCTACAGTGGTTCCTGTAGTGGTTCCTACAGTGGCTCCTGTAGTGGTTCCTGCAGTGGTTCCTTCAGTGGTTGTTCCAGTGGTTGTTTCAATGGTTCCTCCAGTGTTGCTACCAGTGGTGACTCCAGTGTTGGCATCAGTGGTTGCTCCAGTGTTACCATTCCAGTTGACGTTGTCGCCATTGGAGCTACTGCACTCGTTTGTAATGGTGGTAATTTGAACTGTAATATCTGTAAACAAAGTATGAGTGTGACTAACCTAACTCACTTAAATCTGATGTATGTGCCTTTGCATGTCTTATAAGCCATTTAATTCTCTTATAATTATAGCCTTATTTACCTGCGTAGCCTTGTTGTATAAAGTATTTGCCGCATTCTGGAACGATATTCTGGATGATTTGCACGCCGGCTGTGGACAATTAACTTACGAAATTAGTCTCTTATCAACGAATGTAAGATGTGCAATATTGTTGGCAACAAAACCCACGTTTCAGGTCAAATTGCCAATGAAAAATTTCAGGGGACTGTGTTGTATAGGCTCAGCAATATGTAGTAAACTTGAAATTGAAATAATATCGTGTGTAGTAAAAAATAAAATAAAGCTGGAACTGATACAATTTGATATTTTATGCAGAAATTAATTTGATATTAAAGAGGTATTTTCATTATGAAAAGTAGAACACATTACGATAAGATTACATATGGTTAAAAAACGCAATTATAGGAATACTCACAGTTCGCTTGGATAGAGTTGCTGATAGAACCGCAGACAGTGGTAACTGAAAATTTCAGAGATGAAGAATAAAAATACAGGTACTTCATGGACAGTTGTATTATTATTCGCATTAAATGAAATCTAAGGTAACAGTTATTTAAGAAATGCCAATCACAGTGAAATTAATCGTTACGAGCGGGATTTGAACCCATTAGAACTATTATTTGCACAATTTACTTTTTTTCATAACGTGGCTTGTTCTATACCTATATAATATTTATATTGGCCACATTTTTTGATGAACAGGTAGATAGAGGATTAAATAGATGGAATTCTAGCAAAAGGGCTACAGGTAAATTATCCTGACTTAGCTGAGAAGGATCAAAAGACTAATACAACCTCGATAGCTCATGTCTATATACTTTGGTGGATATCCGTGACGTCAGTTTCAGTATAATATTTTGACAAGCTGGTCACAAGAACAAAAAGGATTTACGCGTTGAGTGATAGAAGAATAGACATGGCATTGTATCTCGTTCCCACTTGTGGTATTGTCTATGCTTACATCTTTCTCACACATGTGTGTATGTGTGAGTGAGTCCATCTATTATCCTCCTTTCGCTATGAATCAATTCACCAGTGCATGTGACAGCCGCGTTTAAATCATATTACTGTTAAACCTCGTAATGTTATTACTCATCATAATTTATTCATAATGAAATCTATCGCCATTTACGATGAGTACTATGACGATGACTAAGTATGTCGAATAAAATAAAATAACGATAGAATACTCACGGATAACGAAGGTATCCGTTACAGTCGTTTTCGAGATCTGCTGGTAGTCTGTAAACAAAATATAATTAGATAAAAAAATAAATAGACAAGTGAGAAAGCTGCTACTAAATGAACATTGTCGAGTATTAAAAAAATGTTAAATTATTGTCATCATCCTCTCAGCTAAAGCTAGGGAATAATCCCGTTTGTGCCCTAGGAACCTGGGGTCTGCTTTGACATCTTATCCCACGATTTGGCATAGGCACTACTTTTACGAAAGTGACTGCCATCTAACGTTCCAACCCAGAGGAAAAACCAGACCTTATTGGGATTAGACCGAACTAAAAAAACATTACTTACTTGTTATGAAAGTTACGAGGGTAGTAATTTTTTCGAGCACGGTTCTGACGGAGCCATTTGTTGAGCTGGTTCCTGAAATACAAGATATGAAGTTGAGAAATACTGACATCGCATCTGTCGTAGTGATGCCAATAGTGCTGATATAGAACCGTTTCGTGACAATATTGTTAATTATGCGATGATTGGTAGGTATATTATTTGTCCTGAATAAATGTCAGAGTTTTTGTACAAAAACACTGTACTTTAACTAGCAACTAGAATACCTATATAATAGAAATAAGGTAACGGTTAATAAATGAAGAAAGTTAGATTACCAACCGTCATGTGCCAGATCCTACTAATATTATAAATGCGAAAGTTTAGATGTTTGGATGTTTGTTACTCAATCGCGCTTAAACGGCTGAACCGATTTGAATGAAATTTTGCACGAAGATAGTTTATAGCCTGGATTAAAATATAGAATAGTTTTTATCCCGGGTTCACGCGGACGAAGTCGCGGGCGGAAGCTAGTATAAACTATATGGATTTTCGCATTTTGAATGTTACGTATATGAGAATTTCGAAACAGCAAAATGGCAATTTTATAAATTATTAAAATGTTGTTTTTTTAGGTTCTGCAGTCAAATCAATAAAGTATGAATAATATGAAGTTGTTTGTGTTATTAAAATAAAGCAAACAATAAGTGATCGCCTTTTCTTCCTCTTTGTTTTCCTTGAAAGCAAATTATGATGTTTTTTCAGAATTGTTTGACAATAATAAAAATAAAATAAATAAATATTTGGAAACCAACTTAGACTGATCGGCCTAGTCCCAAACTAAGCAAAGCTTGTACTATGGGTACTAGACGACGATATACATACTTATAAAGATAAATAAATACTTAAATACAAACATATCCATGACAGAAAAATATATTCGCGCTCATCACACAAATAAATTTCGAACCCAGGACCTCCAGCTTCGTAGGCAGGCAATAGTACCTTGTCCGTTGCTGATCGTGTTAATGTAGCCGTTCAGTTCAACTTGGGCGTTGTTGAGACTGAAGAGGATCACAAGATCAGCAGCGGTGGAAGCCTCGCCGGTGATACCGAATTTCGCGTTCCAGCCAGCAGCGCAAATTCCGCTGTCACCTGCGAAAAAGTATTAAATCAACAATACTGAAACAAAAAGGCAATACATGGAACAAAATCCAAGTTGACGAACTATCAAATGAAAATGACTGAACGATTAGAAAATACTACTGAAACAATCTAAATACTGCCTTACCGAAGCTAAATTAAAGTGAAGGAAAAAAGAAAAAAATGTTTTTTTTTTAACATTAAAATATTCATGTGAAGTAAAACTTAAGTTGGTGAAGGTTTAAATGATAACAATAAAACGATTTTGGGCTAAACGAGTTAACCACGTTTTGCAGCCATAAGGGTTTTCGAATGGAAACATAAAATCGAGATTTTTGTATGATATGAAGAAAGACCCATATATATTGTATGTGTTGATGCAGCTTCCTTTCAATTAAAGTTCTGCATCACTGATTGCTTTTCAGAGAAGCTTTTTCTTTTAAAATAAACCATGAAAGAATATAAAAGAAAAAAACAAATCGTCATGTAGGGCGTGATGGTCTGACTTCTAAATATTTTAACATCTTAATTATTATGTGACTATACAAATGTTAAATATAGAAATATACAATAACTCTTCAGTAAGAAGTAGTGATAAAAAAATCAATGATTTGTAAATAGCTGCATCGGTTTGGGACAACTGTCCATACCCTCTCATGCATGATGGCTATGATATGCTGGTGATTGTGATTATGTCGCGTGTTTACAGAGATATTGATGATGATATTATTGATGATATTGATAATCTACTCACCAGGGAATCCGAGAATACAGACGGCAATCTTGACGATGCAAGCGACGAGCCTGACGAAGAGGGAGCCGAGACCGGCAACGAGATTGTTCAGAATCACTTGGAGGACCAGGGACACTGTAACAGAGAATTTGCATTCAGAGACACGCATAATGCAAAAGTTGATCTAATAAATCGAGTGTATTTGTGTACTATTTTTATTATTGAATAATGAATTCGTCCCCATCCCCGTACACTTGTAGATCATGGTAAGCCTTTAAAGTTTTAAGGGATTAATGATGCGAGTATACTAAAACCAGTGTGTGTTGAAGAAAACGAAGAACGTTTAAGCTGTCGTAATGAACAGTGTAATGTCTTTAGACACTGTTAAAGTACTTACAGTTAACAATCAGACTGAAGACGTCAGTTAGAGCACCAATTGCTGGAAAAAAGGGAAATATTCAATCAGACCAGGTTAATAAACTATATTGAAGAAAGTGACATATGCCATAGTATTCAGATATTATTGGTGATACAGATACAGAATTGAGTAGTAGTAAATGTGCATTTGTGCAAGCTATTGTCATTAAATAAGATGACTATATTTTATTTAACAGCAACGGCCGCAGAACAAGCTATTAAAAATATAAATATAATACTTACTGATATTGAGTACTGCGTCAAGTGCACTGGAAGCCAAATTGACGACACCATTAATTGCACCAAAGATGCCCTTAATGAGACTTCCAACTCCAACGCTCTGGTAGGAAACATTTTTATTATTCAATAGGAAGATTAAAAAAAACCGATTACTTGATGAAGACCCCATAATGATTAGTCAATGAATGAAGTCTTATTAATGAAGTAGCAAAATCTGATATTTTTTTTGGTATATGCGTGTTTACAGAAATTACAAATTTGAAATTCGACTTCATACAATCAACTAATTTGAACAGTAATATCTGTAAATAATTTACTTTAAAAACAAAGTTTTAACCGACTTCAATTTAGTACTCCGCCAAGCCACGAGAACATTTTATGAATCGGCTCATCAATGACGGAGTTCTGAGGTAACAAACATTGAAAAAAAAAAAAAAAACAACCGAATTGAGAACCTCCTTTTTTTGAAGTTGGTTAACAAAATATGAGTATACATTAGGTTTATAATGTGTTCTCTCATGTATGTATGTATGTAAGCACTTTATTGTACACAATAACAGGTTAAAGAATACACATGTCACACAATAGATCAAAGTACAAAGGCGAACTTATCCCTATAAGGGATCTCTTCCAGCTAACCTTTGATCAATTGAGAGGAAGGTAGGTAGACCGAGATAGGCAAACTTATACCGTGTACAAAAACACAGAGAAAATGAAAACAAAACCTAATAGGTATTAATTCTAGACAAATAAAAACATGCCAATACATATATAAATATACAGTATAAAATATAATACACACTATATATATCGCAAATATACAATAAATAAATAAATACTATATTCAAACAATTCACAAGTCATTGGAAAGCCACAACTTTTTCAAATTCATCTTAAGTGACGCAACAGACCGCGACTGTCTCAGCGACAAAGGCAACTCATTCCACAACTTAACAGCGTGCGCGGTAAAAGATCTGGAGTATGTTCGATGAGATGAGGTCAGTGCCTAGCATTGTGTGGAGTATAAGTATAGTCTGATAATTATACTCCATATGGAGGCGATAATTATGATGATGATGATGATGATGATGGTGATGATAATGTAATGTTCAAAGAAGTAAAAATCTACGTTTATTAAGATTCAAATTTAAAAAAATTTCAAAACTGATGATGTATGTCTTACCACACTAACTCCGGTGCTGCCTCCAGTGGTTCCTGCAGTGGTTCCTCCAGTGGTTCCTGTAGTGGTTCCTACAGTGGTTCCTTCAGTGGTTCCTGTAGTGGTTCCTACAGTGGTTCCTTCAGTAGTTCCTGTAGTGGTTCCTACAGTGGTTCCTTCAGTGGTTCCTGCAGTGGTTCCTACAGTGGTTCCTTCAGTGGTTCCTCCAGTGTTGCTACCAGTGGTTACTCCAGTGTTGGCACCAGTGGTTGCTCCAGTGTTTCCATTCCAGTTAATGTTGTCGCCATTGGAGCTACTGCACTCGTTTGTAATGGCGGTAATTTGAACTGTAATATCTGTAAACAAAATATGAGTGTGACTAACTTAACTCACTTAAATCTGATGTTGTGCCTGCATTTCTTATACGTCATTTAATTCTCTTAGAATTATGGCCTTATTTACCTGCGTAGCCTTGTTGTTTAAAGTATTTGCCGCATTCTGGAACGATTTTCTGGATGATTTGCACGCCGGCTGTGGACAATTAACTTCCGTAATTAGTCTCGTATAAACGAATGTTGTAAGTTATGTGCAATATTGTTGGCAACGAAACCCACGTTTCGGGTCAAATTGCCAATGACAGTTTTCAGGGGTTTTGTATAGGCTCAACAATATGTAGTAAACTTGAAATTGAAATAATATCGTGTGTAGTAAAAATTAAAATAAAGCTGGAACTGATACAATTTGATATTTTATGCAAAAATTAATTTGATATTAAAGAGGTATTTTCATTATGAAAAGTATAAACACATTACGATAAGATTACATATGGTTAAAAACGCAATTATAGGAATACTCACAGTTCGCTTGGATAGAGTTGCTGATAGAACCGCAGACAGTGGTAACTGAAAATTTCAGAGATAATGAATAAAAATACAGGTACTCAATTGACAGTTGTATTATTATTCGCATTAAATGAAATCTAAGGTAACAGTTATTTAAGAAATTCCAATCACAGTGAAAATTAATCGTTACGAACGGGAATTGGACCCATCAGAACTATTATTTGCACAATTTACTTTATTGTCATAACGTGGCTTGTATTTTCCTATGTAATATGTTGGCCACATTTTTTTTATGAACAGGTAGATAGAGGATTAAATTGATGGAATTCTAGCAAAAGGGATACAGGTAAATTATCCTGACTAAGCTGAGAAGGATCAGAAGACTAATACATCCTCGATAGCTCATTTCTATATACTTTGGTGGATATCTGTGACGTTAGATTCAGTAGACTAAAATAGAATATACATGGCATTGTATCTCGTTCCCACTCGTGGTATTGTCTATGCTTACATCTTTCTCACACATGTGTATCCTCTATTATCCTCCTTTCGCTATGAATCAATCAACCAGTGCATGTGATAGCCGCGTTTAAATCATATTACTGTTAAACCTCGTAATGTTATTACTCATTATAATTTATTCATAATGAAATCTATTGCCTTTTACGATGAGTACCATGACCATGACGATGACTAAGTATGTCGAATAAAATAAAATAACGATAGAATACTCACGGATAACGAAGGTATCCGTTACAGTCTTTTTCGAGATCTGCTGGTAGTCTGTAAACAAAATATAATCAAATTAAAAATTATATAGACAAGCGAGAAAACTGCAACTAAATAGACATTGTCGAGTTTTTTTTTAATCATCTCATCCTCTTAACGTTAGTCCTGGTTGTGCCCTAAAGGAGCCTGGGGTCCGCTTTGACGCCTCACCCCACGATTTGGCAAAGGCTCTAGTTTTACCATAGCGGCTGCGATCGAACCTTCCAACCCAGTGGGAAAACCAGACCTTATTGCGATCAGACCGGTTTCCTTACGATGTTTTCCTTCAACTAAAAAAACATTACTTACTTGTTATGAAAGTTACGAGGGTGGTAATTTTTTCGAGCACGGTTCTGACAGAGCCACTTGTTGAGCTGGTTCCTGAAATAAATGATACGAAGTTGAGAAATACTGATCCCTGAGTAATTTTATTTATTTATTCATTTAACTCGGGCAACAAAGGCCCACATTTAAACACACCTTACAGACCAACCGTATATATATCAATAAAAACTTTTTAAAACATAACAAAAACAATATATCTGCGATGTGTTACGCAACTTCGTAGTGTCAGGTCACCAACCGCTGAAACGCTGGAAGTTGACTCCCTTCGGCCAAAATTCTTCCTTAGTGAAGGTCAATAGGTGGTCTGTTGGAACTCTCACCACAAAGGAATTAAAATTGACGTTATGGCGAGATTCCAACCTCACGACGCTCAGACCCTGTATCATGGTCGGCCTTATCATGCGATAACTGACAAGATAAAGCGTGCGTCTAGTTCTATTGAACGGTGTCAGCCGCTCTATCTTGTCACTTATCGTGTGATAAGACCCCCTAGGGGTCAAGATGAATACGGTCATCACGCACACATACTCCACAACTTCCTCTGCCTTCTTAGTGTAGTGCAGCCGGGACACGTAAAGCTACGTCGAAGTAATGCCAGCATTGTGCTGATATAGAACCGTTTCGTGACAATAGGTAAAATATGCCCGGCACTCTTCTTAATCACGCGGTGGTATTTTGTGTATATGAATAGAATAAATGTCTCTCAGACCTTTTCTACAAAAACACTAAACTGGAACTAGCAACTTGAACCATTACATAATAGAAACAAGGTAACGAAAAAATATATGGAAAAAGTTAGATTACCAACCGTATTCTGGTGGAACTGTATGGATTTTCGCGTTTTCAATTTTATATGAGAATTTTAAAGGAGCAAAAAAGCAATTCTATGAATTATTGAAATTTTGTGGTTTTAATTACGTAGACGGTACTGAAGTTGAATCAATAAAGTAAGAATAATATGATGTTGTTGGTTGTATTGAAGATGGCCATTAATAATTGATCGCCTTTTCTTCCTCTTTGTTTTCCTTGAAAGCAGGTGATGTTTCTTCATAATTGTTTAGTACCTTTTCCGTTGCTGATCGTGTCAATGTAGCCGTTGAGTTCAGCCTGGGCGTTGTTGAGACGGAAGAGAACCACAAGTTTAGCAGCGGTGGAAGCCTCTCCGGTGATACCGAATTTAGCGTTCCAGCCAGCAGCGCAAATGCTTTTGTCACCTGCGAACAAGTATTAAATCAACAATACTGAACCAAAAAGACAAACATGGAACAAAACCGGGGGCACATTACTCGACCAAAAATTAGAGCTTTAAAGCCCAATATCTCGCAAAAAAAATCCTGATTTAAATGATAATTATAAAAAAATTTTTCGCCGTAAGGGTTATCAAATGGATATAAGTTCATTTTTTTTGTATGGTATGTAAAATTAACTTTGTTGTATGTGTTGATGCATCTCAATTTCTATTAAATTTCTGCATCATTTTCTAAATAAACCATAAAAGAAATGAAATATATGAGCTGCATCGCTTTGGGACAACTGTCCATAATGTCTAATGCACGATGGCTATGCTGGTAATGACGATAATGACGTATGTTATTAAAGATATTGATGATGATATTATTGAAGATATTGATGATGATATTATTGAAGATATTGACGATGATATTATTGAAGATATTGATAATCTACTCACCAGGGAATCCGAGAACACAGACGGCAATCTTGATGATGCAAGCGACGAGCCTGACGAAGAGGGAGCCGAGACCGGCAACGAGATTGTTCAGAATCACTTGGAGGACCAGGGACACTGTAACAGGAAATTAGCATTCAGAGACACGCATGATGCAACAGTTGATCTAATAAATCGAGTATATTTATTTACTCCCCGTATACTTCTTAATCAGGCCTCAGCCTTTATAGGCTTAAGGGATTAATGATACGAGTATGCCAAAAAGCGCAAAGCATGTGTTGAAGAAAACGAAGAATGTTTAAGACAGCTTAAACATTCTTCGTTCATTACGACAGCGTAATGAACAGTGTAATGTCTTTAGGCACACTGTTAAAAAACTTACAGTTCACAATCAGACTGAAGACGTCAGTTAGAGCACCAATAGCTGGAAAAAAGAGAAACATTCAATCAGACCAGGTTTATAAACTATATTGAAGAAAGATGTATTATTTCCAATATTAGTGGTGATACAGAATTGAGTAGCAAATGTGCATTTGTGCAAGTTATTGTATTAAAATAAGGTGGAAAGGTTTAAACATATTTCGAAGTCGACTGTATTTTATTTAACAGCAAAGAAGAAGCTATTACAAAAAATACTTACTGATGTTGAGTACTACGTCAAGAGCGCTAGTAGCCAATGTAGCGACGCCATTAATTGTACCGAAGATACCCTTAAGGAGACCTCCAACGAGTCCGGTTCCGTTGTTCTGCTGGAAAGCATTTTCATAAATCAAAAAATAGAATTACAACAGGATAACTATTTATACAAAGAATAATACAAAGAAGAGCATAAGACTAAGACTGGATACATCACAAAGATCGCCATAATTATCTATTGTGCGATATCAATGCGCAGTAGCAAAATCAGATAATGCTCATGGTTTCTACAGGAATTCTAAATGTGAAATTCCACTTTGTTTCTAAAATCAGCGTATGTACAGATTTGATTTATTTTAGAGTAGTCGGGATTCGTATAAAATACATTATAAAATAATACTAGCCAATTTTGTACGTCCTAACAATAAACTAACAAAATAATAACAAAAATACATATTTACAAGTAAAAAACGGTCAGTCAGTTTTATTCATTTTGTGTTTTTTTTTTAATAAAATATATTTATATCGTTAATGATTCAAAAAAAAAAAAGTAAAGAACAGGCTCTAGATCTGTGCCGTGCGGCAAGTGGCCTATAAGGCTGGCGGCATTGCCGAGCTGGATAGCAATGCTGATCCGCTGCAGCAGTAAGCCGCCAGCCCGTTGGTCGCCACTATCCACGACACGCTTCCCGAGCTCCTTGAACACTGCGTGTGCTCCGGGCCCCCACGGCCCAAGCATTTCAACCCTAAACGGCTCAAGCGTGCAGCCAGAATCAATGGCTGCATATTTGCGCCGCTTGAAGTTTTCAGCTGTGTTAGCGGCAGCCCCAGCCATGGTCGAAGTCCCTGAAAGATGGTATCCACACATGTGGCATCCCATACTAGGAGCCGACCCAACTTCCGGGGAACAAGGGTCATGCCATCCTCTCGAAAGATAAAGAAATGACTGCTACCTCTCATCCATGGGACGGCGGTTGTGCCAGCAGTGTGTCGTATAATTATAGGCTGTCAATAATGATGACGATGTAATATTCTTTGAAGTGATTTAAAATAAAAACCTCCATTGGACACAGGCCTCCGCCAAAAACTGTCACAGCGTCCGGTCCTGCGCCTCCCGCGGACTCCCGCAATCTTTGATCATCAATAAATCCTATTCGAATATATGTGCGATACTCGAAGGTGTCAAGAGCGAAGACTATGGCTGATGAAAATTATTTGACTCACTTGTACTCCACTGCTATTACCCACGGATGTACCAGTGGATACCGGGGCTGGGCTGCAGGTAGCCGCAGCGATCTGTAACAGAACATAAAATGTTGTAGTCATCACATTGTTAATTTATGGTACCTACACTAACTTTTGCCTGCGACTTCGTCGGCGTATACTCGTTAAAGAATTTTTGCTACGCCTGTACAAGACAATATTATTAGATTTAGGCTAATACCTATTTTTAACCGACTTCAAAAAAAAAGGAGGAGGTTCTCAATTCGGTTGTATATTTTTTTTTTCAATGTTTGTTACCTCAGAACACCGTCATTGATGAGCCGATTCATAAAAAATTTTTTGTTTGTAAGTATATGCTTCCAGGTGGGTCCCATTTTTAAAAAAATTCAATTGGATGATGGGATCCATGAGGAATTGAGGGAACTCCTCAATTATATTAGGCACGCGTGTAGTGATTTTGGTATTTTCTATTATAACTCCTGTATTTACATCCGGAAATCATAAATTGGTGGAGTGGAATTGATGATGACTTATGGAATTCCTCAATTATGTACTTAAAAGTACAAAAGTATATCACAGATTCTGATAAGATTCCGTTGAAATAGCAACTAATGAAGTGCCAAGGGTGATCCTTGTGGAATTGACGGAAGTCCTCAAATATTATCGGGTCACATACAGCGATTGGGTTTTTTCTATAATAATCAACGCATTTGCTCTCGGAAATCAGTTCATGAGGTAAATTGGAAAAGAAATGTTCTCGTGGCTTGGCGGAGTACTAAATTGAAGTCGGTTAAAACTTTGTTTTTATAAAGTAAATTATTCTTTAAGGAATGATTCTCGCTATAAAACTATTATATGTCCTTCCTCGGGGTCTTTAACTATGTCTATTACTAATTTCATCTATAATATTTGCATTCCTATTTGCATTATGACAGAGCTGTTATCCCAGTACAACAAACGTCATCATTGACGTGACAGCAAGCACGCGACGTGGCAGGTATACAAAATTAAAGGTTACAGATAGACCAACAGACGGGCAGATAATGTTTAGGACAAATAATTATTGGTATTATTACTATTGATTTATAATATTCTGATAATTTGATGTTTTACAAAGCGGCATGTGTTAAACTTAACACGAGAAAACTACCCAATAAGATCGTAACACATTACTGCCAGCGTTTTACTAGGTGCCTGGGGAAAAAGCTGGTTCACTATCATGGTATTTAATCATTTACTTTAAAAACAAAGTTTTAACCAACTCAATTGGGAACTTTGCGAGGTCAAGTCACATACATGAATATTTCCACATTTCCTTTCCAATTTACCACAAGAAGTGCTTTCTGAAAGACTATGCGTTAATCATTTAAAAAAAAACATCTCTTTAAGTGATCCGATAATACTTGAATAAACTTGGATATTTTATTAGTTGTAATTTGTCTTAGTCAAAACACATGGCTAAAAGGTTAAAAAGAATACAATGAAATTTCATACATTTTCCTGGCCGCTAAAACTATACAGTAATGACTTTATCAAACATGCTCGGAAAGCGTCGCATTTTGTTTGAAAAACGAACACGCGAAGTGCCTAATTTTCATCGGTTAAAATTAAAAAAGTTAAATCTCTTCCCTGCCTAGGAGTATAATAATCCATACAAAACCCATTATTTCCCGCCACGTTAACCTTTTAACAATCCTTGTAGCGCCATACTTAATCGAGGCCACAAAGGAAATATCACATCCAGCCAAAGAAAACCACCTGCGAGCCGCGCGGTTTACATGGTTAATTATTTTTTTCGATCCTTTTGTTTATGGTCAGAAGAAAAAAAGTGAAAAAAACAAAAACCCTAATTTAATTCATTTATTTGAGATAATTGAATCATGACATTTGTTAATGTGTTGTCATTCTTTGAATAACCCCATAGTGTGAAAGTGAATACCGCATTTGAAAGAAGTCGTAGAAAAATGCTTTTAGCTAAATTAAAGTTCAATTATCAGCGCGGTAGTAGGTAGGTATGTCACAATACAGGATGGTCCAAACAGCGACGTCAATATTTTTTTGTTGGATTCCTCCCAACCAGGGGTACCCCGAAAATACGTATTTTCGGGGTACCCCATGCATGATCCGCAATTTTTTGTAGCTTTCAAGTTTCAATTAATTTTTATATGATTTCATAGGGCATTTCAATAGTATGGCCTTTAAAAATAAAAATAAAAAAAAACCGCCCAAGTGCGAGTCGGACTCGCGCACGAAGGGTACCGTAACATTATCTAAAAAACAGCAAAAAAAGCGTTTATTGTATGGGAGCCCCCTTATATATTTATTTTATTTGTTTTTAGTATTTGTTGTTATAGCGGCAACAGAAATACATCATCTGTGAAAATTTCAACTGTCTAGCTATCGCGGTTCTTGAGATACAGACAGACGGACGGACGGGCAGACAGCGAAGTCTTAGTAATAGGGTCCCGTTTTTACCCTTTGGGTACGGAACCCTAAAATGATGTGTTTTTTGTGGTTTTTAAGGTTCCGTAGCCAAAGGGTAAAAAGGCTTGGCGCGGGTGTTCTGGCGTAGTTAGCAACAAAGCTTTACGTTTAGGTTAAGTTCACAATGTATAACCCATATGGACATACGTTTGAAATAAATTATTCAATTCAATTCAATAGTTTTAATCTCGGAATTTATCCCCTAAGATGGTAGAAGTTTGTTTGGGACAGTGATAATAATTAAACTTGCGCCTAAAATTATTTAATTGCAATCATTTTTCTCAAGTTCTACGCGGATGAAGTAGCGGGCAACAGCTAGTATATTGTAATATAATAGGTACCTAGACCAGAACGTCAGTCGACGATTACTTTCTACTGAATTATGACTGCAGATTCTTTGCTAATAAACTACGAAGTTTCAATCTCGAGAATTTTCAAGTAATAGATGCTTGCGCAATTTGCCCATGAATGAAAGTTTACTTACTCTAACCGGGTGAATGAACTTCGCACCGCGCGCCATACAAGATTTTTCAAACTTAATTACCTTTTATTACTAAAAACTTAACTAATAAGCATACGTCGTTATCGCGGGTACAAAAACTATTTGACAGTACAGAAAGATTATGAAAAACAAGCAATAACAGACGCGAAACTCATTTTGAGGAACATCTATGCCTACTCCTACGAGTTTAAAATGTATCACACATTAGGTATCTAAATCTTTGTAATCTATTACGAAAACCAAATAATACATGTGAAAAATACACGTTAGTAAAAATTACACACGTTGTTTTCTTATTTTTTAAATAGAATTTCTTCTAAGTAGGTAAGCGTTTAATTAGTAGACGATAACAGTTATCTTCACACAAGTACGTATATATTGTTAAAATTGTTAAAAAAAGACGTTAAAAGATAATTAAATCTACTTATTTCCTATGTATAAACAGATGGAAACATAAGACAACAGTTTAACCCATACCCCTTTACGGCTGTATTTTTTATTGATCTTTTCTAAAGAAAACTCTCCTGTAAAGAGCTTCTTAGATGTTTAGTAGCTGTAGGCAGAATACGTCCGTTTCTACCAAATAGACATTCTGTTTTATCTGCTCTTTATCTGATTGGTAATTGTACCCGCGAAAACGACGTATGCTAATAAGAGTATGCCGTATGCGGTACGAGAGCATTCCATAGACGAATAGCCTGCACAGTGAACATACTGGGCATGGAATGGGAGCGGTGAAGGGCTACAGTGAGGACCAGTCTACGGGAGGCGAGGAGTTCATAACGATGAGGGAGAGTGGTCAATATCTTAACTAACAGTACCCAGCAATAAAGTCTGAGGTTTTAAACCGCCGCTCCACACAATGGGCCAGCCCAACCGATTTTCATGAAATTTTACACGATGATAGTTCATAGCCCGGCTCAAATTATTGGATAGCAAATTATTAGATTGGCATCCCGGGTCCATGCAGACGAACTTGCGGGCGGAGGCTAGTGAAATATATATATATTGCAGTTCAGTTTTGACGAAGTATATCCTCACTTTAACCCTAATTTAACTTATAATGAGTTCACAATGAGTTCTGGATTCTGGAGTAGTAAGAATTTAAAAAATTAGAACCGAATTGAGAACCTTCTCTATGTGTTAAAGTTAGTTAAAAAGAAACTCACCAATGATAACACGAGGAGCACCTTGATCGACATCCTGGCTTCTTCTCAGGCAGAGGTGACTTTTTTCGGGGTTTTATACCCACTTCTACTAATAAATGTTGTCACAGATGTATTCTGATCAAATAAAGAATGCTAATTACTTAGGCGATAAAATCCATTCTTTGGATTTAAAGATAAAGCAGTTAACGACGGCAAACAATATAGTACCTACGAGGGGCGGCTGAAAAGTAATCTACCTAACAATGAAACAAAAGACTGTGCAAAATCTGAATTCGTTTGCTTAGTTGTTTACTTCGCCGTTTTTCTTTTATTGTCTCTCTTAGTTGATATAGTAAGTTTGAGTAATAATCAGCATTCATTGTAGTTTTCTTCGGTTAATAATCTATGAGCAAAATCCCTTCTGTGTCCCAAAAGATTGTAGCCATAAGTTTATCTGCCGATGGACAGACCTTGAATTTCCGAGGCGGCTTCTCATCCTTAAATTTCCACTGTAACGACTCTTGCTTATTTTCCGGGTCTCATTGTCGAATCCATGTCTCATCACATTTTACAATTCTAGAAATTATTTCTTCCTCTTTCCCTCGCCTCATGTCCAAAAACTCTTCGCAACATTTGACACGCCTCTTCATGTCAAATGCAGTCAACATTCTGGGGAGCCAACATGCACTGACCTTGGACATGTTCAAATGCTCATGAATTATTTCATTGACTCGCTCTTTACTGACGCCCACATCTCTAGCTATCTCCCACTGCTTCACTCTTCAGTCCTCTAATATTTTTTTTTTCACCCTGCTTACATTTTCATCGGTGACGGCCGAAACTGGTCTTCCGCTACGAGGATCATCATCCAGGCTCTCACGACAAAATTTAAACTGCCTTGACCAAAACTTCATAACAAATTCGGAAGAACACGAACTGCCAAACACACGTAACATAGGCTGTCTGATCTCCAAAGGCGTATTCCCTTCTTTAGTCAGAAACTTAATCACCGCACGCTGCGCTGCTCGATTTTATCCATTTTCACTTTTTCTACCGACATGTTCGAAACAATAAACGTGGAAAAAGCGCGGGAAACGTGAACCGGTTCGGTGGTGTTTTTTGGCTTTTATTATAATAATTTATATACCGCTGATAACTTAGTTGTATAGGATCAGTTTTGTATATATCTGTATGTAGTTAGGAAATTGTATGTATTTATTGATTTTTTAATAGTATATTTAATAGTAAAAAAATCTACATTTTTGGTGTTTATACTTTATACCAATTACAAGTAGGCATCGTCAAGAAAATACATTCGTTTTGCGACGTAGTCCAGTTTTTTCTAAGCGTCGTAGAGCCATGGGACCCGGACCATTCGACGCTGAAAAATTCGCTGATTCCGAATATGCAAAAAAAAATTTTATGCCCAAGTGGCGGTTATAGCAGTTTCGCTTTTTGCCATCGATATGCAGAAGCCTCTAAACTTCACCCAGCTATCCTCAATCCTGATGCATTATTAACTTCTAATAGCAATAGTATTTCCTCTCCTGCAGTCCCTCCCAAACCTATGCACCCTGGAGTTTCCTCGTACAAAAAATCTGTTTACATAAGGTCAAAACCTCCCCCAATGCTTGACAAAGGGTATGCGTTGTGCTGCCCATAACTCCATTATAAGAGATTTTAATATGCTAGAACCTGGTAATGGCTGTATGTTTAAAAATAATAGCAATTCACCCAATGAAGCTTCTCTTGCAGATCTTATAGCTGCACTTATAAAGTTATTGACCCAATCAAATTTCTTCACACCGTCCAACGCTGCCTCAATAATTGATGCTATATCTAAATTACCTTTAAACAATGGACAAGTTAACACTAATTCAGTGAAATTGTCGTAGTGTAATCCCCAAAAAAAGTGAATTAATTCATCTAATTAATAAGTGTAAAACATTTATTGTTGCCTTACAAGAGACATGGTTAAAGCCAGGCTATTCTTTTAGGATTCCTGGCTATTCCTGTCTTAGAGAAGACAGGTCTGATGGGTATGGTTGCACAGCCCTACTCATTAATCATTCTTACTCCTTTACCTATTTTGCTACTCCTCATGTCAACAAAGATTTTTCAATAATAGCTGTCATAGTTAAGAATATATGTTTTGTTTCTGTATATATTCCACACCCGTCTTCTTTTATTTTTAATGAAGTTGACAGCATCATCTACACACTTCCTAAACCATTTATTATTCTCGGTGATTTTAACTCCCAACATCATTCACGGGGTTCTTCTACAAATCACTATGGTTCCGTTATACTGGACATATTAGATAGTCACAATATTGCTCTGCTGAATAATGGCAATCCAACCCGTCGAAATGGTCCTAATGAGGGATTCAGTGTGCCTGATCTTTCACTTAGCACACCTGGTCTGGCATCTACACTTACTTGGGATACTCTACCATCAACATACGGAAGTGACCATTTTCCTATATTAATCACTTTTCCTTTTATTGGTGGTCCTGTGCATAAGCGCCCTCCTCGACTGAAATACAATTTAAGGAATGCAGATTTGGCATCATTTAGTGAGTGCATTGAGGCTAAACTTTCTTCTTTTCCTAATGTCAGTTGTGGAACAGAGCCTGTCTGTGCGTCAATTTTAGCCAAGGCGTTTATGGAGGCTGCTGACGAAGTGTTTCCTGAAAATAAAAAATGCTTGAATTTTATTCCTTCCCCCCCGTGGTGGGATAATGAATGTAGTAAAGCGGTTAAAAATTGGAAATATATAGAATTAAAGTATAATGAGTGTGGCTCTGACGAAAATTTTGACTTATTATCGGCTGCTATTACGAATACAAGCAAATTATTCAAGAAAAAAAGTTTGAAAGCTGGAAAAGCTTCTGTTTGTCCTTATCTCCAGATGTCTCTCCTACAGAAGTCTGGCGTAACATTCGACGATTTCGTTCTGCATTCCGTGAATCGTCGACACAACATTTTCCCCAAGCTCTTGCTAATAGCTTTTTATAAACTAGCTCCTTCGTCAGCTCCTGAGGATTTACTTTCAACCTATTTTATTCCATCTTTTATTGCAAATGATCCTGATGGACTGAATGATCCATTTTCTATTTCTGAAATTAAAGGTGTGTTATCTAATGTCAAGAATAGTGCCCCTGGGTTGGATGGTATTCCATATTCTTTCGTTTCGCATCTTGGGCCTAACGCTCTCTCATATTTCTTGAACCTAATCAATTCTATTTTTATATCAGGCATTATTCCTAGCTCGTGGAAATCTCAAGAGGTTCTTCCGATATTAAAGCCTAATAAAAATTCGTCTGATCCGTCATCATACAGACCAATAGCTCTGTCTTCGGTTTTAATGAAAATTGCTGAACAACTAGTTAAAAATAGATTAGAATGGTTCATTGAAACCAATAATAGTTTAAGTAAAACCCAGTTTGGTTTTAGACGAGGTAAAAGTACCATAGATAGTATAAGTATTTTCATAACTGATATAAGGTTAGCATTCTCTAATAACCAGTCTGTAGTCTCAGCTTTATTTGATATAAATTCTGCGTATGATAATGTCTTAAGTATATTGAAGGAAAAACTAAATACTTTAAACGTCCCGACTTTTCTGAGTAAATGCATAATTAACATCTTATCAGAAAGGCGTATCAATTTAATTTTAGATGTTGATAATGAGGAATCAAGATTAGTATGGAAAGGTCTTCCACAAGGATCTGTATTAAGCCCAATATTATATAACTTGTACACCTATGATCTGGAAGCATCTGTAGGCAGTAACGTTTGCGTTCTTCAATATACTGACGATTTGTTGTTGTATGGTACTGACCGATCTATTGAGAATGCCAGTTCCTCTCTAAATTCCTCTTTAAATCTTTTAAGGAAACGGTTAGAACAAAATGGCCTTGATTTGTCTCCATCTAAAGCTCTGTTGTGTTATTTTCTAGAATGCGTTTGCCCCCGCCTGTTTCTGTATATTATAATAACTATGAAATTCCTGTAGTCAACCAAACAACATTTTTAGGTGTTGTTCTTGATTCTAAATTAACTGGTACTCCACATTGTGAATATGTTCTCGCTAAATGTGAACGTTTGTTAAATATGCTTAGATGTCTCTCCGGTGTTTGGTGGGGTGCTCACCCGTTTTGTATGAAACTAATACACAATGCTCTAATTCCCAGTATTTTAGACTATGGCACCTTCCTTTTACAGCCTGGAAGTGTAATAGCTTTCAAAAAACTGGATAATATTCAGTCGAAAGCCTTAAGATTGATAGCAGGTGCGATGAAATCTAGCCCGCTTAATGCTTTACAGGTAGAGTGTTGTAAACCTCCATTGCAGCTACGTCGTCAATACCTCGCTGATAGATTTCTGTTTCGAGCCCTACAAATTTCTGATGATCGTTTCATACTAAACTTAAGTTACTTTCTGATTTTATTATTTCTTCCAGTTATTGGTCCCATAAACCTGTTCCATGTCTTGTAAATAGCTACCAAAAGTTTACCTATATCCAAGCTCCCACTCACTCTTCTATTTCATATCCTTTATTTTGTGCTTCGTATAAATCTTTAACTGACACGCCTGACGTAGCCTTAAATATAGGTATTTCAAAAAATGGTCCTAATAACAATATCTGTTTTAACCATGTGAAGGATAACCTTTGGAAAGACTACCATACAATATACACTGATGCTTCTAAGCATTCTTCTTCTAGTCATGCCGGAGTTGGGGTTTATCATTCTCAGTACAAAATTTTCCAACAAATTAAACTCCCACCAGAATCATCTGTGTTTACTGGAGAATGTTTCGGTCTCCTTAAAGCAGTTGAATATATTCGAACGGCAAAGCTTACAAAATCAGTCATAGTATCCGATTCAATCAGTGCCTTACAGGCATTAGTCAAATATCTATATTAGTCAGTAATCATAGACACTCGAATACTATTAAGAGATTGTATTACTCGTGGGCTTTCAGTATCTTTCGCTTGGGTCCCGGGACACAGTGAAATATATGGTAATGTTAAAGCAGATCGCTTGGCCAATGAAGCTGTGACGTGTGGGGACAGATTTCCTTATAAACATTTTAGTCATGACTTGATTGCTTTACCTTCTTCTTATCTCAGTGATGCCTGGAATCAGTTGTGGGCTGAAAGTACTCAGACAAAGGCCAAATTTTACTACGCAATTCAACCTAAAGTTCCTACTAAACCCTGGTTTGCAAAGCTAAGGCTCGGTAAACGAGCCACTAGCATTATAATACGAATGAGATTGGGTCATGTGTGCACGCCGGCTCATCTTACAGACTACATATCGTGGAGTAAAACTTGTGTGAATGTGGAGAAATTGGAGACTTGAATCATATTTTTCTTTCATGTCCTTTATTCAACCATTTCTCTTTCTACAATGATCTTTCCTCACTTCAAATCCCTTTTCCTACATCCATCCCTGTCTTATTAGCCTCAAAAGATCCTCCTGTTCTGTGTTTAATTCTATATCCTCTTTCATTTTACTAAATGATATCCGTATTTAGTTCTTTTTGTTATTTATATGTTTTATTAGCTCTTTTTCCAAATTCCGTTATCCGTATTCCTACTTTGCTAACGTTTCCCTGCTTTGTCGGTGGCAATACGCAAACCGCGTTCAGCCAAAAGAAAAAAACAGAAAAAAATAAACCCATACCAGCCAGCATTATTTTTGTATATATTTCTGACCTTTCAGCGTTACTTTTCAGCCGCCCCTCGTATATGTTTTTTGGTTTCTCATCGGATACTCGTACCATGATGGTTGCTTTAGATGTTCATCATCAAAATCAAAATGGTAAAGCAATGACGCTTAGAAAGTTGCAGTATCTTAGAGGCAGCCGGATGGCTCGCGGTATTTGAGCTCCCGAAGTGTTGTGGACCCGCCCTGTGCAACCTGAACTGAGCCAGCTTAACCTGGGGCGGATATAGGGAGGATGATTTTTTTGTCGCAAGAGAGCGCATTGAAACAGCTGTTGCCTGAAAGTGTATGTATACACTGTTTATATAATGCAATTTTAATGCCATCCCACCTGGTGCGACCGGTGCCCTGTACGCAAGCGAGGAAAAAGGACTTGTCAGGCAGCCGCTTCAAAATTGGCATGCTGGATTTAGGTAAAAAGAACTTTATTTTCTCAAAGAAATTTTACATTTCTTTATATAGAACTTAGCTTAAATACAAATATTATAGGTAAGCGCCGCAAGGTGCTGATACAAAGTACAGCTTAACTATAACCCAGAAATAACGACCAGTGTCTGTATGTTTTTCACCACACACAGACACTGAAAACATATTGACATCCGCCCCGGCCGGTCGGCTGTCGAAGATAATCGTGCATAGGGGTTAAAAAATGGCGTTGAACTGTGTATAGGAACTCCTCGAATCTATGAGCTAAAGACTTGATCATTGGCAAACATATACTTGACTAAAAAGTAAAAAGATCGCCGTTCAAACTTTCAGCAAAATATAGATAAATCGTGAAAAAACTCTGGATCTAAAATAGTGCTAGGTCCACCGATAGTAACTGTTAGACAGAGAGATCTAATTATATTGGAACTTCAGTCACTGACGATATTGAAAAACCAGCAACCTTGATCTCTGCTTTCCTATATTTGCTATGAAATAATAATCATAATAATTTAGATGACCTCTGGGTCATCTAAATTATTATTATTTTAAACTAGAAAGCTCCCGTGACTCTGAAATATTATTAGGAGCGCATAAGAAAAGGTTAAGCTAAGCGCTAAAGTAATATTTTGGGCCTTTAATTCCTACGAAAACCTCAGCCTTCGCTTCGCTTCTTCTTTGCTTGCTTCCCCGTTTACCTTCGGGATTTTGGCCTTCAAGTTTCGCTTGCAAGACACCGGAAGATAATGAGTGTCCTTAGAGGTCATTGCTCGCATTTAGCCGCTCTCATAAGGGTTGCTTTGGGCCCTTCATTCCAACGAAAAGGCCTTGCTTGCCTCGCCGCTCACCTTCGGAATTTTGGCCTGGGATTTCGCTTGCAAGACACCTGGGGATAGTAAGTGCACATGGGGGCGCATAAATTAAATTAAATTAAAAAATTAAATATATTTTTATTTCGGATTATTACAATATCCATATAATGTTAGTAAGTCTTAATCTAAGTTAGTTAGTATGTACATAGACTAGTACTTATATCTACTTAACTCTAAATTGAGCAACCGCTTTTATTTGACTGACCCAGTATTGTAAAATAGGGCAGTCGTACTTGCCAGCAATGACACCCAGGATGCCGTTGGAGCTTCCTCTGAGCCTGTTCAGCAGCGAGGCGATCTTCTTCCGCATAAGTGCCTGAAAACTGTCCGTGCGGGCCTCCGCAAACATTAGCGAGGCACTAAACCACCTTGGCAGTCCCAACAGCATCCTGAACGCATTATTGTACTGTACACGCAGGGCGTTATAGGCTTTTTTGGTGTACCTTACCCACAGGCTGCTCGAGTAAAAAGATTGGCAGTACGCCTTAAACAGTGTGATTTTAACATCAGTGGAACATCGAGCAAACCTGCGGGCAATCATATTAGCCCTGACAGCCAACGTCCTGCGCTCCCGTTCTATATCCAGGTCATTAGTCAAATCAGGTGTTATTATATGCCCTAGATATTTAAAGTCTTTGACCACCGACAGGGTGGTCCCATGCAGTACAACGGGAGCCACAAAAGTAGGCTGCTTATCTTTCTCCGCCTTGAAAACCATGACAACACTTTTCTTCGGGTTGTACTGCAGTCCGTGCGCCACAGCAAACCCCTCACATGCTGTCACCAGCTTTCTAAGTGCACTGATAGATGGACTCAGCAGCACCATGTCATCGGCGTAGCTGATGTTATTCATAGAGTAAACATCAATGTAACATCCCACAGGCATGCTGCTGTCCAGCTAACAACTCATTCACATAAAAATTAAACAGCCTGGGCGACGTAAGCCCACCCTGTCGTACCCCACACTCGAGTTTGTACTCGGAGGACAGACTGTCGGCCCATCTCACCTGATTTAGCTGGCTACAGTACCAATATTTCAGGATGTGCACTAACTCTTTCGGTATGCTTGTTTTCTCTAACTTTCGCCATAAGATGCCATAGTCTACTCTGTCAAAGGCTTTCGACAAGTCGAGAAAACAAGCATAGACAGTGGTTTTCCTTCGCGTATAGTACCCGACAGCATGCTTTAGACTTAAAATGGCACTCAGTGGACAGCCCAGTTCGAAAACCGAACTGAGCATCATGAATCTTTAAGTGCCCATCTAGTATGGAGTCCAGCATACTGTCGAGTATCTTTGCAGCCGTCGTTGCCAGCGAGATGGGTCGATAATTGTCTATATTGGACAGGTCTCCGGTCTTGTTTTTGGGCACTGGCACTACTAAGGTCTTCATAAAAGCCTTGGGTAAGTAAGAGTGGCTCAAACATTGCGAGAACACGGGGCAAATGCACACCGGCATACTTGAAGTGCTCTATACTGAGGCCGTCGTGGCCAGGCGACTTTCCTCTCTGCATCTTGCTTACAACTTTAGCCACTGCTTTAGCTGAGAAGACAGTCCTGACCCCTGCGGCCCCTCTCTCAAACCCTACATCTGCATCCGTGCGCTTGCCCAACAAGGACTTGACCATAAAATGGCCACGAAACAACTCAACAATTTCAGTAGGGTCACATTTATCTTCTACGCTCACAGGAAGGCCAGGCTTCACTTCAATTTTCCTAGTACCTTTCCAGAACTGTTTGAAATTGCCATCTTTATGAACCAAAGCAAGCTTGTCCATTTTAAATTGTTCCTCCCTATCCTGGCACCATTTTAATTTTGATTTAAACACCTTGCTCCTATCATTCATCAAGTTATACCACCTACCACACTTCGGTTTCCCCATAGTTAGCCATAGTTGAAAGTGAAGCCGGGCCTTCCTATGCGCCTCCGCCACATATTTATTCCACCCAGGAACATATCCGCCTTTCCGTCGCTTTTTAACTTCGTGGGTCGTGACCGACGCATTTGATAGAATATTAATCATCCCATTATACATGTTGTCTAAGACTAGGAAATGATCACTACAGTTACATGCATTGTCACAACAATTGCTTAACTCATAAGGGAAATCAACTTTACTTAAATGATTATTACAAATACTGCGGTACCTTTCTATTTGGTCCTCGGTTCTTAAACCCCATGTTACCTTATTGCTTAGTTTAACCGTATGTACATAAACAAGTTTCAAAAGGTTCAAAGAGCAATCAATACGCATTGGGAAGTGGTCAGACCAGTATACGTCATGCATGACTGATATATTCGCTATAGTTCTTTTTGCACTCTCAGTGACTAGACAATGGTCTAACCACCTCCTACACCCATACACATCGCTAACATACGTATAAAGAGCGCTTTCTGAAGGAATGCTTTTAGTCTTTCATCCCAATTGCCTTAAAATCGCTCGGCCTTCGGCTTCACTGGTCTGGACTCCGGTTTCGCTTGCAAGACACCTGGGGATAGTGAGTGTCCGTGGGGGCTCACCGACCGCTCTTTAAAAGCATGCTTAGGGCCTGCCATTCTTACGAAAAGCTCAGCCTTCGGCTCCGCTTGCCTCCCCATTTACCTTCAGGACTTTGGCACTCAGGTTTCGCTTGCAAGTTACTCGGAGATATCGATCATCCGTGGGGAGGGGACTCCGCCTCGGGCCTTAGGCCCTCGGGCTCGCATCTGACCGCTCTCTGGAGGATTGCTTTAGGCCTTTAATTTCAATGCAAAACCTCGGCACTTTGGCCTCAGGTCTCACTTGCAAGACACCTGAGGATAGTGAGTGTCCATCGGCTCGCCCTAGGGCCTTCGGACCTGGGGCTCGCATAGGGAGCGCTCTCTAAAAAGGATACTTTGGTCATCTATATAATATTATTCACGAGTTCAAGTTCATGAGGGTGTTTATTTAGATTCGAAGAGAATTTGAACTGTTAGACTCATAGTCTATGGAAATTAAATCTTTATTTTTAAAGATGTCAGTAGTAGTTATGGTAAGAATATCATGTAAACCATAATTTATGCGCATACGAAGTCGCGGGCAGAAGCTAGTTATAGAATAGTTGTAACCATAGTATTTTTCACTAGGTACAAAAGGTACTATGTATATATATTAGTGTATATTATTTTGTATACTTGTATTTCAGTATGTATGTGATAGAAGTTTATCTTGGATTAATTAACCCCCGACGTAAAGAGAGTGGTGTAATAAGTTTAACATGTCTGTCTGTGTATCTGTGTATCTGTCTGTGGTATCATAGCTCCCAAACGGATGAACCGATTTTCGTTTAGTTTTTTTGTGTTATAGATAATTTTATCCCGAGTGTTCTTAGCCATGATTCATGAACATGTGTTCGGCCATTTTTGAGATTGAGATTGAGAGAGAAAATGAGGGGGGTTTTTCAACTTTTCTAAGTTGTTATTAATTTTTCATTTAAGTGGCTGTGGCTTAAATTTGAATGGCTGCATCAAATGTTTCTGTTTTGCCCAATGGTTGCAGTCGACCACTCTATTTGAGAAGTCTGGGTTATAATTGTATCTTTGAGGCCCCAATCCATAGAAATACGAAACTCTTTCTGCGGCCATGGGGTCGTCGTCCAACCCCGGAGCCCACCCCGCGGTTTCACCGCTGCGTAATTCCGACTAGATCTTGCCCAGTTTTATCCCTTATTAGCTTCCGCTCGCGACTTTGTCTGCGTGGACCCGAGATAAAAAGAAAAACCGGGTCGCCATAAAATTAAAGATGGCTGACGGAGGAGTTGGTTCCTATCAAAAACTTAAAGCTTACCTGAAAAAAAATTGGTGTTTCCAATTTAGTCCAACGTATCCACATTATCACCTGAAACTGCCATACTATACGGGAATTAATGTCATAACGTAAACATTTTGATATCGGATGAATTCACTAGGAACAGATGTAATAGAAAAGAATAGAAAAACTTTATTCAACATCACATGACAATTCTAGTTACATGGGAACCTTAAAAGTAGACTTAACATATAAAATTTAAAATTAATCCTATACTTACCGCGCTCAGCGCAGTTTGGATTCCTCGTGGAATATTTTCTAGCTCGACAACAGCTTTATGTAATCGATTTAAAAAACCAAGGCCATATTCACGACAACGTGAACAATGAACATTTATTCGCTTGTAGATATTACACGTGAATAAACATAACCAATCAAATACATGGAAATTTACTGTACCTATAATAATTATGATTTTCATTATGCTATACCTATACTCTTCATTATTTTATGATACCTACATACACTTGGCAATTACCGACCGCGCCATGTGCGCTAAATCCTAGGGGAAAACGTACAATATTGTACTCACCACGAGCGGAGGTTAAGAAGCAGATCGCATATTTATCGCCGTTTGTCCTCAGCTAGGGACGTCATATACGTGCACGGTTAGCACAAGACGGCGCGCGAGAGGTCCGTCTCTTTTTTATTAGAACACTAGCTTCCGTCCGCGACTTATCCCGGGATAAAAACTATCCTATATTTTAATCCAGGCTATAAACTATATTCGTGCAAAATTTCATTAAAATCGGTTCAGCCGTTTAAGCGTGATTGAGTAACAAACATCCAAACATCTAAACTTTCGCATTTATAATATTAGTAGGATGAAGAAAGAGACGTATACTCTATCTCGCTGCGACACAGCTCGCGCGCCGTCTTGTCATAAACGTGCTGCGATGTTTTACCGCTCTAGGTAAATAAAATACTATTATAGTAGTTAAAGCAATGACGCGTAATTTCGGTGTTCGAGAGGCAACCGGATGGCTCGCGGTATTCGAGCTCCCGAAGCGTTGTGGAACTGTCCTGTGCAACTCAAACTGAACCACCTGGACTGGAGCAGACATTAGAGGAGTGGGGGTAAAAAAAATGTATTCGCATTCGATTTAGACCAGCATTTCATTATATTAACAGCGTACACACATTTCAGGCAACCGCTGTTTCAGTCGGCTGTCTCGCGACAAAACCTTTTTTATAAAGATTTGAGAAATATTTTATTATTATTATATAGAGCCTGATGTGTCCCACTGCTGTGCAAAGGTCTCACCCCTCTTCTTCCACTGTTTGCGGTTTCTAGCTTGATCCGGCCAGTCCCTTTAACACATTTAATACCAAGAATCGCTACGCGCTACGCTCGTAGCCGATGCCGTGGTTTTCCTCGTATGTAGGGGAAAGCGACCACGGCGTAGGCGCCCGCTAGGCGGGTTCCAGGCAGTGAAAGTCTGAAAAGGAGCTCCACCAGCTCATCCCGCCATCTCCAACGTCTGCCGCGTCTCCTTTTCGAGTTCTGAGGTTTCTACTTCGTGGTGCTATTTGCCCACAACCGGGCATGCGGCAGACGTGGCCAGCCCAGTCCCACCGTCCGTTCAGTCACATTAACTTGGCCGATTTTCGAGCTAAAAGTCTACAATTTGAGTCTGTGAGCGCAGCGTGGTGTTCCGGATACGATCCATTAGTTTCACACCCAATATGCTGCACTCCATTGCGCGTAGCTAAATCCCGTGGGCTAAATTGGCTTAGTTTTACGTGTATTCTCAAAATGTCATACCGAAGAGAACTTCATCTGTCTTCCTTGTTGCGTGGCGTGGTAAAAACATCCGAGCCAGAGTATTTACATAAAAAGGTCACCTCGCGCTCAAACAGGTCCTCCTCACATGGCATCAGATCATTTTGTCATGAATTGCTACCTCCACGTCACCATACCGCAGCTTTCCGAGGAAGTTTTAAATATTTACACTGCCACTAAGTGCTAAGAGTGGAATAACATACCTCCGCCACTCAAGAAATGTAATACCATCGGCAATTTCAAATTACATCTGAAACGATACCTTATGCAAATACAACAGGCACATACAGCATAGTTACCAGGGTCTCCCGAAAACCAGCGTTGCAGTGGCCTTATTACTGTAACATTATGCTGAGGCAAGCCCCTTTTTAACATCACATAATGATAACTGTATAAGGCCGCTTTGTGGACGGCAGCGGGCAGCGGGGCGTTAAAATATAATATATTTTACATCCTGTGTCTTTTCACGTTTTGTGAAGTTTGAGTGGTGTTATTTTAACTTACTAGTCAAATATATACTTGCCAATTTTCAAGTCTTTAGCTCATAGATTCAAGGAGTTCCCATACAAAGTTCAACACCATTGTTTAACCCCTTTGCACCCTTATCTGAGCGCGATCACATAGGTGTGCAGTGTAACACTTTAAGCTCTCGCGCTTTAGGTATACACAAACTGATCCTGAACACTTCTGACCTTGACCAATGGGTCAAGGTCAGAAGTGTTTCTGATGACGATTTCCGGGCTACCCTCCGTCGTACCCGGCTAGTTCCGTTTCTTGTCCAACAGAACTTGAACCCAGCTTTACCCGACTGTACTGGCTTCGCGAAATAACTGGCATTTTGACTTCCTCAGTCATTCGTTAAAGAATAGTCTCCTTGAAGGACCGGATACTTCAATTGCCGTTGAGATTATACTGCGCCTACTCTTGGCAGCTTTTAGAAATTCATTCCTCTTTGCATTTCGTACAAATTTCACAACTAACGGCCGGGACAGGTTGCTGTCTCTTGATGGTAGCTTTTTACGGCCAGCCCTGGTAACGTAGTCCAAGTTAGCCCCAGACAAGGGGACACATATATACATGCATTATCTACATCTACATCTACTCTTAACTATATTTATCGATGTGGATCCCCACATCACTCCCCTCCTGAGACTGTCACTACGCGCGATAATAACATGTTGGTCGCACCTCGCGGCCTGAACGAGTTTTGGTTATCGTGGGGTTCTTAGTACCATCATCAGGATTTATTTCAGAGAGCTGTCTGTTGTCAATTATGTAGGCCGGTTTTAGTCGATCTATTGTTACCGAAACTTGTTTGCCCTTAATCGACAAGTTGAAAACTTTGTTATCTCTGTAGTACCTGATGAGGTCCAGTGTATGCAGGCTGTAAGGCGCCGCGTAGGGCATCCTCTCTCAGAAACACGTGGCTACATGTTGATAAGTCTTTATAAATAAAAATTGACTTGTTGTCGTGTCGCGAAGCTGGCTTTGGTTGGTAACCAGGCGGAGACGAGCCATGTAATCTGTTACATCTGTAGTTCCAGGAGTATGTGGTTCGAAAAATTCGCCTGGTAATCTCAATGTTTCGCCATATACGATCTCTGCCGAGGATCCTTGTAAATCTTCTTTAAATGCGCTTCTGACGCCTAGCAACACAAGTGGCAATGACTCCGTCCAATTTTAAGCAGAGTGGCAAGTAATCGCGTTCTTTAATTGTCTATGAAACCGCTCTACGAGGCCATTGCAAGCGGGGTGGTACGCTGTAGTTCTCTTGTGTTGAAATCCTGTTATTTTCGAGAGATGCTTAAACAAGGAGCATTCAAATTGGCGTCCACGGTCCGTGACTATTTGTTCCGGACAACCAAACCTTGCGATCCACGTGGAAAGCAAGGCTTTGGCTACTGTTCCTGCCGTTGCATCCGCTAAAGGTACGACTTCAGGCCACCTCGTGAATCTATCTACGGCAGTGAAGCAATAACGATATCCGTCACTAGGTGGCAGGGGCCCCACAAGATCTATGTGCACGTGTCTGAATCTAGCGCGTGGCAGCTGAAACGTACCAAGGGGTGCTGATATGTGTCGCGAAATCTTGGCGCGCTGACAGGGCAGGCATGCTCTAGCCCAGTCCCGGCATTCTTTCCTCATTCCTGGCCACACGAAACGCGCTGCCACCAACTTCAATGATGCATTAGCGCCAGGGTGGCTCAGACTATGAAGGCTGTCGAATACCTGCTTCCGCAACATTTTAGGAACATATGGCCTTGGATTTTTCATACTTGTGTCGCAATACAGTTTCACATTAGATTCGGGAAGCTTGATTTTCTTAAGTCGTAATGAAGTGGTTTCCTCTAAAAGCTGGATTAATTCTGGATCACCAATCTGGCATTTGGCCATCTGCGTGTGGTTGGCGGGTGATACAATCTCCTCGATGCGAGATAAAGTATCTGCGACGATATTGTCTGCCCCACTAATATGCCGTATATCCGTTGTGAATTGCGATACATAATCCAGGTGTCGATATTGACGAGGTGGGCACTTCTCTTTGCGGTTGTGAAACGCGAATGTCAGTGGCTTGTGGTCGGTGTATATAATAAATTCCTTGCCTCAACCATGTGTTTGAAATATTTTACAGCTTCATAAATGGCGAGTAGTTCCCTGTCGTATGGGGAATACTTTTGTTGAGTTGGGCTGAGCTTTCTTGAGAAGAAAGCCTATGGTTGCCAGGAACCTTCTTTGTATTGCTGTAAGACTGCACCAATGGCCGTATCGGAAGCGTCACATGCTAATCCGAGTTTCGCGTGGCAATCTGGATGGGCTAGCAGTGCTGCCTGGCAAAGACTTTCCTTGCACTCATTAAAAGCTTGCAATGCGTTGCCTGTAATGTCTACTGGGTATGAACCCTTCACTGATCCAACCAAGAAGGAGTTGAGAGGTGCCTGAACTTGAGCCGCTTTGGGTATGAAACGTCTGTAAAAGTTCAGCATCCCTAAAAATCTTCTTAACTCCTTAACGTTCTTTGGGGCTGGAAAATTCGTTATGGCTTCTACTTTGTCCTTGAGCGGCTTGGTTCCATTCGCCGTGATGGAATATCTGAGGAAATTATTTTCTGACACGCCGAAGATACACTTTGATGTATTTATGAGCATGCCATATTGGGTAAGCCTGGATAAAATCTGGTGAAGGTGCATTTCATGTTCCTCGCGGTTCTTTGAAAAAATCAGGAAATCGTCGAGGTAGGCGTAACAATTGTCCAATCCTCGAGTCATTTCGTCTACGAACCTTTGAAATGTTTGTCCTGCATTTCGTAACCAGAAGTTCATATACGGGAATTCAAACAACCCAAAAGGTGTCGTGATTGCTGTCTTCGGTATATCTTCTGGACTAACTGGTATTTGGTTATACGCCTTTACGAGATCCAACTTCGAGAAAACGCTGCATCCGGTGATATTATGTGCGAAGTCGTGTATATAGCGTATCGGGTACCTGTCGGGTACGATTCGCGCGTTCAACATCCGGTAGTCCCCGCATGGTCTCCAGCCGTTTTCCTTTTTTGGCGCGAGATGAAGGGGAGATGACCATGAGCTTTTTGATGGTCGTGCAGTGCCGTCTCTTAACATAGCTTCAAATTCTTTTTTGGCTATTTGTTTAGCTTGTCCGGTGCCAACCGTCATGGGAGCGCAGAAACTGGAGGACCTGGGGTGGTCTGGATAAAATGCAAAGTGTTGTGCTTGGGTTCTCTCTGGATTCTCTGGACGTCATTATCTTCACTGAAAACAGGCTGCTTGCTGAGCTTGGTGATGCCCCCATGACATTCAATGAGGTTGTACCGTCGACTCAGCGTTGATGTCGGATGTTGACCAAGAGATTATAATATCTTAAGAAATCGGCCCCGATGATGGCTTTAGTCACGTCGGCCACGATAAATCGCCACGGGTAGTCTCTTCCGAGTCCCAGCTCTAGCGTTAGGTGCGCGTAACCGTATGTATAGATGGCGGAACCATTAGCTGCGCTCAGTTGAATGTTGGTTTTTGGGCGGCGCTGTTTAAGGGCAGTATGAGGAAAAACACAAAGGTTACTGCCGATATCAATGAGAAACTGTGTTTTTAATTTACGATCTGTTACAAACAGGCGACCCGAAGTCCCAGGGCAATCGTCGGCCGCCGTTACTGATTGCCCGAGAAGTTTTCCGCCACAAAATCGCAAGGCTTAATGCACCTAGTTGCCTTCTTCCCATATTTAGCGTGGAACCAGCAAACGGGGAACTTGCGGTAACTGGAATTGGATCGCCGGCCCGATTGACTACTGCGTCGTTGATGTGTTTGCGAACGACGTGGGGAGCGAGAGTTTCTGTCCATCTTCATGTGCATTGTTTGCAGCTGCCTTTTGAGTTCAGCTATTTCATTGGCCAGCGATTCTATGTTCGATCCGGCAGTGGATGTGGAGGCGACTTGTGGTGAAGCTGCCATATCCTGTATTCTATCCGATCGATCAGCAAGAACCTCTAACGTGGCATCAGGTTGTGTTGCAATGAAAGTCTGGATGTTCATTGGGAGACGAGTTGTCCACAGGGTCTTTATAAAATCGTCCAGAAGGGTCGGCCCGCCAAGGCTTCGCAGGTACCGCAGAAATTGCGACGGTTTCCGGTCCCCGAGCTCCTCGTGCATTACCATCTGCAGCTGCTTCTTCTCTTTCGAAGCCGTAAGTCGCTTGATTAATTCAGCCTTTAATGTCTCGTATTTATCCGTGGCTGGCGGAGAGATAATAATATCTTTTACTTCCTTCGAATACTGTTGATCGAGTTGCCCTATGACGTAATTGAATTTCGTCGCATCTTGGGTGATGTTCGAGATGTTAAATTGTCCCTCTATCTGAGCAAACCATATTTCAGGCTCCTCCGGCCAAAACGGTGGAACTCGGATGCTGACCCGGCAAATGTCGGATGAGTCAGTAGAAACGCGCAATGCGGCTTGCCCGCCGCTGCCTGTTTTGGGTACTTGCGTTTCGTTATCTGGCATTTTCTAGAATAATTATTCACTTGTTCGTGTTCAACGGGGTCACCAGTGTGGGTACTCACTTTGTCCTATTAGCGGGTTCGTTAGTAGCACTTGAAATCAAAGTCTGCAGTTCGTAACACAACACTTAGTTTATTCATAAGCACAGGGAAAGCAGTCCACAAGCATAGAAGGCGAAGGTTAGGTAACACTAAACAAGCGATATATGTATTAGTGTCCAGATACGTAAGCAAGCAACGACAATGTTGGGAGCGCAAAGCGACGTGCGTCTAGCGTCAAGCGGGGGCGTCGGCGACCGGCGCTCGCGTGGCCCGTTAGCTATTGCCCCAAGGGCTACGTCAGCGCTTCGTTTCCACTATACTTAACTGCCTCGTACGGATTGCGCTGGTGGCATCCGTCAATTACAAAATCGATTAACTTTATTCTACATATATACATGCATTATCTACATCTACTCTTAACTATATTTATCGATGTGGACCCCCACACATACATACGCTAGTCGCATACATAACATTCCCTCCACCTATTGAACTATATACATTAATACCTAATAGAATTGCTTGAAGTCTATTTTGGGACGGGGACGCATCATTCTCCGTGGTTCGGCTGTATCAGACATATTTCCCGACTCGGCCTCCTGGAACTCTTCCTCACCCTCGGGGACTCTCTGTACTCTGTTGCGGCGATGGGCACATAACCGACACCGACGATAGAGGAGGCGGCGGTGGCACCAGCGTGCAGCGGTGGTGGCGGCGGTGGCGGCGGCGGCGGCGGCAGCGACGCCGGCGGTGGCGACGGCGACGGCAGCGGCGATGGCGCTAGCGGCGATGACGGTAAGTGTATATTGATATCGTCTGCGTCACAGTCCCATACGTTACGGCTTTGAATGTTACCGTTATACAATGCTAATTGGTTTACGTGTTTACGATAACATACTTGAGAACCATAGTCTTTAATTAAATATAGAACTTTTCCCAATCGTTTCTGTACTGTTCCCTTACCCCACATTAACTTATTATTACAATATTTTGTGTACAGTACAAGAGTGCCTGTTGCAAATTGTTTTGTATTGTCTTTGGTGTTACCCTGTGAGCACTGATCATCGCGGTTATCACTGACTGGAGCCGCAGACGAGGGCAGCGGTGACGGCGGTGTTAAAAGGTCCAGTCATGACCTTAATATGTGTCCATAGACTAATTGTGCGGGGGAGAAACCTGTGGTAGTGTGTTTCGAGTTACGATAGTCAAACAAATATTTCAATAATTTGTTTTTTGTTTCCTTAACTACTTGACATAAGACTAGATCGTATTCCCTTCTTAACAACTTTCACATAAGATTCAGCCTGACCGTTACTTGCCGGATGGTACGGCGGCGATGTAACGATGTTCACGCCGCTGCGTTCAGCACATCATTTAGTTATTAAGATTATTTTACTGTTAACCGATTATACCCCTTATTTACACTACACAAGGCATATATTTGCATTGTATCGAGCCTGTGCCAATCAGATAGCTTAAATATTGCGTGATACATGTAATCAGCCAATCCTAGCTCACCACACACCCACGCCATCCATCAGAGCCCTCTGCTCGACACACTTGCCTTTCTATCGCCTAGCGAAACACCACATAAAACCAAAATTTGTATTACTTTAAACTGCATTAAACAGTCTTTCTTTCAATGATGGTTTAAATCATCTCCCCTTGTTCCCGTCTGGAACAAACATGTTTTATTCCGTTCAGTTCGCAAAATGAATGGAATTCTTGAGAACAAAACGCTGTGCCATTGTCCGTCACTAGTTACCGGTATCCCGAATCTGGACATAAACTCATACATTTTTCCAATAGTTGCCGTCGATGTCGTCGTGCTAGCCATGTCGTACATCTCCGGCCACTTGGAATACGCATCTACCAATACTAGGTACATGCGACTGTTTATCGGGCCTAGGAAGTCGGCATTAACACGGCTAACGGCATCTTTAGGCCGCGTCCATAGTACGGGTTTGACTCGCGCTGGCGCCGGCCGCATTTGTAAACAAATATCGTAAGAGCCTATCATCCGCTCCACGGCTTCGTCTACACCCGGGAACCAAAACCTAGACCTAATCTCCGCTTTAGTCTTTACGATGCCGAGATGGGACTTATGTAGCTCCAATAGTACCTTTTCCCGTAATGCATCGGGAATGACGGCCTTATGCCCTCTCATTATGCATCCATTTTCATACGACAGTTGAGTCCGGCATAGATGGTATGGTTTTACAAGTGTATCGCTAATTTTATTAGGCCATCCATCCATTATGTATTTAGTCACTTTATCTAAAATTACATCATTGCGGGTTTCTTCGCAAACATCAGCGTACGTAACGGGTAGGCTGCCACTCATAACAAAATGTACATAAGCGGCGCGATCTTAGGACTCAACTCCGTCAGCACATTCCTGTGTTGCCCCGCGCGCGCCCGCGCACCCCCCGCGCGCGTCCACTGCCGGTGTCGGCAGACTGGCACGAGACAAAAAATCGGCGCTGTTATCAGCACTTCGCACGTACTCAATACAATAATTATACGCGCTTAAAAATATCGCGTATCTTTGAAGTCTGTTTGCCGATACTTCTGGAATGCCCTTATAAGGTCCGAAAATCGATATAAGTGGCGTTCGACCTTTTCCGGGGATTTATGCAAGCCATCCTTATTTATGACGTAGCCCAAATAGCTAACTTCATTATAGAAATCACACTTTTCCCTTTGCAAGGTCAATCCTGCGTCTTGTAGCCTTTCGAGTACGGCGTGTAGCCTACCAGCGTGCTCAGCATCATCACGGCCCGTGACGAGCACGTCATCGAGTAAGCACAACACGCCGTCCATGCCGGCCAACACGCCTTCCATAGCACGCTGAAATAGGGCGGGTGCACACGATAGCCCAAATACAAGGCGTGTATACATAAATAGGCCCCGAGAAGTATTTATGCACGTGAAGTTCTGTGACTCGTCATCCAAAACAAATTGATTGTAAGCCATTGATAAATCGAGTTTTGTAAATCTTGCCGCCATATAACTTTGCAAATAACTCTTTTGTTGTTGGCAAAAGATACTGATCGACCCGCCTGAAGAAAGAGAGACTGCAGCGGAATCTCATCGAGGCTCAGATCCTTACGGGCTGCGGTGCTGGGGAAGCTGTATTTATACCGCGCATTCCACTGATACCGAACAACTTGCCGTTCCAGTTCAAGCGATTGCAGTTTCCAGTGAGCGTGTGCTTCGCTATGACCATAAACAAGTCGCAGGGGCAGACTCTCCGCACAGCCGGCGTCGACCTGCGCACGGACTGCTTCTCTCACGGGCAGCTGTACGTCGCGTGCTCGCGAGTCACCAGCTGCGAACAACTGTTTGTGCTGATGCCCACTGGTGAAACTAAAAATGTTGTATATAATGAAGTATTGTAATTATATTGATATCAATGTAGTTACATTTACTATGTACATTGATTCCAAAATAATTGTAATATTTCTTTATCGGCATTATGATGACCTTCATGTCCTTCGAGAGATACAAGGCCGATACGGAGACTGGGCGAAGATCAGCCGCAGAGGGATAACACGCGCTATTCGGTCACGATAAGGCAATATTCCCGAAAAGGAGACGGATCACGCCATCTGGGAAAGGTGGGGCTGTACGCGGACAAAAAATTCGGGGGTTGGGTACTTACATAACATAGGTGTAAATAACGTGTTAATAGTTTACATTAATGTAATTAATATTTAATATTTATTAATATGAATTGTATAATTTTTTTCATGCTCCACTTAGGTGTCATTTAAGTCTGTGTAGTACTTAGGGCCTATTCACCGTAGATGCGCGATTGTATCGAATCACGTGTAAAGAAATCGACACAAACGCTTAAAAAACACGGTGTGCATAGATTCTAATGTATAAGTAATTAACGCGAACGAAGTCGCTGACAGAAGCTATTCATTATGAAAAATATATACAATTTAAGCAGAAACGTCTGTTGATGATTGTAAGATATTTAAATTTTAAAAATGGAGTTTTCAATTTAGATTTAGCAATTTAAACTAACGATCTCACCTGAACTGATTTAGATAAAATTTTCCGTAGGTACAGATAATTTGAGACCCTTGGAAGGATATAGGATAGTTTTTTATCTGGGAAATAATCCCTTGAGTTCTACGCGGACGAAGTCGCGGGCAACAGCTAGTTTGATAATAAAACGACGGTTAACGGCAAAGAACTAAACTTTATTTAGAAAATGACACAGTAGTACATAGCAATATACTCTAGAGGGCGCTAGTAGTATTGATATTGATATTGTTACTAGAATTAAATGACAGCTCATGTGTTTCCATTCCAGTTGATGTTGTCGCCATTGGAGCTACTGCACTCGTTTGTAATGGTGGTAATTTGAACTGTAATATCTGTAAACAAAACATGAGTGTGACTAACTTAACTCACTTAAATCTGATGTTGTGCCTGCATTTCTTATAAGCCATTTAATTCTCTTACAATTATAGTCTTATTTACCTGCGTAGCCTTGTTGTGTAAAGTATTTGCCGCATTCTGGAACGATATTCTGGATGATTTGCACGCCAGCTGTGGACAATTAACTTCCGTAATTAGTCTCGTATCAACGATGTGTGATGTTGTAAGTCATGTGCAATATTGTTGGCAACGAAACCCACGTTTCGGGTCAAATTGCCAATGACAGTTTTCAGGGGTGTGTTGTATAGGCTCAACAATATGTAGTAAACTTGAAATTGAAATAATATCGTGTGTAGTAAAAATTAAAATAAAGCTGGAACTGATACAATTTGATATTTTATGCAAAAATTAATTTGATATTAAAGAGGTATTTTCATTATGAAAAGTAGAACACATTACGATAAGATTACATATGGTTAAAAATGCAATTATAGGAATACTCACAGTTCGCTTGGATAGAGTTGCTGATAGAACCGCAGACAGTGGTAACTGAAAATTACAGAAATATGAATAAAAATACAGGTACTTCATTGACAGTTGTATTATTATTCGCATTAAATGAAATCTAAGGTAACAGTTATTTAAGAAATTCCAATCACAGTGAAATTAATCGTTACGAGCGGGATTTGAACCCATTAGAACTATTATTTGCACAATTTACTTTTTTTCATAACGTGGCTTGCTCTTTACCTATATAATATTTATATTGGCCACATTTTTTTATGAACAGGTAGATAGAGGATTAAATAGATGGAATTCTAGCAAAAGGGATACAGGTAAATTATCCTGACTAAGCTGAGAAGGATCAGAAGACTAATACATCCTCGATAGCTCATGTCTATATACTTTGGTGGATATCCGTGACGTCAGTTTCAGTATAATATTTTGACAAGCTGGTCACAAGAACAAAAAGGATTTACGCGTTGAGTGACAGAAGAATGGACATGGCATTGTATCTCGTTCCCACTCGTGGTCTATGCTTACATCTTTCTCATACATATGTGTATGTGTGAGTGAGTCCCTCTATTATCCTCCTTTCGCTATGAATCAATCAACCAGTGCATGTGACAGCCACGTTTAAATCATATTACTGTTAAACCTCGTAATGTTATTACTCATCATAATTTATTCATTATGAATTCTATTGCCATTTACGATGAGTACAATGACGATGATAAGTATGTCGAATAAAATAAAATAACGATAGAATACTCACGGATAACGAAGGTATCCGTTACAGTCGTTTTCGAGATCTGCTGGTAGTCTGTAAACAAAATATAATTAGATAAAAAAATAAATAGACAAGTGAGAAAGCTGCAACTAAATGAACATTGTCGAGTATTAAAAACAATGTTAAATTCTTGTCATCATCCTCTCAGCTAAAGCTAGGGAATAATCCCGTTTGTGCCCTAAAGGAACTTGGGGTCTGCTTTGACACCTTATCCCACGATTTGGCATAGGCACTACTTTTACAAAAGTGACTGCCATCTAACGTTCCAACCCAGAGGAAAAACCAGACCTTATTGGGATTAGACCGAACTAAAAAAACATTACTTACTTGTTATGAAAGTTACGAGGGTAGTAATTTTTTCGAGCACGGTTCTGACGGAGCCATTTGTTGAGCTGGTTCCTGAAATACAAGATATGAAGTTGAGAAATACTGACATCGCATCCGTCGTAGTGATGCCAATAGTGCTGATATAGAACCGTTTCGTGACAATATTGTTAATTATGCGATGATTGGTAGGTATATTTTTTGTCCTGAATAAATGTCAGAGTTTTTTTACAAAAACACTGTACTTTAACAAGCAACTTGAATACCTACATAATAGAAACAAGGTAACGACTAATAAATGAAGAAAGTTAGATTACCAACCGTCATGTGCCAGATATAAACTATATGGATTTTCGCATTTTAAATGTTATATGAGAATTTCGAAACAGCAAAAGGCAATTTTATAAATTATATTAATTAAATGTTATTGTTTTTATAAGGTTCTGAAGTCAAATCAATAAAGTATGAATAATATGAAGTCGTTTGTGGTATTAAAAATAGCAAACAATAAATGATCGCCTTTTCTTCCTCTTTGTTTTCCTTGAAAGCAACTTTTGATGTTTCTTCAGAATTGTTTGACAATAATAAAAATAAAATAAATAAATATTTGGAAACCAACTTACACTAATCGGCCTAGTCCCAAACTAAGCAAAGCTTGTACTGTGGGTACTAGACGACGATATACATACTTATATAGATAAATAAATACTTAAATACATAGAACATATTCATGTCTCAGAAAAATATATTCGCGCTCATCACACAAATAAATTTCGAAGCCGGGACCTCCAGCTTCGTAGGCAGGCAATAGTACCATTTCCGTTGCTGATCGTGTTAATGTAGCCGTTGAGTTCGACCTGGGCGTTGTTGAGACGGAAGAGGATCACAAGATCAGCAGCGGTGGAAGCCTCGCCGGTGATACCGAATTTCGCGTTCCAGCCAGCAGCGCAAATTCCGCTGTCACCTGCGAAAAAGTATTAAATCAACAATACTGAACCAAAACGGCAATACATGGAACAAAATCCAAGTTGACGAAGTATCAAATGAAAATGACTGAACAATTAGAAAATACTACTGAAACAATCTAAATACTGCCTTACCGAAGCTAAATTAGTGAAGGAAAAAATAAAAAAAAGATTTCTTTTTCAACATTAAAATATTCATGTGAAGTAAAACTTAAGTTGGTGAAGGTTTAAATGATAACAATAAAAAGCTTTTGGGCTAAACGAGTTAACCACGTTTTGCAGCCAGAAGGGTTTTCGAATAGAAATATAAAATCGAGATTTTTGTATGATATGAAGAAAGACCCATATATATTGTATGTGTTGATGCAGCTTCCTTTCAATTAAAGTTCTGCATCACTGATTGCTTTTCGGAGCTTTTTCTTTTAAAATAAACCATGAAAGAATATAAAAGAAAAAACAAATCGTCATGTAGGGCGTGATGGTCTGACTTGTAAATATTTTAACATCTTAATTACAAATATACAATAACTTCAGTAAAAAGTAGTGATAAAAAAATCAATGATTTGTAAATAGCTGCATCGGTTTGGGACAACTGTCCATACCCTGTCATGCATGATGGCTATGATATGCTGGTGATTGTGATTATGTCGCGTGTTTATAAAGATATTGATGATGATATTATTGATGATATTGATAATCTACTCACCAGGGAATCCGAGAATACAGACGGCAATCTTGACGATGCAAGCGACGAGCCTGACGAAGAGGGAGCCGAGACCGGCAACGAGATTGTTCAGAATCACTTGGAGGACCAGGGACACTGTTACAGAGAATTTGCATTCAGAGACACGCATAATGCAAAAGTTGATCTAATAAATCGGGTGTATTTGTGTACTATTTTTGCTAATGAATTCGTCCCCATCCCCGTACACTTGTAGATCATGGTAAGCCTTTAAAGTTTTAAGGGATTAATGATGCGAGTATACTAAAACCGGCAGTGTGTGTTGAAGAAAACGAAGAACGTTTAAGCTGTCGTAATGAACACTGTAATGTCTTTAGGCACAGTGTGAAAGTACTTACAGTTCACAATCAGACTGAAGACGTCAGTTAGAGCACCAATAGCTAGAAAAAGCGAAATATTCAATTAGACCAGGTTTATAAACTATAATATTGAAGAAAGTGTCGTATTAATTCCGATATAAGTGGTTATATAGAATTGAGGAGTAGCAAATATGTGCAAGCTATTGTAATAAAGTAAGATGGAAAGGTACATATTTCGAAGACGCCTGTACTTTATTTAACAGCAACGGCTGCAGAACAAGCTATTAAAAATATAAATATAATACTTACTGATATTGAGTACTGCGTCAAGAGCACTGGAAGCCAAATTGACGACACCATTAATTGCACCAAAGATGCCCTTAATGAGACTTCCAACTCCGACGCCCTGGTAGGAAACATTTTTATTATTCAATAGAAATATAAGGAAGATACCGATTACTTGATGAAGACCCCATAATGATTAGTCACGCCTTATTAATGAAGTAGCAAAATCTGATAATGTTTATGGTATGGTATGGTATGGTATTTACAGAAATTATAAATTTGAAATTCGACCATACAATCAGCGAATAAATTATTAGGTTTATAATGTTTTCTCTCATCCGTGAGATGAGACCAGTGCCTAGCACTGTGTGGAATATAATTATAGAATGATACTAATTATGATGACGATGCTGATGATAATGTAATGTTCAAAGAATTAAAACTCAATGTTATATTGCGATTCGATTTTTTTTATATACTGATGAATGTCTTACCACACTAACTCCGGTGCTGCCACCAGTAGTTCCTGTAGTGGTTCCTCCAGTGGTTCCTGTAGTGGTTCCTACAGTGGTTCCTGTAGTGGTTCCTACAGTGGTTCCTGTAGTGGTTCCTACAGTGGCTCCTGTAGTGGTTCCTGCAGTGGTTCCTTCAGTGGTTGTTCCAGTGGTTGTTTCAATGGTTCCTCCAGTGTTGCTACCAGTGGTGACTCCAGTGTTGGCATCAGTGGTTGCTCCAGTGTTACCATTCCAGTTGACGTTGTCGCCATTGGAGCTACTGCACTCGTTTGTAATGGTGGTAATTTGAACTGTAATATCTGTAAACAAAGTATGAGTGTGACTAACCTAACTCACTTAAATCTGATGTATGTGCCTTTGCATGTCTTATAAGCCATTTAATTCTCTTATAATTATAGCCTTATTTACCTGCGTAGCCTTGTTGTATAAAGTATTTGCCGCATTCTGGAACGATATTCTGGATGATTTGCACGCCGGCTGTGGACAATTAACTTACGAAATTAGTCTCTTATCAACGAATGTAAGTTATGTGCAATATTGTTGGCAACAAAACCCACGTTTCAGGTCAAATTGCCAATGAAAAATTTCAGGGGACTGTGTTGTATAGGCTCAGCAATATGTAGTAAACTTGAAATTGAAATAATATCGTGTGTAGTAAAAAATAAAATAAAGCTGGAACTGATACAATTTGATATTTTATGCAAAAATTAATTTGATATTAAAGAGGTATTTTCATTATGAAAAGTAGAACACATTACGATAAGATTACATATGGTTAAAAAACGCAATTATAGGAATACTCACAGTTCGCTTGGATAGAGTTGCTGATAGAACCGCAGACAGTGGTAACTGAAAATTTCAGAGATAAAGAATAAAAATACAGGTACTTCATGGACAGTTGTATTATTATTCGCATTAAATGAAATCTAAGGTAACAGTTATTTAAGAAATGCCAATCACAGTGAAATTAATCGTTACGAGCGGGATTTGAACCCATTAGAACTATTATTTGCACAATTTACTTTTTTTCATAACGTGGCTTGTTCTATACCTATATAATATTTATATTGGCCACATTTTTTGATGAACAGGTAGATAGAGGATTAAATAGATGGAATTCTAGCAAAAGGGCTACAGGTAAATTATCCTGACTTAGCTGAGAAGGATCAAAAGACTAATACAACCTCGATAGCTCATGTCTATATACTTTGGTGGATATCCGTGACGTCAGTTTCAGTATAATATTTTGACAAGCTGGTCACAAGAACAAAAAGGATTTACGCGTTGAGTGATAGAAGAATAGACATGGCATTGTATCTCGTTCCCACTTGTGGTATTGTCTATGCTTACATCTTTCTCACACATGTGTGTATGTGTGAGTGAGTCCATCTATTATCCTCCTTTCGCTATGAATCAATTCACCAGTGCATGTGACAGCCGCGTTTAAATCATATTACTGTTAAACCTCGTAATGTTATTACTCATCATAATTTATTCATAATGAAATCTATCGCCATTTACGATGAGTACTATGACGATGACTAAGTATGTCGAATAAAATAAAATAACGATAGAATACTCACGGATAACGAAGGTATCCGTTACAGTCGTTTTCGAGATCTGCTGGTAGTCTGTAAACAAAATATAATTAGATAAAAAAATAAATAGACAAGTGAGAAAGCTGCTACTAAATGAACATTGTCGAGTATTAAAAAAATGTTAAATTATTGTCATCATCCTCTCAGCTAAAGCTAGGGAATAATCCCGTTTGTGCCCTAGGAACCTGGGGTCTGCTTTGACATCTTATCCCACGATTTGGCATAGGCACTACTTTTACGAAAGTGACTGCCATCTAACGTTCCAACCCAGAGGAAAAACCAGACCTTATTGGGATTAGACCGAACTAAAAAAACATTACTTACTTGTTATGAAAGTTACGAGGGTAGTAATTTTTTCGAGCACGGTTCTGACGGAGCCATTTGTTGAGCTGGTTCCTGAAATACAAGATATGAAGTTGAGAAATACTGACATCGCATCTGTCGTAGTGATGCCAATAGTGCTGATATAGAACCGTTTCGTGACAATATTGTTAATTATGCGATGATTGGTAGGTATATTATTTGTCCTGAATAAATGTCAGAGTTTTTGTACAAAAACACTGTACTTTAACTAGCAACTAGAATACCTATATAATAGAAATAAGGTAACGGTTAATAAATGAAGAAAGTTAGATTACCAACCGTCATGTGCCAGATCCTACTAATATTATAAATGCGAAAGTTTAGATGTTTGGATGTTTGGATGTTTGTTACTCAATCGCGCTTAAACGGCTGAACCGATTTGAATGAAATTTTGCACGAAGATAGATTATAGCCTGGATTAAAATATAGAATAGTTTTTATCCCGGGTTCACGCGGACGAAGTCGCGGGCGGAAGCTAGTATAAACTATATGGATTTTCGCATTTTGAATGTTACGTATATGAGAATTTCGAAACAGCAAAATGGCAATTTTATAAATTATTAAAATGTTGTTTTTTTAGGTTCTGCAGTCAAATCAATAAAGTATGAATAATATGAAGTTGTTTGTGTTATTAAAATAAAGCAAACAATAAGTGATCGCCTTTTCTTCCTCTTTGTTTTCCTTGAAAGCAAATTATGATGTTTTTTCAGAATTGTTTGACAATAATAAAAATAAAATAAATAAATATTTGGAAACCAACTTAGACTGATCGGCCTAGTCCCAAACTAAGCAAAGCTTGTACTATGGGTACTAGACGACGATATACATACTTATAAAGATAAATAAATACTTAAATACAAACATATCCATGACAGAAAAATATATTCGCGCTCATCACACAAATAAATTTCGAACCCAGGACCTCCAGCTTCGTAGGCAGGCAATAGTACCTTGTCCGTTGCTGATCGTGTTAATGTAGCCGTTCAGTTCAACTTGGGCGTTGTTGAGACTGAAGAGGATCACAAGATCAGCAGCGGTGGAAGCCTCGCCGGTGATACCGAATTTCGCGTTCCAGCCAGCAGCGCAAATTCCGCTGTCACCTGCGAAAAAGTATTAAATCAACAATACTGAAACAAAAAGGCAATACATGGAACAAAATCCAAGTTGACGAACTATCAAATGAAAATGACTGAACGATTAGAAAATACTACTGAAACAATCTAAATACTGCCTTACCGAAGCTAAATTAAAGTGAAGGAAAAAAGAAAAAAATGTTTTTTTTTTAACATTAAAATATTCATGTGAAGTAAAACTTAAGTTGGTGAAGGTTTAAATGATAACAATAAAACGCTTTTGGGCTAAACGAGTTAACCACGTTTTGCAGCCATAAGGGTTTTCGAATGGAAACATAAAATCGAGATTTTTGTATGATATGAAGAAAGACCCATATATATTGTATGTGTTGATGCAGCTTCCTTTCAATTAAAGTTCTGCATCACTGATTGCTTTTCAGAGAAGCTTTTTCTTTTAAAATAAACCATGAAAGAATATAAAAGAAAAAAACAAATCGTCATGTAGGGCGTGATGGTCTGACTTCTAAATATTTTAACATCTTAATTATTATGTGACTATACAAATGTTAAATATAGAAATATACAATAACTCTTCAGTAAGAAGTAGTGATAAAAAAATCAATGATTTGTAAATAGCTGCATCGGTTTGGGACAACTGTCCATACCCTCTCATGCATGATGGCTATGATATGCTGGTGATTGTGATTATGTCGCGTGTTTACAGAGATATTGATGATGATATTATTGATGATATTGATAATCTACTCACCAGGGAATCCGAGAATACAGACGGCAATCTTGACGATGCAAGCGACGAGCCTGACGAAGAGGGAGCCGAGACCGGCAACGAGATTGTTCAGAATCACTTGGAGGACCAGGGACACTGTAACAGAGAATTTGCATTCAGAGACACGCATAATGCAAAAGTTGATCTAATAAATCGAGTGTATTTGTGTACTATTTTTATTATTGAATAATGAATTCGTCCCCATCCCCGTACACTTGTAGATCATGGTAAGCCTTTAAAGTTTTAAGGGATTAATGATGCGAGTATACTAAAACCAGTGTGTGTTGAAGAAAACGAAGAACGTTTAAGCTGTCGTAATGAACAGTGTAATGTCTTTAGACACTGTTAAAGTACTTACAGTTAACAATCAGACTGAAGACGTCAGTTAGAGCACCAATTGCTGGAAAAAAGGGAAATATTCAATCAGACCAGGTTAATAAACTATATTGAAGAAAGTGACATATGCCATAGTATTCAGATATTATTGGTGATACAGATACAGAATTGAGTAGTAGTAAATGTGCATTTGTGCAAGCTATTGTCATTAAATAAGATGACTATATTTTATTTAACAGCAACGGCCGCAGAACAAGCTATTAAAAATATAAATATAATACTTACTGATATTGAGTACTGCGTCAAGTGCACTGGAAGCCAAATTGACGACACCATTAATTGCACCAAAGATGCCCTTAATGAGACTTCCAACTCCAACGCTCTGGTAGGAAACATTTTTATTATTCAATAGGAAGATTAAAAAAAACCGATTACTTGATGAAGACCCCATAATGATTAGTCAATGAATGAAGTCTTATTAATGAAGTAGCAAAATCTGATATTTTTTTTGGTATATGCGTGTTTACAGAAATTACAAATTTGAAATTCGACTTCATACAATCAACTAATTTGAACAGTAATATCTGTAAATAATTTACTTTAAAAACAAAGTTTTAACCGACTTCAATTTAGTACTCCGCCAAGCCACGAGAACATTTTATGAATCGGCTCATCAATGACGGAGTTCTGAGGTAACAAACATTGAAAAAAAAAAAAACAACCGAATTGAGAACCTCCTTTTTTTGAAGTCGGTTAACAAAATATGAGTATACATTAGGTTTATAATGTGTTTTCTCATGTATGTATGTATGTAAGCACTTTATTGTACACAATAACAGGTTAAAGAATACACATGTCACACAATAGATCAAAGTACAAAGGCGAACTTATCCCTATAAGGGATCTCTTCCAGCTAACCTTTGATCAATTGAGAGGAAGGTAGGTAGACCGAGATAGGCAAACTTATACCGTGTACAAAAACACAGAGAAAATGAAAACAAAACCTAATAGGTATTAATTCTAGACAAATAAAAACATGCCAATACATATATAAATATACAGTATAAAATATAATACACACTATATATATCGCAAATATACAATAAATAAATAAATACTATATTCAAACAATTCACAAGTCATTGGAAAGCCACAACTTTTTCAAATTCATCTTAAGTGACGCAACAGACCGCGACTGTCTCAGCGACAAAGGCAACTCATTCCACAACTTAACAGCGTGCGCGGTAAAAGATCTGGAGTATGTTCGATGAGATGAGGTCAGTGCCTAGCATTGTGTGGAGTATAAGTATAGTCTGATAATTATACTCCATATGGAGGCGATCATTATGATGATGATGATGATGATGATGGTGATGATAATGTAATGTTCAAAGAAGTAAAAATCTACGTTTATTAAGATTCAAATTTAAAAAATTTTCAAAACTGATGATGTATGTCTTACCACACTAACTCCGGTGCTGCCTCCAGTGGTTCCTGCAGTGGTTCCTCCAGTGGTTCCTGTAGTGGTTCCTACAGTGGTTCCTTCAGTGGTTCCTGTAGTGGTTCCTACAGTGGTTCCTTCAGTAGTTCCTGTAGTGGTTCCTACAGTGGTTCCTTCAGTGGTTCCTGCAGTGGTTCCTACAGTGGTTCCTTCAGTGGTTCCTCCAGTGTTGCTACCAGTGGTTACTCCAGTGTTGGCACCAGTGGTTGCTCCAGTGTTTCCATTCCAGTTAATGTTGTCGCCATTGGAGCTACTGCACTCGTTTGTAATGGCGGTAATTTGAACTGTAATATCTGTAAACAAAATATGAGTGTGACTAACTTAACTCACTTAAATCTGATGTTGTGCCTGCATTTCTTATACGTCATTTAATTCTCTTAGAATTATGGCCTTATTTACCTGCGTAGCCTTGTTGTTTAAAGTATTTGCCGCATTCTGGAACGATTTTCTGGATGATTTGCACGCCGGCTGTGGACAATTAACTTCCGTAATTAGTCTCGTATAAACGAATGTTGTAAGTTATGTGCAATATTGTTGGCAACGAAACCCACGTTTCGGGTCAAATTGCCAATGACAGTTTTCAGGGGTTTTGTATAGGCTCAACAATATGTAGTAAACTTGAAATTGAAATAATATCGTGTGTAGTAAAAATTAAAATAAAGCTGGAACTGATACAATTTGATATTTTATGCAAAAATTAATTTGATATTAAAGAGGTATTTTCATTATGAAAAGTATAAACACATTACGATAAGATTACATATGGTTAAAAACGCAATTATAGGAATACTCACAGTTCGCTTGGATAGAGTTGCTGATAGAACCGCAGACAGTGGTAACTGAAAATTTCAGAGATAATGAATAAAAATACAGGTACTCAATTGACAGTTGTATTATTATTCGCATTAAATGAAATCTAAGGTAACAGTTATTTAAGAAATTCCAATCACAGTGAAAATTAATCGTTACGAACGGGAATTGGACCCATCAGAACTATTATTTGCACAATTTACTTTGTTGTCATAACGTGGCTTGTATTTTCCTATGTAATATGTTGGCCACATTTTTTTTATGAACAGGTAGATAGAGGATTAAATTGATGGAATTCTAGCAAAAGGGATACAGGTAAATTATCCTGACTAAGCTGAGAAGGATCAGAAGACTAATACATCCTCGATAGCTCATTTCTATATACTTTGGTGGATATCTGTGACGTTAGATTCAGTAGACTAAAATAGAATATACATGGCATTGTATCTCGTTCCCACTCGTGGTATTGTCTATGCTTACATCTTTCTCACACATGTGTATCCTCTATTATCCTCCTTTCGCTATGAATCAATCAACCAGTGCATGTGATAGCCGCGTTTAAATCATATTACTGTTAAACCTCGTAATGTTATTACTCATTATAATTTATTCATAATGAAATCTATTGCCTTTTACGATGAGTACCATGACCATGACGATGACTAAGTATGTCGAATAAAATAAAATAACGATAGAATACTCACGGATAACGAAGGTATCCGTTACAGTCTTTTTCGAGATCTGCTGGTAGTCTGTAAACAAAATATAATCAAATTAAAAATTATATAGACAAGCGAGAAAACTGCAACTAAATAGACATTGTCGAGTTTTTTTTTAATCTTCTCATCCTCTTAACGTTAGTCCTGGTTGTGCCCTAAAGGAGCCTGGGGTCCGCTTTGACGCCTCACCCCACGATTAGGCAAAGGCTCTAGTTTTACCATAGCGGCTGCGATCGAACCTTCCAACCCAGTGGGAAAACCAGACCTTATTGCGATCAGACCGGTTTCCTTACGATGTTTTCCTTCAACTAAAAAAACATTACTTACTTGTTATGAAAGTTACGAGGGTGGTAATTTTTTCGAGCACGGTTCTGACAGAGCCACTTGTTGAGCTGGTTCCTGAAATAAATGATACGAAGTTGAGAAATACTGATCCCTGAGTAATTTTATTTATTTATTCATTTAACTCGGGCAACAAAGGCCCACATTTAAACACACCTTACAGACCAACCGTATATATATCAATAAAAACTTTTTAAAACATAACAAAAACAATATATCTGCGATGTGTTACGCAACTTCGTAGTGTCAGGTCACCAACCGCTGAAACGCTGGAAGTTGACTCCCTTCGGCCAAAATTCTTCCTTAGTGAAGGTCAATAGGTGGTCTGTTGGAACTCTCACCACAAAGGAATTAAAATTGACGTTATGGCGAGATTCCAACCTCACGACGCTCAGACCCTGTATCATGGTCGGCCTTATCATGCGATAACTGACAAGATAAAGCGTGCGTCTAGTTCTATTGAACGGTGTCAGCCGCTCTATCTTGTCACTTATCGTGTGATAAGACCCCCTAGAGGTCAAGATGAATACGGTCATCACGCACACATACTCCACAACTTCCTCTGCCTTCTTAGTGTAGTGCAGCCGGGACACGTAAAGCTACGTCGAAGTAATGCCAGCATTGTGCTGATATAGAACCGTTTCGTGACAATAGGTAAAATATGCCTGGCACTCTTCTTAATCACGCGGTGGTATTTTGTGTATATGAATAGAATAAATGTCTCTCAGACCTTTTCTACAAAAACACTAAACTGGAACTAGCAACTTGAACCATTACATAATAGAAACAAGGTAACGAAAAGATATATGGAAAAAGTTAGATTACCAACCGTATTCTGGTGGAACTGTATGGATTTTCGCGTTTTCAATTTTATATGAGAATTTTAAGGAGCAAAAAAGCAATTCTATGAATTATTGAAATTTTGTGGTTTTAATTACGTAGACGGTAGTTGAATCAATAAAGAAAGAATAATATGATGTTGTTGGTTGTATTGAAGATGGCCATTAATAATTGATCGCCTTTTCTTCCTCTTTGTTTTCCTTGAAAGCAGATTGTGATGTTTCTTCATAATTGTTTAGTACCTTTTCCGTTGCTGATCGTGTCAATGTAGCCGTTGAGTTCAGCCTGGGCGTTGTTGAGACGGAAGAGAACCACAAGTTTAGCAGCGGTGGAAGCCTCTCCGGTGATACCGAATTTAGCGTTCCAGCCAGCAGCGCAAATGCTTTTGTCACCTGCGAACAAGTATTAAATCAACAATACTGAACCAAAAAGACAAACATGGAACAAAACCGGGGGCACATTACTCGACCAAAAATTAGAGCTTTAAAGCCCAATATCTCGCAAAAAAAATCCTGATTTAAATGATAATTATAAAAAAATTTTTCGCCGTAAGGGTTATCAAATGGATATAAGTTCATTTTTTTTGTATGGTATGTAAAATTAACTTTATGTTGTATGTGTTGATGCATCTCAATTTCTATTAAATTTCTGCATCATTTTCTAAATAAACCATAAAAGAAATGAAATATATGAGCTGCATCGCTTTGGGACAACTGTCCATAATGTCTAATGCACGATGGCTATGCTGGTAATGACGATAATGACGTATGTTATTAAAGATATTGATGATGATATTATTGAAGATATTGATGATGATATTATTGAAGATATTGACGATGATATTATTGAAGATATTGATAATCTACTCACCAGGGAATCCGAGAACACAGACGGCAATCTTGATGATGCAAGCGACGAGCCTGACGAAGAGGGAGCCGAGACCGGCAACGAGATTGTTCAGAATCACTTGGAGGACCAGGGACACTGTAACAGGAAATTAGCATTCAGAGACACGCATGATGCAACAGTTGATCTAATAAATCGAGTATATTTATTTACTCCCCGTATACTTGTTAATCAGGCCTCAGCCTTTATAGGCTTAAGGGATTAATGATACGAGTATTCCAAAAAGCGCAAAGCATGTGTTGAAGAAAACGAAGAATGTTTAAGCTGTCGTAATGAACACTGTAATGTCTTTAGGCACACTGTTAAAAAACTTACAGTTCACAATCAGACTGAAGACGTCAGTTAGAGCACCAATAGCTGGAAAAAAGAGAAACATTCAATCAGACCAGGTTTATAAACTATATTGAAGAAAGATGTATTATTTCCAATATTAGTGGTGATACAGAATTGAGTAGCAAATGTGCATTTGTGCAAGTTATTGTATTAAAATAAGGTGGAAAGGTTTAAACATATTTCGAAGTCGACTGTATTTTATTTAACAGCAACGGCCGGAGAAGAAGCTATTACAAAAAATACTTACTGATGTTGAGTACTACGTCAAGAGCGCTAGTAGCCAATGTAGCGACGCCATTAATTGTACCGAAGATACCCTTAAGGAGACCTCCAACGAGTCCGGTTCCGTTGTTCTGCTGGAAAGCATTTTCATAAATCAAAAAATAGAATTACAACAGGATAACTATTTATACAAAGAATAATACAAAGAAGAGCATAAAACTAAGACTGGATACATCACAAAGATCGCCATAATTATCTATTGTGCGATATCAATGCGCAGTAGCAAAATCAGATAATGCTCATGGTTTCTACAGGAATTCTAAATGTGAAATTCCACTTTGTTTCTAAAATCAGCGTATGTACAGATTTGATTTATTTTAGAGTAGTCGGGATTCGTATAAAATACATTATAAAATAATACTAGCCAATTTTGTACATCCTAACAATAAACTAACAAAATAATAACAAAAATACATATTTACAAGTAAAAAACGGTCAGTCAGTTTTATTCATTTTGTGTTTTTTTTTTTATAAAATATATTTATATCGTTAGTGATTCAAAAAAAAAAGAGTAAAGAACAGGCTCTAGATCTGTGCCGTGCGGCAAGTGGCCTATAAGGCTGGCGGCATTGCCGAGCTGGATAGCAATGCTGATCCGCTGCAGCAGTTAGCCGCCAGCCCGTTGGTCGCCACTATCCACGACACGCTTCCCGAGCTCCTTGAACACTGCGTGTGCTCCGGGCCCCCACGGCCCAAGCATTTCAACCCTAAACGGCTCAAGCGTGCAGCCAGAATCAATGGCTGCATATTTGCGCCGCTTGAAGTGTTGTGTATGAACCCTTCACTGATCCAACCAAGAAGGAGTTGAGAGGTGCCTGAACTTGAGCCGCTTTGGGTATGAAACGTCTGTAAAAGTTCAGCATCCCTAAAAATCTTCTTAACTCCTTAACGTTCTTTGGGGCTGGAAAATTCGTTATGGCTTCTACTTTGTCCTTGAGCGGCTTGGTTCCCTTCGCCGTGATGGAATATCTGAGGAAGTTAATTTCTGACACGCCGAAGATACACTTTGATGTATTTATGAGCATGCCATATTGGGTAAGCCTGGATAAAATCTGGTGAAGGTGCATTTCATGTTCCTCGCGGTTATTTGAAAAAATCAGGAAATCGTCGAGGTAGGCGTAACAATTGTCCAATCCTCGAGTCATTTCGTCTACGAACCTTTGAAATGTTTGTCCTGCATTTCGTAACCAGAAGGTCATATACGGGAATTCAAACAACCCAAAAGGTGTCGTGATTGCTGTCTTCGGTATATCTTCTGGACTAACTGGTATTTGGTTATACGCCTTTACGAGATCCAACTTCGAGAAAACGCTGCATCCGGTGATATTATGTGCGAAGTCGTGTATATAGCGTATCGGGTACCTGTCGGGTACGGTTCGCGCGTTCAACATCCGGTAGTCCCCGCATGGTCTCCAGCCGTTTTCCTTTTTTGGCGCGAGATGAAGGGGAGATGACCATGAGCTTTTTGATAGTCGTGCAGTGCCGTCTCTTAACATAGCTTCAAATTCTTTTTTGGCTATTTGTTTAGCTTGTCCGGTGCCAACCGTCGTGGGAGCGCAGAAACTGGAGGACCTGGGGGGTCTGGATAAAATGCACAGTGTTGTGCTTGGGTTCTCTCTGGATGCCTGACAGATGGGTGATGTCCGGGTATTGTTTCAACATATCGTGATATTTAGTGTTACCCGTCATTATCTTCACTGAAAACAGGCTGGTTGCTGAGCTTGGTGATGTCCCCATGACATTCAATGAGGTTGTACCGTCGACTAAGCGTTGATGTCGGATGTCGACCAAGAGATTATAATATCTTAAGAAATCGGCCCCGATGATGGCTTTAGTCACGTCGGCCACGATAAATCGCCACGGGTAGTCTCTTCGGAGTCCCAGGTCTAGCGTTAGGTGCGCGTAACCGTATGTATAGATGGCGGAACCATTAGCTGCGCTCAGTTGAAAGTTGGATTTTGGGCGGCGCTGTTTAAGGGCAGTATGAAGAAAAACACAGAGGTTACTGCCGATATCAATGAGAAACTGTGTTTTTAATTTACGATCTGTTACAAACAGGCGACCCGGAGTCCCAGGGCAATCGTCGGCCGCTATTACTGATTGCCCGAGAAGTTTTCCGCCACAAAATCGCAAGGCTTAATGCACCTAGTTGCCTTCTTCCCATATTTAGCGTGGAACCAGCAAACGGGGAACTTGCGGTAACTGGAATTGGATCGCCGGCCCGATTGACTACTGCGTCGTTGATGTGTTTGCGAACGACGTGGGGAGCGAGAGTTTCTGTCCATCTTCATGTGCATTGTTTGCAGCTGCCTTTTGAGTTCAGCTATTTCATTGGCCAGCGATTCTATGTTCGATCCGGCAGTGGATGTGGAGGCGACTTGTGGTGAAGCTGCGATATCCTGTATTCTATCCGCTCGATCAGCAAGAACCTCTAACGTGGCGTCAGGTTGTGTTGCAATGAAAGTCTGGATGTTCATTGGGAGACGAGTTGTCCACAGGGTCTTTATAAAATCGTTCAGCAGGGTCGGCCCGCCAAGGCTTCGCAGGTGCCGCAGAAATTGCGAGGGTTTCCGGTCCCCGAGCTCCTCATGCATTACCATCTGCAGCTGCTTCTTCTCTTTCGAAGCCGTAAGTCGCTTGATTAATTCAGCCTTTAATGTCTCGTATTTATCCGTGGCTGGCGGAGACATAATAATATCTTTTACTTCCTTCGAATACTGTTGATCGAGTTGCCCTATGACGTAATTGAATTTCGTCGCATCTTGGGTGATGTTCGAGATGTTAAATTGTCCCTCTATCTGAGCAAACCTTATTTCAGGCTCCTCCGGCCAAAACGGTGGAACTCGGATGCTGACCCGGCAAATGTCGGATGGGTCAGTGGAAACGCGAAATGCGGCTTGCCCGCCGCTGCCTGTTTTGGGTACTTGCGTTTCGTTATCTGGCATTTTCTAGAATAATTATTCACTTGTTCGTGTTCAACGGGGTCACCAGTGTGGGTACTCACTTTGTCCTATTAGCGGGTTCGTTAGTAGCACTTGAAATCAAAGTCTGCAGTTCGTAACACAACACTTAGTTTATTCATAAGCACAGGGAAAGCAGTCCACAAGCATAGAAGGCGAAGGTTAGGTAACACTAAACAAGCGATAGATGTATTAGTGTCCAGATACGTAAGCAAGCAACGACAATGTAAGGAGCGCAAAGCGACGTGCATCTAGCGTCAAGCGGTGAGATCGACTGGTGCGCGGGCGTCGGCGACCGGCGCTCGCGCGGCCCGTTAGCTATTGCCCCAAGGGCTACGTCAGCGCTTCGTTTCCACTATACTTAACCGCCTCGTACGGATTGCGCTGGTGGCATCCGTCAATTACAAAATCGATTAACTTTATTCTACATATATACATGCATTATCTACATCTACTCTTAACTATATTTATCGATGTGGACCCCCACACATACATCGGCAGCGTCGACGGCGGTGGCGACGGCGACGGCAGTGGCGATGGCGGTAGCGGCGATGACGGTAAGTGTATATTGATATCGTCTGCGTCACAGTCCCATACGTTATGACTTTGAATGTTACCTTTATACAATGCTAATTGGTTTACGTGTTTACGATAACATACTTGAGAACCATAGTCTTTAATTAAATATAGAACTTTTCCCAATCGTTTCTGTACTGTTCCCTTACCCCACATTAACTTATTATTACAATATTTTGTGTACAGTACAAGAGTGCCTGTTGCAAATTGTTTTGTATTGTCTTTGGTGTTACCCTGTGAGCACTGATCATCGCGGTTATCACTGACTGGAGCCGCAGACGAGGGCAGCGGTGACGGCGGTGTTAAAAGGTCCAGTCATGACCTTAATATGTGTCCATAGACTAATTGTGCGGGGGAGAAACCTGTGGTAGTGTGTTTTGAGTTACGATAGTCAAACAAATATTTCAATAATTTGGTTTTTGTTTCCTTAACTAGTTGACATAAGACTAGATCGTATTCCCTTCTTAACAACTTTCACATAAGATTCAGCCTGACCGTTACTTGCCGGATGGTACGGCGGCGATGTAACGATGTTCACGCCGCTGCGTTCAGCACATCATTTAGTTATTAAGATTATTTTACACCTTATTTACACTACACAAGGCATATATTTGCATTGTATCGAGCCTGTGCCAATCAGATAGCTTAAATATTGCGTGATACATGTAATCAGCCAATCCTAGCTCACCACACACCCACGCCATCCATCAGAGCCCTCTGCTCGACACACTTGCCTTTCTATCGCCTAGCGAAACACTCCACATAAAACCAAAATTTGTATTACTTTAAACTGCATTAAACAGTCTTTCTTTCAATGATGGTTTAAATCATCTCCCCTTGTTCCCGTCTGGAACAAACATGTTTTATTCCGTTCAGTTCGCAAAATGAATGGAATTCTTGAGAACAAAACGCTGTGCCATTGTCCGTCACTAGTTACCGGTATCCCGAATCTGGACATAAACTCATACATTTTTCCAATAGTTGCCGTCGATGTCGTCGTGCTAGCCATGTCGTACATCTCCGGCCACTTGGAATACGCATCTACCAATACTAGGTACATGCGACTGTTTATCGGGCCTAGGAAGTCGGCATTAACACGGCTAACGGCATCTTTAGGCCGCGTCCATAGTACGGGTTTGACTCGCGCTGGCGCCGGCCGCATTTGTAAACAAATATCGTAAGAGCCTATCATCCGCTCCACGGCTTCGTCTACACCCGGGAACCAAAACCTAGACCTAATCTCCGCTTTAGTCTTTACGATGCCGAGATGGGACTTATGTAGCTCCAATAGTACCTTTTCCCGTAATGCATCGGGAATGACGGCCTTATGCCCTCTCATTATGCATCCATTTTCATACGACAGTTGAGTCCGGCATAGATGGTATGGTTTTACAAGTGTATCGCTAATTTTATTAGGCCATCCATCCATTATGTATTTAGTCACTTTATCTAAAATTACATCATTGCGGGTTTCTTCGCAAACATCAGCGTACGTAACGGGTAGGCTGCCACTCATAACAAAATGTACATAAGCGGCGCGATCTTAGGACTCAACTCCGTCAGCACATTCCTGTGTTGCCCCGCGCGCGCCCGCGCACCCCCCGCGCGCGTCCACTGCCGGTGTCGGCAGACTGGCACGAGACAAAAAATCGGCGCTGTTATCAGCACTTCGCACGTACTCAATACAATAATTATACGCGCTTAAAAATATCGCGTATCTTTGAAGTCTGTTTGCCGATACTTCTGGAATGCCCTTATAAGGTCCGAAAATCGATATAAGTGGCGTTCGACCTTTTCCGGGGATTTATGCAAGCCATCCTTATTTATGACGTAGCCCAAATAGCTAACTTCATTATAGAAATCACACTTTTCCCTTTGCAAGGTCAATCCTGCGTCTTGTAGCCTTTCGAGTACGGCGTGTAGCCTACCAGCGTGCTCAGCATCATCACGGCCCGTGACGAGCACGTCATCGAGTAAGCACAACACGCCGTCCATGCCGGCCAACACGCCTTCCATAGCACGCTGAAATAGGGCGGGTGCACACGATAGCCCAAATACAAGGCGTGTATACATAAATAGGCCCCGAGAAGTATTTATGCACGTGAAGTTCTGTGACTCGTCATCCAAAACAAATTGATTGTAAGCCATTGATAAATCGAGTTTTGTAAATCTTGCCGCCATATAACTTTGCAAATAACTCTTTTGTTGTTGGCAAAAGATACTGATCGACCCGCCTGAAGAAAGAGAGACTGCAGCGGAATCTCATCGAGGCTCAGATCCTTACGGGCTGCGGTGCTGGGGAAGCTGTATTTATACCGCGCATTCCACTGATACCGAACAACTTGCCGTTCCAGTTCAAGCGATTGCAGTTTCCAGTGAGCGTGTGCTTCGCTATGACCATAAACAAGTCGCAGGGGCAGACTCTCCGCACAGCCGGCGTCGACCTGCGCACGGACTGCTTCTCTCACGGGCAGCTGTACGTCGCGTGCTCGCGAGTCACCAGCTGCGAACAACTGTTTGTGCTGATGCCCACTGGTGAAACTAAAAATGTTGTATATAATGAAGTATTGTAATTATATTGATATCAATGTAGTTACATTTACTATGTACATTGATTCCAAAATAATTGTAATATTTCTTTATCGGCATTATGATGACCTTCATGTCCTTCGAGAGATACAAGGCCGATACGGAGACTGGGCGAAGATCAGCCGCAGAGGGATAACACGCGCTATTCGGTCACGATAAGGCAATATTCCCGAAAAGGAGACGGATCACGCCATCTGGGAAAGGTGGGGCTGTACGCGGACAAAAAATTCGGGGGTTGGGTACTTACATAACATAGGTGTAAATAACGTGTTAATAGTTTACATTAATGTAATTAATATTTAATATTTATTAATATGAATTGTATAATTTTTTTCATGCTCCACTTAGGTGTCATTTAAGTCTGTGTAGTATTTAGGGCCTATTCACCGTAGATGCGCGATTGTATCGAATCACGTGTAAAGAAATCGACACAAACGCTTAAAAAACACGGTGTGCATAGATTCTAATGTATAAGTAATTAACGCGAACGAAGTCGCTGACAGAAGCTATTCATTATGAAAAATATATACAATTTAAGCAGAAACGTCTGTTGATGATTGTAAGATATTTAAATTTTAAAAATGGAGTTTTCAATTTAGATTTAGCAATTTAAACTAACGATCTCACCTGAACTGATTTAGATAAAATTTTCCGTAGGTACAGATAATTTGAGACCCTTGGAAGGATATAGGATAGTTTTTTATCTGGGAAATAATCCCTTGAGTTCTACGCGGACGAAGTCGCGGGCAACAGCTAGTTTGATAATAAAACGACGGTTAACGGCAAAGAACTAAACTTTATTTAGAAAATGACACAGTAGTACATAGCAATATACTCTAGAGGGCGCTAGTAGTATTGATATTGATATTGTTACTAGAATTAAATGACAGCTCATGTGTTTCCATTCCAGTTGATGTTGTCGCCATTGGAGCTACTGCACTCGTTTGTAATGGTGGTAATTTGAACTGTAATATCTGTAAACAAAACATGAGTGTGACTAACTTAACTCACTTAAATCTGATGTTGTGCCTGCATTTCTTATAAGCCATTTAATTCTCTTACAATTATAGTCTTATTTACCTGCGTAGCCTTGTTGTGTAAAGTATTTGCCGCATTCTGGAACGATATTCTGGATGATTTGCACGCCAGCTGTGGACAATTAACTTCCGTAATTAGTCTCGTATCAACGATGTGTGATGTTGTAAGTCATGTGCAATATTGTTGGCAACGAAACCCACGTTTCGGGTCAAATTGCCAATGACAGTTTTCAGGGGTGTGTTGTATAGGCTCAACAATATGTAGTAAACTTGAAATTGAAATAATATCGTGTGTAGTAAAAATTAAAATAAAGCTGGAACTGATACAATTTGATATTTTATGCAAAAATTAATTTGATATTAAAGAGGTATTTTCATTATGAAAAGTAGAACACATTACGATAAGATTACATATGGTTAAAAATGCAATTATAGGAATACTCACAGTTCGCTTGGATAGAGTTGCTGATAGAACCGCAGACAGTGGTAACTGAAAATTACAGAAATATGAATAAAAATACAGGTACTTCATTGACAGTTGTATTATTATTCGCATTAAAGGAAATCTAAGGTAACAGTTATTTAAGAAATTCCAATCACAGTGAAATTAATCGTTACGAGCGGGATTTGAACCCATTAGAACTATTATTTGCACAATTTACTTTTTTTCATAACGTGGCTTGCTCTTTACCTATATAATATTTATATTGGCCACATTTTTTTATGAACAGGTAGATAGAGGATTAAATAGATGGAATTCTAGCAAAAGGGATACAGGTAAATTATCCTGACTAAGCTGAGAAGGATCAGAAGACTAATACATCCTCGATAGCTCATGTCTATATACTTTGGTGGATATCCGTGACGTCAGTTTCAGTATAATATTTTGACAAGCTGGTCACAAGAACAAAAAGGATTTACGCGTTGAGTGACAGAAGAATGGACATGGCATTGTATCTCGTTCCCACTCGTGGTCTATGCTTACATCTTTCTCATACATATGTGTATGTGTGAGTGAGTCCCTCTATTATCCTCCTTTCGCTATGAATCAATCAACCAGTGCATGTGACAGCCACGTTTAAATCATATTACTGTTAAACCTCGTAATGTTATTACTCATCATAATTTATTCATTATGAATTCTATTGCCATTTACGATGAGTACAATGACGATGATAAGTATGTCGAATAAAATAAAATAACGATAGAATACTCACGGATAACGAAGGTATCCGTTACAGTCGTTTTCGAGATCTGCTGGTAGTCTGTAAACAAAATATAATTAGATAAAAAAATAAATAGACAAGTGAGAAAGCTGCAACTAAATGAACATTGTCGAGTATTAAAAACAATGTTAAATTCTTGTCATCATCCTCTCAGCTAAAGCTAGGGAATAATCCCGTTTGTGCCCTAAAGGAACTTGGGGTCTGCTTTGACACCTTATCCCACGATTTGGCATAGGCACTACTTTTACAAAAGTGACTGCCATCTAACGTTCCAACCCAGAGGAAAAACCAGACCTTATTGGGATTAGACCGAACTAAAAAAACATTACTTACTTGTTATGAAAGTTACGAGGGTAGTAATTTTTTCGAGCACGGTTCTGACGGAGCCATTTGTTGAGCTGGTTCCTGAAATACAAGATATGAAGTTGAGAAATACTGACATCGCATCCGTCGTAGTGATGCCAATAGTGCTGATATAGAACCGTTTCGTGACAATATTGTTAATTATGCGATGATTGGTAGGTATATTTTTTGTCCTGAATAAATGTCAGAGTTTTTTTACAAAAACACTGTACTTTAACAAGCAACTTGAATACCTACATAATAGAAACAAGGTAACGACTAATAAATGAAGAAAGTTAGATTACCAACCGTCATGTGCCAGATATAAACTATATGGATTTTCGCATTTTAAATGTTATATGAGAATTTCGAAACAGCAAAAGGCAATTTTATAAATTATATTAATTAAATGTTATTGTTTTTATAAGGTTCTGAAGTCAAATCAATAAAGTATGAATAATATGAAGTCGTTTGTGGTATTAAAAATAGCAAACAATAAATGATCGCCTTTTCTTCCTCTTTGTTTTCCTTGAAAGCAACTTTTGATGTTTCTTCAGAATTGTTTGACAATAATAAAAATAAAATAAATAAATATTTGGAAACCAACTTACACTAATCGGCCTAGTCCCAAACTAAGCAAAGCTTGTACTGTGGGTACTAGACGACGATATACATACTTATATAGATAAATAAATACTTAAATACATAGAACATATTCATGTCTCAGAAAAATATATTCGCGCTCATCACACAAATAAATTTCGAAGCCGGGACCTCCAGCTTCGTAGGCAGGCAATAGTACCATTTCCGTTGCTGATCGTGTTAATGTAGCCGTTGAGTTCGACCTGGGCGTTGTTGAGACGGAAGAGGATCACAAGATCAGCAGCGGTGGAAGCCTCGCCGGTGATACCGAATTTCGCGTTCCAGCCAGCAGCGCAAATTCCGCTGTCACCTGCGAAAAAGTATTAAATCAACAATACTGAACCAAAACGGCAATACATGGAACAAAATCCAAGTTGACGAAGTATCAAATGAAAATGACTGAACGATTAGAAAATACTACTGAAACAATCTAAATACTGCCTTACCGAAGCTAAATTAGTGAAGGAAAAAATAAAAAAAAGATTTCTTTTTCAACATTAAAATATTCATGTGAAGTAAAACTTAAGTTGGTGAAGGTTTAAATGATAACAATAAAAAGCTTTTGGGCTAAACGAGTTAACCACGTTTTGCAGCCAGAAGGGTTTTCGAATAGAAATATAAAATCGAGATTTTTGTATGATATGAAGAAAGACCCATATATATTGTATGTGTTGATGCAGCTTCCTTTCAATTAAAGTTCTGCATCACTGATTGCTTTTCGGAGCTTTTTCTTTTAAAATAAACCATGAAAGAATATAAAAGAAAAAACAAATCGTCATGTAGGGCGTGATGGTCTGACTTGTAAATATTTTAACATCTTAATTACAAATATACAATAACTTCAGTAAAAAGTAGTGATAAAAAAATCAATGATTTGTAAATAGCTGCATCGGTTTGGGACAACTGTCCATACCCTGTCATGCATGATGGCTATGATATGCTGGTGATTGTGATTATGTCGCGTGTTTATAAAGATATTGATGATGATATTATTGATGATATTGATAATCTACTCACCAGGGAATCCGAGAATACAGACGGCAATCTTGACGATGCAAGCGACGAGCCTGACGAAGAGGGAGCCGAGACCGGCAACGAGATTGTTCAGAATCACTTGGAGGACCAGGGACACTGTTACAGAGAATTTGCATTCAGAGACACGCATAATGCAAAAGTTGATCTAATAAATCGGGTGTATTTGTGTACTATTTTTGCTAATGAATTCGTCCCCATCCCCGGACACTTGTAGATCATGGTAAGCCTTTAAAGTTTTAAGGGATTAATGATGCGAGTATACTAAAACCGGCAGTGTGTGTTGAAGAAAACGAAGAACGTTTAAGCTGTCGTAATGAACACTGTAATGTCTTTAGGCACAGTGTGAAAGTACTTACAGTTCACAATCAGACTGAAGACGTCAGTTAGAGCACCAATAGCTAGAAAAAAGCGAAATATTCAATTAGACCAGGTTTATAAACTATAATATTGAAGAAAGTGTCGTATTAATTCCGATATAAGTGGTTATATAGAATTGAGGAGTAGCAAATATGTGCAAGCTATTGTAATAAAGTAAGATGGAAAGGTACATATTTCGAAGACGCCTGTACTTTATTTAACAGCAACGGCTGCAGAACAAGCTATTAAAAATATAAATATAATACTTACTGATATTGAGTACTGCGTCAAGAGCACTGGAAGCCAAATTGACGACACCATTAATTGCACCAAAGATGCCCTTAATGAGACTTCCAACTCCGACGCCCTGGTAGGAAACATTTTTATTATTCAATAGAAATATAAGGAAGATACCGATTACTTGATGAAGACCCCATAATGATTAGTCACGCCTTATTAATGAAGTAGCAAAATCTGATAATGTTTATGGTATGGTATGGTATGGTATTTACAGAAATTTGAAATTTGAAATTCGACCATACAATCAGCGAATAAATTATTAGGTTTATAATGTTTTCTCTCATCCGTGAGATGAGACCAGTGCCTAGCACTGTGTGGAATATAATTATAGAATGATACTAATTATGATGACGATGCTGATGATAATGTAATGTTCAAAGAATTAAAACTCAATGTTATATTGCGATTCGATTTTTTTTATATACTGATGAATGTCTTACCACACTAACTCCGGTGCTGCCACCAGTAGTTCCTGTAGTGGTTCCTCCAGTGGTTCCTGTAGTGGTTCCTACAGTGGTTCCTGTAGTGGTTCCTACAGTGGTTCCTGTAGTGGTTCCTACAGTGGCTCCTGTAGTGGTTCCTGCAGTGGTTCCTTCAGTGGTTGTTCCAGTGGTTGTTTCAATGGTTCCTCCAGTGTTGCTACCAGTGGTGACTCCAGTGTTGGCATCAGTGGTTGCTCCAGTGTTACCATTCCAGTTGACGTTGTCGCCATTGGAGCTACTGCACTCGTTTGTAATGGTGGTAATTTGAACTGTAATATCTGTAAACAAAGTATGAGTGTGACTAACCTAACTCACTTAAATCTGATGTATGTGCCTTTGCATGTCTTATAAGCCATTTAATTCTCTTATAATTATAGCCTTATTTACCTGCGTAGCCTTGTTGTATAAAGTATTTGCCGCATTCTGGAACGATATTCTGGATGATTTGCACGCCGGCTGTGGACAATTAACTTACGAAATTAGTCTCTTATCAACGAATGTAAGTTATGTGCAATATTGTTGGCAACAAAACCCACGTTTCAGGTCAAATTGCCAATGAAAAATTTCAGGGGACTGTGTTGTATAGGCTCAGCAATATGTAGTAAACTTGAAATTGAAATAATATCGTGTGTAGTAAAAAATAAAATAAAGCTGGAACTGATACAATTTGATATTTTATGCAGAAATTAATTTGATATTAAAGAGGTATTTTCATTATGAAAAGTAGAACACATTACGATAAGATTACATATGGTTAAAAAACGCAATTATAGGAATACTCACAGTTCGCTTGGATAGAGTTGCTGATAGAACCGCAGACAGTGGTAACTGAAAATTTCAGAGATAAAGAATAAAAATACAGGTACTTCATGGACAGTTGTATTATTATTCGCATTAAATGAAATCTAAGGTAACAGTTATTTAAGAAATGCCAATCACAGTGAAATTAATCGTTACGAGCGGGATTTGAACCCATTAGAACTATTATTTGCACAATTTACTTTTTTTCATAACGTGGCTTGTTCTATACCTATATAATATTTATATTGGCCACATTTTTTGATGAACAGGTAGATAGAGGATTAAATAGATGGAATTCTAGCAAAAGGGCTACAGGTAAATTATCCTGACTTAGCTGAGAAGGATCAAAAGACTAATACAACCTCGATAGCTCATGTCTATATACTTTGGTGGATATCCGTGACGTCAGTTTCAGTATAATATTTTGACAAGCTGGTCACAAGAACAAAAAGGATTTACGCGTTGAGTGATAGAAGAATAGACATGGCATTGTATCTCGTTCCCACTTGTGGTATTGTCTATGCTTACATCTTTCTCACACATGTGTGTATGTGTGAGTGAGTCCATCTATTATCCTCCTTTCGCTATGAATCAATTCACCAGTGCATGTGACAGCCGCGTTTAAATCATATTACTGTTAAACCTCGTAATGTTATTACTCATCATAATTTATTCATAATGAAATCTATCGCCATTTACGATGAGTACTATGACGATGACTAAGTATGTCGAATAAAATAAAATAACGATAGAATACTCACGGATAACGAAGGTATCCGTTACAGTCGTTTTCGAGATCTGCTGGTAGTCTGTAAACAAAATATAATTAGATAAAAAAATAAATAGACAAGTGAGAAAGCTGCTACTAAATGAACATTGTCGAGTATTAAAAAAATGTTAAATTATTGTCATCATCCTCTCAGCTAAAGCTAGGGAATAATCCCGTTTGTGCCCTAGGAACCTGGGGTCTGCTTTGACATCTTATCCCACGATTTGGCATAGGCACTACTTTTACGAAAGTGACTGCCATCTAACGTTCCAACCCAGAGGAAAAACCAGACCTTATTGGGATTAGACCGAACTAAAAAAACATTACTTACTTGTTATGAAAGTTACGAGGGTAGTAATTTTTTCGAGCACGGTTCTGACGGAGCCATTTGTTGAGCTGGTTCCTGAAATACAAGATATGAAGTTGAGAAATACTGACATCGCATCTGTCGTAGTGATGCCAATAGTGCTGATATAGAACCGTTTCGTGACAATATTGTTAATTATGCGATGATTGGTAGGTATATTATTTGTCCTGAATAAATGTCAGAGTTTTTGTACAAAAACACTGTACTTTAACTAGCAACTAGAATACCTATATAATAGAAATAAGGTAACGGTTAATAAATGAAGAAAGTTAGATTACCAACCGTCATGTGCCAGATCCTACTAATATTATAAATGCGAAAGTTTAGATGTTTGGATGTTTGGATGTTTGTTACTCAATCGCGCTTAAACGGCTGAACCGATTTGAATGAAATTTTGCACGAAGATAGATTATAGCCTGGATTAAAATATAGAATAGTTTTTATCCCGGGTTCACGCGGACGAAGTCGCGGGCGGAAGCTAGTATAAACTATATGGATTTTCGCATTTTGAATGTTACGTATATGAGAATTTCGAAACAGCAAAATGGCAATTTTATAAATTATTAAAATGTTGTTTTTTTAGGTTCTGCAGTCAAATCAATAAAGTATGAATAATATGAAGTTGTTTGTGTTATTAAAATAAAGCAAACAATAAGTGATCGCCTTTTCTTCCTCTTTGTTTTCCTTGAAAGCAAATTATGATGTTTTTTCAGAATTGTTTGACAATAATAAAAATAAAATAAATAAATATTTGGAAACCAACTTAGACTGATCGGCCTAGTCCCAAACTAAGCAAAGCTTGTACTATGGGTACTAGACGACGATATACATACTTATAAAGATAAATAAATACTTAAATACAAACATATCCATGACAGAAAAATATATTCGCGCTCATCACACAAATAAATTTCGAACCCAGGACCTCCAGCTTCGTAGGCAGGCAATAGTACCTTGTCCGTTGCTGATCGTGTTAATGTAGCCGTTCAGTTCAACTTGGGCGTTGTTGAGACTGAAGAGGATCACAAGATCAGCAGCGGTGGAAGCCTCGCCGGTGATACCGAATTTCGCGTTCCAGCCAGCAGCGCAAATTCCGCTGTCACCTGCGAAAAAGTATTAAATCAACAATACTGAAACAAAAAGGCAATACATGGAACAAAATCCAAGTTGACGAACTATCAAATGAAAATGACTGAACGATTAGAAAATACTACTGAAACAATCTAAATACTGCCTTACCGAAGCTAAATTAAAGTGAAGGAAAAAAGAAAAAAATGTTTTTTTTTTAACATTAAAATATTCATGTGAAGTAAAACTTAAGTTGGTGAAGGTTTAAATGATAACAATAAAACGCTTTTGGGCTAAACGAGTTAACCACGTTTTGCAGCCATAAGGGTTTTCGAATGGAAACATAAAATCGAGATTTTTGTATGATATGAAGAAAGACCCATATATATTGTATGTGTTGATGCAGCTTCCTTTCAATTAAAGTTCTGCATCACTGATTGCTTTTCAGAGAAGCTTTTTCTTTTAAAATAAACCATGAAAGAATATAAAAGAAAAAAACAAATCGTCATGTAGGGCGTGATGGTCTGACTTCTAAATATTTTAACATCTTAATTATTATGTGACTATACAAATGTTAAATATAGAAATATACAATAACTCTTCAGTAAGAAGTAGTGATAAAAAAATCAATGATTTGTAAATAGCTGCATCGGTTTGGGACAACTGTCCATACCCTCTCATGCATGATGGCTATGATATGCTGGTGATTGTGATTATGTCGCGTGTTTACAGAGATATTGATGATGATATTATTGATGATATTGATAATCTACTCACCAGGGAATCCGAGAATACAGACGGCAATCTTGACGATGCAAGCGACGAGCCTGACGAAGAGGGAGCCGAGACCGGCAACGAGATTGTTCAGAATCACTTGGAGGACCAGGGACACTGTAACAGAGAATTTGCATTCAGAGACACGCATAATGCAAAAGTTGATCTAATAAATCGAGTGTATTTGTGTACTATTTTTATTATTGAATAATGAATTCGTCCCCATCCCCGTACACTTGTAGATCATGGTAAGCCTTTAAAGTTTTAAGGGATTAATGATGCGAGTATACTAAAACCAGTGTGTGTTGAAGAAAACGAAGAACGTTTAAGCTGTCGTAATGAACAGTGTAATGTCTTTAGACACTGTTAAAGTACTTACAGTTAACAATCAGACTGAAGACGTCAGTTAGAGCACCAATTGCTGGAAAAAAGGGAAATATTCAATCAGACCAGGTTAATAAACTATATTGAAGAAAGTGACATATGCCATAGTATTCAGATATTATTGGTGATACAGATACAGAATTGAGTAGTAGTAAATGTGCATTTGTGCAAGCTATTGTCATTAAATAAGATGACTATATTTTATTTAACAGCAACGGCCGCAGAACAAGCTATTAAAAATATAAATATAATACTTACTGATATTGAGTACTGCGTCAAGTGCACTGGAAGCCAAATTGACGACACCATTAATTGCACCAAAGATGCCCTTAATGAGACTTCCAACTCCAACGCTCTGGTAGGAAACATTTTTATTATTCAATAGGAAGATTAAAAAAAACCGATTACTTGATGAAGACCCCATAATGATTAGTCAATGAATGAAGTCTTATTAATGAAGTAGCAAAATCTGATATTTTTTTTGGTATATGCGTGTTTACAGAAATTACAAATTTGAAATTCGACTTCATACAATCAACTAATTTGAACAGTAATATCTGTAAATAATTTACTTTAAAAACAAAGTTTTAACCGACTTCAATTTAGTACTCCGCCAAGCCACGAGAACATTTTATGAATCGGCTCATCAATGACGGAGTTCTGAGGTAACAAACATTGAAAAAAAAAAAAACAACCGAATTGAGAACCTCCTTTTTTTGAAGTCGGTTAACAAAATATGAGTATACATTAGGTTTATAATGTGTTTTCTCATGTATGTATGTATGTAAGCACTTTATTGTACACAATAACAGGTTAAAGAATACACATGTCACACAATAGATCAAAGTACAAAGGCGAACTTATCCCTATAAGGGATCTCTTCCAGCTAACCTTTGATCAATTGAGAGGAAGGTAGGTAGACCGAGATAGGCAAACTTATACCGTGTACAAAAACACAGAGAAAATGAAAACAAAACCTAATAGGTATTAATTCTAGACAAATAAAAACATGCCAATACATATATAAATATACAGTATAAAATATAATACACACTATATATATCGCAAATATACAATAAATAAATAAATACTATATTCAAACAATTCACAAGTCATTGGAAAGCCACAACTTTTTCAAATTCATCTTAAGTGACGCAACAGACCGCGACTGTCTCAGCGACAAAGGCAACTCATTCCACAACTTAACAGCGTGCGCGGTAAAAGATCTGGAGTATGTTCGATGAGATGAGGTCAGTGCCTAGCATTGTGTGGAGTATAAGTATAGTCTGATAATTATACTCCATATGGAGGCGATCATTATGATGATGATGATGATGATGATGGTGATGATAATGTAATGTTCAAAGAAGTAAAAATCTACGTTTATTACAATTCAAATTTAAAAAAATTTCAAAACTGATGATGTATGTCTTACCACACTAACTCCGGTGCTGCCTCCAGTGGTTCCTGCAGTGGTTCCTCCAGTGGTTCCTGTAGTGGTTCCTACAGTGGTTCCTTCAGTGGTTCCTGTAGTGGTTCCTACAGTGGTTCCTTCAGTAGTTCCTGTAGTGGTTCCTACAGTGGTTCCTTCAGTGGTTCCTGCAGTGGTTCCTACAGTGGTTCCTTCAGTGGTTCCTCCAGTGTTGCTACCAGTGGTTACTCCAGTGTTGGCACCAGTGGTTGCTCCAGTGTTTCCATTCCAGTTAATGTTGTCGCCATTGGAGCTACTGCACTCGTTTGTAATGGCGGTAATTTGAACTGTAATATCTGTAAACAAAATATGAGTGTGACTAACTTAACTCACTTAAATCTGATGTTGTGCCTGCATTTCTTATACGTCATTTAATTCTCTTAGAATTATGGCCTTATTTACCTGCGTAGCCTTGTTGTTTAAAGTATTTGCCGCATTCTGGAACGATTTTCTGGATGATTTGCACGCCGGCTGTGGACAATTAACTTCCGTAATTAGTCTCGTATAAACGAATGTTGTAAGTTATGTGCAATATTGTTGGCAACGAAACCCACGTTTCGGGTCAAATTGCCAATGACAGTTTTCAGGGGTTTTGTATAGGCTCAACAATATGTAGTAAACTTGAAATTGAAATAATATCGTGTGTAGTAAAAATTAAAATAAAGCTGGAACTGATACAATTTGATATTTTATGCAAAAATTAATTTGATATTAAAGAGGTATTTTCATTATGAAAAGTATAAACACATTACGATAAGATTACATATGGTTAAAAACGCAATTATAGGAATACTCACAGTTCGCTTGGATAGAGTTGCTGATAGAACCGCAGACAGTGGTAACTGAAAATTTCAGAGATAATGAATAAAAATACAGGTACTCAATTGACAGTTGTATTATTATTCGCATTAAATGAAATCTAAGGTAACAGTTATTTAAGAAATTCCAATCACAGTGAAAATTAATCGTTACGAACGGGAATTGGACCCATCAGAACTATTATTTGCACAATTTACTTTGTTGTCATAACGTGGCTTGTATTTTCCTATGTAATATGTTGGCCACATTTTTTTTATGAACAGGTAGATAGAGGATTAAATTGATGGAATTCTAGCAAAAGGGATACAGGTAAATTATCCTGACTAAGCTGAGAAGGATCAGAAGACTAATACATCCTCGATAGCTCATTTCTATATACTTTGGTGGATATCTGTGACGTTAGATTCAGTAGACTAAAATAGAATATACATGGCATTGTATCTCGTTCCCACTCGTGGTATTGTCTATGCTTACATCTTTCTCACACATGTGTATCCTCTATTATCCTCCTTTCGCTATGAATCAATCAACCAGTGCATGTGATAGCCGCGTTTAAATCATATTACTGTTAAACCTCGTAATGTTATTACTCATTATAATTTATTCATAATGAAATCTATTGCCTTTTACGATGAGTACCATGACCATGACGATGACTAAGTATGTCGAATAAAATAAAATAACGATAGAATACTCACGGATAACGAAGGTATCCGTTACAGTCTTTTTCGAGATCTGCTGGTAGTCTGTAAACAAAATATAATCAAATTAAAAATTATATAGACAAGCGAGAAAACTGCAACTAAATAGACATTGTCGAGTTTTTTTTTAATCTTCTCATCCTCTTAACGTTAGTCCTGGTTGTGCCCTAAAGGAGCCTGGGGTCCGCTTTGACGCCTCACCCCACGATTAGGCAAAGGCTCTAGTTTTACCATAGCGGCTGCGATCGAACCTTCCAACCCAGTGGGAAAACCAGACCTTATTGCGATCAGACCGGTTTCCTTACGATGTTTTCCTTCAACTAAAAAAACATTACTTACTTGTTATGAAAGTTACGAGGGTGGTAATTTTTTCGAGCACGGTTCTGACAGAGCCACTTGTTGAGCTGGTTCCTGAAATAAATGATACGAAGTTGAGAAATACTGATCCCTGAGTAATTTTATTTATTTATTCATTTAACTCGGGCAACAAAGGCCCACATTTAAACACACCTTACAGACCAACCGTATATATATCAATAAAAACTTTTTAAAACATAACAAAAACAATATATCTGCGATGTGTTACGCAACTTCGTAGTGTCAGGTCACCAACCGCTGAAACGCTGGAAGTTGACTCCCTTCGGCCAAAATTCTTCCTTAGTGAAGGTCAATAGGTGGTCTGTTGGAACTCTCACCACAAAGGAATTAAAATTGACGTTATGGCGAGATTCCAACCTCACGACGCTCAGACCCTGTATCATGGTCGGCCTTATCATGCGATAACTGACAAGATAAAGCGTGCGTCTAGTTCTATTGAACGGTGTCAGCCGCTCTATCTTGTCACTTATCGTGTGATAAGACCCCCTAGAGGTCAAGATGAATACGGTCATCACGCACACATACTCCACAACTTCCTCTGCCTTCTTAGTGTAGTGCAGCCGGGACACGTAAAGCTACGTCGAAGTAATGCCAGCATTGTGCTGATATAGAACCGTTTCGTGACAATAGGTAAAATATGCCTGGCACTCTTCTTAATCACGCGGTGGTATTTTGTGTATATGAATAGAATAAATGTCTCTCAGACCTTTTCTACAAAAACACTAAACTGGAACTAGCAACTTGAACCATTACATAATAGAAACAAGGTAACGAAAAGATATATGGAAAAAGTTAGATTACCAACCGTATTCTGGTGGAACTGTATGGATTTTCGCGTTTTCAATTTTATATGAGAATTTTAAGGAGCAAAAAAGCAATTCTATGAATTATTGAAATTTTGTGGTTTTAATTACGTAGACGGTAGTTGAATCAATAAAGAAAGAATAATATGATGTTGTTGGTTGTATTGAAGATGGCCATTAATAATTGATCGCCTTTTCTTCCTCTTTGTTTTCCTTGAAAGCAGATTGTGATGTTTCTTCATAATTGTTTAGTACCTTTTCCGTTGCTGATCGTGTCAATGTAGCCGTTGAGTTCAGCCTGGGCGTTGTTGAGACGGAAGAGAACCACAAGTTTAGCAGCGGTGGAAGCCTCTCCGGTGATACCGAATTTAGCGTTCCAGCCAGCAGCGCAAATGCTTTTGTCACCTGCGAACAAGTATTAAATCAACAATACTGAACCAAAAAGACAAACATGGAACAAAACCGGGGGCACATTACTCGACCAAAAATTAGAGCTTTAAAGCCCAATATCTCGCAAAAAAAATCCTGATTTAAATGATAATTATAAAAAAATTTTTCGCCGTAAGGGTTATCAAATGGATATAAGTTCATTTTTTTTGTATGGTATGTAAAATTAACTTTATGTTGTATGTGTTGATGCATCTCAATTTCTATTAAATTTCTGCATCATTTTCTAAATAAACCATAAAAGAAATGAAATATATGAGCTGCATCGCTTTGGGACAACTGTCCATAATGTCTAATGCACGATGGCTATGCTGGTAATGACGATAATGACGTATGTTATTAAAGATATTGATGATGATATTATTGAAGATATTGATGATGATATTATTGAAGATATTGACGATGATATTATTGAAGATATTGATAATCTACTCACCAGGGAATCCGAGAACACAGACGGCAATCTTGATGATGCAAGCGACGAGCCTGACGAAGAGGGAGCCGAGACCGGCAACGAGATTGTTCAGAATCACTTGGAGGACCAGGGACACTGTAACAGGAAATTAGCATTCAGAGACACGCATGATGCAACAGTTGATCTAATAAATCGAGTATATTTATTTACTCCCCGTATACTTGTTAATCAGGCCTCAGCCTTTATAGGCTTAAGGGATTAATGATACGAGTATTCCAAAAAGCGCAAAGCATGTGTTGAAGAAAACGAAGAATGTTTAAGCTGTCGTAATGAACACTGTAATGTCTTTAGGCACACTGTTAAAAAACTTACAGTTCACAATCAGACTGAAGACGTCAGTTAGAGCACCAATAGCTGGAAAAAAGAGAAACATTCAATCAGACCAGGTTTATAAACTATATTGAAGAAAGATGTATTATTTCCAATATTAGTGGTGATACAGAATTGAGTAGCAAATGTGCATTTGTGCAAGTTATTGTATTAAAATAAGGTGGAAAGGTTTAAACATATTTCGAAGTCGACTGTATTTTATTTAACAGCAACGGCCGGAGAAGAAGCTATTACAAAAAATACTTACTGATGTTGAGTACTACGTCAAGAGCGCTAGTAGCCAATGTAGCGACGCCATTAATTGTACCGAAGATACCCTTAAGGAGACCTCCAACGAGTCCGGTTCCGTTGTTCTGCTGGAAAGCATTTTCATAAATCAAAAAATAGAATTACAACAGGATAACTATTTATACAAAGAATAATACAAAGAAGAGCATAAAACTAAGACTGGATACATCACAAAGATCGCCATAATTATCTATTGTGCGATATCAATGCGCAGTAGCAAAATCAGATAATGCTCATGGTTTCTACAGGAATTCTAAATGTGAAATTCCACTTTGTTTCTAAAATCAGCGTATGTACAGATTTGATTTATTTTAGAGTAGTCGGGATTCGTATAAAATACATTATAAAATAATACTAGCCAATTTTGTACATCCTAACAATAAACTAACAAAATAATAACAAAAATACATATTTACAAGTAAAAAACGGTCAGTCAGTTTTATTCATTTTGTGTTTTTTTTTTTATAAAATATATTTATATCGTTAGTGATTCAAAAAAAAAAGAGTAAAGAACAGGCTCTAGATCTGTGCCGTGCGGCAAGTGGCCTATAAGGCTGGCGGCATTGCCGAGCTGGATAGCAATGCTGATCCGCTGCAGCAGTTAGCCGCCAGCCCGTTGGTCGCCACTATCCACGACACGCTTCCCGAGCTCCTTGAACACTGCGTGTGCTCCGGGCCCCCACGGCCCAAGCATTTCAACCCTAAACGGCTCAAGCGTGCAGCCAGAATCAATGGCTGCATATTTGCGCCGCTTGAAGTTTTCAGCTGTGTTAGCGGCAGCCCCAGCCATGGTCGAAGTCCCTGAAAGATGGTATCCACACATGTGGCATCCCATACTAGGAGCCGACCCAACTTCCGGGGAACAAGGGTCATGCCATCCTCTCGAAAGATAAAGAAATGACTGCTACCTCTCATCCATGGGACGGCGGTTGTGCCAGCAGTGTGTCGTATAATTATAGGCTGTCAATAATGATGACGATGTAATATTCTTTGAAGTGATTTAAAATAAAAACCTCCATTGGACACAGGCCTCCGCCAAAAACTGTCACAGCGTCCGGTCCTGCGCCTCCCGCGGAGTCCCGCAATCTTTGATCATCAATAAATCCTATTCGAATATATGTGCGATACTCGAAGGTGTCAAGAGCGAAGACTATGGCTGATGAAAATTATTTGACTCACTTGTACTCCACTGCTATTACCCACGGATGTACCAGTGGATACCGGGGCTGGGCTGCAGGTAGCCGCAGCGATCTGTAACAGAACATAAAATGTTGTAGTCATCACATTGTTCATTTATGGTACCTACACTAACTTTTGCCTGCGACTTCGTCGGCGTATACTCGTTAAAGAATTTTTGCTACGCCTGTACAAGACAATATTATTAGATTTAGGCTAATACCTATTTTTAACCGACTTCAAAAAAAAGGAGGAGGTTCTCAATTCGGTTGTATTTTTTTTTTTCAATGTTTGTTACCTCAGAACTCCGTCATTGATGAGCCGATTCATAAAAAATTTTTTGTTTGTAAGTATATGCTTCCAGGTGGGTCCCATTTAAAAAAAAATTCAATTGGATGATGGGATCCATGAGGAATTGAGGGAACTCCTCAATTATATTAGGCACGCGTGTAGTGATTTTGGTATTTTCTATTATAACTCGTGTATTTACATCCGGAAATCATAAATTGGTGGAGTGGAATTGATGATGACTTATGGAATTCCTCAATTATGTACTTAAAAGTACAAAAGTATATCACAGATTCTGATAAGATTCCGTTGAAATAGCAACTAATGAAGTGCCAAGGGTGATCCTTGTGGAATTGACGGAAGTCCTCAAATATTATCGGGTCACATACAGCGATTGGGTTTTTTCTATAATAATCAACGCATTTGCTCTCGGAAATCAGTTCATGAGGTAAATTGGAAAAGAAATGTTCTCGTGGCTTGGCGGAGTACTAAATTGAAGTCGGTTAAAACTTTGTTTTTATAAAGTAAATTATTCTTTAAGGAATGATTCTCGCTATAAAACTATTATATGTCCTTCCTCGGGGTCTTTAACTATGTCTATTACTAATTTCATCTATAATATTTGCATTCCTATTTGCATTATGACAGAGCTGTTATCCCAGTACAACAAACGTCATCATTGACGTGACAGCAAGCACGCGACGTGGCAGGTATACAAAATTAAAGGTTACAGATAGACCAACAGACGGGCAGATAATGTTTAGGACAAATAATTATTAGTATTATTACTATTGATTTATAATATTCTGATAATTTGATGTTTTACAAAGCGGCATGTGTTAAACTTAACACGAGAAAACTACCCAATAAGATCGTAAAACATTACTGCCAGCGTTTTACTAGGTGCCTGGGGAAAAAGCTGGTTCACTATCATGGTATTTAATCATTTACTTTAAAAACAAAGTTTAACCAACTCAATTGGGAACTTTGCGAGGTCAAGTCACATACATGAATATTTCCACATTTCCTTTCCAATTTACCACAAGAAGTTTAAAAAAAACACATCTCTTTAAGTGATCCGATAATACTTGAGTAAACTTGGGTATTTTATTAGTTGTAATTTCATAATTTGTCTTAGTCAAAACACATGGCTAAAAGGTTAAAAAGAATACAATGAAATTTCATACATTTTCCTGGCCGCTAAAACTATACAGTAATGACTTTATCAAACATGCTCGGAAAGCGTCGCATTTTGTTTGAAAAACGAACACGCGAAGTGCCTAATTTTCATTGGTCGAAATTAAAAAAGTTAAATCTCTTCCCTGCCTAGGAGTATAATAATCCATACAAAACCCATTATTTCCCGCCACGTTAACCTTTTAACAATCCTTGTAGCGCCATACTTAATCGAGGCCACAAAGGAAATATCACATCCAGCCAAAGAAAACCACCTGCGAGCCGCGCGGTTTACGTGGTTAATTATTTTTTTCGATCCTTTTGTTTATGGTCAGAAGAAAAAAAGTGAAAAAAACAAAAACCCTAATTTAATTCATTTATTTGAGATAATTGAATCATGACATTTGTTAATGTGTTGTCATTCTTTGAATAACCCCATAGTGTGAGTGAATACCGCATTTGAAAGAAGTCGTAGAAAAATGCTTTTAGCTAAATTAAAGTTCAATTATCAGCGCGGTAGTAGGTAGGTATGTCACAATACAGGATGGTCCAAACAGCGACGTCAATATTTTTTTGTTGGATTCCTCCCAACCAGGGGTACCCCGAAAATACGTATTTTCGGGGTACCCCATGCATGATCCGCAATTTTTTGTAGCTTTCAAGTTTCAATTAATTTTTATATGATTTCGTAGGGCATTTCAATAGTATGGCCGTTAAAAAAATAAAAACCGGCCAAGTGCGAGTCGGACTCGCGCACGAAGGGTACCGTAACATTATCTAAAAAACAGCAAAAAAAAGCGTTTATTGTATGGGAGCCCCCCTTATATATTTATTTTATTTGTTTTTAGTATTTGTTGTTATAGCGGCAACAGAAATACATCATCTGTGAAAATTTCAACTGTCTAGCTATCGCGGTTCTTGAGATACAGACAGACGGACGGACGGACAGACAGCGAAGTCTTAGTAATAGGGTCCCATGACCCTTTGGGTACGGAACCCTAAAATGATGTGTTTTTGTGGTTTTTAAGGTTCCGTAGCCAAAGGGTAAAAAGGCTTGGCGCGGGTGTCCTGGCGTAGTTAGCAACAAAGCTTTACGTTTAGGTTAAGTTCACAATGTATAACCCATATGGACATACGTTTGAAATAAATTATTCAATTCAATTCAATAGTTTTAATCTCGGAATTTATCCCCTAAGATGGTAGAAGTTTGTTTGGGACAGTGATAATAATTAAACTTGCGCCTAAAATTATTTAATTGCAATCATTTTTCTCAAGTTCTACGCGGATGAAGTAGCGGGCAACAGCTAGTATATTGTAATATAATAGGTACCTAGACCAGAACGTCAGTCGACGATTACTTTCTACTGAATTATGACTGCAGATTCTTTGCTAATAAACTACGAAGTTTCAATCTCGAGAATTTTCAAGTAATAGATGCTTGCGCAATTTGCCCATGAATGAAAGTTTCTTACTCTAACCGGGTGAATGAACTTCGCACCGCGCGCCATACAGGATTTTTCAAACTTAATTACCTTTTATTACTAAAAACTTAACTAATAAGCATACGTCGTTATCGCGGGTACAAAAACTATTTGACAGTACAGAAAGATTATGAAAAACAAGCAATAACAGACGCGAAACTCATTTTGAGGAACATCTATGCCTACTCCTACGAGTTTAAAATGTATCACACATTAGGTATCTAAATCTTTGTAATCTATTACGAAAACCAAATAATACATGTGAAAAATACACGTTAGTAAAAATTACACACGTTGTTTTCTTATTTTTTAAATAGAATTTCTTCTAAGTAGGTAAGCGTTTAATTAGTAGACGATAACAATTATCTTCACACAAGTACATATAAATTGTTAAAATTGTTAAAAACAGACGTTAAAAGATAATTAAATCTACTTATTTCCTATGTATAAACGGATGGAAACATAAGACAACAGTTTAACCCATACCCCTTTACGGCTGTATTTTTTATTGATCTTTTCTAGAGAAAACTCTCCTGTAAAGAGCTTCTTAGATGTTTAGTAGCTGTAGGCAGAATACGTCCGTTTCTACCAAATAGACATTCTGTTTTATCTGCTCTTTATCTGATTGGTAATTGTACCCGCGAAAACGACGTATGCTAATAAGAGTATGCCGTATGCGGTACGAGAGCATTCCATAGACGAATAGCCTGCACAGTGAACATACTGGGCATGGAATGGGAGCGGTGAAGGGCTACAGTGAGGACCAGTCTACGGGAGGCGAGGAGTTCATAACGATGAGGGAGAGTGGTCAATATCTTAACTAACAGTACCCAGCAATAAAGTCTGAGGTTTTAAACCGCCGCTCCACACAATGGGCCAGCCCAACCGATTTTCATGAAATTTTACACGATGATAGTTCATAGCCCGGCTCAAATTATTGGATAGCAAATTATTAGATTGGCATCCCGGGTCCATGCAGACGAACTTGCGGGCGGAGGCTAGTGAAATATATATATATTGCAGTTCAGTTTTGACGAAGTATATCCTCACTTTAACCCTAATTTAACTTATAATGAGTTCACAATGAGTTCTGGATTCTGGAGTAGTAAGAATTTAAAAAATTAGAACCGAATTGAGAACCTTCTCTATGTGTTAAAGTTAGTTAAAAAGAAACTCACCAATGATAACACGAGGAGCACCTTGATCGACATCCTGGCTTCTTCTCAGGCAGAGGTGACTTTTTTCGGGGTTTTATACCCACTTCTACTAATAAATGTTGTCACAGATGTATTCTGATCAAATAAAGAATGCTAATTACTTAGGCGATAAAATCCATTCTTTGGATTTAAAGATAAAGCAGTTAACGACGGCAAACAATATAGTACCTACGAGGGGCGGCTGAAAAGTAATCTACCTAACAATGAAACAAAAGACTGTGCAAAATCTGAATTCGTTTGCTTAGTTGTTTACTTCGCCGTTTTTCTTTTATTGTCTCTCTTAGTTGATATAGTAAGTTTGAGTAATAATCAGCATTCATTGTAGTTTTCTTCGGTTAATAATCTATGAGCAAAATCCCTTCTGTGTCCCAAAAGATTGTAGCCATAAGTTTATCTGCCGATGGACAGACCTTGAATTTCCGAGGCGGCTTCTCATCCTTAAATTTCCACTGTAACGACTCTTGCTTATTTTCCGGGTCTCATTGTCGAATCCATGTCTCATCACATTTTACAATTCTAGAAATTATTTCTTCCTCTTTCCCTCGCCTCATGTCCAAAAACTCTTCGCAACATTTGACACGCCTCTTCATGTCAAATGCAGTCAACATTCTGGGGAGCCAACATGCACTGACCTTGGACATGTTCAAATGCTCATGAATTATTTCATTGACTCGCTCTTTACTGACGCCCACATCTCTAGCTATCTCCCACTGCTTCACTCTTCAGTCCTCTAATATTTTTTTTTTCACCCTGCTTACATTTTCATCGGTGACGGCCGAAACTGGTCTTCCGCTACGAGGATCATCATCCAGGCTCTCACGACAAAATTTAAACTGCCTTGACCAAAACTTCATAACAAATTCGGAAGAACACGAACTGCCAAACACACGTAACATAGGCTGTCTGATCTCCAAAGGCGTATTCCCTTCTTTAGTCAGAAACTTAATCACCGCACGCTGCGCTGCTCGATTTTATCCATTTTCACTTTTTCTACCGACATGTTCGAAACAATAAACGTGGAAAAAGCGCGGGAAACGTGAACCGGTTCGGTGGTGTTTTTTGGCTTTTATTATAATAATTTATATACCGCTGATAACTTAGTTGTATAGGATCAGTTTTGTATATATCTGTATGTAGTTAGGAAATTGTATGTATTTATTGATTTTTTAATAGTATATTTAATAGTAAAAAAATCTACATTTTTGGTGTTTATACTTTATACCAATTACAAGTAGGCATCGTCAAGAAAATACATTCGTTTTGCGACGTAGTCCAGTTTTTTCTAAGCGTCGTAGAGCCATGGGACCCGGACCATTCGACGCTGAAAAATTCGCTGATTCCGAATATGCAAAAAAAAATTTTATGCCCAAGTGGCGGTTATAGCAGTTTCGCTTTTTGCCATCGATATGCAGAAGCCTCTAAACTTCACCCAGCTATCCTCAATCCTGATGCATTATTAACTTCTAATAGCAATAGTATTTCCTCTCCTGCAGTCCCTCCCAAACCTATGCACCCTGGAGTTTCCTCGTACAAAAAATCTGTTTACATAAGGTCAAAACCTCCCCCAATGCTTGACAAAGGGTATGCGTTGTGCTGCCCATAACTCCATTATAAGAGATTTTAATATGCTAGAACCTGGTAATGGCTGTATGTTTAAAAATAATAGCAATTCACCCAATGAAGCTTCTCTTGCAGATCTTATAGCTGCACTTATAAAGTTATTGACCCAATCAAATTTCTTCACACCGTCCAACGCTGCCTCAATAATTGATGCTATATCTAAATTACCTTTAAACAATGGACAAGTTAACACTAATTCAGTGAAATTGTCGTAGTGTAATCCCCAAAAAAAGTGAATTAATTCATCTAATTAATAAGTGTAAAACATTTATTGTTGCCTTACAAGAGACATGGTTAAAGCCAGGCTATTCTTTTAGGATTCCTGGCTATTCCTGTCTTAGAGAAGACAGGTCTGATGGGTATGGTTGCACAGCCCTACTCATTAATCATTCTTACTCCTTTACCTATTTTGCTACTCCTCATGTCAACAAAGATTTTTCAATAATAGCTGTCATAGTTAAGAATATATGTTTTGTTTCTGTATATATTCCACACCCGTCTTCTTTTATTTTTAATGAAGTTGACAGCATCATCTACACACTTCCTAAACCATTTATTATTCTCGGTGATTTTAACTCCCAACATCATTCACGGGGTTCTTCTACAAATCACTATGGTTCCGTTATACTGGACATATTAGATAGTCACAATATTGCTCTGCTGAATAATGGCAATCCAACCCGTCGAAATGGTCCTAATGAGGGATTCAGTGTGCCTGATCTTTCACTTAGCACACCTGGTCTGGCATCTACACTTACTTGGGATACTCTACCATCAACATACGGAAGTGACCATTTTCCTATATTAATCACTTTTCCTTTTATTGGTGGTCCTGTGCATAAGCGCCCTCCTCGACTGAAATACAATTTAAGGAATGCAGATTTGGCATCATTTAGTGAGTGCATTGAGGCTAAACTTTCTTCTTTTCCTAATGTCAGTTGTGGAACAGAGCCTGTCTGTGCGTCAATTTTAGCCAAGGCGTTTATGGAGGCTGCTGACGAAGTGTTTCCTGAAAATAAAAAATGCTTGAATTTTATTCCTTCCCCCCCGTGGTGGGATAATGAATGTAGTAAAGCGGTTAAAAATTGGAAATATATAGAATTAAAGTATAATGAGTGTGGCTCTGACGAAAATTTTGACTTATTATCGGCTGCTATTACGAATACAAGCAAATTATCCAAGAAAAAAAGTTTGAAAGCTGGAAAAGCTTCTGTTTGTCCTTATCTCCAGATGTCTCTCCTACAGAAGTCTGGCGTAACATTCGACGATTTCGTTCTGCATTCCGTGAATCGTCGACACAACATTTTCCCCAAGCTCTTGCTAATAGCTTTTTATAAACTAGCTCCTTCGTCAGCTCCTGAGGATTTACTTTCAACCTATTTTATTCCATCTTTTATTGCAAATGATCCTGATGGACTGAATGATCCATTTTCTATTTCTGAAATTAAAGGTGTGTTATCTAATGTCAAGAATAGTGCCCCTGGGTTGGATGGTATTCCATATTCTTTCGTTTCGCATCTTGGGCCTAACGCTCTCTCATATTTCTTGAACCTAATCAATTCTATTTTTATATCAGGCATTATTCCTAGCTCGTGGAAATCTCAAGAGGTTCTTCCGATATTAAAGCCTAATAAAAATTCGTCTGATCCGTCATCATACAGACCAATAGCTCTGTCTTCGGTTTTAATGAAAATTGCTGAACAACTAGTTAAAAATAGATTAGAATGGTTCATTGAAACCAATAATAGTTTAAGTAAAACCCAGTTTGGTTTTAGACGAGGTAAAAGTACCATAGATAGTATAAGTATTTTCATAACTGATATAAGGTTAGCATTCTCTAATAACCAGTCTGTAGTCTCAGCTTTATTTGATATAAATTCTGCGTATGATAATGTCTTAAGTATATTGAAGGAAAAACTAAATACTTTAAACGTCCCGACTTTTCTGAGTAAATGCATAATTAACATCTTATCAGAAAGGCGTATCAATTTAATTTTAGATGTTGATAATGAGGAATCAAGATTAGTATGGAAAGGTCTTCCACAAGGATCTGTATTAAGCCCAATATTATATAACTTGTACACCTATGATCTGGAAGCATCTGTAGGCAGTAACGTTTGCGTTCTTCAATATACTGACGATTTGTTGTTGTATGGTACTGACCGATCTATTGAGAATGCCAGTTCCTCTCTAAATTCCTCTTTAAATCTTTTAAGGAAACGGTTAGAACAAAATGGCCTTGATTTGTCTCCATCTAAAGCTCTGTTGTGTTATTTTCTAGAATGCGTTTGCCCCCGCCTGTTTCTGTATATTATAATAACTATGAAATTCCTGTAGTCAACCAAACAACATTTTTAGGTGTTGTTCTTGATTCTAAATTAACTGGTACTCCACATTGTGAATATGTTCTCGCTAAATGTGAACGTTTGTTAAATATGCTTAGATGTCTCTCCGGTGTTTGGTGGGGTGCTCACCCGTTTTGTATGAAACTAATACACAATGCTCTAATTCCCAGTATTTTAGACTATGGCACCTTCCTTTTACAGCCTGGAAGTGTAATAGCTTTCAAAAAACTGGATAATATTCAGTCGAAAGCCTTAAGATTGATAGCAGGTGCGATGAAATCTAGCCCGCTTAATGCTTTACAGGTAGAGTGTTGTAAACCTCCATTGCAGCTACGTCGTCAATACCTCGCTGATAGATTTCTGTTTCGAGCCCTACAAATTTCTGATGATCGTTTCATACTAAACTTAAGTTACTTTCTGATTTTATTATTTCTTCCAGTTATTGGTCCCATAAACCTGTTCCATGTCTTGTAAATAGCTACCAAAAGTTTACCTATATCCAAGCTCCCACTCACTCTTCTATTTCATATCCTTTATTTTGTGCTTCGTATAAATCTTTAACTGACACGCCTGACGTAGCCTTAAATATAGGTATTTCAAAAAATGGTCCTAATAACAATATCTGTTTTAACCATGTGAAGGATAACCTTTGGAAAGACTACCATACAATATACACTGATGCTTCTAAGCATTCTTCTTCTAGTCATGCCGGAGTTGGGGTTTATCATTCTCAGTACAAAATTTTCCAACAAATTAAACTCCCACCAGAATCATCTGTGTTTACTGGAGAATGTTTCGGTCTCCTTAAAGCAGTTGAATATATTCGAACGGCAAAGCTTACAAAATCAGTCATAGTATCCGATTCAATCAGTGCCTTACAGGCATTAGTCAAATATCTATATTAGTCAGTAATCATAGACACTCGAATACTATTAAGAGATTGTATTACTCGTGGGCTTTCAGTATCTTTCGCTTGGGTCCCGGGACACAGTGAAATATATGGTAATGTTAAAGCAGATCGCTTGGCCAATGAAGCTGTGACGTGTGGGGACAGATTTCCTTATAAACATTTTAGTCATGACTTGATTGCTTTACCTTCTTCTTATCTCAGTGATGCCTGGAATCAGTTGTGGGCTGAAAGTACTCAGACAAAGGCCAAATTTTACTACGCAATTCAACCTAAAGTTCCTACTAAACCCTGGTTTGCAAAGCTAAGGCTCGGTAAACGAGCCACTAGCATTATAATACGAATGAGATTGGGTCATGTGTGCACGCCGGCTCATCTTACAGACTACATATCGTGGAGTAAAACTTGTGTGAATGTGGAGAAATTGGAGACTTGAATCATATTTTTCTTTCATGTCCTTTATTCAACCATTTCTCTTTCTACAATGATCTTTCCTCACTTCAAATCCCTTTTCCTACATCCATCCCTGTCTTATTAGCCTCAAAAGATCCTCCTGTTCTGTGTTTAATTCTATATCCTCTTTCATTTTACTAAATGATATCCGTATTTAGTTCTTTTTGTTATTTATATGTTTTATTAGCTCTTTTTCCAAATTCCGTTATCCGTATTCCTACTTTGCTAACGTTTCCCTGCTTTGTCGGTGGCAATACGCAAACCGCGTTCAGCCAAAAGAAAAAAACAGAAAAAAATAAACCCATACCAGCCAGCATTATTTTTGTATATATTTCTGACCTTTCAGCGTTACTTTTCAGCCGCCCCTCGTATATGTTTTTTGGTTTCTCATCGGATACTCGTACCATGATGGTTGCTTTAGATGTTCATCATCAAAATCAAAATGGTAAAGCAATGACGCTTAGAAAGTTGCAGTATCTTAGAGGCAGCCGGATGGCTCGCGGTATTTGAGCTCCCGAAGTGTTGTGGACCCGCCCTGTGCAACCTGAACTGAGCCAGCTTAACCTGGGGCGGATATAGGGAGGATGATTTTTTTGTCGCAAGAGAGCGCATTGAAACAGCTGTTGCCTGAAAGTGTATGTATACACTGTTTATATAATGCAATTTTAATGCCATCCCACCTGGTGCGACCGGTGCCCTGTACGCAAGCGAGGAAAAAGGACTTGTCAGGCAGCCGCTTCAAAATTGGCATGCTGGATTTAGGTAAAAAGAACTTTATTTTCTCAAAGAAATTTTACATTTCTTTATATAGAACTTAGCTTAAATACAAATATTATAGGTAAGCGCCGCAAGGTGCTGATACAAAGTACAGCTTAACTATAACCCAGAAATAACGACCAGTGTCTGTATGTTTTTCACCACACACAGACACTGAAAACATATTGACATCCGCCCCGGCCGGTCGGCTGTCGAAGATAATCGTGCATAGGGGTTAAAAAATGGCGTTGAACTGTGTATAGGAACTCCTCGAATCTATGAGCTAAAGACTTGATCATTGGCAAACATATACTTGACTAAAAAGTAAAAAGATCGCCGTTCAAACTTTCAGCAAAATATAGATAAATCGTGAAAAAACTCTGGATCTAAAATAGTGCTAGGTCCACCGATAGTAACTGTTAGACAGAGAGATCTAATTATATTGGAACTTCAGTCACTGACGATATTGAAAAACCAGCAACCTTGATCTCTGCTTTCCTATATTTGCTATGAAATAATAATCATAATAATTTAGATGACCTCTGGGTCATCTAAATTATTATTATTTTAAACTAGAAAGCTCCCGTGACTCTGAAATATTATTAGGAGCGCATAAGAGAAGGTTAAGCTAAGCGCTAAAGTAATATTTTGGGCCTTTAATTCCTACGAAAACCTCAGCCTTCGCTTCGCTTCTTCTTTGCTTGCTTCCCCGTTTACCTTCGGGATTTTGGCCTTCAAGTTTCGCTTGCAAGACACCGGAAGATAATGAGTGTCCTTAGAGGTCATTGCTCGCATTTAGCCGCTCTCATAAGGGTTGCTTTGGGCCCTTCATTCCAACGAAAAGGCCTTGCTTGCCTCGCCGCTCACCTTCGGAATTTTGGCCTGGGATTTCGCTTGCAAGACACCTGGGGATAGTAAGTGCACATGGGGGCGCATAAATTAAATTAAATTAAAAAATTAAATATATTTTTATTTCGGATTATTACAATATCCATATAATGTTAGTAAGTCTTAATCTAAGTTAGTTAGTATGTACATAGACTAGTACTTATATCTACTTAACTCTAAATTGAGCAACCGCTTTTATTTGACTGACCCAGTATTGTAAAATAGGGCAGTCGTACTTGCCAGCAATGACACCCAGGATGCCGTTGGAGCTTCCTCTGAGCCTGTTCAGCAGCGAGGCGATCTTCTTCCGCATAAGTGCCTGAAAACTGTCCGTGCGGGCCTCCGCAAACATTAGCGAGGCACTAAACCACCTTGGCAGTCCCAACAGCATCCTGAACGCATTATTGTACTGTACACGCAGGGCGTTATAGGCTTTTTTGGTGTACCTTACCCACAGGCTGCTCGAGTAAAAAGATTGGCAGTACGCCTTAAACAGTGTGATTTTAACATCAGTGGAACATCGAGCAAACCTGCGGGCAATCATATTAGCCCTGACAGCCAACGTCCTGCGCTCCCGTTCTATATCCAGGTCATTAGTCAAATCAGGTGTTATTATATGCCCTAGATATTTAAAGTCTTTGACCACCGACAGGGTGGTCCCATGCAGTACAACGGGAGCCACAAAAGTAGGCTGCTTATCTTTCTCCGCCTTGAAAACCATGACAACACTTTTCTTCGGGTTGTACTGCAGTCCGTGCGCCACAGCAAACCCCTCACATGCTGTCACCAGCTTTCTAAGTGCACTGATAGATGGACTCAGCAGCACCATGTCATCGGCGTAGCTGATGTTATTCATAGAGTAAACATCAATGTAACATCCCACAGGCATGCTGCTGTCCAGCTAACAACTCATTCACATAAAAATTAAACAGCCTGGGCGACGTAAGCCCACCCTGTCGTACCCCACACTCGAGTTTGTACTCGGAGGACAGACTGTCGGCCCATCTCACCTGATTTAGCTGGCTACAGTACCAATATTTCAGGATGTGCACTAACTCTTTCGGTATGCTTGTTTTCTCTAACTTTCGCCATAAGATGCCATAGTCTACTCTGTCAAAGGCTTTCGACAAGTCGAGAAAACAAGCATAGACAGTGGTTTTCCTTCGCGTATAGTACCCGACAGCATGCTTTAGACTTAAAATGGCACTCAGTGGACAGCCCAGTTCGAAAACCGAACTGAGCATCATGAATCTTTAAGTGCCCATCTAGTATGGAGTCCAGCATACTGTCGAGTATCTTTGCAGCCGTCGTTGCCAGCGAGATGGGTCGATAATTGTCTATATTGGACAGGTCTCCGGTCTTGTTTTTGGGCACTGGCACTACTAAGGTCTTCATAAAAGCCTTGGGTAAGTAAGAGTGGCTCAAACATTGCGAGAACACGGGGCAAATGCACACCGGCATACTTGAAGTGCTCTATACTGAGGCCGTCGTGGCCAGGCGACTTTCCTCTCTGCATCTTGCTTACAACTTTAGCCACTGCTTTAGCTGAGAAGACAGTCCTGACCCCTGCGGCCCCTCTCTCAAACCCTACATCTGCATCCGTGCGCTTGCCCAACAAGGACTTGACCATAAAATGGCCACGAAACAACTCAGCAATTTCAGTAGGGTCACATTTATCTTCTACGCTCACAGGAAGGCCAGGCTTCACTTCAATTTTCCTAGTACCTTTCCAGAACTGTTTGAAATTGCCATCTTTATGAACCAAAGCAAGCTTGTCCATTTTAAATTGTTCCTCCCTATCCTGGCACCATTTTAATTTTGATTTAAACACCTTTCTCCTATCATTCATCAAGTTATACCACCTACCACACTTCGGTTTCCCCATAGTTAGCCATAGTTGAAAGTGAAGCCGGGCCTCCCTATGCGCCTCCGCCACATATTTATTCCACCCAGGAACATATCCGCCTTTCCGTCGCTTTTTAATTTCGTGGGTCGTGACCGACGCATTTGATAGAATATTAATTATCCCATTATACATGTTGTCTAAGACTAGGAAATGATCACTACAGTTACATGCATTGTCACAACAATTGCTTAACTCATAAGGGAAATCAACTTTACTTAAATGATTATTACAAATACTGCGGTACCTTTCTATTTGGTCCTCGGTTCTTAAACCCCATGTTACCTTATTGCTTAGTTTAACCGTATGTACATAAACAAGTTTCAAAAGGTTCAAAGAGCAATCAATACGCATTGGAAAGTGGTCAGACCAGTATACGTCATGCATGACTGATATATTCGCTATAGTGTTTTTTGCACACTCAGTGACTAGACAATGGTCTAACCACCTCCTACACCCATACACATCGCTAACATACGTATAAAGAGCGCTTTCTGAAGGAATGCTTTTAGTCTTTCATCCCAATTGCCTTAAAATCGCTCGGCCTTCGGCTTCACTGGTCTGGACTCCGGTTTCGCATGCAAGACACCTGGGGATAGTGAGTGTCCGTGGGGGCTCACCGACCGCTCTTTAAAAGCATGCTTAGGGCCTGTCATTCTTACGAAAAGCTCAGCCTTCGGCTCCGCTTGCCTCCCCATTTACCTTCAGGACTTTGGCACTCAGGTTTCGCTTGCAAGTTACTCGGAGATATCGATCATCCGTGTGGAGGGGACTCCGCCTCGGGCCTTAGGCCCTCGGGCTCGCATCTGACCGCTCTCTGGAGGATTGCTTTAGGCCTTTAATTTCAATGCAAAACCTCGGCACTTTGGCCTCAGGTCTCACTTGCAAGACACCTGAGGATAGTGAGTGTCCATCGGCTCGCCCTAGGGCCTTCGGACCTGGGGCTCGCATAGGGAGCGCTCTCTAAAAGGATACTTTGGTCATCTATATAATATTATTCACGACCAAGTTCATGAGGGTGTTTATTTAGATTCGAAGAGAATTTGAACTGTTACACTCATAGTTTATGGAAATTAAATCTTTATTTTTAAAGATGTCAGTAGTAGTTATGGTAAGAATATCATGTAAACCATAATTTATGCGCATACGAAGTCGCGGGCAGAAGCTAGTTATAGAATAGTTGTAACCATAGTATTTTTCACTAGGTACAAAAGGTACTATGTATATATATTAGTGTATATTATTTTGTATACTTGTATTTCAGTATGTATGTGATAGAAGTTTATCTTGGATTAATTAACCCCCGACGTAAAGAGAGTGGTGTAATAAGTTTAACATGTCTGTCTGTGTATCTGTGTATCTGTCTGTGGTATCATAGCTCCCAAACGGATGAACCGATTTTCGTTTAGTTTTTTTGTGTTATAGATAATTTTATCCCGAGTGTTCTTAGCCATGATTCATGAACATGTGTTCGGCCATTTTTGAGATTGAGATTGAGAGAGAAAATGAGGGGGGTTTTTCAACTTTTCTAAGTTGTTATTAATTTTTCATTTAAGTGGCTGTGGCTTAAATTTGAATGGCTGCATCAAATGTTTCTGTTTTGCCCAATGGTTGCAGTCGACCACTCTATTTGAGAAGTCTGGGTTATAATTGTATCTTTGAGGCCCCAATCCATAGAAATACGAAACTCTTTCTGCGGCCATGGGGTCGTCGTCCAACCCCGGAGCCCACCCCGCGGTTTCACCGCTGCGTAATTCCGACTAGATCTTGCCCAGTTTTATCCCTTATTAGCTTCCGCTCGCGACTTTGTCTGCGTGGACCCGAGATAAAAAGAAAAACCGGGTCGCCATAAAATTAAAGATGGCTGACGGAGGAGTTGGTTCCTATCAAAAACTTAAAGCTTACCTGAAAAAAAATTGGTGTTTCCAATTTAGTCCAACGTATCCACATTATCACCTGAAACTGCCATACTATACGGGAATTAATGTCATAACGTAAACATTTTGATATCGGATGAATTCACTAGGAACAGATGTAATAGAAAAGAATAGAAAAACTTTATTCAACATCACATGACAATTCTAGTTACATGGGAACCTTAAAAGTAGACTTAACATATAAAATTTAAAATTAATCCTATACTTACCGCGCTCAGCTGCAGTTTGGATTCCTCGTGGAATATTTTCTAGCTCGACAACAGCTTTATGTAATCGATTTAAAAAACCAAGGCCATATTCACGACAACGTGAACAATGAACATTTATTCGCGTGTAGATATTACACGTGAATAAACATAACCAATCAAATACATGGAAATTTACTGTACCTATAATAATTATGATTTTCATTATGCTATACCTATACTCTTCATTATTTTATGATACCTACATACACTTGGCAATTACCGACCGCGCCATGTGCGCTAAATCCTAGGGGAAAACGTACAATATTGTACTCACCACGAGCGGAGGTTAAGAAGCAGATCGCATATTTATCGCCGTTTGTCCTCAGCTAGGGACGTCATATACGTGCACGGTTAGCACAAGACGGCGCGCGAGAGGTCCGTCTCTTTTTTATTAGAACACTAGCTTCCGTCCGCGACTTCGTCCGCGTGGACCCGGGATAAAAACTATCCTATATTTTAATCCAGGCTATAAACTATATTCGTGCAAAATTTCATTAAAATCGGTTCAGCCGTTTAAGCGTGATTGAGTAACAAACATCCAAACATCTAAACTTTCGCATTTATAATATTAGTAGGATGAAGAAAGAGACGTATACTCTATCTCGCTGCGACACAGCTCGCGCGCCGTCTTGTCATAAACGTGCTGCGATGTTTTACCGCTCTAGGTAAATAAAATACTATTATAGTAGTTAAAGCAATGACGCGTAATTTCGGTGTTCGAGAGGCAACCGGATGGCTCGCGGTATTCGAGCTCCCGAAGCGTTGTGGAACTGTCCTGTGCAACTCAAACTGAACCACCTGGACTGGAGCAGACATTAGAGGAGTGGGGGTAAAAAAAATGTATTCGTATTCGATTTAGACCAGCATTTCATTATATTAACAGCGTACACACATTTCAGGCAACCGCTGTTTCAGTCGGCTGTCTCGCGACAAACCCTTTTTTATAAAGATTTGAGAAATATTTTATTATTATTATATAGAGCCTGATGTGTCCCACTGCTGTGCAAAGGTCTCACCCCTCTTCTTCCACTGTTTGCGGTTTCTAGCTTGATCCGGCCAGTCCCTTTAACACATTTAATACCAAGAATCGCTACGCGCTACGCTCGTAGCCGATGCCGTGGTTTTCCTCGTATGTAGGGGAAAGCGACCACGGCGTAGGCGCCCGCTAGGCGGGTTCCAGGCAGTGAAAGTCTGAAAAGGAGCTCCACCAGCTCATCCCGCCATCTCCAACGTCTGCCGCGTCTCCTTTTCGAGTTCTGAGGTTTCTACTTCGTGGTGCTATTTGCCCACAACCGGGCATGCGGCAGACGTGGCCAGCCCAGTCCCACCGTCCGTTCAGTCACATTAACTTGGCCGATTTTCGAGCTAAAAGTCTACAATCTACAATTTGAGTCTGTGAGCGCAGCGTGGTGTTCCGGATACGATCCATTAGTTTCACACCCAATATGCTGCACTCCATTGCGCGTAGCTAAATCCCGTGGGCTAAATTGGCTTAGTTTTACGTGTATTCTCAAAATGTCATACCGAAGAGAACTTCATCTGTCTTCCTTGTTGCGTGGCGTGGTAAAAACATCCGAGCCAGAGTATTTACATAAAAAGGTCACCTCGCGCTCAAACAGGTCCTCCTCACATGGCATCAGATCATTTTGTCATGAATTGCTACCTCCACGTCACCATACCGCAGCTTTCCGAGGAAGTTTTAAATATTTACACTGCCACTAAGTGCTAAGAGTGGAATAACATACCTCCGCCACTCAAGAAATGTAATACCATCGGCAATTTCAAATTACATCTGAAACGATACCTTATGCAAATACAACAGGCACATACAGCATAGTTACCAGGGTCTCCCGAAAACCAGCGTTGCAGTGGCCTTATTACTGTAACATTATGCTGAGGCAAGCCCCTTTTTAACATCACATAATGATAACTGTATAAGGCCGCTTTGTGGACGGCAGCGGGCAGCGGGGCGTTAAAATATAATATATTTTACATCCTGTGTCTTTTCACGTTTTGTGAAGTTTGAGTGGTGTTATTTTAACTTACTAGTCAAATATATACTTGCCAATTTTCAAGTCTTTAGCTCATAGATTCAAGGAGTTCCCATACAAAGTTCAACACCATTGTTTAACCCCTTTGCACCCTTATCTGAGCGCGATCACATAGGTGTGCAGTGTAACACTTTAAGCTCTCGCGCTTTAGGTATACACAAACTGATCCTGAACACTTCTGACCTTGACCAATGGGTCAAGGTCAGAGGTGTTTCTGATGACGATTTCCGGGCTACCCTCCGTCGTACCCGGCTAGTTCCGTTTCTTGTCCAACAGAACTTGAACCCAGCTTTACCCGACTGTACTGGCTTCGCGAAATAACTGGCATTTTGACTTCCTCAGTCTTTCGTTAAAGAATAGTCTCCTTGAAGGACCGGATACTTCAATTGCCGTTGAGATTATACTGCGCCTACTCTTGGCAGCTTTTAGAAATTCATTCCTCTTTGCATTTCGTACAAATTTCACAACTAACGGCCGGGACAGGTTGCTGTCTCTTGATGGTAGCTTTTTACGGCCAGCCCTGGTAACGTAGTCCAAGTCAGCCCCAGACAAGGGGACACCCATCTTGTGAGCGGTGGTGAGCACTACATGCATTTTGTTTTCATTAGGACATTCATTCAACTGATGTACATTATGTCTTATCAATAAATTATTTGTATTTGGATATGTATTTATGCCCACGATTGCTTAGCCGGCTTTGCGCCTGAGCGTCGAGTTGTACCTCAAGTTGTGCAACCCTTTGGCGGAGAGTATACAATCCTGAGCATAGCAAGGCTTTCAAGGCACGAGACGCCAAACAACTTTGCTGCCGAGCGAAACACACAACTTTCCATCTCACCACCGTGAGGAAAATTATAAATGTACCTAATAAGTCATTTGGACCTTTTACTAATTTTCAATAAAGGTCAATGATGTAATATAAAAAGAGGTAGATACGTTACAAGCGCTCCAAAAGTGCCACACTAAAACTCAGTCAATTGTATATGTATATGTATCGCCCTTAGTAGCGAGAAATGTATTATGACAATACATACCTAAATCCATCATTTGCTAGAAAACATTCTTCCTACATACCTGCGATCTTGAGGTCAAGCGGTCTTCTTGTTGTGTAAATGTTTCAGAAGCCCGAGAATCCGCTGTTAATCTTGTTTCACGTTCCGTAATAGTATCGGAAGCTCGCGACAACGAATGGCGTTCACGATCGTGGCCGAGACGTGCTTCCCTATCTTCACTGTTTTCAAGGAATCTAGAAGCCCGGGAAGCTTCTTCGGACTCCTCAGATCTTGCCACTCGTTTTCTGGCGGCCTCTAGAAATTCATGTCAGGTTCGATCTCTTTCTTGAAGGCATTTTGAGTAATAACTTTTGACACATAATTTTGTGATTTGACAGAATACTCGTAAAATAAACGTGTGAGTATCTACTCTACATTAAAAAAACTATTTATATACAAAAACATACTTACTAAATTCAACCCCATTTTTTAACCCCTTTGCATCCTTATCTTTATAATTTTTATAGCCTATTGCGTGACCGAAGATCCATTGAACGTTTTAGTGAAAGTTGCATATTAATCCATTCGAGTTTTCTCTCTCTCTCATGATATCCGGACAAAAACAGACAAACAGAAAACATAACACTCCTTTTCGTTGGGCTGTCGTATTAATAAACAGATAGACGGCGCTGTTGCGTAAAGTAAAGACGACTTTATCCAAATATTCTCAAATTTGGCCTGTGGGTCACCGTAACTCCATCAAACTTTTTTAAACGTTTAATATGGTTTGTTGGAGTTCAGACGCCGACAAAAATCTGGAGAATAACCTTCTAAATGCGTGGAAATTGGTGAAGTTCTGCATCGCGCTATTGAAGTTTTTAATGTATGTTGTATAAATACAATTTCCTTCAAGCTCTACTTATTATGTCTCACTGACAAGCTCAACGAACTTTCACATTTATTATAAAATAAATATAATAAAAAATAAATATTAGGGGACAATCTTACACAAATCGACCTAGTCCCAAACTAAGCAAAGCTTGTACTATGGGTATACTAGACGACGATAAACATACTTATATAGATAAATAAATACTTAAATACATAGACAACATCCATGACCCAGGAACAAATAATATTCGTGCTCATCACACAAATAAATACCCTTACCGGGATTCGAACCCAGGACCAAGGACCTCTTGCTTCATAGGCAGGGTTTATATACTAACAACTAGGCTAAAGCGGTTGTCAAAATCATTAGCATAATTATTAGTATTATATGTAGAGATAGAGATAGAGATAATATTAATACATTTTATACGTATTCAATAATTACGTGCCTAAAAGAAATTTCCAGAACACGTTGAGTGCAACAAAAATATACCCGAAGCGTGAGTGCGATAGAGAAGCAATATCTTTGCCGATCAAAGAATAATATATAAACACAGGGGTCTTGATAAGATCGTAGGCATAATAAGATTCGTGATTTTTGATAGTTTATGGTTTTGAAATTATTATTAAAAATATATTTCTATTATCCTTATTTAGTTTAATCCTATGCTAAGTTTGTACAATAACCCCCTTCTTAATAAAATTTAAAATGTTTCAGAGGGAGAGAGAGAGAGAGAGAGAGAGCGAGAGAGAGAGAGAGGGAGAGCGAGTGAGAAATAGACAGATAAAAACAAAATAATTGTATAGCCCGATAAGTTTATTTTTGACCCTTTATTTTTGGCTCTTCATACAAATGTAGTTTGGTTGTCATTTTAAAACGGCAATCTAGAATAGCATTAGACTACGTTGCTACAAACTATAAAAGAAATATAACTCAAATTAAAACTGTTTTTAGGGTTCCGTACCTCAAAAGGATAAAACGGAACCCTTATAGGATCACGCATGGAGGTATATCGATTTGAAATTAAAAGCGTATACTCAAGTTTACAGTCCCTTAACGGCCGTTTATGCCAGCAAAAAACTTATATTTCGACACTTTCAAGAACGAAACTATGTTTGTGTGAAGAGCCGAGCATCTTAAATCGAGACAATATAAATGTGCAATAGTACGAAACGAGAATATGATTAAGGGGCAGTTTCTCGTCTTATTTATTAATACTATTATGCATCTCTCTTTATTATCCATTCTCAGCCAAGGTCAAGTGAAACGGGAAGAGTATTCTATTTTTGTGGGCGAAACAGAGACAAGTATGTATTTCTCTGCATCGTACGTTACAACACATTTACTTGTCTGTTTTTCGCTCCCGGAAATAAGCATACCGTCCTGCTCTCATTTGATACCCGTTATTAGTGTGTATCTGCAATATTCGCAGTTCTTTCATGTGTGCGTTATAAGCCTGGCCATTTTTAAACACGGTATGTCGCATAGACAACATATCTACCTTTTTTATATTACATCATTGATAAAGGTACACACATCTCATCAAGATCAAAGCATTTTATAATTATGAAATGTAACAAACATTTTTGCGGGGGCGCTGAGTCCGCAGTAAGCTCGATTCTCCATACAAATGTAGTTACGCTCTCATTTTAAAAGTGTTGGATTGTAACGAAACTTTGCATATACAATGACATGAGGTATATCTATGTCTGTAATTAGTTTATGTAGCTTCATATACTATAGTAAAAAAAATACAGCGAATTTAAGTTTTTCATACAAAACTTGGTTTTGCTGTATTTCGTTTGTTGTATAAACTGGAATCATATAAACGAATTACAGACAGATATACCCTATTTCATTGTATATGCAAAGTTTCGTCACAATTCAATACGTAGTTTTAAAATGAGAGCGTTGGTATGGGAAGGTGAAATTCGGCCGAGCTTACTGCGGACTCTTAATTCCTATTATTGGAAGTCCGAAAATGTTCTTCATAATATTTTACGCCATAATAATCATTAGTCCTAATAATTCTTATTCCTAACGATCTTAAGTCATAACCATTCGAACTCATAAGGACAATTAATCATAAGTTTCTCATATCCTAAAATTTATTTTTATAATTTTGATCATCATAACACTCACTTGTCCGTTTTATTTAAAATTGATAATGAAACTAGTCATACATTTTTTAATCCTAAAATTATTTTTCATCATAAATGTTACTTATTTTTACTTAGATTCAATTGTCTAATACTGAATAATCATATTACCCGAATCATCGAAACCGCCGAGGTCACCTATTTTACTCAGAGGCTACGTCCGCACAGACAAGCGGCTTGCTTAGCGTCTAGAGCCTAGCGAGTCACCAAGCGAGTAGCTTAGTAAAACGAACATTATAGAATTTTGAGTTTTATTTACTGTGCGCTTGGCGTTGTCGAAATGAAGTAAATAAACGTGTTTTTTGTCGCAAGGCGCGAGGCGAGGCCATAGGGCTCTAGCTAGACGCTAAGCAAGCCGCCTGTCTGTAGGTGCGGACGTAGCTTAAGGCAGGTCCGTGTAGGTACGACGAGCGAAGCGAGGAGGAGTGTCAGGTCAACCAACTACGTTTGCTTTTTTAAAACGAATGCGTGTTGTCCCCCCACTGAAACCCGTCTAGTATTGCACACTTGCAAATCCCATTAGTTGTTCTCAATGTTACAATATAACGCGTGTTCGAACAACAAAGTACCTAGGAGTGGTGGTAGATGAAAAGCTCAGCTTCCATCAGCACACACAGGTCATGTCAAAAAGAGTGCGGAAGTTGATATACACCATGAAACTGTTAAGAAATGTGGCCGATAACGATATATTGAAAACCGTATATCTGTCACTGTGACAATCTATTCTCTCATATTGGGTCTTGGCCTGGGATGGCACGACGTCTTCGTCGCTAATAAATCTCGAGCGTGCTCAGAGATCAGTAATTAAAGTAATTCTTAAGAAGCCAAAGCTGAAGCTGGTCAAAGTAGTCACCAAAGCTCACCAGGAAACAATCAAGACGATCAAAATTAAATCTGCTAGAGGTGATAATTTGCGTCCCAGATGTTTTAGACTGGCTTTTCCGTCCGCAAAAACGTGTTTTGCTAGACGCTTTAGTTGTTACCTAAAACCATGCTTATATAATAAATTATGTAAAATAACTGACGTAAGCAATATGTGTTTACCAAAAGTTAAATCAATAGTGTCTAGATTAGAAATTAAAACACACACACACACACACACACACAAAATAATAATAACAACGATATTATAAATTAGTTTTAAATTGTTACCTATTAATAACTTTAGTCCTACTTACGCATATTGTCATAAATTATATAGGTATATATATTATTGTCAACTGCACTCACGGACTCCAAGATACAGGCTGAGCCTAGTTTGGAGCCCACTAGATATGTTTATAATGTTAAGCTTAACTTTATGTCCAATAAACATTTTTTTCTTTTGTTTTCTTTCTTTACCGTGACCCCAAGCGCGCGAGCCGAGCGAGCGAAGCGAGCGTGCCGCGGTAGTCTTTTTTTTATTTACTTAGCAAAAGCGTTTATTCATTAGGAAAAACAAAATTAGGAGGAGTTGAAGTATGTTCTTAGTTATGATATTAGAATTAACAAAATTATAATTTATGTCCATTATAAAGTAAAAAATAGGACAACGAGATTTATGGCAGCCAATATGGACAATTTTTGCATCTTTACATAACTCCACGCCTACCTTGCATTAAAAATGACAAATTATTGTTGGGTACTCACGGGTAAACTAAGGCACGCAATACGCATATTTTACTTTTTCCGATAACTTAGCAGGCATTAAAATTCATATAGGTATATCTACTGCACTGAAATCTATAAATAACGTTCATTATTTTGATTTGACTGTTGCTTTAGAAAAAAACAATTAAAACAAAGCAAAATTAAATGTATACGAGTTTTTTCTTAAATTAACGTTTTAAACGGTGCGTTCCAAATTTGCACAAAGCGAATTAAATTAACCTGTCTGTTCCAACAAGTAGATAGACGTACTAAACTTAGCAGAAAGTTAAGTTATATAGTAAATACATGCTAAGTGTTCTTTTTTAACGTTTTTTAGGGTTCCGTAATCAACGCGGAACCGTACACTGCGCGTGGCCCGACACGCACTTGGCCAGTCATAAGTCATAAGTTATTAATTCATCAACAATGTAAATTGTGTTCGAAATGCCTAAACATAATTACATTTTGTAATCTAAGATTTAAAATTTATATAAAAGTGTCCACTATAATCGAATTACAAAAATGTCCAAGTATGTCAATTTACTCTATTATGATAAAATATATGCGAAACACAATGCAATTCAAAACATAATTAAATATCTACAAACTCAATAATACGTCCTTAAAGTTAAAACATTGCGTCTACAGTATTAATTATGCGGGCAAAACTCATGAACAGAATAAAAACTTCTTCAATAAAAAGGCCTTAAACTTATTTTTAAATATATTTAAACATGTAATTGCCTCCAACCACAGAAATATATCAAGATAGAAGAAATAAGTGTATGTACTTCGCGTGGCGAAATGATGGCTCGGTAGAACCATTGCTCGCCGCGAACTTCAGTCTGCTCTCGACCGCAGTCTGCGTGCGACGTCAGGTTTTAAAAACAAAATGGTTGTTTGCGCAATAATTGGTTGCTCAAACACTTACAATAAAGGTGGAGCTGTTAATCGAGGTGTTTCCTTTCATTGGTAAGTACAATTTGTCCTTAAATATCTGTTATTAATTAAAAAACCATTTATGCGGCGATTATGTGCCAACGCCAGTTTTCCATTACGGCTTTAATTTGACGAGCCAGACTTGGTGAGCGTTCAAAACGTTAGTTATTGCAACTGCCGCGTGCTAATCGATGTTGACGAATCGATGTCGCGCGGCTTATGTTTCCCGTCACTAAATTACGCTCATGACGTCAAAGTACCTACGCAAAATATTACACGCTCGGTTCCCATACTAATCGACGAGCTCTTTCCTTCTATCTTAATATAGTTTTGTGCCTCCAACTCAGGATTTTATTGTATTGTTATTTGGTTTTTTTGTTCTATCTCTACCCGCGCTGTGGTATAAGTGAAAAGGGGACGAACTGCCAGCGCTGTACAGCCCGCAATGACTGTCACAGCACATGCTGAATTCATTCCTTTGTCACACAAATTTATAATCTTGTTAATTTTTTATCTATATATATATATATATTTTGCTTATTATATGTACAGTACATTATTGCCGAGGCTCGGAAAGTAAGTGGTGGTTTGACGAGGTGGTTGGCAGGGCGAGGCTTGCTGCTGTTCTCAAAAACTGTGAGGAAATAACATCCTACTAATATTATAAATGCGAAAGTTTAGTTGTTTGGATTTGATTGAAATTTTGCACGAAGATAGTTTATAGCCTGAATTAAAATATAGGATAGTTTTTATCCCGGGTCCACGCGGACGAAGTCGCGGGCGGAAGCTAGTAAATTCATAAATACAAGTATTTTATTAGAATAATTTAAATACGATTACAAGAAACAATTCAATTTAATGATAATTAATTTTGATGTCAGACCTGCAGGGCAATTATTGTATGAAATGTTGGTATTACTGGGGACGTTGAATGTGATATTAGACATGTTAGCGCAATCAGTGAATTGAAATGTGACATTAGTTTCGGTGACGTTGAATACGATATTAGACATGGTAGGGCTATTATTGAATATGAATGTGGCTTTTTCTCCGGTGATGTCGTATGTGAAAACAGACATGTCAGGGCAATCAGTGAATGTAAATGTGACATCAGTTTCTCCGGGGATGTGGAATCTCATATTAGACATATTAGGGCAACCAGTGAATGTATTTATAGCCCGTGAAGTAGTTGTTTCGGTAGTTAAAGAAAAATAAATAAATAAAATATAAAATAAACAATTCATATTATTATGAAAGAATTTGCCTATGTTCAAACGTGTTGAGGTCACGGGCAAACAACTCCGATCAACAGGGAGACTCAGCACGGTCCCGCGTCGCATGGCACTTTCACGTAGGAATCCTCGAGTGATAGGCCCAACCTATTACGAACGACTACCCGCCGAATTGCGAACAGAGTCATCTGACGAAACATTTGAACGCAAACTGAGAAACTTTTTATTGAAAAACGCATTATATTCGGTAAAGCAATTTATGGACATTAAACATTAATATTATCACTGTTTTTGACATCGTAAATTATATCGTTATTTGTATTTTTATTTTTATATTTCGTTTATTAATGTATACTCTGTTATCTGACGATCTTTATGTGATATCTTCGTAACTTATTTACTGTGGTTATAATTTGAATTTTATTGTCATTTTATTAAAATTCTTAATTCTCTTTGACGATCATAATATAAATTCATATAGATTAAGCTAGCTTTAATTTATATTGTAAATTGTATATTATGAAATAAATAAATCTAAATCTATCTAAATCTAAATCTATGTATTTTTTTCCCATTTTCACGAGCTGCTAGAACTCTTCAGGAAGATTGGAGCCGAACGGAGCCTGCTCGGGGGCACTCGGCTTTGAAGTCACGTATACACCATTACACCTGGACAGTAAAACGTAAGGCATTAAATACAAAGACCGTCACAAGCAAGTCACCAAAAATAAAGATTTGCTTTGATACAAAACGTCAGCAGTTCATTCAGATGAAGTTTTATTTCCTCGAGATGAAATGAACAATGGGCATCTTTCCTATGCTACCGGTTGACTACAATCAAATATCACGTTAATTCCTACTACGTCGCAATGTCAAAACAGTTTAGTTTCAAAATGACAAAAATCTCAAATAGATTTATTTTCAATATAATAAAATGTGGTTCTCTATTGGAAGGCATAAAGTCATTTTTACTATTATTGTTACGCATAATTGCTTTTCGCCGAAATAGTGATGTGCATAATTCTCATTACGCATAATTATATACGTATAACATTAAAAAGCATAAATCTGAAAGCATAATCTTCATGAAGACTAATGTGAAAAGGCATAAGCACAAACAGGCATAATAATCAATTGGCATTATATCAAAATGCATAACAGTAATGTGCAAAAAAAAAGTTATGTAAACCTAACCTAACCGCCAGCGTGCCTTATTTCCGCTCTAAGGGACACAAGCAGACCCTAACCTAACCTACTAATGATACCATTGTTACGATTATTTGTTTTTTTTTTTACTGCGGGGGGCCTTGCCCCCCAAGCCCCCCCGTCCCCGAGTCCTTCCAGAACCAATAGCAACGTGGTTTAGCTACTATCATACATCTAAGAAAATAAGTCAATATTATAAAAAATGTTTTCACAATAATAATAAATGCATTGTAACAACGAAACCGAGTTTAATTCACTTAGAAAACTGAAATTATAGATAATGACAGATATACCAAATGATTATTAGCCGCAACAATAGTATGCGTAATGTGTATTTGGTCAATACTGATTAGTTCAACTGACATTATGCTATTAACGTAGTAAGCCAAAAAAGTAGTAGGCAAAAGTATTACTATGCGAAAGTACTATTATGCCAAAACAAATTATGCCACACCAATTATGTGAAACAATAATAGCCTAAATAACATTATGCGATCCAAGGGGATCCCATAAAATGTCACACATTACCTACATCCATTATCTAAAATATATAGTTGGTTAAACTAACAATTCCTTCAAATACCGAATTATTATGAAGACTGATTGTGAAATTAAGACTGAAGGTGAAAATGCATCATACTTGAGATAGTATGTAAAAGTTCGTATATGTGATCAGAGACGTAATAAGATGATATTGAAGGAAATTGTATTTATGTGGGATTGGTACTTTTTGGATGACTTTATATGATGCTGGCTGTTAGATGATGAATAAGGAACGATCGAACGTGCTTTGAATAGTTATAGGAGCGTTTTTAAAAAAAAATGCCACTATTATTAATTGTACTTCTAGGAATTTTATGTTAACTATTTCCACTCAGAATCAGGAGCTCTTTCGATCCTGGTAGGACAAAAAACTGTCCCAAAGATATTTTTCCTATTGTGTTACCATTTACCATACACTTTGTATGGTGGTAACACAATAGGAAAGTTCAAAAATGTATGAACATTTTGGGACACTTTTTTTCTCCTATTGGGATGGAAAGACATCGTGATTTTGAGTAGAAATAACATAAAAGTTGCAGAAAATCTCCGAAAAAATATAGTGGCATTTTTTTTGAGAAACGCTCATAGAACGGTGAATGATTTGACGTATGATTCAGTTTGTAAGACGAACGGTACGAATGAAGACGTACATTATGTAAATAAATACAATTTGATATAGTTCTCGTGTTTCCCTGCCATCCCACTACATTTATACGACGGATTTTAAAAACTTACAATTAAAAGACATATTCTAGCCGTAGTAGATAATTCTCTAGGTTTTTATCTGCGTCTATAGCTATACTCCGTTAGTCCATATGAAACATATAAAAAAGTTTGATGGTGACCGCAAAGAAAATAAGAGAATAACCGATTGGATAAAGTAGCGTACACGTAACAGCGCCATCTTTGTTGTCAAGTGGTGATGATGACAACCAGTATATAGTTAGTGGCAACCTGTGTTCCCAATTGTACCAAAATCTACTGAACCAGCTTTGATGAAACTCCAATATTGTAGGACAGAATAGGACATAGCGTAAGGCACTGGTCCCACCGCCGGCTAGTAAGCTAGAAAAGTTGGGCGAGTAGCATTACATTGCGGATCTGTAAAGGTCTATTGATCACACTGTGCCTGGTCAGCACGCAATGAACCGTTACTAGCCCAACTTTTCTAGCTTACTAGCCGGCGGTGGGAACAGTGCCTACGGGTAATATATGGGTTTAAAAATTATATGGGAATTAATTTATAGGCGCCTATAGATAATTACTGAGCAAAACCAAACATTAAATCTTTATTGCTTCTATAATTTACAAGGTACTTGTGAATGTTAAAATACGTTTGCGAATAATAAATTGTTAAAAAATATTATGCCAATATATATTGTAAAATCCTTAGGGGATTTTACTTAGATAATCTATGGGAGAGCTATGACCTATCAATCCTACCTCCTACTGCCCTACACAACCCTAACACCCTAATTCCCTAGCCCTATCATAGATTTAACATATACTCATATAAATAAAAAGGATGTCTGCAACAGTCTTACGCAACTCAGTACAAAAAAACTTTTGTATGGAGTTTGATGAAAAAATAATGGCGGAGCTGTCATTTGCGTGTCGTTTCCGTTACAAGTACTCTGTGGTTTATTTATACCGCCATATTGCTGCCTGTGTAAATGTGTCTGTCAGTGTCATTGCGCAACGGATTCCATTATTGGCTATTTTAATGCTATTTTGTGGTATGTGTTACAAATAGTGATCGTGTTGTTTGTGAAAATATCAACAAAAAAAAATGCCACCGAAAAGACGGTTTATAAGATGTGAAGTGTATGGACTTAAAGCAAGCCGCGAGAAAAGCACTAAGAGGCCATTTATGGTGAAATTTCCATTCGACGAAGACCGGTAAGTAGAAAACTAGTCATTTATTTAGTTTAATATCAGTACAATTGGCTACAAACAAAATTATGATGGTTTATTAACATTTTTATTGAGTACTAGTGATGTACTATATCTATCGATAAATGGAGGTTTCCCTGAAGTAGTTAATAATTTTCTTATATTTCCAATAATTGTGAGACTCAAAAATATCGCCTAATAATTGCAGAATAATAATCCTTTTATTTATCTACTTATAAGGACTCTTGACCGTGTTCATTTCACCATTGATTTGTTATTTTAACTTACTTAGTGATTAACGAAATAAAACATTTTTTTTTAGATGCAGGCAGTGGGTCAAGGCTGTGGGGAACAAAGACCTGATATATGTTCCCATTGAAATATTGGTTTTATAATATGTATATAGCAAAGCCAACAGTATATAACAAAATCTATGTTTCTCCAAGGCTGAAGAAGCGACTTCGGACAAAATAAAAAAAGCACAATTACCAGGGTTTGGAAAATAGTGTTTTATTTTACTTCGGGTTCATATTTAAAGCCAACGTAGTATTTATTTAATTGGTGTAGCATTTACTGAACAAGATTTCATTGGACTCGAAAATATGGACTCTATTTAAACCTAATGTGAAAGTACCTATTTAAGAAATAATAGGTACAAGTAACATGAACTGCGATTATTAAAACACGCCCGCAATTTTGTCGATAAAAGCGGGTTTGTCGATATCGATAAAAGCGGGTTTATCGATATCGATAAAACTACTTTTATAGATACGCCACTATTGTGTATTAATTGTTGGGTTGGCACTCTTGAAATGTCAGTTTGACGTCTGTCAAAGACAGCAGACGCTTCGCTTGGTCATGTTGGTATTGATTTGCCATGAGTGCATCAATTTTCGAATACACTCCTAGTATGAGAGTCCCGTCTCTTAAAACGTAGTCAGATTATATTCTCTTTGGTCTGCAACATGAGACCTACGGGTTACAGACGGAAGGTTGCAAGGATAAGGGTAATAGGTTGGATATTCACTGCCAACTGCACAGACTCTTGCAGCTGATTAAGGCTAAGGTGTCTTGGCCACAGTGAAGGAATATACCCTGGTCGATGAATGAATGATACAGCGATGTCCAAACTCAAAGAGACTATTTACAGTTAACATTATATTTATACCAAATTATACATGTGTGTGCGTGAATACAAATATTCCTTTTCTTATATGTATTTTATTAATTCAACTAAACAGCTATCGCACTTTGCCCGCGCTCTGTGCTACTGTGCAGTTTCTTGTCCCAAATGTTGATGCTGATAATGCGTACGTGTATGTTCACCGCACGTGAACATATATATTATTTCTGCGAACATTCGACAAAAAAAAATGCTCATATATTTTATGCGTGAACATGATTCGGAGCATCAAAATTATGCACAAATCATATTCGGACTATTGAAATTCGGCGTTATCGAACTATGCGAATCTCGATTCTGCCAAAACAGTTTATGCGCAGTCAATTATGTCTACATAGATTATGCCAAATAGAATTCTTACTAAAAAAAATTATGCCAATCAGGGGGAACCACAATTTGCTTGAAAGTTTGTATGTAGAAATCCTGAGTGAAGAACCACAATAGATGGCACTACCGGCTCGCTCGGCTCGCGCGCTGTGGGTCGCGGTTCTACCTAACACTCCTTCTCGATTCGCTCTTCGTCGTACCTACACCGACCTGCCATAGTCTCTCTGAAACTACTTTGAACTAACCTTGCACTTTTCTGTATATTCTTTTCGAAAATTAGGAATCGTAATATATCGTATTAAATCGTATAATATCATATTTACCAAGTCTGAATGCCTAATGGCAATTGCGGAAAAAAATCATCATCATCATCATCATCATATCAGCCGAAAGACGTCCACTGCTGGACATAGGCCTCCCCCAAAGAGTGCCACAATGACTGGTCCTGCGCCACCCGTATCCAGCGGACTCCCGCGACCTTTACCAGGTCATCAGTCCACCTTGTGGGGGGCCTACCCACGCTGCGCCTTCCGGTACGAGGTCGCCACCCGAGAACCTTTCCGCCCCAACGGCCATCAGTTCTACGTGTGGAAAAAAATACCTTGATGTATTTTATTTTTTAATAGCGAGATACTTATTATTATGTACCTACAAGCCCGAGTAAACTTGGATCCTGCCTATAATTTATTAATTGATTAGCAAATACAAAATGTTTTTTATTCAATTGCAGTTCATACATTTTTGACCTATTTTAGTAAGTACTTAAATATTTTATAATAAAAGGCGTAATAAGTTTCAGGCAATTCGATTTTCGAGTATTTAGTATAAGGAGCAAAAAGAATTAGAACAATCAACGATTCTGCAAAAAAAAATTATGCTTAATGAAAAGTATGCTATTCAAAGTTATGCCAAAAGTGTTCGGTCAAAAGATTTTAGGACAATCAATATAGGGCAACGCAAATGGTCCGCTGGTGCAAGATAACGAAATGCAAGTAAATAAATGTTGTTGCTTACCTTAACAAGTAATTTAAGGGGCTCCTAGCTGCCAATGACCTTCGATCTATAACTGTCGGTTTATTTGTGTTTTTTATGGTTTATCGTATTAACAACAACGAGGTTTACCGAAATAGTATCCCATATTTACTTCAAACCTCACAGTTTTCGGGATATATGGCACCAAACTTTGGCAATTTCAGGCCAAAAAACCAGTTTTATGGACGTAACTTTTGTGAAAATGAGTATAAAATAAAAATCTCTCTTGGGTTGTTAGAGACGTCAATAAGGAACAGTTATATGTAGATTTCATATATAAAAGTGCATGAACAACATAATAATATCGAAAACAGAGCTTTTTTGGACCATGTTTGAATAAATCATAAAAAAATAAATATTAATTATTTTCAAAAAAACTCTCGTGCAAATGTAGATAAAGAACTAAACAACCGATAGGTGTTTGTTCCATAAATATATCTATAGTTTTGACGGAGGAATATCAATTCAAAACTCGTCAAAACTAGCCAAAAAGCGCGTGGAGCCCCTTAATTCAGTTGCCGATTTTCTGAACACATGTTAGTAATAAATAGTAAATTGCATGATATTGGCCTATAATCAGTTTTAGGAAAATATTTTTACGTCGATTTTCGGCAGAGCATGTTGAATGAACACATTCTACTAACCAACATTGTACCATATTCTCAGTATATTATATATATATTATCTTATCGTCTAAAGCGCCATTTTGATGTTTAGATACTGAACTATCACTGCACAACACAACATTACTCCAACCTTACCTTAAATCAACTGAATTAACTGTTTAAAAAGGACCAAAGAACCGCGAAATCGGAGTTCTTAGATTCAATATTTACCTATGACAAACTAAAGCGAATGCCAGGAAAAAGAACATACAAAAACTACATCATATTTGCAATCGAATTGTCTCAAAAAAACCATACAAAACCAAAATTGCCTCGATAGAAAACAATCGCCAAAACATGTCTTATTTTCACCTAATTTCAATGATGTGACGTTCCCGTGCATATATTATATATGTATCATGGTCGGCATTACCACTCGATAAGTGACCAGATACGGGCGTCATCTCGTTCTATCAAACGGTGTCAGCCAGTGACGGACACTCTATACTGTCACTTATCGCGTGATAAGGCCGACCATGATACGGGGTCAGAATTAAAAAATATGGCCGTCACACAGTGACCTGAAAATCTGGCTTTCATAGACATGATCGAAGTTTTCATTAATATATTACAGTTTCTTTTAATGCTACTAATAATTCACGTATAAAATGACATGACAGGAGACATGTTTCGAACTCTTCGGGAGTTCTTCTTCAGGATGAGTGTTTTCGATGTTTGTTTTGATGAAGAACTCCCCAAGAGTTCGAAACATGTCGCCGGTCGTGACATTTAATATATGAATTTAAGAATTTAACCGTGGATTTATTAATAGTATTTTAGGCACGTTTCACAAAAGTTTAAATTCGATTATAACTGTTTTTTTGCTTTAGGCTTTTACTAGACATTATTATGCTAAATTACAACCAAAAGTGATTTAGTAAAAAAACGGAAGGTCATATTTCAGTTATAGCTCTCGAAACTGACTTACTAGCGAAAATTCTATCTTCAAATATAGGTACAGATTTTGTCTTTCTTCCCACTTATTATAATTATCTATAGGTTTTCATCATGTTTCATCTGACTGTCGGGGCATATACTATGGGAGAAGGAGCGGGGCAGCAATAGACGCATCAACGCGGCAGGTGCGAGGCGCGCGGGTGATTTCTGATTTTTCCCTGGCGGTACGCCCCCTCTTAAGAGCGAATGGGTATGCGCGTGCAAGAAGTATTTTTGAAAACAAAAAGAATGTAAATCTTGACCAAAAGACTTACGTCTAACGGTACGGTGCAGAGCGAATGTTGTTGTCTGGCGGCGTGCGAGCTTTTATACCATGCAATATATTATGATTCATCAAAATGCATACCATCAAACTGGGGAATTATAGACAGGTTTCAAGTTCACAGGCAAAAAAATAATTGATTATAGCATTAACAATCTGATTGCTGTTCGTGAACTGCAGTCCCTAGTTATATTTTGCTTTTTACGTATTATATAAACATGTACAGGGTGTACCAAAACTGGGGTGTGAACTGATCAAGGGCTTAACGTAAGCCACACTGCTGTTACTTTGCCACAGTACACTCGCTCTTGCAATACGGTGCAGAGCTGTTGGGCCGCGCTGCCGAATGGGAGCGGGTCTTCCGCATGCAAAAGAAAGCCATACGAGCGATTGTACAGGTGGACCAGAACTTCCGCACGGCCCTACTTTAAGTCCCTTGGGATACTTACCCGGCCGCCCGTAGTTATATTCCAGGTGGCCACTTATGTACACAGTCACCTGGAAGAATATTCGAGTGGTGCAGAGATCCATGGTTGAAACCTGCGCAACTCTCAAAAGCTAGTCGGCGTCAGGCATCGTCTGGTGAAATCTGCCAAACTTACCCACGTCATGGGGCCAAAGGTGTACAACCGACTGCCGGCCCATGTCACAGAAGCACCGTCACTGGTCACCTTTAAATCGAGGCTAAAACGATGGCTTATCGAGCATACCTTCTACAGTTTTACTGAATTTGCTGAGTCTAAGTACGACTTAAGTACACGATAAGTACCGTTAAGTATTTTTTTTTCTCTGTGCAATTGTAATTATTTTATACTGTATTGTAGACTGGAACGCTTCTGAGAGCTATGGAGGAGCGCGGGGTGGGGCGGCCGCTGGACCAATGGTTCCGCGACTAGCTCACCGCGCGGTCTTTCCGCGTGAAGGTCGGCGCGGGGCTCAGCGACGAGCGGGGCGTGCGGTGCGGCGTGCCGCAGGGCTCGGGCTGCGGGCCCCTCTGCTACCTGATGCACGTGAAGAGCCTGTGCGGTACGCTGCACCACTGCTCGTCACACATGTTCGCGGATGACCTGTGCGCGCTGCGCGCCGGAACCGACCTCGTGCTGACGCGTCGACTTGTGCAGGAGGATGTGGACGCGGTCGTCAAATGGTCTCACGATAACGGGATCTTGTTGAACGCTCATAAGACCAAATTAATGGTTATTCACTCTCCATATTTGATTCCTAAGGATAAATGCCCATCCATGTTTACTCACAGCTTCACCTGCCTCCACAACAATATTATCCTAGTGAACTGTACATGCAAGCCAATAGAAAAAGTTAGTTCCGTTACACATCTTGACTTGAAAATCGATGAAAACTTCTCTTGGTCACCACACATTGATTTTATTTGTTGCAAATTAAGAATACTCTTAGGCAAATTTTATCATCTAAGTTGCAGAATTCCTACCAGTACCTTAAAATCCTACTAATATTATAAATGCGAAAGTTGAGATGTTTGGATGATTGTTACTCAATCACGTCCAAACGGCCGAACCGATTTGAATGAAATTTTGCACGAAGATAGTTAATAGCCTGGATTAAAATATAGAATAGTTTTTTCCCGAGTCCATGCAGACGAAGTCGCGGGCGGAAGCTACTGTTTATATAAGTCAATAGTAGAATCCATCCTATGCTATGCCCTTGATAGGCTATGGTTTAACTTCCAAAACTAATATTGCAAAATTACAAATGTTACAAATCCGATTTCTGAAATTACTTGTGAATATGAAGACAAAAGATAACTGTAATAATTTACTTTAAAAACAAAGTTTTAACCGACTTCAATTTAGTACTCCGCCAAGCCACGAGAACATTTCTTTTCCAATTTACCTCATGAACTGATTTCCGAGAGCAAATGCGTTGATTATTATAGAAAAAAACCCAATCGCTGTATGTGACCCGATAATATTTGAGGACTTCCGTCAATTCCACAAGGATCACCCTTGGCACTTCATTAGTTGCTGTTTCAACGGAATCTTATCAGAATCTGTGATATACTTTTGTACTTTTAAGTACATAATTGAGGAATTCCATAAGTCATCTGTGGTCTTCATCATCAATTCCACTCCACCAATTTATGATTTCCGGATGTAAATACACCAGTTATAATAGAAAATACCAAAATCACTACACACGTGCCCAATATAATTGAGGAGTTCCCTCAATTGATCATGGATCCCATCATCAAATTGAATTTTTGAAAAAAACGGGACCCACCTGGAACTACCTACTTACAAACAAAAAAAAAGTACGAATCGGCTCATCAATGACGGAGTTCTGAGGTAACAAACATTAAAAAAAAAAAAAAAAAAATACAACTGAATTGAGAACCTCCTCCTTTTTTTTGAAGCGGGTTAAAATTAACTACCAAAACTGTTTAAAATATGTAAAATCTTACCGGTAAGCTCTATGCTGAAATACTTGTTAGCAGTAAATAACCATGCCAACCTGAAATACTTACACCTAGTTAAACACAAACATAGCACAAGGACAATGACTGCGGAGAAGTATGAAGTACCTAGAGTGTCCAATTACTATGGTGATAGGATACTAAAGAAACGCATACCTTATATACTTAAACACTCTGCCCGTGGACATTGTTCACGAATCCAAAAAAAGTAGATTTAAGAATCGATTAAAAAATACCTTATTAATGCACTGTAAAAAATTTAATAGTATTATAAAATAATGTAGAGTGGTCAAACTATTGATGTAGTTTTGTGGAGCAATGCATTCATCTCTAATTTTAGTAAAAAAAAAAGTTGGATTCAGTAAGGGCAACACTGGAAGGGCATGTAGTTGGGTCTCGTTGACGGCACTTTTTTTGCTCTGCAAAACTTTCTTAATAACTAATGGTTTTACTGAAAGTAGATACTTTCAATGGTGCAAAAGGTGTTCAGAATTTAATGCAGAATCTGTTTTAGACACGGTAAGTCAACATTATCTTTGTTTTGTAAGTAAAAATGCAAAAATAGTGATGCATGGCAAATTTTGAAAAAATCCGAGTTGTATCGGGACGCAACGAGGGACGAGCGTGGGGTAAAAAGCCGTTGGAAGTTAATAGGGACGTAATAAGTTGAAATCGGGACGCTAAGGGGTGTACAGGGACGGGGCTGCGAAAACCTAGTCTCGTTTTGGTACAATTATGTACATTCAGAGCTAGTAAGTACCTACATAAGCACTACTACCTACTTATTTGCCAGCTTATTATATTTGTGACAGCGCTAGCCATGTTTTCCTATTGGTACCCTTATTCGCCCGTATTGACCCCATATCCAGTATGAATAGGGACGGCCTGTTTTTTTTTTAAAAAGAGGGTGTAAATTAATTTTTTATGAAAAATATTATTATGAGTGGGTTCTGAAACACAAGATAAAAGTTTAAAAACCTTAACTTTGTAAGCGCTTATAGATATATTCCATAATATAATCACGTTCAAAGTTCAAAATTGTACCTAATCACCCCGGTTGACGGTAGTTTATTTTATTTTTTATGTGCTTGTCCCAAGTTAGGAAATGGAGTGGGGTAAGCTTAGACACCAGGGTTTTGGTGAACTTTATCGTAGTTACACGGCTAACATCATCATGGGGACTGTTTAGACGTTTTAAATAAAGCTACTAAGCAAGTTAAGTAAGGGCGCGTTCACATTGAACACGTTTATTGGGACAAATACGACATCACAAAAAATAATCGCCACGAAAAAGTTCAACAACCTAAACATTTAATAAAAAAAAAGGTTTATAGTTAAGCTGCATTTATTTATTTCTTAGGTATATTTAGCATCACAGTTATTAATCTAACTAAGTACCTATATTGGTAAAAAACTGTCTAAAACTTGCCTAAAAAAATTAATCAACATCACAAGTAATTATCATTTTCTAAAAATGCATCATTTTAAAACTTTAATTTAAGAAAGAGATTAATATTTAAACACACTTTTAGTGCTTTATACTTTTCTACAACATATCAGTCATTAAGTAACATACTTATTTAGGTAAAAAGATAGCGAAAACCTCTCAGAAAAAACTAAAATAAACATGTCCAAAAATTGGCAATTTTTGAGTTAATAATTGACTCAAACTCAATTATATGAAAAAAAAACTAAAATATATTTTTTGTGCTTAATACAATAGGTCTTAGATACTTAAAACATAAATTCGTAATCTGTACTCTGTTAGGTACCTTTAAAAAAAAATATCAAAAAAATCAATAGTAAGTACCCAACTAGGTAGGAACTTTGCTTCAATTGCACGTACCAAAAAGCGCTGGATATATTTGTCCCACCATCCCCAACACTGTCGGAGATTCATGTTGCGTCAGTTCAGCACTCAGAGACCGTTCACGATACGGCATCCGATATTACTGGATCCCACCCAACATACAGTGATGCTACTCGCAAAACTCCGGATACAAACAAGCAAGAAAAGGTACCGATTGTGACACAGAGACCATCGAAAGCCAAGGGTATTCAACGAAAAAGGAGCGTGAATCCAGTAGAATCAACTCCAAAGAAGATGCAGTCAGCCTCAAATGTTGGATCAGATACATCTCACGAACGCCCAGACAAATCGTACCATAAGGATGTGAGTGAGCGAAGTGAGGAAGAGACACAATACCTGTCTGTTACTAGATCGCTTGAAAGACCTTTTTTTCATTAGAACTCTTAGCTGGCAAAAGAAGATATACAGTGGTTACGCGATGATTAAAAAATGTGTATTATCGTACATAGTTAAAATATTGTCTGAACTAACTTTACTGAAAAATGTCTTCGGGTCCGCCAATGGATAAAGGCCCGAAAAAAGTATGTATTAATTTAATTAATTGTCAGTGGAACGCACGTAGCATTAAACCTAAACATAGAGAGTTTGAGAATTTACAAGCTCAAGAAAAAGTTCACATTATAGCACTTATCGAGACATGGCTGGAACCCGAGCTGGTCCTATAAAACGGAAACTAGAGGTTTGCAAATATTTAACTCGATGCTGGAAAACAACTTCGCATTTTTAAACACAGGTGAACACACACGCTTTAAGCTAGTCAATGGTGACATAAGATCTTCGTCCCCCGACTTATCTTTGACTTTTCTAGATATAGCTGCGACATTCGTATTCGGTATAGGACTATACAACCTGAACCGTTACAGTCTCCATGGATAACTCAGTGCTCACTCACACGACACAATCTTGTGATTGCGATGAGACTCCGATCGGGACACGTTCCTACCAATAGATTTAAGCATATAGTGGGAAAAGCTGTTAGCCCTAATTGTACTGACTGTGGGGTTGTAGAAGACGTATACCACATTTTGATGGAATGTGTACGAGGGGACCCTCTTCGTGCAGCTTTTAACACCGGATTATGTAATGTTGTGCTTGCTGACCCTGACTCAGAGCAAGCAAAACTGCTTTATAAGTGTTACAAAATGTGTTTAGGTACATAAATGTAAAACGTACGCTTTAGAGTACGTATGGAGCGACATAATCGTTAAACGACTAAGCTCCTTAAAAAGTGATAAAAAAAAGCAAGTTTTGTATGAAAACCCTAAATTCGCTGTATTTTTTTTACTATAGTATCTGAAGCTACATAAACTAATCACAGACCTAGATATACCTCATGTCATTGCATATGCAAAATTTCGTTACAATTTAACACGTCGTTTTAAAATGAGAGCGTAACGTTTGTATGGAGAATCGAGCTTACTGCGGACTCTTAAGGCATATTGTAACTCGTTCTACTCTAGTGGTCTGTGGGTCCGATATACCAAACGAGCCTACAGCGCCCTACGTGTACAGTATAATAACGCCTTCAGAATGCTGTTAAGACTCCCAAAATGGTGCAGTGCGTCGGAAATGTTCGCTAATACCTACACGGACGGTTTCCTAGCGGTAATGTAAAAGAAAATCGCGTCACTGATGGGTCGTGTCAGGGAAACTCAGAACGGCATTCTGAAGGTGAATCGCCGAAAGATTTAACTGCCCGATTATGTGGCATTGGATTCATATGGTCAGGACTACTTTGACTTACCTCAAGTAATCCTGACAGCAAACAGCCGTGTACGTACTAACTAACATAGCGTATAAGTCTTCTTGTTTAAGGCTTGTATACCCGCTAAAGTCCTTGAGCGTATGGGCGGAGCCTCGACCCTCTCCCCGCGCAAGTCGCACAACCCGCCGTCGTTTATTAAGCGTTACATAGATTAAGTTACAGACGCGTCATCGCGCATCGTTACCAATGCAAGGGTGGAAATTGAAACGTGATATTTGTCATACATAAATTACATAATTGATTAAGTTCGAAAATGATGTCCCTACTATTATAATACTATTTACTTACGATTAGTGTAGTTCCGTCAGCACGGCTAGCATGAGACGGCCGCGACATACACTCGATTTTTCTCGCACTATCGCTCTCTCTCTTATTAGAACATTAGGAAAGAGAGGTATAGTGTGAGAAAAATCGAGAGTATGTCGCGGCCGTCTCGTGCTAGCCGTGCTAGTGAAAACGAAATTCGTTCGAATAACTCTCATTGTCGCTCGAACTAGCAAGCGCGACAGAGAGGGAGATACACAAACGAAGTTCGGTTTCGTTTCGCGGTAGGCCCTAAGCACGCCTAGCACTAGACGGCCGCGATATACTTCGATTTTTCTCGCACTATACCTCTGTTGGTACTACATGTAGTACCAACCCCCGTTTCAATCGGACACTTCACGCTCGAAGTTGTAGACGATTATATATACCTAGGACAGACTGTTCAGTTAGGTAGGTCCAACTTTGAGAAAGAGGTCAATCGTCGAATCCGACTCGGCTGGGGAGCATTCGGGAGGCTACGGCACATCTTTTCGTCCAATATTCCGCAGTGTCTCAAGACGAGAGTCTTTGACCAGTGTGTTTTTTTTTTTTTTTTTTTTTTTAAACCTGACTTGCTATAATAGGACGAACCCAATATAGCGGTCGAATTGCGTGGTTGGAGGGTAGCCTGGGGAAAATCCAGGGGGAGCCTCCGGCACGACCACGCGGGAAAGTTTGTACACTGGAATACTCTACGAGTTTGCGCTCCAGTGAGATTGGTTGAACGGTATCAACCGAATCTGGGGTGTGAGTGGTGTCGAACTACTGGGAGTTTTATCGCTGGTTCGCTAAAACCTAGCCTAGCTGAGAAGAGTCCAGCAAGAAACTCAGCTAGGCCCGACTTGGGTCGGACTGACTCTACCCGGTATGCGGCGGTACCGGGACGAATAGGGACTGTATGTGTCTGTGTTGTCGCGATCTCGCGGTGGACGTCCCCGCCGGCGGGAACGCCGAAGTGTACGCGATGTGTTGGACGCCGAAAGCGCAGCGTTCCATCTTTCGATGGACGCTGTGATTTCGTCGTCCGGGTCCGTGAGTGTGTGCCTAGGACGCCGGACCGTGCGGCCCCTAATCAGTGAGCGCCGAGTAACGACAGAGGGGGGAGGGATGGGAATGTAATCAGCAGCCTTCCTAACTAACGGATTCCTTGGTGGGGAGCGTTGTCAAAATAACGTCTGGACTCTCAGACTCCGTATTAGGAAGGCTCCGGGTGCGGATGGTGTATCCAATCGCATCCTGAGACTTCTCCCCGAAACCCTCCTCCTCCTTTTGGCTGGCATCTTCAATGCCGCGCTGACCAATGCTCACTTTCCAGCCGCGTGGAAATGTGCAACGGTCATAGGGATAGCGAAGCCCGGTAAACCCCGGACCTCGCCTGCCTCTTATAGGCCGATCAGCTTACTTAGCTCCCTTGGAAAGCTATATGAGCGGATCCTACTCTCGAGAATTCTCAGATTTACGGCCGAGAACAACCTCCTCATCGACGAGCAGTTCGGCTTTAGATCCGGACACTCATGCGTCCAACAGGTGCACCGCGTCACGGAGCACGTGTTGGACGGTTTCTCTCGATTCCAGGGGCTCAAGACCGGTGCTATCTTTCTCGACGTGGCGAAAGCCTTCGATAAGGTCTGGCATAACGGGCTGGTATACAAGTTATACCAGCTCGGTATACCGGACAGACTCGTACTCACCATACGAGATTTTCTCAGTGATCGAAGCTTTCGATACCGATTGGAGGGAACGTACTCGGACCCACACCCCATCCGGGCCGGAGTCCCGCAAGGCTCCGTGCTCTCTCCCACTCTCTACTCGTTGTTCACGAACGACATTCCCAGGCACCCTAAGGTGCAACTGGGGTTGTTTGCGGACGACACCGCGCTCTTTACGACCCATTGTAAGTACGCTACTATCCGGCGATACCTCCAAGAGGCAATCACCGACCTAGGTCGTTGGTTTAATCTTTGGCGTATCGAAGTCAACCCGGAAAAAAGCACTGCAATAGTCTTCCACCCGTCTGACTGCGTTAGTACAGAAAGACGGGTGGCTCCGATCCAGTTGTTTGACCGACCCATCCCCTGGGTCAACGAGGCCAAATATCTTGGAGTGACCCTCGACAGGAGACTGACTTTCCGTAGCCACATCCGTAGGGTTCGCAACCGCGCGTTGTTCGTACTAGGAAGGCTTGGGCCGATGATCAACAAGTTTAGTAAAATGTCACTTAGAAATAAGCTGACACTACAAGACTTGTGTTCGTCCAATCATGACATATGCAAGTGTAGCATTTGCTCACGTGCCTATGTCATCACTCAAGCCGCTTCAGGTCATTCAGAATCGTTTTCTCCGTAGGGCGACGGGTGCCCCGTGGTACCAATCGAACCTCAGCCTGCACCACGACATGGAGATTAGCACCATGTATGGTTTCTTTAAGCAGGCTGCCAGACGTTATTTTGACCAGTGTGTGTTGCCAGTGATGACGTATGGCACGGAAACGTGGTCGCTTACTATGGGCCTCATAAGAAGGCTCAAAGTCACCCAAAGGGCAATGGAGAGGGCTATGTTGGGAGTTTCTCTGCGCGATCGCATCAGAAATGAGGCTATCCGCAGCAGAACCAAGGTAACCGATATAGCCCTCCGAATCGCTAAACTTAAGGGGCAGTGGGCGGGGCACATTGCACGTAGAACCGATGGCCGTTGGGGCGGAAAGGTTCTCGAGTGGCGAGCACGTACCGGAAGGCGCAGCGTGGGTAGGCCCCCCACAAGGTGGACTGATGACCTGGTAAAGGTCGCGGGAGTCCGCTGGATGCGGGTGGCGCAGGACCGGTCATTGTGGCACTCTTTGGGGGAGGCCTATGTCCAGCAGTGGACGTCTTTCGGCTGATATGATGATGATGATGATGATACCTCTGTTACTAAATATTCTAATAAGAGAGAGACGGATAGTGCGAAAAAAATATAAAGGTAATAATAATAATCCATACCTACTGTTGCCCTTAGGCCATTTTTTAATGTTGCTATTAATAGGGGCCCATTTAGCAGTTAGCGAGTCACCGTCTGCCAGAGATAAAATGTGAAGCAGTTTTATTGGGCAGGCGTCCGATGTTTCATCCAATAGCCTAGCTACTAGTCCATCATTTTCACCCAATAACCCGTTTTATTTAGATTCCATCAACTAGCAATAGACTCTTACACCCCAGCGGGTGCTGTTTCTGTGTGCGTCCCATGACACGGGCAGAGACAGCATCCGCTTGGTGTACTCCTGGCATTTCATTAAATTGTAAAAAGGGCCTCTACGTGTTGGCTCAGAGCTCCACGCACGCCTCTCAAAGGTCCGGGACATCATTGTCCCGTGAGCGGGAAAGACATTAAATCCATACTATCCATACTTCCATATCCATACTCCATACTAATATTATAAATGCGAAAGTGTGTCTGTCTGTCCGTTACCTTTTGTGTAAGTATAAGGTTGTTAAGTTTTAAACTAATTTTCGGTATATTTATTACCTTCTACTTCCTTGATTTGATGATGATGGCGTGTACAGTCAGCATCAGATAGTAGCATCCAAAGTAGCCAAATATATCGTAACACATTCCTTACTCCTACTTATAGTAACAAAGACTATTTCGATGAATGTACGTTCAGATATATTTGGCTAACTTGGCTGCTACTAACTATATTATGCTGACTGTACAGAAATCGGCCTCGGGTAAATATATACTTATATATTAGTTGTACGTTAACCATACTTTGTTTCATATCAAATAATAACTCTGTATCGAACTTGGAGTTGGCATGCAACCCATAGGTAGGTACTTACAATATTTGCCAAGCCCACTATTTTTATTAGAACTTATTCTATTAACACTTGACAGTCATTAATACGAGCAGATAAAAAAATATTGTTTCTATAATTGTTCATGCTCCTAAGCAATAGATATTGTAAATATATTTACTAATAAAATGTCTGGTTTTTGCGATTTCCCAATTTTGATACTGTTTATATATTTGATACTTTGATAGAATAGGTATTTACTTGTGTATTCTTTTTCCTCTTCTCTTGTAAAATTTCTTGATATTACGTATTTTCCTCCTGCGCTTATTTAACCCCAAAGACCCAAAATAATTATTGAAAAATTTGTGATACCTAAGCTAAGACGTACTAACTCTAGTATCGTAAGTTTGTATGTTACTAACAATCTATGGGCAAACTGGCCTGAAATTAAAAATTGATTATTATCTCTTTATTCTTATTTCTACTTAAGTTAGGTTTGTACAATAAATTTATAAAAAGTAAAATATAGAACTATACATACAAAACATAAAATCATTATAAAAACCTAACCTAGGGTGCAGCCGGCAGCGAGACGGGGCCTAAGCTACCGGCGGTCAGGGCGACAGAGACAGGAACCTCCTGACTATCCGCGCAGTATCCAGGAGTACCGCCTTCTGTATCTGGCCCTTGATCCAGCCATCTAGCGAGAGTCTCTTGAGGTGATGGTCGAGACTCTTCGCTATTAAACCGTTCGCCGAAACGACTATCGGGACGATGATCGTCGAGTCAACATCCCATATGGCGGTTACCTCGTGAGCCAGGTCTAGGTACTTGCTGGCTTTGTCCTTCTCGGCCTTCACGAGGTTCTCGTCATGGGGGATGGTGATGTCGACGAGCACTGCCTGGCGTTTCGATCGATCTGTCAGCACGATATCAGGCCTATTGGCAAGAATAGTCCTGTCCGTGATGACAGATCGATCCCAATAGAGCGTGGCACGACCATTTTCGAGAACTGGCGCAGGTGTGTACTTATAGTAAGGCACTTCGGAGACCACAAGACCGTATAGCAGAGCAAGTTGCTGGTGAATAATTCTGGCTACAAGGTTATGTCTGTGCAAGTACTCGCCGTTAGCAAGATGACCACAACCGGAGATAATATGCCTGAGTGACTCCCCGGGACGGCGGCATGCCCGACAAATGTCGACCGACCGTCCTTCAGGATATACCTCCGGTAATTGTTCGTCATGATAACTTCGTCCGCAATTGCACAGACAAAACCTTCAGTTTCCCCGAAGAGATCCCCGAAACGTAGCCAGTTCACCGACGCGAGCAGATCTACATCGGGCCCTGTGAGGGCCTTGTAGAACCGCCCGTGTAGCTCCTTGCTCCTCCACACCGCCCTGCGGTCCTCGACGCTCATTACTTTAAGTCTGCGCCAGTTCTCGTTTGCCAAGGAGAGCGGGGTGAAGTTTCCGTCTACTGCTACTACGTCACGATGCATCCCACACTCGTTGTTTAGGAAATAATCCCTGAGACTGCACACCTCGCGGTTGTGGAGGTCTTTGGCATTTAGAAAGCCGCGACCTCCACACTTCCGCGAGATGTACAGTCTCATAACAGACGAGCGTGGGTGTAGCATGCGATGCGCAGTAAGCAGTACTCGGACTCTTCGATCCAGGGCATCCAGCTCAGTCTGAGTCCACCTTAGTATGCCAAAGGAGTAAGTAAGCAAGGGCATCACCCAAGAGTTGAAGGCACGCACCTTGTTGCCGCCCGACAAAAGACTATTAAGTACTTTGGTCAGGCGACAAAAGAAGCGCTCCTTCACCGCTCGCTTTACGCCCTCGCCCTCAATACCCAATGACTGTGACATACCAAGATACTTATAGGTTTCTGCTTCGGAGATAGATTTGAGAGACATTGTCTCAGAAAGTTGCAAATTTGTTGAATTTACAACTTTCCCCCGCTGTACATGCATGACCGCACACTTATCGACACCAAATTCCATTTTGATGGCGCTACTGAAGACTTCTGTTGTTTTCAGTAGTTCCAACAGGTTATGTCCATTCGGTGCAAATAGCTTAAGGTCATCCATATAGAGCAGATGAGAAATGACCTCACCCTCCCTCCGAAGCCGGCAACCTAGTCCCGAATCCTTCAGCAGGGTGCTAAGCGGATTCAGTGCTAGGCAGAACCACAAAGGACTCAGACTGTCACCCTGGAAGATCCCACGTTCAATCCTTATAGAGTCCTGCGGACCAGAAGGGCAATCTCCTCCCCCCGGTTGACGAATGACTGTGGTCCACTGCCCCATGCAAGCACTTAAGAAGGATCTTAGAACTGCATCAACTTTATACAACTCTAAGACCCTCCTGAGCCATGAATGAGGCACCGAATCATAGGCCTTCTTGTAGTCAATCCAGGCGGCCGAAAGGGCCCCCCTATTCCGCCGGACTCGTTGGCAAATGGTCATGTCTATGAGGAGGAGCTCTTTAGTACCACGAGATCCAACCCTACATCCATTTTGAGCAGGGGCCAAAACGTTGTTTGCAACGATGTGTGCGTTCATTTTTGTTCTCAAAATAGATGTAAGGAGCTTGTACAGCGTAGGCAAGCACGTGATGGGTCTGTAGTTTTTCGCTTCTGTGCTACTACCGGACTTATAGAGCAGGGAGGTGATACCAGTTGTCAAGAAAGATGGTAGGGAACCGAGCTCAAGGGCTTGCTGGAACTGCGTTGCCAAACGCAGGTGTGAGCATCGAAACCATTTCAGCCAGAAGTTATGTAATCCATCCGGTCCAGGACTTTTCCAGTTCGGGGCCAAACGGATGGCACAACTAACGTCCTCGGGGCTGATGGTAACAGTCCCCATGGGCTCGATGAACGCACACTCACGTTCGACAACACTCATCCACTCGCCTTCGGTGTGTTCGACTGGCACTGACCAGATACTACGCCAGAAGTCAACCATGGCAGTAGCATCCGGCTGCTGTCCGTCGGACACACGAAGGTCGGCTCCCTCCCACTTTCGGTATACCTTCCTTTGATCGCTTTGGAAAAGGCAATTCTGCTGGTATCGATCCACTCGCTCTCTGTAGCGGCGAATACGGCCTGCCCATGCATAGACTTTCTGCTTCAGAAAGTCTATGCGCTCCGTGACACAGGCCATGTAGTCGCGGGGCCTGATACCAGTTCCCGCGAAGGCCTGGTTCACAAAGCGCATGACTCGGGGGCGGTTGTTGCCCCCCCTGAAGCAGATCAGCTTTGCAATGAGAGTCCTAAACGTATTGATACGACGCTCAATCCGCACTTGCCATGCAGGGACACCCCCGGCGGCCCTAGGTGCACGGTCAGCGTCCGGAAACTTGACGCGAGCAACATGGCACGCCGCGATGGCCCCGCAGTACATGATTGAGTGTGTATCAAGTAAGTCTTTACTAGCCTGTATATACGGGTCTAGCAGACCGTTTAGAGCTCCCATTAACGCTAGATTGCGTCTATTTACGGGCAGGCGTGGTAGTCGTGGCCTAGAGTTGTTTGTGGAACGATACCTCGTAATCGCATCTTCCAAAGCCCTCCTCAGTTGCTCATTGGTCTGGGTACTCATGCTCTGGTTCGCACAGTCCTCCTCGTCAGCACTAAGATCAACCCGCGGTGCCCCCAATGCCAGGTCGGGAGTAGGCATTGGAGCCGGCAACAAGGCGGGCGGATCCTGTGCCAAGGTAGAGGCCGCACGAGCAGAGAGTACTTCCAGGCGTAGCCGATCAAGCGTGACGTCATCCAACCGCTTGTGCCGCTGGATGACGCGTACCTGATCCGATAGACGCTGCGCAGACACGGTGATGGCCGGTTCAAGCGCCTGGAACAGAGGCAGCATCCGGACACGGTACGCGGACAGATTAGTTCCTCCCTCTGTCGCCCCATAGTAGGCGCGCATGCAGTTTTCGTTAATTGATTGCGTCCACTGCATGCGGCGCACTATACCACCGGTAGCGGGAGCCATGGGCGGAGCAGGATGCCCCGCAGGCCCCAAGCGTGCCGGCAGCGGTGGCCGCCCGCGCCGCGCAGGTGGTCGTGGCGGCGGCGGCGGCGACCCGCACTCGTCGCTCGAACTGCTGCTGCTAGTGTCGGGCGCGGTCGCAAATTCATCGCCCGACGATGACGTGCTGGACGATGGTGTGGACGACGAGGCAGGTGGAGGTGGAGGGCGTGCGTGTTCTTCCGCTAGTGCTTGACGTGTTTTTCGCTGTGATCTAGTTATCATCGCGAGCTGTCAGTGATATTTCAAAAATGGGCTATCTCCACCAAATTGCCGTTTTTCTGGACAATTTAAAGTTTTCCAGGGCTGTGTGATGTTTAAATACAGTGGCGATATAAAATCGAGCCATTTTAAACTGATAAAACACGAATACAACGAATACAAAATAAAATTGTTAAAAACACGTCTGACATGTGACAGCGGTCATTTTTTTGATTATTATTATTATTATTATTTCCCATCTTGAACTAAAAACAAAATCTAAACTATACCTACGTAAATGTTAATTAGATACAAACGCCAACACAGTTAACTGACCATCCTGTATTTATACAAGAACCTTATTACAATGCACATAAAGTGCACGGATGGTCAGTCAGCTGTCTTGTCTATAGTATGTACTACTTTACAAACCACGAAATAGATTGTCCACTCTATGCAACAAAATTATCTGTCACTAAAAACTAAACTATACGCAAATGTTTATTAGTTACCTACTATACGAATCACAAAACGGATTGTCCACTATGCAACAAATATAGTCCACAATTTCCACAAATATTTAAAAATTTCGGCGCAGCGCAAATTGACACAGGTCCGTCATGCAACGTGTCTCGTCCCGCACTGACCGTATGGACGAAAACGGGGAGGCGTAGGAACTTTGGCGGAATATTTCAGAAAACGAGATAAATTTTTAAGAAAATTAAGAAAGTAAGAAAATGATGCCCTTGTTCATTATTGTATGAAGAAAGTTATAAAATTTCATATTATTCTGATAAAAAATGGAGCAAAAAAATGGTTACAAGTGAAAAAATAGGGGTGACTTTAGATTTCTTTTTCTCTAATTTTTATTTTTTAAATGGATCTTGCAGATTATGATATTTTTTTCCGACGGCAAAAATGTTACGTTATAATGTATAAAACGGTTACAAAACAACTCATTTTCACGAAAATTTCGAATGTGCAGCCTTAACCCCCGACGCAAAACTATTCTAAGTTGTAGTAATTAAATGTACTACTAACAATATATGGACCAAGGTCTGAAATAAATCTTTTTTTTTAAATCCCAATAAGGACTGGTTTTCCCTCTGGGTTGGAACGTTAGATGGCAGTCACTTTCGTAAAACTAATGCCTATGCCAAATCGTGGGATAAGGTGTCAAAGCGGACCGCAGGTTCCTTTGGGCACAAACATTATTCCCTAGCTTTATACCTAAGAGGATGATGCGATGATTTTATATTTCTTTTGAATACTCGACAATGAGGTCTATATCTGTTGGTCTACATTTTTTTGGCCGATATTTTTTTCGGCACATTTTTTGGTCTAATAATCTTTGGTCGATTGTTTTTATGTCGAAAATTGTTTGGCCGCAATTGTTTTGCATATATTCTTTTGGCCGTATATATTTTTTAGTCTAACATTTGTAATAACATTGTTTGGTCGAATGTATTTTAGGCGTACATTGTATTGTTGATTCCGATGGTATTAGTTAAGGCAATGTGGGTAAGTTTGCAATTGTTTCAATTTTGTCGTAGTTCTGTGTTGGTAAAAGAATCGTAAAATAACGTTTTTGCGTTTTTGTAGAGATCGCAATTCTAACCTAACCGCCAGCGTGTCGACGTCACCCCGCTTCGCGGGTTGCCTATATCCGCTCTAAGGGACACAAGCTAACCCTAACCTACTAAATAAAACAATTGTTACGATTGTTTGTTTTTTTACTTAGGGGGGCTCCGTCCCCCCTTTTTGGCTGCCCTATACTAATCTAACGCCCTTGCCCACCGACCTACCTAACCTAGTTGATACAGTATATCAAATAAGATTAATTGATTATATCAACTGTACATTAGACGAATTGAACATGTTTTGTGTGGTTTTATGTTAGGCTAAAAAATAATTATACCTAACAATATTATACTTTTAGCCTTTTAGTCATAAAAAATATACTAAATCATTTTAGGTAAAACATGAACAGGGTCTACTTTAGAACATAAAATTTTAGACCAAGCGAAGGGCACCCTCGACAAAACAATTATTTAGTTGCAGCTTTCTCGCTTGTCTATTTAATTTTTAATCTGATTATATTTTGTTTACAGACTACCAGCAGATCTCGAAAACGACTGTAACGGATACCTTCATTATCAGTGAGTATTCTATCTTTATTTTATTTTAATCGACATATTCATCGTTACTCATCTTAAATGGCAATATTAATAAATTATGATGAGTAATAACATTGCGAGGTTTAACAGTAATATGATTCAAACGCGGCTGCCACATGCCCTGGTTAATTGATTCATAGCGAAAGGAGGATAATAGAGGGACTCACTCACACATACACATGTGTGAGAGAGATGTAAGCATAGACAATACCACGAGTGGGAACGAGATACAATGCCTTGTCTATACTCCTGTCACTCAGCGAGTAAAACCTTTCTTGCTGCTTGTCAAAATATTGTACTGAAACTGATGTCACGGATATCCACTAAAGAATATAGATGTCGAGAATGTATTAGTCTTCTGATCCTTCTCAGCTTAGTCAGGATAATTTCACTGTATCCCTTTTGCTACAATTCCATCTATTAAATCCTCTATCTACCTGTTCATAAAAAAATTATGTGGCCAATTATTGTAATATAAAACAAGCCACGTCATGCATGACACCAAAGTAAATTGTGCAAGTAATAGTTCTGATTTAATAATAATTTTTTCACTTTGTATGGAATTTTTAAAATAACTGTTACCTTTAGATTTCATTTACTGATGATAATCAAAATACAACTATCAATGAAGTACCTGTATTTTTATTCATTATCTCTTCAATTTTCAGTTACCACTGTCTCCGGTTGTATCAGCAACTCTCGCCAAACGAACTGTGAGTATTCATCTAATTGTGTTTTTAACCATATGTAATCTTATCGTAATGTGTTCTACTTTTCATACCTCCTTAATATCAAATTAATTTGAAGATAAAATATAAAATTTTATCAAATGATGCTTTATTTTATTTAATGATCACTACACATGATATTGTTTCAATTTCAAGTTTGCTACATATTGATGAGTCTATATTAATACTCCCCTAAAAACTGTCATTGGCAATTTGACCCAAAACGTGGGTTTCGTTGCCAACAATATTGCACATAACTTACAACATTCGTTGATACGAGACTAATTTTGGAAGTTAATTGTCCACAGCCGGCGTGCAAATCATCCAGACAATCGTTCCAGAATGCGGCAAATACTTTATACAACAAGGCTACGCAGGTAAATATGGCCATAATTGTAAGATAATAATGCCGTATAAGAAATGCAAAGGCACATACATCAGATTTAAGTGAGTTACATTAGTCACACTCATATTTTGTTTACAGATATTACTGTTCAAATTACCACCATTACAAACGAGTGCAGTAGCTCCAATGGCGACAACATCAACTGGAATGGAAACACTGGAGCAACCACTGGTACCAACACTGGAGGAACCACTGGAGGAACCACTGCAGGAATCACTGCAGGAACCACTGGAGGAACCACTGAATGAACCACTGCAGGAACCACTGCAGGAATCACTGCAGGAACTACTTCAGGATCCACTGCAGGAACCACTGCAGGAACCACTGGAGGAACCACTGAAGGAACCACTGCAGGAACCACTGGAGGAACCACTGAAGGAACCACTGCAGGAACCACTGCAGGAACCACTGGAGGAACCACTGAAGGAACCACTGCAGGAACCACTGCCGGAATCACTGCAGGAACTACTTCAGGATCCACTGCAGGAACCACTGCAGGAACCACTGCAGGAACCACTGCAGGAACCACTAGTGGTGACAATAGAGGTACTTCACCGTTAATAAATACATTCACAGATCGTCCTAATATGTCCAATATGAGATTCAACATCCCCGGAGAAACTGATGTCACATTTACATACACTGATTGCCCAGACATGTCTAATTTCGGATTTATCATCCCCGCAGCAACTGTCAAATTTACATACACTGATTGCCCTAACATGTCTGCCTTCACATACGACATCACCGGAGAAAATGCCACATTCATATTCAATAATAGCCCTACCATGTATTCAACGTCACCGGAACTAATGTCACATTTCAATTCACTGATTGCGCTAACATTTCTAATATCACATTCAACGTCCCCAGTAATACCAACATCTCATACAATAATTGCCCTAACAGGTCTAACATCAACATTAATTATCATTAAATTGAATGGTGTCTTGTTATCGTATTTGAATTGTTCAAATTAAAATACTTGTATTTATGAATTTGTATTATTTCCTCACAGTGTTTTAGAAAAGCACTATATATACCTTGGCGGAAACCGGGGATGCCTGACTCGTCTCTTGGCAGGCCTCAGCAAGCCTCGGCCTGCCAACCACCTCGTCAGACAACCCGATACTTTCCGCGCCTCGGCAATAATGAACTGTACAGATACAATAAGCAAAATACATCTAGAGATAAAAAAATAACAAAATTATTTGTGTGAATAAGGAACGAATTCAGCATGTGCTGTGACAGTCATTGCGTGATATGCAGCTCTGGTTTTCAGTTCGTCCCCTTTTGACTTATACCACAGCGCGGGTCGAGGTAGAACAAAAAAAACAAAATACAATACAATACAATAAAAACCGGCCAAGTGCGTGTCGGGCCACGCGCAATGTAGGGTTCCGTGTTGATTACGGAGCCCTAAAAAATATTAAAAAAGGACACTTAGCATGTATTTACTATATAACTTAACTTGCTGCTGAGTTTAGTACTTCTACTTGTTGGAACAGACAGGTAAATTTATTTTTCAACTCACCGGCTCGAGTAGGCTTGCTTTATCTCTCAAAAGTTCATTTTATCCGCTAGCGTGGAAAAAGTTTTTGAATTTGGAACGTGAAGGTCGATCGTGAGATCTAACTTTTTTCTATGAGTGAGAGGTTACCTATTATCCTGCGTTCAAAACGTACGGTGTAATGGCAATAATTCATTATTATTCTTTTAATTAAATTAAATTAAGAATACATATTCTGTCTTAATTACATATGTAGTATTAATAATTAGACTGATTTATAAGGATACAATACAAATAAATAATTTAAAAATGTATTAGTATTAAAAAAAGACCGGGTTGCACTCCGGGAGTGACTTGAATAATTTTAATAAAAATATATATATCTTCAACACCCCTTCCCCCCTCCCCCCTTCTTAAGGTCACGTGACCTGTGGTGAGTATAACAATTTTTCCCCATCCCAAAAAGTGCACAACGCCGCGTAAAAAAGTTTTCACTTCAAAAAAATCGCTTCGTGCTAATTTGAAACGTACCGTTTAAAACGTTAATTTAAGAAAAAACTCATATACATTTAATTTTGCTTTGTTTTAATTGTTTTGTTCTAAAGCAACAGTCAAATCAAAATATTGGAAGTTATTTATAGATTTCAGTGCAGAAGATATACATATTATATGAATTTTGATGCCTGCTATGTTAGCGGAAAAAGTAAAATATGCAACAATACTTTGACTTTTTTAATGTAGGTAAGCGTGGAGTTATTTAAAGATGCAAAAATGTTTATGTTATTTTTAATAATTATAAAATGCTTTTATATTGATGAGATGTGTGTACCTTTATTGAAAATTAGTAAAAGGTCCAAATAATTTTCCTCGCGGTGGTGAAATGAAAAGTTGTGTGTTCCGCTCGGCAGCAAAGTTGTTAGGCGTCTCGTGCCTTGAAAGCCTCGCTATGCTCAGGATTGTACTTTTGAACCATTGGCTACGCTCATGGTTCAAACTTACAATCCTTCGCTAGCTCGACTTTCAATACAAGAACTTGCGCCAAACAACAACTTTGCAGCCTTGCATAACAAATAACTATTTAATGCACAGAAGTAAAATTATAAAGTAACAGTACACCAAATAATAATATTAACAGGACACCAATACACCGTGAATTTAAGTAATTATATTACTTCACCACGTTGGGAGGGAGAAGTTAGTTCGTAAAGACCGTGGTATGTCGTTCCAAATCTTAGAAGCCAAGTGAGTAGGTAGTAAGTACTAGTAGAGAAAGAGGGTAGTCACGTGACGTTTGAACGGACATACGAGCGTTCACTACGCTCTGTAATAACTGCCCTAAAATATAGTAAACAGTTGATGTAAACACCCGTTAGGGTTAAATCTATAAATTATGATCAGTGTTCTACCTCAACAAATAATTTATTTTACTTTGTTTACAAGATAAAATAGTGAGGGTCAGCTGACCGACTATTATAGTGAAGCGAATCAGCTGTTAGCAATTGCGCGTGCGCAACTGTCACGTGCCGACGACAGGCCGACGGACTATAGACCTTATTACTTACTGCCGTGAATAGACTTCGAAATGGCGACTTTGTGCTGGGTGTTTGAATATATACCTATATTTCAATTCCTTTAATAACTCAGAAAAAAAACGTCGATAGTGGATTTTTAGGGATCCTTACCCAAAGGGTAAAAACGGGACCTTATTACTAAGGCTCCGCTGTCTGTCTGTCTGTCCGTTTGTCACCCGGCTGTATCTCATGAACCGACTGTTGAAATTTTTACAGATGATTTATTTCTGTTTGCCGCTATAACAGCAAATACAAAAAAAAACCGGCCAAGTGCGAGTCGGAGTGGGGATCACATAGAACAGACATTATTTTTTTGCCGTTTTTATAGATAATGGTACGGAACCCTTCGTGCGCGAGTCCGACTCGCATTTGACCGGGTTTTTTATTGAACTGCGCTAAGTCATCATTTGTAAGTCAAAGTTAAAAGAAAACAAATATGAAATGAAAACCTGGCCGCAGTTACATCGACAACACTCCGTGCACTTTATATGCGTTGTAATAAGGTTCTATATAAATACAGGATGGTCAGTTATTAACTGTGTTTGATTGGAGAAAAAAGGTATGTAGGTACAATAAGGGTGTAGACACTAAATAAAAAAATCAATAATGTCATATTTTCTCGAAAAAGGATTAAAAATGTAGTCAAATGGAGAAAAAATCAACGCAAAATGTTAAATAATCACGAAGTTATATTCGTAAGTGTCCAAAGTTTTAAGAAGGGGTATGTTCTGTCCCTTTTTTGCAAAACGCTACTTCATATGAAACGATGACGCTTGTAGATTGTGACGTCACTATAGACGGCAACGTGCCGCGCCGCATCGTGTTCGACGCGGCCCCCCGGCAGCATCCTGTAATGTGACGTCACACACTGTTTGCGTTCTTTCTCTAATAAGCAATATTGAAATGGTTGTAGCTTCGTTATTCTTTGAGATATCTGAATGGGATTTTCGTCACTAGGCATATTTTTTTTGCCTTCTTTTGGAGTAATCATAATGTTCGAATTTACACCCCTATGGGAGTGCGGAGTTGAACACCATTCAGATAAGACGCGTCTACGCAGTGCACAGGGCATAAACAGTGTGTCCCCTGCCTTACGGAGTTTACATGAACTGTCAGTGTCTAGTGCCGTTGGATGCTCCCGGCACCCGACCAGTAATTAAGTCCGCAGTAAGCACGGCCGAATTTCACCTTCCCATACAAACGTAGTTACGCTCTCATTTTAAAACTGCGTGTTGGATTGTGACGAAACTTTGCATGTACAATGACATGAGGTATTTATATGTCTGTAATTAGTTTATATGGTTCCAGTTCATAAAACAAACGAAATACAGCAAAAAAATTAAATTCGCTGTCTTTTTTTACTGTGGTATCTGAAACTACATTAAATTAATTATAGACATAGATATACCTCATGTCATTGTACATGCAAAGTTTCGTTACAATCCAAGACACAGTTTTAAAATGAGAGCGTAACTACGTCTGTATGGATAATCGAGCGGCCCAGTGTCTAGGACGATTGTATACTGGTGCCTAACTACTATTTATATCTTCTTAAACACGGGCGATTAGATTACGTTACAACTAAATATGTCTAAAAACTGCGCGGCAACGCAATCACAATTGTGATTCTTCTGAGTCCATAGGCTGTGGTGTCTGCTTACCATCAGGCAGGCCGTATGCTTGTTAAGTATACGGCCACCGTCGTATTATAAAAAAAAAACGAATTGACATGATTTCTTTCGCTAACGTTACCAGTACGCTTACCATGAGTTTGACAATGACGGCTTACGCTAACAAGTATCGAGTTTTCTATCTGTGCATCCCGCTCGTACTGTCAAAGTGAAATAGAGATGCACAGATAGAGAACTCGATTCTCATTAACGAAAAATGACAATGTCGCATGGTAGCCGTACAGTTGTGCCCGAAGAGGTATTAAAAGCCCACTTACAGTAGGTCCTCTTTAATCGACACCATCTCCTGGCTGGTGACACCACAGAGCAGAAACTGCACCAAATGTACGTGTTCATATCACCCAATTTGTGTCAATATTCAAGACCCCACAAGAAACCAACTGACAACTTTGGAGATGAATGAATCTGCCCCACTTGTCATAGTAAACTGTCAAAGAAAGGAAATTCAAACACTCGGTTGCGACCGGCGGCCGGCGCGACGGACGACTCTAGTGCCAATGCCAATGTAACCCTGCGAGGCCAGAACCGGAAAGCTACCCCGTTCCTGAATAGCTCCGAAGTAAATACAGAGCCCGATGCACTGTCATCATTATTTACAGATATCAAATTAATGCGACAGGATATGTGCAAAATGAGCGAGCACCTGCAAACTCTTACCTCGTTATTTACACAGTGCACTGAGCGCTTAGACAAGTGCGAGAACCGTTTTACTGTTTTAGCCAGGCAGATAAAGATGCTCGAAGACCGCGAAATAGAAAACGAGGCTTTCAAACTTGAGGTTCAACTCGCAACGAAGAACTCTACGAAGTCTTAACTCAAACATTAAATTCGAAATAAAAAGTAAAGTTGTAGGCGCCCTAAAAAGCCCGGGGGCACCTAATACCGAGATTCGGCGAAGGATGAGCGTACGCGATAGTTTTACTAAAGCGACTGCCATCTGACCCACCAAACCGCAAGGAAAACTAGGTCTTGTTGGGGTTAAACCGGTTTCCTTACGATGTTTTCCCTCACCGAAAAGCCATCAGTGAAAGGGGTGAATCAACTGTTTTCCGTCACATAAATAACGATGGAAACGTTCTCCTGGGTCTCTGTTTAAAAATGAGTTTTAATAGGTTTTCATTCACCAAATGTGGGGTTTTCTTGTCATGGTCGACCCATTTTTGTATGGACCATCTTCTAGCTTAACTTTAAGTGGGTTCCTTCTTCTTTTGAAATATGTTTGAGTCGGGTGTCTATCATTTTATCGAAATGCATAACGTCGGTTTACATGTCGCCGAAAACTATTCCACGAATTGCATTACGTTGTTTTTCCTAATCACATAATCATCAATTCATTGTTTTTTTATTTAATCGAACAACTTTTCATCGTTAATCGTTTCGAATTTGTCTCAAATCGTAGCGTAACGATTCATCGAATTTACTTTTCATAGAAGAGTCAGTTAGTTGTGTATAGTATTTTCATAAATCTAGGATACATCCATCAAACTACGTAGTTGCAATAATCACCTTTATTACACCAAGACTTAATATAGCACTAATTATAACAATCCTTATCACAAGAACAACCTTATGGTTCTACCTCCGGTTCTAGAATATCCGCTAAACTGCAACTTCACTCCATCATCCACCCATCAATCGTCACCGCCCATCAAGTTCGGGCGGCAGTGTTGCCACAAATTACATTCAAATCGTTTATGCCGACAAATTGTTAAACCTGTCCTACACAATGCTACAGAATAATTAAAAATAACAACAAATTATTAAGTCATCACACTCGGCCATCCGTAAGAGTGCAACTCCTAGTGCATAACCCAGTAATCGTACAGAAGGCTCACAATTTGAGCATACTTACATTCTAAGCTTAGGACTAGGAACGTTAGATTAGGTGGCTCTATTATTAACGTAGTGATCACACCATATGATACGCTAATATCTATGTACATACTCTTTTAACGACTGAACAATCCCTAGTAATTTATTTTATTAGTAATATTATTAAAAATCATCACACTTGGTCATTTTAGTTTTTGTCAATCGTTTGACGCTGTCGTTAAAGTTCAGACAACGGAAGATTATCATCACTGTCATAATCAGACGAGTCCTCCGATTCTTTATAGGTCTTTTGACTCGTAGGCTGCAAGGGGTAAGTATTTATCCAGGGTCTTATGCGGTCCGCGGCAACGACAGTTTCAAACGATTTACTTTTTTGTCAAACCCAGGAACATTACTTATCTTATACCTAGCGTTATCGAGAACTTTAATTACTTTGTAGGGTCCAATAAATTTGAATAAAAGTTTGCTACTACTGCCCTTATTATAAAAATTCGTTCTAGTAATCTTAACTAAGTCTCCCTCCCTTTAAACGGCAGCGGGAGCTCGCTGACAATCATGTCGTAGCTTTTCCTTCCGCTGAGCGGCCTCTATGCTAGAACTGACATCATTCCTAATGGAATCTATGTTCTCTGATGTGTTATTAGTATTAATGCCGAGTTTATTGGCTAAGTTGTCTGGAAACCTACAACCAAACAGAGCCTCCGATGCCGTTTTTCCAGTTGAAGCATTAATTGTATTATTTATACCCCACTGTATTTTTCCCAAGCACGTGTCCCAGTCACGCTCATCTTTACCAGTATTTTGCTTTTTCACGGAATTCAATATTGTCTGGTTGAAACGTTCAGCCTGACCGTTTGCTCTGGGACACGCGACTGCGTTTAATACGTGTTTAATCCCGTGAAGGTCACAAAATGTCTTAAAATCGCCCGAAGTAAAGGAAGTCCCTCGATCAGATATGATACGAGACGGTAAGCAAAAGTCTTAAAATAAACTTTCCAGAACTTTAAGGGTGCTTGTCGTTTTTGTGTCCTTCACTGATTTTACAAATACATATTTGGTAAAGCCATCGACCACAGTAAGAATGTAAGAGTTGCCTTTCTTACTTTTCGTGAACGGACCCAGGTGGTCAATGTGAACGGTGTGGAACGGAACGCTGACCTTTTGAATAAGATACAAATGGCCAGTTTTCTGATTCTTAGCGCTGTCCTTATTATAAGCGCATTAAATACAGGAATGGATGTACTTTTTAACAAATTTACGTAACTTAGGGAACCAGTACTGTGCCTGAATCTTTTCTATCGCTTTCGTCTCACCTAAGTGCCCGATGTCGTCATGATTTGACCGACAGATCTGAAACCGTGCACTGCGAGGTATCACAAGACATAACTTGTCGTCTACTATAGAGTCTATGATCTTTCACAACAAAGTTTTTCTTAATGTCTCTTGATTCCTCGCTGTTGTCAGGCTTCAAGATCTTGACTATTCTAACAATGTCTGGGTCAGTCATTTGTATTGTTAAAAGTCAATCATCCGTACCGATATTATATACCGTTACAGTCAAGTCATCGATAAGGTCTGTTAATCTAGTATTGCGACTTAAAGCGTCGACGTGGGCCATTTGAGCACCTGGTCTATATTCGATATGAAATGTGAATTCGCTTATCTGAAGCCACCATCGGGCAATGCGTGGCACAAGATCACGTTTGGTGAGCGTGGTTATAATAGCATGACAGTCAGTGACTACCTTGAAGTCGGTCCCTAACAGATACACCCTAAACTTCTTCAAGGAACAGACAATCGCCAAGGTCTCTAACTCGTAGGAGGAATGCAGGTGTCGTTCCTCGGGCGTAGTTTGCCTACTAAAATAGGCTACCGGTTTGAGATTCCGCGGATGTTCCTGCCACTGTAATAGTATGCCACCTATACCTAAAGCACTGGCGTCTGTATGAAGTTCTGTATTATTATCTTATATTCTGTATCTTGGGATTATATAGAGACAAAATTGGATGCTCTATAAGATTGTCTCTTAACATTGAGAACGCCCTAAATTTTTTGTCAGACCATCGAAAGGGAACATCCGTTTTTAGCAAATTAGTAAGAGGTCGCGCCATCTCACCGAAATCCTTGACAAATTTCCTAAAATACCCTGTTAAGCCCAAAAACTGACGGACTTCATGAACAGTTTTTGTGACCGGAAACTCTTTGACAGCCAAAATCTTATTTTCATCGGGCCGTATCCCATTGACGGAAATTTCATAGCCCAAATACTTTATAACGTTATCAAAGAATCTGCATTTCGATAGTTTTAGGGTCAAACCATATTCGCGCAATAGTTTGAGGATTTCCTCTAGTCTGCGAAACCCCTGTTCTAGACTTTCCGATGGCACAAGAATGTCGTCCAAATACGCCAGCGCCGAATCAAACCGTTTGGCACCAAGCATTTTATTTATGAGTCTTTGAAAGACCGTTGAAGCATTGGCAAGACCGAACGGCATTTGTTTGAACTCATAGTGGCCGTCCGGCGTTACAAATCCCGTATAGCGACGGCTCTCCTGTGCCACCGGGATTTGATAATATCCCGATGCGAGATTTAACGAGGTAAAGAAACAATTACCACTGAGATTACTCAACTGATCGTCTATCAGGGGAAGGGGAAAACAGTCCTTTCTAGTCTTATTGTTTAGCGCCCTGAAGTGTACACAGAGAAGCTGTTCACCTGTCTTTTTCCTTACCAATAGAATTGGGCTTGCGAATTCGGACTCGGATTCCTGTATTACATCGTTTTGCAATAGATCCTCGACTATGTCACGTACTTGTTCTCTTTAAGAAAAAGAGAGGCGATACGGTCTATAAACTATAGGCCTATCATCATTTAAATCAATGGTAATTTCCACGTCCTTTGCCAGTCCTATTTCACCAAGATTCATGGCGAAACAGTCACGGTAAGACTGTAGTAAATTGTAAAGTCTGTCCAAGTCCTTATCACTGACGCCCTTGCCTACCTTAATCTGTGTTCGATCTAATGGTTCCATCGTGGAAATCCGACTAACACTGCAAATTGTTCTGGCATTGCTCTGGCTAAAAACGCATTATGGGAAATTACCAACTTATCTGATTGTAAATTAGTTACTACTACCTGGCCTTTTCCTTGCTCAATCCGGCAAACGCCCTGGTGCAAATGATATTCTCGGCCTGGTTCGGCGCAATTATGTCCCTCCATGTAAATATCACCACAGAACGTGGGGCCCTCAGTACATACTTCAACCAGTCCAGTCTGTTGCACTTCAGCACAGCCTACATTCCTAAGTCTTATGCTACCGTCGTGTCGGGGAAATTGGTCGAAAGCGGGGCTTTTGTACAACAGGAGCTTGTCGGAATCCTTCAAGACGGTAACACATGGTAACTCAGTAAAATCTTGGCCTATTAGAAGGGGTGCGCAAGAATTCGTCATGAACTACTAAAACTTCGACACAAGCTTCGACTTCGTCAAGTCTTAACGTAATGAAACTCCTATAGATTGGCATAACAGAGAAATTCCCAAAGCCTTTAATTGCAAGAAGCTCGTTGAGGCATTTCGACAAGTTTAACTCCCTTGCTTCGGATTCACGCATCAGGGTGCATACACTGCCAAAGTCTACGTAAGCCAGAAAGTCATGATTGTTAGCGACAACTTTCTTGTAGAATTTGTCATTAGTGTCGTTAACAGTAGAAATCGTCAGTCTTTCGGTCTTCGCTTTTGTTAACAGTTGTCTGTCGGGGAGTCAGAGGAACGAGACCACACGTCACTGAATCGTGTCCTACCCTTGAACATTTTTGTCATTTTATTATGGGATTCGGGCATTTATTAAAGGCATGTCCCCGTGAGCGGCAATTAAAACACGTTATGCCCTCATAAGTTGGAGCAGAATTTGTGAATCGATTGGGTCTCATTTGTTTGGTCGGAAAACTTGGGAAACTCTCATCTACGCTTCCTATTATAAGTCAAGTCATTAGGTCGCTGAGAAATGAGGAAGTTTAAAAGATCCTCTGGCTCCCTACAATTCAATGCTTGCGCGCCGTTTCTAATTGATTTGTCTAAGATACCATGAACAACGCAGTCTACTGCTTTTTCACCTTTGATTTCACATCGATTTAACAACGTTAGTTTATCATAGAAGTAATCCCGCAAGTTCTCATTATAACGTGTCGTGCACGCTAGCATCTCAAGAAGCCGATCATAATTTTGCTTATTGGGAAATGCTTTTCGAAGCTTTGCCTGCCACTCGTCCCAGTTAAAACTGACTGACGGTAAAGCCTCGAACCACTTCTTCGCAAGACCAGTCAACTTTTGAAGAGCAAAATGTATGGTCTGCTTCTGATCCCAGCCATAAATACATGAACACTACTCTACTCTACTAACTCAAATTCCAACTCAAACGAACTCCAACTCAAACTATAACCTAAATTCCAACTCAAACTTCAACTCCAACTCAAACTACAACTCAAACTCCAACTCGCACTCGAACACTAACCCAAACTCCAACTCGAACTCCAACTTGAACTCGTACACTAACTCAAACTCCAACCCGAACTCGAACTCGTACACTAACTCAAATCCCAACTCAAACTTGAACTTCAACTCAAACTACAACTCAAATTTCAACTCGAACTCGAACACTAATGCAAACTCCAACTCGAACTCCAACTTGAACTCATACACTAACTCAAGCCCCAACCCGAACTCCAACTCGAACTTTTACACTAACTCAAATTCCAACTCAAACTTGAACTCCTACCCAAACTACAACTCAACCTCCAACTCGAACTCGAATATTAACGCAAACTCCAACTCGAACTCGAACACTAACGCAAACTCCAACTCGAACTCCAACTTGAACTCGTACACTAATTCAAACTCCAACCTGAACTCCAACTCGAACTCGTACACTAACTTAAACTCCAACTCAAACTTCAAAAACCGGCTCGAACTTCAACTTGAACTCGAACTCCAACTCGAACCCCGGCTCGAATTTCAACTCCAATCACTCAAACTCCAATTCGAATTCTCATTCAAACTCAAACTCCAACTCGAACTGACTTACTTTTTCTTATCTTATTCAAACTTAAACTCAAATCATTATCATCAACCTTATCTTCAGTCTTAAACTCAAGTCAACTCATCAACTTCATCTTCAGACTTAAACTAAAGTCAAAATCACTTAAACTCGAGGTCAAAACTATTGAGCCTCGTCTATTTAAACTTGAACTCTCACCAAAATCATTCAAACTTGAACGGAGTAAACATAAAATCTATACCCATATGTGGACAGTTACCCATGTAACGTACGCGATAATAAAACTTAAGATAAGAAGAAACTTAAGTGGATGGGTTGATTACATGAAATGAAAATTAAGTGCCAGGTATTAATTAGAATGCCGAACATCAGCTGCACTGTAATCTTTTCATGCTACTTAAATTCATTTTTTATTGATTAAATTGTATTATTATTGTTTAGACACCCAATTCCATGTTTACCTAATGTGTACATCAAGTATATTAAAGGTATTGTATTATGATTATGATCACAATATAATGTAATATTAGTATTAGGTTATTCGTGTTATTACTTAGTATTAACTTAGGCTGTAATTAAACACTATTGAATACCAACATGTATGCAACAAATGCGAGCTTTTCTAAGCAAGCATATAAATGTGATTCGTTGTACTAGTGATTTAGTGTAAATAAAAAAAAAGTGTTAACGCGTTTATGGGCGTATTAAAATGTGTAAAATGAGCGCATTAAGCTAGCACTAAACTTACACTAGAATGTACACTAGATAAGTATGTAACTCTTGTAGTTCATGTTATTAATAGACTTTTTTTTTTTAACAAGCAAACCATTTTTTTTTATTGTTTACATTTTATTATTATTGTTTTGACTAAACATCAGTTTTAATGAGTTCCTTCATATTTATACACATAAATAAGTGCACAAATAGAAAAGTATAAGTAAATTCTTTAGAAAACAAGCGTTTTATCGTAAGTTTGTAGAATGGCGAGACATACGTAATCAACAATGTATCGTTGCTGATCGACGGTTAGAAATTTAAACTTAGTTGAGGACAAAGAAAATACGTTACCCGTTTAACGATCTAATACCACTTGTGAGTTACTAACTTTTTATAAAAGAACTCATCCATTTACACTTGTGGAATTGAAATTGTAACACGGTTGCAATAGTCATAAGATTTCACTGGTTAATCAAAAGGTACATAGAAATATTTCTAAAATACCTGTTTGGCTCGCAGATAATTACCACTTCTGACCTTTCATAAATCTAGGTTAAATCTTCTATAATTCTTGTTCTATAAAGGTTCTAGGCGTGTTAGAAGTCAGATTGTAACATTTCTTTCAAAAAACTTTGTAATTTGTCCCCTGGCAGATGGGACAGAATAATAACAATAGATAGTTGATTGACCCAAATCTATCTATACATACAGTAAAGCTGAAGAGGGTTGAAAGTCTGTCTTACTGCTGGAAGATATTCGAAAAAAGTTGGCTGGGGATACTTAGAATCGATAACAGAACACGTTCCAACAGTTTTTAGAATTTTTGTCTGTTCATCTGTTTATGTGATCGCGCATCACGTGAAAACGGCTGAACGGATGCGGAAACTTTACTAATCTGTCTAGAAAATTCCCGGCCGGTGCAAAGGGGTTAAACAATGAGGTTGAACTTTGTATGGGAACTCCTTGAACCTATGAGCTAAAGACTTGAAAATTGGCAAGCATAATATTTGACTAGAAAGTAAAAAGAACACCATTCAAACTTTTAGCAAAATATGGATAAAACGTGAAAAACACGGGATGTAAACTAATCTGATTAGAAAATTCCCGGCCGGTGCAAAGGGGTTAAACAATGGGGTTGAACTTTGTATGGGAACTCCTTGAACCTATGAGCTAAAGACTTGAAAATTGGCAAGCATAATATTTGACTAGAAAGTAAAAAGAACACCATTCAAATTTTTAGCAAAATATGGATAAAACGTGAAAAACACGGGATGTAATAGTACATTGTGATACAAGTGAGGTATGTTGATAATTACATCAGAGGCGGAATTATCACGCGAGCCGCAGGTGAGCGTGATAAGAGAGCCGAGGATTGAAATTATCAAAGCTAACTCGCGTTTCATACATTTTGCGAGGAAAAAATCCTTTTCATAAGATGAAAAATTTGATTGGCCTGCCAAGTTATTTTCTTTACTTATTGATGTCAACAGGTTTTTACTCACATGTTGTATACATCGTCAATAATTTCTATTGGCGTCCATTTTTTTTATCACTTTTTTAGTCACCACGAATCAACATTTTTGTTAATAACCAAACACGCATTTAGCAATGTTTACAAATATCTGTGAAATAACCTATAATGGCGCGCATGATTCTTTTTTGTGAAGTTTGCGCAGTGCGCGGGCATTAGATGAAATCTCTAAACAGACAATACAAAAAAATATAAATAATTTCTTTTTAAAATGTTATCTTTGTTAATTCGGTATCCAAAAAGAAATAGTCAATAAATTAACAAAAAGGATTTAATTTGTTTAGTCGAGTAAGAATCCATTAGCCGAGAATCAAAAAAAAGGTGTACATTCTGTACAACCCGGTTAGTTTAAGAATGCACCGTGTGCATGCATACATCTTGCTGCAAGGTGCCAACGTGACTTAATCGGGATATAACCATAACACACAAGTATCGTAATGTTATTAAACACGCGTGTTTAATATCCAGGATTATGAGCCTAAAAGCGACACAATAAGAGGTACGTTACTAGCAATTGTGTTGAAAAATATATTATATTTTAACGCCCTGCTGCCCGCTGCCGTTCACAACGCGGCCTTACTTACCGCGCTCAACTACCGTCTGAGGAGGGTTTTCAAGATTAAGGTGTGGATTTGTTTTTTTTTTTTTATATAATATAGGAGGCAAACGAGCAGTCGAATCACCTGATGGTAAGCGATAATCGACGCCCATGGACACTTAAAAACACCAGAAGAGTTGTAGGTGCGTTGCCGGCCTTTAAGATGGGAGTACGCTCTTTTCTTGAAGGCTTGAAGGTTGTAACAGTCCGGAAATACCGCAGGCGACAGTTCATTCCAGAGTTTGGCTGTGCGAGGCAGAAAGTTTCGGGAGAAACGCACAGTTGAGGACTGCCAACCATCTACGTGGTGAGAATGGAAAAGCTGTCGCGTAGGGCGATGGCGGAAGAAGCGGCGGGGATTAATCCGAACAATTCTTCGGAACACTCCCCATTGTACATGCGGTAGAAAATGCAAAGCGAGGCTACGCAGTGCTAAGGGATCAAGCTGATCGGAAACACGCTGGCAGCCGACAATTCGAATCACTCTCCGTTGAATGCGGTCTAGAGGGAGGAGTTGGTACTGAGGAGCCCCTGCCTGTGGGCAGATGATAACAGTATTCCATATGTGGACGGACCTGCGCCGTATACAGCTGTAGGCGGTGAGCCGGCGTGAAATACTGTCTCGATCTGTTGGGCACACCGAGCTTCATCGAGGCTAATTTGGCCTTACCCTCCAAGTGGCCGCGGAACTGGACTTCTTTCGAAATCTCGACGCCAAGGATACCGATGCTGGCTGTGGCTGCTAGGGGAGTGCTCTCAAATCGTGGAGATGCCGGAAACGCTAACTTTTTGCGGTAAATGCACAAACTTGTGTCTTCGTGGGGTTAAAACGGATTAGATTAAGTCGGCCCCATTCTGAGACTTCTTTTAGGGAAGACTCAATTTCAGACACAAGTTTGTTTCGACTCTCAATGACGTTTTCCCGAGAAATATTGGCACGGCCGGTGTAAAAGGCATCACCCGTACCATAAATAAAGTATAAGAAGATATATCCACGCCATACATTAAAATGAATCCGCCTTATTTGCTGTGAGCACCAGGGGGCGTTAGTGAACTGGTATGTACATTTGCTCTCAGCAAAAGATGTCGTTTATATCAATATTGCCTTTTACGGATTATCAAATACACTAACGGCATCTGTACCTACAACAGGTGATGTTGTAAAAAATCTGTTTTACGCGGTCAATAGATGTCACTTTGCAAGATAGGTTTACACAAAGTAAAATAATAGTATTTTTTTTCTGTTTTGTTAGAGCACACGCGACCAGTCAATAAAATGTTCAATTTTCGTACCTTTTCTTAGAACCTCCACCGTACCATCATGTACCATAAATAAAGTACCTATATAAGCAACCTTACATAAGACCGCAGCCAAAGTTCCACTACTTGCTACTTAGGTATGTGGTGTGTTCTTGGGGGTAAGCTTGCCAGGGCTCCCGAGGGGGGAGTTATGTGGATCCCCACTATCAACAAAACTCATCTTGTTTGATGATGTGCATTTGTACTATCAATCTCAAAGCTGTACCTTGATTCGTCTATTTGCTGCCATGCGATTTATTGTGCTAGTGGCTCTATGTGCTGTAGAAACTAGCGAACCTGTCTTTTTTTTAATTTCTAAAAAGTAACAGAAAAAACTATATACTAAACCGAACCTGCTCACAAAATTTCACGAGAATCGGTTAAGAATGCGACCTGTAGAGGAGAACAGCCGGACAGCTGGACAGACACCGGACATACGAACGATTTTCGGCCCAAGCTGAAGCGTAGAACTTCGTTCGCTTCGCTCCCTCGATCGATAAAATCACAGCACATTGAATACTCAATTCAGTAAAGGATCGGAATCGCGCTTTTGACACTTCTGGATTTTTCAAGATTATTATTACCAGGAACAACTGTAGGAGGACGACTATAGAACAAACTTAAGGAACAATAGGAAGGTACCTTAATATACAAAATTTAAAAACTATTGAGGTTGAAAGCTTCAGTTATAAAAAAAGGTGCGAACACCACAGGCAAGGCAGTAGTAAAAAGCCTCCGATCGCATTTTGTTTGCCCTTGCGTGCGTACATGCGATCCGAGACATTCTTCTATTTACTGCCTGTGAGTAATGCAGATTTCCTTGAGAAAAGTAAGGTAAAAGGTAAGGGTTCAATAACACGTATTATATGTAAATTATTTCATTTACTTTGCAGTAAGTAGCCTAATTTTTTGCTGATTTTGTAGATTTCTTTTGTGAGATTTACAAATTTTTTTTTTTTGTAACTATGTATTTTTTTAAAACATCTACGTGCTCTGAATAAATACAATTTGAATGTGTTTAAATAATCTGTCGGATGCGTTGCTCGACGCCGCCGCCCCCACGTCCACGCAAGAGGAGCTTTCTTCCAGATGTCTTTTTATTTGAGGAGCCTCAGTTGGACGTGATGATGTGATGAGGGCTGTGGCGATGCGGGTTGTGGTGCTGAAGTTGGCCACTCCTCAGGATCATTGTCAGGTTTTCTTACTTTGTCCGGTAGGTCGCACGTCAATGAATGTAATTTCAGTACCAGATCCTGAAATTTAAAAAATAAATATTAAACTAAACAATATTATCCGAGCATACTTAAATTTTGTTAATCGTCCCCTTTACCCCTTCCGTTGAGTTGATAGAATTAGGACTCATACGATAGATCGATTAGGTAGTGTCTGTATACGTTTGTTAAGTCATTCATGTGTGGAGGAGACACATTTTTTTAAGTAATTTGAAATTCAAAGGTGTATGTGAAGTCCCCAACACGCACTGGGCCAGCGTGGGCACTACTGCCCGTTCCCTCTCATCCTTGAGAGGAGGGCTGTGCCCAGCAGTGGGACGTATATAAGCTGATTTATTGTTTATATTATTATTAAATTATACTGCTAATATTTTCAAATATGCTTGCCGCCGTATGCTAATAAAAACCGGCTATATGTGAAACCTAACTAACCTAACCTAACAATCCTAACATCTTATAAGCATTTTTTTTAGTTCTGCGTGTTTAGCTAAGAAATTCAATACATTACATACATAATTAATTACTTACTAACTGTAAAAAACGCTGTAATGGAATTAATAAAGCTTTTTTATTTTTATTTATTTTATTTATATGTGATATAAAAACACCACGTGCTTTTATGATGCCAATAAGTAAGCTAAAAATAAAGAATGATTTCTTCTAAGTACAATTTAGCTTGAAAGAAAGGAGTTGGATTTAGCCGGATCATAAATAAATATTTCCTCTATGGTCGAATTGACTCCCAGACGAAGCAAGCAATTTTATGAAAATCTTTGAGTGCAGTATTACTTACTATAAAATATTGAATAATATCTAATTTCAGTAAAATATCTTATCTACAATATTTAAGGTACTGTCCCTTCAAGTTGCATAGCGCTGGGACAGCCTGTATATATTTTCAAGTATAAGTTGCTTGGACCAACAACACCGACGGGAAGAAAGGGTGTGGTGCTTTTGTAACCCGACACCAAACGCAATATTTTCTTAAAGCTATCTCGTTTGACATGAACGGATACCAATGCCATCCTGTTTTCAATGATAAATATATTTTTTGTACATTTCCCATGTGTGCCTTAAGGAGTCCCTTTTCAGAAAAATTGTCATCATGTTTTTAAGAAAATACTATTTGAACAATAAAAAATCAAGACATACCTTGCATTGGGTGCTCTACAGACACAAAGCTAATAACATCAATTGATTTATCTTCACAGTGATAGTGTCTAGTAATAGCTGTCCCGGTCAACCTTCTCTGGTTATCATTGTGACTCATAGCAGGATTCAAAATGCACTTCACAAAGATAGCAGTACTTTAACTGATCAGGTGTCAAAGATGTGAGATTGATGTTGCCTGAAATTAAAAATAAATAAAATAAAATATATATTAAGGGGCAATCTTACACAAGTTGAACTAGTCCCATTGTAAGCTCAATAAGGCTTGTATTATGGGTACTAGACGACGATATATATAGTTCCAATAGGTATAAATACATAGAAAACATCCAAGACTCAGAAACAAATATTTGTGCCCATCACACAAAAAAAATCCCTTACAGGGATTCGACCCCAGGACCTCTTGCTTCATAGGCAGGGTCATTGCCAACTAGGCTAAAGCAGTCGTCATAAAACTAAATACTTAGATATTATTAATTTCCATCAAGTACATTTCTTGTAAAAAAACCTGCCAAGCCTTCCGGCCTGAAAAGTAGTGAAATCTCAAGCTAAACCAAGTACTTCAGCCATCATTTCCGGTTAGATATTTTCACGAATTGGCAATCACACTGCGAATAAGTAAATTCAAAAGATTCAAAATAAAATGCCAACAAGCAAACTCCTAACTAGTTTATCATTACCATTAGGTACAGTGCAAACATGAAATGAAGGATTAATAAGGACACTAATCAGTTTGGAGCGAGATATAAACTTATTTTAACGTAAGTAACGCGATAAAAAACTGAAGTACAAAACGATGTTTTGGAACATTGATAAAAAGTCAAGTTGACTGACGCATGCCCGACGTCACCAAGTATGTATGTACTTAGTTGTATAATTTTATTTATTGTAAATAAAATAGAGCTTACCTGAATTGTTAATCCAGATCCGTAGGCGATTTTTATCACTAACTGGAAAACGAAACAATGTGTGACAGTTTATGAATTGGCACCGATGTGTCATTTTCGTAAATGCAATAATATCAAATCAGTCCGGTAGAAGTCCAAGTGGTCGTATGTAAATCACTGGCAAACAAATCCGTTTCTAAATCAAATCGTAGGTCCATTCAAATAAGCGGAGGTCAAATTTTAAAAGAATAACATTAACAATATGTTCGTGGTAGAGTTGATACCTATCGTCTCTAGTTTCAGTGTGGCCAGTTAAGTCTCTATCTTTCCATATACTTCTGACGTTTTGACTTTGCCCATGTAATTACACGTATATTTTCACTACGCTTTTATAAAAAAATATCATACCGCAGGTTATCTTTATTTGTATTTTTAATTGAGACAATAAACTCATACTAAATCATTTTTTTCGCTTTTTTACAAATGGACAAAGTTTATTCTGTTTACCTACAATTTAAAGGAATAATTTTGTAGCAACATTTTCTCATTTCGTCTCTGTAATCTGTGTTTCGTCTGCACTGAGTCGTTTCGTTGTACGCAGTTCTCTTTACTATTATACAGTTTCAAAGACGAGTGCGAAGTGATAAGAAATAAATAATTATGCTCCATTATTTATTAATAATTTAAGAGATTGCAGTCACTTTATGTTTATTTTAATTTAATGTAAAATATTTGTAACACGCAGTAATTCATTTGTTGTAATATATAAGATGTCGAAATGGAACGTTACGCAGAGATGTTAAAAATAATAAAATAAATTGGAAATTAGTATACAGTTAGCGACGTTGCCAGATCGAACTACGGCGCTGCCAGCGCGAGCTGACAACGTCGCGCGTCGTAAGCACTTCGATAATTTTAGGTACTTATTGGCAATTTGAATCATAAATTGCTACATACTCAAATGTGAATGGCAGTAGGTACATATTATAGGTATTATTCTTTATTTATGGTACTAGATACCTATGTAAAGAAAGAATATTCAAATAAGTTGTAAAATAAAAACAGTTTTACGTATAGGTCCCGAATAAATGTATGTTATATTTTTTACTTACTGTAGTATTCTGATGTTTTAGGGACTAGGTTACCTATTCTAATAATTATCTACTAAACTCATCAGTTGCATCACAATCCTCCTAGCGATATTCCCGGGTGTGTCCCTAAAGGAGCCAGGGGTCCGCTTTGACACCCAATCCCAAGATTTGGCATAGGCACTAGTTTTTACTTCATCTTATTTAAAAACTCTTCGTACGTTTTCGTTTTTCTTCCCGTGGGTGTCGTAAAAGTCGACTAAGGGAGCAGGGTTGAAGTGTGTTGTGGGCGATGGGCTAGCAACCTATCACTGCAATATCACATTTTGTCGATCTTTTTTATACCCACATTTATGCTAGAAGTGGCGCTGGAACATAAGTTTCATGTGCTCTGCCTACCCCTTTTGGGAATAAAGGCGTGAATGTATGTATGTATGTACGTATGTATGTTTTCTTTTTGAAGTGAAAACTTCTTTAGCGGCGCTGAGCACTTTTTGGGATGGGGAAAAATTGTTAAACTCGCGACAGATATTTGTGACATCAGATGCGTAAGAGGCCACGTGACCGTAGGAGGATGGCGAGAGATTCGGGACGAGGCTGGGGTCGGGGGGGAAAACGGGGATTTGACTAGGGGCACATAGTTCTAATTTGTACTTTATTGTTAACAGTATAAGGTCGTAACACATTTTCCGTAAATGCAAATTCCATTTTGTTTTATCAAACTTTTATATATTGCTGTTAGCCGATTCGACTTCATTCAAAACTGAACGCTATTCGTAACGTATAAAGCCGTTAAACACTTTGCAATTGCATATTCTGCAAATAAATTTGTAATTTTGTCCGCGCGTCCTTTACCGCTTTGCTATTGAGCAAATTCGAATAGTTCGAATTTGGACGTTATTCCTAAAGAGATAAAGCTTTGAAAAATATTTGGCAATGGCAAAAACAAATTGGTATTTTATTTCTTCGTCTCCTTCATCAATTTTGCCGAGTTAAGTTGAACTATAGCGTACTACTAATAAGTTTGTTATTAGATATATTGGCACGCAGGGGGAGAGGGGGGCGGAAGGTATTTTTTTTGCAAAATTAAAATTATTCTAGTTTTCACTTCTGCCGGCACTCCCGAAGTGCAAAAACCGATAGGTCTTTTTACAAGTTTTATAGTAACTTGACTTCTTTCGTATGTAAGTATAAAAGTATGTATGTAAGTTGTCCGTCAAATCTTGCAAGTTAAATTTGACCCACTTCCCGGTGACCGATTGAGCTGAAATTTTGGGTATAACTATAGTTTGGATGACATTCAATATTATGGTACCATCGAGCTGATCTGATGATAGAGACAGAAGGTGGCCATAGGAACTCCGTAATAAAACCATATAACCCCATCGAGTTGGGGCTCGTTAGAATCGTCTCAATGAGCAGTTGATGATGGTATACAGAAAAGTACAGTCGGCAATAAAAGCTTGTACCAAAAATTAAATTTTTGACAGAAACTTATTTATATATTTTCGTAACAACAATGCGTTTAGGTTTAGTAAATATATCAGGTTTAAAACAGCACCATCTATGGACACTTATCCTGCTAGAATCCTGCGCATGTATACTTTGTCCACTTACAAGCTAAGCTGTAATAAAGGTCAAGCCGTTCACTAGATGGCGCACAAATAAAGGATGTTATAATTTTTTTTGAATCGATTTACGATCTATTAAGGCCTGTGTCTGGTTGTTTTTTTTTTTTTAAGTTGATAAGTGAAAATGAATATCTATTAATGATAATATTTGAGATTTCGTATAATGTAAAATATTAATATCCGTCAGTGGTGCTCCAAGCGACATCTCTTAACGTTCTTCAGAAATATTCGACCGCAGTATGGGATAGTTACTCTATGCTATATTTACTTTATGCCCGTACTATCATCCGCATAACAATGAATGCCGCTGATTTGCAACATGTGATTAATATGCAGGAGGAACAGCGTGGGTGATAGCACACAGCCTTGGGGGACACCAGCATTTACAGACATGGAGTCAGAGCATTCACCGTCGACTACGACCTTTATGCTTCTGTCTGTTAAAAAGCTGCTGACCCACTCGCATAATTTCTCTGGGAGCCCATAGGATGGAAAGGATGGATTCCTCGTGTAATATTTTCTAGCTCGACAACAGCTTTATGTAATCGATTTAAAAAACCAAGGCCATATATACACGACAATATGAACAATGAACTTATATTCACGTGTAGATATTACACGTGAATAAACATAACCGCATAACAATCACGCATGGAAATTCACTGTATCTATAATAATATGTTTTTCATTATGCTATACCTATACCCTAAGTACATTATTTTATGATACCTACACCTGGCAATTACCGACCGCTACACGTCCATGTGCGCTAAATCCTATTACGTACAATATTGTACTCACCACGGGCGGAAGTTGAGAAGCAGATCGCATATTTATCGCCCTTGCCCTCGGCTAGGGACGTCATATAAATAAATAATAAATAATATATAAATATAAGGGGACAATCTTACACAAATCGACCTAGTCCCATAGTAAGCTCAGTAAGGCTTGTGTTATGGGTACTAGACGACGATATATATAATAGATATAAATACTTAAATACATAGAAAAACATCCATGACTCAGAAACAAATATTTATGCTCATCACACAAATATTTGCCCTTACCGGGATTCGAACCCAAGACCTGTCATATACCTGCATGGTTAGCACAAGACGCCGCGGCGAGAAAGATATCCGTCTCTTTTTGATTAGAACACGTAGAAAGGGACGTATACTCTATCTCGCTGCGACGCAGCTCGCGCGCCGTCTTATAATAAACGTGCTGCGATGTTTTACCGCTCTAGGTGAATAATAATACTATTGTAGTAGTTAAAGCAATAAGAAGAGAGCTACGGTAGCCTAGTGGTTCACACATGCGGCTGTCAAGCGGCGGTCTTGGGTTCGAATCCCGGCTCGTACAGTCATATAGTTAATAGCTGCAAGAGTAGGCAAATATTTCAGATTCAGATTCAGATCTTTATTTTGCCTTATTAGATAATAAATACCATGCAAAAATTGTATACATCAAAACACACACACACACACAAAACAAAAAACAAGAAAAAAAAAACAGAACATGTCAGACGTCAACATAACAACTATACATATAAATAATAAAATATCTTTGGATGTCTTAGCAATTATTTACAACGCCAAATTTACACGCATCTGGTCAGAAACGCAAAATGCCAGTTAGACAAAAGGCCAGAAACGCATAATGCCAGAAACGCATAATGCCAGAAACGCGAAATGCCACTTTTATTTGCCTGCATGATAGTCCTTTTGCTGGGTTCCCAATTCTACAGATTCTCAAGTTTACAGATTCTCAATTCTAAGGCAGGTCCGTGTAGGTACGACGACGAGCGAAGAGAGGAGGAGTGTTAGGTGTACTGCGACCCTACGCCCGCGAGCCGAGCGAGCGAAGCGAGCGCGCCGCGGCAGCGGCCGGCGAAGCGCCAGAACCGATTTTTAGGGTTCCGTAGTCAACAAGGAACCCTTATAGTTTCGCCATGTCCGTCCGTCTGTCCGTAAGAATTTACGTGTAGGTACTAAAGTTGAAATTATTATCTGAAGAACACGTAACCCATCAGTAGAATTGGGAATCTGTAGGATTGGGAATCTGAAGAATTGGGAATCTGTAGAATTGGGAACACAGCAAAAGGACTATCATGCAGGCAAATAAAAGTGGCATTTCGCGTTTCTGGCATTATGCGTTTCTGGCCTTTTGTCTAACTGGCATTTTGCGTTTCTGACCAGATGCGTGTAAACCAAAACATCGTGAGGAAACCGGTCTAATCCCAATAAGGTCTAGTTTTCCCTGTGGGTTGGAAGGTCAGATGGCAGTCGCTTTCGTAAAACTAGTGCCTATGCCAAATCTTGGGATTAGGTGTCAAAGCGGACCCCTGGCTCCTTTAGGGGCACAACCGGGATTAACATAAGTAAGTAAGTAAGTAATTTATTTTGCTTAAAATGTGGTAGGTAAGTACATAAGATGGCATACATTAACAATAGAACACACATTTTACCAACAAATGGCATGCAGAATGAGAGTAGATACATAAATTCCTACAATAATTTAATTAATTTAAAATGTCAATAAAATAAAATATCACAATCATTAAAAATTAAAATACTTAAAGAGAAATTCCTGAATAATTTAACATATCAATAAAAATATCACAATCATTAAAATTTAAAATACTATAAGAGAAATTCCTGAATAACTTACTTAATTTAACATGTCAATAAAATAAAATATAATAGTCACTAAAATTTAAACTAAAAACTTGCAAATAATAATAATAATGTATGTGTTACATGTCCAGATATGGAAAATCCTTTAATGAGTAAACATTTTTATCATTAAGCCATTGGTGCAGTTTCCTCTTAAAAAGCCTTATATTCATGAACCGTAGCTCGATAGGTATTTTTAACCGACTTAAAAAAAAAGAGGAGGTTCTCAATTCGGTTGTATTTTTTATTATTATTATTATTAATAATTTAATTTTTATTATGTTTAATGTTTGTTACCTCAGAACTCCGTTATTGATGAGCCGATTCGTAAAAGTTTTTTTTTGTTTGTAAGTAGGTAGCTCCAGGTGGGTCCCATTTTTTTCAAAAATTCCACTGGATGATGGGATCCATGAGGAATTGAGGGAACTCCTCAATTATATTAGGCACGCGTGTAGTGATTTAGGTATTTTCTATTTTAACTCGTGTATTTACACCCGGTAATCATAAATTTGGTGGAGTGGAATTGATGATGAAGACCCCGATGACTTATGGAATTCCTCGATTATGTACTTAAAAGTACAAATGTACGTCACAGATTCTGATAAGATTCCGTTGAAATAGCAACTAATGAAGTGCCAAAGGTGATCCTTGTGGAATCGACGGAAGTCCTCAAATATTATCGGGCCACATACAGCGATTGGGTTTTTTCCCCTAATAATCAACGCATTTGCTCTCGGAAATCAGTTCATGTGGTAAATTGGAAAATAAATGTGGAAATGTTCTCATGGCTTGGCGGAGTACTAAATTGAAGTCGGTTAAAACTTTGTTTTTAAAGTAAATTATGTTGTATATTTTTACACTGATGATTAAGAAGCTCTTTTTGTGCTTTGCTATTCGTGAAGGGGTATCCGGTAGAAGTCTGTCGGGACGCTAGGGAGATGATGAGTAGTTAAAGCAATAATGAGAGGCAACCAGATGGCTCGCGGTATTTGAGCTCCCGAAGCGTTGTGGAACTGTCCTGTGCAACCCGAACTGAGCCACCTGGACTGGAGCGGAAATTGGAGGGGTGGGGGTGAAAAAAAATGTGGCGTACTCGATTTAGACCAGCTGTTTATTATATTAACAGCGTACACACATTTCAGGCAAGCGCTGTTTCAGTCGGACTCGCGACAAACACTTTTTAGGGTTCCGTACGCAAAGGTTAAAAACGGGACCCTATTACTAAGACTTCGCTGTCCGTCCGTCTGTCTGTCACCAGGCTGTATCTCAAGAGCCGCGATAGCTAGACAGTTGACATTTTCACAGATGATGTATTTATGCTGCCGCTATAACAAAAAATACTAAAAAGAAAATAAAATAAATATATAAGAAAGAAAGAAAGAAAGAAAGATACATTTATTCACAAACACACAGGACACACGTGTTAAACAATAAAATAATCAAAAAACAGAAAACAGATAAAACATGAAACAAGTGTGTCTCTGCGGCAGTGAACCGGACACTGGCTCAGCATTATGCTGAGGTGTCAGACACCTGCAGCGCTGATTTTCAGCCAGCACCGTCAGTGACTCACGGAAACGTCATACAAATGTAATAAATAAACTACGTACAGTATTGGGACAGGCGAAAGAGAAATAAACATAAATAAAAAGTGAGATAATACATGTACACACTACCTAGATGCAGCTTCAATAAAATATTTATATTTACAGTACACATTAAAAACAAAGACTAGATAAGAAATTGGCATATTTATTGCTGTCACAGTGCTGGGGATTAGGATTTTGATTTCTGGAGCGTCAACAAATAGCCTTTAAGCATACGCTTAAAGGTGTATCTGCTAAGCGCCCTTTGGATAGGAGGAGGGATATCATTCCAGCACTTAGACGCCGCAAACTTGAAACTACCTCTGAACGCAGCGGTTCGGTGCATAGGTATAATGGCCATTGCCTTAAACCTGCACGCACTTTTGGACCATACCAGTTTATGAAAAAGGTAGGTGGGGGTTTCCTGTTTTACCACCCCGAACAGCAGAGTGGCCAGGTGCAGGCGCCGGCGTGCAGGCATGTTAAGCAAGTTAGCGGCGTTCAAGTATGGAGTGATGTGGGATCGGGGAGGGACTTTGAAACAAAAACGAGCACATGCGTTCTGCACTCGTTGTATGAGCCTCTTGGAACGACCAGTAATGCACCCATCATACACGACATCACAATAGTTTAACCTAGATAATACAAGTGATTCACATAGGTCAACACGCAAATCGACACTAAGGTAATCTCGTATATTATATAGAACTTTAAGGCGATAGAAGCAGTTACTCACAACATTAAGTATGTGGTTCTCAAAGCGCAGATTCCCGTCCATTAGAAGGCCGAGGTTGGTTGCTTCTACCACCCGTTCTATTGGTTCGCCCATGACGGCCACATTCCCGGAAGTTAGAGCTTCAAGGTTATTAAGGGTATTACGGATTTGATGTTTTGAGCCAAAAACCACATATTTCGACTTGCTAGGATTAAGAACTAAACAGTTCTTGTCCGACCAAGAGGAAATACGGTCAAGGTCAGCATTTATCATGTTTATGGCAGCAGATGTGTCTGACGGCGAGCTAGAAAAGTAAAGTTGCACGTCATCCGCGTACAGGTGATACTTACAGCTCTCTATACTGTTAGTGATGTCAGCGCTATACAGTATAAAGAGCAGAGGCCCGAGTATCGAACCCTGCGGTACTCCTCTTGTCACAGGACAAACAGAGGACCGCAGAGCACTACCATCCACCCTACGCAACGCAACTGTCTGCGCACGGCCAGACAAATAGCTACTGAACCATTTTGTAGCAGTGACATCAAACCCGTAATAAGACATCTTGGATAATAGTAGGGGCACGCTAATGCAGTCGAAGGCCCTGGAGAAATCTAAAAGAACTAAAAAGGTACTTTTACCAGCATCGCAAGCCTGTAGGATGTTATCGACTACGTCGAGCAACGCAGTAGCTGTCGATCGACCCTTGCGAAAACCGGACTGCAGTTCAGGGAGTATGCTGTTTTTCTCCAGGTAATCGGACAGCTGTTCGCAAACTACCCGTTCTATTATCTTTGATGCACAAGGAAGGATACTTATAGGCCGCAGTTGAGACATTTCAGTGGGATTCGGTTTTTTTGGTAACGGGGTCACCTGAGCGATTTTCCAGTCAGCTGGGAAAGTCATTGTCAGAATGCTCATATTAATAATGTAAGTCAATACGTCTGTAGTTCTCGGTAGTGTCAGAAGTAACATGTCAATATCAATTGAGTCGAGTCCTTTTGCTGTAGTTTTTATTGACATCATGAGTTTTGTGACGACAGTAGCAGTGGTAGGAGAAAGCGTGAATGTTTTGTCGTTATGTCTATTAAATTCAAAAAAAGTTAACTCCGATAAAGTGACTTCCTGTGTCCCAGGAATATTAAGAAAATGACGGTTTATCAAGTCAGGGTCATCAAATTGTGTAAGGTCAGTCTGCGTCTGTGAATCTGGAAGAACAGTGCGCTTTAAGTTTTTCCAAAGAGTCTTCGAGTCAGTGATGTCATTAACATGATGCGTGAAGAAGGCACGTTTCTCGTTATATATGGCTTCGATCACAAGGTGCCTCAGGTCGAGATAATACCTCTTGTGAACATCGCTCCCAGTTCGTTTGAAACGAGTGTGAGCCTCGTTTCTGAGCCGCATCATGAGCCGAACGGTGCTCGTGACCATGGCTCACGTGCACTTAAGTGCCTCCTTCATCACTATCGTCTTTTCCGGCGCGTGTCTGTCAAAAAGTCCTAGTAGCAGTGAGTTAAATAGTCTAACCATGTCATTTACGTCGTTAAGTAATAAAATTTGTTCCCAGTTTATGGCGTCAAGGTCATTGTTAAATACCTGTTAAATAGCTGTTGCCCGCGACTTTTGACATTTGGGAAATAATCGCTTAAGATAATCATGTTTCTAAGGCGATAACAAGTTCTACGCGGACGAAGTCGCGGGCAACAGCTAGTATAATAAAAAAAAATTGATTGTATCTCAAATCTTTATAAAAAAACCGGCCAAGTGCGAGTCGGACTCGCGCACGAAGGGTTCCGTACCATTATCTATAAAAACAGTTAAAAAAAAAGTTGGTTGTATGGAAGGCCCCCTTATATATTTATTTTATTTTGTTTTTAGTATTTCTTGTTATAGCGGCAACAGAAATACATAATTTGTGAAAATCATTTGTTTAGCCATCGCGGTTCTTGAGATACAGCCTGGCGACAGACAAAACGGCAAAAAACACGTTTGTCGTATGGGAGCCCCCCTTAAATATTTATTTTATTTTGTTTTTTGTTGTTTGTGTTTAGTAGACGTCTGCGTCTCTGCTTTTTTTATAATGAATAACTTCTGCCCGCGACTTTCTTCGCGTTGACTTTTTTTTTTTCATTATTACTTTATGACATATATTAGAATCTATGCACACTAATGCGCTCAAAGAGTTTAAAAATTCCACCGGGTATGTCGTGGCAGTTCCCTCATCTAAGACAGTGTTAATCGAGCTGTAGACAGCGTTCTCGCCTTCAATTTGCGTTAAAATTCGAGCGTTAACAGCAGCAGCCTGGTCATTTTTGGGGGTAAGTATGGTTCTTGACTTGCGACTTCTCTGAGAGGTCAAGCGGTCTTCTTGTTGTGTAAATGTTTCAGAAGCCCGAGAATCCACTGTTAATCTTGTTTCACGTTCCGTAATAGTCTCGGAAGCTCGCGACAACGAATGGCGTTCACGATCGTGGCCGAGACGTGCTTCCCTATCTTCACTGTTTTCAAGGAATCTAGAAGCCCGGGAAGCTTTGTCGGACTCCTTAGATCTTGCCACTCGTTTTCTGGCGGCCTCTCTAGAAATTCGTGTCAGGTTCGATCTCTTTCTTGAAGGCATTTTGAGTAATAACGATTTTGGAGACTTTTGACACATAATTTTGTGATTTGACAGAATAAAATAAACGTGTGAGTATCTACTCTTCATTAAAAAAAAACTATTTATATACAAAACATACTTACTGAATTCAACCCCATTTTTTAACCCCTTTGCACCCTTATATTTATAATTTTTATAGCCTATTGCGTGGCTGAAGATCCATTGAACGTTTTAGTAAAAGTTGCATATTAATCCATTCGATAGTTTTCCCATGATACCCGGACACAAACAGACAAACAGAAAACATAACACTCCTTTTCGTTGGGCTGTCGTATTAATAAACAGATAGATGGCGCTGTTGCGTAAAGTAAAGACGACTTTATCCAAATATTCTCAAATTTGGCCTGTGGGTCACCGTAACTCCATCAAACTTTTTTATACGTTTAATATGGTTTTTTGGAGTTCAGACGCCGACAAAAATCTGGAGAATGACCTTCTAAATGCGTGAAATTTGGTGAAGTTCTGCATCGCACTATTGAAGTTTTTAATGTATGTTGTATAAATACAATTTCCTTCAAGCTCTACTTATTATGTCTCACTGACAACCTCAACGAACTTTCACATTTATTATATGTAGAGATAGAACCTGATGTGTCCCACTGCTGTGCAAAGGTCACACCCCTCTTCTTCAACTGTTAGCGGTTTCTAGCTTGATCTGGCCAGTCCCTTTAAAAGGAGCTCCTCCAGCTCATCCCGCCACCACCGACGAAGTCTGCTGCGTCTCCTTTTCGAGTTCAGGTTTCCACTTCGTGGTGCTATTTGCCCACAACCGGGCATGCGGCAGACGTGGCCAGCCCAGTCCCACTTTAACTTGGCCGGGCGGTTCCACGGAGCGTTCATTTTTTAGGTGACATGAAATATTTTTTTAATGACGACATTTTTCAATTACATAAGTACGATTTCATGTGCAAAACTAAATAACGCAAATGCTATCCTAGCGTTTTTATGTTATACCTACGATTAAAAATGTTATTGGCGAATATCATGCATAAAGATCTGTTTTTACTTGGGTATTAAATACCATCTACTCGCCTGGTAATTTGGTTAAACCGTAAACTATTAGGTTTTCTAGAATAAAATTAACACACAATAAAAAGGCACAAGATTGGCTTTCCTATAATTAAATCAATATTATTGTATAATAACTAGAAGTTTGTAATATTTTAAAAAAGACATTTCTTCATTGCATTGCATATGCTAAAAGTCTACAATTTGACTGCGAGCGCAGCGTGGTGTTCCGGATACAATCCATTAGTTTCACACCCAATATGCTGCACTCCATTGCATAGCTAAACCCCGTGGGGTAAATTGGCTTAGCTTTACGTATATTACATCTGTGCCAAGTGAATTCATCCGATACCAAAATGTTTAACCTTATGACATTACTACAGATAAATTATTTATTGTTTTAAAATAAAATTTTATTTTATTATATCTTCATAGTTAGCGCCTAGGTTATAAGTTCCTAACTATTTTATACTAGCCAATAAGAATGATATTGTATTATATTATGAATAACTTGATTTTCAATTGTTAGTTCTTTTTTGCCTGAAACACACGGTATCCTAGCTCAGGCACGTGTTATTTGCCTCCAATAATAAGCTCCTAGTCTATAGTAAAACTGATGTACTTTATGTTTTATCAATAATTATGTTTATGTTTATGTTTTTTATCTTTATTACTTCCCGTATAGTAGGGCAGTTTCGGGTGATAATGTGGACACGTTGGACAAAAGCACCAATTTTTTTTCAGGTAATACTTGTTAGGTCCATAGCTTTATGATTTTGATAGGAACCAACTCCTCCGTCAGCCATCTTTAATTTTATGGCGGTAATTTTGAATTATTCGTATAGAATTATTATCTCGAGTTCTAAATAACGTAGAATCACCAACTTAGTGTCTAAATTATACATATGTTAATATACATGGGGTCAAGGAATTTAACTAGATAAGTATTTTACCGATACAACACTGCATATACATGTAAACATCTTTGTTCTTAGAGTTGGTTTAAGTTATGTTAAAAAACCAATAATTAACGTTATTATATTTCTCTTACTCGTTAAGAGGCTATATAATACATAATCTGCGGAAATTTCAAGTGTGCATGGGCGTCGATTATCGCTTACCATCAGGTGATTCGAATGCTCGTTTGCCTCCTATATTATAAAAAAAAAAGTGTACTTAGAACTCGAGATATTAATAATTAACAATAATTAAAAATGGCCGCCATAAAATAAATATGGCCGACGGACGAGTTGGTTCCTATGAAAAACTTGTAGCTATGGACCTAACAGGTGCCTGAAAAAAAATTGGTGCATGTGTCCAGCGTGTCCACATTTACGAAAATTTGTTCGAGCACTCCGCCCCACTAGTACTACAATGTTATGGTATAACTCTTTTTAAACATGAATTAAACATAATACGAAAAATTAACATTTATAAAGAGAATGTGTCATAGATAGACCAGAGGCTCTAGTATAAGTTTTACCGAAACAAAACGTTACGACCGCGTTCGCGTTTAGCTGTCAAATCCCATACAAATTGAGGGTAAAACGCAAACGCGATCGTAAAGTTTTGTTTCGGTAAAACTTATACTAGAGCCTCAGGTCTGGGCTGTTATTCGCTTCGCGCTAAAGCGGCTCACGCCGCCGATCACCCGTCACGGAACCAGACCTCTAACTACGCTTAGTTGGTACGCATTGCGGTGTCAAGATATATTTGTGGGTGAGCGTCGAGGTGAGCTTAAAGTAAGTTACAGAATAGGGAAGCTGTACACCGTAGGTGTGAGGACTGGAAGTATGAATATATCCATGAGCCTAACGTTTCAGCGACAATCAATCAATTATTTATTCTGCAAATAGGCCACAGGGCAGTTTTACATGTCAAACGGTAATTTACAATAAAATTATTATTTTAATAATAATTATCTCTTTATTCATATTTTATCTCAAGTTAGGTTTTTACAATAATTTAATAAAAATTAAAATATAAAACTGTACATACAAAACATTAAATCATTATAAAAACCTAACCTAGGGTGCAGCCGGCAGCGAGGCGGGGCCTAAGCTACCGGCGGTCAGGGCGACAGAGACAGGAACCTCCTGACTATCCGCGCAGTATCCAGGAGTACCGCCTTCTGTATCTGACCCTTGATCCAGCCATCTAGCGCTCTCGCGATGGCTGGAGACTCTTCTCTTGAGGTGATGGTCGAGACTCTTCGCTATTAAACCGTTCGCTGAAACGACTATCGGGACGATGATCGTCGAATCAACATCCCACATGGCGGTTACCTCGTGAGCCAAATCTAGGTACTTGCTGGCTTTGTCCTTCTCGGCCTTCACGAGGTTCTCGTCATGGGGGATGGTGATGTCGACGAGCACTGCCTGGCGTTTCGATCGATCTGTCAGCACGATATCAGGCCTATTGGCAAGAATAGTAATAGAATAGTAGTCCGTGATGACAGTTCGATCCCAATAGAGCGTGGCACGACCATTTTCGAGAACTGGCGCAGGTGTGTACTTATAGTAAGGCACTTCGGAGGCCACAAGACCGTATAGCAGAGCAAGTTGCTGGTGAATAATTCTGGCTACAAGGTTATGTCTGTGCAAGTACTCGCCGTTAGCAAGATGACCACAACCGGAGATAATATGCCTGAGTGACTCCCCGGGACGGTGGCATGCCCGACAAATGTCGACCGTACCGTCCTTCAGGATATACCTCCGGTAATTGTTCGTCATGATAACTTCGTCCGCAATTGCACAGACAAAACCTTCGGTTTCCCCGAAGAGATCCCCGAAGCGTAGCCAGTTCACCGACGCGAGCAGATCTACATCGGGTCCTGTGAGGGCCTTGTAGAACCGCCCGTGTAGCTCCTTGCTCCTCCACACCGCCCTGCGGTCCTCGACGCTCATTACTTTAAGTCTGCGCCAGTTCTCGTTTGCCAAGGAGAGCGGGGTGAAGTTTCCGTCTACTGCCACTACGTCGCGATGCATCCCACACTCGTTGTTTAGGAAATAATCCCTGAGATTGCACACCTCACGGTTGTGAATGTCCTTGGCATTTAAAAAGCCGCGACCTCCACACTTCCGCGAGATGTACAGTCTTATAACAGACGAGCGTGGGTGTAGCATGCGATGCGCAGTAAGCAGTACTCGGACTCTTCGGTCCAGGGCATCCAGCTCAGTCTGAGTCCACCTTAGTACGCCAAAGGAGTAAGTAAGCAAGGGCATCACCCAGGCGTTGAAGGCGCGCACCTTGTTGCCGCCCGACAAAAGACTATTAAGTACTTTGGTCAGGCGACAAAAGAAGCGCTCCTTCACCGCCCGCTTTACGCCCTCACCCTCAATACCCAATGACTGTGACATACCAAGATACTTATAGGTTTCTGCTTCGGAGATAGATTTGAGGGACATTGTCTCAGAAAGTTGCAAATTTGCTGAATTTACAACTTTCCCCCGCTGTACATGCATGACCGCACACTTATCGACACCAAATTCCATTTTGATGGCGCTACTGAAGACTAATAATAATTATTATTATCTTACACAATAATAATTTTAAATTTACAGATAAAGTATCGATAAACACATAAAACAAAATTGCAAAATATGACCATTACATTTGACATGAGGTCTGTATCAATCAGCATTAATAAGAAGTTAATGATATTAATTCAGTATTCCAGAGATGTATAAGGTATCTGAGCGTCCAAATACAATTAATAATTATTCTAATGTTCGTAGAGATGTATTCAGTCTCTAAGCGTCAAAACAAAACAAAAAAAGAACATTAATGTAATATTGTCAGAGATGTACAGGGTCAATAACAATAAAACGTGTCAAGATCAGAATGATGTCTCGACTCGTAGATACGATAATAATAATAAAAAAAAATTTTTTTTTGAACACTTGTATTTAAGTTCTATGGCCAAGCATGAACAGTCCGGACTCCACAAACAGCACCCGATCACGAGTATGACGCGTATCTCAGCCATCGCCTCCCTCAACCATATTTTAGGGAAGGTGGCGACCCGATCAACGACGCCACCGTAAGCAAAGCCCTTTAAGCGAGCATGACATATTCAAGCCACCGGACATTGATAATAACAAAGATTAAGCGACTTGTTCGGCGAGAAACAGTATTACGTGCTCTCTTCTTACATAAAACGGAACAGTTATTTCAGGTATATAGGTACCTATAATTATTATATGTATATAGGTATATTCCTAATAGAATTAGCCTACTACTGGCTTAAAGGCATTTTTGTCGTTTAAGAAATCGTTGACAGTATAATACGCATTGCTTAGCAAATTACTTTTAACATGAGACTTAAATTTACTGAATGGTAAATTAACAATTTCGCCGGATATTTTATTGTAAAAACGTATGCAGTTCCCCACGAACGACGTGCTTACGTTGCGGAGACGACTGGCCTTCACTGCGATCTTGTTTATACTTCTGGTGTTGAAGTCGTGGATATCACTGTTGAGTTTGAACTCGTGAAGGTTTTTCCGCACATATGTACATGATATTCTCAAGAATGTCATGACAATGGTAGATCGCCATTCATATCAAATTTTTCATGAACCTCCGGGCGTTTTCAGTCCGTTTTTCGACTTCCTTCTCATGTCGCGCCTAAAAGATACTAATTCGCCCAGCACGTCTATGGCCGCGACATACTCTCGATTTTTCTCGCACTATACCTCTTACTCTAAGTATTCTAATAAAAGAGAGACGGATAGTGCGCGAAAAATCGAGAGTATGTCGCGGCCGTCTCATCATAAACGTGCTGGTAAAGGCTTTCTATGCTGTTGGTTGGTTTTTTCACATGTCCATCTTCAGTCCAGCGTCGGTGCTTGCGGTGCTAATGTCAGGAAAAAAGGGCGATATCATTGGTCAATAATAATAATGGTCAATAATAATGCGTTGCTAAACAGGGTATGGGTCAGCTCCAATCCCATTCTGAGCACAGTGGCGGTTAGGTATAACACCAACACCGCCATCATGCGCCAATTTGTCAATGTGATGACACCTAGGTTAGATTAGGTTAAGCTTATAATTGTGGACCACTTTGTTGTCTGTTAATAAATGATCATAATAATAATAATAATGGCGTCAGAGCCGAAAGGATAGAGATAATTTCAGCAGTCTATGTTTGTATTTATGTGTGGTTCCACTGTAGCAACACTGAACCGATTTTGATGAATGAGGTACTTACCTATCAATCGATTCGAAATTATGTTTCGGATGAAAATAGGCTACCTTTTTTCTGAAAAAACTTTTTTTTTATTAGTTTTTCCAAGTCGGGATACCGTTTTTAGGGTTCCGCTGACTCTGTCTGTCCGTCTGTCACCAGGCTGTATCTCATGAACCGTGATAGTGAGACAGTTGAAATTTTCATAGATGATGTATTTCTGTGGCAGCTGTAACAACAAATACAAAAAAACCGGCCAAGTGCGAGTCGGAGTGGGGCCCATACAGCAGACATGATTTTTTTGCCGTTTTTATAGATAATGCTACGGAACCCTTCGTCTACGAGTCCGACTCGCACTTGTCCGGTTTTTTTTACTTTTTATGCCTGTAAATATTACTTGAGTGTTAAGAGTCCGCAGTAAGCTCGGCCGAATTTCGCCTTTCCATACAAACGTAGTTACGCTCTCATTTTAAAACTACGTGTTGGATTGTGACGAAACTGTGCATGTACAATGACATGAGGTATATATATGTCTGTAATTAGTTTATATGGTTCCAGTTTACAAAACAAACGAAATACAGCAAAAACAAGTTTTGTATGAAAAACTTAAATACACTGTATTTTTTTTACTATGGTATCTGAAGCTACATAAACTAATTACAGACATAGATATAGCTAATGTCTTTGTATATGCAAAGTTTCGTTACAATCCAACACGCAGTTTTAAAATGAGAGCGTAACTACGTTTGTATCGAGAATCGAGCTTACTGCGGACTTAATGAATATTTATAAAAACGAAATAAATTACAAATGGTGTCTGGTTACCGCGCCGGGAAACAGACATGATTATGATAGATTATGATTGTATATAGCAGTGGCGAAGCACCCATACAAGCTTATTCCTTAATTAGCCTTAAGCAAGCCCTCAGTTATACTCTAATCTCTTTCGTAACTTTTTTGTTCCGAGTTGCCCATCGAAAAATTTTACGCGCCGCCCCTGGTATGTATCATCTTGTGAGTCATTATTAATTCTTGTTTTTTGGCCAACCAGCATCACCAAGTAAATGTTTGCATAGAATACACTCTATTTAACCAGTTGCCGAATTATACATTGAACGCATTATGTTGACGTAGTCATTAAAAAAATATAAGTATGAGGCTTGTAGTATAATCATACCCAAAATTTCAGCTCACTCGTTTCAGATTAAGTGTTTCAAAATGCAGTTCCAAGATTTGTTTACACTATCAAACAAACGAACAGGTCAAGTTAAATAAAACCATGTAAAAAAAAAAAAAAGTAAATTTTGTTTTTTTCTAGCTGGTTTTTGTTTTGCCAACTCACTATAGTCCGACCGCTTCACACAGTCCTCGCCTGCCTGGCGCGTGCGGCACAGAATAAGTAAAAGTACTACGTACAGAAGGTTCTCTGTTAACACAGGGATGTTTAGGTACGCCAAACGTGCCTAAATGTGGCCATCATATTCTATCACATGCAACGCGCTCTTTCGGAGGCGGAGCCTTAGAGCTAGGGTTGCCGGCAGCTCGACCTATGAAAATATACGTTAGTATTAGTAGTTAGTATAATAGTGTATTTTACTTACGATATTACGATTCTTTATTTACTAATGATCTCCCAACTACAAAAAAGCTGTGTATTTTATTAATAATGGACAGATATATTAAAAGCTGAAAATAATATTTTTTTACGTAACATTTTTTAACCTTTTTAGCCAACTATGCGACGCAAAGAAAAGTAATGTTTTGACCAGTATATGATTGTAAATATGTATACGCAGCATCGGTCATTAAACGCGTGGGTCGATTTTAATAAATCATACGTCAATCGTTACTGTATATTTTAGTTTTTATTTTTTTATTTAGATATTTTTACGAGTCGTAAGACGATTCAAAGCACTAACGCGTGCGTTCCGTAGCATTGCGCGGCAACCACTGATAAACCGTTCAAAAACGGCCGGCCGGTATGTAGGTACTTGTAGCGACGCGACGATATCCCCCTCGCCGCTGTCGTGCGGGCGCTGGGCTTCACCTCCCGCACGACACCTGCTCCCCCGCTATATCCCCCTCGCCGCTGTCTTGCGGGCGCCGGGCTTCACCTCCCGCACGACACCTGCTCCCCTGCTATATCCCCCTCGCCGCTATCGTGCGGGCGCCGGGCTTCATCTCCCGCACGACACCTGCTCCCCCGCTATATCCCCCTCGCCGCAGTCTTGCGGGCGCCGGGCTTCACCTCCCGCAAAACACCTGCTCCCCCGCTATATCCCCCTCGCCGCTGTCGTGCGGGCGCTGGGCTTCACCTCCCGCACAACACCTGCTGCCCCGCTATATCCCATTTGCCGCTGTCGTGCGGGCGCTGGGCTTCACCTCCCGCACGACACCTGCTCACCCGCTATATCCCCCTCGCCGCTATCGTGCGGGCGCCGGGCTTCACCTCCCGCACGACAACTGCCCCCCCGCTATATCCCCCTCGCCGCTGACTTGCGGGCGCCGGGCTTCACCTCCCGCACGACACCTGCTCCCCCGCTATATCCCCCTCGCCGCTGTCGTGCGGGCGCTGGGCTTCACCTCCCGCACGACAGCTGCCCCCCCGCTATATCCCCCTCACCGCTGTCGTGCGGGCGCCGGGCTTCACCTCCCGCACGACAGCTGCCCCCCGCTATATCCCCCTCGCCGCTGTCGGCGGGCGCCGGGCTTCACCTCCCGCACGACACCTGCTCCCCCGCTATATCCCCCTCGCAGCTGTCTTGCGGGCGCTGGGCTTCACCACCACGCCTGCTCCCCCGCTATATCCCCCTCGCCGCTGTCGTGCGGGCGCCGGGCTTCACCTCCCGCACGACACCTGCTCCCCCGCTATATAACCATTGGACAAAACAGAAACATTTGGTGCAGGCATTCAAATTTAAATGAAAAATAAATAACCTTAGAAAAGTTGAAAAACCCCCGACATTTTCATTTTAAAGTCCAATATCTCAAAAATGGCTGAACAGATGTTAATGAAACATGGCTAAGAACACACGGGATAAAATTATCTATGACTCAACAACAACTAAACGAAAATTGGTTCATCCGTTTGGGAGCTACGATACCACAGACAGATACACATATACACAGACAGACATATTAAACGTATAACACCCCTCTCTTTGCGTCGGGAGTTAATTAATCCAAGATAAACATACTGGAGGAACAGTATGGAGGATACATACTGTATCCTCCATACTGTGTCTCTTCATACTGTGACTGTATCTCCTGTTGTGGTGCAATAAAGCGTTTTTATTATTTTATTATTATTATTATACTGAAAAAAAAAAATGCATTTATTTCGGACCATTAAAAAATCCATATCTTGTTAGTAACAATTTGGTTCTTAAATAAATATATTAGTTCTATGCCTACAACTTAAATGATGAGAGGACCAGTGCTTAACTAAATTGCTGTCCCATCTATCGGCTACGACTGTCAGGAGACTGTGGCGGCTGCCGCGAACCCTACAGAGCGTCGCGGCGCAGCGCTTGCGCAGCGTCGCATGAAACCCGTCTACATGCGCGTCCGCAAACATGCCCGACGCGCTGCAGTACCGCGGCAGTCGCAGCAGCACCCTGAACGCGTCATTATATTGTACACGCAAGAAATACACGTATACAAAATTATATACACTAATATATATACATAATACTACCTTTTGTACCTAGTGTAAAATACTATGGTGACAACTATTCTATAACTAGCTTCTGCCCGCGACTTCGTACGCGCATAAATTATGGTTTACGTGATGTTATTATGTTTAACCATATTAACTACTACTGACAAATTTAAAAAAAAATATTAATTTCCATAGACTATGCGTCTAACAGTTCAAATTCTCTTCGAATCTAAATAAACATCCTCATAAACTTGGTCATGAATCTCTACATATAATAAATGTGAAAAAGTTCGTTGTTTGTTAGTGAGACATAATATGTAGAGCTTGAAGGAAATTGTATTTATCTCTACATATAATAAATGTGACAGTTCGTTGAGTTTGTCAGTGAGACATAATAAGTAGAGCTTGAATGAAATTGTATTTATACAACATACATTAAAAACTTCGATAGCGCGATGCAGAACTTCACCAATTTCCACGCATTTAGAAGGTCATTCTCCAGATTATTGTCGGCGTCTGAACTCCAACAAACCATATTAAACGTATAAAAAAGTTTGATGGAGTTACGGTGACCCACAGGCCAAATTTGAGAACATTTGGATAGTCTTTACTTTACGCAACAGCGCCATCTATCTGTTTATTAATACGACAGCCCAACGAAAAGGAGTGTTATGTTTTCTGTTTGTCTGTTTTTGTCCGGGTATCATGGGAAAACTATCGAATGGATTAATATGCAACTTTCACTAAAACGTTCAATGGATCTTCGGCCACGCAATAGGCTATAAAAATTATAAAGATAAGGATGCAAAGGGGTTAAAAAATGGTGTTGAATTTAGTATGTTTTTGTATATAAATAGTTTTTTTTAATGTAGAGTAGATATTCACACGTTTATTTTATTCTGTCAAATCTTCTGTCAAATCACAAACATGTGTCAAAAGTCCCCAAAAACGTTATTACTCAAAATGCCTTCAAGAAAGAGATCGAACCTGACACGAATTTCTAAAGAGGCCGCCAGAAAACGAGTGGCAAGATCTCAGGAGTCCGAAGAAGCTTCCCGGGCTTCTAGATTCCTTGAAAACAGTGAAGATAGGCAAGCCCGTCTCGGCCACGATCGTGGACGCCATTCGTTGTCGCGAGCTTCCGATACCATTACGGAACGTGAAACAAGATTATCAGCGGATTCTCGGGCTTCTGAAACATCTACACAACAAGAAGACCACTTGACCTCTCAGAGAAGTCGCACCTCAGCGACAAGATTGCAGTATGTAGGAAGAATATTTTCTAGCAAATGATCGATTTAGGTATGTATTGTCATAATGCATTTCTCGCTTACTAAGGGCGGTAAACTAAAGCGCTGAGATATTTCATTTCAGGAAAGCGACGTCGATCGTGAGGCGCATGTAGCCGCTGACCGTGAGCGTCATATAGAATCCAGCGCTTCCGAAACATGAATCACCCAACGTGAACTCCGCTTGGCCTCTCAGAGAAGTCGCTCCTCAGCGACAAGATCGCAGGTATGTAAGGAAAACGAGGAGGAGCGTGATCTCCGGCTGTCCGCCGACCGGGAGCGCCACGCTATATCTCTTAGTTCTGAGACTTTCACGCAACGTAATGAACGCTTGGCGTTCCAGCGAACACACACGTCTGCGGCGCGGTCTCAGGTAGTTAGGTACTACTTAATACATATTTTTTCTTCGAAAATACGGTATTCTTCAAAAAGAAGCTGGCACGTTTATGACTGTTCATATAAGGTTATTCTGTTTTCACATTCCATATGAAAATGTAAACCAAGTATACCATACAAGAATAATAACGATAGATTCGTTACAGCCACTTATGATTTTATGCATTGTCATGTGGAATGTTTATCTGTCAGTAAACAAATAGGTAAATTACTTTATTTAATTCCAGGAACTTGATGAAGAACGCGAGTTGCGGTTAGCTACAGACCGTGAACGCCACAGTCTTTCTCGGGAATCTGAAACCGACTCAGAACGGGTACTACGGGTACAGTCAGTTCTGGAAAGATATAAAGAAGCACGTTTAGACGCAATAATAGTTCACAAGAGAGACTACTACTTTGACGCTGAAGATCCGAGTCCCTATTATGCTGCTTCGGAACCTGTCTCCGCCGAAGCTGTGTAATGGCACCCGCCTGAAGGTAGTGAGACTGCAGCGGAATCTCATCAAGGCTCAGATCCTTACGGGCTGCGGTGCTGGGGAAGCTGTGTTTATACCGCGCATTCCACTGATACCGAACAACTTCCCGTTCCAGTTCAAGCGATTGCAGTTTCCAGTGAGCGTGTGCTTCGCTATGACCATAAACAAGTCGCAGGGGCAGACTCTCCGCGCAGCCGGCGTCAACCTGCGCACGGACTGCTTCTCTCACGGGCAGCTGTACGTCGCGTGCTCGCGAGTCACCAGCTGCGAACAACTGTTTGTCCTGATGCCAACTGAAAGTTGTTCTCTTTTTTATTTTCGTGATCTACATATGTGTATGTCATGTGATGTTTTCATGAATAAATGATATTCTATTCTATTCTATTCTATTCAATTAGCGCCAAGCTTCCTCCGCCACATTGCGTAACTCTACCAGTACCGGCTGGTAATGGTAGAGTTCTACAAATTCTACACCTTGGCTAAAAAGTATAGCTTTGTTGGGCACATCCCGGTCGCCGCATAGAATCAATTTATGATGATATTAATAAGTGACGGGTCTATACTTTTTAGCCAAGATATAGAATTTGTAGAGCGTGGCTGGTAGTGGTAGAGTTACGCCGTGTGGAGTAGGAAGCTTGGTGCTAATTGCGATCTGATATCTTTTTCACGCTGAAAGTTGTATGAGCTATGGAGTCTTGGCATCACTTTACATGTAATGTTTTTGGTGGGATCTCATTCCTTTTTGTAAGGTAATTTCTATAGAAGTGAATGGGAAAACCCATACACACTTCCATCCCCTAATTAAAAGGGAGGGGGGTGATTTACTAAAAATCCAGAAATATGCATTTTATTATTTATAACAATACTATATAAATTTTCAGACCCCTAGCATCAAAATTTGCGGAAGTCTCATACAAAGTTCCATCCCCTACTTTAGGGGGTTGGGGGGTAGAAGTTCCAATTTTTTGAATTATTTTGTTGATTGTGTACTAATACTAGCTTACATACCAAATTTCAGCTTTCTAGGACTTCAGAAAGTACCCTAGAGGTTTTGATGATCAACATCAGTCAGTGAGTCAGTGACCAAATAGGCGTTTTTTAGATATCAATAAAATCTTAAGTATAAGAGCTATGTTGCTGAAACTTTATATGTTTAATAAGTCCACTATTGACATCATATCCCGAGAATTTTGTTTATCTGGTATAATGCAAACCCAAGTTACGAGGGTTCCAAAAAACGACGAACCGCTTCGAGAAAAGGTAGGTAGTGCCCTTACGTTGCGCTTCGCTTGGCTCGTCTTGGCGGGGGCACTGCCGTGGCCCCAGATATATAGTGTTTAGTCGCCTAGCACTATTTTAGATCCAGAGTTTTTTCACGATTTAACTATATTTTGCTAAAAGCTTGAATGGGGACCTTTTTACTTTTTAGTCAAATATATGCTTGCCTATGTTCAAGTCTTTAGCTCATAGATTCGAGGAGTTCCCATACAAAGTTCAACACCATTTTTTAACCCCTCTGCACGATTATCTGTATATTTGTATAGCCTAAAATTTGGCCGGAAATTTCCTCGACAGATTAGTAAAGTTTGCATCAAAATCTGTTCAGCCGTTTTCACGTGATGCGCGGTCACATAAACAGACAAAAATTCTAAAAACTGTTGAAACGTGTTCTGTTGTCGATTCTAATCCCCAGCCAATATTTTTTCGAATATCTTCCGTGTACACACTTTCGACCCTCTTCAGCTTTATTATATGTATAGATAAGTTATCATGTGCTAATTGGAGATAATTGCGGTGAAAGCCGAAAAAAAAGTGAGATCCAACTCTGACGGATCGACAGCCGACCGGCCGGGGCGGATGTCAATATGTTTTCAGTGTCTGTGTGTGGTGAAAAACATACAGACACTAGTCGTTATTGGTGGGTTATAGTTAAGCTGTACAATATTTGTATTATTTGTATAATATTTGTAATCTAAGTCCTCTAAAGTGAAATGTAAAATTTCTTCGAGAAAATAAAGTTCTTTAAACCTAATTTTCAAGCGGCTGTCTGACAACTCTTTTTCCTCGCTTAGTAGAGGGCACCGGTCGCACCAGATGGGATGGCATTAAAATTGCATTATATAAACAGTGTATACATACACTTTCAGGCAACAGCTGTTTCAATGAGCTCCCTTGCGCTTAGCTTAAGTTCGCTCAGTTGAGGTTGCACAGGGTGGGTCCGCAACACTTCAGGAGCTCAAATACTTACCGCGAGCCATCCGGCTGCCTCTAAGATACTGCAACTTTCTACGCGTCATTGCTTTAACTATTGATTTTGATTTTGATAATGTACATCTAAAGCAACCTTCATGGTATCCGATGCGAAACCAAAAAACCGGCCAAGTGCGTGTCGGACTCCGCGCAAAAAGGGTTCCGTACCATTATCCGTTGAATGAAAGGTAAATTGCGGTTTACGATTTACGACGTATTAAAAAAAACTACTTACTAGATCCCGTTCAAACCAATTTTCGGTGAAAGTTTGCATGGTAATGTACATCATGTTTTTTTGTTTTATCATTCTCTTATTTTAGAAGTTACCCCCCCTGGCCCCTGGCCCTCTCTCGCGCAAACTATTCAGTTTAGAAAAAAATGATATTAGAAACCTCAATATCATTTTTGAAGACCTATCCATAGATAATCCACATGTATGGGTTTGATGAAAAAAATTTTTTTGAGATTCAGTGTTCTAAGTATGGGGTACCCCCAACATTTTTGTGTGAAAATCTTAATGTGGTTCACAGAATACATCTACTTACCAAGTTTCAACATTATAGTTCTTACGGTTTCGGAAAAAAGTGGCTGTGACATACGGACGGACAGACAGACAGACAGACATGACGAATCCATAAGGGTTCCGTTTTTGCCATTTGGCTACGGAACCCTAAAAACATATATAGGTACTATATTGTTTGCCGTTGCTAACTGCGTTATCGTTAAATCCGAAGAATGGATGGTATCGCCGAATATTATTATTTTTATATGACTAAGTAATTAGCATTCTCTATTTGATCAGGATACATCTGTGACAACATTTATTGTTAGAGGTGGGTATAAAACGCCGAAAAATGTCACAAACAGAGAAGAAGCCAGGATGTCGATGAAGGTGCTCCTCGTGTTATCACTGGTGAGTTTTTTTAAGTAACTTTAAAAAATTTAGAATTTTTTGAATTCGGTTGTAATTAAAAAAAAAAATAATTCTCCAGAACTCATTGTGAACTCATTACGTATAAGCTAAATTAGAGTCAAAGTGACGATATACTTCGTCAAAACTAAACTGCAATATATATATATTTTACTAGCTTCCGCCCGCAACTTCGTCTGCATGGACCCGGGGTGTAAACTATCCAATAATTTGGTCCGGGCTATGAACTAACATCGTGCAAAATTTCATGAAAATCGGTTGGGCTGGCCCATTGTGTGGAGCGGCGGTTTAAAACCTCAGACATTATTGCTGGGTACTGTTAGTTAAGATATTGACCACTCTCCCTCATCGTTATGAACTCCTCGCCTCCCGTAGACTGGTCCTCACTGTAGCCCTTCACCGCTCCCATTCCATGCCCAGTATGTTCACTGTGCAGGCTATTCGTCTATGGAATGCTCTCGTACCGCATACGGCATACTCTTATTAGCATACGTCGTTTTCGCGGGTACAATTACCAATCAGATAAAGAGCAGATAAAACAGAATGTCTATTTGGTAGAAACGGACGTATTCTGCCTACAGCTACTAAACATCTAAGAAGCTCTTTACAGGAGAGTTTTCTCTAGAAAAGATCAATAAAAAATACAGCCGTAAAGGGGTATGGGTTAAACTGTTGTCTTATGTTTCCATCTGTTTATACATAGGAAATAAGTAGATTTAATTATCTTTTAACGTCTTTTTTTAACAATTTTAACAATTTATATGTACTTGTGTGAAGATAACTGTTATCGTCTACTAATTAAACGCTTACCTACTTAGAAGAAATTCTATTAAAAAAATAAGAAAACAATGTGTGTAATTTTTACTAACGTGTATTTTTCACATGTATTATTTGGTTTTCGTAATAGATTACAAAGATTTAGATACCTAATGTGTGATACATTTTAAACTCGTAGGAGTAGGCATAGATGTTCCTCAAAATGAGTTTCGCGTCTGTTATTGCTTGTTTTTCATAATCTTTCTGTACTGTCAAATAGTTTTTGTACCCGCGATAACGACGTATGCTTATTAGTTAAGTTTTTAGTAATAAAAGGTAATTAAGTTTGAAAAATCCTGTATGGCGCGCGGTGCGAAGTTCATTCACCCGGTTAGAGTAAGTAAACTTTCATTCATGGGCAAATTGCGCAAGCATCTATTACTTGAAAATTCTCGAGATTGAAACTTCGTAGTTTATTAGCAAAGAATCTGCAGTCATAATTCAGTAGAAAGTAATCGTCGACTGACGTTCTGGTCTAGGTACCTATTATATTACAATATACTAGCTGTTGCCCGCTACTTCATCCGCGTAGAACTTGAGAAAAATGATTGCAATTAAATAATTTTAGGCGCAAGTTTAATTATTATCACTGTCCCAAACAAACTTCTACCATCTTAGGGGATAAATTCCGAGATTAAAACTATTGAATTGAATTGAATAATTTATTTCAAACGTATGTCCATATGGGTTATACATTGTGAACTTAACCTAAACGTAAAGCTTTGTTGCTAACTACGCCAGAACACCCGCGCCAAGCCTTTTTACCCTTTGGCTACGGAACCTTAAAAACCACAAAAAACACATCATTTTAGGGTTCCGTACCCAAAGGGTAAAAACGGGACCCTATTACTAAGACTTCGCTGTCTGTCCGTCTGTCCGTCTGTCTGTATCTCAAGAACCGCGATAGCTAGACAGTTGAAATTTTCACAGATGATGTATTTCTGTTGCCGCTATAACAACAAATACTAAAAACAAATAAAATAAATATATAAGGGGGGCTTCCATACAATAAACGCTTTTTTTGCTGTTTTTTAGATAATGTTACGGTACCCTTCGTGCGCGAGTCCGACTCGCACTTGGGCGGTTTTTTTTTATTTTTATTTTTAAACGCCATACTATTGAAATGCCCTATGAAATCATATAAAAATTAATTGAAACTTGAAAGCTACAAAAAATTGCGGATCATGCATGGGGTACCCCGAAAATACGTATTTTCGGGGTACCCCTGGTTGGGAGGAATCCAACAAAAAAATATTGACGTCGCTGTTTGGACCATCCTGTATTGTGACATACCTACCTACTACCGCGCTGATAATTGAACTTTAATTTAGCTAAAAGCATTTTTCTACGACTTCTTTCAAATGCGGTATTCACTTTCACACTATGGGGTTATTCAAAGAATGACAACACATTAACCAATGTCATGATTCAATTATCTCAAATAAATGAATTAAATTAGGGTTTTTGTTTTTTTCACTTTTTTTCTTCTGACCATAAACAAAAGGATCGAAAAAAATAATTAACCACGTAAACCGCGCGGCTCGCAGGTGGTTTTCTTTGGCTGGATGTGATATTTCCTTTGTGGCCTCGATTAAGTATGGCGCTACAAGGATTGTTAAAAGGTTAACGTGGCGGGAAATAATGGGTTTTGTATGGATTATTATACTCCTAGGCAGGGAAGAGATTTAACTTTTTTAATTTTGACCGATGAAAATTAGGCACTTCGCGTGTTCGTTTTTCAAACAAAATGCGACGCTTTCCGAGCATGTTTGATAAAGTCATTACTGTATAGTTTTAGCGGCCAGGAAAATGTATGAAATTTCATTGTATTCTTTTTAACCTTTTAGCCATGTGTTTTGACTAAGACAAATTACAACTAATAAAATATCCAAGTTTATTCAAGTATTATCGGATCACTTAAAGAGATGTTTTTTTTTAAATGATTAACGCATAGTGTTTCAGAAAGCACTTCTTGTGGTAAATTGGAAAGGAAATGTGGAAATATTCATGTATGTGACTTGACCTCGCAAAGTTCCCAATTGAGTTGGTTAAAACTTTGTTTTTAAAGTAAATGATTAAATACCATGATAGTGAACCAGCTTTTTCCCCAGGCACCTAGTAAAACGCTGGCAGTAATGTGTTACGATCTTATTGGGTAGTTTTCTCGTGTTAAGTTTAACACATGCCGCTTTGTAAAACATCAAATTATCAAAATATTATAAATCAATAGTAATAATACCAATAATTATTTGTCCTAAACATTATCTGCCCGTCTGTTGGTCTATCTGTAACCTTTAATTTTGTATACCTGCCACGTCGCGTGCTTGCTGTCACGTCAATGATGACGTTTGTTGTACTGGGATAACAGCTCTGTCATAATGCAAATAGGAATGCAAATATTATAGATGAAATTAGTAATAGACATAGTTAAAGACCCCGAGGAAGGACATATAATAGTTTGATAGCGAGAATCATTCCTTAAAGAATAATTTACTTGATAAAAACAAAGTTTTAACCGACTTCAATTTAGTACTCCGCCAAGCCACGAGAACATTTCTTTTCCAATTTACCTCATGAACTGATTTCCGAGAGCAAATGCGTTGATTATTATAGAAAAAAACCCAATCGCTGTATGTGATCGTGTAATATTTGAGGACTTCCGTCAATTCCACAAGGATCACCCTTGGCACTTCATTAGTTGCTATTTCAACGGAATCTTATCAGAATCTGTGATATACTTTTGTACTTTTAAGTACATAATTGAGGAATTCCATAAGTCATCATCAATTCCACTCCACCAATTTATGATTTCCGGATGTAAATACACGAGTTATAATAGAAAATACCAAAATCACTACACGCGTGCCTAATATAATTGAGGAGTTCCCTCAATTCCTCATGGATCCCATCATCCAATTGAATTTTTAAAAAAATGGGACCCACCTGGAAGCATATACTTACAAACAAAAAATTTTTTATGAATCGGCTCATCAATGACGGAGTTCTGAGGTAACAAACATTGAAAAAAAAAATACAACCGAATTGAGAACCTCCTCCTTTTTTTTGAAGTCGGTTAAAAATAGGTATTAGCCTAAATCTAATAATATTGTCTTGTACAGGCGTAGCAAAAATTCTTTAACGAGTATACGCCGACGAAGTCGCAGGCAAAAGTTAGTGTAGGTACCATAAATGAACAATGTGATGACTACAACATTTTATGTTCTGTTACAGATCGCTGCGGCTGCCTGCAGCCCAGCCCCGGTATCCACTGGTACATCCGTGGGTAATAGCAGTGGAGTACAAGTGAGTCAAATAATTTTCATCAGCCATAGTCTTCGCTCTTGACACCTTCGAGTATCGCACATATATTCGAATAGGATTTATTGATGATCAAAGATTGCGGGAGTCCGCGGGAGGCGCAGGACCGGACGCTGTGACAGTTTTTGGCGGAGGCCTGTGTCCAATGGAGGTTTTTATTTTAAATCACGTCAAAGAATATTACATCGTCATCATTATTGACAGCCTATAATTATACGACACACTGCTGGCACAACCGCCGTCCCATGGATGAGAGGTAGCAGTCATTTCTTTATCTTTCGAGAGGATGGCATGACCCTTGTTCCCCGGAAGTTGGGTCGGCTCCTAGTATGGGATGCCACATGTGTGGATACCATCTTTCAGGGACTTCGACCATGGCTGGGGCTGCCGCTAACACAGCTGAAAACTTCAAGCGGCGCAAATATGCAGCCATTGATTCTGGCTGCACGCTTGAGCCGTTTAGGGTTGAAATGCTTGGGCCGTGGGGGCCCGGAGCACACGCAGTGTTCAAGGAGCTCGGGAAGCGTGTCGTGGATAGTGGCGACCAACGGGCTGGCGGCTAACTGCTGCAGCGGATCAGCATTGCTATCCAGCTCGGCAATGCCGCCAGCCTTATAGGCCACTTGCCGCACGGCACAGATCTAGAGCCTGTTCTTTACTCTTTTTTTTTTTGAATCACTAACGATATAAATATATTTTATTAAAAAAAAAACACAAAATGAATAAAACTGACTGACCGTTTTTTACTTGTAAATATGTATTTTTGTTATTATTTTGTTAGTTTATTGTTAGGATGTACAAAATTGGCTAGTATTATTTTATAATGTATTTTATACGAATCCCGACTACTCTAAAATAAATCAAATCTGTACATACGCTGATTTTAGAAACAAAGTGGAATTTCACATTTAGAATTCCTGTAGAAACCATGAGCATTATCTGATTTTGCTACTGCGCATTGATATCGCACAATAGATAATTATGGCGATCTTTGTGATGTATCCAGTCTTAGTTTTATGCTCTTCTTTGTATTATTCTTTGTATAAATAGTTATCCTGTTGTAATTCTATTTTTTGATTTATGAAAATGCTTTCCAGCAGAACAACGGAACCGGACTCGTTGGAGGTCTCCTTAAGGGTATCTTCGGTACAATTAATGGCGTCGCTACATTGGCTACTAGCGCTCTTGACGTAGTACTCAACATCAGTAAGTATTTTTTGTAATAGCTTCTTCTTTGCTGTTAAATAAAATACAGTCGACTTCGAAATATGTTTAAACCTTTCCACCTTATTTTAATACAATAACTTGCACAAATGCACATTTGCTACTCAATTCTGTATCACCACTAATATTGGAAATAATACATCTTTCTTCAATATAGTTTATAAACCTGGTCTGATTGAATGTTTCTCTTTTTTCCAGCTATTGGTGCTCTAACTGACGTCTTCAGTCTGATTGTGAACTGTAAGTTTTTTAACAGTGTGCCTAAAGACATTACACTGTTCATTACGACAGCTTAAACATTCTTCGTTTTCTTCAACACATGCTTTGCGCTTTTTGACATACTCGTATCATTAATCCCTTAAGCCTATAAAGGCTGAGGCCTGATTAACAAGTATACGGGGAGTAAATAAATATACTCGATTTATTAGATCAACTGTTGCATCATGCGTGTCTCTGAATGCTAATTTCCTGTTACAGTGTCCCTGGTCCTCCAAGTGATTCTGAACAATCTCGTTGCCGGTCTCGGCTCCCTCTTCGTCAGGCTCGTCGCTTGCGTCATCAAGATTGCCGTCTGTGTTCTCGGATTCCCTGGTGAGTAGATTATCAATATCTTCAATAATATCATCATCAATATCTTCAATAATATCATCATCAATATCTTTAATAACATACGTCATTATCATCATTACCAGCATAGCCATCGTGCATTAGACATTATGGACAGTTGTCCCAAAGCGATGCAGCTCATATATTTCATTTCTTTTATGGTTTATTTAGAAAATGATGCAGAAATTTAATAGAAATTGAGATGCATCAACACATACAACATAAAGTTAATTTTACATACCATACAAAAAAAATGAACTTATATCCATTTGAAAACCCTTATGGCGAAAAATTTTTTTATAATTATCATTTAAATCAGGATTTTTTTGCGAGATATTGGGCTTTAAAGCTCTAATTTTTGGTCGAGTAATGTGCCCCCGGTTTTGTTCCATGTTTGTCTTTTTGGTTCAGTATTGTTGATTTAATACTTGTTCGCAGGTGACAAAAGCATTTGCGCTGCTGGCTGGAACGCTAAATTCGGTATCACCGGAGAGGCTTCCACCGCTGCTAAACTTGTGGTTCTCTTCCGTCTCAACAACGCCCAGGCTGAACTCAACGGCTACATTGACACGATCAGCAACGGAAAAGGTACTAAACAATTATGAAGAAACATCACAATCTGCTTTCAAGGAAAACAAAGAGGAAGAAAAGGCGATCAATTATTAATGGCCATCTTCACTACAACCAACAACATCATATTATTCTTACTTTATTGATTCAACTTCAGTACCGTCTACGTAATTAAAACCACAAAATTTCAATAATTCATAGAATTGCTTTTTTGCTCCTTCAAAATTCTCATATAAAATTGAAAACGCGAAAATCCATACATACGGTTGGTAATCTAACTTTTTCCATATATTTTTTCGTTACCTTGTTTCTATTATGTAATGGTTCAAGTTGCTAGTTCCAGTTTAGTGTTTTTGTAGAAAAGGTCTGAGAGACATTTATTCTATTCATATACACAAAATACCACCGCGTGATTAAGAAGAGTGCCAGGCATATTTTACCTATTGTCACGAAACGGTTCTATATCAGCACAATGCTGGCATTACTTCGACGTAGCTTTACGTGTCCCGGCTGCACTACACTGAGAAGGCAGAGGAAGTTGTGGAGTATGTGTGCGTGATGACCGTATTCATCTTGACCCCTAGGGGGTCTTATCACACGATAAGTGACAAGATAGAGCGGCTGACACCGTTCAATAGAACTAGACGCACGCTTTATCTTGTCAGTTATCGCATGATAAGGCCGACCATGATACAGGTTCTGAGCGTCGTGAGGTTGGAATCTCGCCATAACGTCAATTTTAATTCCTTTGTGGTGAGAATTCCAACAGACCACCTATTGACCTTCACTAAGGAAGAATTTTGGCCGAAGGGAGTCAACTTCCAGCGTTTCAGCGGTTGGTGACCTGACACTACGAAGTTGCGTAACACATCGCAGATATATTGTTTTTGTTATGTTTTAAAAAGTTTTTATTGATATATATACGGTTGGTCTGTAAGGTGTGTTTAAATGTGGGCCTTTGTTGCCCGAGTTAATTAAATAAATAAATAAAATTACTCAAGGATCAGTATTTCTCAACTTCGTATCATTTATTTCAGGAACCAGCTCAACAAATGGCTCTGTCAGAACCGTGCTCGAAAAAATTACCACCCTCGTAACTTTCATAACAAGTAAGTAATGTTTTTTTAGTTGAAGGAAAACATCGTAAGGAAACCGGTCTGATCGCAATAAGGTCTGGTTTTCCCACTGGGTTGGAAGGTTCGATCGCAGCCGCTATGGTAAAACTAGAGCCTTTGCCAAATCGTGGGGTGAGGCGTCAAAGCGGACCCCAGGCTCCTTTAGGGCACAACCAGGACTAACGTTAAGAGGATGAGAAGATAAAAAAAAAAACTCGACAATGTCTATTTAGTTGCAGTTTTCTCGCTTGTCTATATAATTTTTAATTTGATTATATTTTGTTTACAGACTACCAGCAGATCTCGAAAAAGACTGTAACGGATACCTTCGTTATCCGTGAGTATTCTATCGTTATTTTATTTTATTCGACATACTTAGTTATCGTCATGGTCATGGTACTCATCGTAAAAGGCAATAGATTTCATTATGAATAAATTATAATGAGTAATAACATTACGAGGTTTAACAGTAATATGGTTTAAACGCGGCTATCACATGCACTGGTTGATTGATTCATAGCGAAAGGAGGATAATAGAGGATACACATGTGTGAGAAAGATGTAAGCATAGACAATACCACGAGTGGGAACGAGATACAATGCCATGTATATTCTATTTTAGTCTACTGAATCTAACGTCACAGATATCCACCAAAGTATATAGAAATGAGCTATCGAGGATGTATTAGTCTTCTGATCCTTCTCAGCTTAGTCAGGATAATTTACCTGTATCCCTTTTGCTAGAATTCCATCAATTTAATCCTCTATCTACCTGTTCATAAAAAAAATGTGGCCAACATATTACATAGGTAAATACAAGCCACGTTATGACAACAAAGTAAATTGTGCAAATAATAGTTCTGATGGGTCCAATTCCCGTTCGTAACGATTAATTTTCACTGTGATTGGAATTTCTTAAATAACTGTTACCTTAGATTTCATTTAATGCGAATAATAATACAACTGTCAATTGAGTACCTGTATTTTTATTCATTATCTCTGAAATTTTCAGTTACCACTGTCTGCGGTTCTATCAGCAACTCTATCCAAGCGAACTGTGAGTATTCCTATAATTGCGTTTTTAACCATATGTAATCTTATCGTAATGTGTTCTACTTTTCATAATGAAAATACCTCTTTAATATCAAATTAATTTTGGCGTAAAATATCAAATTGTATCAGTTCAAGCTTTATTTTAATTTTTACTACACACGATATTATTTCAATTTCAAGTTTACTACATATTGTTGAGCCTATACAACACACCCCTGAAAACTGTCATTGGCAATTTGACCCGAAACGTGGGTTTTGTTGCCAACAATATTGCACATAACTTACAACATTCGTTTATACGAGACTAATTACGGAAGTTAATTGTCCACAGCCGGCGTGCAAATCATCCAGAAAATCATTCCAGAATGCGGCAAATACTTTACACAACAAGGCTACGCAGGTAAATAAGGCCATCATTCTAAGAGAATTAAATGGCGTATAAGAAATGCAGGCACAACATCAGATTTAAGTGAGTTAAGTTAGTCACACTCATATTTTGTTTACAGATATTACAGTTCAAATTACCGCCATTACAAACGAGTGCAGTAGCTCCAATGGCGACAACATTAACTGGAATGGAAACACTGGAGCAACCACTGGTGCCAACACTGGAGTAACCACTGGTAGCAACACTGGAGGAACCAGTGAAGGAACCACTGTAGGAACCACTGCAGGAACCACTGAAGGAACCACTGTAGGGACCACTACAGGAACTACTGAAGGAACCACTGTAGGAACCACTACAGGAACCACTGAAGGAACCACTGTAGGAACCACTACAGGAACCACTGGAGGAACCACTGCAGGAACCACTGAAGGCAGCACCGGAGTTAGTGTGGTAAGACATACATCATCAGTTTTGAAAATATTTTTAAATTTGAATCTCAATAAACGTAGATTTTTACTTCTTTGAACATTATATTAACATCACCATCATCATCATCATCATCATCATAATTATCGCCTCCATATGGAGTATAATTATCAGACTATACTTATACTCCACACAATGCTAGGCACTGGCCTCATCTCATCGAACATACTCCAGATCTTTTACCGCGCACGCTGTTAAGTTGTGGAATGAGTTGCCTTTGTCGCTGAGACAGTCGCGGTCTGTTGCGTCACTTAAGATGAATTTGAAAAAGTTGTGGCTTTCCAATGACTTGTGAATTGGTTGAATATAGTATTTATTTATTTATTGTATATTTGCGATATATATATTGTGTATTATATTTTATACTGTATATTTATATATGTATTGGCATGTTTTTATTTGTCTAGAATTAATACCTATTAGGTTTTGTTTTCATTTTCTCTGTGTTTTTGTACACGGTATAAGTTTGCCTATCTCGGTCTACCTACCTTCCTCTCAATTGCTCAAAGGTTAGCTGGAAGAGATCCCTTATAGGGATAAGTTCGCCTTTGTACTTTGATCTATTGTGTGACATGTGTATTATTTAACCTGTTATTGTGTACAATAAAGTGCTTACATACATACATACATACATGAGAGAACACATTATAAACCTAATGTATACTCATATTTTGTTAACCGACTTCAAAAAAAGGAGGTTCTCAATTCGGTTGTTTTTTTTTTTTCTATGTTTGTTACCTCAGAACTCCGTCATTGATGAGCCGATTCATAAATTTTTTTTTTGTTTGTATGTATATGCTTCCAGGTGGGTCCCATTTTTTTGAAAATTCAATTGGATGATGAGATCCATGAGGAATTGAGGGAACTCCTCAATTATATTAGGCACGCGTGTAGTGATTTTGGTATTTTCTATTATAACTCGTGTATTAACATCCGGAAATCATAAATTGGTGGAGTGGAATTGATGATGAAGACCACAGATGACTTATGGAATTCCTCAATTATGTACTTAAAAGTACAAAAGTATATCACAGATTCTGATAAGATTCCGTTGAAATAGCAACTAATGAAGTGCCAAGGGTGATCCTTGTGGAATTGACGGAAGTCCTCAAATATTATCGGGTCACATACAGCGATTGGGTTTTTTTCTATAATAATCAACGCATTTGCTCTCGGAAATCAGTTCATGAGGTAAATTGGAAAAGAAATGTTCTCGTGGCTTGGCGGAGTACTAAATTGAAGTCGGTTAAAACTTTGTTTTTAAAGTAAATTATTTACAGATATTACTGTTCAAATTAGTTGATTGTATGAAGTCGAATTTCAAATTTGTAATTTCTGTAAACACGCATATACCATAAAAATTATCAGATTTTGCTACTTCATTAATAAGACTTCATTCATTGACTAATCATTATGGGGTCTTCATCAAGTAATCGGTTTTTTTTAATCTTCCTATTGAATAATAAAAATGTTTCCTACCAGAGCGTTGGAGTTGGAAGTCTCATTAAGGGCATCTTTGGTGCAATTAATGGTGTCGTCAATTTGGCTTCCAGTGCTCTTGACGCAGTACTCAATATCAGTAAGTATTATATTTATATTTTTAATAGCTTGATCTGCGGCCGTTGCTGTTAAATAAAATATAGTCGTCTTCAAAATTTGTTTAAACTTTTCCATCTTATTTAATGACAATAGCTTGCACAAATGCACATTTACTACTACTCAATTCTGTATCTGTATCACCAATAATATCTGAATACTATGGCATATGTCACTTTCTTCAATATAGTTTATTAACCAGGTCTGATTGAATATTTCCCTTTTTTCCAGCAATTGGTGCTCTAAATGACGTCTTCAGTCTGATTGTGAACTGTAAGTAGTTTAACTGTGTGCCTAAAGACATTACACTGTTCATTGCGACAGCTTAAACGTACTTCGTTTTCTTCAACACACACTGCCGTTTTTAGTGCAAGTATACCAAAATCATTAATCCCTTAAAGCTTTAAAGGCTTACCATGAACTACAATTGTACAGGGATGGGGACGAATTCATTGGCGAAAGTAGTTTATAAATACACCCGATTTATTAGATCAACATTTGCGTCATGCGTGTCTCTGAATTCAAATTTTCTGTAACAGTGTCCCTGGTCCTCCAAGTGATTCTGAACAATCTCGTTGCCGGTCTCGGCTCCCTCTTCGTCAGGCTCGTCGCTTGCATCGTCAAGATTGCCGTCTGTATTCTCGGATTCCCTGGTGAGTAAATTATCCATATCATCAATAATATCATCATCAATATCTTTATAAACATACGTCATAATCATAATCATCATCACCAGCATATCATAGCCATCATGCACGAGAGGGTATGGCTAGTTGTCCCAAACCGATGCAGCTATTTAGAAACCATTGTTTTTAATCACTACTTCTTACTGGAGTTTTTTTTTAATATTCTTTCATGGTTTATTATAAAAGAAAAAGCTTCTCTGAAAAGCAATCAGTGACGCAGAAATTTAATTGAGAGTATGGTGCAATCAACACATACCATATATAGTAAATATTATACATAGTTATGGGTCTTTCTTCATACCATACAAAAATCTCGATTTTATATCCAATCGAAACCCTTATGGCTGCAAAACGTGGTTAACTCGTTTAGCCCAAAACATTTTAATTGTTATCATTTAAAACTTCACCAACTTAAGTTTAACTTCACATGAATATTTTATTGTTGAATAAAAATACATTTCTGTTTTCCTTCACTTTAATTTAGCTTCGGTAAGGCAGTATTTCGTTTGTTTCAGTAGTATTTTCTAATCGTTCAGTAATTTTCATTTGATACTAAGTACGTCAACTTGGATTTTGTTCCATGCCTTTTTGGTTCAGTATTGTTGATTTAATACTTTTTCGCAGGTGATAGCGGAATTTGTGCTGCTGGCTGGAACTCGAAATTCGGTATCACCGGCGAGGCTTCCACCGCTGCTGACCTTCTGGTTCTCTTCCGTCTCAACAACGCCCAGGTTGAACTCAACGGCTACATTAACACGATCAGCAACGGAAAAGGTACTATTACCTGCCTACGAAGCAGGAGTTCCCGGGATTGAATCCCGATAAGGGAATTTATTTGTGTGATGAGAACGAATATATTTTTCTGAATCATGGATATGTTCAATGTATTTAAGTATTTATTTATCTATATAAGTATGTATATCGTCGTCTAGTACCAATAGTACAAGCTTTGCTTAGTTTGGGACTAGGTCGATTAGTGTAAGATTGTTTCCAAATATTTATTTATTTTATTTTTATTATTGTCAAACAATTCTGAAGAAACATCAAAATCTGCTTTTAAGGACAACGAAGAGGAAGAAAAGGAGATCATTTATTGTGAGACATTTTAATACCCAAAAGCAACTTCATATTATTCATACTTTATTTATTTAACTTCAGAACCTAATGAAAGCAACATTTTAATAATTTATAAAATTGCCATTTTGTTGTTTCGAAATTCTCATATAACATTTAAAATGCGAAAATCCATACAGTTTATATCTGGTAGATGACGGTTGGTAATCTAACTTTCTTCATTTATTATTCGGTACCTTGTTTCTATTATGTAGGTATTCAAGTTGCTAGTTAACGTACAGTGTTTTTGTACAAAAGGTCTGACAGTCATTTATTCGGGGCAAAAAATATACCAATCATCGCATAATTAACAATATTGTCAAGAAACGGTTCTATATCAGCACTATTGGTATTACTACGACGGATGGAATGTAAGTATTTCTCAACTTCATATCTTGTATTTCAGGAACCAGCTCAACGAATGGCTCCGTCAGAACCGTGCTCGAAAAAATTACCACCCTCGTAGCTTTCATAACAAGTAAGTAATGTTTTTTTAGTTCGGTCTAATCCCAATAAGGTCTGGTTTTCCCTCTGGGTTGGAACGTTAGATGGCAGTCACTTTCGTAAAACTAGTGCCTATGTCAAATCGTGGGATAAGGTGTAAAATCGGAGCCCAGGCTCCTTTAGGGCACAAACGGGATTATTCCGTAGCTTTGATGATGATGACAAGATTTACCATTTTTTGTAAATGTTCGACAATGTTTATTTAGTTGCAGCTTTCTCACGTGTCTATTTTTTTTTTTATCTAATTATATTTTGTTTACAGACTACCAGCAGATCTCGAAAACGACTGTAACGGATACCTTCGTTATCAGTAAGTATTCTATGGTTATTTTATTTTATTCGACATACTTAGTCATCGTCATCGTTCTCATCGTAAATGGCAATATATGATGAGTAATAACATTTGGTGGTTTAACAGTAATATGATTCAAACGCGGCTGTCACATGCACTGGTTGATTGATTCATAGCGAAAGGAGGATAAATAGAGGCTCTCACTTACACATGTGTGAGAAAGATGTAAGTGGGAACGAGATACAATGCCTTGTCTATTCTTCTGTCAATCACCGCGTAAAGCCTTTTTATTCTTGTGACCAGCTTGTCAAAATAGTGTACTGAAACTGACGTCACGGATATCCACTAAAGTATATAGACATGAGCTATCGAGGATGTATTATCTTGTGATCCTTCTCAGCGTAGTCAGGATAATTTACCTGTATCCCTTTTGCTACAATTCCATGTATTGAATCCTCTATATAACTGTTCATAAAAAAATGCCCCCAATATATTATACAGGTAAAGACAAGCCAAATAATAGTTCTGATGGGTTCAACTTCCGCTCGTAACCATTAATTTCCACCGTGATTGGATTTTGTTAAATAAATGTTACCTTAGATTTCATTTACTTAATGCTAATAATATTACAACTGTCAATGGAGTTCCTATATTTTTATTCATTATCTCTTAAATTTTCAGTTGCCACTGTCTCCGGTAGTATCGGCAACTCTATCCAAGCGAACTGTGAGTATTTATATAATTGTGTTTTTTAAACATACGTAATCTAACCTTATCGTAATGTGTTTTACTTTTCATCATGAAAACACCTCTTTAATATCAAATTATTTATAGGATAAAATATCAAGTTTTATCAATTGAAGCACGATATTGTTTCAATTTCAAGTTTAATACATATTGATGAGCCTATATTAACACCCCTGAAAACTGTCATTGGCAATTTGACCCAAAACGTGGGTTTCGTTGCCAACAATATTGCACATAACTTACAACATTCGTTGATACGAGACTAATTACGGAAGTTAATTGTCCACAGCCGGCGTGCAAATCATCCAGAAAATCGTTCCAGAATGCGGCAAATACTTTATACAACAAGGCTACGCAGGTAAATAAGGTCACAATTGTAAGAGAATTAAATGGCTTATAAGAAATGCAAAGGCACATACATCAGATTTAAATGAGTTAAATTAGTCACGCTCATATTTTGTTTACAGATATTACTGTTCAAATTACCACCATTACAAACGAGAGCAGTAGCTCCAATGGCGACAACATCAACTGGAATGGAAACACAGGAGCAACCACTGGTGCCAACACTGGAGTAACCACTGGTAGCAACACTGTAGGAACCACTGGAACAACCACCGGAACAACCACTGGAGGAACCACTACAGGAACCACTGGAGGAACCACTGGAACAACCACTACAGGAACCACTGGAGGAACCACTGGAGGAACCACTGGAACAACCAGTACCGGAACCACTGAAGGAACCACTACAGGAACCACTGGAACAACCACTACCGGAACCACTGAAGGAACCACTACAGGAACCACTGGAACAACCACTACAGGAACCACTGGTAGCAGCACTGGAGTTAGTGTGGTAAGACATTCATCACGTTTTAAAAATATTTTTTAATTTGAATCTCATTAAATTATAAAAACATTAAATTATATTAATCATCATCATCATCATCATCATCATCCTCATCATCATCATTATCATAATTATTATGAGCCTATAATTATACTTGACACAATGCTAGGCACTGGCCTCATGTCATGGATGAGAGAAAAGAATGTATTCGCTGATTGTATGAAGTCGAATTTCCAATTTGTAATTTCTGTAAACACGTATATACTAGGGCATGCAATACCGGACGATTCTCAATACCGGTATTGAAAATCGGTATTGGGCCTTAATACCGGAATTCCGGTATTAATACCGGTATTGGGGAATTTTATAAATTAATTAAAAATAAATCTAACTGGTAAAATCTTTTTAATTATAAAAAAAATATCAGTTCTTCAATTAAATTAACATAAAATAACAATATGGCATCTATGCGTATATTAAAGAACAAGCAGACCAAAATAAGTAATAACCACCACCTTTTTTATATAAAACATGTGATCGTCACCAACAATGCAATAAATGATTTATTTAACAATATAGACTAAAATGAACTTTAAATTTAAAGATTAGTAGCAATTGGAAACAGAATATTCAGTCTACTGTGGACTGAAGAAATAAGATATTACTAAAGCAATTGAACGGCATACCCGATATTTTTTTTCTAGGCAGTACATTCGCTTTGCGTACACTTTTTATTTCTTGGATCCCATTACGGGTGTTTTATTAACTCGCTAGGTAAAGTTTATCTGATGTCCGATTAATTTAAAAGTTTGGATACCTGTCTCACGTCTTTTTACAGAAAACCCATCTAGGTATGTATACTTAACGATTACACCTGTATAATCTATTATTTATAAACTCAATACATATTTAATGTAGGCTATCCAAACTTAGCGACAGTGATTGTACTTAATAGTAATGATTCTCTGATCTCAACTAAGCGTGCTATTTCAAGAGAATATTATATTTTTCTTATATAATATGATATTTGTGTGACTTACAAATTTAGACACAAGGTGGGTCTAGGTTTGAATTTAAAGAATAAAAGATAATTATTAAAAATAGAGATTTCAAAAATGAGCTTAATCATATAAATAACAAATATACTACTTACATTTTTTTGATTTCTTCCCACATTCACGAAAAATCGCAATCACTTATCACAACACAACAGTCAAAACACTCGAAACGGAAAGTACCCAAAAGAACCGCACAATAAGAGAAAGCTTAGATAACTTTTGACATCTGTGGTTATTTTGCGACTAAATTGATATTTGTCATATGGTGTTTTTACTTCCCACCCTGAATGCCAAAGTAAGTGAGATAACGACAAACCCCTTCCATAGACCTTATATCTGGTATTGACCTTGATCGACCCGATAACCAAGCGCTGACCGATACGGCGGTGCTTGCCGTTCTAAACATATATTAACGCGTGCGCTGACAGTCGACAGGCGGGTCATATGTCGGCTTAACAACGCTTAATTAAAGGTACTGTCAACGAACGTGTTAAGTTGTCATAATCACCCTACATTACTATATATCATTATATACACGACTTTATAATGGCAATAATAAAATATTTACAAGGAATGGTTATGAGTTTACTAGCTTAAACAACCTATATTACAAAAATAGTCAAGAATTGTAACTCAAAAATGAATACCGGAATTCCGGTATTTCGGTATTAGTCTATTGCATACCGGTATTGAAATATCGGGAAAATCAACGCGGTATATCGATATTCCGGAATTCCGGTGTTCATGCCCTAGTATATACCATAAACATTATCAGATTTTGCTACTACATTAATAAGGCGTGACTAATAATTATGGAGTCTTCATCAAGTTATCGGTTTTTTTTTATCTTCCTTATTTTTGAATAATAAAATGTTTCTTTCCAGGGCGCTGGAGTTGGAAGTCTCATTAAAGGCATCTTTGGTGCAATTAATGGTGTCGTCAGTTTGGCTTCAAGTGCACTTGACGCAGTACTCAATATCAGTAAGTATTATATTAATATTTTTAAAAGCTTGTTCTGCGGCCGTTGCTGTTAAATAAAATACAGTCGTCTTCGAAATATGTTTAACCCTCTCCATCTTATTTTATTACAATAGCTTGTACAAATGCACATTTCCTACTACTCAATTCTGTATCACCACTTATATCGGAATCAATACCTTAATTTCTTCAATATACTTTATAAACCTGGTCTGATTGAATGTTTCTCTTTTTTCCAGCTATTGGTGCTCTCAATGACGTCTTCAGTCTGATTGTGAACTGTAAGTAGTTTAACTGTGTGCCTAAAGACATTACACTGTTTATTACGACAGCTTAAACGTACTTCGTTTTCTTCAACACACACTGCCGTTTTTAGTACAAGTATATCAAAATCATTAATCCCTTAAAGTTTTAAAGGCTTACCATGATCTACAAGTGTACAGGGATGGGGAAGAATTAATTGGCGAAAGTAGTTCATAAATACACCCGATTTATTAGATCAATATTTGCATCATGCGTGTCTCTGAATTCAAATTTTCTGTAACAGTTTCCCTGGTCCTCCAAGTGATTCTGAACAATCTCGTTGCCGGTCTCGGCTCCCTCTTCGTCAGGCTCGTCGCTTGCATCGTCAAGATTGCCATCTGTATTCTCGGATTCCCTGGTGAGTAAATTATCCATATCATCAATAATATCATCATCAATATCTTTATAAACATACGTCATAATCATAATCATCATCACCAGCATATCACAGCCTTCATGCATGACAGGTTATGGCCAGTTGTCCCAAACCGATGCAGCTATTTACAAACCATTGTTTTTAATCACTACTTCTTACTGGAGTTTTTTTTAAAAGAAAAAGCTTCTCTGAAAAGCAATCAGTGATGCAGAAATTTAATTGAAAGGAAGATGCAATCAACACATACTAATATATAGTATATATTATACATAGTTATGTGTCTTTCTTCATACCATACAAAAGTCTCGATTTTATATCCAATCGAAACCCTTATGGCTGCAAAACGTGGTTAACTCATTTAGCCCAAAACATTTTAATTGTTATCATTTAAAACTTCACCAACTTAAGTTTAACTTCACATGAATATATTATTGTTGAATAAAAATAAATTTCTTTTTTCCTTCACTTTAATTTAGCTTCGGTAAGGCAGTATTTCGTTTGTTTCAGTAGTATTTTCTAATCGTTCAGTAATTTTCATTTGATACTAAGTACGTCAACTTGGATTTTGTTCTATGTATTGCCTTTTTGGTTCAGTATTGTTGATTTAATACTTTTTCGCAGGTGATAGCGGAATTTGCGCTGCTGGTTGGAATGCGAAATTCGGTATCAACGGCGAGGCTTCCACCGCTGCTGACCTTGTGATCCTCTTCCGTCTCAACAACGCCCAGGTTGAACTCAATGGCTACATTAACACGATCAGCAACGGAAAAGGTACTATTACCTGTTTTGTTAATTGCCATTTTGTTGTTTCGAAATTCTCATATAACCTTTAAAATGCGAAAATCCATACAGTTTATATCTGGCAGATGACGGTTGGTAATCTAACTTTCTTCATTTATTATTCGGTACCTTGTTTCTATTATGTAGGTATTCATGTTGCTAGTTAACGTATAGTGTTTTTGTACAAAAGGTCTGACAGTCATTTATTCCGGGCAAAAATATACCAATCATCGCATAATTAACAATATTGTCACGAAACGGTTCTATATCAGCACTATTCGTATTACTACGACGGATGGAATGTCAGTATTTCTCAACTTCATATCTTGTATTTCAGGAACCAGCTCAACGAATGGCTCCGTCAGAACCGTGCTCGAAAAAATTACCACCCTCGTAGCTTTCATAACAAGTAAGTAATGTTTTTTTAGTTCGGTCTAATCCCAATAAGGTCTGGTTTTCCCTCTGGGTTGGAACGTTAGATGGCAGTCACTTTCGTAAAACTAGTGCCTATGTCAAATCGTGGGATAAGGTGTAAAATCGGAGCCCAGGCTCCTTTAGGGCACAAACGGGATTATTCCGTAGCTTTGATGATGATGACAAGATTTACCATTTTTTGTAAATGTTCGACAATGTTTATTTAGTTGCAGCTTTCTCACGTGTCTTTTTTTTTTTTTATCTAATTATATTTTGTTTACAGACTACCAGCAGATCTCGAAAACGACTGTAACGGATACCTTCGTTATCAGTAAGTATTCTATGGTTATTTTATTTTATTCGACATACTTAGTCATCGTCATCGTTCTCATCGTAAATGGCAATATATGATGAGTAATAACATTGGGTGGTTTAACAGTAATATGATTCAAACGCGGCTGTCACATGCACTGGTTGATTGATTCATAGCGAAAGGAGGATAATAGAGTCTCTCACTTACACATGTGTGAGAAAGATGTAAGTGGGAACGAGATACATTGCCATGTCTATTCTTCTGTCAATCACCGCGTATAGCCTTTTTGTTCTTGTGACCAGCTTGTCAAAATAGTGTACTGAAACTGAAGTCACGGATATCCACTAAAGTATATAGACATGAGCTATCGAGGATGTATTATCTTGTGATCCTTCTCAGCGTAGTCAAGGTAATTTACCTGTATCCCTTTTGCTACAATTCCATCTATTGAATCCTCTATATAACTGTTCATGAAAAAAAATGTCCCCAATATATTATACAGGTAAAGACAAGCCAAATAATAGTTCTGATGGGTTCAAATTCCGCTCGTAACCATTAATTTCCACCGTGATTGGATTTTTTTAAACAAATGTTACCTTAGATTTCATTTACTTAATGCAAATAATAATACAACTGTCAATGGAGTACCTATATTTTTATTCATTATCTCTTAAATTTTCAGTTGCCACTGTCTCCGGTAGTATCGGCAACTCTATCCAAGCGAACTGTGAGTATTAATATAATTGTTTTTTAAACATATGTAATCTAACCTTATCGTAATGTGTTCTACTTTTCATCATGAATATAACTTTTTAATGTCAAATTATTTTTTGGACAAAACATCAAGTTTAATCAATTGAAGCACGATATTGTTTCAATTTCGACCCCCGGTACCCTGGTTGTGGTAGCGTGGTACCCTGGCCGCCGGGGTCAGGGGTGCGAAGAATCTCCGGCTAAGATCCGGCTACCACCACCGACGACATATGGCACTGAAACGTGGTCGCTTACTATGGGCCTCATAAGAAGGGTCAAAGTCACCCAAAGGGCTATGGAGAGGGCTATGTTGGGGGTGTCTCTGCGTGATCGCATCACAAATGAGGCTATCCGCAGCAGAACCAAGGTAACCGATATAGCCCTCCGAATCGCTAAACTTAAGTGGCAGTGGGCGGGGCACATAGCACGTAGAACCGATGGCCGTTGGGGCGGAAAGGTTCTCGAGTGGCGACCACGAACCGGAAGGCGCGGCGTGGGTAGGCCCCCCGCAAGGTGGACTGATGACCTGGTAAAGGTTGCTGGAGTCCGCTGGATGCGGGTGGCGCAGGACCGGTCGCTTTGGCACTCTTTGGGGAGGCCTATGTCCAGCAGTGGACGTCTTTCGGCTGATATGATGATGATTGTTTCAATTTCAAGTTTAATACATATTGATGAGCCTATATTAACACTCTCCTGAAAACTGTCATTGGCAATTGACCCGAAACGTGGGTTTCGTTGCCAATAATATTGCACATAACTTACAACATTCGTTGATACGAGACTAATTACGGAAGTTAATTGTTCACAGCCGGCGTGCAAATCATCCAGAAAATCGTTCCAGAATGCGGCAAATACTTTATACAACAAGGCTACGCAGGTAAATAAGGTCATAATTGTAAGAGAAAGAAATGGCTTATAAGAAATGCAAAGGCGCATACATCGGATTTAAGCAAGTTAGATTAGTCACATTCATATTTTGTTTACAGATATTACTGTTCAAATTACCACCATTACAAACGAGAGCAGTAGCTCCAATGGCGACAACATCAACTGGAATGGAAACACTGGAGCAACCACTGGTGCCAACACTGGAGTAACCACTGGGACAACCACTGGAACAACCACTACAGGAACCGCTGGAGCAACCACTACAGGAACCACTGGAGGAACCACTACAGGAACCACTGGAGGAAACAATGGAGGAACCACTGCAGGAACCACTGGAGGAACCACTACAGGAACTACTGGAGCAAATACTACAGGAACCACCTCAGGAACCACTGGAGGAACCACTACAGGAACCACTGGAGGAACCACTACAGGAGCCACTGGAGGAAACACTACAGGAACCACTGGAGGAACCACTACAGGAGCCACTGGAGGAACCACTACAGGAACCACTGGAGGAACCACTACAGGAGCCACTGGAGGAACCACTACAGGAACCACTGGAGGAACCACTACAGGAGCCACTGGAGGAACCACTACAGGAACTTCTGGTGGCAGCACCGGAGTTAGTGTGGTAAGACATTCATCATCATTATTAAAAAAATAATTAAATTCGAATCTCAATAAACGTTGAGTTTTACTTCTTTGAACATTACATTATCATCATCATTATCAGCCTCTAAGTATACACGCCACACAGTGCTAGGCACAGGCATCGCGTGGATGAGAAAGATAAACTTGATGAAGTGAGAATTTTGCATCCAAAATGTTATTTATGTAAAGTAACATGAATTACGATAGGGAATTCGGTTGAAACATTAAAATAATACTCAGTTCTCCTGCAGAGATAGTTTCTGATACAACCAGTTATAGTTAAGACTGAAAATTCCTATAAATACTGGTAAATGATAGTTGCTGCTAATTGATGTCTAGTTAGACATTAATATTGCAAACTAAAGAAACTGTTTTTATTTAATGTTATGTTCATAAATGAATTCATCCAAATTCTACTTATACCCAACATTTCAGCTCAATCGGTTTTGTCCCACACTAACAAACTAAGAATCAAACAAACAGGTCAAGTTAAATAAAAGCTTGTAAAAATACGTTATTATTGTTTTGCAGAGCGTTGACTTCGGTGTGAGCATCGGAGACATCATCAAAATGATCCCGGGTGTAACCAGCATTTCTTCTAACATCATCAACGAAATCATCAAACTTAGTAAGGAATTTAATATTTGGTTTGACGGAGAAACAAAAAAAAATAAGTCATAGGTCCGAAAGCATCTTTATTCTTATATTTCAAAGTTCGGAAAACCATTTTCCGCTTAACTAACGTTAGATAAGCGGAAAATACCATCAGTAGAATTACCTATTTCCATAGGGTATTATTAAGTAACTATAGAATGAAAAAATTACAAATCCTTCTGGTTTTACGAATGGTCAAATTACGAAAAATTGTTATTTGTTAGGATGCAATTTTTGTGGCGCAGTCACTGATTTGAAAGCCGACCTAGCGAATGTAAGTTTGCAATCCTGAGCGAAGCGAGGCTTTCAAAGCACGAGAAGCGAAACCACTTTGCGGCCGAGCGGAAAACACAACTAGTAGTCAAACCAATTCTAGTCAAGTAAATATATATCGGGTTGACCTTTGTAAAGTAATCTAGAGAAGCGCGAGAGTTTAAAATGTTTGATGGTTACTTCAAAAATCAGAACGCGAATAAACCCTTAGGTTGGCAGAATTATAAAAATCGTGAGTTCATCAAGTCTCGAGCCCCTGAGGTGCTACGGTAGCCTAGCGGTTCAGGCATGCGATGTAAAGCGGCTCGTACCAATGAGTTTTTAGAAACTTATGTTGGTACGGAATATTTACCGTTAGCTTTTCGGTGAGGGAAAACATCGTGAGGAAACCGATCTAATCCCAATAAGGTCTAGTTTGCCCTCTGGGTTGGAAGGTCAGATGGCAGTCGCTTTCGTAAAACTAGTGCCTATGCCAAATCTCGGGATTAGGTGTCAAAGCGGACCCCGGGCTCCTTTATGGCCACAACCGGGAATAACGCTAGGGGGATGGATGGTGAATTGAAGCCTCTGATAGGTAACTACAGTGACGCGGATCCAAAAAAAATCGTTCTTAAACTAAATGTAAAAGTGACCAAAACATGTGTGTGCATCTAAACATACTGAAAAGAGCGATACTGCCAGGAATAGGGAAAATGACAAAATGTATGTTTCAAATTAAATTCATGTTCATGATATCAAACTTGTAATATGATTTTTGCAGAGATCAACACATTCGTCGATATCGTCAACTTGGTGACAAAATGTAAGTATTAATTTTTTGTCTACTAACTTCTGCTCGGGACTCCCTCCGTGTGTATTTCGTTTGTAACGTAGCTCCATACAATCTTTCACCCCCATATCACCTTCATAGGGTATAAATTCCGGGATCAAAACTATCCTGTGGTCTTCCCCGGGACTCAAACTATCTCTATACCAAATTTCATCCAAATCGTTTCAGCGGTTTAAGCGTGAAGAGATAACAGACAGACAGACAGACAGATAGACAGACTGACAGAAAGACAGACTCTCACTTTTGCATGTTTAGTATAAGTATGGATGTTACTAATATATGCCGATGGATAGCCTTTCCGTCCCTCGTTGTGGCAACACGTATAGCTCGTCCTGAGTATTATAGGTCCGTGTGGTATTTTTTTTTACTATATTGATGGAACGTTGTTTGTTCGTAGTGGCCGTCGCTCTTGGCGGAATTATCGACTCACTCATCATCGGACGTAAGTTTTGACAAGTATTTTTGTGTATTTTCGTATTCTGATTGAGCATATTCCAATCACTAACATTTTTTTAAACTTTTCAATTGAATGCCGCCAGCCTTATGGGCACCTTGCCGCACGGCACAGATCTAGAGCTGGTTTTGTATTTGTAAATATGTAGGTTAGTTTTTTTTTTGTTTATAGTGAGGATTTACATACATAGTTTTTATAATGTATTTTATACGAATCCTATTTCAATTATTAAAGTTTTATTCTAGGATGCTATTAATTGAAGTGATAAATAGAAAAAATATTCGTCATGAGCAGTGTTCGAATCCGCAACCTACTATCTCTTTATAGTTACTATGTTCTAACTATATAGCTACTATGTTCAACACAGTATTTAATATTTATTTCTTATTTTGCAGTGGGCTCCATTCTTGTCAGAAGTAAGTATTATTTCATAATAACGATATTTGACTTAATTCTTACTCTTAGCCTTCTAAAGACCTAAACAAAACGAATCGCCTATATGCGAATAAGATTCTTTAAAAACGCCAGCAACTTTTTTGACTGTCCCAAGCGTCCACAAACAGTCTGCCTACCATCAGGGCGTTTTGTTTGCCACTGTCAGGATAGTAAAAACAAATGTATTTTCCAGTCGTGGCCGTCATTTTCAAGATCGGATACTGCGTGAACGGCCTGGGCAGCGACAAGAGCATTTGCACCAAGGAGTGGAACGCACAATTCGGAATCACCGGAGAGGCCACCACTGCTGCTGACCTGATCTCTCTGTACAGAGTGAACAACTGCAAGGCCGATGTCGCTGCTATTGTGTCGACGTACACCAACGGCAAAGGTAAGTTTATACAATTAGGGTAACACTGGCCAGTTTCCTTATTAGCTAGTCACTTATCTCTTATTAGTCAGTGTCTCAATTCACCATTTGCCTTATTTGCCAGTTTCCCTAAGTTGCCTGTCTCTCTAAAAAACTAACGGTTTTATGAAGGAAACTTAATATTTCTTCATAACACCGTTAGTTTTTCTACTTCTCCAATTATTCAAACCATCACATAGATAAATTAATTTTTTATTAAGCAGTAACGCTGCTAACGAAATTATAATTTTTTCCTTTAATTTAAAATTTATAATCACATAGATAGTTCCCTAATTAACCACTTAAAATCTTTGTTCTAGGAATCTCCTCAACATCAGGTGCCATCAACATCATCCTACAGAAGGTCACCGACCTCAGCGTCATCGTCAGCTCTGGAACCATCAGCAAAGGGAACCTCTCCTCTGTTTTCCTCAACGTCATTAGTATCTTCGGTTCAGTCGCCAACTCTTACAAACAAGGATGTAAGCGCTCCTCACTGTTCTCCGATTTCTTGCGGCTTGTCATTCTGTATTTTTTTTCTCCTATGCAATGAGTTTCTCTTCAACAGACTGTTGAATTTACCAGTACGATTAAGAATTCACATACATACAATACAAATCTCGATTCCCCAGTACTAACTTAGTAATTGCATTTTTTTTGCAGCCGGCACTGTTCTTATCCTGAAGCTCATCCCAGTCTGTGCTCCCATCCTCGTCAAACAAGGCCTCACAGACATCACGACACAGCTGACAACTCTAGTGTCTACCATCACCATTGGGAACAACGACAAATTCAACTGGCAGACCGTTAAGAACGTAAGTGTGACATGCTGAGAGGGGTCCCTTTTATCGTCATTGCTTTGTATATTTCTGTGTTCAATTGTAAGCTGAAGGCGTTAATAAATGTATTTTTTTCTTTCTTCCTTCCTTCTTCAAAGACTAGTATTTTACTGCATACGCCTATTAAATGTCGCTTTAAAGACAAGAATTATATCTAGTTCCACAACACAGAAAGAGAGAGCCTTATATCGATAGATGTTTTGTGGAGACCGCAATTACCCCAACCAAAATCATCTTGAATTTAGATGATCCTTTCAAGCCAAGAGAAAAACTCGAGGTACCTTCATTCGAGATAATGAAACATCTTCCTAATCAAAATCTTGGTTTAAATACTTTTTATGTGTACATCTCAGTACATTTCATTTCGTATGGCAGTTGGACCTCTGCAAACACAGGGAATAATGGGAGTACCCCGAATAGTTGGGGCTCTCTCATTTTTCTCTAGTCCTCAATGTATTCTTATCATCATATTCTGGACCAGGGAGGCAGCAGCATCAGCGACACGCTGGTCACCGACGTCAAGGGAGTATTCACGGGCCTGTCTTCAAACAACAACGGCAGTTCCCTAACAGCCGTCTTGAACCTGCAAGTGCCCCGCAACTTTGACGATGTGTGCTCCTTCGGTGTGCAAGTCGTGCAAGCTTTGGGTGAAATTCTGGACGTGTTCATCAATGGACTTGGCACGCTTATAGCTAGAAGTAAGTTTATACACTCGTCATCCTGGTTGCATCCTCAAGGAGTTCTTCCGCCACTATTTCCCTAGTGTTGTTGTTGACACAAATTTTAAGAGCGACTGCCGTATGTCCTTCCTGTCAAAAAAACAAGTCCTTGCTGGAGTTAGGCCTTGGCATCTCAGTGAGCGACGAACGACTGTTACCATAGACAACAACTGAGATACACACAACACTTAAGGTGCATTCTAAACCTCGGAAGCGCTCAGCAAGGCACTCAAAATGGCCATCCACTTTCAACGTGTCTAACAAAAGTATCAATTCGAGTAGTCTAACATTGTCTTTTTGTTTTCAGTCGTCGGCTGCCTCATCAACTACATCGTCGCTGTCCTCGGCGCCGCTCGCAACGCCAATAGCTTTGTGAGCCAGAAGGCCTACTTTGAGATATTCGGTGTCACCGTCTCCGGATCCACCTGGGCTGACCTCTCCGCCGGCTTCAAGATCAATAACGCTAAAGCCGACCTCGACGTGATCTTGAAGACCTACACCAACAACAAGGGTGAGGGGTTTGACCGATACGAAATCATGCTAAACCAAAAATTTGTGATACAGATTAAGTTTTTACCTAGATATTTCGGGCATATTCTAGTGTATCAAATCAAATGTGTGTAGTGTAATGTTAATCAATTGTTAACGCGGATCGATCCGTGCGATCTCGCCAGCTATTATATAAACTTACCAAGTTTTCCGATAGTGGCAAAAACTAGAGCATTCTGTAAATTTAAAGATACTGTTTTATTAAATTACAAAAAAACACGTTTAATTGGTTAAAAAATCAACTATTTCTGGTTCTTATTCTAGACCGTTAGCCAATGAGTATAAATATGTTACAATCAGCAATGCTAGTCACTCACCTGTACAAAAACGCACATTAGAAGGCAGAATAGTAGTGCCCCAAACCAATGGCTCAACCAACCGACATCTTAAAATGCCAACCAAAAATTCTGGGGAAGTGGCAATGCTACTTCAGCAGAGAGCAATGAGGGACCGATTGAAGAGAACTAACTCATGCTTTTGTTCCAGGCCTCACATCCCTCTCCGGAGTCAAGCTGGTCTTATTCAACTGCGCCTACAGCCTCGTCGACATCGTTAGCAAGGGCAATGGTATCGTCGAAGCTGACCTGACCGCCGTCTTCCGTGTTGTCACGACCATCATAGGAGGTTTCGCCAACAGCTGCTCCGCTAACGTTGGCAAGACGATCTGCGAGAACATGGTGCCGGTCGTCAGCTTCTATTTGGAGAAGAATAGCTACATATGTAAGCTATAGTTTTATTTTAATTATCATATTTTATACCGTTATTTAAATAATAAATCAATAACTATTTGAGGACAATGTTACACAAATCAACCTAGTTTCAAACTAAACAAAGCTTGTACGGTTCTCGATGACGATTGTCCATACTTATATAGATAAATGAATACTTAAAACCGTAGAAAAAATCCATGACTCAGGTACAAATATTCGTGCTCATCAGACATATAAATGCTCTTAACGGGACCGGCATTCGAACCCGGGACCTTCGGCTTCGTAGGCAGGGTCACTACCAACTAGGCTACAGAGGTCGTCAAAAGCATTGATAAAAATACCACAAACCCCGAAGAAAAATGGAATATTTGCTAGCTACCGAGAATGTAACGGTGCCTTCGGATTTAAGATCCATATGGTACTGCTTACTCTCCGCCACCGCTCTGCGCTACTTGTGCTAAGCGTGCAACATACTAGCGCGGCCTGCGGTGGCGGCCAATAGTAAATTTGACAGCTAATGACAAGTTTAATATTATAGTTTACGATACAGCGGCCAGGTTGCGCCAGCATGTGGGAGACTACCGATTTTTTCTTTGACACTACTGTGTATAATCTCTTTACCTACCTGTGTATATTTGAAACGATTATTGGCTATGTATTCATAGTTTTTTATAGAGCAGCGGCTAATGACCCGCTGTATTACATTACCGCTAGTCGTATTGAAGGACGATTAGCGCCGATCAAATTCCAGCTGATTTTCATTGAGCGGTATTCAATTCGCCTAATCGTCAACCCGCCGTATTACAAAACAGCGCTGTTTTGTAAAACATTCCACTGCGACATACATACGTACTAGTATTAGAAATAGAAAAACTCGTAAGGTTTTATGTACTGTGTAATCTCCGGAGTTCCTCATCAGATTTCAAAAATGAATTCACCAGTGAATCGGATGGGCTTTCATTAAGGACACAGGTTAAAGGTTTTTATCCCGTAGTTACCAATATTTACACGATTTCTTTGTTTGCAGCGATCAGTAGCAGCGAGACTAGCATCATCTACAGCACCATCGAGACCTGCAACAATTCTGACGCCCCATGGGCTTCAGGAACGACTACCACCGTCGTCAGTAACTGAGCTTCTTCGCCTCGACGCAGCCTTTCTATCGTCTAAAGCAGGCCCAACGGCCTATTATTAGGACATTGAACTTTTTACATGCCATCATACATTTTTATGATTTCGCTAAATGGCAACTGACAAAATGTACCTGTTTATTCGATATCTGCATAAGCGATCTTAGGCGAAATTTGATAGTGTGAATTTCCTGAGAACATCTAGATTTACTAGAATATATCGCTTAACATCGCAAATGCAAGAAGAATAAGGAAAGCCGTGTTGATGATTTAATACATGTATGTAGATTAACTTTTTGTTTCATTTCACCCTCTATGCCTCATTCCAGATACATTAGATTTTCAAATGATAAATTCGTCTGTGTTTCTTCGTCTAGGATATCAAAGGGAAATATTGCTTATTTACTTATTTCGATATAGTGCTTTTGAAACATACCTAACAATTCTGTTTTACGTTTCACAATGATTTTCCTTGGAATCGTATGACGATTGACGCACGATATACCTACTCTAGTAATATGTAATATATGTATATATATAATTACACTAGCTTCTGCCCGCGACTTCGTCCGCGTGGAACTCGTTTAATATCGTAGCTCCTAACAAACTTTCGGCCCCTATTTCGCCCCCTTAGTCAATGATTTCCAGAATAAAAAGGATAATATAATCGTATGTTAATCCAGGTTTTACACTATAGGTATACCGAACTTCATTTCAATCCGTTAAGCCGTTTTTGCGTGATTGAGGTCCAAACTTAACACTTGGCATGCCTGATAGGGTCTGACAGACCCGGGCTGTTAACAATCCGTCGCTATTTTTTTTAATTTTAAATTTACCACGTCGCGTCTCTGAGTAGCTTCGCGTCATTAACTACCCGACATTTTGACGCTGCTCCCGCAGTCGGCCGCGAGCACCCTCTCGATTTGGACGTGCGTAAACTGCGCACGGGCCTGAGAAACCCGACCAGGCATACGCGGCGTAACATTTTATCGGTAAGTACATTTACATTATAACCCGTATTATATTTTATATACATTATATATTTTATAGATAGTTCCCTTAAATAAACCTAAGACTGAATTTGATCTTAGGCATAAGCTTAATTTTTATGCTTTTAGACATGAGTCTATTTTTGTTGATGGAAATATGAAATGTTGTTATTTATGTAATAAATTCTTATAGAGTTTCTGGAATTAAGACATTTATTTATTTCTAGTAAGAATAGTGTACAAAATAACCAAAAACACATAAATCAACGCGTAAAAAAAATGATTCATATGTAAAAAAAATTTTACTTTTACGGGTTTGTAAGACCCACCAGGCATACAAAATCCTAGCAATGGTCAGTCGTCACAACAAGTCAGCAAGAAACTTCAAGGAGCCCACTGACCAGTTACTCAACAGTTCGCACCTAGGTATCACCGGTGAGGGCAAACGGCTCTACGTGGTGGAACATCCTATCCCCTGAGTGCAAAGTGCTTTACGCTGAAACCAGAAAAGCGGCCAAAGCCAAAGACTATAAAATCGTATGGACTCGTTATGGTAAAATTTATGTACTTACGTAAGAACGAGCAAACAGATGCCATGCACATTAAGGACTCCAAGTGTCTAAATACATTGTAGGGCTTAGATATTAGTTAATATTAGTGTGATCACACTTTACTAAATACTTTATTTATTTATTTATTTATAAAACAGTTTTATGACATTACAGTTATAAACCTATGCGTCACAAAATTTAGATAATAATAAAAGGTTCACAATAATAAATATCAAACAGCTTAATTTGGAACCGTTGAGCATCTAGCATCCATCGCCTCGCAGAATCTCAAGCATTCACTATACACTGCAGCCCATCGCCACGCAAACAAGTCGCACTCGGGTGTTGATGTCAGGAGCGCATTGAGAAGTGAGAGGGCGCGAGGCAACGGCGAGTTCCTGAGCGACACGGTGCTCGACGGCGGCACAGCCAATAAGTCGCGCTGTCGAGGTCTCAGAGCTATCCTCGGGACATCCGGGACAAACAATCGCACCAGACGCTCTACAAGTTCGGGACAGTCCGACTCGCCACGCAAGGCCTGACATGCCGAGATCATCAGCTGACAATTTCGCCTGACCTCCAAGGAGTTGTACCCAAGGAAACCGAGAAGGTACTTCGTTGGGTAAAGATAATACTTATATATTAATTACCTGTTCTGTGTAAAAATATGTTACTTTACTATCCAAATGTGAATAGAATTAGAAGTAAGTTGAAGGAACTATATCTTAGCATTCTTAACTGCAATTATGACATACTTTGTTTTACTGAAACAAATTTAAACGACGGTGTCTACGACGCAGTTTCTCGATTCTCGGTACAACATCTTCCGCCGCGACCGCGCATCCACTACAATCAGTGAAACTGAAGGTGGCAGGGTAGCGGTCGCCGTTAATAAGCAACTGACAGCTGAGCGCTTGTTTATTACCTACCTCCTGACCTTCAATTCAAACGTCCAAGCTGAAATCTTTTTATTAGAATTTGCAAAAAAGACTGTCACAATTAAATAGTGAAGTTGAAATACTCTGTATAGGTGATTTTAACCTCCCTCAATATGAAATGGACAAAGCTGCCTAACTCTTTGCAAATGATAACATCTTCCCCTTTGCATGATGTCAAATGCGAAATTTTAGCGAATACCATATCGTTACTTAATCTTAAGCAATTTAACAATGTTCCTAATAAAAATAATCGGTTTCTGAATCTAGTACTTTCAAATTTTGTAAATATTAATGTCTACGGAGCTATGCCGTTAAGCCGAGATGACGATCATCATCCCCCTTTGCTTGTGGACATTGATATGGTCGCCTCGCCAACAAAATCTATTACTCCAAACTTCCAGGTTAGACCTAACTTTAATAAATGTAATCATGCCGAAATCAGGAAAGAGCTTGCTTCTGTTGACTGGGAGCGACTGTTTACGGATGTCAACTCGGACACGGCTGTACTGATATTCCAGGAAAGGCTATACGACATAATTAGGAAACATATACCTCTGAAAAGAGTCAGAACAGAAACATACCCATGTTGGTTTAGTCCTTTCTTCCTCGAGCGACGCACAATGTTTCTTACCTATGAGTCCGTCTCATAACAACAGCTTAAGTGACATGTATGTCAGCATTAGTCAAATTAGAGCAACAATCAAGAGACTTGACTGTAGTAAAGGTGCTGGTCCGGAAGGCGTTCCTCCGTCTTTTATAAAAAACTGCTGTGACGAGCTCTGCCTACCACTCCATTTAATTTTCAATAAATCCATTAAGAGTGGTACTTCTCCAATTATTTTATTACACCAATCCATAAATCGGGCGATAAAAACCTATGTAATAATTATAGGCCAATTAATATACTACCAGCGTTTGCTAAACTATTTGAATCAGTTGTGTACAGTTCTTTTTTTCCCACTTTAAAACTATTATCTCCTCCGATCAGCATGGCTTTGTCTCTAATAGATCGACAATAAGTAATCTACTAATTTACAAGAATTATATCTGCGGTGCATTTGCAAAAAGAGCTCAAGTACAATTTACAATTCAATTTACACAGATTTCTCCAAGGCCTTCGATAAAGTCGATCATACCATCCTAATAAACAAATTGGAAGGATATGGAATCCATGTTAACTTGCTTAGGTGGATTAAATCTTACCTTGACAATAGGAGTCAGCTTGTAAGTGTTAAAGACCCTCTATCTGATCCAATAAAAGCCACCTCAGGCGTGCCTCAAGGATCTCACCTAAGGCCTCTTCCTTTCGTCGTCTTTATTAACGACCTCGTCGAGCGTCTATCATGTCCATGCTTACTGTATGCAGATGATCTCAAGATTTACTCAACAATCAGAAGTTTTGAAGACTGAGAAATGCTGCAGAGTAATCTGAATACAGTTGCGGAATGGTGCATCACAAACCGTATGTTCCTGAATACAGATAAATGTTATGTTATTTCGTTCTCAACATCTAAACAAAAGTTAATTTTTAATTATTCCCTAAATAATTTTACGCTTAACCGCACCTCCGTGATTCGGGACCTTGGTATCTACTTCGACGATAAATTAACTTTTCATTCTCATTATGATTACTTAATCTCAAAAGGAATCAAGTTGAATGGATTTATATCTCGATCCACCAAGGACATAAAAAACGTATATGTCTTAAAAGATTTATATTGTACATTGGTTAGGAGCATTTTATCCGTGATATGGGCACCTTATCATAATACTCACATCAATAGAATCGAAAAAGTACAAACACAGTTTCTCAATATCCTCAGCTACAGGCTTCGGCTTCGTCGCAGCCTCAGATCATATACCCCACCCCACCAGCAGGCTCAAACATTTCAATATTCCATCGCTCGCAAGTCGTAGGAAGTGCAGTGAACTTATAGTACTTTATAAAATTATACATTCCCAAATTGACAACACAACAACAACAAAGTCCCAAACCCACCTCTATCTATATCTTCTCAACTTCATCACTCGATACAAATCTCGCAATACAAAATATTTCAGCTTCAAATTTATAGAAACATCTCTACATAATATAATAAATGTGAAAGTTCGTTGAGGTTGTCAGTGAGACATAATAAGTAGAGCTTGAAGGAAATTGTATTTATACAACATACATTAAAAGCTTCAATAGCGCGATGCAGAACTTCACCAATTTCCACGCATTTAGAAGGTCATTCTCCAGATTTTTGTCGGCGTCTGAACTCCAACAAACCATATTAAACGTATAAAAAAGTTTGATGGAGTTACGGTGACCCACAGGCCAAATTTGAGAATATTTGGATAAAGCCGTCTTTACTTTACGCAACAGCGCCATCTATCTGTTTATTAATACGACAGCCCAACGAAAAGGAGTGTTATGTTTTCTGTTTGTCTGTTTTTGTCCGGATATCATGGGAAAACTATCGAATGGATTAATATGCAACTTTCACTAAAACGTTCAATGGATCTTCGGCCACGCAATAGGCTATAAAAATTATAAAGACAAGGGTTAAAAAATGGGGTTGAATTTAGCAAGTATGTTTTTGTATATAAATAGTTTTTTTTTAATGTAGAGTAGATACTCACACGTTTATTTTATTCTGTGAAATCTTCTGTCAAATCACAAAATTATGTGTCTTAAGTTCCCTTATTACTCAAAATGCCTTCAAGAAAGAGATAGAACCTGACACGAATTACTAGAGAGACCGCCAGAAAACGAGTGGCAAGATGACGAGGGCGATAAACTAAAGCGCTGAGATATTTCATTTCAGGAAAGCGACGTCGATCATGAGGCGCATGTAGCCGCGGACCGTGAGCGTCATATAGAATCCAGCGCTTCAGAAACATGAATCACCCAACGTGAACTCCGCTTGACCTCTCAGAGAAGTCGCTCCTCAGCGACAAGATCGCAGGTATGTAAGGAAAACGAGGAGGAGCGTGATCTCCGGCTGTCCGCCGACCGAGAGCGCCACGCTATATCTCTTAGTTCTGAGGCTTTCACGCAACGCAATGAACGCTTGGCGTTCCAGCGCACACACACGTCTGCGGCGCGGTCTCAAGTAGTAAGGTACTACTTAATACATATTTTTTCTTCAAAAAGACGCTGGCACGTTTATGACTGCTCGTATAAGGTTATTCTGTTTTCACATTCCATATGAAAATGTAAACCAAGTATACCATACAAGAATAATTACGAATCTAAGTTACAGCCACGTATGATTTTATGCATTGTCATGTGCAATGTTTATCTGTCAGTAAGCAAATAGGTAAATTACTTTATTTAATTCCAGGAACTTGATGAAGAACGCGAGTTGCGGTTAGCTACAGACCGTGAACGCCGCAGTCTTTCTCGCGAATCTGAAACCGACTCAGAACGGGTACTTCGGGTACAGTCAGTTCTGGAAAGATACAGCGAAGCACGTTTAGACGCGATGGCTCATAGTTCACAAGAGAGACTACTACTTTGACGCTGAAGATCCGAGTCCCTATTATGCTGCTTCGGAACCTATCTCCGCCGAAGCTGTGTAATGGCACCCGCCTGAAGGTAGTGAGACTGCAGCGGAATCTCATCGAGGCTCAGATCCTTACGGGCTGCGGTGCTGAGAAAGCTGTATTTATACCGCGCATTAATGAAGTATTGTAATTATATTGATATCAATGTAGTTACATTAACTAGGTATGTACATTGATGCCAAAATAATTGTAATATTTTTTTATCGGCATTATGATGACCTTCGTGTCCTTCGAGAGATACAAGGCTGATATGAAGCACGGCGACTGGGCGAAGATCAGCCGCAGAGGGATAACACTCGCGCTATTCGGTCACGATAAGGCAATATTCCCGAAAAGGAGACGGATCACGCCATCGGGGAAAGGTGGGCTGTACGCGGACCAAAAATTCGGGGGTTGGGTACATAACATAGGTGTAAATAACGTGTTAATAGTTTACATTAATGTAATTAATATTTAATATTTATTAATATGAACTGTATAATTTTTTTCATGCTCCACTTAGGTGTCATTTAAGTCCGTGTAGTACTTAGGGCATATGCACCGTAGACGCGCGTTTGTATCGAATCACGTGTAAAGAAATCGACACAAACGCTTAAAAAACGCGGTGGGCATAGATTCTAATGTATAAGTAATAATGAAAAAAAAAACAGTCAACGCGAACGAAGTCGCGGACCGAAGCTAATCATTATAAAAAAAAACATATTAAGCAGAAACGTCTGTTGATGATTATAAGATATTTATATTTTAAAAACGGAGTTTTCAATTTAGATTTAGCAATTTAAACTAACGATCTCATCGCACCTTTCACACCTGAAAGGATTTAGATGAAATTTTCCGTAGGTACAGATAATTTGAGACCCTTGGAAGGTTATAGGATAGTTTTTTATCTGGGAAATAATCCCATAAGATAATCATATTTCTAAGGCAACATGTTCTACGCGGACGAAGTCGCGGGCAACAGCTAGTTTATAATATCAGTGTGATATTACTAGAAATGATATAATGAATATCTGCTTACCTCTTTCAACACCAATCGACGTTTGTTAAATATGCTAATATACCTAAATCGTACTTGAAAGCTTGTCATTATTATTGTTATTTATAATTTATTTAATACAAATTCTTTACAATAGTACATTACTTATGCGTACAAGCATATGTGGGCGGCCGCGGTAGCGAGGCCGGATAGTTCTGAGGCTGGCAACCCCTTTTCACGCCGAGGTATGTAGCTTTTCTCAAACATGCAATTAAATAAATTAAAAAATCTCCAAGAAATCAAACTTTAATTTTCATGGCTGAACGCCGTAATCCTGTACCACAAATTGTGAAGTGGAAATTAAAAAAGACCATCTTGCAGGCCTAGGCCTCAAACTTTGTATGAAATGCTATTACGGGTCTCTCGTCTCGCTGCGCCCGAAACGTGACACTTCAAAGCTCAGAAGAACACTACGTCAATATTTTAATGCATGTTTGAGTAAAATAAATTAACCTGTCAGTTCCAAGTAGACGTACCAAACTCAGCAGAAAGTTAAGTTTTTAACGTTTTTTTAAGGGTTCCGTAATCAACACGGAACCCTACACTGCGCGTGGCCCGACATGGCCGGTTTTTTATTGTATTGCACTGTATTTTGTTCGACCTCGACCCGCGCTGTGGTATAAGTGAAAAGGACGAACTGAAAGCCAATGATTGTCACAGCACATGCTGAATTCGTTCCTTTGTCACACAAATAATCTTGTTGATTTTTTATCTCCATATGTATTTTGCTTATTGTATCTGTACAGTACATTATTGCCGAGGCGCGGAAAGTAAGGGGTTGTCTGACGAGGTGGTTGGCAGGCCGAGGCTTGTTGAGGCCTGCCCAGAGACGAGTCAGGAAACCCAGGTTTCCGCCAAGGTATTTATAGTGCTTTTCTCAAACACTGCGAGGGAATAATACAAATTCATAAATACAAGTATTTTAATTAGAATAATTCAAATACGATTAGAAGAAACAGTTTAATTTAATGATAATTAATGTTGATGTTAGACCTGTTAGGGCAATTATTGTATGAGATGTTGGTATTTCTGGGGACGTTGAATGTGATATTAGAAATGTTAGCGCAATCAGTGAATTGAAATGTGACATTAGTTCCGGTGACGTTGAATACGATATTAGACATGGTAGGGCTATTCTTGAATATAAATGTGGAATTTTCTCCGGTGATGTCGTATGTGAAGGCAGACATGATAGGGCAATTAGTGTATGTAAATTTGACAGTTGCTGCGGGGATGATGAATCCGAAATTAGACATGTTAGGGCAATCAGTGAATGTAAATGCGACATCAGTTTCTCCGGGGATGTCGAATTTCATATTAGACATATTAGGGCGATCAGTAAATGTATTTATTGCCTGTGAAGTAGCTGTTTCAGTAGTTAAAGTAAAATAGATAAATAAAATATAAAATAAACGATTTGTATTATTATGTAATTTTTTCCCCATTTTGACGCGCTGCTGGAACTCTTCGGGAAGATTGGAGCCGATCGCAGCCTGCTTGGCGGCACTCGGCTTTGAGGTCACGTATACACCCATTACACCTGGACAGTAAAACGCAAGGCATTACTAACAAAGATCGTCACAAGCAAAAGTCACCAAAAATAAAGTTTTTGCTTTGATACAAAACGTCAGCAGTTCATTCAGATGAAGTCTTATTTCCTCTAGATGAAATGAACAATGGGCATCTTTCCTATGCTACCGGTTCACTACAAACAAATATCACGTTAATTCCTACTACGTCGCAATGTCAATACAGTTTAGTTTGAAAATGACAAAAATCCCAAATAGATTTATTTTCAACATAATAAAATGTCACACGTTACATCCATTATCTAAAATGTATAGTTGGTAAAAATCACAGAATTCGAAACCCGAATTACCGAAATATTACGAAGACTGAAGGTGAAAATGCATCATACTTGAGATAGTATAAATGTGAAAATTCGTATATGTGGTCAGAGACGTAATAAGATGATATTGAAGGAAATTGTATTAATACGACGGATTTTAGAAACTTACAATTAAAATGCACATATTCTAGCCGTAGTAGGTAATTCTCTAGGTTTTTATCTGCATCTATAGCTATACTCCGTTAGACCATTATGAAACATACAAAAAAGTTTGATGGTGACCGCAAAGAAAATTAGAGAATTACCGATTGGATAAAGTCGTGTACACGTAACAGCGCCATCTTTGTTGTCAAGTGGTGACGATGACAACCAGTAGATAGTTAGTGGGAACCTGTGTTCCCAATTTTAGCAAAACCTACTGAACCAGTTATGATGAAACACCAAGATTGTAGTTGAGTCCCCAGAATAAAACATAGAATAAGACACGTGGCGTTTATTTAGATATAATTTCTTTAGAGCGTAATATATTAATTTAAAAGAGGGTTTAAAAATTGTATGGGAATATCTCTCGAAGTCTAATAAAATTAGTTTTAGGAAAATATTTCTATCTCCATTTTCGGCAGAACATGTTGAATTAACACATTATCAGAAATGAATATTATCTTATATTATACTAGCTGCCCGGCCCGGCTTCGCACGGTAAGTAACGCACGGATAAGTCTTACTAAGCGTTGTCCTATTACCCGTTTTCCCGTAGGAATGAAGCATTTTCCCGCGGTAAAAAGTGGCCTATGTTCATCAGGGATAATGTCAGCTTCTAATGGTAAAATATTTTTTCAAATCGGTCCAGTAGTTTCGGAGCCTATTCAATACAAACAAACCAACAAATCTTTCCTCTTTATAATATTAGTGTAGAATATCTTATCATCTAAGGCGCCATGTTGATGTTGCCCCAAACTAAGCAAAGCTTGTACTATGGGTACTAGACCAGGATAAGCATAATTATATAGATAAATAAATACTTAACTACATAGAAAACATCCATGACTCAGGAACAAATATATGTGCTCATCACACAAATAAATGCCATTACCGGGATTCGAACCCAGGACCTCATGCTTCGTAGGCAGGGTCACTACCAACTAGGCTAAAGCGGTCGTCTTGTTTTGATACTGAACTAAAACATTACTCCAACCTTACCTTAAATCAACTGAATTAACTGTTTAAAAGGAACAAAGAAACGTTGCGCGCAACAAGTTTTTTGAAAACAAAAAAGAATGTAAATCTTGACCAAAAATCGTAACGTGTATCTTAAGGTACGGCGCAGAGCGAATGTTGTTGTCTGGCAGCGTGCGAGCTTTTATACCATGCAATATGTTATGATTCATCAAAATACATACCTACGTACCGAATGTTGGTTAACGACGCGAGATAATGTAAAAACAATAGTTTTGATCCGTTTAAGGTGCCTAATAGGTATCGTGTTCTGTTCAGAATAAACTAAAAGAATATTTTTTTGACGCGATTTTTTTTCACATTTAGTTTGGAGCGTTGGCCGACTGGGGCGACCTGCTTGCTCCGTATAAAAAAAAACACGATGAATAAAAGTTTCTCCTAATATTCCGTTATCAAAACAATACCTATTACGCCCATAAATGGACCTCCACTATTTTTTTTGTTAAACCATGTATGTCGTTAAAACTGTTTTACGTGTATGTTGAAAAACATCGCTGTAAATTGTCGTAACCTAAAAAAATATTTTGTGAAATTTTCAAAGTTAAACCAAAAATACTGACGTGCACACAAATTATGCACACTAAATAAATTAAATTAAATATACTATTTGCAGAACTGTTTTACTGAACTTATGTCAAAATAGTATATTTTGATATAAGTTCAGTAAAACAGTTTACATACTAGTGTTATTATTATGTATGTCTTTCCCGCTCACGGGACAATGACGTCCCGGACCTTTGGGAGGCGTGCGTGGAGGTAGGTACCTACAAAGTACCAACTGAGACAACACGTAGAGGCCCTTTTGACAATTTAATAAAATGCGAGGAGTACACCGAGCGGATGCTGTCCCTGCACACAGGGACAGCACCCGCTGAGGAGTATAGGGCCTATTGATGGTTGATGGAATCTAAATGAAACGGGTTATTGGGTGAAAATGATGGACTAGTGGCTGGGCTATTGGGTGAAACATCGGACGCCTGCCTAATAAAACTGTCTCACTTTTTATCTCTGGCAGACGGTGACTCGCCAACTGCTAGATGGGCCCCTATTAATAGCGACATTAAAAAATGGCCTAAGGGCAACACCGGTCAGAAAGCTGGGGGGAAGAGAGGTGGCACTGGACTTTAAACATATAGCCAACTCGCCACTTTGGTGTCCACATCAACCCTCGAGCAACAGCTCTTGCGACTCCACTCTGAACGGCCAGTTATTATTATTATTATTATTATTATCGTATTGACGAGAGACATCATTCTGATCTTGACACGTTTTATTGTTATTGACCCTGTACATCTCTGACAATATTACATTATTGTTCCGTTTTTGTTTTGACGCTTAGAGACCGTATATATCTCTTAGAAGATTAGAATAATTATTAATTGTATTTGGAAGCTCAGACTTTATACATCTCTGGAATACTGAATTAATATGATTAACTTCTTGTTAATGCTGATACAGATCTTATATCGAATGTAATGGTCATATTTTGCAATTTTGTTTTGTTTACATTAACTTAGTGACATTTAGTTTGTTAACCTTTTATATATAATTTTAAATTATTATTGTGTAAGATTATTATTATTATTTTATTGTAAATTACGGGTTGACATGTAAAAGTGCCCTTGTGGCCTATTTGCAGAATAAATAATTGATTTGATTTGATTTGATTTGATATCTAACGGTTAAATGTAAAGAAGAGGCTGTCTTCGCCAACAAACTGCTTCGCAGTTGGCGAAAAAAATTAATGTATTTGTTATTGTATCTTTTGAAAATAAATGGAAAAAAAACAATTCCTTGGTTTCAACAAATATATTAGAACTTAAAAAAAAACCATCACCCAATTTACAGGAACATTGTTTATTTTTAATACTTAACATCCAATTTCATCAGTCATCCTACTAATATTATAAATGCGAAAGTTTGGATGTTTGGATGTTTGTTTCTCAATCACGCCTAAACGGCTTAACCGATTTGGATGAAATTTTGCACGAAGATAGTTTATAGCCCGGTTTAAAATATAAGATAGTTTTATCCCGGGTCCACGCAGACTAGGTCGCAGGCGGAAGCTAGTTATAAATAAGCAGAAAAAGTTCGTCTCTAGCTATCTACACAACGAATCCTCGAATCAATAAGGGGTCGGCAATTCGCTTGCGATTTTTGTGGAATAGGCTACAATGTCTGCTTACCATCAGGGACCCCACACTCTTGTTCGGCATTCATTTATTATTGTTGAATGGTGTATTCTTGCCATTCGCATTAAGAAAAAAAAATAGTAAACAACCCACAGATGTACAACCCGGTGTATCACAGCAGTGTGATACCAGTGCTAAAAATATATACTGCACATAAAAACGGTATTATTCTTATTATGAGGGTGGATTTTTGTAAAAATTAAAATTTACGTCATCAAAATTTATTACCTTTTAGTAATTATAGTGTACATCATTGTTAATTATTGTAATACGATGTATGTTTCGTTTAACTGCGAAAATTATAAATCTCCTCATTACTGCAAAAGGTTCTTGTTAACGGCGTGTTTACATTTTTTCTGTGGTATTATTAATTAGACTATAGCTTTGTCTTATTTTCAAGAAAATTCGTTGTTTCCGTATTTTCTCCCAAAAGGCTGGCTTGACTTCGACGACGACCAATCTTCTTTGTTGATGGTCGCGAGTTCGAACCACAGCGGTTAGAAAGGTTTTTTGTTTGTTACGGGTTTTTGTTTCATTTTGTATATAAATCGATTTCGTAGTATTAAAGCCGAGAAAATCTCGGTCCCACGTAAAAATAAAGCTTAAACATAAAGAACAACATCGACGGTTGAGGATTTGAATGCATTCATGCAGTCTTATCGTTTTTAATTTATGCCGCTTTTAGTCCAAAACGACCCATTAACAGTGATTAAAGCTGCAAATCTGATTAAATTAAAATATTGAATATCTTGATAACAGTAAGAGTTAAGATACTACTGTCTTGTAGAAATTAACTTTATTTTATCTAACCTATGCCGCCTTGCAATTGACGGAAATTGAAAAAAACACGTAGTATATAAATATATATGTAGTGTTTCTAGACAATATAGACCGCTTTCTAACTGAATTTAACACACGAAACGTTGTAGTATGTGGCGATTTCAATATTGATATATCGGACCGCAAGTCAATAACAGTAGTGGATTTCCTTCAAACACTACTTGTACATAATCTGAAACCGAGTATCACAGGACCAACAAGAAGCACAAAAAATAAAAATAAACCATAATTGACAACATTTTTACCGACGTCGACCAAAGTAAAAATGCTCATTTTCACATGCACAAATATAATAATATCTTAAAAAGAACATTGCTAAAAATAGCATAAAACATAAGTTAGCCACAAAAAGGTTCTATACCAAAAGAAAAAAGAAACGCTAAATTTAGAACTGCTTTAGAAAATATAGATTGGACGAAAATATTATCTAACTTAAAATATAATGAACAATTGACAGTTTTCTACGATACTCTTTATGAACGAATTAATAGATATACCATCCTATAAAAACAACTAACATTGCAATAAAAAAAAGAAATGGGTAACCAAAGACATCAAACTGCTGCGGAACAAAAATAAAAATGTAATAAGTAGGGCAAAACTTGGCTCATCGGTGGTATACAATTAAAAAAGCCAAACATTAACCTAAAGAAAATACTAGTAAACTAACTACGCGTAAGGAACTAGCATGGGAAATAGAGCAATGGAACGAAATCATTAAGGATCCCAAAGCAATTGGTAACCTTTTTAATGACTATTTTCTCAATGTTGCTAACAATCTTACAAACGTTAGTACGAATAGTGACTATAAAAAATTGTTAAATACGAAAACAATCGACAGCTCCAAATCAATGTTTATCCTCTTCCTCCTCCAATTCAGAGTTGCTCGAAGTCTCAAAAATAGTAACTTTTGCGGAACAGATGACATACATACTACTCTAATAATAAACAACATTGATATTTTTTTCTACACCTATCAGTCATATTTTCAACGAACATATAAAAGTAGGCAGATTTCCTGACAAACTTAAACATGCGAAGGTAATACCGTGAGGAGAGGGAATGACCTCTTTATCTATATGAATAATTCATTAATATATGGTTAACGCACGAGTAACTACACAATCGTTAAACTAAACCCATTAGCCATAAGAATCTAGATTGTAAAACTCTATGTAAGCGTTCACTCACACAGCGACCCCGAGACTGTATAAAAGCCCCATGGCCTACCTAAATAAATGTGCATTAATATCCCGACTCGTCTATATTATTCACCTCGAACAAACATACTTAACTTCAAACGGTAAATAAGAAAGACAAAAATACACAAGTAAATTAGGCCCATTTCTTTATTTTCAATAATCGCAAAAATCATTGAAAAATGTTTAGTTGACCGTATAGAAGGGTACATGAATAATAACTCCTTTATATCATTGAAACAATTTGGATTTCTCAAAGGCAAAGATACAATCTCGGCAATGACTGGGCTTTCCTCTGAGGTAATGAATTATCTAAATCATAATGTAAAGCGTGCAGGAATAATCTGTGATTTAAGTTAAGCGTTTGACTGCGTCGATCACAATACACTTCTTTACAATTTAGACGGTTTTCGTGGCCCTGTTCTCAATTTGTTATCCTCTTACCTATCCGGACGTAGACAATTTGTTAAACTTAAATGTTCAGATCACAGGGGACGTCAAAAAACCTAAAAATCGGATGAAGGCATTATAACATGTGGCGTTCCATAGGGTTCTGTTCTGGGACCTCTCCTGTTTACAATATTTATTAATGACTTGCCTGACAATATTTATAATTGATCGCCGTACCTAAATGCTGACGATACCAGCCTTATTATTGGTGAAAAAAATTACTCGGATCTACAAGTACAGTAATCAAATGTGTCTGGGACGATTGAACTGCATGGCTTTCCGCAAATGGCTTATTGTTGTACTAAGAAAAATGTTATTTCATGATATTTAGGCGCGCATTTATTTCTGAAGATTGTACTCTGAATCTACCATTAAGTAAATCTGACTCCATCCGTTTCTCGTTTAGTTTCCTTGCCACCCCACGCTGCGCTCACATACTCAAATTATAGACTTTTACGAGCTAAAAGTCTACAAATCGGTCAAGTTAAACTGGGACTGGGCTGGCCACGTCTGCCGCATACCCGATAAGTCATGGGCAAATTGCACCACGAAGTGGAAACCTCAGAACTCAAAAAGGAGATGCGGCAGACTTCGTCGGCGATGGCGGGATGAGCTGGAGGAGCTTCTTTTAAAGGGACTGGCCAAATCGAGCTAGAAACTGCAAACAGTGGAAGACGGGGGTGTGGCCTTTGCCCAGCAGTGGGACACATCAGGCTCTATATAATAATAAAAAATATTATTATTTCTCAAATCTTTATAAAAAAAGTGTTTGTTGCGAAGCAGCCGACTGAAATAGCGGTTGCCTGAAAGTATGTACGCTGTTTATATAATGGTCTAAATCGAATACGCCACATTTTTTTCACCCCCACCCCTCCAATGTCTGCTCCAGTCCAGGTGGCTCAGTTTGGGTTGCACAGGACAGTTCCACAACGCTTCGGGAGCTCGAATACCGCGAGCCATCCGGTTGCCTCTCGGACACCGCGAAATTACGCGTCATTGCTTTAACTACTATAATAGTATATTATTCACCTAGAGCGGTAAAACATCGCAGCCCGTTTATCACAAGACGGCGCGTAAGCTGTGTCGCAGCGAGATAGATATCATTCTACATGTCCATATACGTCTCTTTTTACATGTTCTATTCAAAAAGAGACGGATATATTTCTCGCCGCGACACATCTCGCGCGCCGTCTTGTGCTAACCGTGCAGGTATATGACGTCCCTAGCCGAGGGCAAGGGCGATAAATATGCTATCTGCTTCTTAACCTCCGCACGTGGTGAGTACAATATTGTGCGTCTCCCCCTGGCCAGGTAATAGGGTTTAGCGCACGTGGAGAGGTCGGTAATTGCCAGGTGTAGGAATCATAAAATAATGTACGGTATAGGTATAGCATAATGAAAAACATGTTATTATAGGTACAGTAAATTTCCATGTATTTAATTGTTGTGCGTGCCTTTATGTTTATTCACGTGAAGATTTGTTCTTGCGGCCTTGGTTTTTTAAATCACTACATTGTATGAAACAAAGTCGGGTCCCGCTGTCTGTCCATATGTATGCTTAGATCTTTAAAACTACGCACCGGATTTTGATGCAGTTCTTTTTATAGATATCCAAGAGGAAGGTTTATATGTATAATATAGTACCTGTGCAAAGCCGGGGCGGGTCGCTAGTCGATTATATAATGCTGTTGTCGAGCGAGAAAGTATTCCACGAGGAATCCTAATGGATGGAGGAGGGTTTTCAACGTAAAGATTTGCTTAAGTTGAAAACCCTCCTCAGACTGTAGCTGAGCGCGGTAAGTAAGGCCGCGTTGCGGACGCCAGCAGTCAGCGGGGCGTTAAAATATAGTCTTCAGCCGCCTAGCACTATTTTACATCCCGTGTTTTTTCACGTTTTATCCATATTTTGCTGAAAGTTTGAGAGGGGTTCTTTTTACTTTATATTCAATTATATGCTTACCAATTTTCTAGAGTTGCCATACAAAATTCAATCCTATTTGTTAACCCCTTTGCACCCTTATCTTTACCCGCGTACATGTACCCACTACTAACATTAATTAACTTAAGTCTGTACCTACTAACAACTATATGGGCCACGGCCTGAAATAAACGTTATTTAATTTAATTTAATTAAATTTAACTTTTTTATAGCCTATAACCTGACTGGGGATTTTCTAGACAGATTAGTAAAGTTTGAATCAAAATTCTTTCTGCCGGTTTCACGTGTAGCGCGATCACATAAACAGACAAACAGATGAACAGAACACAAAACTAAAATAACATGCAGTAATTTCTGGGCACGAGTGCAGGGTACAGTCCGATAATTCTAAGGTACTTCTAGCAGACTTACAAAATTACTCGCGATTTATACAATTAGTAGCTTCCGCCCGCGAAGTCATCAGCGTGGACCCGGGATAAAACTATCCTATATTTTAATCCAGGCTATAAACTATCTTCGTGCAAAATTTCATTCAAATCGGTTCAGCCGTTTAAGCGTGATTGAGTAACAAACATCCAAACATCCAAACATCCAAACATCCAAACATCCAAACTTTCGCATTTATAATATTAGTAGGATTTATATGATTATTTTACATGGGTCTAACGCGATATTTATTTACCTTTATTTTTTACGTTTCGACACGGGTTGCACCGGTCATGGTCGCAGATGGTCCGTAAAGTTCACTAAAATAAAGGGGGGTAGTGGACTTTTTTCGGGTCTACCCTCCACTTTTTTATCGACTTGTGTAGTGAAATATTATGCACCCATATCCCCGTTTACAACTTGCTGGGACGACAGTCATCAAAGAAAATATAACTACGTTTTAAAAGGTGTAACTTCATACATTGTTTTAGGATTCGCTTATGTCTATTACCAACGTAAAGAAAAAATGTGTGCACTTTATTGCCTTGTATGTAATGGTGCAAAAGTTCTGTGTTTTGTTAGGTGGGATAAGATGCGTGAACTATCCCGTACATTTTTTCATTCTATGAGAGTTTCCAAAGGCTGACAGTCATCTGCGACCGTGACCGGGGCAACCCGCTTTGAAACGTCAGGAATAAAGAATAAAATAAATATCGCGTTAGACCCGTGAAAATTAATAACATAAACAGGTGTACAATGTAAACAAATAAAAAGCCTCATAAAAAGATATTTCGTGAAAGAATTTCGGGAAGGGACGCACCTGGGTGCGCATACTCTGGTTATAATAATAATGGCAAGTACATATAAAATATAATAATAATAAAAAACCGGCCAAGTGCGAGTCGGACTCGTGCATGGAGGGTTCCGTACCATTATCTATAAAAAGGGCAAAAAACACGTTTGTTGTATGGGAGCCCCCCTTAAATATTTATTTTATTTTGTTTTTTACAGCGGTAATAGAAATACATAATTTGTGAAAATTTCAACTGTCTAGCTATCGCGGTTCTTGAGATACAGCCTGCGAAAAAAAAAGTTTGTTGTATGCGAATTGGGAGCCCCCCTTAAATAAGTATTTATTTTATTTTGTTTTTAATATTTGTTGTTATAGCGGTAATAGAAATACATACTTGGGTCATTCTCAGAATTAGGCGTTCACAGCCTCAACTCCGTCTTGATTTTGTACAGTATATTTACTGCTATATTATGTATAAAATACGAATCATTGAGCTATTTACATCATTTATATACTTTCGTCCCTCGTATACATCTATTAGTAACATTTTATAAGCCATTGTTTTTTTCACCAAGACGGAGTTGAGAATGTTGCGACGGAGTTGATATATTTTATACGGAGTTTAGAAATATGATATGGAGTTGATGGATACAGTGCTTTAAAACCTGAATGATATTTTATATATTTTAATATAAAATATTAAACACCGTTTGAAAATAAAAATAACAGCATTGATTACTTTTAATTTTTTTATTAATTCGTATACTAATTTTAAAAGGTATGGTAGAAAACATAACAAAATCAACAAAAAAAAATAACAATCACTTAACTTAGTGAATAACATGTTACACTTAATAATATTTCTTTTAGATCTTTTAAGATCTTCTTAATCTTATGCATTTAGAATAATCGCTTTTTAATAATCATCTCTAAACTAACAAATGCTTACATTAAATATCACCAGTTTTACTTAAACAGGAAATAAGTTAAACGAAAAGCCCTAGCTCCAAAAATGTTTTAAACGGTATTGTGGGTAAATAATTGCTGTCGTTAGTGTTCAGAACGAAGAAAATGCGTCAAATTTCACATGGCTTATTTTGGCTTATTTTTCGTGGTACTGTACATCAATGTTTGTAAATAGTACATGCCCATGTAAAATTCGCAGTAATGAAGGAACTAGAGAGTATACTTAATTTCTTCGGCCTTCGCTTTAGCAGCAAATGTGATGTAAAACATGTTTTTTTGCATGTGACTGCTCACTTAGATACTAAATACACGTTTTCTCAACTCCGTCTAAATATTTGACGGAGTTTATTTGACGGAGCCTACGGAGAAAGCTATTTTATTTTTTTATTTCATAAATTACCTTATATAGTAAAACGATATTACACGCATTTAACAGGTAACATAGCTTAATTCATTATACTTAAATAGTAGAACAATCAATCACACCAATAGAAAAATAAATGACTAAACGGAGTTTAGAAAATGCATGTGACTAAATACAGAGATTAGATACTTACGTTTGTAAAATCGCCCAGCGTCGCGAAACGCACCTCCGTTGCTCACCGTGTCACAGACAAGACTGAACTGGCTCGCTCGATGTAATAGTGATGTGCGTAAACTTGCAAATAGTGATGTCAACTTTTGTTTTGCTTCCAATGACGGAGTTTAGTCATAAATTTGTACGCGCGGAGAAAAAATCATATTTCTTTATACAAGCATTTGTAATAACAATCAACATAACAAAATGTAAATTTGTTTAACTGACTATAATAAAAAAGTGCCCGGTGTTAGGTAGTAGTAGTGGTTACCGAGTTGCAAAGGGGTTTGTCCCAAATTTTGGAGTCTGTACGCTTGATGGAGCATGATAAAAGTAGGCTTTTAGTTTTTTTTATTACTGGTTCTCAGCATATCATCTTCAAAATTACAACTGCTACAGGTAGAATAAAACTAAAACTACCCTCCAACATTTTTTGTATGCCATATATATGCAAGAATACAAAGTTATTCTACCCGACGCCCAAAAAACGTGCCCTCTGAGAATGACCTACTTAATTTGTGAAAATTTCAACTGTCTAGCTATCGCGGTTCTTGAGATACAGCCTGAAAAAAAACGTTTGTTGTATGGGAATTGGGGGCCCCCCTTCAATATTTATTTTATGTTGTTTTAGGTATTTGTTGTCATAGCGACAACAGAAATACATCATCTGTGAAATTTTCAACTGTCTAGCTGTCGCGGTTCTTGACATACAGCCTGGTGACAGACAGACGGACGGACGGACAGACAGCGAAGTCTTAGTAATAGGGTCCCGTGTTTACCCTTTGGGTACGGAACCCTAAAAACCAATGCTAACATTGTAAACAACTAATAACGCGTGACCAACTCCGTCTCTCTAACCGAGGCCACGCACAATCTTTAACATTAAAGTGGTTCACCGACCATACAAAACTTTTTTGACATTCGCAGATTAACGGCAATATTTTAAAAAACCTATGTTACACGCTTTCATAAATTGGCTATCCATTTGCGCGAAATTGTCCCTTTCCTAGAATAAACTTGTATAAACTAGAATAATTTTAGAAATTCGTTTTTGTCACGTGATACTTTGGGAAAACGATTATTCTGAAATTAATCTAGTTTACGACACCCACAGGAAGAAAGGGGGTGGTGCTATTCTTACCCGACACCACACGGGAAACGGGGTACAGGGTTGAAGTGTGTTGTGGGCGATGGGCTAGCAACCTGTCACTACGATATCACATTTTGTCGATCTTTTACACCCACATTGATGCTAAAAGTGGCACTGGAACACAAGTTTCATGTGCTCTGCCTACCCCTTTAAGGGATAAAGGCGTGACTGTATGTATGTATTCTAGTTTATACAACAGTTTTTTCTAGGAAATGGGGAATTTCGCGCAAATGGAAAGACAATTTATCAAATATTGTTACCTAAGTTTCTTAAAATATCACGCAGTTAATCTGCGAATGTCAAAAAACGTTCTGTATGGTCGGCGACCCACCTTAAGATTAAAGTCCTTTATACGTTTCATATAACGCATCGTTTAGACGCCGACAAAAAACTGGAGAAAGGCCTACTAAGGCTAGTTCTATGCGTGAAATTTGGTGTATCTCTGACACAATCAACGAATTTTCACATTTATAATATCAGTGTGATATTACTACAAATGATATAATGAATATCTGCTTTCTTCTTTCAACACCAATCGGCCTACCTAAATCTCACTTAAAAGCTTTACTACAGAGGTCGGGAAGTTAAGGTGTTTGCCGGCCGAGTAAATGTAGCGTAGCGAGGCCGGATAGTTAATAAGCTGGCAATCCCTTTTCATGCCGAGGTATATTGTATAGTGTTTTTCTCAAACATGCCATTAAATAAATTAAAAAAAACTCCAAGAAATCAAACTTTAATTTTCATGGCTGAAGGGTTTGCCGGACGAGTACATGTAGAGGATAGTTAGGAGGCTGGCAACCCCTTTTCACGCCGAGGTATGTATAGTGCTTTTCTCAAACATACAATTAAACAAATTAAAAAACTCCAAGAAATCAAATGCCATGTGATCCTGTGCCACAAATTGTGGGGTGGATATTAAAAAAAGACCAACTTGAAGGCCTACTTTGTATGAAATGCTATCACGGGTCTCTCGTCTCGTTGCGCCCTGAACGTGACACTTCGAAGCCCGTTATGAAGAACACAACGTCAATATTTCATTGCGTGTTTGAGAAAAATAAATTAACCTGTCTGTTCCAACAAGTAGGTAGACGTACTAAACTCAGCAGAAAGTTAAGTTATATAGGGCATAACGTAGGCACAGTTCTGGATCCAAGCTGCCTGAGAATATCGGTGTGCCTCAGACTTGGAGCCAGAATTTGTGTCTCACATACGTGTAACTGTGGGAGGGCCGTGGACCATCTGGGTAGACATGGTCTTTCTTGCCATAGAAGCGCCGGGCGCCTGTACCGCCATGGCACTTTAAATGATTTGACCCGTCGTTCGCTTGCCACCGCCTCCGTACCAGCAATTCTCGAACCTGTTGGTTTGGCGCGTGACGATGGTAAGCGTCCAGACGGGGCTACATTGATGCCATGGAAACTAGGCAGAGCCCTGGTGTGGGATGCAACTTGCGTTGATACCTTCGCCCAGTCCCACATCCAGGACACCCGTTCTCAGGCCGGCGCTGCTGCCGACCAGGCCCAAGTGAACAAGCGCCGCAAATACTCCTCTTTGTTAAAGGATTACGATTTTGCGGCGCTTGCTGTGGAAACCTTGGGTCCCTGGTCGTAAGATATGAGCATCTTTTTCAAGGCCTTGTCTTCGCGGCTGGTCCAAGCAACTGGAGACCCCAAAGCTGGCGTTTACCTCTCGCAACGAATTTTCATTGCGATTCAGAGAGGTAATGCTGCCAGCGTAATGGGGTCCATGCCGCAGTCTGACCTCCTAGAGGCGGTGTTCTTTTTATAACTTCCCTTTTCATACTTTCATTTTTAGTTATAGCCAATTTTTTTATTTTATTGTATGTTGCCTATCTTGTATTTATCATTAAGCTATTAACTGTATTTTCTTATTTTATGAGTTATATAGGTAAATACATACTAAGTGTTATTTTATTTTAGCGTTTTAGGGTTCCGTAATCAACACGGAACCCTATAATGCGCGTGGCCCGACATAGCCGGTTTTTGTTGTATTGCATTGTATAATGTTCTACCTCGACACGCGCTGTGAAAAGGACGAACTGAAAGCCAGCGCTGTACAGCCCGCAATGACCATCACAGCACATGGTGAATTCGTTCCATTGTCAAATAAATAATCTTGTTAATTTTTTATCTCTATATGTATTTTGCTTATTGTATCTGTACAGTACATTATTGCCCAGGCGCGGAAAGTAAGGGGTTGCCTGACGAGGTGGTCAGCATAAATCATAAAATAAGCCTCGGCCAGCCAAGAGACGAGTCAGGCATGCCCGGTTTCCGCCAAGGTATATATAGAGTGCTTTTCTCAAACACTGCGAGGGAATAATACAAATAATGTATTTATGATACAAGTATTTTAATTAGAATTATTCAAATACGATTACAAGAAACAATTCAATTTAATGATAATTAATGTTGATGTTAGACCTGTTAGGGCAATTATTGTATGAGATGTTGGTATTACTGGGGACGTTGAATGTGATATTAGAAATATTAGCGCAATCAGTGAATTGAAATGTGACATTAGTTCCGGTGACGTTGAATACGATATTAGACATGGTAGGGCTATTATTGAATATGAATGTGGAATTTTCTCCGGTGATGTCGTATGTGAAGGCAGACATGATAGGGCAATTAGTGTATGTAAATTTGACAGTTGCTGCGGGGATGATGAATCCGAAATTAGACATGTTAGGGCAATCAGTGAATGTAAATGCCACATCAGTTTCTCCGGGGATGTCGAATTTCATATTAGACATATTAGGGCGATCAGTAAATGTATTTATTGCCTGTGAAGTAGCTGTTTCAGTAGTTAAAGTAAAATAGATAAATAAAATATAAAATAAACGATTTGTATTATTATGTAATTTTTTCCCCATTTTGACGCGCTGCTGGAACTCTTCGGGAAGGTTGGAGCCGATCGCAGCCTGCTCGGCGGCACTCGGCTTTGAGGTCACGTATACACCCATTACACCTGGACAGTAAAACGCAAGGCATTACAAACAAAGATCGTCACAAGCAAACGTCACCAAAAATAAAGTTTTTGCTTTGATACAAAACGTCAGCAGTTCATTCAGATGAAGTCTTATTTCCTCTAGATGAAATGAACAATGGGCATCTTTCCTATGCTACCGGTTCACTACAAACAAATATCACGTTAATTCCTACTACGTCGCAATCTCAAAACAGTTTAGTTTGAAAATGACTAAAATCCCAAATATATTTATTTTCAATATAATAAAATTTCACACGTTACATCCATTATCTAAAATGTATAGTTGGTAAAAATCACAGAATTCGAAACCCGAATTACCGAAATATTACGAAGACTGAAGGTGAAAATGCATCATACTTGAGATAGTATAAATGTGAAAATTCTTATATTATGTGGTCAGAGACGTCATAAGATGATATTGAAGGAAATTGTATTAATACGACGGATTTTAGAAACTTACAATTAAAACGCACATATTCTAGCCGTAGTAGGTAATTCTCTAGGTTTTTATCTGCATCTATAGCTATACTCCGTTAGACCATTATGAAACATACAAAAAAGTTTAATGGTGACCGCAAAGAAAATTAGAGAATTACCGATTGGATAAAGTCGCGTACACGTAACAGCGCCATCTTTGTTGTCAAGTGGTGACGATGACAACCAGTATATAGTTAGTGGGAACCTGTGTTCCCAATTTTAGCAAAACCTACTGAACCAGTTATGATGAAACACCAAGATTGTAGTTGTCCCCAGAATAAAACATAGAATAAGACACGTGGCGTTTATTTAGATATAATTTCTTTAGAGCGTAATATATAAATTTAAAAGAGGGTTTAAAAATTGTAAGGGAATATCTCTCGAAGTCTAATAAAATTAGTTTTAGGAAAATATTTCTATATCCATTTTCGGCAGAACATGTTGAATTAACACATTCTCAGAAATGAATATTATCTTATATTATACTAGCTGCCCGGCCCGGCTTCGCACGGTAAGTAACGCACGGATAAGTCTTACTAAGCGTTGTCCTATTACCCGTTTTCCCGTAGGAATGAAGCATTTTCCCGCGGTAAAAAGTGGCCTATGTTCATCAGGGATAATGTCAGCTTCTAATGGTAAAATATTTTTTCAAATCGGTCCAGTAGTTTCGGAGCCTATTCAATACAAACAAACCAACAAATCTTTCCTCTTTATAATATTAGTGTAGAATATCTTATCATCTAAGGCGCCATGTTGATGTTGCCCCAAACTAAGCAAAGCTTGTACTATGGGTACTAGACCAGGATAAACATACTTATATAGATAAATAAATACTTAAATACATAGAAAACATCCATGACTCAGGACCAAATATTCGTGCCCATCACACAAATAAATGCCCTTACCGGGATTCGAACCCAGAACCTCATGCTTCGTAGGCAGGGTCACTACCATCTACGCTAAAGCGGTCGTCTCGTTTTGATACTGAACTTAAACTACTCCAACCTTACCTTAAATCAACTGAATTAACTGTTTAAAAGGAACAAAGAAACGTTGCGCGCAACAAGTATTTTTGAAAACAAAAAAGAATGTAAATCTTGACCAAAAATCGTAAAGTGTATGTTACGGTACGGCGCAGAGCGAATGTTGTTGTCTGGCGGCGTGCGAGCTTTTATACCATGCAATATGTTATGATTCATCAAAATACATACCTACGTACCGAGTGTTGGTTAACGACGCGAGATAATGTAAAAACAATAGTGGTGATCCGTTTAAGGTGCCTAATAGGTATCGTGTTCTGTTCAGAATTAACTAAAAGAATATTTTTTTGACGCGATTTTTTTTCACATTTAGTTTGGAGCGTTGGCCGACTGGGCGACCTGCTTGCTCCGTATAAAAAAAACACGATGAATAAAAGTTTCTCCTAATATTCCGTAATCAAAACAATACCTATTACGCCCATAAATGGACCTCCACTATTTTTTTTGTTACACCGTGTATGTCGTTAAAACTGTTTCACGTGTATGTTGAAAAAAATCGCTGTAAATTGTCGTAACCTAAAAAAAATATTTTGCGAAATTTTCAAAGTTAAACCAAAAATACTGACTTGCACACAAATTATGCACACTAAATAAATCAAATTAAATATACTATTTAATGGTACGTATTTGCAGAAGTTTTTTACTGAACTTATATCAAAATAGTATATCTAACGGTTAAATGTAAAGAAGAGTGCTGTTTTCGCCAACAAACTGCTTTGCAGTTTGGCGAAAATAAGTAATGTATTTGTAATTGTATCTTTAGAAAATAAATGAAAAAAAAACAATTCCTTAGTTGAACAAACATATTAAAGCTTTTTTAAGGAAAACCATCGCCTAATTTACTTTTAGGAACATTGTTGCAGTTTGGCGAAAATTATTAATTATTTGTTATTGTATCTTTTGAAAAGAACAGCTCCTGAGGATGTGCTGTGTTGAGAGTGAGGGATCCGCGTTCGTCTCTAGCTATCTACACAACGAATCCTCAAATCAATAAGGGGTCGGCAATCCGCTTGTGATTTTTCTGGAATAGGCTACGTTGTCTGCTTACCATCAAGGACACCGCACTTTTGTTCGGCATTCATTTATTATTGTTGAATGGTGTATTGTCTATGTCTATGCCACTCGCATTAAGAAAAAAAAAATCAGCAACCCACAGATGTACAACCCGGTGTATCACAGTAGTGTGATACCAGTGCTCAAAATATATACTGCACATAAAAACGGTATTATCCTTTAAAATAATGATGAGGGAGGATTTTTGTAAAAATACAGATTTACGTAATCAAAAATTATTTGCTTTTGGTAATTATAGTGTACATTATTGTTAATTATTGTAATACGTTGTATGTTTCGTTTAACAAAATAAATTTAAGGCAATTGTAAAGCAAACGCTGGAAAAAAGAGCCTATTATAAACTCAGCGAATACTTAGACGATAAAGACATATGGGCAAAGGCCATCGTTATACCGAAGCAGACTGTAAATATATAATATTGTTTAACCCCTGACCTTCAAAAAGTGTTCTCGAAGAATTTATTTTGAATAAATGATTTTTGACTTTGACTTTGACTTTGACTAACAGCGAAAATTTTAAATCTCCTCCTTACTGCAAAAAGTTCTTGTTAACGGCAACACTAGTGTTTACATTTTTTCTGTGGGAGTATTAATTAGACTATGGCTTGGTCTTATTTTCAGGAAAATTCGTCGTTTCCGTATTTTCTCCCAAAAGGCTGGCTCGACTCTTCGACGTCGACCAATCTTCTTTGTTGATGGTTGCGAGTTCGAACCCCAGCGGTTAGAAAGGTTTTTTGTTTTCTTTTTATCAGTTTATTTTGTTTGGTAAACGATTAGTTATAGGTTTTTTGTTTCATTCTGTATAGAAATCGATTTCGTAGTATTAAAGCCGAGAAAATCTCGGTCCCAGGTAAAAACAAAGCTTAATTAAACAAAGCTTAAGCTATAAAGAACAACATCAACGGTTGAGGATTTAAATGCATTCATGCAGTCTTATCGTTTTTAACACCGCTTTTAGTCCAACACGAACCCAACCTGGGCCAAACTTAATTACAATATGGACTGATAAAATGTAATGTTTGTAATATTGTATTGAATGACATTATACATAGATTATACATCAGATTAGTGTTTCTTTCATAACTGTTTAAGACAGTATTTATTTAGTAAATCTCGTACTCTTATTCCCATCTACTATTATAAAACATATGTAGTGGGTGAATGTGAATGGAAACATTTCGATCCGCCCACATGAGAAAAAAGCGTATTGAGCAAGCAGGCGCTCGATATTATGCATCTCGTTTTAATCACAAAACATATGTGGTGGGTAGATGTGAATAGGATTATTACAATCCACCTACATTTGAAAAGAGCACTGAGCGAGCAGGCGCTTGATATCTTGCTTCTCGTTCTAATAATAAAACATGTGTGGTGGGTAGATGTGAATGGGAGAATTTCGATCCACCTACAATACGAAAAAATAGGTAGTAAGCGCGGCGCGCGATATTTTCATCTCGTATTAATCGATACGTAAATATGACTGCAGCGCGCGCTTCAGTAGTTCCTGAAAATTGATGTACACGCATGTTTTGTAAAGGTGAGAACGAAATTTGGATTGACCAATTCATACTCATATTTGTTCGATTAAGCTACCTTGGTTAGCATAATTCTTGTGCTTACATATTAAGGGGAGACTGTTTAAGGCAGCCGTCTGTAAGACAAATACATAGCTTTGACTCTTTATTTTACCATCTCAACAGCTCTCTTCGGTTCATGGGTTTCGGACTTATGTCAAGATACTTTCTCCTACAGTTAACATCTTATATGAGCGGATTGGTTTAGTTTACTAACCATCTAAATATACCCGGACTTGACAATAACGTGTAGGTAAAAGCCTCCGTTAAGAGCTTTAAGCTCCAAACATAAATAGGTAAACGAAGTTGTACCATTTATAGAGGTCACACCTTTGGTAGGTGTGCCTTATGATCCGAATATTCCTCATTGATTGTGACTTTGGCCTGGCCGCCTGAAAAGCCGGTGGCTGCAAAGCTTTCAGAGTGCGCTTTGCAAAGCTTTCAGTCACATAACCAAAGCTGGGTTCATTTAGTTTTCATACAAGGTTGTTTCCATATTTTTCTAAATTTATTTAATTAACTTAATTTACATTCGACAGTAGAATCACAAAACAACCTTTGCTTATTCCTCATTAATTCTGCTTAAAACGCCAATGCGCCGAACGTAGTTAAGGATTTAGGATAAGTTTTAACCGTAAGAGCTTTCACTAGCTTTTAGCAAGCTTTTCTTTATATTCAGTAGAATCTGCATATAATTGCATTATTTGTAACCATAATTGTATTCTAGATACATGAGTTGTTTACATACAAGCTTGATAGTAAAGTTAATAACGTGCCTTATTTTCTGTAATAAATTTGCATAAGCGGCACTATGCCACAGTAGGTAAAGCTCTTCAAGCATGTATTATAATCATTTCCTTTGTACAGCTCATATTACGGTAGTTTTCGCTTGCACTATGCTCATCATTCATAAATATTAGACAAGCCTTAAGCTTAATATAGTAAACTTTACTACATCATTAATCTACAGTAAGATATTAATCTAATGAAATAACTGAGAATAGTGCTTATGACCTCTGTTAGATATAACAAAGGAATCAAAAGTATTAATTTATATAAAACTACAAAAGTTTAGTGTTTAGATAGGTATTTCACCTAAACTATTTGAAATGTATTCATTTAGCCTATTAACAATTATGCACTAAGTAATTCTGTACAAGATTGACATAACTTAAGACCTAGATTTACCTATACTGCTCAAAACAAAATTAGGACCATTTTAATTATTGGATATAAACTAATTGATAAGTGGCTAATTAATGAACTCCCGTATAAGGATACGAATGTATTCTGAAGGCAGAATCTAACCTCTTTCATGCTGGAGTTTAAGTCTAAAAGCTAGAAAAAATATATATTACTGTTTAATATAATTTTCACGTAACGATCACCATACTTGTGGCCCCTATTTTCTTTTGAGTAGTATAGATTAAGACGGTACTGGAATGCAAACGCTAAAACCTAAGATGAATTTGTGTAAAGAAATGATTGTTTTAATTGAAATAAAGATGTTTCACTTTATGACCCTAGTGCCTTGGAAACTGGGACGGCCCCTTATTTGGGATGCCGCATGCGTAGACACCCTGGCGCCGTCCCACCTTAGCACTACATCTTTGAGAGCAGGTGGGGCAGCTGCAGCGGCCAAGCCAGCAAAGTGCCGCAAATACATCGGCCTCACAGACCGACATGTTTTTGCGGCTTTTGCTGTTGAAACGCTCGGACCTTGGAGCCCAGGCGCACACCAATTATTCGGCCAAATCTCAAAAAAATTGGTCAGAGTATCCGGAGACCATAGGGCTGGCTCGTTTCTTGCCCAACGGATCGGCATAGCTATCCAAAGGGGGAACGCAGCCAGTCTTATGGGAACCCTTCCGCAGGGGTCCGACCTTCAATTAATTTTAGGTTACTTTTAGTCTATTTATATCTTATGTAATTTTACCTATATATGTTCAACATAATATATCAAATGATTTGTTTAAAATATTGTTATATTATGTACTGACGATCCTTTTAGGTGAACTTTGATAGCTTTATTGTAATGCTGGAAGGTTTATATATAAGGTGGAGTATAAGCAAAACGTTCACTCATAACAAGCTCAACTATCACTAGAGCAACATATACCCATCTCGCTCCACCCAACCAGCCGTGCCATCAAATTTTTCTCAAGAGTATCGGAGTATTTATTTCCGCCTGTGGATCCCACTTGTGTGTGAGCGCGACGACAACAGAGCTCCCGTCACGCTCGCACCGTGCCTCCGCTGCTGCAGTAAACAGTCGACGGCCACACATGTCAATTTGTGGGCGTGTCGACCCACTTCCGCGGTTCGGACCAGCGACCTCACTAGGTCAGCCCCCTTAGTCCGAGGCTATCGAAGCCAGGCACCAGACGTCGCAACCCTCTTCCCGTGATGTAACTACGGGGCACCGCGGCGTTCAATAATTTTGGAATCAAATAAAACCCATTTAATACTTTTTGGTATATTCTTTTTAATGGTCTAAAAAATATCAAAAACATAATATAAGTTTATTGTCTCAATCAAATATAGGACAATTTATTTAATGATAGAAGTTGAATTTGTAAATACATTACTTTTAGATACTAAATAAAAAATAATACAACGAAAAAATTAAAACTAATTACAAAAAAATAGTCCGTCCAAAAGTTCTGTCTGCGGCATGGACCCCATGACGCTTGCGGCATGGACCCCATGACGCTTGCGGCATTTCCCCTTTGGACCGCAAGGGCGATCCTTTGTGAAAGGTACGCGCCAGCTCTGGGGTCCCCTGAGGCGTGGACCAGCCGCGACGACAGGGTCCTCATGAAGGCCTTCATGTCGGCTGACCAGGGTCCCATCGTTTCAACTGCAAGCGCCGCAAACTCGTAGGTCTGAACTAGAGAAGAGTATTTGCGGCGCTTAAGTAATTGGGCCTGATCAGCTGCAGCGCCGGCCTGAGACCGTGTTGCCTGTATGTGGGACAGTGCGAACGTATCGACGCATGTTGCGTCCCACACCAGGGCCCTACCGAGTTTCCACGGTACCAAAGTTGCTCCGTCCGGGCGCTTGCCATCGTCTCTCGACATACCACGAGGTTCTAGTGACGAAGGTATGGAGGCAGTGGCGAGAGCCCGACGCAGCAGGTCGTTTATGGTACCATGGCGGTACATGCGGCCGGCGCTTCTGTTACATGATAGGCCATGTCTACCTAGCTGGTCCACACCTTTGCCGCAGACAAAAGTATGGGGAACACATATTTATAATATAAGTGGCACCTATCGAGCTGAAATTCGACTAAAATTAAGTTCGCTAGATGGTGCAAATCGACAACTAACATCAGCGAGCTCTATCAAACTGAAATTGTACCAAAATTATGCTCGCTAGATGGTGGTATCAATTTATAATTCAAGCATTATTAATGTTCCTTTTTCATAGAATTTGTGACCCATAATCATGAATTATATTATTGTTAATATCCGTTATAAAAAAGATCTGAAATTCCGTTAGTATTAACACGTTCAAAGGCACGCGGCCCGGCAGCCTACGAAACAAGAAAAACTTAAAATGCCTGGCTAGAGTCTGTCAAGCGAGTTGTGTCCCTGGATTTTTTACAAATCCAACTAATATTATGAATCTAAAGTTTGGATCTGAATCACGCAAAAACAGCTTAACGGATAAAAAATAATTTCGGTATACATAATAGTGTATAACCTGGATTAACATACGATTATATAATACTTTTTATTCCGGGAATCATCGTCTAAGGGGATGTCACACTGCGCCGCATCTCCGGACGGAGGTGCGGAGCTGCATACAAATTTCGCCGGACGGAGGTGCGATGCGGTGTGTCGTACCACACGGAATTTATATACAAACTAAATGCTTGCATACAGATATCTATCTAAGTGGGCGAAAGTTTATAAGGAGCTACGATAGCAAACGAGGGCAGAGGCTACTATATATATATATATATATATATAACGCTAAATTTGGAACTGCTTTAGAAAATATAGATTGGACGAAAATATTATCTAACATAAAATTTAATGAACAATTGACAGTTTTCTACGATACTCTTTATGAACTAATTAATAGATACTATTCTATAAAAACAACTAACATTGCAATAAAAAAGAAATGGGTAACCAAAGGCATCAAAAACTGCTGCAGAATAAAAATAAAAATGTAATAAGTAGGTACATTAAACTAATAAGAAAGTTTTAAGAAAAACTCAATCGAGACTAAAATGTATCAGCATGTTCAAAAAATGTACTTGTTACTGCAAGTCAAGTCCACATCTCTAATACAATTAAAAAAGCCAATAAATGTAAAGCTGTTTGGAAATTAGTGAAAGAAAATACTGGTAAACTAACCACGCTTAAGGAACTAGCATGGGAAATAGAGTAAGGGAACGAAATCATTAAGGATCCCAAAGCAATTGGTAACCTTTTTAATGACTATTTTCCCAATGTTGGTAACAATTTTACAAACATTAGTACGAATAGTGACTATAAAAATATATTAAATACGAAAAAAATCGATAGCTCCAAATCAATGTTTAAATACTCCTCCTCCTCCAATTCACAGTTGCTCCAAGTCTCAAAAATAGTAACTCATGCGGACCAGATGACACTACTATAATAAAAAACAACATTGATATTTTTTGTACACCTATTAGTCATATTTTCAACGAGCATATAAAAGTAGGCAGATTTACTGACAGACTTAAACATGCGAAGATAATACCGTGAGGAGAGGGAATTACCTTTTTATCTATATGAATAATTCATTAGTAGATGGTTAACGCACGAGTAACTACACATCGTCAAATTAAACCCATTAGCGATAAGAATCTAGATCGTAAAACCCTATGTAAGCGTTCACTCACACAGCGACACCGAGACTGTATAAAAGCCATGGTTTACCTAAATAAATGTGCATTAATATCCCGACTCGTCTATATTATTTGCCTCGAAGAAACATACTTCACTTCAAACGGTATATAAGAAAGCCAAAAATACACAAGTAATTAACTATAGGCCCATTTCTTTACTTTCAATAATCGCAAAAATCTGAAAAATGTTTAGCTGACCGTATAGAAGGGTACATGAATAAACTCCTTTATATCATTGAAACAATTTGGATTTCTCAAAGGCAAAGATACAATCTCAGCAATGACTGGGCTTTCCTATGAGGTAATGAAATATCTAAATCATAATATAAAGCGTGCAGGAATATTTTGTGATTTGTAAACCGTTTGACTGCGTCGATCACAATATACTTGTTTACAATTTAGACGGTTTTCATGGCCTTGTCCTCAATTTGATATCCTCTTATCTATCCGGACGTAGACAATTTGTTGAACTTAAATGTTCAGATCACAGGGGACGTCAACAACCTATAAATCGGATGAAGGCATTATAACACGTGGCGTTCCACAGGGTTCTGTTCTGGGTCCTCTGCTGTTTACAATATTTATTAATGACTTGCCTGAAAATATTTATAATGGATCCCCGTACCTATATGCTGACGATACCAGCCTTATTATTGGTGCAAAAAATTACTCGGATCTACAAGTACAGTAACCAAATGTGTCTGGGAAGATTTAACTGCATGGCTTTCCGCAAATGGCTTATCGTTGTACTAAGAAAAACGTTATTTCATGATATTTAGGCGCGCATTTCAGTCTGAAGATTGTACTCTGAATCTACCATAAGTAAATCTGACTACAGGATGGCCATTTCCTTGGTATATAACTGGATCCGGTCCTGAAGTGGCGTGATCATATAAACTACGTAGTAAAAAGACTAGGGACATGCCACTCACTAAAATTAATGGCAAAATTAAGTGAAAAGCCAACTTTAAAAACTATTTACTTTTCCTATGTTCAGAGTATTATTCGCTACGGTATTGAAGCAATATTTCCATCGCTAGCAAAATATTACTAATGCAAAAAAAATTATAAGATTTATTGAAGGTTATTTCCCTGAAACTCATCGGTATCTATTCATAGAAAATAATATGTTTACAGTCGCCGCATTGTATATAAATATATCTTATATGTATGTATGTGTATAAACTATTTTGCAATACTCCAACTCGGTCTAAGAGATACTATCCCCCTATAGGAATCAAAAGTGCATCTTCCAAATACAGGCAAAATTGTTTTTTGAGACGCGCCAGTCGTGGCATAAACAAGTTATTAAATGTACTGGATATAGATATATTCAACTGTAAAATTCCTAGCGTGAGGCGTAATCTGGTCGAGAGGTATTATAAATAAGTGTTGGGAGAGGTGAAAGCCCAACTGGGGTAGTACCTCCCACCTCACAGTAGAGCGCAGCCAATAATATCGCCACTACTTGCTCTGTAGGTATATTCCTGGTGGTGAGCTTATCGCTAGAGCTCCTGAGTAAATATTGCATTGAGAGTGAGAACCCCGCTTTCGTTTCGAGCTATTAATACAACGAATCTTCATATGAATAAAGGGTCGACAACGCGCTTGTGATTCTTCTGAAATCACAAGTCGCAACATAAGGGTTCCTATTTTATCTTTTTAGTACGGAACCCTAAAAAAATCTGAAATGGCTTTAGTCTTCACACGTTCAAAGGCACGCGGCGCGGCAGCCTACCCTTTCGGGACAAGGCAAAAACAGGAAAACTGTTAACAATCTGTTACTAAACAACTAGAAATATTATACTTCTTACTCCTATTTAAGAAGTCTGGGTTATAATGGTATCTCCGAGGCCCCAATCCATGGAAATACCAAACTCTTTCTGCGGGGGTCGCCGTGTAACCCCGCAGCGCGCCCCGCGGTTTCACCGCTTCGTAAGTCCAACTAGATCTTGCCCAGTTTTATCCCTTACTAGCTTCCGCTCGCGACTTTGTCTGCGTGGAGTTAAAAGCTATCTTTAATTTTAATTCAGACTATAATATTTTCGTGCATAATTTCATCCAAATCGTTTAAGCGTGATTGAGTAAAGAACATCTAAACATCCAAAGCGAACATCTAAAACTTAAATAATTTATATGGTATTTAAGTACTTTAAAATATAATTTGCAATAGGCCGATGCCAACGACTGCTTCATATAGCGGGGGAGCAGGGAGGTGAAGCCGGCGCCCGCACGACAGCGGCAAGGGGGATATAGCGGGGAGCAGGTGTCGTGCGGGAGGTGAAGCCCGGCGCCCGCACGACAGCGGCGAGGGGGATATAGCGGGGAGCAGGTGTCGTGCGGGAGATGAAGCCCGGCGCCCGCACGACAGCGGCGAGGGGGATATAGCGGGGAGCAGGTGTCGTGCGGGAGGTGAAGCCCGGCGCCCGCACGACAGCGGTGAGGGGGATATAGCGGGGGAGCAGGTGTCGTGCGGGAGATGAAGCCCGGCGCCCGCACGACAGCAGCGAGGGGGATATAGCGGGGGAGCAGGTGTGCGGGAGGTGAAGCCCGGCGCCCGCACGACAGCGGTGAGGGGGATATAGCGGGGGAGCAGGTGTCGAACGGAAGGTAAAGCCCGGCGCCCGCACGACAGCGGCGAGGGGGATATAGCGGGGGAGCAGGTGTCGTGCGGGAGATGAAGCCCGGCGCCCGCACGACAGCGGTGAGGGGGATATAGCGGGGGAGCAGGTGTCGAACGGAAGGTAAAGCCCGGCGCCCGCACGACAGCGGTGAGGGGGATATAGCGGGGGAGCAGATGTCGTACGGAAGGTAAAGCCCGGCGCCCGCACGACAGCGGCGAGGGGGATATAGCGGGGAGCAGGTGTCGTGCGGGAGGTGAAGCCCGGCGCCCGCACGACAGCAGCGAGGGGGATATAGCGGGGGAGCAGTTGTGGTGGTGAAGCCCGGCGCCCGCACGACAGCGGCGAGGGGGATATAGCGGGGAGCAGGTGTCGTGCGGGAGGTGAAGCCCGGCGCCTGCACGCTGCGCGCTCGTCCGTTATACCCCCCCACCAAGGGTGGTTCACTCTTGGATTTCGTCGCGTCGCTACAAGTACATGCCGGCCGGCCGTTTTTAAACGGTCTATCAGTGGTTGCCGCGCACTGCTACGCTAGCGCTTTGAATCGTCATTCGACTCGTGAAAATATCTTAATAAAAAAAGCTTAAATATACAGTATCGATTGACGTATAATTTATTAAAATTAACCCACGCGCTTAATGACCGATGCACATACATACAAACATATACTGGTAAACACATTACCCTTCTTTGCGCCGCGTAGTAGGCTAAAAAGGGATTTTTTTTTCGTTAAAACAGATTTTTTCAGCTTTTGATATATGTACGAGTATGTCCATTATTAATAAAATACACAGCTTTTGTGTAGTTGGGTGATCTTTAGTAAATAAGGAATAAACGTAATATCCTAAGTAAAATACACTATTATACTAACTACTACTACTAACGTATAGTTTAATAGGTCGAGCTGCCGGCAACCCTAGCTCTAAAGGTGGTTTTCCACCGGCAAGGCGAGGCGGGGAGTGGATAAGCGAGAATTGAAATTAGTATGGGACTTACTACCTATTTCCACCGCGCGCGCGCGCGCTCAATGCAAATAGATAGTAAGTCCCATACTAATTTCAATTCTCGCCCCGCCTCGCCTCGCCGGTGGAAAACCACCTTAAGGCTCGGCCTCCGAAATAGCGCGTTGCATGCGATAGAAATAAATGGCCACATTTAGGCACGTTTGGCGTAACTAAACAGAGGGGATGCCTTGATTCGAGTCGACCACGTCCCCTTGACAGAGACACGCTTATGCTTTCCGCGCACGAAATAGAGGTTAAATGGTTTTTTCTTCAAATGTCGATAAATACTTAACTTATTGAAGTTTTATTTATATTTCATGAATTGAGATTTAAATGAGAAAAAATACTGTAGTATAAACTTGATTGTGTCGTAAAATAATGTATTGTTTGAGAAGGCTGAGTAAAAAAAGGAAAATAAAGACCCAACTTTTTTTCTATCGAGGAAACTTTAGGCAATCATTTTATTATAATACGATAAAATTTTGCATGGATTAAATCAGAAAAACAATCATATAGTTAAGAATAACTCGTATATATCTGAAAATCAGGCATTATTGTCTCTCAATCTAGTCAGAACGGCATTTCAAAGCACGCGATAATTTCCAATGCAGCCCCTTAACAGAGAACCTTCTGTACGTAGTCTTTTACTTATTTTGTGCCCTCACGCGCCGCGCAGGCGAGGACAGAGTTAAGCGGTCGGACTATAGTGACTTGGCAAAAAAAAACCAGCCAGAAAATTTACTTTCATTTTTTTATAAGGTTTTATTCAACTTGACCTGTTCGTTTGTTTGATAATGTAAACAAATCTTGGAACTGCATTTTGAAACAGTTAATCTGAAACGATTGAGCTGAAATTTTGGGTATGATTATATTACACAGTAATAAGCCTCATACTTATATTTTTTTAATGACTACGTCAACATAATACGTCCAATGCAATGCAACTGCCATATATTCGGCAACTGATAAAAACAAGAATTGATGAGTCATAATTTACTTTAAAAACAAAGTTTTAACCGACTTCAATTTAGTACAAGCTTTTATTTACTTTCACCTGTCCCGTTGTCAGTCTGTCTGTCTGTCTGTAATCAAATCTTGCAAGTTAAATTTGACCCACTTCCCGGTCACCGATTGAGCTAAAATGTTGGGTATTAGTATAGTTTGGATGACAATTCAATATTATGGTACCATCGAGCTGATCTGATGTTGGAGACAGAAGGTGGCCATGGGAATTCGGTACTTAACCGACGTAACCCCGTTGAGTTTGGGCTCGTTAGAATCGTCTCAGTGAGTAGTTGATGACGGTATACAGAAAAGCAATAAAAGCTTGTACCGAAAATGAAATATTTGTCAGAAGCTTGTTTCGAATATCTTCCATATACAGACAGACATTCATCTAAAGCGGTAAAACATCGCAGCACGTTTATTACAAGACGGCGCGCGAGATGTGCCGCAGCGAGATAGATCTCTTTCTACATGTTTTAATAAAAAGAGACGAATATCTTTCTCGCCGCGACACATCTCGCGCGCCGTCTTGTGCTAACCGTGCAGGTATATGACGTCCCTAGCCGAGGGCAAGGGCGATAAATATGCGATCTGCTTCTTAACTTCCGCACGTGGTGAGTACAATATTGTGCGTCTCCCCCTGACCAGGTAATAGGGTTTAGCGCACGTGGAGAGGTCGGTAATTGCCAGGTGTAGGAATCATAAAATAATGTACGGTATAGGTATAGCATAATGAAAAACATGTTATTATAGGTACAGTAAATTTTCATGTATTTAATTGTTGTGCGTGCCTTTATGTTTATTCACGTGAAGATTTGTTCATTGTTCATATTGTCGTGTATATATGGCCTTGGTTTTTTAAATCACTACATAGTATGAAACAAAGTCGCGTCCCGCTGTCCGTCCATATGTATGCTTAGATCTAAAACTACGCACCGGATTTTGATGCAGTTTTTTTTATAGATATTCAAGAGGAAGGTTTATATGTATAATATAGTATCTGTGCAAAGCCGGGGCGGGTCGCTAGTCGATTATATAATGCTGTTGTCGAGCGAGAAAATATTCCACGAGGAATCCGAATTCAAATCTTTACGTTGAAAAGAAAACCCTCCTCAGACTACAGTTAGCTTCAGCTGAGCGCGGTAAGTAAGGCCGCGTTGCGGACGCCAGCAGTCAGCGGGGCGTTAAAATATAGTCTTAAGCCGCCTAGCACTATTTTACATCCCGTGTTTTTTCACGTTTTATCCATATTTTGCTGAAAGTTTGAGTGGGGTTCTTTTTACTTTATAGTCAAATATATGCTTGCCAATTTTCAAGTCCTTAGGTCATAGATTCAAGGAGTTCCCATACAAAGTTCAACCCTATTTTGAAACCCCTTTACACCCTTATCTTTGTAATTTTTATAGCCTAACTATAACCTGGCTGGGGATTTTCTAGACAGATTAGTAAAGTTTGAATCAAAATTCGTTCTGCCGGTTTCACGTGTTGCGCGATCACTGGTGACGTCACGGACGCCATACGACTTACGCGCCTACTATCGCCACCGTCCATATAAAATAAAACTAGTGGTTATTTGCTTTGCAAATACATTTATTAAATGCGCTTTAGTGTAAATATTGACAATTATTATTTGCGTAATTAAGGGTGCAGTGATTAGGCCGAAAAGTGACCAAAAAAGTTACATACTGTCGAGTGCTGTGACATCTACCCACAGTGATAAAAAAAAAAACAAAAACAACACAAAACAATGAAAAAGTGTGGGGCTTGCGCTAAATTTATTGGGCGCACTGGCAACGTATCGTGCCCAAAATGCAGCTGCCAGTACCACGGTGCTTGTGTGGGTGTCTCGGCTGGAGCAGTGATCCCCAAGGGCTGGGTCTGTCCCGATTGCCAGAGGTTCCAACCGAGAGACAACCGCGCCGACACGCCCGTTAAAGGCCTGCCGGGTCAATCCTCCTCTTCAGCTCCGCCAGCCGCCGCTCCGCTCGCCACCGACCAACCCGCTGCTGCCGCTCGGCCCGCCTCCGCTCAGGCCACCATCACCCAGCCTGCCACCGCACTGCTTGCCTCCTCTGCGGACCCGCTAAGCGCGGACACGGAAATGCCCTGCTCTCCGGCATCCTTCGACGGGGAGGACATGGCTAGTGCGCTTATTGACCTGAAGCGGTTCATCGGCGTGGAGTTCTTCACCATCAGACAGGAGCTGAAGAATTTCCGCGACGAGTTCCAGGACTTGCGAGCTCACCTATCCGTGTTTAGCGAAAGGATGGATCGTTTGGAGGGCCGCGTCGACGCTATTGAAAAGCAGGTCATAGATGGGGCTGCGTCAGCTGCTACCCGAGTCCTCGAAGAAGCCGTTGCGACCCTTCAAATGGAGCTGAACGACAGAGACCAGGAGCTTCTGTCCAACGACGTCCAGGTGACGAATGTCCCTGAGGACCCCGGTGAGAGTGCGGCTGGCCTAGCCACGCGGATCTGCGCGAAACTGGGCGTGGAGCTGGACGTGCGTGACGTGGTGTCGGTGCATCGTGCCGGGCGGACGCGTGAGGCGGGCCGCCCGCGGCCCCTCGTGCTGCGCCTGGCGCGCCGCGCCGTCAAGGACGAGCTGCTGCGGGGCGCGCGCACACGCCGCGGCGCCACCACCGAAGGCCTGGGCCTGGCCGGCGCGCCGCAGCGGTTCTATGTGAACGAGCGGCTGACTAGCGCCAACCGACAGCTGTTCCAGCGGGCCCGTGAGGTCGCGCGCACCGCCGCCTGGCGCTTCGTGTGGACCCGCGACGGCAGGATCCTCGCCCGCAGATCTGAGGGTCAGCCGACTCATCGCGTGCGCCGGTTATCCGATCTGCACATTTTTTTGCCAGCCGAAGTCCAAACCGGTCCTTAGTTGTTTTTGTTTGTGTTCTTGTAAAGTCCTGCAATTAAATATTTCGTTATTGTTCTTTGTTTGTAACTCGTTTTATACAAATTGTATAGTTGTTAAAAAAGACCGTTCTTACCGTTTTGTTCTGGCCTGTATACTTGTTTTGTCATTGTTACGTCTTGTCGCGGGAGTGGACCGACAAATATGTCTCGTACCGTCGCGTGATTCAACCTGGAAGCGATCACTTTATATAAATATGTCCGTTTATAGTTTATGTATGTATATATATGTTATCGGTCTACACTATCAATCTTTATTTACCACTTTGTGCTGCACTTGCTATTTACTTTTATCTTCATGCACTGAGTCACTTACCTGTATGCAGTCATTCATTTGCTATTGTTCTTTTAACTTTTTTACTCGTTTTTATGATGTCGCGGTTTAATAATTTGAAAGTTGGATTATTTAATGCTGGTTCCCTTGGTACGGGACACGATGAGCTGATTGCGACTATAACTGACACGAACGCAGACATTATTGCCATAAACGAGTCGTGGCTTCGGGCTGGCGAGGATGGACGTGCTCCCGCCGTGCCTGATTACCGACTACGTCACGTTCCCCGGCCGGTCGAAATATGTGGAGGACGGGGTGGGGGCGTCGGATTTTTCCTGCGCCGGAGCCTCAACGCGCGCACACTACCACATCCTCCCGCTGCGCTCGTAGAACAAATGTGGTTAAAAACAATAATTAACAGCAAACATTTAATCATTGGGACCGCATATCGGCCACCGCGGCTTGATGTTGACACTTTTTTTGATGCCATTACTGACTCAATAACTTCTTTTGTTAAATACGACCGACTGATTTTACTGGGTGACTTTAATATTAATTATACGGACAAGAACGACCGAAAATTTAGATGTTTGACACAATTTCTGACAACGATTGGCCTGACACAACATGTACGCGACCCGACTCACTTTACGGAACATAGCCAGACAACTATAGACCTTATTTGCTCCGACGCTCGTGTTGTGTCTGTGGACGTGCAGCATATCCCGGACCTAGGGAGACATGCATTCATCACAGCCGAGTTTGACATTAAAAAGCGGAAACCGACGCCTAGGCGTATTACTTATAGACCACTGAAAGACATTAACTTAACTGTATTTAACAATGACCTTGACGCCATAAACTGGGAACAAATTTTATTACTTAACGACGTAAATGACATGGTTAGACTATTTAACTCACTGCTACTAGGACTTTTTGACAGACACGCGCCGGAAAAGACGATAGTGGTGAAGGAGGCACTTAAACCATGGCTCACGAGCACCGTTCGGCTCATGATGCGGCTCAGAAACGAGGCTCACACTCGTTTCAAACGAACTGGGAGCGATGTTCACAAGAGGTATTATCTCGACCTGAGGCACCTTGTGATCGAAGCCATATATAACGAGAAACGTGCCTTCTTCACGCATCATGTTAATGACATCACTGACTCGAAGACTCTTTGGAAAAACTTAAAGCGCACTGTTCTTCCAGATTCACAGACGCAGACTGACCTTACACAATTTGATGACCCTGACTTGATAAACCGTCATTTTCTTAATATTCCTGGGACACAGGAAGTCACTTTATCGGACTTAACTTTTTTTGAATTTAATAGACATAACGACAAAACATTCATGCTTTCTCCTACCACTGCTACTGTCGTCACAAAACTCATGATGTCAATAAAAACTACAGCAAAAGGACTCGACTCAATTGATATTGACATGTTACTTCTGACACTACCGAGAACTACAGACGTATTGACTTACATTATTAATATGAGCATTCTGACAATGACTTTCCCAGCTGACTGGAAAATCGCTCAGGTGACCCCGTTACCAAAAAAACCGAATCCCACTGAAATGTCTCAACTGCGGCCTATAAGTATCCTTCCTTGTGCATCAAAGATAATAGAACGGGTAGTTTGCGAACAGCTGTCCGATTACCTGGAGAAAAACAGCATACTCCCTGAACTGCAGTCCGGTTTTCGCAAGGGTCGATCGACAGCTACTGCGTTGCTCGACGTAGTCGATAACATCCTACAGGCTCGCGATGCTGGTAAAAGTACCTTTTTAGTTCTTTTAGATTTCTCCAGGGCCTTCGACTGCATTAGCGTGCCCCTACTATTATCCAAGATGTCTTATTACGGGTTTGATGTCACTGCTACAAAATGGTTCAGTAGCTATTTGTCTGGCCGTGCGCAGACAGTTGCGTTGCGTAGGGTGGATGGTAGTGCTCTGCGGTCCTCTGTTTGTCCTGTGACAAGAGGAGTACCGCAGGGTTCGATACTCGGGCCTCTGCTCTTTATACTGTATAGCGCTGACATCACTAACAGTATAGAGAGCTGTAAGTATCACCTGTACGCGGATGACGTGCAACTTTACTTTTCTAGCTCGCCGTCAGACACATCTGCTGCCATAAACATGATAAATGCTGACCTTGACCGTATTTCCTCTTGGTCGGACAAGAACTGTTTAGTTCTTAATCCTAGCAAGTCGAAATATGTGGTTTTTGGCTCAAAACATCAAATCCGTAATACCCTTAATAACCTTGAAGCTCTAACTTCCGGGAATGTCGCCGTCATGGGCGAACCAATAGAACGGGTGGTAGAAGCAACCAACCTCGGCCTTCTAATGGACGGGAATCTGCGCTTTGAGAACCACATACTTAATGTTGTGAGTAACTGCTTCTATCGCCTTAAAGTTCTATATAATATACGAGATTACCTTAGTGTCGATTTGCGTGTTGACCTATGTGAATCACTTGTATTATCTAGGTTAAACTATTGTGATGTCGTGTATGATGGGTGCATTACTGGTCGTTCCAAGAGGCTCATACAACGAGTGCAGAACGCTTGTGCTCGTTTTTGTTTCAAAGTCCCTCCCCGATCCCATATCACTCCATACTTGAACGCCGCTAACTTGCTTAACATGCCTGCACGCCGGCGCCTGCACCTGGCCACTCTGCTGTTCGGGGTGGTAAAACAGGAAACCCCCACCTACCTTTTTCATAAACTGGTATGGTCCAAAAGTGCGCGCAGGTTTAAGGCAATGGCCATTATACCTATGCACCGAACCGCTGCGTTCAGAGGTAGTTTCAAGTTTGCGGCGTCTAAGTGCTGGAATGATATCCCTCCTCCTATCCAAAGGGCGCTTAGCAGATACACCTTTAAGCGTATGCTTAAAGGCTATTTGTTGACGCTCCAGAAATCAAAATCCTAATCCCCAGCACTGTGACAGCAATAAATATGCCAATTTCTTATATAGTTTTTGTTTTTAATGTGTACTGTAAATATAAATATTTTATTGAAGCTGCATCTAGGTAGTGTGTACATGTATTATCTCACTTTTTACTTATGTTTATTTCTCTTTCGCCTGTCCCAATACTGTACGTAGTTTATTTATTACATTTGTATGACGTTTCCGTGAGTCACTGACGGTGCTGGCTGAAAATCAGCGCTGCAGGTGTCTGACACCTCAGCATAATGCTGAGCCAGTGTCCGGTTCACTGCCGCAGAGACACACTTGTTTCATGTTTTTATCTGTTTTTTGTTTTTTGATTATTTTATTGTTTAACACGTGTGTCCTGTGTGTTTGTGAATAAATGTATCTTTCTTTCTTTCTTTCTTTATAAACAGACAAACAGATGAACAGACAAAATTCTAAAAACTGTTGGAACGTGTTCTGTTTCCGATTCTAAGTATCCCCAGCCAACTTTTTTTTTAAAGTTACCTAGATTACAACGTTGCCATCGTAATTTAAGTGACGGAAAAAAGTTGATTCACCCCTTTCACTGATGGCTTTTCGGTGACGGAAAACATCGTAAGGTAACTGGTTTAACCCCAACAAGACCTAGTTTTCCCTTTGCTGTGGTGGGTCAGATGGCAGTCGCTTTCGTAAAACTAGTGCCTACTCTCTCTTCGCCGAATCTCAGTATCAGGTGCCCCGGGGTTTTTAGGGCGCCAACAAACGCTTGGATCCTCCCACGATGTTGAAATGTTGTTAGTAGTTGTCCTTTTGTCAGAACCATGGTCAGAATGAGTGACTCACGTAAGGTAGTATTAAGGTAGTAAATAATATACTTTTTAAATAAAATTGTTTACTCGAAGCATGTAAAACATCGTTCAATCCCATTTTCGACCCCCTGTAACTTCGTTGTGGAAAAAAGAAGAGGCCTACTTTTCAGTGAGCAAGAGGGCATTACATAGTTCATACTAATATTATAAATGCGAAAGTGTCTGACAGTCTGTCTGTCTGTCTGTCTGTCTGTTACCTCTTTACGCTTAAACCGCTAAACTGATTTGGATGAAAATTGATATAGAGATAGTTTAAGTCCTGGGGAAGGACATAGGATAGTTTTTATCCCGGAAATCACCCCCCAAGGGGATGAAGTGGGGGGTGAAAGTTTGTATGGAGCTACGATATAAACGAGTTCCACGCGGACGGAGTCGCGGGCAGAAGCTAGTTAGATATATTTCCAAATTATATATATTCAATTCGAAACAGTGTTAAGAAATACTGCAAGTCAAAGCTCCTCAATTTTAAACTGTACTTTACTCACTGACTCACCGATCATCAAATTCTAAGGTACTTCTAGCAGACTAACAAATTTACTCACTGACTCACCGATCATCAAATTCTAAGGTACTTCTAGCAGACTAACAAATTTACTCACTGACTCACCGATCATCAAAATAATAATCATAATCATTTTTATTGCAACCATATATGGTATTAAAAAGATCTTACATACAAAAAATAGTTTCACATGGGCCCTGTTAGGGCATGGCAATGACAATATTATATTAAATTAATAATGTAATTCAATTAAGTTAAGTTATAATTTTTACCACAAAACTAAAATAAGATGCAGTAGTTTGTGTGCTAAAATATAAAAATAAAAATATCACGAGTGTAGGGTACAGTCCGATAATTGTAAGGTACTTCTAGCAGATTTACAAAATTACTCGCGATTTATACAATTATTTTATATGATTATTTTACACGGGTCTAACGCGATATTTATTTACCTTTATTTTTTACGTTTCGACACGGGTTGCACCGGTCATGGTCGCAGATGATCCGTAAAGTTCACTAAAATAAAGGGGGGTAGTGGACTTTTTTCGGGTCTACCCTCCACATTTTTATCGACTTTTGTAGGGTAGTGAAATATTATGCAAACATATCCCAGTTTACAAATTGCTGGGACGATAGTCATCTGCGACCGTGACCGGGGCAACCCGTGTCGAAACGTCAGGAAAAAGATAAATAAATGGGGTCCCTTTGTTTCCCATAAACTTATTGTTACGAATTTCGGTAGTCAGAAATTGATATCCATATCATTTATAGACATAAACATCAATAGTCATAATTTTTATTAAGTATAACGCTTTACAGTTCTAACATTAATGACCTATAATATTAAGTATTATAATCACAAAAGTCAGAAAATTGATGTCCACAACGATCAAAGGTCTATCGATAATTATCCTACTAATATTATAAATGCGAAAGTTTAGATGTTTGGATGTTTGTTACTCAATCACGCTTAAACGGCTGAACCGATTTGAATGAAATTTTGCACGAAGATAGTTTATAGCTTGGATTAAAATATAGGATAGTTTTTATCCCGGGTCCACACGGACGAAGTCGCGGGCGGAAGCTAGTTCATAAATATTCTAAGGCATATTCGCCTAGTGACTGCAATACAGCCACGTCTCAAGAATAAAATACATTTGAGATGTGGCTCTATTGCACAGTGCAATATGGTCACATCTCGAAAGTAAAATACATTTGAGATGTGGCTCTATTGCACAGTGCAATACGGTCACATCTCGAAAGTAAAATACATTTGAGATGTGGCTCTATTGCACAGTGCAATACGGTCACATCTCGAAAGTAAAATACATTTGAGATGTGGCTCTATTGCACAGTGCAATACGGTCACATCTCGAAAGTAAAATACATTTGAGATGTGGCTCTATTGCACAGTGCAATACGGTCACATCTCGAAAGTAAAATACATTTGAGATGTGGCCGTATTGCAGACACTAGGCGATATTCCAACGTACTAATGGTTGTTATTCATATCGTTTTAATGCCTAAAGTGAATTACGTCTAAGAGACCAAATCTATATAACATCCATAGTCATATAGATAATTACTCAGAAACATTTCCAGACATCCATTACTACTACTACTACTACTACTACTGTGCGGTGTCATTATGGCATGTACTTTTTATATTTTTTACTAGCTTCCGCCCGCGACTTCGTCCGCGTGGACCTGAGATAAAAACTATCCAATATTTTAATCCAGGCTATAAACTATTTTCGTGCAAAATTTCATTCAAATCGGTTCAGCCGTTTAAGCGTGATTGAGTAACAAACATCCAAACATCCAAACATCTAAACTTTCGCATTTATAATATTAGTAGGATGACTGTTTCGTAAAGAATACGCTTAAATAAACGTTTTGTTAGAAACTGTTTTCTCTGAAATAAGAAATGGCCAGGATATTGGACCTCTAAGGCAGATCGGTGTAGGTACGACGACAAGCGAAGCGAGGAGGAGTGTTAGGTGTACCGCGACCCTAAGCGCGCGAGCGTGCCACGGCAGCGGCCGGCGAAGCGCCAGAACTAATAATGACATGTTGTATCGAAATTTTTAAAAGTACAGATTTTTCCTAACATTCAGGTCAAATATCTCGGCCATTTATGATTTTAGAGAAAAAAGTTTCAAGCGTGCGTTTGAGGAGTGTGTTTATAGGCTTTAACATTATGAAGTGTGACACCACCATGACATTGAATGATATGACTAACTAATCAGATGACTACCAATCATTATGACTTGCGAAAAAATACCTTACAACAATGTTTATAAACTAGATTATTGCCTTTAACATTATGTAATTGCATACCGCCGGGGAATTAATGCTATGTAATATATATGACTAACAATTATGATGACCTGCAAAAATCGGAACTCCAATTTATATTGTTAAATTTTATGACTTTTGACAATATGACTAGAAAAAAATATGGTGGAAAACGTCATGGACTCAAAAAATCGGATGTTACATTTTATGGAAAACAATAGAGACCCTAAATAAATATCGCGTTAGTGGATGGTGGAGCTCAGCAGACTTCTCTGTTTTAGACATAAACATTGACCTAGAAAAACTATACTTTAAGATCACATTTTATACATGGCTACAGCGAACAAATTAGACTTAAGAATAGACTTAAAACAATACCGTACAGAGCATAACATTGTGCAAAAAAGAGGCTGAAGGTGGTTTTGAAAATTGAAATTCGTATGGAACTTACTACCTATTTGCACTGAGCGCGCACGCCCCGCCTCGCATCGCCGGTGGAAAACTACCTTAAGACAGCATAATGTTGTAGTGAGTACTGAGACTGAGAACCTTCATTGTAACGCTAGTTTTCAGTTACACCCTTACATATCACCCCTTACATATATACATTTTTAATCCTTATTGTTAACGACGGCCTAGCAACCTAACATTAACATTAACATCTACGATAGCTATTACACTCTTATTTTTCTCTGCCGTGGATCTTCCCCGTGTCTCACGCTCAGTCACGCCGCGAAGTTGTTGCAATACAATGGCGACCGCGGTTCAGCCAATCAGCGCTCGCCTTTCGCGCGCCGAGATGTTGCGTTCGGGAACCGTGTTACGCCGTGGCTGGCTGTCGTCCACACTCCCCCCGTCGACCTGCTGCGTCGACTCTGATTCAACTGGCAAGACAGCCAGTCTCGTTGTCGGACGTCGGAACACGCCGCCTTTCGTGCGCACCTCTGCGCTACGGGCGCCGCCATCTGGTCCCTTGTATACTTGTTCGACCACGCCACGCGGCCAGATGTTACGTGATAAGGTGGTGTCAACGACTACGACCAAGTCGCCCACAGCCAGAGGTCGCTTGCCCGCTGCTGAGGATCGACGCGGGGCGAGTGACGGTAAGTATTCCCGCACCCAGCGGCGCCAGAAATGGTCAGCAAGGGCCTGGCTGACTCGCCAGGTTCTTCGGTCGGCCTCACCACAAGGACCAGTTATAAGGGTTCCCGTGGGGCCGCCCAAAAGAAAGTGGTTAGGCGTAAGGGCCTCAGGATCTCTGGGATCGACTGAGACGTGGCTCAGGGGCGGGCGTTAACGCAAACCTCAGCCTCGGCTAGCAGAGTCACAAGCACCTCTTCTTTCGGCGCTCGCGTGTGAAGTGTTGCCTGTAGCCCGGCCTGGACTGAACGCACCATCCGCTCCCAGGCACCTCCTTGGTTCGGCGCCCCGAGCGGGATGAAGCGCCAGTCCATCTACCGTTGAAGTCCATATTCCTGCAGGGCTGGCAACCACTCTTCATAGGCTGCGCGTAGGTCTGCCGTAGCGCCTCGGAAGTTCGCATTATCCGACCAGATCATGCGAGGCCAGCCTCGTCGCGCGGCCATGCGACGAAGCGACATGATGGCGGAGTCAGTGCTTAGCGAATGCACCAACTCCAGGTGAACTGCTCGGGTCGTCAGACAGGTGTAAAGAGCCACCCATCTCTTCTCATGGCGCCGTGCAATGGTGACTGTAACGTGACTGAAATAGTCTAAGCCTGTGTTCGTAAATGCTCTAAAATATGGTTCAATTCGGGCTATTGGAAGGTTTCCCATTGGTGGCACACGTGGACTGGCTCGGCGAATACGACACAACTGACATTGAATAGCAACCGACCGCACCGTCGGCCTTAGGCGTAGGATCCAAAACTGTTGCCTCAGGTCATTGACAACACGTTCGTTGTTTGCGTATGCAGCATCTTTATGAGCATTTAATATTAAAAGTTTACATAACCAGTTTCGTCCGTGCAGGATGGCGGGTCTCTTATTGATTGGTGCCGGCGTGGCATCGATCCGCATGCGCAGCGCAGCGCAGCATCTGTGCCAATTTCGGGATCCAAATCGAAGAGCACGCTTTTCTTACTCAGCGGCTCACCACGGCTCAGGCTCCGCAATTCGTCGGCGAAGTCTTCCCGCTGAGCTCTCTCATTCTGCACCAAGTATGTGTTTCACTTGTAATTGCGCTTTAGATTTCGTTTTCAACATCTCAATAAATTGAAGTATACGTGCTGTGGCTCCAACAAGTCTATCATAATTAGAAAAACGATTGACATCAGGCAATGATACGGCAACCTCACGTGTCGCGAAGCATTGCTTTATTTCAATGTCTAGTGGATCTGGTTTGGGCTCGCTGATTAGTTCTGACAGCCACTCCGATACCGGTAACCATAGGAAATCCGGACCTTTAAACCATCTATGATTTGCTTCAAACTCACGCGCACTATCGGCGCGTGTGGCGTCATCTGCCGGATTTTCTCGCGTTGGGACCCATCGCCATTGTTCAGGCTCTGTAAGATCGGCGATCTCGCCTAGGCGGTGGGCAACATACGTACTGTAGCGGCGGATTAATGTGAACCGTTCCGGCATACTCTATTCTCCAATAAGCGACAGTCGCGTATGCTTGAGAGCTTGCGTCTACAAAAATATGCAAAGTTCGTCTCACCGAGTTCGTAGGTCCATAGTGGCGGGGCAGGCGAAGTCGCCCGATGTGCTCGAGTGCTCGTAGCCACGTCTGGAATTCTCGGCATTCGGTCTCTGGCAGCAGATCGTCCCAGCCGAGGCGTAAGCTCAATAAGCGTTGAAGTTGTATTTTAACTGAAATCGAGAAATATGAAATTAAGCCCAATGGATCATATATCGACATTACAGCGCTCAATCTCTCTCTCTTCGTAGGGTTCCTTTCAAAAGCTTTTACCTCGGCAGGTACTCTGATCAGTTTAGTATTAAATCCGAGTTGATCGGAGTCTGCGTCCCACATGAGGCCTAATATTTTTTTGTTTTTGTCGCCTAGTTGAGCGGGTGTAACGGCTCGCAGCTCCTGCGGGATTCGTTCAATAAGTCGCTATGAGTTACTTGCCCATCGTCTTAAGTGGAATCCCGCCTCCTTCTGGCAAGCGGAGACCTGCTCTGCGCAGACGACGGCTTCTGCTTCGGTAAAGTAACTTGCCACGAAATCATCCATATAATGGTTCTTTATAATATCTTCTGTGGCTCTCGGGTAACGCTTTCCGTGATCAATGGCATTTTTATTTCTTACCATGTGTGCTAAAAATGGAGAACTGGCCGCCCCAAAGATCATAGACTTCATTACATAAGTGTCGGGAGCGCCGGTTCTGCGGGTCCCTCGCCACAGGAACATCTGAGAGGCGCGGTCTTCCTCGCGAATCTGCACTCTCAGGAACATTTCTTGCACGTCAGAGGTCAGCGCGAAGGCTCCTTCCCTGAAGCGAAATAATATTCCGAGTAGAGACTGAAGAAAATCAGGTCCTTCTAAAATAAAATTGTTTAGGCATTTTCCTTGACTGACTGCAGCAGCATCGAAGACTAATCGTGTACGGTTTGGTTTATTTAAATTCGTGACAGCAAAATGAGGTAAAAACCAGGCATGTGAATCAAGTTTGGGTTCATTTCATAGCCTTTCCTTAAGAGGTTATCAATTTGAGATGCATAATCAGCGGCAAATTTTGGATCTTTGTCCATCTTTCGTTCGATATTATGTAGTCTATTTAGGGCCATCCCATAGCTCGGCGGCAGTTGTAGGTTGTCGTCCTTCCATAGCTGGCCCACCTCATACTTGGCCCCGCTTACTCTGCGTACCGTATCATTAAATAATTTTACCGCTCGCTGCTCCAGGGGGCGTGCTTTTTCAATCGTTTTCACGCCCAGCGAGTCTATGTGAAAATATCGTTCAAGTAACATATTCAACTCACCGTCTTTATTAGATTCTCGAATGTGCAGCACTTGATCGGTTCGGTTCTGTATATGTGGTGCGCATCCGTATATCGACCAGCCCAACTCGGTCCTGACTGCCGCCAGCTCGCTCCTAAGCCCGACCCAGGCCTCGAGTGAATAAGAAAGAAGAAAGAATAAGACAAATTTATTCACTTAAACAACCCTTGTTTTACAGTATTTTCTTCTGCCAAACTGCAGGACAGTTTGTTGGCAGAGAGACTCCCTTACAAAAAATTGATGCGGAGGCTTAGCTATTAGCTAGTTACTTAAGTTACATAATTTTGTTTTCTAATGTAATGGTACAGCTCACGTGATAACTTTACAGAGGCAACATCATGTGCCAGTTGTCCGCACCTAACAATACTCGTGGTACTGCGGTGTCGTAAGTAGCTGAGTATAGGTCTTTCAGGTGTGCGTATCGTTCTACGGTCACCTTGGGTATACACTGTGCTCTGAGTCCTAAGTCACGTACCGTTCTCATCGTGATCTCGTGCACGGGCCCTCCAGTCAAGCCGCGGATCTGCATCTGTACTTTACGACTTTGTTCGCTTATAGTGATCGCTCCGATGCCCCTGACCTGAAGTGGCGCGTCTACGCCCTCGGCTCCGACGGCGTCAGCTATGGACTCCTCGCAGAGAGAAATAGTACTACCTTCGTCGAGTAAAGCGTAGCATTTAATCTCGCCTTTGGACCTGTTATAATAATAGGGATCACCTTAAGTAAAACCTTGGAAGGTCCCGGCGGCGATGTTGTTGAGGTAAACTCGGGCGCCGATTGCGCCATCTCTCGTTCTGTCGCCGTCATCGTGTGTTCTCGTGGCGCTGGCACGTTCGCAGCCGGCGCGCGCGCGGTAACCGCTTGTGTTGTCTCGTAGTGGGACGACGGTGCTGCCTCCCCCCGTGGTTGCGGTGAATCAATGTACTGCTTCGATGCTTGGTTCGGCTCGTGAAGTAATCGATGGTGCGAGTGCGGGCAGCCCGGCTCCTCGCAGCCCTTAGCTTTGCAGTGCTCTCTTCTATGTGTTCTGTCGAGACATTTAAAACAAATTTTATTATTTTTAGCCCAATCCCAACAAGCTGAAACATTCATGTTCAGTAGCCGCCGACAATTTGTAGTTCGATGTGGACCACCGCAACACAAGCATGGGTCAGCAGTATCAGTTGCATATGTTTGAGCGTGGTTCGTATCTTTACGGATCGCTCCGCCACTAGACGACGGAAAGGCCAAGTCGCGCTTCGGCTCAAAGGTGCGTCGCGGCCCGCGCGATTCAGCGGGCGGCACTGGCGCACTGCGACGAGGCGGGGCTCGAGCATGTGAGTATTCAATTTCCTTATCCGAAATATCTAATAAAAATTCCGCCATTAAAACAAATTCACTGTTCGAATGTTTTAGTTTTTCTTCAGCATACTGACACCATTGGGATCTTATATGTGGGGATAATCGTTCAGTAATCTCTCGCATTAAAAATGGATTGTCAGCATACGACCGTTGATCGGCATTCATTAGAGTCGATACAATATTCATGATTTTTATGGCAAAGTTATTCAAGTCATTTGCAGTTGGCCCCAAATTTGGTATGCGCCTTAACTCTTCTAATGCACGGTCAATAACTAAATCGGTACGGCCAAAGTTCTCTTTCAAAACCCTCATAACAAGTTCAGGGTTCGCCGATGAGGCTAACATATGCATGACGCAGTTTCTCGCATCGCCTTTTAAACATTGTCTGAGCCTAGCCAGGTTCTCCCATGCACTGAATTTATATTTCAGAGTAGATTCAGAATAAGCCGAATAAAAGTTCAACCACTCACCGGGTTCTCCGTTGAATATTGGTAAATCAGAAACCTGACTAGGCGGCGATGGCTTGTTCTGTAGCATCATCCACTGCGACATTAACTGCCCGAAGTCCTGCGGCGGCGCGATGACCGCTGACGGCTCCCGTCGAGTCGCACGTACGTCTTCCCATCGCGGCGTCGACGTCTACCCGCACGCCCTGCGCGGGGCGTCCTCGTGCACGGGCGCCGGCGCGCGCGCCTGGCGCACCGTTGGTGACTGGCTCCGGTGCGGCGCACGCGGCGTCCCGTCGTAAGCGTCATACGGGGTGGGGTCGGTGTTCGTTCTCTGCAGTACCTGTGTTGTGATTCGTCAACCCAATCTTCAACCCTTTTCTTGGAAATGACCGACCCGGCTCTCGATCCTTCAAGATCAATACGTTCAATAGTAGCCGCTAACTCTTCCTGTACGAGCTCTTTTTCTAATGTAAATGTTTTCTTTCTTTCTTTCTTTAATGCTAGCTCGCGTCGTTTTATTTCTATAAGCTTACATTTAGCCTCACGTTCTGCTTCCCGTCGTCGAGCCTCCGTGCTCGCAGCGTGTGACGACATAGATGTAGCTGAAGGGGATTTAGGTCTCTCAGGTTCGTAGAGCACTGGCGCTTTGCGGGGAAAATCGTCGATAGTAAACGCCACACCACCACGCTTAGGTATTATTGACGGGTCACCCACTGTGTCACGGGGCGTAAGCTGTTCTCGATATGTATTTAACTGTGTGTTAAGCTTTTCACGCCACTCACGTACACGTATGTCCGTCGCCTTCAATTCTGTGGTCTGTTGCCGGGGTGCTTTAGCGGCCGGGACGGGCTCATTTGTCACGAGCGCCGGTTCCGCTCCTCCCGCGGCAATACGGCCTTGAGCGCGATCCAGCTCAAACTGTCTAGCCTCCGCTTCTTCTCTAATAGCTCGTGTCACTACCATTGTCTTGTCCATTGAATGCATACATTCGATACCGCACTGAGTCTTTAAAGTCAAATCACTCGCACTTTTCCTGCGTACTTAGTCTCTCGCGCACTTTAGATGCACTAAAACTATTATCCGGCTCGCAAAAAGGATCATCAAATGTTAACGACGGCCTAGCAACCTAACATTAACATTAACATCTACGATAGCTATTACACTCTTATTTTTCTCTGCCGTGGATCTTCCCCGTGTCTCACGCTCAGTCACGCCGCGAAGTTGTTGCAATACAATGGCGACCGCGGTTCAGCCAATCAGCGCTCGCCTTTCGCGCGCCGACATGTTGCGTTCGGGAACCGTGTTACGCCGTGGCTGGCTCTCGTCCACACTTATATTATTCGGAACGGAATGAATAAGTTATTGGAATATGTGGAATATGTGGTGTACCCTTGTTTTGTCGACAACCTTTTCATCGAATATTATTTCATCGACAACGATTCATCGAAACTTTAGTACGAGTAATATTGTTTGGCGTTATTTTATTTCAACTACTATTTATTTAAATTTATCTTACTACGTAGAAATACTATTCAATAAATATTACTTAATCGCTGATTTGTTTAAAATTTTCTTAATTGGCACAACTACAAAACATTGCAATTCATTTCTTCGACGTATTACTTTAATACAATTTTATATGTCCTACTGCACATACATTATTCAAATTATGTAGTTAATTGTGTGACATACAAATATGTATAATATGTATGTATCATAAAACTAAGAATCATTAGTGTAAATCGTTTATTACAAAAAGATATCAGGGCGGACAAAAATGACTTGTCATAAGCGAAGTCTGTTTTAGGTCGGTTAGGTTAGGGTTCACTTGTGTCCATCAAACCAGAAATAGACACCCCGCGCAGCGGGGTGGCGTCGATTCGCTGCACGGCTATCACAAGACGGCATGCGAGCTCTGATCTTCATGACAAATTCATACGACCAACCATTCTTCCAGATAAATTATTTCATATCTGAAACTACCCACATATCAATAATCTCGCAGAGTGAGCCGACTGACGTGATTGCGTTTAGTTTCGATAACGAATTATTACCAATTGAAATAATTTTATGCGGAATAAATATTATTACCTACATGTAAAAAAAATGTATTAAAAAAACCCGAAATGAAAAGCCATGACATGAATTTTATTGAAATAAGTCAACTACCAATTAAAAGACCTCGGTTTAAATTACCTAGTATCGAGTCTTCGACGTAATGACTTGTCGATGAAATGAAAATACTTGAAACGTTGTCTGAAATAATATTCGATTAAATGTTTGTCGGCAATTCAATGGTAAACCGGAATATGTGAGGAATATGTTATAAGTTTAACGTGTCTGTGTATCTGTGTATACAGATACACAGATACAGATGTGGTATCGTAGCTCCCATACGGATAGACCGATTTGAATGCGGTTTTTTTTTATTCGAAGGCTGATATGATTCCGTGTTCTTAGACATGTTTCATGAAAATCTATATTTTCAGCCGTTTTTGAGATATTGGACTTTGAAATGAAAATGTCGGGGGTTTTTCAACTTTTCTAAATTGTAGTTATTATTTAACTAAGTAATAGCTGCGGTCTGGGTGAACTTATAAAATGTGTAAGTAGGTAGGTATAGTTATATATTTATTTATTTATTTATTTATTTAAGGATTACCAACGGAGTTAACAATGTTACGTTTTATGTGGAAACATCAAGTACTTATGTATGTCTAATTGTAACCCTAATAATAGGCAACCACGGCATGCGTTACAATTTTTGCGTTACTGCACTAAACTATCTAGGCTTAAAACTAAATCAGTCAGACTATGGTTAGGTAACATATGTTAGGTATATATGTTAGGTAACAAGTAAGTATATTAAAAACTAGCTGTTGCCCGCGACTTCGTCTGCGTAGAACTTGTTGCCTTAGAAATATGATTATCTTAAGGGATTATTTCCCAGATAAAAAACTATCCTATATCCTTCCAAGGGTCTCAAATTATCTTTACCTACGGAAAAATTCATCTAAATCCGTTCAGGTGTGAAAGGCGCGATGAGATCGTTAGTTTAAATTGCTAAATATAAATTGCAAACTCCGTTTTTTAAAATATAAATATCTTATAATCATCAACAGACGTTTCTGCTTAAATTGTATATTTTGTTATAATTAATAGCTTCTGTCCGCGACTTCGTTCGCGTTGATTGTTTTTTTTTTCATTATTACTTATACATTAGAATCTACGCACACCGAGTTTTTTAAGCGTTTGTGTCGATTTCTTTACACGCGATTCGATACAAACGCGCGTCTACGCGGGCCTAAGTTGTACAGAGACTTAAATTACACCTAAGTGGAGCATGAAAAAAATTATACAATTCATATTTATAAATATTAAATATTAATTACATTAATATAAACTATTAACACGTTATTTACACCTATGTTATGTAAGTACCCAACCCCCGAATTTTTTGTCCGCGTTTTTTTTCCCAGATGGCGTGATCCGTCTCCTTTTCGGGAATATTGCCTTATAGTGACCGAATAGCACGAGTGTTATCCCTCTGCGGCTGATCTTCGCTCAGTCGCCGTGCTTCATATCGGCCTTGTATCTCTCGAAGGACACGAAGGTCATCATAATGCCGATAAAGAAATATTACAATTATTTTGGCATCAATGTACACAGTTAATGTAACTACATTGATATCAATATAATTACAATACTTCATTATATACAACATTTTTAGTTTCCCCAGTATAGGCATCAGCACAAACAGTTGTTCGCAGCTGGTGACTCGCGAGCAAGCGACGTACAGCTGCCCGTGAGAGAAGCAGTCCGTGCGCAGGTCGACGCCGGCTGCGCGGAGTCTGCCCCTGCGACTTGTTTATGGTCATAGCGAAGCACACGCTCACTGGAAACTGCAATCGCTTGAACTGGAACGGGAAGTTGTTCGGTATCAGTGGAATGCGCGGTATAAATACAGCTTCCCTAGCACCGCAGCCCGTAAGGATCTGAGCCTCGATGAGATTCCGCTGCAGTCTCACTACCTTCAGGCGGGTGCCATTACACAGCTTCGGCGGAGATAGGTTCCGAAGCAGCATAATAGGGACTCCGATCTTCAGGGTCAAAGTAGTAGTCTCTTTTGTGAACTATGAGCCATCGCGTCTAAACGTGCTTCGTTGTATCTTTCCAGAACTGACTGTACCCAAAGTACCCGTTCTGAGTCGGTTTCAGATTCGCGAGAAAGACTGTGGCGTTCACGCCAACCAACCGCAACTTACGTTCTTCATCAAGTTCCTGGAATTAAATAAAGTAATTTACCTATTTGTTTACTGACAGATAAACATTGCACATGACAATGCATAAAATCATAAGTGGATGTAACTTAGATTCGTAATGGTTCTTGTATGGTATACTTTGTTTACATTTTCATATGGAATGTGAAAACAGAATAACCTTATATGAGCAGTCATAAACGTGCCAGCGTCTTTTTGAAGAATACCGTATTTTCGAAGAAAAAATATGTATTAAGTAGTACATGATCTTTGGTAGTACGTAACTACCTGAGACCGCGCCGCAGACGTGTGTGCGTTAATTCATTGCGTTGCGTGAAAGTCTCAGAACTAAGAGAGAGTGGCGCTCCCGGTCGGCGGACAGCCCGAGATCACGCTCCTCCTCGTTTTCCTTACATACCTGCGATCTTGTCGCTGAGGAGCGACTTCTCTGAGAGGTCAAGCGGAGTTCACGTTGGGTGAATGTTTCGGAAGCGCTGGAGTCTATATGACGCTCACGGTCCGCGGCTACATGCGCCTCACGATCGACGTCGCTTTCCTGAAATAAAATATCTCAGCGCTTTAGTTTTATCGCCCTTAGTAAGCGAGAAATGTATTATTACAATACATACCTAAATCCATCATTTGCTAGAAAATATTCTTCTTACATACCTACGATCTTGTCGCTGAGGTGCGACTTCTCTGAGAGGTCAAGCGGTTGTTGCGTAAATGTTTCAGAAGCCCGAGAATCCGCTGTTAATCTTGTTTCACGTTACATAATTGCGTGGCCGAAGATCCATTGAACGTTTTAGTAAAAGTTGCATATGAAAGTCGTAATCACGTAACATTTCGAACGCGCGTTTGGGACAGTTTAACTTTTTTTTTCTATATAAAATTTGACATTTAGGACTATACCTAACGTTCACACAATGTGGTACGTGATCGACCAGCAGGGCTTGACAGCCCGAGGGTGGAGTTTTTTTATAGCTGGAGGAGGTGTCGCTTTAATTTTAATTTTAAATTGCTTCTCTCACTCTCCCCTGTCTGCTCATCGCGAAAGGGCATTTAAGTTGCAAAAGCGAGCAATAAGAATAATTGCAAGGAAACCTTTCGACTATCCGGCAAGGGAACTTTTTAGGAAATATAAAATACTGACGCTCCCTGCAGTTTTTATTATTGTCCGCATGTAGACACGTTAGATGCAATCTGTCTAAATACAATACAAACTGTAGGCGAGGAGCTGAGTGTCGTAGGCAACCTTTGCTGATCGCTCCAGTAAAACGACTTGCCAGGCTCCGAAAGTCGCTGAGTGTCATAGGGCCTAAGATCTATAATAAGATCCCACTAGAAATAAAGTCAGTTGAGAGTGATATTGTATTCAACAAGAAATTGAAAGCATTCCTCGAACAGCAAGCATGCTACAGTGTTGATGAGTTTCTCCAAGGACCTACCTGACAAAGTGTTCTACGCTGTAAATACTTATTAATTATTTTCTTATGTTATGATCATTGTCCGTAATCTTTCTAATGAATAATTATAATTGTTATTAAAAAATGTATTGTTATTTTATCCATAATTTTCACACTAATTTTATTACAACCTAAGTATCACAGGTTGTATATTGTAATTATATATTGAAATTGTATACCTACCTATTGACCTGTAAAAACAATTTTACCAATAAATAAATCTGAATCTTCCGTCGTTCACTCTTGACAGAGTGGTCGATCTCAGCATCAAGGGAACACTGGACATAGTTCAAATTCAAATTTCAAATTTCAAAAACACATCGCTTTCCTTCAACCCGTCTCTGGACGTTCCGTGGAGTTTTCGTTTTGAGTAATGTGCCCGAAGTATTTGAGAATTCGTATTTGCAGAGTAGACGATAATCTCTCTTTAATTTTAAGTTCTTCCAAGATCGAAACATTGGTCCGAAACGCTGTCTATGAAATACGCAGCAGTCGACGCCAGCACTTAGAAGACATACAGGGTGTAACAAAAATGGGGTATGAACCGATCAAGGGCTTAACAGGTGTCGTGTTCTGATAAGAAAAAACAGAAAAAAAAAATTATTTCACGCGATTTTTTTTTACATTTCTATGGAGCTTGTCGCCCCAGTCGGCCAACGCTCCATACTAAGGTAAAAAAAAGCGTCAATTTTTTTTTCTGTTTTTTCTTATCAGAACACGATACCTGTAGAGCCCTTGATCGGTTCACACCCCATTTTTGGTACACACTGTATAAGAAAATTGGGAATACTAAGCTTCTGTTCAGACGAATTTTCGCGGCTTTGATGATATTATGTAGGTACATTTCAGACCTAGACGATATTTCAAGATTTACTAGATCTCGTTAGCTATGTGAATTTAAAATAAAAACGAAAGTACTTCGTGGTTTATATGTCCGTATCATTTCGAAATACAATACAAAGTAAAGTATAGATAAATGTAATCGGTTACTTAGTCCTAAAATGTTCATTATAATCACTTTCCTTAAATAACCTTGGCAACCAGCCTTTCGCAATGACAACTATTGGTTTTAAAAATTTGTATTATTGGTTTCAAATATTATACTGTGGCGCAATCTCGCAATCTCGCGTTATCTCGTACGGACATTGGACGAGACTTCAGTGTCTTAAAATATGGCCGAGATCCATTCGCTAATGTGAGGTGTCAAATATATACGAAAATGCGTATTCACAAATCTCTGATCGCTACTCGAGAACCTTTCCGCCCCGACAGCCATTGTTTCTACATGCACTGTGCCCCGCCCACTGCCAATTAAGTTTAGCGATTCCAATGGCTATATCGGTTTTCTTGGTTCTGCTGCGCACTGAAACGTGCCGAGCCGGAAGATGCAGCGTGTGTAGACCCCCGACATGGTGGGCTGATGACCTGGTAAAGGTCCGCTCGATGGGAGTGGAAGGGTCGCGGGTGTCCGCTCGATGGGGGTGGCGCAGGCCCGGTCACTTTGACACTCTTTGGGGGAGGCAGATCCAGCAGTGGACGTCTTTTGGCTGATGTGATGATGATGACATCTCTGGTGAATATTCTGCCTAATACCCCACATGGCGGTGGACATCGTGAAATGAAATTTCATTCTCTTTCACCTACTTGCTAATTAAAATCAGGGTAAACGTAAAGAAGTAAAGAAAAACAAAAGATTTATAATATATATTTTTTTTCTAGAAAAGAAAAAAAAACAACGATCAAACACGTGGAGACTTATAATCGTAGCGAACAAATCAAAAACTCGGTTGTTCTTGGTTCTTGGTCATAGAAACGAAAATAAGTTTCTTTTTACTAACGGCGAAAATATCTGAAAGGCGCGCGGTAAGCGTCCTGTGGGCTTCTTTTTTGTCGTGAATTGCACTAAATCTGCATACGCAAAAACTCCGCATTGATTTTGGCGGATGCGGATGCGGATGCGGATTTGTGCGGAATTTAGCATACTTGAGATTATCCGAGTTTGCCGAATTGCACAAAAGTTGTGTTATTATTATTAATAATAATTTATTATTATTATTATTTAAAAAGCAAACCGTCCAAGGTAGAAGATTGCAATTCCAATGACAGTTTTATAAAAAAAATCCGCCACTTTAAATAATCTCACCATACCGTGTTTCATATAGGAGTTAGTGGAGCTAAGGAAAAAGTCATAAATTCCAGAATAGTTTATTAAGTACGGTACAAATCATTTACTGCAAAAATGAATAAAAACTGATAACGGTCATTTTTAAGGGGGCAAGATCGTTTTCCTTCGGAATAAACACGCGGTCGGATGGGGAGTGTAAGAAACCTGGTTTTACTTTAATTTAATGCGACATTATTATAGCGGCTTACCAGCTTCCACCAAAAAGACTTCCGAACAGGTCAACGCTAGATTTAGCGCCTCCTACGAACTTTGAGGCTACATCGCTAAAAGTGCCTGACACGCCTTCAACACCCTTTTCGCCACCCTGCTCGCCCTGTTTGGCCCAGCCTTCGCCTTTTGATGCGGCGCCATTTCCAGTAGCTTCTACGCCTTCAACACCTTTTTCGAAACCCTGCTCGCCCTGTTTGGCCCAGCCTTCGCCTTTTGATGCGGCGCCTTGTCCAGCTTTTAAAGCCGTAGCTGCCCCATCTTGAAACTTTCCTTTGATTCCGCCCCCGTCCTACACAGATGAAAAGCAGTGTAAAACAAAATGGAACTGAACAAAATCAAAAATCAAATTTAATCAAAATTTATTTATTTATTCTGCAAATAGGCCACAAATACACTTTTTTACAAGTCAAAAAGTATACCTATTGTTGATTCTGAATTATACATTGTTCATAAGACTACCGTAAAATGGGGTGAGTAGGGTGAAAACTGACATTCAAACCTCGATAACATTTTATTTTTTCTTATACAAACTGAATGGTGTAATAAGTGTGATGGAAAGAACACGAAACCCATAAACTAGGCTCCTGACACTAACGCCTTAGCAATGCTTGTAGTGTGACGTTTTGTCAAGCCTAGCTATAAGGTTGCACGTTCTCTATGCTCTGTGGTCGCAATTACATGTCTTTGTTAAAGCATATTGTTTTTCTATAAATTACTAATTAAAGTCAAGTCTTAGAGAAAGCCATTTCTTTTATTTCATTAGGTTATGGGCACCTCGCTCAGTAGTGCGTTATAAGAATTGGCTAATAAATCTAAAGTTAAAAAGTTAAGTAAAAGTACATAACCTCAAAAAAAAAACGCGGACGCCGGAATTCTTTTCAGCATTTCAGATACTTATAAAATGTCTTCGCAAAACGGTTTACTGTCCATTGAAAAGCTCACAGGACGAGATAATTGGTGCACATGGAGCTTTGCAGTGAAAGCCTTTTTACAATTGGAAGAACTGTGGGAAATTGTACAAGGTACAGTTGTTGACGAAAAAAAGGACATAAAAGCGAAGTCTAAGTTAATATTGCTGGTGGATCCAATACTCTACGTCCATATCCAAGATGCAACCACATCTAAACAGGTATGGGACAATCTTTCTCGTGCTTTTCAAGACTCGGGACTAATACGCAAGGTCGGTTTATTGAAAGATTTAATTAATACCACCTTAGAATCAAGTAGCAGTATAGAAGAATATGTCAATAAAATCATGTCATCAGCCCATAAACTGAGGAGTATTAATTTTGCTATTGATGATCAGTGGTTAGGAACTTTAATGCTGGCCGGCTTACCGGACATATACAAGCCCATGATCATGGCAATTGAAAGTTCAGGAGTTGAAATAAGTGCAGATTTAATTAAAACTAAATTGTTACAAGAAGTGAAATCTGCATCAGATACAACAGCATTTTATGCAAATCCCAAGTCCAGACCCCCTCATCATGCAAAAAATACACAGATTCAAAAGACAAAGGGCCCCCGTTGCTATAATTGCAATAAATATGGACATTTAGGCAAGCAATGCTGGCACAAGAAAAATAAGACTAGCAATGATAAGTCATCTAATACTGGTTATATAGCTGCTTTTTCAGCAATGCAGTTACAAGATCACAAGAATTGGTATATAGACTCGGGCGCTTCAATGAACATGACAATGCACCGAGACTGGCTGGATAGCGAGAAAGTTTCGCCTGTACAAACCATAAGGATTGCAGACAACAAATCACTTCGTGTTGAATGCTGTGGTAATGTCACTATAAGAACACCGGCTGAGAATGGGTTCAACACAATACAGGTAAGAGATGTTCTTTACATACCAGAGCTATCTACCAATCTGCTATCTGTCAGTAAAATTATAAAAGGAAACTGCAAAATTGAGTTTGACAAAAATGGCTGCAACATTTATAACCAAGCGGGGCAAGAAGTAGCAAAAGCTGATCTTGTAAATGATACATATAGGTTGAATATTTATGATGACATTGATGACACAGTGAATGCGATGTCAGCTGCTACTAACAATGATACCTACCTGTGGCACCAGCGCATGGGTCACTTGAACTTTACTGATGTGAAAAAAATACCGGCATGTACTTCAGGTGTTAAGATTTCACAGAACAATAAAAGTAATGTGTGCATAACCTGTTTAGAAGGCAAGCAGACAAGAAAACCATTCCCGCATAACGGCTCACGAGCAAAAGAATTATTGGAGCTAGTACATTCAGACGTATGCGGACCAATGCAGGCTGTTTCAATTGGAGGTTGCAGGTACATGGTTACTTTTATTGATGACTTTTCAAGAAAAGTATTTGTATATTTTTTAAAAAGTAAAGCAGAGGTTCATGAAAAATTTATAGAGTTCAAAAATAGGGTTGAGAATGAATTAAACAAGAAAATTAAAAAATTTCGAAGCGACAATGGAAAAGAGTACATTAACAAACAGTTTCAAAATACAATGAAAACATATGGCATATTGCATCAAACCACTAATCCCTACACACCGGAACAGAACGGTCTCAGCGAGAGAATGAATAGATCACTAATAGAACGGGCAAAATGTATGATTCTGAATGCTAATTTGCAGAACTGCTACTGGGCAGAGGCAGTAGCTACTGCTGCACACATCATAAACCGTTCACCCACTCGAGCTCTCGAAGACATCACTCCGGAAGAGGTTTGGACAGGTGAGCAGCCTGACCTGAGCCATATGAGGGTCTTCGGGTGTAAGGCCATGGTTCACATTCCAAAGGAACATAGGCAAAAATTAGACGCAAAATCACGAGAGATGATTTTTGTGGGATACAGTGAAAGCACAAAGGGCTACCGTTGTATAGACCCAAAGAGCAAACAGGCCATAATGAGCAGAGATGTTGTATTCCTGGAAACCACTGTGAAGCAAAAGAAGGTCTCTTCAGCACCTGAAAAAGAAGAAAACATATTAAATGTTAATAAAAACATCAAGAAAAATGAAATTAAAAAAAAAACATCTGATCAATGTATACAAAAAAAGGTAGTAGTATATATGCCAATACAGGAAGAAAATCAGGATACAGATGACATTGATGAATCCGATGAACAGAGTAGTTCAAGTTCTCAGAATGTTACTATCACTGATCAGCATCCTACTTCAGATTCTGAAACATTTGAAGATGGACTTGATAATACATACATACCTGAGGAAAGCTCGGACACTTCTCCACCCCGTCGAATTAATCTAAGACCACGACGACGAGAAGAAGAACGCGATACTGCTACATTTCTATGTATAAATGGCGAGTTAGCTATGAGCATATTGGACAGTGATCCACAAGACATTGATGAGGCTCTCCATAGCAATACCGCAGAGAAGTGGATAGAAGCCATGAAGGAGGAACATGAATCATTACTGAAAAATAAAACATGGACATTAGTTGACTCACCTAAGAATAAAAAAGTTATACCTTGTAAATGGGTATTTAAGACGAAGACAGACGAAAGCGGAAATGTAACGCGTTATAAAGCAAGATTAGTCATAAAAGGGTATAAACAAGCAAAAGGCATAGACTATAATGAAATATATGCTCCAGTTGTTCGGAATACCTCAATACGATATTTGATCGGTTTGGCGGCAAAATACAAGTTACAAATCCATCAAACAGATGCAATTACAGCTTTTTTGCAAGGAGAAATTGATAAAGAAATTTATATGTCACAACCTCCATATTTTGAAAATGGAGAAAAGGTATGCAAACTAAACAAATCCATTTATGGTCTCAAGCAAGCGAGCAGGCAATGGAACTTAAAACTAAATGCTGCCTTACTCGAAATAGGTATGAAAAGATCAAAATTGGATCCTTGCATATACTTTCGAATAATAAATGAAAAAGACATATTATTTATAACTGTGTATGTTGATGATCTATTATATTTTTTCAACAACAATGATACAGCTATGGAAATAAAAAATAAACTTAAAGAGAAGTTTTTTATGAAAGATCTGGGTGCAGCCAAACACTGTATAGGATACAAAATCACACAGGAAGACAATGGAGACATTTCCCTCGATCAATCAGCTTACATACAAAAAATACTGAACCGATTTGGAATGAATGAATGCAAACCTGTGTCTTCACCATGTGATGCAAATGTTACATTAAAAAAGGCAAGAAAAGAAGGAGATATATTGAGAGATATGCCGTATCAGGAAGCAGTTGGTTGTTTATTATATTTATCACAGGGCACAAGACCAGATATTACATATATAGTAAACACACTTAGCAGATTTAACAACCAACCCACTGCTGAACACTGGATGGCTGTCAAGAGAGTGCTCAGATATTTAAAAGGCACTTTATATACAAAACTCACATATAAGAGTGACATACATACCAATATTGTTGGATACAGCGATGCTGACTGGGCCAGCGACTCTGAAGATCGACGGTCTTGCACCGGCTACATTTTTCTGTTTCAGGGTGCAGCTTTAAGTTGGAACTCACGAAAACAACAAACAATAGCCCTATCTACCTTGGAATCTGAATACATGTCATTGGCTACTGCTACACAAGAATGTATTTGGCTGAAACAATTGGAGGAAGATTTTTGGCCAAGCTTTTCAGGTACACCTACAGTTTTATATTGTGACAACCAAAGCGCCATTAGTCTTTCAGGCAACGACATGTACCATCCGAGGAGCAAACATATTGATGTCCGCTATCATTTTCTACGGGAGCGGATATCCACAAACCAAATATCTGTGCAATATTTACATACGAAAGAGATGATTGCTGATCTACTAACGAAGGGGCTACAAGGACCAATGCACAGGAAGTTTACTGCGTTAATGGGTTTGTGTCCAGGAGAGGATGATGGAAAGAACACGAAACCCATAAACTAGGCTCCTGACACTAACGCCTTAGCAATGCTTGTAGTGTGACGTTTTGTCAAGCCTAGCTATAAGGTTGCACGTTCTCTATGCTCTGTGGTCGCAATTACATGTCTTTGTTAAAGCATATTGTTTTTCTATAAATTACTAATTAAAGTCAAGTCTTAGAGAAAGCCATTTCTTTTATTTCATTAAAGTGTTCCGGACGTTTGTATTTTAGTTTTTATTTTATTTTGGGTAGTTCCATTTCGTAACTTTGACGATAAACAGGAAAACCCACCTCACCCGCTAGTCCCTCGTAATTGGGGTGAGATGGATTTTCATACAAAGGTGATTTTGGAAGATTGTTGGATCGATTTTTTTTTATTATGAGTATTACTAGGTATAGCTCCATTTTAAATTGGAATACATTATTTTTGTAGCAGTAGCCTTAAAAAACCATCTCACCCCCCTTTCATACCTTCTCTCCCCATTCATAAACCAACTCTCCCCGTGAACCCTACTCACCCCATTTTACGGTACATTATCAATGTGTCAAATGTCAAAAAAAAACAATTCCTATAATTCTTAAATATGTATACATTTATATAATCAAATGAAAACACAGTGAAGTCTCTCATGTCAATTGCACTGAACAATGTACTAAAGTTACTGGTCGTCCTTGCAACATGAACTGACCGGACTCCACAAACAGCACCCGTTCACGAGTATGACGCGTATCTCAGCCATCGCCTCCCTCGACCATATGTTAGGGAAGGTTGCGACCCGATCAACGACGCCACTACTGTAAGCAAAGACCTTTAGGCTCGCCCATGACAAATTCAAGCTGCATGACAAAAATTTATAATAGGTATGCTAAAAAAAAATACAACTATATACTTTCAAGAAAGAGCTCCATAATATGGAGCTCATATTATGTGCTCACATGTTACATTGGAAGACAATACAGTACCATATACTCTTTTCTCAAACATGCTCGGAAATGTATGCGTTAATATCACGAAATGAATACATTTTGACGACCGGTTAACCTCGTGGGTAGTTACGCTGCCTACGAAGCTGAAGGTCCTGGGTTCGAATCCCGGTAAGGGAAAATATTTGTGTGATGAGCATAAATATTTGTTTCTGAGTCATGGATGTTTTTCTATGTATTTAAGTATTTATATCTATTATATATATCGTCGTCTAGTACCCATAACACAAGCCTTACTGAGCTTACTATGGGACTAGGTCGATTTGTGTAAGATTGTCCCTTTATATTTATTTATTTATTTATTTATTTATTACATGAAGTTTCTTGTTTAAGGCTCCCTACATTTCTTCTTGGCCTTACGCCAAGAAGTAATGTATGAAAACCCTAAGTAAAACCATTATTGTCCGCTACTCTAACTTTTTAAATTTGCTTACTAATATTAAACTGACAAAGGAAAAATTACATACTGCCAACCACCACTAGACTCTGTAAGCATACTTGCGACATAAAAAAAAAAACAAAATCTATGGTACTATACTTATGTGTGGTTAAACATGGTGCTCGAACGGCTTGTTGAAATGGCATGTTTAAAAAATAAAAAAGGCGGCAAATTACTTATTATTTAATTGATTACCTTGGGCCTTTTATTTATTGTAATTTAAATATTTCCTCACATCGTTTGAGACTTTTCTCAACACTATACAACTATACAATCCTCGGCCGGAACAGGGATTGCTGGACTCGTTGTATCCGGCCTCGTCTACGACTCGGCCGTTTACTCCAAACTCGTCCAGCAATCCCTTACTTCACGGCCTCTGCAGTAATGTACTATTATTGCACACCTCACACAAACAAAGCAGTTAGAAAGATAAACAATACAATAACATCCAAAACACCATGTTTAGAAAACCATTATGTTGAGAAAGTAACAGACCAACTAAAACTTGTATTTATCGATTGAGGGAGCGAAGCGAACGAATTTCTATCAAACCTCGAAATTCGTATACATGCATCCCTGTCACTCGAGTAATGTAAGTTCGATAGAGATGGAGATACCCGAACTTCGATTTTCGCTCAGTCTCGGCCGAAAATCATTTGCATGTCCAGATGTTCGGATGTCCCGCTTTCCCGCTGTTCTCCACTACAGCACGGCTATCACGCGACGGCGCGCTAGCTCTCTCACTTATTAGAACATTTAGAATAAGAGGTATAGTGCGAGAAAAATCGAGAGTAGGCATGTCGCGGCCGTCCCATGATAGATGTGCAGGGGACCGATTTATGACTTTCGAGCGCTCGACTCTTTCACTCAAAAACTGTCAAAAATTATGAAATGCTATTTTGAAATGACAATAAAAAAATTAAAAACGTGCGGTATTGATCACTCGTATTCAATTCTATCGGTAGAAAGTAAGTGCCTTTGATTATGACACTACAATAGCATTTACTTTTATTTTATTTTCGAGCGCTCGAAAGTCAAAAACCGGCCCCCTGGTCGCATTTCTCGACAGACTTTCGTGAAATGTTGTGAGCAGGTTCGTTAATTACATAGTTTTTTTTGTCGAGTCTTACCGCCTTATTCATAAAACTTAAAATGCCTCTGCTAAATAAAATGTGCTTTGTCCCTTTCTTACGAACACAAATGTCAAAGTGACAGATAAGCACAAACGAATTTTAACGCCATTTTAGTTAAAACAGAATACGGCCGTTACAAATGCCAGCATATTAAGAGTCCGCAGTACCTAAGCTCGGCCGAATTCCACCTTCCCATACAAACGTAGTTACGCTCTCATTTCAAAACTACGTGTTGGATTGTGACGAAACTTTGCATATACATTGAAATGAGGTATATCTATGTCTGTAATTAGTTTATATGGTTCCAGTTTATAAATAAACGAAATATAGCAAAAACAAGTTTTTTATGAAAAATTTAAATTCGCTGTATTTTTTTTACTATGGTATCTGAAGCTACATTATATATATATACGTATATACCTCAAGTCAACACGTAGTTTTAAAATGAGAGTGTAACTACGTTTGTGCGGATAATAGAGCTTACTGCGGACTCTTAAACTACCAAACCACCACCACTTGGGTTTTCTCTAATTATTTATTGAGGGAGAAATTTATACAAAACTTTAGTAAATAAATTAAAATAGCATCGTTAAACCGTATGGTTTGTCGAAAATCATTTGCGAAATCAAATACGATAGCGAAGTCGTGCGAGCATATTTTCGTTAAACGAGATAGGAAAGAAATGTTCTGGCCCCGTATCATGGTCGGCCTTATCACGCGATAAGTGACAAGATAGAGCGTCCGTCTCGTTCCATCGAACGGTGTCAGCCAGTGACGGAAGCTCAATCTTGTCACTTATCGCGCGAAAAGGCCGACCATGATGCGGGGTCTGTTTTCAATTCAATTCAATTCAATCTTTTATTCATAAAATATCAATTTTACATGTCACAAACTTAACCTACAATTTTTACATTAATATTATGTCCAGTTATGAGGATTGTGATTATCATGACATACTTAAAGTGATTAGTTATGTCGTCTCTCGGCTCTGAAAGAATTCCTCAATATAGTAAAACGCATCCTCGCACAGCTTCGCTTTCAGATGGTCTACAAATGAGACGTAGCTCGTGTTTCGGCTTGAGCAAACATTCTCTCGAATACTACGTCTGACAGTTGTTGTTCGGCCGTTTTCGTCTACTGAGGCTCTAGTACCGTCATATGCTGCAACATCGCCTATGAAGTCTAACTTTGCCTACCTTATAAAAATGGGATTAACTCGATTGGGTGAGTAAGATACAAATGGTTGTACCCGGCAGCTGCTCGCATTCTTCTCACAAAAAAGCAGGTTACATACTTAGGTAACAAAATGCCGTTTTATAAGGTAGGCAAAGTTAGGCTTCATAGGCAATGTTGCAGCATATGACGGTATAAGTTTTACCGAAACAAAACGTTACGATCGCGTTTGCGTTTTACCCTCAATTTGTATGGGATTTGACAGCTAAACGCGAACGCGGTCGTAACGTTTTGTTTCGGTAAAACTTATACAAGAGCCTCTGGTCGCATTTCATTCTCGTGAAACTTTGCGAACAGGTCGATCATTATGTACTGTGTGCCTATGAATTCGGGGCTTTAAATTCAAGATTCTGCTCGTCAAACTGAGCCACTTTATTTCTGCTACTTTGTAATATAACTATAACTAGCGACCCGTCCCGGCTTCGCACGGGTACTACATTATATATAAACCTTCCTCTTGAATCAATCTATCTATTTAAAAAAAACCGCATCAAGATCCGTTGCGTAGTTTTAAAGATGTAAGCATACATAGGGACAGACAGCGGGAAGCGACTTTGTTTTATATTATGTAGTGATTTTTATAATTTTTTAGTGTTTGAACTTTTCCAATTGAACTGTACTATCAATGTATTGCAAACACTGCCACATTATTTGACATCGACGACATTCAACATTGGAAATAAAAATTAAATTAGTATGAAATTATAAAAATGTAAAAAGAATATATTTTTGAAAAGTGGTATAACAAAAGCAGTTACGTTTTAGGAGCATAATTGTTATTTTCCTTAAAAGCCCCAAGCTCAGAGGCATCCAGTAGAACTTTTTGTCAATTTTTTTTTATGAAAAAGTTTATTTTTAACAAAAGACTACTATCTCTACAGCTTACAGAGCCACCAGTTGATTAAACGTAATACTTACAGTAGGGTTAGCGGTGGCCAAAGCGATCTGCAAAGAGCAAAAACAATTAATAAAACGAAATTAGTTCTCAATTTCCAATTACCTCATTCTTAAACGTCCATCAGACCTAATACAAAAATACAAATACAAATCTTTATTTTGCATAAAAATGTGGTACATAATCTGGTATAAAATAATATCATAGTCACACACATTCCAGCAGAAACTGGCATGCAACATGAACATAAAAATGACAGTACAAACATTTCAAAATTACATTACAACAGTTTCAAAATTATAATTAAACTACTAATATGTCATAATTGCAATACAAATCTAATTACAATAATACATATCAAGTTCAATGTTTAAAATAATCAAAATATTCTCCTACAACTCTGTAGGAGCCAAGCCAGTAATTGGAATCTACAGGGAATACGGACGACAGGAGCGAATTCCAATCCTTAGACGCCGTGGAAAGAGGCAATTCGCATCGTGTAAAAATTGACAGCGTAGGTTAGAGTAGACGGCTGTGAGGGCTAACGCCGCGGAGGGTTTAGTGGGTGTTACCCCTTACGGAGTAAGTCCCAAATATTCCCTACGGAACTTCCCCGGGCCCTGTGAGATGCGTAAACGAATTCCCTATGCATGAATAACTACAACTTAGAAAAGTTGAAAAACCCCCGTCATTTTCATTTTAAAGTCCAATATCTCAAAAACGGCTGCACAGATTTTCATGAAACATGGCTAAGAACACTCGGGATCACATCAGCTTTCGAATGAAAAAAAACCGCATTCAAATCGGTCCATCCGTTTGGGAGCTACGATACCACAGACAGATACACAGATACGTTAAACTTATAATATAACACCCCTCTCTTTGCGTCGGGGGTTAAAAATGGAACACCTGTAAAATTTTGATATTTAAGTAATTAGTTCGTTAAATAGTGAATACAGCGTCACTTAAACCTTTACGGCATTTTACGCTGTTCAAATGTTTCCTTTTGTAATGTTTTTTTTTAGTAATTAAATGATAAATATATAATATATAATACTAGCTGATGCCCGCGGCTTCGCCCGCGTGGTTATAGGAAAATGTAACATATTGAACTTTCCCGTGGGAATTAGATGTTTTCCTGCTGGTAAAAGTAGCCTATATCACTCTCCAGCTTCTAAACTATCTCCATACAAAAAACCACATCAATACTACGCTCCGTTGCGACGTGAAAGAAGGACAAACAAACACACACAATTTCGCATTTATAATATTAATAAGGATATATAACAAAACATAATAGGACACATGAAGTTGGGGGCAGTTTAAACTCTTCGGCCCGGCCACGACATAGCGCGCGGCGGCGGTAGCGGTAGTTTTCTAATTCATTGCGCGTGATCCCAACTAGCCACAGTGCGTTGCGCGTCTCGACCGCGCAATGAACAGATAAGACGCTTGCCGCGCCGAAATTCGCGCGATGTCGGGGCCGGACCGAACCTCGTTTAGTCTAACTAAGAGTGAATCTTTTAGTAATTTAATAAAACTTACCAAAGCGAGGAAGGCGACGATTTTCATGGCTGTCATGTTGATTCTCTGAGTAAGAATGTAGGCTGAGTCGCTGCCTTGGCTTTTATAGCCAGTGTTTCAATTATTGGACAAACACAGGTGGTACGAACATACGAATACAAATTTTAACCTACTTTTATTCAATTCAATTTAATATTTAATTTAGATGTGCGTATATTTGAAGTTTGAAGTGATCAATTTGCAGCGCACTACTATTCAAATATTCAATGAATAATTTAAGGAATCTTTTGAAAAGAATACCTTCGATATCCATAATCATCATTAGGCATAAAAGTAGTGTTTTCTGAAAACGTAACATTTCGGGCCAAATTATATAAACTTAGTATACCTACCTTTAAGGCAAAGTTTTCATTTAAAACACTGTAGGTTAGGTTAAGAATGGTGCTGTAGGTTAGGTTACGAAAGGTCAGAGGGGCTACCGTGAAACAAAAACGAACTTCATTCTTGTATCTCCCTTTCTGTCGCTCGAACTAGCAAGTGCAACAGAGAGGGAGATACACGAACGAAATTCGTTTTCGTTTCGCGGTAGGGCCTCAGGCGTAGTACCAACGTCAAATTCTAGGATTAGGTGCTAATGCGGGCCTCAGGAGAAACTAATATAGAAAGAACTTAAGATACATTCGAGAAAAACGCTAGGCGGGTGGTGAGGCTTTTGAGAGGGCTAGGGCACATCGGAATGAGTAGCTGCTCTTCAGCAGTGCAACCGAGGAAGAACCTCCTTCCAAGGGTCCGCTACTTGCTCCGTGGTGCTGTGTTTCTGGTGGTATAGGTCGCCATACCTTCCGAGGGCGCTGTTTTAAAAGTCCGCAGTACGCTCGATTCTCCATACAAACGTAGTTACGCTCTCATTTTAAAACTACGTGTTGGATTGTAACGAAACTTTGCATATACAATGACATGAAGTATATCTATTTCTGTAATTAGTTTATGTAGCTTCAGATACCATAGTAAAAAAAACACAGCGACTTTAAGTTTTTCATACAAAACTTGTTTTTGCTGTATTTTGTTTGTTTTATAAACTGGAACTATATAAACTAATTACAGACATAGATATACCTCAAGTCATTGTATATGCAAAGTTTCGTCACAATCCAACACGTAGTTTTAAAATGAGAGCGTAACTACGTTTGTATGGGAAGGTGAAATTCCGCCGAGCTTACTGCGGACTCTTAAGAGTGAGCAACTTAACGAATCCTCAAATCCTATTATTCTCATAAGTATAAAAGTAAGTACGCGTTGTGGTTAATATATCACGCGATCTGGCCATTCACTTTGCGTAGGCCACCTATGTCAACATTTTTCTTGGCAAAGTAAAACATACACGATAATTCCAGTCTTGCTGGCTAGTTAAAAAATCAGCATAATACAAAAGTAGCACCAAAAAAAAATGGTGTATTCAATACAATACAATACAAATACTCTTTATTGCACACCTCACACAAACAAAGCAGTTAAAAAGAAAAACAATACAATAACATTTAGGTAGAGGTAGACAACAGGCGGTCTTATCGCTGAAGAGCGATGTCTTCCAGACAACCTTTGAGTATCGGAGAAAGAGATAAAACTAAATGATGTAGTAGGTGGTGCAGAGATTATAATTAAGCCAAAAATCAAGATAATTATATTAATGCACGTACATAACTAGCTCTATATATAAACATACATACACAATCATACATACATACAAATAGCACAAATAAAAATATATAATACATAAACAGTCAGCCAATAATAATAATAGTAAGACAATCAGAGTTAGGGGAAAGACAAATAATGTTCTTTAAGAAGAGATTTGAAGTTGCCGATAGATTTAGCTTGTCTTATATGAAGAGGGAGAGAGTTCCACAGTCGAATAGCCTTAAAGGTGAACGAACTACTGTAAAATTTGGGAGATGACAAAGGCACAGTTAATAGCAAATAGCGTATTCGTAACACACATCAAAAAAGGTTCAAATTGGCAAGTCCTTTATAGTACTCCTATTCGCTAGACTGTTTATGCTGCCTTTTGACTTTTTTAAACGCCACGTCGTCGGTGACAACAAGAGTACCGCCGTGGTGGAAATCAGCCACCGTAGGCTATGGCCCCTTGCAACTCCAAAGCTGTCACAGCGTCACAGCGCGTTGCCTACCCTTAAAACATTTTAAATGCCTCCCTTTCTTGAAGAACCCATACATTTCAATGAGTGGTTCCTTCGCAGGATGTGTGGAGCCCATTCGGAGACCGACAACAAGCCTCTTCTCAAGTTTTTTAAAGTTTTTTTTAGGGGACAATCTTACACAAATCGTGCTAGCCCCATAGTAAGCTCAATAAGGCTTGTGTTACAGGTTACGGGTACTAGACGACGATATATTTAATAGATAGAAATACTTAAGTACATAGAAAACATCCAAGACTCAGAAACAAATATTTGCCCTTACCGGGATTCGAACCCAGGACCTTCAGCTGCGTAGGCAGCGTCACTGCCCACTAGGCTAACCGGTCGTTCTTAACAGACTTCAAATAAATACAACTTAGAAAAGTTGAAAACCCCGACATTTTCATTTGAAAGTCCAATATCTCAAAAACGGCTGAACATATATAGTGGGGGGCGCTTTAAAGCCCAATATCTCGCAAACTACGATACCTCACACTGTCCAACACTGGGTTTAACGAGAAAAAAAACATCCCCACTTTAGGTGTAGGGGAGGTACCCCAAAAAATATATTTTATTATTATTCTTCTGTTTTGTCGGCGTGATTGATCTATATAACCATGCCGAATAACCGTTTTCTAGTAGTAATTGTTACTGAGCTAAGCGAAGACGGACGGACGGACGGACGGCCAGATGGACACGGCGAAAGATGGCCGTGCGGAGGATGATCATTATAGTAGTCATGCTCGTATTTCGTAAGACACGCTGTCAGTGGCGAATATTAAGAGCGCCGCCAGTACAAGCAAATCCGGAGGAACCAGCGACATCGAGCTGTGCACTCTCGAGTCCCCGGGCAGCCTCGCCGCCGCCGCCGCCGCCGCCGCCGCCCCGAGCGAGCGCGGGCGCAACCTCGACGCCGCGCGCAGCCCGCCGTGTCAGCACCAGCGGCATTTGTGATAACGATAAGTGTAGTACAAGTGCGCGAAGCCGTGTGAAAAGTGTGAGTGAAGGAGAGTTAAACAATGCGCGAGTGAAAGTATTGAAGTGTCATGAGGAGATGAGTGGATCGATATTTATGGACAGGGGAAGCTCCCCAATTTTAAGAAAAATATCTTTTAATGAATAATGTTATATTTAAGTCGATTGTTCAATCATCTTGTACCACCATTTTACCTAATCATCTTAATTTCATCTCATCGTTTGCCCCCGGCAAGATGTTCGGTGCAATGCACCTAACACGTGCCATGCGCCTGCGTGCGTATGCGATTATTTAGTTGGATTGAGTGCCGAATAGATTTAATTTAATGCATTTACGGATTCCGCCGCGACCGGGTGCATTCGAACATATTTTGTAACATTTAACATTTAAACATTTTCAACATCATTTCTAACTTAGCAAATAACAGTTTTTTGTGGTAGTCTTGAGTCTTGGGGTAGTCTTGAGAGAAACGAGTTCCACTCCGTCGGCGTGGAACTCGTTTATATCGTAGCTCGATACACACTTTCATCCCCCTTTTGAACCCCTCAAGGGATGATTTCCGGGATAAAAACTATCCTATGACCCTCCCCGGGATTCAAACTATCTCGACGCCAAATTTCATCTCAATCGGCTCAGCGGTTTAAGCGTGAAGAGGGGACAGACAGACAGACAGACACACTTTCGCATTTGTAATATTAGTATGGATCTACCATGTTAACTACGTATGTTTGCAAATAAAGCACTTTAACTTTGATAAATAAAAACACGCTCCAAGTAATTTATTTATCTTCATATATACCCGCTTTCCCTATAAACGGTTTCGGAGTCCTATAAAAGCTGATTCTCTGGCTCGGCCGTTCGACTCTCGACCTCTGCGGCACGTTACGGAGTCTTGGTTCAAAACTCTTCTTCCTTGGAGTAATTTCTTCACTAATCTTCCTTTTTCTCTTTCCCCGGGACAGTTCTTCTATGCTTACTCTCTTGTTTCTTGGGCTTTTGTAAACGGCCTCCACGCTGTTTCGTTTCTTCTTTGGACTGTATTTATTCACTTCGATACTGTCTTCTATGTGTTTTGACGGTTGTTCTGGCTCCTCGTCTAGTTTGTCTGATTCGTAGATTGCGTCATCTGTGCGTTTTCTGGTGTTTCGTATTAGATCGACTAGTTTAGAAGGATGGACCAATGGGTTGGTGGCTCCTGGGAAAAAATCGTGTCATATTATAATTGTAGTTCAAGGTGAGCGTAGCCCTCAAAGTTCGTTTGATTGCTAACTAACGTTAGCTCAATATGCACGTAGGAAAATTAACGTTATTAGTATAGATTTTTTCCATGGATCCTTATTTCGAATAAGTTTCTATTAAAAATGTAATTGTTGGTACAAGGGTTTACCGCGCCGACTGAACTTTTTAGGGTTCCGTACCCAAAGGGTAAAAATGGGACCCTATTACTAAGACTTCGCTGTCTCTCCGTCCGTCCGTCGGTCTGTCTGTCACCAGGCTGTATCTCAAAAACCGCGATAGCTAGACAGTTGACATTATCACAGATGATGTATTTCTGTTTCCGCTATAACAACAAATACTAAAAACAAAATAAAATAAATATTTAAGGGGGGCTCCCATACAACAAACGTGCTTGTTTTTTGCCGTTTTTATAGATCCCCTCCGTGCGCGAGTCCGACTCGCACTAGGCTGGTTTAATAATTTTTCATTCATTAACTAACTGACTGAGAAAACTGCAATGCAATGGGTTCAATAAAACTGTAAACTTGGACGGTAGAGTTCTCACAAAATTTCGCGAGAATCGGTTGAGAAAGAAATGTGACATGTACAGGACAAAAGCGGCACAGCGGGACACTGGACACACGGACAAACGATTTTCGGCCCAAGCTGAAGCGTATAACTTTGTTCGCTTCGCTCGCTCGTTCAATAAGAGGAGACGAGCATTTCTCAAAAAAAAAATACCAATATTATTAATTGTACTTCTAGGAATTTTATGTTAACTATTTCCACTCAGAATCAGGAGCTTTTTCGACCCTGATAGGACAAAAAACTGTCCCAGGGATATTTCTCCTGTTGTGTTACCATTTACCTTATGCTTTGTATGGTGCTAACACAATAGAAAAGTTCAAAAATGTGTGGACATTTTGGGACACTTTTTTTCGCCCTTGGGGATGGAAAGACGTCGTGATTTTGAGTAGAAATAACATAAAAGTTGCAGAACATCTCCGAAAAATTGTAATGACTGGACGATAGAGTTGCTTTTTGAATGGACTGCGTTGATGTAACTCGGCCAACTCAAATAATCTCAAGCATAACGCCCTTTTAGTCCACCTACGCATTCGCATGCGGTAGCCAAGCGAAACGAAAGATGGCCGGATTTTTTTTGAGAAACGTTTAGACACCGTTTATGCGGATTAAGAGACCAACCGAATATTATATTAATGTCATCATTCATTCTTACGTGTCCTATCATGTAAACAAACATGACGTCAAATATAATAGACAATGACTGATTGACTGAAGTGATTGTAAATGACGATAAAATAAACATGAATAAGTGTGTTTCATAGAAATCTAGACAACGTTATGTCAGATATTTTTTGAGGTCATTCGCTCGTTATTTAGATTATTGAAGGAAATCCTAATATCTCTACATATAATAAATGTGAAAGTTCGTTGAGTTTGTCAGTGAGACATAATAAGTAGAGCTTGAAGGAAATTGTATTTATACAACATACATTAAAAACTTCAATAGCGCGATGCAGAACTTCACCAATTTCCACGCATTTAGAAGGTCATTCTCCAGATTTTTGTCGGCGTCTGAACTCCAACAAACCATATTAAACGTATAAAAAAGTTTGATGGAGTTACGGTGACCCACAGGCTAAATTTGAGAATATTTGGATAAAGTCGTCTTTACTTTACGCAACAGCGCCATCTATCTGTTTATGAATACGACAGCCCAACGAAAAGGAGTGTTATGTTTTCTGTTTGTCTGTTTTTGTCCGGGTATCATGGGCAAAACTATCGAATGGATTAATATGCAACTTTCACTAAAACGTTCAATGGATCTTCGGCCACGCAATAGGCTATAAAAATTATAAAGATAAGGGTGCAAAGGGGTTAAAAAATGGGGTTGAATTTAGTAAATGTTTTTGTATATAAATAGGTTTTTTAATGTAGAGTAGATACTCACACGTTTATTTTATTCTGTCAAATCACAAAATGATGTGTCAAAAGTCCCCTTATTACTCAAAATGCCTTCAAGAAAGAGATCGAAAAAAAAAACTGTGGTCAGCGGAACGTCAAGAACGGTTTTTTCCAAATTGTTTCTAATTATCGGTTTATTTGCTTGTAATTTCTTGGATTTGACCTGATTGACCTAACTTCCCTTAATTTTTCGTTATATATATTGATTTATAGGTTTAGGTCTGGGTGACTTGTTTATAGGAGTCACCCATTAGGTTTGTTTATGGGGGATCACTCCCCTGGGGACTCGGGGGGGTCAAATTGGACTTCTCCGGTTCCTCCATCTCCCGGCGCTTATATAACTCTCAAGCAGTCTGGAGACCGCGATCTTGTTGCTCGAGGTTGCAGAACGGACAAGATGGAACGCAAGGGTTCGGATTTAAATATTAATTCTCGGTCCCGGTCGAGCTCCCGCTCTCGCTCGTTGCGGTCTTGCTCTTCCTCAACGGACACTACGGACAAGTCAATGGTGGTTGCCAGCGATATCAGGCTAAGTAATTCTTTTTCAATTTTACCTGACTCGAAACCAGACTCTCAGGACTCTGTGTTGGAGTTGGGCCTTGTTGGATCAGAATACTCCTCCGGCTCATTTACAGGCTTCGATGCCTTCCCTGCCAGCTTCTAATCCACGGCTATCATCATCACTGCAGTCGACGGAACGAACCTGTTATGAACGCGGTGATCCCGGCCCTTACATAGTCCATGTTCAATACAACAGTGAGGCTCTAGGTGCCACTTTGCATCCGGTCTCCTTTGGGCAATTCCACCACCTCCATCACAGAGAATTCCCTAACGTGATTGACGGTAAGGTTAAAGGCTTAGGCCCGAACAGAGTATCGGTAAGCTTCCACTCTTTCACGGACGCTTATGAGTTCCTACTTTCTCCAACCGTGGTTAATAAAAAGCTAAAGGCTTCTATTCCCTCCTTTAACGTTACCAGGATGGGTCTGGTCAGGGGCATCCCAGCCAGCTGGACCCTGGAGGATATTATATCTTATGTGAAAGTTCCAGAAGGGTGTGGCCGGGTAACCAAGGCCAGACGGCTGAATTTCAAAAAAAACAACTTGGTAGATGGCTCGTACAAGTGGATTCCTTCCGAGACCGTTGTGTTAACTTTCGATGGGCAAGTACTCCCACCGAGAGTGTTTGCCTGCTATAATGCCCTAAAAGTTGAAGTGTACACTTTCCCCACTGTGCAATGTTTCCAGTGCTGCAGGTTCGGGCACACCAAGGACAAATGCCGTCGACTCCCCACTGCTTTCGTTGTGCTGGAGAGCATTTTGGTGACACGTGTAATGCGGAAATTCTCAAGTGTGTTAACTGCAAAGGCGAGGAGGGTCACTCGGCTAAAAGCAAGTCCTGTCCGGAATTTACCCGCCAATGTAACATTAAAAAGGCGATGGCGGAAAACAATATCTCATATGCGGAAGCTGATAAGCTCCAACCAATCTTTGGGAAGCCATTCGCGAATGTAGTAGCTTCTGCGTCTCCGGGAAGTAAAGGTAGTTCCTACAGAAAGACAGTTTTCTCTAAAGTCCGGTCTCCTCCCCCGCCACGTGCTGGCTACGACAGAAAGGCTCATATGGGCCTTACCAATGAGCCTTCTCCTCAGTTTGCCAACGGAGCCCCGCTGAATATACCGCATGCATCTGCTGCATCCGAAGATGTGATGGCGATTCTTATCAGACTTTTCTCAGTACTGTCTCAAATGTTTTATTTGGCCCCAATAATGATCTGTTGTCCCTCGTTGCCGCTCTTCTTTCCTCTCTTTTCAATTCCCTTAATAATGGCGCAGTCAATTCTGCAATGGAACTGTAGGAGCGTCCTAAATAAAAAATCTGATTTAATTTACTTAACTAACAAATTCAGCCCTTTTATCATTACCCTCTCAGAAATCTGGCTTAAACCAGAGTATAACCTCCGTTTTCCAGGTTTTACCTGTTTACAGGATGTAAGAATAGATGGGTATGCTGGTTGTGCGTTGCTAGTTAAAGAAGGTCTCTCTTTTAGTAAAATTATGGTTCCATCCTCTGAGAACTTTCACATTGTAGCTGCCCGTGTGAATAACTACACCTTTGTCTCCCTTTATATTGCTCATGCAACTAAACCCATTATTTTTCAGCTCTCCTCTATTTTGGAATCTCTGCCCCTCCCTATTTTCATCCTGGGAGATTTTAATTACCATCACCGTGTTTGGGGCTCTGGGAAAACGGATCCTTTAGGTGAAGTGTGGCTGGAGCTAATGCATCCCCTTAACCTTTGCATACTTAACACGGGCTCCCCTACTAGGCGCTCAAGGCCTAACGACGTGTCTAGTGTGGTTGACCTCTCGCTATGCTCCCCTTGCCTGGCATCTCAGGTCACCTGGAGTTCACTTGACTCTTCTTTTGGCAGCGATCACTTCCCTATATTGATTGAATTCCCACTCATCTCCCGAGTAAAATCCACTCCTAATCCCCCTCTCCTAAAATTTAATTTACTTAATGCCGACTGGGTGGAGTTCAGGAAGGTAATGAGCGAGTCGGTCTCTCTGTTACCTCCTTTAACACCGAGTGATATTGATAATTGTGCGAAGGAGTTCTCAAGAGCAGTAAATCTTTGTGCTGAGAAGGTGTTCCCTGTTAAAAATGCCGTTTCCGGGAAAATCCCTTCCCCTCCCTGGTGGGACTCACAATGTATTCTGGCCGTTAAAAATAGGGAGTGGGCAGAAAACGAGTACCGCTTTGACATTTGCCAAGCAAAATTTAAGTAAATCAATAGCGGAAACCAAACGCCTTCTCCAATCAAAGAAACGGTATAGCTGGAAGTCCTTTTGCTTCTCTTTGTCTCCTTCTACTCCTGCTCGTTTTCTCTGGAGGAATATAAGGAGATTTAGAGGTAGCAAACAGGGTTTTGCTAGGTCTCATCCTTTGGGTGGAGACTGGGCCGATTCGTTCATGGATTCTCTCGCTCCGCAGTATGTCCCTAGTAGGTTAGAAGTTGATACTGGGTATTGTTCTTCATCTTCTGATCCCCTCGATTCTCCGTTCACGATGGTGGAACTAAAACTGGTCCTTGGCTCTGTCACGGACTCTGGCCCGGGCATTGACGGTATCCCCTATTCTTTCATCTCTAACGCTAATGATTCCTTTCTTTCTTACTTCTTGGCTCTCCTTAATAACATTTTCATCTCTGGTACTGTCCCGCAAGTCTGGAAAGCTCAATTATTTATCCCAATCCTTAAGCCTAATAAAAACCCTTCTGACCCTTGTTCTTACCGTCCGATCGCCCTCTCTTCCACTCCCCTAAAAATTGTAGAACATCTTTTAAAAAACAGGATTGAATGGTTTGTCGAAAGCCGCAATTTATTGTCTGACTCTCAATTTGGCTTCCGGAAAGGGAAAAGTACCATGGACAGTCTTGGAATATTTACCTCGGATATCCGCATAGCCTTCTCCCTGAAGAAATCTGTTGTTGCTGCTTTCCTGGACGTTAAAGCTGCCTACGACAATTTCCAGCTCCCAATTCTCTGGGAAAAGCTTTCTCGACTTAAGATACCTTCCAGACTGTCGTGCCTCACACTTAAGTTACTTTCTGAACGGCACATCACATTCCGGGGTAATGATAAGACAATATCTCCGTCTAGGCGAATTGGGAAAGGGCTGCCACAAGGGTCCTTTCTTAGTCCCCTGCTCTTCAATATCTATTCTGCTGATTTAGAGTCTGCTAAAGGTCACTCAAGTATCCTCCAGTATGCTGATGATATTTTGTTGTACTCTTCCGATACTAATATTTTGAAGGCGGCGGACCAAGTTTCCCGATCTTTGGTCTCATTAGAGGGCTGGTTAGGACATCATGGTTTTGAGCTGTCTCCCTCTAAAAGTAACATTGTAGTCTTTTCTAGGAAACAGTCTATCCCAAATGTCTCTGTTACGTTAAAAGACCAAGTAATCCCCTTAAAGCAGCATTTTAAATTCCTAGGCTTAGTGTTGGACTAAACTGTCTGGTCTCCCGCACTACGAATACGTTAGAGATAAGTGTGAAAAGAACCTTAACATCCTCAGGTGTTTGGCTGGAGTGTGGTGGGGTGCTCACCTTTTTGCCCTAAAAATGGTCTACAATGCCATCGTTAGAAGCGTCCTGGATTACGGAACCTTTTTGTTGGAGCCTGCCTCTGCAGAAGGTTTGCAGCGTCTTGATCGAGTCCAATCTAAAGTGTTGCGTATTATTGCTGGAGCAATGAAAACTAGCCCTATTAACGCCCTTCAGGTGGAATGTATGGATCCTCCGCTTGACCTTCGCCGTCAGTATCTGTCTGACCGCTATCTGTTTCGTACTTTCCAATATTCTACCCATCCCATCTTCCCTAAAATCGTGCTCTTGGACGATTATTTTAACAAGTCTCCTTATTGGACTAATAAGTCTCCCCCCTGTCTAGTAACTAGTTTCCGCAGGTTCAAAGGTATTAAAGACCCAACTTTTCACTCCCCGAATCTTCCTATGTTTGAATTCCCCTACTTTGTAACTATTCTCCAACCCCGCGTTATTCTAGATTTTGATGTTATGAAAGGTGATATCTCTGCAAGGGAATATTCCCGCGGTCTTCTGGCAAAGGACTGGGCTGGGTGGCACACTCTTTACTCTGATGCCTCGAAGTTATCCCCCATGGGCTGTGTAGGGGTAGGTACCTTTCACTCGCAGTATTGGATCGTACAAAAAGCAAAGTGCCCTCCGGAATCTTCCGTTTTCTCTGGAGAGTGCCTTGGTATCCTAAAAAGCGTGGAATACATTATTTCGGCTTACGTCGTTCCATTGTCTTTTCTGACTCTCGCAGTGCACTAGAAGCTATTTTAGCTAACCCGTTTACTTCTAAACTCCATAATCTCTTAATCCTGAAGATTAAAGAAGGGGTTAATAAATGCAGTTCCAGAGGCTCTGAGGTCGTCTTGGCCTGGATACCGAGCCACTCGGGTATTGATGGAAACGAAAAGGCGGACTTCATTGCCAAACAAGCAGTCCCTTTTAGAATCTGCTGCCATGTCCTTCTTTCCCTCCCTCAGCAGTTTTTAAGGAAAAAGTGGAACGCCCGGTGGCGGTCTAGCAGCAGACGGACGGGCGCAACCTATGCTAAAGTTCAACCTGTTTTACCCCTGAAAGTCTGGTTTTCAAAAATTCTTCTTAGTAAACAAGCAACTTCGACAATTATTCTCATGAGGCTGAACCATTGCTGTACCCATGTTCATTTGAGGTGGCTCCGTATTCGGGACCCTTCCCTTTGTGAGTGTGGTCTAGACGAGGGCAGCTTAAATCACTTGATTTTGAGTTGCCCCCGTCTGGACCATTCTGGCCTATACGCTGGCCTCATTTATCAGAAAATCCCCCTGCCTACCCACGTAGTGTCCCTTCTGTTTCCGAATCCTGCTGTTTTCCGGCTGATTTCAAATTTCCTCTCTCTCAATAAATTGAAACTAACTCTTCCTACCAGGCTATAAAATTATTTATCTTAGTATTTACTATGTACCTATTCGAATCCATCAACAAAATCGGGTCAAATCGTTTTCTTGTCTCCCCTTCGTCTAGTTTATTTTTCTGACGTGATGCTGGCAGAAATGTCCTATGACGGTTGCCATAATACAAAAAAAAAAAGAGATCGAACCTGACACGAATTTCTAGAGAGGCCGCCAGAAAACGAGTGGCAAGATCTCAGCAGTCCGAAGAAGCTTCCCGGGCTCCTACATTCCTTGAAAACAGTGAAGATAGGGAAGCACGTCTCGGCCACGATCGTGAACGGCATTCGTTGTCGCGAGCTTCCGATACTATTACGGAACGTGAAACAAGATTAACAGCGGATTCTCGGGCTTCTGAAACATTTACACAACAAGAAGACCGCTTGACCTCTCAGAGAAGTCGCACCTCAGCGACAAGATCGCAGCCATCGCAGGTGTGTAGGACGAATATTTTCTAGCAAATGATGGATTTAGGAATGTATTGCCATAATACATTTCTCGCTTACTAAAGCGCTGAGATATTTCATTTCAGGAAAGCAACGTCGATCGTGAGGCGCATGTAGCCGCGGACCGTGAGTGTCATATAGAATCCAGCGCTTCCGAAACATGAATCACCCAACGTGAACTCCGCTTAACCTCTCAGAGAAGTCGTTCCTCAGCGACAAGATCGCAGGTATGTAAGGAAAACGAGGAGGAGCGTGATCTCCGGCTGTCCGCCGACCGAGAGCGCCACGCTATATCTCTTAGTTCTGAGACTTTCACGCAACGCCATGAACGCTTGGCGTTCCTGCGAACACACACGTCTGCAGCGCGGTCTCAGGTCACTTCGAAAATACGGTATTCTTCAAAAAGACGCTGGCACGTTTATGACTGCTCATATAAGGTTATTCTGTTTTTACATTCCATATGAAAATGTAAACAAAGAATACCATACAAGAATCATTACGAATCTAAGTTACAGCCACTTATGATTTTATGCATTGTCATGTGCAATGTTTATCTGTCAATAAACAAATAGGTAAATTACTTTATTTAATTCCAGGAACTTGATGAAGAACGCGAGTTGCGGTTAGCTACAGACCGTGAACGCCACAGTCTTTCTCGCGAATCTGAAACCGACTCAGAACGGGTACTTCGGGTACAGTCAGTTCTGGAAAGATACAACGAAGCACGTTTAGACGCGATGGCGCCCGCCTGAAGGTAGTGAGACTGCAGCGGAATCTCATCGAGGCTCAGATCCTTACGGGCTGCGGTGCTGGGGAAGCTGTATTTATACCGCGCATTTCACTGTTTTTGCTGATGCCTACTGGGGAAACTAAAAATGTTGTATATAATGAAGTATTGTAATTATACTGATATCAATGTACATAACATTGATGCCAAAATAATTGTAATATTTCTTTATCGGCATTATGATGACCTTCGTGTCCTTCGAGAGATACAAGGCCGATATGAAGCACGGCGACTGGGCGAAGATCAGCCGCAGAGGGATAACACTCGCGCTATTCGGTCACGATAAGGCAATATTCCCGAAAAGGAGACGGATCACGCCATCTGGGAAAGGTGGGCTGTACGCGGACAAAAAATTCCGGGGTTGGGTACATAACATAGGTGTAAATAACGTGTTAATAGTTTACATTCATGTAATTAATATTTAATATTTATTAATATGAATTGTATAATTTTTTTAATGCTCCACTTAGGTGTCATTTAAGTCTGTGTAGTACTTAGGGCCTATGCACCGTAGACGCGCGTTTGTATCGAATCACGTGTAAAGAAATCGACACAAACGCTTTAAAACGCGGTGTGCATAGATTCTAGTGTATAAGTAATAATGAAAAAAAAAACAGTCAACGCGAACGAATTCGCGGGCAGAAGCTATTAATTATAAAAAAAATCTATTTAAGTAGAAACGTCTGTTGTGTTAAAAAACGGAGTTTTCAATTTAGATTTAGCAATTTAAACTAACGATCTCATCGCACCTTTCACACCTGAACGGATTTAGATGAAATTTTCCGTAGGTACAAATAATTTGAGACCCTTGAAAGGATATAGGATAGTTTTTTATCTGGGAAATAATCCCTTAAGATAATCATATTTCTAAGGCAACAAGTGCTACGCGGACGAAGTCGCGGGCGACAGCTAGTAAATTATATATTTCAGTGGTCATTTGGTTGATTTCAATACTTTCTGAGTTTCATCTCTAAAGTGATGATTATTGTGTAATCCCAGAGAATAGTGTAATAATGCTTAGAAAAGTGTTTGTTTACATGCGTGTCTTGCAAAGATGAATAGACAGTTAGCCCTTAACTTTGTCAATTTCCACACGAAAGTTGCGAACCTAAATGTGTGTATGATCCCAATTATCTTATCTTATCTAGGTGAGAGCCCTTTCGGATACACTTCGATCCAGTGGGATCTTTTGTGCATTTGCCCTCTCCTTTCTGACCCCCATTAGCGCGTTCCGAATAACAGGTCGCTGCGGTAGAAATCGGTGAGGACGTGATCATCAGTGCTTACCTTGCTGTTCTTTCAATCTCGCCCCAACTTGAATGAGGAACTTCATGAGGTCCTCGTAAGTCACGCCATCTCTCTCTAATGATGAACTGGAATAAAAAAAACATTTATACACCATATATATAAAGAGATTATTTGAAGAAGCGACCGAAGCCAACGAAGTTCTCAGTTTTAGGTGGGGACAAAAAAACCGTGTGTCCAGATGTCTACCTGACCCCGTAGCATGGACGGCCTTATCACACGATAAGTGACAAGATAGAGCGTCTGTCTCTGGCCGACACCGTTCAATAGAACGAGACGGACGCTCTATCTTGTCCATGCTGGTCTCCTCTACAGGAGTGAAATTTTGTGAGCAAGTTCAAATGCTCCCTATTGAAACATTAAATCGGTTTTGCATCACACCATATCAGCCGAAAGACGTCCACTGCTGGACATATGCTCTCAAAGAGTGTCACAATGATCGGTCCTTCGCTACCCGAATCCTCCTTACCGTGCTGATTTGGCGTGTACCTATAAAGCCATCATCATCCTCCTAGCGTTTTTACCGGTTGTGCCCCTAAAGATCGGTATCTTTGCAGCCGGGGTACGCTTTGATACCTTATCCCAAAATTAGGCATAGGCACTAGTTTTACGAAAGCGACTGCCATCTGATCTTCCAACCCAGAGGGAAAAACTAGACCCTATTTGGATTAGACCGGTTTCTTCACGATGTTTTCCTTCACCGAAAAGCTAACGGTAAATATTCCGTACATACGTTCCGAACAACTCAGTGGTACTGGTAGCCGGGATTTGAACCCACGACCGCAGCGAGAAAGCCTCATGGCTGAACCACTAGGCTACCGTAGCGTGACCTATAAACTAATGGTTAAAAATGGACAGTAGGACTAAAGTGCTCCAATCCCTACCCGCTGCCTTACGAATGCCATCCCCCCACCAAGCTATAGGACGCCCTACTACTCGTACGTTTGCCGACACGCAGTCTCAATATGCGGCATTTGTGACCTGCCCACTGCCACTTCAACTTGCAAATGTGCTGAGCTATGTCGGTAACCTTAGTTATCTAACGAATAACTTCGTTCCGGATACGATCCGTAAGAGATTGGTGGTTACCCTCTAAGGAAAGAGGAGAGAAAAGGAGCGTCGGCCGTCCACCAGCTAAAACTCAACCCAACGCCACATAAAAACCATTATTGAATGAAAAGTAGACTAATATCATACCCCCGCGTCACCCTGACTTTTTTTAACTTCTTCAGCTGTTGTTGAAGCACCCTGGGATCACTGACGTACACTATGATTGGGTGGCCCCTGTCCGCGGACACCTGTGGCAGCACCATGTCTGATCGCTGTTGAAAAGAACCGGTGTAAGGGTGAAAACGGTCTGCCTGATGGTAAGGTCTACCATCTCAACACTAATAAATATAATTCTGGTAGCGGCTTCCGGGCCGTGAGAGCTATATCTCTGCGACCATCGCTGATCTATTGTGATCGCCACTTACTACAATTCTTGGTCAGGTCCTGCGAACTCGAAGAATTGCAAGATATTGTTGACCTTAAGAAATTTGATGTCCTCCGGGCTCATGATTTATTTGTCCGGAAACAAGTTACGGCGCATAAGCCAACGGCAATCGGTTAGGATGTGTGTGCCGTCTCCTCCGCTCTCAACACTTACTTCGTCACTTGTTCGCTGCGACCGTACCCTCTCAGAGCTGGCTCCGAGGTAGTCCATGTCTATATTGTCCATATCTGTAATCGATACAAGTAATTAATACATTTAAGTACTTAATTACTGATGACTTTTTTGCTATTAGGCGAAAAAGAGTAGTCTCCCTGATCGGGTGTGTGTTATTTTCACGCGCCGTCGACGCACGTTCCTCTGCTACCATCTGCTAGATAGTACTATGCGCGTCGACGGCGCGTGAAAAAAGGGTGTTCATCTAGTCGCAATGACTATTGGCATAATTTCGAATGTCATACAACTCGCCTCGACTATCCGCTCACAAAGTACTAGGTGGTGGCTATTTGCTTGGCACTGCGAAGGCGTAGCCTAAACCATTTTTAACCGACTTCAAAAAAAAGGAGGAGGTTCTCAATTCGGTTGTTCTTTTTTATTTTTTTATTATGTTTAATGTTTGTTACCTTTAGAACTCCGTCATTGATGAACCGATTCGTAATTTTTTTTTTGGTTTGTAAGTAGGTAGTTCCAAGTGGGTCCCATTTTTTTCAAAAATTCAATTGGTTGATGGGATCCATGAGGAATTCAGGGAACTCTTCAATTATATTAGGCACGCGTGTAGTGATTTTGGTATTTTCTATTTTAACTCGTGTATTTACACCCGGTAATCATAAATTTGGTGGAGTGGAATTGATGATGAAGACCACAGATGACATATGGAATTCCTCAACTATGTACTTAAAAGTACGTCACAGATTCTGATACGATTTCGTTGATATAGCAACTAATGAAGTGCCAAAGGTGATCCTTGTGGAATCGACGGAAGTCCTCAAATATTATCGGCCCACATACAGCGATTGGGTTTTTTTCCCTAATAATCAACGCATTTGCTCTCGGAAATCAGTTCATGTGGTAAATTGGAAAATAAATGTGGAAATATTCTCATGGCTTGGCGGAGTACTAAATTGAAGTCGGTTAAAACTTTGTTTTTAAAGTAAATTATGTATTATTTATTTTAGTTATGTATGCTAGCTTATATCCCTAACATATTTTTTTAATGTTTTCGGTACTAACAATATATGTATCAAAATATAGGTTTTGGGGTTCCGTAACTCAAATAGAAAAAAACGGAACCCTTATAGGATCACTTTGTTGTCGGTCTGTTTGTCTGTCAAAACCCTTTATCTCTGGGACGCGTGGAGGTATCGAATTGAAATTAAAACCATATAATCAGGTCTACAGTCCCTTGACGCTGTGCAAAAATCAAACATTTACGTTAGCGTAAAAAAAGATACGGCGGCAAAAAAAAATATTTCGACACTCAAGGATCCACTCCCGTTGAACTATGAAACTTGGCAAGAAATATCGTCTGATACTACAAATACTGGGAAAAATCTGAAAACAAAACATTTGTAGGTAATAAGACCTAATACGCACTGTCGACTAGTCGCCGGCGACTTGGCCTCTCGGCGACAAAAAATATTAGGCGGGCGATCGGCGACTGAGTGCATTAAGCTGATTTTCCACCGGAGGGGTGAGACGAGACGAGGCGGGGCGAGAATTGAAATTTTTATGGCACTTACTATTTCCACCGAAGATGCGCGACTAGAGAATTGAAAGTTTGCCATACGAATTTCAATTCTCGCCTCGCCTCGTCTCGTCTCGCCCCTCTGGTGGAAAATCAGCTTAAACGCCCATATTAAACTGTAGAAAGTCACGGTCGCCGTCGACTGAGTCGCCGGCCACTAGTCGACAGCGCGTATTGGGTCTTAAGTACGGAACTCGCACTTGTCCGGTTAAGGGAGCGACCACACCGGTGCTTAAAGCTGCGTATACGCGTTGACGTGTCGTATGCGTCACGTATTCTTCATACATTTTGCTGCGTTTTACGGTGCGTTAGCGTATCTTGAGCAGCGGTGTGGTCGCACCTTTATTCATTTTTATTAATGTCATCAACTTGTTATTGTTGCAATTAGTCATCAACAACTAATAAGTAATAACATGACAGGTTTATCTCGTGTAGATGTGGTGTTGCTATGACCACCTTTCGTCTTGATCATCAGATCAGCTCGGTGGTACAAACGACAACACTGTTAACTGACCATCCTGTGTTTATATAGAACCTTATTACAATGCACTTAAGGTGCACCGATGGTCAGTTAGCTGTGTTGTCGATGGTACCATAATATTGTACCATCGACGAATCGTAAGCTTCAGTTCAATCTGGGAAGCTGAATAACAACTCAGAAAAGTTGAAAACCCCTGAAATTTCCATTTCAAAATTCAATATCTCAAAACCGGTTAAACCGATTTTGTAAAAACGTGGTTAAGAACCAACACGATTACGTCAGATTTGGACAAAAAAGGCATTAAAACCGGTCCATTCATTTAGGAGCTACGATGCCACAGATACATTGATAGATAGCGATTTTTTTGAGGTTTCGACACAGGTTGCGCCGACCCTTGGCTCAAAAGGTTTAACGTCTCAGCATGTCGTAAACGGAGATATGGGTAAATACATAACATTTAAAACTGCTCCAAAAAGAAAAAAAAAACCGGCCAAGTGCGAGTTGGTATCGCGCACGAAGGGTTCCGTAACATTATCTATAAAAACGGCAAAAACACCTTTGTTGTATGGGAGCCCCCTTAAATATTGATTTTATTCTGGTTTTTCGTATTTGTTGTTATAGCGGCAACAGAAATACATAATTTGTTAAAATTTCAACTGTCTAGCTATCGCGGTTCTTGAGATACAGCCTGGTGACAGACAGACGGACAGACAGCGAAGTCTTTGGGTACGGAACCCTAAAAAAAGATTAAAAGTTAGGACATTACGGTTGGCTCTTAAAGTTTTATGCTTGGAGGCGAGGTCGGCAAGCTCAGCCGAGCTGGCCAGGTCTGGTCCCAGCTTCCAGCGAGGCTTACGCATCGAGCGTACTGTCGAGATCAAGAAGGCTGCAAGAAAGAAAAATGTCTTAAAACAGGTAACTAATAGGGGTGTAGGCTAATCATTTATTATTACTTCAACAGAAAGAAGGCAAAATAATATGCCTAATGACGAAAATCCCATTGAGATATCTGAAAAATTGACGAAGCTACGACCTTTTATTTTTTGTTAAAGAGAGAAAACCTAGAAGATCGTGACGTCAATCACAATAGTAAATAACAATCAGTTCATATGTAGGTAGGTGCGTTATGCGGAAAAGGGACCGAACATACCCCCTCTTAAAACTTTGGACACTAATAACTTTGTTATTTCACCTATTGCGTACATTTTAATTCCTTTTTCGAGAAAATAAAGCATTATTGATTACTAGCTTCCGCCTGCGACTTCGCCTGCGTGGACTCGGGATAAAAACTATCCTATATTTTAATCCAGGCTATATATATAAACTATCTTCGTGCAAAATTTCATTCAAATCGGTTCAGCCGTTTAAGCGTGATTGAGTAACAAACATCCAAACATCTAAACTTTCGCATTTATAATATTACTAGCTTCCGCCCCCGACTTCGTCCGCGTGGACCCGGGATAAAAACTATCCTATATTTTAATCCAGGCTATAAACTATCTTTGTGCAAAATTTTATTCAAATCGGTTTAGCCGTTTAAGCGTGATTGAGTAACAAACATCCTAACATCTAAACTTTCGCATTTATAATATGAGTAGGATAGGATAGTAGGATTTTATTTAATGTCTATACCCCTATTACAGAGACCGCCGTCAACTTGAATAAAACAAATCATAAGGACAGATGATTTTAAGCCTCTCACAGACTGGCGTGGCCTGGCCGCGGCGGTAAATAGTAAAGTTATCATTAGCTGTCACTATTGAACGCCACCGCAGGCCGCGCCAGTGTGTTGCAGGCATTAATCAGCCTCTGTACGCATGGAACATGGAACAACTCAATAGAGAGAATGTGGCTGCTTTGCCGATGAGGACGTCGACCTCGAGGGGGAGGGTGGTCGACACGGTCGACCCTAAGTAGCAGAACTTATCGACTACCTCCAAGGGGACAATGAAACAGGCATCTTGAATTAAGATGCTTCTCTCAAACCAAAAGAAAAAATCTCTTCTCGTGATAATCAGAGCTTTCCCAATACCTACCGTTATATATATATTGAGGAAATGTGAAAATGTTTGAGGCCTGTGTGCCTATAAACTTTGAAGAGTTCCCTCGATATCTTCCGGTGATCAGGATCCCATCATCACATCCTGACCTGATGTCCATGGGACGACCTGGGAAGGATACCCTTTGAAACTAAAAAAGATATTTCCAAATCGGTCGAGGCGTCTTCGAATAGTCGGGGAACATACGTCAACAAAAAAGATTTCGACGAATTAACAATCTCCTTTTGTGAATTCGGTTGAAAATGCAAATTAAAATCCAACAATAACTCACCAAAACAAATATATAGAACACAATTCATATTTTATAATACCACGATTCCTCATGTGACCGATTTTATTAGTTCTGTTTCTTATCGGTACTGAAAATTAGATTTCGTACCCATAACTAAACAAGTGTTGAAATATTTATAGCTCCACATGCCTTGTGTGAATCAACTGTTTTGCCGCTAGATAAGGTGGCTAGAGAAGGTCGCTAGAGAAGGTCGCTAGAGAAGGTCACCAGAGCTGCCGAGGTTGCGTTGTGTTGAGAGCGAGGGAATTTGTTCCTTCAGATGTCAACACGGCGAATCCTCAAACATATAATCATTGGCATATAATGCATCGGCAACGCCCATGTTTCTCCTTTGGAGTTGCATGCGTCTATAGGCTGCGGTGTCCGCTTACCGTCAGGCGGGCCGTACGCTTGTTTGCCACCATCGTTGTATAAAAAAAATAGATGTCATAGTTAGGTCCCCTGATTCACTCTTAAACACGTTTTTTTATTGGGTACACTTCATAACTCCGAAGAGTAATTTTGTCAGAAAGCATATTTTTCCGAATATCATAATTCTGATCTTTTTTCAGGATATAATACTAACTTATTAATATATAACCATTAGGTAATAAAAAAAACTAAAAATAGATTACTATTTATGTACTTATTTAATTTAATAATCTGTCAAAATTTTCGTTAAGTGGCAAATGGCGTTCGGAATTTTGAAATATCGGAATATGATGGTCTCGGACAAATGACTCTTCGGAATTTTTGTGTGTTCTCTTTTTTTTATAAAAGATGTGCAGTTTTCGATCCATCTCACCTGATGGTAAGCGACCTCAGAGCCTAAGATGAAGGTCACTGGTTCAGTAATAGCCTATTCACTCTTGTTTTGAAGGCACCTAGATCGTTCGTGTGTTGCCCCATAGGATCAAAGCAGACCGATCGATATTCGGATATCACTTTTACTGCCAGGTCTTCGCCTAGGAGCGCCTACGCCGTAGTCGCTTTCCGCTACATACGAGAAAAACCTCAGGATCGGTTACGGGAGAAGCGCGTAGTGAATATTGGCATTGAATATGTTAATTATTAATGAATATTTTCCTGCAGTGAAGGTGATTGCATTTTTTTTTTATTTCATCATTATCATATCAGCCGAAAGACGTCACTGTTGGACAAAGGCCTCCCCCAAAGAGTGTCACAATGACCGGTCCTGTGTCATCCAGCAGACTCCCGCGGCCTTTACCACCAGTCCACCTGTGTTTTTTTTAGCTTATATTGTGCCCCACTGCTGGGCAAAGGCCTTCCCTCTTTTCCGTTCGTCTCTCCCACAGCACACCTGTGATATGAATTGAATATGAAAAACCGGCCAAGAGCGTGTCGGGCCACGCTCAGTGTAGGGTTCCGTAGCCCGTTCCGTGAACCGAATGTATGAGCAAGAGAGTTCAAATTCCCAAATCAAATCGACCATGTGCCACCCGCATGAGGACTCAAGTGACCTTTATCAGCTCAATAGCTGATAATAGCTACGGTGAAAATATTAAGGTCACTGTGGGATAGTCTTGCAGAGGAATTAAAGACAGGAGCAGGTTGTAGGTGAAATAACGAAACAGTGTATCAGATTAGTACATAACGTACCTAGGGCGGTAAATTCGTGAATGGCCCAGATCGCAGGTGTTTGTGGCCCTAACCGAAGGTGAGGGCCATAAATATGCGATCTGGGCCTTTACGAATTACCGCCCGTGGTAAGTACACAATTTTACGTCTTCATCTGGCCACAATGCGAGTTTTACCGTACGCGCAGCGTGCAGTAAAACTCGCATTATGGCTTGGTGTGACGTAAAAATATTTACTTTTAATCTCGGTTCCAGTGCCACTGTATGCAACTCCATACGAATCACAAATGAATGAAAAGGGGCAAGCTTGCCTGCGCTTTTTAGTCCCAAGTTAGTTTTAGTTAAACAATTTGTAATTGTGTCTACTAACAATCGTTTATTAAGTTGTTATTGTGCCCAAGGATATGGATGTACGTCGGAATTAAATACTTTGAGTTTGAATTTGATTTTTAATGCCAGGACACTTGGTAAATATCTGCACACTTCTAAATCAGGGGGCCGATTTTTGACTTTCGAGCCCTCGAAATTATGTAAAAATAAATTCTATTGTAGTGTCATAATCACAGGGACTTACTTTCTACCGATAGAGTTGAATACGAGTGGTCAATACCGCACGTTTTTAAATTTTCTATCGTCATTTCAAAATAGCATATCATAATTTTTGTGTTTCCGAGTGAAAGAGTCGAGCGCTCGAAAGTAAAAAATCGGTCCCCTGGTCGACGCTATAAATCTATCCCATGGAGTAGGGTGGCACACTATTGGTGGCCAAGTAGTACAGTCCAGAGTTTCTGAAAGGAAAAGGAAAATCTCAATAAATTGGTAGATTACACGACAGATTTCTTTAAAATTCTACGACGGTAACATACAGTCCGCATAATGGTACGCAGGCATCGTAACTTATGAATATGCGGTCCTCGAGAAAACTGGCTTTTATTGATATTCCCTTTTCTTGATTGGAAACAACGTTTTTAAAGTGAAAAGGTATCTGAGACACCGACGAAGTTACTTAGTGCATGTTCTTATCGGAAAATACTTCACTTTTGAATAGCTGCGCCCTCCATAAGCATGTTTTATACGTGTATGTCTCCTGTACTCCAAAACTGCCAGGAGACAGACAATCTTAAAGAGTCAGTCTCCCGAGGAATGACGTCATCAAAATCGCCGCGGCCGCGTTTGAAAAAGTGTAAATTGGCTACTTTCCTAAAAAAACTATTCAATCCCTCAGTTATCTAAAAATATTGGACTGAAACTCTGGTATGTTTGCGGGGGCACAAACTGACAGCGATAAATGTGCTTTCAGTGAGGCGCACCTCTGCGCCGCCTGCGCGGCAGCCCCAACAGCTGCCCCCCTATTCTGTAACTTGTTTTAAGCTCACCTCAACGCTCACCCACAAATATATCTTGACACCGCGATGCGTAGTAACCAAGCGCAGGTAGAGGTCTTGTTTCGTGACGGGTGACCGGCGGGGTGAGCCGCTTTAGCGCGTAACTAATAACAGCCCAGCATTCTGGGCGTGTTTTCGGAGCGCGAAAATGGCCCCATGCTCAAGGTGCTGTCAGAGACTGCATGCAGTCATTGTTTAGTTAAGTCTCTATGACATACCAACACTAGTAATAAGATTTTATTGTTTACTAGCCATGTATGGATCTTAGTCTGAAATAAATGATTTTTATTTTATTTATTTATTTTATAGCCCGTCAAAGTTCCGCATGACGTCACATTCTGGTATACTTTGTAGCACAATGTGACGTCACGCGGAATTACGTGTCCAATATTTTTTGATAATTATCTAACTGACGGACTACCTACTTGAATAGTTTTTTTTTACAAATTCATATAATTAAATTATTTCTAACCAAGTCCATAACGTGTTTTTATCATCCAAACTTTGCAGCATACATACATACGTCAGACTTCTATGTCAATTAGTATCAATCGTTTCGGCTGCCGCCAGCAAGGTCCGTCGTTGACCCAATTTTTTGAATATTCTATTTTTTAAATTGCAGTTACTCCCATATTAAACATATTTTAATATTCTCCAAAAATTGGTTTGAAAGGCATCGTAATAGTACATTACTTAGCAAGGGCTGTAAAAGAAAGAGAGCCCGAAATCGCAGGTATTTGTGACCCGAGCCGCAGGCGAGGGTTGTAAATATGCGATAGAGGGTTTTCTTTCTTACTGCCCGTGGAGAGTACACCATTTTACGTCTTACCCGGCCACAATGCGAGTTTTACCGTACGCGCAGCGTGCGGTAATATTCACATTATGGCAAGATGTGAATTAAAAAATCTGAGGATACCAGCCTATTATGGTAAAGCATACTAACCCAGATCTATCAGTGATTCCTCCCATAGGTACTGTGTTCGTGGAGTCGCAGGCCCCAGTGGCGATCTCCTCAGCCGTTTCGCATTTCGCAGAGGTGAAACCTCCGGATCTAATGGACTCCGCAAAGTACAGGTAGGCCCTGCAGAAATCATCAAAGTTCTTTATAACACAACTTGAACCTTTTTCCAGCTACTTGTTTATAACATTTTTTTAAACACGAGAGTAAATAGGTACCATTTAGGTACCTATACAATACTTGTAACACCATTGGTAACACCATTGGTAGTGCTGATGAGGTCAACCTCATCAGCACTTACCATCATGTGAGATAGTGGTCAAATGCGTATCTATTTTTAATAAATAAAAACTCTGGTTAGATTTATCAAGAGAAAAACTGACAGAAGATCGCAGATATAATATTTCGACTTAAGATTACTTTACAAGCCTTTGAATGATACCACAGTCATTCCTTGGCTTGCAAAAAAAAATTGTTAAACTATTTATTACCCCTAAAACTGCCCCTTCAGCTCAATTAGGGTTTAATCCTCTAGTCTTTATTTTTGTGATTAGCCGGACAGACACTGAGTGTTCGCATAAGTGTTCCGTTGGATTATTTTTGTGGCGGATCACAAAAAATTTAGAACTTACAAAATAAATTAGAAGAAAAAAGACTGCGTGCGTCAACCTCGCCCCCTGTCATGGTCGGCCTTATCACACGATAGATGAACACGAAGATGGCTGACACCGTTCGACAGGACGAGACGGACGTATCGTGTCACTTATCGTGTGATAATCGTCCATGCTACGGGGTCTGAAGTAAATGGGATAACTGAGTAAATAATAATGACGTGGTACTTGTCTCGGCTGCATTCCCAATGAAACATGTCGCAACCTGGCTGCACCAAGCCACCGTTGGGATAGAAGTCCAAGTCAGCCACCGGCTCCATCATGCCCGTGCCGAAGATGTCGGTGTGGATCGCCTCAGTGAGCACGCCATCGGTCGGGGTGAGCATGTTGGTCGCATTCCAACCATGACGGGGCGGGTTCAGAGCTGAAACAGTCCGGTTAACCCGTCAAGCGCGCTAGTAACACACGTGTGTTCATAACGGACAATAGTAAGGGGCTTATGACACTTACCTGAATTTAGCATCCTAATTAGGGAGCAGAGTTGAGTCATAAGCCCTTTACACATTGTTCTACAGACGACGCGCGTTCGTCGGGTTAATAAACGGTCCAGGGATTTATTTTATCTCTGTTTCTTTTTAACGCATGCATAAAGAGAGAGCCATTTCGCCGCAAAGAACGGTCGTGTCGAATAAAATTTGATGTTAGAACAATATTAAGTCAAACCATTTGTCGTAGAGACAAATTGCGCTTGTGAATGTCGAACAAAGTGTGAATGTCAGACAGCTACGTGGCGGTCCCTTAAAGCCTGAAACACACTAGCGCGGCCTGCGGTGGCGGTTAATAGTATAGACTTGTCAATTATTTTCAAATTTACTACTGACCGCCACCACGGGCCGCGCCAGTCTGTAAGAGGCTTAATGTACTTAGTATTTTTTTTACAAGCTTTTATTTACTTTCACCTGTCCCGTCGTCTGTCTGTCTGTCTGTAATCAAATCTTGCCAGTTAAATTTGACCCACTTCCCGGTGACCGATTGAGCTCAAATTTTGGGTATAAGTATAGTTTGGATGACAATTCAATATTATGGTACCATCGAGCTGATCTGATGATGGAGACAGAAGGGGGGCATGGGAATTCAGTACTTAATCGACGTAGCCCCGTTGAGTTTATGCTCGTTAGAATCGTCTCAATGAGCAGTTGATGATGGTATACAAAAAAGTACAGTCGGCAATAAAAGCTTGTACCAAAAATGAAATTTTTGTCAGAATCTTTTACCAATTTATTTATACACACTATAGTTTTTGTGTAAAATGCCTGTGACATACGGACTGACAGAGGTGACGAAACTGAAAAGTTCAATTTTGGGTACAGAATCCAAAAAAGTGTTTAGACGAATTGTGAAGTCCCCAATCCGCACTGAGCAAGCGTAGGAACTCCTGCTAGTAAGTGCCCTCTGATCCACGAGGGTACACCTGTGCTCAGCAGTGGGGCGTATATAGGCTGATTTACTATTATTCCTGTAGGTTGACTTGAAAATAGTAGAAGCTTCAGTAGCCTAGTGGTTCAGGCATGCGGCTGTCAAGCAGCGGTCGTGGGTTCGAATCCCGGCTCGTACCAATAAGTTTTTCAGAACTTATGTACGGAATATTTACCGTTAGCTTTTCGGTGAAGGAAAACATCGTGAGGAAACCGGTGTAATCCCAATAAGGTCTAGTTTTCCCTCTGGGTTGGAAGGTCAGATGGCAGTTACTGACGTAGAACTGCCTTTGCCCAATCTTAGGATTAGTGCCAAGTGGACCCCGGACTTCTTTAGGGCACAACCGGGAATAACGCAAGGAGGGATGACTTTGGCTTAAAAATAGTCATACCAGAAATGATAGCAACTTGGCTATTAAGGCTTCTGCCCACGAGCCCGGCCATGTGAGCGCCTACTTCGAAACCGACGAGATGGTACTGGTCGAGGGTCTCTCCTGTCTCCAGATTCAACCAGAAGATGAAGCGGGCAATGCTCTCGGCTGGAAATTAAGCAGCCTGTTTTTAGAATCAGAATTAGAATCAAATCAAAATAGTAGATAGAATTAGAATCAAAATAGTGTGCCTGAATCTCGCAGGTTCGAATCCTGCTCGGAGCGATACATTTTTAATTTAATCCCTTTAATTGTGTACTTTCCTGGGTAAAAAAGGTATAATTCTATCTAGTCCGCCAGTTATATCAAAAAAGATTGAAGATGTTGCCCGATGTCACATTATGCTAAAAAATGTGCCATAATGTGACGTTACGCGGAACTTTAACGGGCTATATCCTTATTATAAATGCGAAAGTTTGGATGTTTGGATGTTTGTTAATCACGCTTAAGCGGTTAAGCCGAAGATAGTAGTGTTTGATTGCCAAAATAGAAAATAAGTCTCGAATATTTTTAGATAATCTGACGGAATAAATTTATTTTTTGGTAAGTTACTAATTTTTATTTTAGAAGATTCGTTAGCAACTTTACTGATTAATAATTTTTTTTGTGATCCTTTCTACTCACCACCGAGTGGCACGTTGTTGCTAATAAGCACATTGTAATCAGCCTCAGTCGCGCCTGCGCTCCAGTCCACAACAATCAGGTTTACGTCGATGCCAGCCAAAACAGCTGAAATGAAATAAAAATGGTTTCCTGAACTCACTCGCGTACAGAGGGTTCCGTAGACCTAAGCCTTCATAACATAAAAGAAACTTCATAAACGTCTATCAAACCTATTTTGTCTAAAATGCCGTTAAAATTAGTTTGTTTTGAGATTTGCGTTTGTCAAAAAAGCACAATACGGATTTTAGTTAACAGAGGTTTGTTTAGTTTTATGAATAAGTCAGTTTATAAAGTTTTTTTTTTATATTGTCCCTGTAAGTCGTGCAACTCGATCCCTTTCATATCACCCAGTACCTAACAAGATGTTGAATTTTTGCTCCCCCTCTAGAAAATAAATTCGTCCTTGGTATCAACTTTGTCCAGTCTCCTCTTGTCATCAACTGGCTGTCACTTTGACTGATTAAGGTTGAGTTGCACCGAGCCGTTTGTAATAAGTAGAGCGAGCCATCTGGTTGCTTCTCGGACATGAAATTACGCGTTATTGCTTTAACTATAGTTTCTTGGTAATATTGTCCTAAGGGAGGCGTTTGATACGGCAAGCCATACAATCCTTTGGAGTAAACCGTGTATCTTTCAGGGATCTACAGTGGGACCGCTGCTTGAAGCTTCTACTGCGAGACCACGCGCGAGATAGATTATCTGTCTCTTTCTAATATGAACACTTAGAAAGAGACGGCTTGCACGGCGGTCATGTGCGTTGATCTGTAGAATTAAAAAATCATCTTACCAGGGACCATAGCAAGGATGAACGGGGAAGTTGGACCGGAGTTCCAACCATGGATGAGGACGCCTGTTTTGCGGGTTGTGTTAAAGTTGGATCCAATGAGAGTTGAATAGCCCAACACCATAGGCTGACTTACGGTTGGGTTTTGTCTGCAAAGTTACAATTAATAAATAGGTTAGTACTTAATTTATCCTCCTCAACTTTGTACCATTTGGCGATGAGACCCTCGGTCCGTGGGGTCCCAGTGCGCAAAAGTTACTTGCGGAAATCGCAAAACGTCTGGTTGACGTAACTGGTTACCGAAGAGCTGGCGGCTTGACGCATTAGCATTGCATTCAGCGAGGAAATGCCGCCAGCATCCTCGGTACTATCGACAACACAGCAAACTGACCATCGGTGCATTGTAATAAGGTTCTATATAAACACAGGGTGGTCAGTTAACAGTGTTGTCGTTTGTACAATGCCTCGAGGACCTTTTTAGGGTTCCTTAGACAACAAGGAACCCTTATAGTTTCACCATGTCCGTCTGTCTGTCCTCGGCTTAGCTCAGTAACCATTACTACCACTACTAGAAAACTGTAATTCGGCATTGGTATATAACTCAATCACGCCGACAAAACAGTACAATAAAACTATGGAAAAAAATTTTTTTAGGGTACCTCCCCTACATTTAAAACGGGTATGTATTTTTTTCTCGTTAAACCCAGAGTATGGGGTATCGTTGGATGTATGGGTTTCCTAAAACCATTTTTCAAATCAGTGATTAGTTTGCGAGATAATGGGCTTTAAAGCCCTAATTTTGGTTCGAGTCGTGTTGTCCCAACCGGTTAAACGGCTACTACTGGGGATGTGAAAAAAATCGTGGTATTAGTACATATATAATGTATTTAAAAGGAACACTATCACGGACAAGTAGGCATACGTAGTTACCGAGTAATAGTCGACCAAGGGTACCTCCCCTACACCTTAAGCGGGAATGTAATTTTTTTTTCTGGTTATTATATCGCTTCTACTAGCTTCCGCCCGAGATTTCGTCTGCGTGGACCCGGAATAAAAACTATTTTATATTTTATTCCAGGCTACAAGCTATCTTTTTGCTTAATTTAATCCAAATCAGTTGAGCCGTTTAAGCACGATTGAGTATCAAACATCCAAACATAATATTAGTAGGATTAGGAGTCCCTAGGGAGCAAGATTAAATATTTAGGGTGAGGGCGGTATTGAGTGACTTGAAAATTACAAAATTATAAAATTACATAAAAAAGACAGAAATAACTCCCTCTGAAGAAAACTTAAAGCCCTCGTTGAAATTCCATTAAATTTATTTATTTCAGGTTTTAGACCCATATGCGTTACTTACAATCAAATTATTAAATTAAATTCGAGGGAAGCAATAACTCTTTTCTGAAAAGCAGGATCAGGGAAGGATAGTAAAACTTTAATCCCTAAATCAAAAATGTCTCTTTTCTAGCTGGTGTGAAGAATAATTAAATAAAAACCTACCTGGTGAAGAGATGGTAGACATGTTGCGTGTCAGGCGTGTAAGTCCACTGGGCGACTGTTCCCGAAATGACTGAAATAGAAACACCAAATTGTTGAATTCTAGCAGTCGGCGCGGCTCCACCCGCGTATAGCAGTGTCCCAGGTGGGTTTGCGGGATAATATTATAGTCTTTGTCCACCCTGAAGTCTATTCTATACAAAGTGTAACAAAAATGGGGTATGAACTGATCAAGGGCTTAATAGGTATCGTGTTCTGATAAGAAAAAACAGAAAAAAAAAATTGACGCGATTTTTTTTTATAATTCTATGGAGCTTGTCGCCCCAGTCGGCCAACGCTCCATACTAAAGTAAAAAAAAAAAATCGCGTAAATTTTTATTTTTCTGTTTTTTATTATCAGAACACTGCTGAGCCCTTGATCGGTTCACACACCATTTTTGGTACACACTGTATACTCATACTCATAATATTTATTTCAAATCACATACTGATGAAAGAAGTTTTTAAATCAGATTAGTAGTTCCGGATATTACTCGCCCTATATGCAAACTTACAAACTTTTCCTCTTTGTAATAATACTAACGCCCCATTTAGACTGTGATTATTATCACGCAATACTAAATAAATATTGCGTACCTAATATTGAAGCAGTGTTACTTGAGTATTGAGCTAAGCTAATAGGCGACTACCAGGATCCTCAGGCGGCGGATGACGTAATGGATATCAGATATGATGTGCAGCGGAAAGGCTGCATAAATGTGTGTTTACTCTGATGGTATTCTTTATTCGCGGAACTGTCCGGTTGCCTAAGTCGTTCTGGATTCGTTTTTATTTTTAATTTGACGGCATAATTTCACAGTCGAAAGATGGGGATTTTTTCATGTTAGTTGTGACAAAGTCTGCCTGGCGCGGTGACCTATCTGAAACACTAAACTTTTTTGTCCTTTTTTCATTTTGGCATTAACTATTCGAAAAACTTCGTTTCACTTGTTTTTCGTTTGCCCGAAACTTCACTTCAAACGTTAACAGCTAGTCCTTTTATGGTTTCGCTTCTGTAATTTGTGTGACAAATCAATGATTCGCAATTATTGGTGTACCCGTAATATCATTATTCCGATGTAACAATTCCGTGGATAATCTGTTTGTGTTTTATCAAATCGGCTTTATTATATTTGACATATTATATTGTTTATACGGAGCAAACATATGTTACTAATTCACAATCCTCGGATATCTCTATCGATACCTATGAATTAGTCATCACGCTTTGCAAATCAACTTATATAATACAAATGTAAGTATTGAGTAGTAAAAAAGTGTTGCTTCGCCGGCCGCTGCCGCGGCACACTCGCTTCGCTCGCTTGGACCGCGCGCTGTAGGGTCGCGGTTCAACCTAACACTCCTCCTCGCTTAGCTGGTCGTCATACCCACGCCGACCAGCCTTAGAGTCTCTACGAAACTACTTTGAAGTTCACTCAAAATGAACATTTGGCTAAACGTATGGAATGCGGAAAGTAATGATCGATAAGTAAAAAATTGGTTGTGAAACAAAAGTTGTAACAAGCTAAAGCTCAAATGACTGTAGCGTTAATAGTTTTTCGGACAACTGAAACATTTGGATAACATCAAATGGTAAATGAAAATGGTGATGAATTGTATATTCGGAGAAATCATAAAAATACGAAAAGTTTTCGGACAAACAATATTCGGTCAATAAAATTTTGTGATTGCGATAGGTTGCCCCGTAGAATATGTAGGAAATCACCAAAGCATTGTATACTTATGATGACATGGAATAGGGAAGATGTAATATTTTCATTTTACCTTTTATTTAAAAGAGTCGCATGTAGAATAGACCACGAAAGTATAAAAAAGATAAATACTATAATTTATAGTCTAAAATTCCTGTAACAAACTGACAATTTAAACTTTCGCGCCTAAACGGATCTAAACTCAGTCACTCGCCATATATGTTTGTCCGTGGTTCGTCCCGAGATGTCATAAAATTGCCTAAGTTTTGACTTTGGACAGGAGTGACGTCACCATACGCAGATTGTCGCAAAGAGAATATTGAATGTATATAGGATTGTCGGATTAAAACACGTTCCGTTTCGCATTACTTCAAATCGTAATTATTGTTTGATTTTAGTATAAATTAGATTAAAAACGTTTCAGTAGCTATTATTTAATGTTTTTTCAACATTTTGGTCACAAAATAATGGTAAATATTATATCTGCATCTTCTCTATTGTTCTGAAATGCACTGTGGTGTGTATCCCTTAGTATGTGATGAAAGTGTTCTAAACCTTACCTGACAACACAGCGCAAGCCAAAATTACCAGAGTCGATTCCATTGCTCCCAGTTTCTACTTAATTGATATATTTTCAGACATCAGCAATTTATACTGATATTTTATCAATTAAATTTTATGATGGCTTTAGGTATCTTCTTAATCTGCTACACTAGTACGCTCCCTAAAACGATGGATACACCAAAGATATTAGCCACAATATTTTTGAAAAATATTTTTATATAAATATTTACTTACACGGGTAACCCGTGTGGTGTCGGGTTAGAATTTCACCACCCCCTTTCTTCCCGTGGGTGTCGTAAAAGTCGACTAAGGGACCAGGGTTGAAGTGTGTTGTGGGCGATGGGCTAGCAACCTATTACTGCAATATCACATTTTGTCGATCTTTTATACCCACATTTGCATAAATGCCCGCATTTTAGCATTAAAAGTGGCGCTGGAACATACGTTTCATGTGCTCCGCCTACCCCTTTTAAGGCGTGAATGTATTGTATGTATGATTTACTTGATATTGTGAAAGGATATTATTATGTCCTGTACTGTGGTATTTTCTCGTTACGGCTAGTAAAATAATGGAAAACTTCCCGTTTAAAAGGCATCTTGAAAAAAAAGCAGGCAACGCTAATTGCACACATCCTTTCGAATTCCTTTTCTGTTCAGGCCATTCCTCACTGGAACTGTTGTGTTAGGCGAGCTCAGAGCGAATTCTCCGTCAAACGCAAGTTGCGTAGGGTAAGGTAGCAAACAATCATCCAGTGGTAGACAAAGAATCAACGCTTTTATTCGAAAATGCGACGTTGCCAAACCCATCTCTTTTCAACTATTTAAAATTGTTGATCCTCATAATATCTTACATTACTTGTAAGATATAGATACGTATAGGTGTATATGTTTTTACTGTATGTATTATAGAATATTAATGTATATCAATGTACCCGGTTAATAGATTTGTGTTTCCTTTCGAGTCTCAGTATTTAGGATGTTTAGCTCAATGGATGCAGTCAACCAGTCATACAGTAAGTCCGTCCTTTTTTAGGGTTCCATAGTCAACAAGGAACCCTTATAGTTTCGCCATGTCGGTCTGGCCGTCCGTCCGTCCATCCGTCTGTCCGTTCTTCCGTCTCCGGCTTAGGTCAGTAACCAACTACTAGAAAACTCGCCATGGGTATAAAAATCAATCACGCCGACAAAACAGAAGAATAAAACTTGAAAAAAAATCTTTGCTTACGCTAAACTAAAGTGGCCTCGCGCCATCGACCCGCCAGCATCACGTACGCACCGCGCGCTCCGCTATCTGGCGTCACACTGACGCGCCGCGCACCCGTCGCGGGCGCGCGGCGGGTTGCTGGCGGGCCGCGACAGAAGCGGGGCGCGTTGCCGACGGGGCGCAGCCTGTTTGACCACGCTAGCGGTTTGTAGGGAAATATCGCGCTGCGGGCCCGCGACGGTGCTGTGTGTTCGACCCTTAAGTAAGCATAACTAGTTACCGAGTAATAGTCGACCAACTTAAAATGTACTTAGAAAGGCCAACTTTCGTACAAATTCGGCCGACTCAACCATGTAACTAAGGAAGACAGGCAACCACGGGACCCTACACTGTGCGTGGCCCGACACGCACTTGGCTGTTTTTTTATTTGTACAATGATGTTTAAATAAAATAACACGGATCATTCTGACTTTGCAAGTCTACACAGTCTTCGGCGTGAAGCCGCTTTTCTATCAAAAAGCATATTAGGTATGTCATCCTGAATCCATAATATATACTAATATTATAAATGGGAAAGTGTATGTGTGTGTTTGTTTGTCCGTCTTTCACGGCAAAACGGAACGACAAATTGACGTGATTTTTTAAGTGGAGATAGTTGAAGGGATGGAGAGTAACATAGGCTACTTTTTGTCTCTTTCTAACCCCCCCCCCCCCCTTCCCTGAAATGGGAGGTGGAAGTTTGTATGGAGCATTCCGTAATTTTCTAGGTAGAAAGCTAAATATTGGTATGTGGACTATTTGTGACTCACAAAAAAATCTTGCATCATTTTTTTTAGAAATCTGCCCCCAACCCCTTAAAAGAGGGGGTGAAATTTTATTATGCCTTATTTTAAATTGATTCTACGGGGAAAAAGACAATTTTAAAGTAAGAGATCTGTAACTTCGGTTAAAGACTAGGAAACTGATTACAGCGTTTCTTAAAATTCATCAGTCATACATATACTATATGGAAAGCCATTTATTAGTCAAAATACATAATCCGACTGCTAGCAGAAAAGAAGTTTAGGTTAAGTTAGAACCACACGTCGTACAGAACCGAACAGCTACCAGAAATCTAGGTTAGGTTAGGTTAGAACTGCGATGCTCCCAGAACCGAAAAGAAGGTAATGTTTCATTTAACCTGCGGATTATTTAGTTAATTTAAAAACTTTATTTCGGATAATCAAAATAATTTATTCACTAACAGTTAAATGAGGACGGTGGATGGAGATGGAAAGTTCTACGTATTTTAGCATTAGATAAGTTTGCTTTCAAAACTATACAGGTTGCCCGTTAGTCCGGGGCAAAACTACTGGACGGATTTAGGCCAAACATTCCAGTATGGTAGCTTTCTTTAATAAATTATAAAAAATATACAGTTTAAGCAAAAACGTATGTTCATGATTTTTAAGATATTTATATTTGTAAAAACGACTTTTTAATTTAAATTTAGCAATTTAAACCAATAAACTCATCGCACTGTTACCTTTTACGCTTAATCCCTGAACGGATTTAGATGAAATTTTCTGTACAGATAATTTGAGACCTTTGGAAGGATATAGGATAGTTTTTATGTCGGAAATCCTCCCTTAAGATCCTATAACTTTGTTTGGGTCGGCAATAAAGAATTTAAGACTGCGTTATATAACTTTTTAGCATCCAAAGCCTATTGGTTAGTTGAATTTACTCCGTTCAAGAATACCTTAATGACCTAAATTCTTAGTATTAGCAACTTATGCATGCGATACACACGAAATGTATATATATTTGCATGTCCTTGTGACCAAACATGTAGCTCTGTATTTATTATTGAACCACCTATTTGTACCATTTTTAAGCGAATAAATTACCGATTACTGATGTTTTTTCCCTATTTGACCCTAGCCACGTTATGGATTTTTAATGGAACTAATTTATTTTACTGATTAAGAGTACTCTATGACAACCACAGAACTATATTAAGATAGAAGGAAAGAGCTCGTCGATTAGTATGGGAACCGAGCGTGTAACATTTTGCGTAGGTACTTTGACGTCACGAGCGTAATTTAGTGACGGGAAACATAAGCCGCGCGACATCGATTCGTCAACATCGATTAGCACGCGGCAGTTTCAATAACTAGTAGGTTTATTTTGTATCGATTCAAAATATCGAAAAGAACCGACAGAGGAAATGATAATTAGATTCAACAGAGGAAATGAAAAATAGTAAAAATAAAAAGGGCTGTTTTTTACATTATAGAAGGAAAAAACTTGTCGAGACGTTTAGTATGTTCAGTCCCTAAGCATCCTGAACAAATTTCTGAATGGATTGCTTACGTTCCTGCTCACGGACGCTACATTTCAATCACTGGCCGAGCTATACCATAAGTTCTCTAAATATGCGACCAGATACCCTAGGTAATCGCCAGAAGGAAACCAAAAATTTAGGAAACCATTTCTTACGACCAGTTGCTTCAATCCATTTATTTTTCATTTCAGGATCAGTCGGAAAACTGAAATAAAATTGCAATACAGAAGTAGCCATAACCTGTTTGTTAATAATATTTGCTTTGCACTACGTACATTATATAGCTGCATAATAATATAAGAACGTAATTATCATTTCCTCTGTTTTCAAAAACGATTATAATAATCGAGTAAGAAAATCGCAGTGTACAGCACTATTCTTACTTTCGACAGAAAAAATGAGAAATCTACCTTGAACATGACTCGACAGTTTGAGTAGGTTATTTTTACATCGCTGGTTTTAAACGCACACCAAGTCTGGCTCGTCAAATTAAAGCCGTAATGGAAAACTGGCGTTGGGACACAATCGCCCGCTACTGTTTTGATGAAAATAATGAAATAAATGGTTTTTTAATTAATAACAGATATTTAAAGACAAATTGTACTTACCAATGAAAGGAAACACCTCGATTAACAGCTCCACCTTTATTGGAAGTGTTTGAGCAACTAATTATGGCGCAAACAACCATTTTGTTTTTAAAATGTGACGTCGCACGCAGACCGCGGTCGGGAGCAGACTGAAGTTCGCGGCGAGCAATGGTGCCACCGTGTCATCATTTCGCCACGCGAAGTACATACACTTATTCCTTCTATCTTGATATATTTCTGTGATGACAACACGGTGACACGGTGTCAAAGCGGACCCCGGGCTTCTTTAGGGGCACAACCGGGAATATTAACGCTAGGAAGGTGAAGATCAAAGAAAATGTTTAATTTTTCGTTGTATAGGTATGGAATAAGGTGATGTAATCATCCATACATACTAATATTATAAATGCGAAAGTGTGTCTGTCTGTCTGTTACCTCTTCACGCTTAAAGCGCTGAACCGATTGAGATGAAATTTGGTATGGAGATAGTTTGAATCTCGGGGACATAGAACATAGGAACATAGGGACATAGGATAGCTTATCCCGGAAATCAGCCCCTGAGGGGGTGAAATGGGGGATGAAAGTTTGTATCGAGCTACGATATAAACGAGTTCCACGCGGACGGAGTCGCGGGCAGAAGCTAGTATCGTATAAATGAAATGCAATACACCAGTTGGATTTAAGTAGATTTTTCTAAAATCCTTTTTTTTATATCAGACTATCAGAATCTGCCCGTAATCCAGTTTGATGGAATCGGGCTTAGAAGATAAAAATGCATATGCTACTGTTACTAAGATATGATAGTATTTAATCAGTTACCAAGTAACAGCCTACTAAAGATATAGGTCGTAACTGCAGTATCAGTAAAAAGATTAAAATACGTACTATAAATCATTAGTCCTACACCCAGTAGCTCTAGCATAAGGTTACGTGAGATCACTCGCGTGCAGTTAAGGCTGGAGCCCAAGTCTACACTGGCAGAACAGATCGTAGCATGGATGGCCTTATCACACGATAAGTGACAAGATAGAGCGTCCGTCACTGGCTGACACCGTTCAATGGAACGAGACGGACGCTCTATCCTGTCACCTATCGCGTGATAAGGCCGACCATGATATCGGGTCAGGTCAATTTACCAGTCGTTGTTGGCTAAGCGCAGGACAGGACTCGAACCTGGTCTCTTTAAGGGGGTGCATTGGAAATCATCGCGTGCTTTGAAACGCCGTTCTGACTAGACTAAGAAACAATAAAGTCTGATTTTCAGATATATGATTATTGACTATTTGTTTATCTGATTTAATCGATAGGTACATGATTTCCCAAACTTACCTCGATAGAAAAAAAAACAAAGTTGGGTCTTTATTTTCCTTTTTTTACTCAGCCTACTCAAACAATACATCATTTTACGACACAATCAAGTTAGTAGGTATTTTATGTCATCTAAAATCTCACTCAATGAAATATACTTAAATAAAACTTCACTAAGTTAGGTATTTATCGAAATTTGTCCAAAAAAGCCATTCCCGAAGAGTGTTGCATCTCTTTTTCTTGTGCGCGGAAGGCATAACCGTGTCTAGGGGGCGTGGTCGAATCGAATCAAGGCATCCCCTTAATCTGAAACTATTTATGTGGTTCGATTCGAATGTGGTCGAGCGCATAGCTCATCCATTAGAGTGGCCAAAAGGGGCTAAAGGCTGTTAGGTTTTCAATAAAATACAGAGAGGTCGCTAGTAGGAGCGGCGTCAAATGCAAGGCAAAGATACGCTTCACCAGTCAATGTCTGAGTAGCCTAGTTTCATCATCATCATCATCATCATATCAGCCGAAAGACGTCCACTGCTGGACATAGGCCTCCCCCAAAGAGCCTAGTTTATAATGTGAATAACTATAAAACGTGTATAAACCAACACTACAGCATAGTTCAGTGATACGCTAGATGTTTCGTGGTCTGTTTATTTTCAGCAAGTGACAATACAAAGGAACGTAAACAAACGGTTTCCAAGTATATTTAAATCGTGACAGGCATGTCGTAATAACGATTACTTATGGCCAGTAGACACATATGCGACCTCCAATAGTTTATAGGGCACTATACGGCCGAGTAGTGACTTATTTGAAATACTTGTATTTAAAATGCAAATATTTTGTAATTTTATATTTTGTACTTAAATACTTTTTTTTAAAGTATTTTGTATTTTATTTGAAGTACTTTTCGGAACGTATTTTCAATTTGTCAAATATAAAATACTTTTTTACTGTTAAGTTTCGAAAGTCCCTTACCACTTAAATTTTCAAGTGAATGGGTCAGCGATCCGGCAAATGGCTAATAGAGGCTGCAACTTTGAAAGTATATGTGCAAGATGACAGTTAAAACAAAATGTACGTTATTATCTGTGAAACATGACGTTACGCTGAGCTTTTTAACGAGGTTGACTTCGATTTTGTTTCGATTACTTTTTGAAAGTATTTTATTTGAATAAAGTATTTTGAAAATACCTATCTCGTATTTAGTATTTAAATACAAAAGCAAAAGTATTTTGTATTTTGCATTTGAGATATTAAATTGGAAAAGTATTTGCATTTAAATAAAAAATAATAAAACGAAAAAATTCAAACTAATTACAAAAAAATAGTCCGTCCAAAAGTTCTGTCTGCGGCATGGACCCCATGACGCTTGCGGCATTTCCCGCAAGGGCGATCCTTTGTGAAAGGTACGCGCCAGCTCTGGGGTCCCCTGAGGCGTGGACCAGCCAAAGAATAGTTAAAAAAAACTTATTAAATTTGCATTTTGTATTTAAATACTTTTTTAAAAGTATCGGCAATACAGGTGGGCAGGTTCTACTCCTGTCGTGGGCTGAAGACGGTCACGGTTTATTTTTTCCTTTGCGTTTGTTCTCTGTATAAAATCATTACAAATTTAGAGATATGAAAAATCACTGCTAGCCCTGTAGATTGCCCCTTGCATCGGCTTAATTATCAAGGCGATACTTACGTCAATAAATTAGATAATTTTATCGGTTGGTGTGCACGTTATCTCACATATCTTGTACCCTGCAAGGAAAATAATTAAATAAACTTAGATCAACTCGAGCAGTGTACCAACCTATCACAAGTAACTACAATATCTCGTTCCATATTACATTAGAATTTAAACGGACAAATTCATCTGCTTTTCTCCGTTTATCTAGGATATCAAAAGGAAATACTGTACTATTACTTATACGATTTTTATATTTTTACAAGCTTTTATTTAGTTTCACCTGTCCCGTTGTCTGTATGTCTGTAATCAAATCTTGCAAGTTAAATTTGACCCACTTCCCGGTGACCGATTGAGCTGAAATTTTGGGTATAAGTATAGTTTGGATGACAATTCAATATTATGGTACCATCGAGCTGATCTGATGATGGAGACGGAAGGTGGCCATGGGAATTCAGTCCTTAACCGACGTAACCCCGTTGAGTTTGGGCTCGTTAGAATCGTCTCAATGAGTAGTTGATGACGGCATACAGAAAAGTGCAGTCGGCAATAAAAGCTTGTACCAAAAATGGAATTAATGACAAACTTTTTATAATCTTATATAGAATAGAGTATAAATAAGTACCACTGGACCAAGTCGGGCGTGTGGCGGCAACTACCTTTCCGTGTCGGCCGAGTCTGTATTAAGAAGATATTATCTCAATATACCTAATTATTTTATATATGTACCTTATATATATATATAAAACCTTCGTAGTGTAATAATTGAGGGTTCATGTTTTCTACCAACAAACTGTTATGCAGTTTGGCAGATAAGATTAATTTTATATTATGTATGGAATGCGAGCTACTTACAAACTACCCAAATACGTGCCCAAAACCCGGTACGCGCATGTTCGAACTAAACGGCTGCCTGGCATCGTTTTGACACCCCCGCTTTGTGACAGGATGAGGACTTACCAGCTATTTTTTTCCGTTTAATTTTTGTTCTTCCACAGTCGACCATGGGGCCGAGTCGACATTCAAAAAGTGACATCCCGGCATGTCTTATAGATATCGCCACTTTGAGCTCTCTTTCAAAACCAGAATGACAAAATAAAAGCGATATTTTGGCTAAGTCCGTCTCGCTCACCCGCGGAGCCAATCTCCGTTAAGAGTCCGCAGTAAGCTCGATTCTCCATACAAACGTAGTTACGCTCTCATTTTAAAACTACGTGTTGGATTGTAACGAAACTTTGCATATACAATGATATGAGGTATATCTATGTCTGTAATTGGTTTATGTAGCTTCAGATACCATAGTAAAAAAATACAGCGAATTTAAGTTTTTCATACAAAACTTGTTTTTGCTGTATTTCGTTTGTTTTATAAACTGGAACCATATAAACTAATTACAGACATAGATATACCTCATGTCATTGTATATGCAAAGTTTCGTCACAATCCAACACGTAGTTTTAAAATGAGAGCGTAACTACGTTTGTACGGGAAGGTGAAATTCGGCCGAGCTTACTGCGGACTCTTAAGTGACGACCACGTACCGGCAGGTGCTGCGTGGGTAGACCCCGCACGAAGTAAACTGTACGCTTACCATGAGTTTGACAATGACGGCTTACGCTAACAAGTATCGAGTTTTCTTTCTGTGCATCACACTCGTACTGTCAAAGTGCAATAGAGATGCACAGATAGAAAACTCAATTCTCGTTAACGAAAAATGACAATGTCAAACTCATGGTAGCCGTACTGATGACCTGGTAAAGGTCACGGGAGTCCGCTGGATGCGATGGCGCAGGACCGGTCACTTTGGCACTCTTTGGGGGAGGCCTATGTCCAGCAGTCGACGTATTTCGGCTGATATGATGATGACTATGAGTCGCGGTCGATCGATCAATGTTTTTGGACAACAAAACTTTCGGCTGAAAATGACTTATGAAGTTATTAGTGTACAACAGTTGGTAAATTTATTTACTTATATTTACTTTGATTATAGATAGATAGATTCATTTATTTCACAACATACAGCAGCACTTAAAATTACACAGTCAATTTTTTTGGAGTCTATGTTGTGATCGTCGGTTTCTAAACAAAATCAGATAAGTAGGATTTGGATTATAATACGATTTAGGAAATATTTACGGGTACATGTCAACAACTTACTAAATGAACATGTCAATAAATTTAAAAAAATAGGTCGCCTTTATATCGTATATGGGTCGTCAATAATCTTGGAATTACATAATCCAAACAATTTTAAAAATATTAGGTTAATAGAAAATACAGATTAAAAATAAATCTAACTGGTAATGTCATAATACTCCTTTAAGGAATATAACGGATTTTTCAATAAAAAGTTTCTCAGTCGACTTTTAAATTTTAAGTCAGATGTTTCGTTTTTTAGTTCTGCGGGTAGTCGCTCATAATATGTCGGGTCGATGACTCGCGGGTTTTTCTCTACAAGTGCCATGCGACGGGATTTAAACTTACTCTCAGACTTTCCGACCCCTTTTCACTCCATTAGATTTTTTTTATTCTTTGAGATATCTCGTACTCGTAAAAACCAGTGTGTCGCATTTTATTCAAATCTGTCTCTTTATGGGTACTGGGGTAATCTGCGATTACATTTGCTGACTCTTTATTGATTGCCTTTTTAATGGATTAAATTTTACATCGAATCAAAATTATTCTTCCAAACAGCGATTTTCAGCAGCGGTTAGCGCATCGTGGGTAAAACCCCAATAAGGTGGACTCACGGCTGGCTGAAGGTCGCGGGAGTCCGCTGGATGCGGGTTACGCAAGATCGGTCATTGGACTCATGGCTGGCTAAAGGTCGCGGGAGTCCGCTGGATGCGGGTGACGCAGGATCGGTCATTGGAGTCACGGCTGGCTAAAGGTCGCGGGAGTCCGCTGGATGCGGGTGACGCAGGATCGGTCATTGGAGTCATGGCTGGCTAAAGGTCGCGGGAGTCCGCTGAATGCGGGTGACGCAGGATCGGTCATTGGACTCATGGCTGGCTAAAGGTCGCGGGAGTCCGCTGGATGCGGGTGACGCAAGATCGGTCATTGTGGCTTTAGCAAAAAAATAACAACGTTATACACACTACACACAGAAGTTTATCTTGGATTAAGTTTTCATTTAAATTTAAATGCCTGCACCAAATGTTTCTGTTTTTCCCAATGGTTGACTGGTAGAGAATGCCTTATGGCATTAAGTCCGCCATTTGTACTATATCTTGTATTGTGCAATAAAGTTTAAATAAATACATAAATAAATACAGGACAGGAACAGGTAAAGTTGCAGATAAAATAACGAAACAGTGACTTCAGTTAAACATTACTTTTAATGGGGACACAACTTGGTAATTTGCACAAGCCAGTTCAGATTCAATGGTCGACACTATAAATCTAACCCATGGAATACGGCGGTGCCGAATTGGTAGCCACGTAGTATAGACCAAAGTTCCTGAAAGCATGGGAAAATCTCAAATAAATTGCTTACAAGTTGGCAAAGAAGCATATATGGACTGCCTAATCGTAAGTAGACATCGCGACTGCAGAAGAATTATATGTGTATTGCCGTCTCTTTATCAAGAACGGCTGTACCGATTTTTCTGATGTTTGTTTCGTTGGATTTGCCTTCTTTCTTCTCTCTAACCTCTCTGAATCTGAATGAGTAGCAGATTAATATAAATAAAGGCAGTTTCTACATTACTATAACTATGGTACTCAGACTAACCCAGCCTTATTAGAAAGACCGCCCATGGACAGTGTGTTCTCGTTGTCGCAAGCTCCGGTCAGAACCTCCACCGCGGACTCGCATTTCGAAGCGGTGAATCCCCCAGTAATAATGGACTCCGTGAAGTATTGGAATGCCCTGCACAAATAATGAAAATGGGTTAAGCTCGATTCTCCATACAAACGTAGTTACGCTCTCATTTTAAAACTACGTGTTGGATTGTAACGAAACTTTGCATGTACATGAGGTATCCATATCCAGGTCTGTAATTCGTTTATGTAGCTTCAGATACCATAGTAAAAAAAATGTATTTTGTTTGTTTTTTAAACTGGAACCAAATAGACTAATTACAGACATATAGTTTCGTCACAATCCAACTCGTAGTTTTAAAATGAGAACGAAACTCCGTTTGGGAAGGTGAAATTCGGCCGAGCTTACTGCGGACTCTGAAGCAACTAAGGTACCTGTTAGCGACGCGTTCTATTTCTCATATATTGGTTTGTGTTGGCAACAAGAGTATTTAAATAGTTTTAAGATTTAGAAAATAAGGTACTTCGCAATTAAGACCGAAATATGTAAGTTTACCCTATATTGTTTTTGTTATCGCCGACCGGGGCAGTCCGCTACCAATCGCGAGCCACCCCGCACGGCTCTGCTGTAATTTTCGGAAAATAAATAACCTCATACCAGTTTTCACCGCTTTTAATTCCTCGCGTCAGTGCCCACAACCAACAAAGTGGTCTTCGAACCGGATCATGTTCCGTACGCCAGCTAGAATGGAAACACGCAGTGCAAAAGCGCGGGAACAAGCCGAACAAATGGCGCTCGAGCGAGGACAAAGGCACGAAAGTGAGGTTAAGCCGATAAGCGACCAAACCGTGCCCGAAAAACCGTTAGATCCCATGGTGAGGAGGTTTTTAATGAATAAAACTGCTACAAGTAGCATAAAATCGGAACCGATGTTACATAATAAACACGTTCCTGAGACCAAGCCTGCCACATCGTACGTCGGCGCACCTGCAAGCAGTAAGGGCTCACGGAAATCGTCGGCATCTAAAGAAGCCAAGCGGAAACAGTTGCTTCTAGAAGCCGCAAAAGAGAAGGCTGCGATAAAAATGGACCTGATTGATAAGACTTTAGACGCGCAACTTGCAGCACTTAGTGACGAGGAGGACCCAGAGGAATACAGTTCACAAATCGATGGCAATCTACCTCCTCGGCCCCGCAGTGAAATAGCGGAGTGGATCGAGCACCAAAGTAACCATAAGGAACCACTAGAGGAGCAGCAACCCCTCAACAATGGAGAAATAACGGGCGCGCTGCACATTCCGGTTTCAGTATGGAAGCCAGTGACTGCCGTGCCACATGCATCCACCGAGCCTGCTCAGCACGGCGCTGGGCCCAGCTCGGCCCCGCACGCCGCTGGCCCCGCGCCGCCCGCGCCATTGGCGGCCGACGGCACCGTCAGCGCGCTCAACCACACGGTACAACTATTGGCCGGTGCACTTAAGGACCTCTCCACCGGCAGCAATCAAGTGCCAAACGCTAGTTTTCTCAGCCGCATTAGCACGCCTAAGGACTTACCTGATTTTTCAGGGGATCAGTTAGAATGGCTACAGTTCAAACAAGCCTACGACGAGTCTACTGAGGTCTGTAAGTTCACCGATAAGGAGAATTTATGGAGGTTGCGAAAATGTCTGCGCGGAGCCGCAAGAGATGCTGTCGCAGCATTGTTTATCAGCGCCACGTCACCTGATCGAGTAATGTCAACGTTGGAGCTACGTTTTGGAAATCCCGACAGCATCATTTCCCGCATTTTACAAGACCTCAAAAGGCTGCAGCCCCTGCCACTCGAATATCATAAGGAAATAATTATGTTCGCGGTGAAAGTTCAAAACTTCGTGGAAGCCGTTCGAGCAGTAGGACGTGAGGAGTACCTACAAGGCATGAATATCGTCTCCATCGTCCTGTCCAAGCTGCCCACTGTACTCATATCTAAATGGTCAGACTACAGTTTTAAACTAATTAAGGATGCACGGAAATCAAGGTTAGTCATTCTATCGGACTTTCTTAATTACGAAGCAATGAAGATATCTACGACGGCTAGTTTTTTTACAACTACACGCAGCGATAGCTATAAAAACAAACATAGCGACCAGTCATCTTCACGCACACAGACTGTTTTACTACAAACCGAAGAAGGCGATACTAAATGCCTATTTTGTCGTACATTTGTGCATAAGCTAACGGAATGTAAACAATTTAAGAAGGCCCTTCGTAAGGTGCGATGGCAACACGTTAAGAGAAACGGCTTATGTTACAAATGCATTATCTCCAAGCATGAGCGCGACACGTGTAAAGCCCCTGCGTGCGACAGGGACAGCTGTGGAGCTCCGTATCACCGCCTGCTACATTATCCGGTAAACAACAACAGCGCGTGTGACGTCACGTCGTCCGCGCCGTTAATAAGTGCAAGTGCACCGAATAGTAGCCCCGCGATGAATGGACTCGTACCGCGAGAACCCGCCTTCAAACCGGTGCCAGAAACATTAACGCACATTAACGCGAGTGACAGTAAGGTGTTGTTGAAAGTGGTACCTATCCGCGTTCATGGACCTAATGGTGTGTTTTCGAGTACCGCTCTTCTTGATGACGGTTCATCAGTCAGTTTACTGAGTGCGGCATTGGCGCGGCGCGCCGGTTTGCGCGGCAGCGCAGGCACGCTGCGAGTGCGTGGCGCATTCACCGATAATGAACTGGTATACGAATCGACCGTCGTGAATGTGAACCTTACGGGTATAGACGATAAGGTACATAATATAAGAATGCGCTGTGTTGATGAATTAAATTTACCGCTGCAAGGCCTATCTATTTTGAATTGTATTAAGTCTTCTCACTTAAATGACATAAAAGATAAATTATGTACTTCAGATTCAAAGCCTGAATTGCTGATAGGCCAAGATAATTATCATTTGTTGTTGCCTTCACTGATTAAAGTAGGTAAATCTAACGAACCGTGTGCTAACCTAACCTTACCCCCCTAGGTTGGTGCGTCCACGGAAAGGTATACGTACCGCAGGGCGTCCGCCCGCCCACCGAGGCCGAACCTAACTTTTTAATTGCAGAAAGCGAAGAGGGAACGGCCAGTGCAGAGGGTGGACACCTGTTACAGCAGATCCACGACGAGGTACGCCGATCGTTCATGCTCGAGTCGACGGGCGTGACGTGTGCGCCGCGGGAGAACGCCGAGGACGCGCGCGCCGTCGCGCTGCTGGAGCAGTCGGCGGAGCTGCGCGACGGCCGCTGGCATGTCGGCCTGCCGTGGCGGGACGCGTCCGCCATGCCTGACTCCCGCCCAAGCGCGCTCATCAGGATGACAGGTATCGAGCGCAAAATGAGCAAGGATCAAGGATTCGCCGAAAGGTACCGTGAACGAATCAGTCATTTGTTAAAAAATGATTACGCCAGGGAACTAACGGACATCACGGCCACGCCGAGGACCTTCTACCTTCCTCACTTTGGCGTGGACAACAAAAATAAGAAGAACCTTCGTTTGGTCTTTGACTCAGCTAGTCAGGTAAGCGGTCGTTGTTTAAACGATTACTTGCTCACAGGGCCTGACCTTTTGTCATCACTTTTAGGTATAATGCTGCGCTTTAGGGAACACAAAATAGCAGTGACCGGTGACATCAGGGACATGTTCTTAAGGGTCAAGATCCGAGCAGAAGACCAGCACGCACTGAGGTTTCTGTGGAGAAACAGCCCCACCGAGGACATAAAGACGTATGTGATGACGTCACTTATCTTTGATGCCTGCTGTTCTCCGTTTGTCGCTCAGTTCATCAAAAATAAGAATGCGCGGCGGTTTGAGTCATCACATCCCGCCGCCGTTGATGCCATCGTGAACTCGCACTACATGGACGACTACATCCACAGCCTCCCCGACGTGGAGACGGCCATCGAAATGGTAAGGAATGTCAGTGATATCCACAAGGCGGCTTTGAGATAAGAAATTGGACGAGTAACAGCGTCGCAGTTTTGGACAGCGTGCCAAAGGAGACCTTAGGTACTGCTGCCGTAAGGTTTAAAGTCGGCCAACAACACGAAAGCGAGCGTACCTTAGGTCGCATCTGGTATCCTGCTGAGGACATGCTAGGTTTCGATATGTTGTTTAAACGCATACCGGACGACGTGCTAACAGGTGAAAATAGGCCTACAAAACGTCTTATGCTAAGAGTTATAATGTCTATTTTTGATGTACTAGGGTTCTTAGCACCTTTCACGATTCAAGGGCGAATCATGCTACAAGACGCGTGGCGATCACATATGGATTGGGACGACTACATTCCGGACGATTTATATGAAAAGTGGCGGAAATGGGTCGACTTACTTAAGGTAATTAACGATATACGCATACCTAGATTTTATAAATCAGCTGAACGCAGTCACTATGCGGACACCTTGAGCACGACGCTGCCACGTAGCACGGGTCTCGCGCATGGCAACAGCGTGCCTACGCCGAGCGCTACGATCGCCTACGAATCCGTAGCGGCAGCTACCAGTGCTACGATCGCCGCAGGTTATAACAATCTTCAATTGCATTTGTTTTGTGACAGCAGTACTCGAGCTATGTGTGCTGTGGCTTATTGGCGGTGGGATATGAATAAGCATATTAAAGTTGCATTTATTGCTAGCAAGTGTAAAGTAATGCCTGTAAAGTCTTTAACAGTGCCCAGGGCCGAGTTACAAGCTGCTTTATTAGCAGCAAGGCTAGCCAATACTATAGGGAAGGAACATAGATTAGTTCCGGGCAGTCGATTTTTTTGGTGCGACTCCACTACAGTACTGCACTGGATTCGCAACAATACGCGCACTTATAAAACGTTCGAAGCAAACCGGCTGGGTGAGATCGACGAGTTATCACGCGTGGACGAGTGGAGGTACATACCTACTAAATTGAACGTCGCTGATTTATCCACGCGGGAAACTTTTAATCATACTCAGCTCAGTGAATGGTTTGCGGGTCCAAACTTTTTATATGAAAGCGAATCTTCGTGGCCGAGGGACATTATAGCATCACAGTTGACCCCTACAATGCCTGATTGTGTAGCTATAGTACAGGAAGCTTCAACTGGGCTGGCAGTGCCAGACCCCTACGATTTTCTTCTTGGCTTCGCTTAAAGCGGACCACGGCCAATGTACTAACATTTATAGACAAGTGTAAGGGCATTTCAGGTCAAGTAGATTGCAGCACAATGGAGCGTGCCGAGAAACTGTTGCTAAGGCATGCGCAGGCGGTATCCCTTTGGCGAAGATATCGCTATGCTGAAGAGTGGTAAGCCATTACACCGCAATAGCAAATTAATCTCTTTGTCACCACTACTTGACGAACATGGTCTGCTGCGCGTGGGTGGCCGCATCGAGGCTGCCACAGATGTAGCCATGGACGTGAAGCGGCCGGTAATACTTGACGGTCGGCATCCCGTGGCTAAGCTGATTGTCCGACATTACCACATACAGGTGGCCCATGGAAATCAGGAGACCGTGGTCAACGAGGTAAAACAGCGGTACTGGATATTACGCCTCAGACCTACCGTGAAATTCGTGGCATCCAGGTGTATGCTATGCAGGATTCGTAAGTGTCAGCCTCGAGTACCGCGAATGGGCGACTTACCCAAGGGTCGGATGGCGCACCATCAGCGCCCCTTTTCGTACTGCGGTTTAGACCTGTTCGGCCCGATGGAGGTTGTTGTGGGTCGTCGTCGTGAGAAGAGGTACGGAGTTTTGTTCACTTGCTTGACGGTGCGTGCGGTCCACATTGAGCTGGTCTCCTCGCTGACTTCAGACTCGCTCATAATGGCGCTGCGGCGGATGGCGGCAAGACGTGGCTGGCCGTCACACCTGTTCTCTGATAACGGTACTAACCTGAGGGGTGCCCATACTGAGCTGCAGCGGTCGATGCGCGAACTAGACACCGAAGAGCTAGAACGCCAAGGTGTTAACAGAGGTATGCAGTGGACCTTTATCCCTCCATCTACCCCCCATTGGGGTGGGGCGTGGGAAAGGCTCATACGTAGTGTAAAGACGTCACTTAAAGTAGTCTTGAACGAGCGTGCACCACGGGACGAGGTATTAAGCACGCTTTTGGCGGAAGTAGAAAATATAGTTAACAGCCGTCCCCTGATGCACGTCTCCGTCGAGACAGGAGGTGTAGAATCTCTTACTCCAAACCACTTTCTTCTCGGTACCTCGTCAAATCTGCCTACCATTGGTTCATTTGACGGTTCTGACCTGTACCTGCGGAAACATTGGCGTACGGCTCAGAGGCTGACCGATATGTTCTGGCAGAGGTGGATGAAGGAAATTTTGCCCAACCTTCTACCAAGAAGAAAGTGGCATGAGGAACAGAAGCAGCTGCAAGTGGGCGACCTCGTTCTTGTGGTAGACCCGAACTCCCCTCGCAACTCGTGGCCTAAAGGCTTGGTCACACAGGTGTTTCCCGGCAAGGACGGGCGCACGCGTCTGGTCGAGGTGAGGACCGCCACCGGGACGTGGCGACGGTCTGCGGCACGCGTCGCACCTATCTCTCTGGGAGATGAGTGCTGAATCAGCACTAGGGTGGGGAATGTTAGCGACGCGTTCTATTTCTCATATATTGGTTTGTGTTGGCAACAAGAGTATTTAAATAGTTTTAAGATTTAGAAAATAAGGTACTTCGCAATTAAGACCGAAATATGTAAGTTTACCCTATATTGTTTTTGTTATCGCCGACCGGGGCAGTCCGCTACCAATCGCGAGCCACCCCGCACGGCTCTGCTGTAATTTTCGGAAAATAAATAACCTCATACCAGTTTTCACCGCTTTTAATTCCTCGCGTCAGTGCCCACAACCAACAGTACCTATTTCTTGTTATTCTGTCAGAACGAAATCAGAAATGTATTGGTAAAACACAATATTTTACATGTCAGGATACATACGGTACACACGTTTTATTACATGTCAAGGTAATTTTCATTATAATACGCATAGATACGCAATATTTCTTAAAAGTAATTCAGTTCACGATTTGACCTAAACTGACGAAAAATGATGCGTTAAATTGTGAACGGTTTTGACAGTTCGCAATGTTTCGACAGTTATAATATCGCGAGTAAGATTATTTTTTCCCACGGGTTATAATTTCACCACCTCTTTCTTTCCGTCGGTCCCGTAAAAGTCGACTATGGGAGCAGGGTTACAGTGTATTGTGGGCGATGGGCTAGCAACCTCTCACTGGGATATGCTAAATGGCGCAATGGCGCTGAAACATACGTTTCGTGTGCTGTGTGCCCCTTTAGGGAATAAAAGCGTGAATTTATGTATGTATGAGTAAGATTGTAAACTGTCGGTGTTCATAATCTGACGGTGACATACGTGAATACATACATGTATATAACAATGAAGACATGCTGCATCAACCCGAATTAAATGGGATAATCGAGCGAATGACATGTAGGTTTTTACAATAATTATATAAAAGGTAAAATATAAAACTATACATACAAAACAAAAAATCATGATAAAGACCTAACCTAGAGTGCCGCCGGCAGCGAGGTGAGGCTTAAGCCACCCGGTGGTCAGACCCCGTATCATGGTCGGCCTTATCACGCGATAAGTGACAAGATAGGAGCGGCGTCTCGTTCTATCGAACGATGTTAGCCAGTGACGGACGCTCTATCCTATCACTTATCGTGTGATAAGGCCGACCATGATATGGGGTTAGGGCGACAGAGAGAGGAACGTCCTGACTATCCACGCAGTGTTCAAGAGTAGCGAGAGTCTCTTGAGGTGTTGGTCTTCGCTATAAGACCGTTCGCAGAAACGACTATCGGGACAGTGATCGTCGAATCAACATCCTACATGGCGGTTACCTCGTGAGCCAGGTCAAGGTACTTGCTGGATTTGTCCTTCTCAGCCTTCACGAGGCTCTCGTCGTGGGGGTGATGTCGACGAGCACTGCATGGCGTTTCGATCGATCTGTCGCCACGATCCTAACGAAATCCTCCACCTTGCGGTTGTGCAGGTCTTTGGTATTTAAAAAGCCGCGATCTCCACACTTCCGCGAGATATACAGTCTCCTAACAGACGAGCGTGGGAGACTTTTATTATTATTATTGTAATGATGATGACGTAGTACCTGTCTCGGCTGCATTCCCAATCGAACGGGTGGCAACCCGGCTGTACCAAGCCACCGTTGGGATAGAAGTCCATATCAGCTACCGGCTCCATCATGCCCGAGCCGTAGACGTCAGTGTGGATGGCTTCGGTGATCAAGCCGTCGGTGGGGGCGAACATGTTGGTCTCGTTCCAGCCGTGGCGAGGCGGGTTCAGAGCTGGAAGGTTTCAGGAGCAACGTGTTGCAGGTGGTTTTTAAGGTTTTAATAGGTGTATACTTGTTAAGCTGGGAATTTAGTACGAACGCTCCAAACAGAGTGCAGAAGCGGTGTCTCAAAATTGGTCCACCATGAACATGAAGATGTTCCATTGTTTATGTTTTATTTACTTCTGATTTTGTGTTACCTAATGTACTATTTTTGGTGAGCAATTATTGGAGATTGTGTCTCAAGGGAGCAAAATTATATATTTACGGCAAGGGCAGTATGTTGAATCCTGAGTGAAGTGAAAAAGTAGAACCTTGAGTGGAACGAGGAATTCTAGTGTTTACGCCCATGACGGAAATAGTTTTGCTACCGAGTTACATACTGCTTTTCACACCTTCTATGAGGAAAAATTCAATTCCTTACTTGAGGGCAATATTGACACCTTACCGATTCACAGTAGTCGATACAGTAAACTAAAGTGCAAGTCGGCGGTACACCAGTCCGAGTGGCTTCTATAAAAGGAGTGCAGGTGCAGAAAAGTCTTAAGCGACGCTAGTTGAGATACTGCTTCAGCTAATATATTTACCGTGTCGTAGGTGTGCAGTCTAGAGAAATTTACACTGGTCGGTCACGTGGGACGGAAGAGAGGTAGAGGAAGAGCTCCTATCCGGTGGGTAATTTCTGTAAAAGCTTCAGCAATAACCAGTGCCCAGGGTTGCCTGCGTATGGCGCAAAATATAAGGGCTTGGAGGAAGGTGGTGCAAGACGTTTCTGGTAGTTAGGACCCTCAGCAATAAGGGAACGACTGCGAAGAAGGTGTGCGGGAGCTGAGTTTAGCTTAAGTGGCAAGAGGGAGGTTTGGTCATACCAGTAACGAAAGGAACCAAGCCGTTGAGCCTTCTGCCGACTAGTCCCCCCAAGTGGCCGCCTACCTCGAAGCCGATGATGTGAAACTGGTCGATGGTGGTCCCTGTTTCTTGGATCAGCCAGGCGATGAAGCGAGCAATGCTCTCAGCTGAAACAAGCAATACATGTAATATTGCACATCACAAAAAATTGCACGAATTATAGTTTATTATACTCTCCCGACCGATTTCGGCCACTGCGACTGCTTCAACTCCGGCGCTGATCTCGTTCATGTTACATGTTATATGTACACAGCGGGCACGTGAGCACACCTTATTTATACTAAACGGGACTTAATCGCGTATAATTAAATTATTTATTTCGCGGAAAGGGTCAAGGAACATATTGCGGCTATCAAAAATCGGCAGGTGAATAAGTGCGATAGCCGAGCATTTGTTGGAGTCAGGACCAAACCACTGGATTGAGCTCCATAAACCGAAAGTCCTGTCTACGGAACGTCATTTCTACAGTAGAAAAATACGTGAAGCCGTTGAAATCACATAACATCTTCGTGGAATCCTATCATAAGTAAATGCCAGAGTTAAAAAACATCGTCGGTTAAATCACCGGACATTATGAGTGTTGTGTGTCGGCCGGGTGACAACCCTAGTGTACAAGTGGTTAAAAAAGACCAAATGCAGGTAGTTCGGAAAACCCGCGCAGCAAGAAGATGTTGATACCCGCTCAAGCCAGTTGTCCCGTGACCATGGATGTTGCAACACATCCGAAACGTCGGGAGACCTCAGTGAGGTAAATAAATAATTTAATTATATGCGATTAAGTCCCGTTTAGTATAAATAATATGTGAGAATCGTGAAAGTTTAAATCAATATACGTGAGCACACTATTCACAAAATTATAGCTGATCGCCGCAGGTGGTCGGGCTTTCAGCTCGTCCCGTTTAACCTCAAGTTCTGTAGGTACATCATAATTATTTTAAAACCGCGACAAGTATAGGATTGGTGGTGACAGTATTGCCATAAAAACACTTCTAAGTGTATATCAACGGACAGCTCTACCAATCGCAAACGTATGGCGTTTGAGTGATGATTACATTCAATACAATGATTACATTCGTACCGGAACTAGCAGTGGTCTTTCGGCCGATATGATGATTACAATGCCCTCTTGCATGGGGTTGTGAACTGTCCGAATAGGCATTTGTTTTTTTTGTGTTGAAAAGTTCAATATGTAATAATGTCTAATCAAACGATCACAAAGTACATAAAAGAGTAGTTAGTAGTTTGTCGGCTGGCGCACGGTATACATTCGTATGGGGGCTTTTGACCGAGTACTGTGATCTTTTGTACTCACCGCCGATTGGCACGTTGTTGCTAATAAGCACATTGTAGTCAGACTCAATTGCGCCTGCGCTCCAGTCCACAGCGATCAAGTTCACGTCGGCCGTAGCCATGACGGCTGGAAATTTAAAAAAATACAGGTTAAGTGCATCGAGGGTTCCATACTAGCTATGTTTATTAAGGTTTACTTCGTCTGCGTGGACCCGGGATAAAAACTATCCTATATTTTTAGCCAGGCTATTGCCTATCTGCGTGCATTATTTCATCCAAATGGGTTAAGCCGCTTAAGCGTGATTGAGTAACAAACATCCAAACATCTTAACATCCAAACTTTTGCATTTATAATGTTAGTAGGATAGTGGATACAAAAATCTAGCTAGAAATACTTATAGTTATATTTTTCGTTTAATAAGTGTATGTTAATCATAATGTTCCTAACAATTTAATTAAACGGTATTTCGTTAAAAATCTTAATTTAGTAAAAAAAAACAGTACGTGCAACTACCCCGCTTGACCAAGTAAAGAGAATTTTCGTTCATATCTATTTAAGGAAGGCATTTGATACGGCAAGCCATACAGTCCTTTAGAGTTAACTGCGGAGTCTTGCAGGGCTCTATTTTTGGTCACTTCTTCAAACTATGCTGACTGAAAAGATCTATAAAATTAGAGAATTCACAACTTACCAGGAACCAAAGCGAAATTGAACGCAGATGTAGCGCTGGAGTCCCAACCATGGATGATCACGACTGTTCTTCGCTGTGTTGTGAAGTTGGATCCAATCAGGGTCGGGAAGCCCAACAGCATAGGCTGACTTATGGTTGGATTTTGTCTGAAAATATACCAAAGGATTTTTTATACAGATACTTCCTGTATAAAAATATTTTAGTTCCGATTGTACTTTTTTTCAGCCATCAACTACTCATTGAAAGGGTTCCAAAGAATTAAGATTGCTTTATCTTTTATAGTAGGTATATGATTTGCTATGGCTAACTTTTTCTCCATCCGCTCAGTGCTATATAGCGTTGTCACTGCTTACAATTGTATGCCTAATTTCAGCTCAATCGGATGCCAGCAAGGGGCTGAGAAACGGTTTGCGAATTTTGAATAATAAGTAACATAAATGTTTACGATCTAACATTCAGGACAGTGAAATTTAAGTTTGTTAAAATGCTGAATTTGCCTTGTATTTATAAACGTTATTACGTAAGAATACTAGTAAATCTTAAACATGTTAAATATTATTGAAAGTCCCTGGGAGACCGAGCTCTGCTCGGGTGAAAATAGAGAAAAAACGGAGAAAACTAATTTTACCAGACATGAGACCCAGGTAGATCGATTTTTCGCGCCGGTAAACCCTGGATGGTAGATCCATATCTCATTGAAATCCTTAGAGCCGAACCGCTATATATTTATATATTTGCAATCGAGAACGTGATTGCAAATATATAAATATTGTTGCGGACAGCCCCCAAAACGCTAAAAAGTAATCGTGGGACCTTCCCAGAACCAAAAGCGGCCTGTCCCGTTAGGGCGGCGGCGGCCCGTTACAAGCAGGCAGAAAGCCCCGAAAGCCCCTAGAGCATAAAAAAGAGTAGCCGTGGGATGTTCCCAGGACCCAAAAGCTGCCTGTCCTAACGGTAAAAGCGACAGCCCGTTACGCTGGTAAAATGATGCGCGCGGACGGCCCCAGATCATAAAAAAATGGTCGTGGGGAATTTGCGCGAGCAAACTGCACAAGGGTAGGCGGCAAAGTGAGGGGAGGATGGGTGTTTTTTGAGATTGTATAACCCACTGACCGGCCCGAACGCAGTCAGTGGGCAGTGTGCAGTGTGAAATGTCAGTGTGAAGTGTTAAGTGTTAATGTTAAGTGGTCAGTTGGCAGTTGATAGTTGTTAGTTTAGTTTAGTCAGTGATACTTAGTTTTGCCAGGAGCGTGGCACAGTGAACTATTACATTATAATCCCGTCGTTGTTTAGTATTTAATTGTGAACCATTATAACTTTTAACCAGACTCAGTGTTTTTATTACGGAGTGTTCCCATAACCCTGAACAGTGATCCTTACAAGAACAGAGCAGCGCAGTAGGAGTTGAGTCGGAACAGTGCCGCGCCATTCCTCGGTCGTTCACAGAACTTTGTACGACGCTACCGTGTTCACCGAGACGGGTGCAGCAGGATCCTCTGTTTCCGCCGAGCTATCGCAGATGATAAGCTGCAGACTTGCGTCGTCTACAGTTTGCGTGGTCCTTCGAGCCGGATCTTGGGTACAGGACTATGGGTACAGTGATCGAGAACCTGTAAGTAGAGTGAACCCTTTTCCTGTACTGTGAACTTCTGAACCTGTGAACATTGAACCTCCGTAAATTGTGAACATTGAACCTCCGTGAATTGCGAACATTGAACCTCCGTAACTGGCGAACTTTGAACCTCCGTGGTGACATTGTGTTACTGCACTATAAATCCAAACTTTTAGTGACTCTGTGTGAAAAAAGACAAGGCGAGCTACCGCGAGATTAACGTTGCATTTCATTTTGTGTGATCAACTATCTACTGGCCCAAGATACTGCGACGCAAGTTAGTGAACCAACATGATGACGCGTAGCCAAACAATCAAAGGTGACGATGCGAAGCCGGGCGCTAGCGGGAACGCGCCGGTGCCGAATGAGAGGCAAGCTGAAGAAGCCGCGACCGCCGGCGAAGCACACATAGCGCGCGGGGGCGGGGATGCGCACGCGCCCGGTGGGGCGTGGCCGCGCGCTACTCCGAGTGCCGGCGGCGAGGAGGAGGAGGGCGCCCGCGAACCAGTAGGGCCGACGCCGTCAGTGCGATCGCACGCCAGCAGTACAATGACAGTGCGCAGGCGGGAGGCAGAGCTACGCGCGTTAGAGCGTATCGCCGAAATCGAGAAGGAAGTAATTAAGAAGAGGTTGGAGCTTGAACTGGAGCAGATCGACGCCGAGGCAACGCCGGCGCAGTCACGGGCGGCGACTCCACAGCCAGTCACATCAAAGGTCTACGAGTGGCTGAGCAGCGTCGAACACGGGCGGGGAGAGGAAGGCGCGGCGCGCCGACCCGACGAGAGAGGTCAGCGAGAACCTGCGAGAGAGACGCCTCTCGCACCGCTGCAAGCAGAACGCGCCCCATCGCCGCCACGAGAGCCGCGTGAACCGAACCGAGCGCCGTCGCTCGAGCGTTGCGTAAGAAGCGAACACGCCCAATCGCCGCCGCGTGGGTACCGCGAGCCGTCACGAGACCGTCGCGAACGAACCGAACACGCCCAATCGCCGCCGCGTGGGTACCGCGAGCCGTCACTAGACCGTCGTGAACGAAACGAACGCGCCCTATCGCCACCGCGAGGGCCGCGTGAACCGAACCGAGCGCCGACGCCCGAGCGTTGCGCAAGAACCGAATACGCCCAATCGCCGCCGCGTGGGTATCGCGATCCGTTGCCCGTTGAGCCGCGAGCCGGCTCGCCTCACGGGCGACACAAATCAACGCCCTACAAGAGGGAGCAGAGAGCCCATGACGACATACACTTTAGGTCGTCAGCGGAGCCTCACAGTGACGCAGCAACCGCCTTCAATCGTCTCGCCGAGCAGCTGAAGGCGTCGCTGCGGCCGAAGCCGCCAAAACAGGTGTATGAGTTACCCTATTATAGCGGAGATCCAAGTGAGTGGCTGTTGTTCTACAACGCCTACCGTGAAACTACTGCAAGGTATGAATTTAGCGTGTATGAGAATATGGCTCGATTACGAAACTGTTTAAGGGGCGAGGCGAGGCAGTGTGTGCAACACCTACTTGCAACGTCGTCGCAGCCAGATATGGTCATCCGGTTGCTGAAGAAGAATTTCGGTCGAACGGACCTTTTGATCGACAAAGCACTAGATGAATTAAAAAGGTTACCGAACATAGGATCAAGTGCGATTGATTTAAATAATTTTAGCACTAAAGTAATAAATATAGTAAGTACTTTAGTTGATTTGGATAAAAGAAATTATGGTGATAACCCATTGTTGATTAGGGAAATCACGGATAGGTTGAGTCCACATTTAAGATCAAGGTGGTGCCAATTCGCGAGACAGCAATTGGGACCCCAGGGGACTGGAGAGCTGGCGCTGTTGGCGAACTTCCTGCTGGAAGAGAGCGACGCCGAGCTGATGTATTCACATACGAAGGCGCCTATAAAAAGATATGCAGGTAACAATGGACGATTGTATACAGATCACAGAACGTACGCGCCGCGCCCGGACTACAGACCAAACGCTCCGCGCCCTGAATATCGAACAAACGCGCCACGACCCGAGTACAGACCGAATGCACCACAGAGGGGAGCCGTCTACAAGCCACCGATACACCAAACGTACGCGGTGGAGAATCGAGAATCTTGTTTATGTTGCGGCGGCAATCACAGATCAACGGAATGTAAAAAGGTACTCGATATGAACGTAGGAGCCCGGTGGGACTGGGCGAGAAGTAATAGGATTTGCTTCAAATGTTTGAATAGAAAGCACCGCAGAGAACAGTGCAAGGCGAAGGGATGCAGCGCGCAGGGATGCCCACACCCACACAATCGACTACTACACGAAGACAATGTGCAGGCCAAGCCGCCGGCCTCACAGGCCCGATCCGAGCAGCCCCGTCAGAGTCGGAACGACTCGGAGCTACGAACGGAACAGAGCTGTACATCCGAAGTTGTCGCGGATGGGGAGAGCACTACAATACTGTTAAAGGTAATACCGATAAAGATAGAGGGACCTTTGAAATGCGTCGAAACGTTCGCCCTCATGGACGGAGGGTCGACAGTATCATTAGCCGACGAGGAGCTCATGAAAGAAGTCGGAGCCGTCGGAGAGGAGGAGCCATTACGCATTAAGGGCGTAGGATCGATGGCGACCTCGAACGATCACAGTAAAAAAATGCGGATACAGATACGAGGTAAAAATAACGGACCGTTACAAACAATAACAGTACGCACGGTTCGCGAATTGGGACTTCGCGGCCAATACATGAAAAACATAAACGGGTATGCCCATCTGTCCGATCTAGAAGAAGCGAGCTACAGCAAAGCTGTACCGAGGGTGCTGATTGGGGCGGATAATTGGCATCTCATGCTGCCCAAAGAGACCCGTATGGGTAAAATGAACGAGCCTGCAGCTATAAAAACCTCGCTAGGGTGGGTTATATTCGGGCGTGCCCCACGAGCGACCGCGTGGCGAGGAAGTGAGACGACACTACATTGCCACCTAGCGGATGAAGAGATAAATCAGCAAATGAAGCAATACTTCGAGATTGACTCGCTAGGTATAAAACATGTAGAAAAACAGGGCCCAGAGAACGAACGAGCGACGAAGATACTAGAATCGACGATAAAAAAGGTATTTATGAACGGCCCTAGGTACGAGGTAGGGCAGCTGTGGCGTACCGAAGAACCAAAGCTACCACCGAGCTTCAACAACGCGATGACGAGGCTACGAGGCATCGAAAGGAAAATGGATCGAGACCCGGATTTCGCGAGAGAATATACCGCGCAAGTTGACAACTTGCTAGAGAAAGGGTACGCGGAGAAGTTACGCGACCCCACGATAAGCGACAAGGATTGGTACCTCGCGCACTTTCCGGTCAAAAATATAAACAAACCCGGAAAGCTCAGGCTAGTTTTCGACGCAGCGAGCACATGCCAGGGAGTTTGTTTAAATGATTTCATTTTAGAAGGGCCAGACTTACTACAGTCGCTCATGGGAATACTGTTTAGATTTCGGGAAGGAAAATACGCAGTGGTGGCTGACATTCAAGAGATGTTCCTCCAAGTAAAACTGAAAAAAGAAGATCAACCGTCACAAATGTTTTTGTGGCGGGGAATGAATAGGGAAGAGCCCCCGCAGATCTACAAAATGACGAGCATATTATTTGGAGCGTCATCATCGCCATTTATAGCACACAGCGTTCGCAACGCGAACGCTCGCAACTGCGCAGAACGTTATCCGGCAGCAGTGCAAGAGATCACACGTAATCACTATATGGACGATTACGTGTCAAGTTTTGAAACTGAAAATAATTTAATTGACAGCTCGTTTCAGGTGGATGCCGCGCACAAGGAAGCGGGCTTTAAGTTACGCGGCTGGACTTCAAATAGCAGGAAGATGATGGCAGCGATCCCGGCCAAACTGAGAGCCGAAACACCGGCCGTGCTAGGAAATAAAGAAAATAAGATTTTAGGGCTTACGTGGAACCCGAGTGAAGACACGCTCGGGTTCAACACAAGTATGTTGAGAGTGCCGCATGATGTGAAGAATTGCAGGAGAGCCCCCACTAAGAGGGAAATGTTGTCAGTAATAATGAGCATTTATGACCCACTAGGATTGTTATCACACTATACTATCACAGCTAAATGTCAATTCCAGCGAATATGGCAGCTCAAGCTGGGATGGGACACGGCGCTACCTGAAGCAGAACGAGCGGAGTTCAACCGGTGGCTGAAGGCGTTGGATGGCGTGGCGGAACTGAGGGTTCCGCGCCCGTACGCAGCGCCGGGGCCAGATCCCGACCGGCAACTTCACATGTTTGTAGACGCGAGCAACAACGCCTATGCGTGCGTCGCATACTGGCGCACCGAGACCAACGGTAAAGTAGCGATTTCACTCATCACCGCAAAGGCGAAAGTAGCGCCTGTGAAGCAGCTTAGCGTGCCTCGCCTAGAACTTCAATCTGCTTTGATCGGAGCACGATTGACGATCGCGATCAAACAACATCACAGGTACCCAATAGACAGAATAGTCATATGGACTGATAGCCGAACGGTACTACATTGGGTGCAAAATAATGCTAAAAGATACAGTACGTACGTGGCGCACAGGCTGGGCGAAATATCGGAGCTCACGAGCGTGGAGCAATGGAGATGGGTACCCACGAAACAGAACCCGGCAGACCAAGCAACACGCCCAGACCAGAACCGAACCGTTAAGTATAACACAATATGGTTCCAAGGACCAGAGTTTTTGTATAGACCCGAAACAGAGTGGCCGCAAATACAAAACAACGAAGAACAAAACAAGCGCCTGACAGATTGTGAAGAGCAAACCTGCACAATAGAAGCAAAACCACAAGTCAATACGGCGCCGCTACCGAAAATAGAACGATTTTCCAATTATGAAAAACTAATCAATGCAACAGCAAGGGTGTTCCAATTCATCGAGCGTTTAAAAGGCAAAGAATGTATCGCATTTCAGGCCAAACATCGAGCTGCAGCAGAGCAGCTATGGTTCCAGTGGGCGCAGCACACAGACTTCGCAGATGAGCTGTTGAAGCTGAGCCGCGGAGAGACTATCACTAAGAAGAGCCAGATTTTCAGCCTCGACCCCGTGGACGCCGACGGCCTGCTGCGGATGCACGGGCGGATCAACGCGGCGCCAGTACAAGGCCTTGAGAAAAGACCCGTCATCTTGAACGGCCACAACCCCTTGGTGAAGTTATTAATTTTAAATGAGCATAGGAAAACAGCACACGCCAACAATGAAACAGTCATAAATAATTTACGTCAAAGATACTGGGTATTACATTTAGGACCGACGGTGAGAAGCGTAGGTTTCCACTGTCAAACTTGCAAAATTAGACGAGCCCGACCCGAACTACCCGCTATGGGTGATCTGCCCCTAAACAGAATTCAGCCATATACACGAGCTTTTACGAACAGTGCAGTAGATTATTTTGGACCGCTAGTGGTAACCATAGGCCGGCGACACGAGAAAAGATGGGTCGCGTTATTCACCTGCTTAACAACTAGAGCAATACATTTAGAAGTTGTGGCGACTCTCTCCACAGATTCTGCGATCATGGCGCTTCGGAGACTGGCAGCGCGGCGCGGCTGGCCGGCCTTTATGTTCTCCGATAATGCCACCTACTTCCGAGGCGCCGACCAAGAGCTGCGCAGCGCGTACACCGAGTGGTTGACGGCGCTGCAAGACTACGGCGTGCGCCATGGCATGCAGTGGCGGTTCATACCGCCAGGAGCACCGAACCAGGGCGGGGCGTGGGAGCGCTTGGTGCGCTCTGTGAAGACCGCGCTCGCAGTCACGCTCCACACCAAAGCACCGCGAGAGGAGGTGCTACATACTCTGCTAGCTGAGGCAGAGAACACGGTGAACGCGAGGCCACTGACCCACGTCTCCGTGGATCACCGTGACGAGGAGGCACTCACGCCTTCTCATTTCTTGTTGGGCGGATCTACGGGTGTGCCGCCTACGGGACCATGCGACGAGGCCGATCGACGCACCTGGCGAGCCAGCCAGGCACTCGCAGACCATTTTTGGAGAAGATGGGTACGCGAATACCTACCAACACTCGCACCACGTAAATCATCGGCGAACCAATCCCGACCGCTACAACCAAACGATTGCGTGATCGTTGTAGACCCAAACCTGCCTCGCAACGTGTGGCCGCGAGGTATAATACGACGAGTGTTCCCGGGACCCGACGGCAACGTGAGATCGGCGGACGTCGAGACGCGGGGCGGCATCTTTCGGCGACCTGTAACCAAGCTGGCTGTCCTACCGGTGCAACGAGAGCCCGTTACAGGCGGGGAGAATGTTGCGGACAGCCCCCAAAACGCTAAAAAGTAATCGTGGGACCTTCCCAGAACCAAAAGCGGCCTGTCCCGTTAGGGCGGCGGCGGCCCGTTACAAGCAGGCAGAAAGCCCCGAAAGCCCCTAGAGCATAAAAAAGAGTAGCCGTGGGATGTTCCCAGGACCCAAAAGCTGCCTGTCCTAACGGTAAAAGCGACAGCCCGTTACGCTGGTAAAATGATGCGCGCGGACGGCCCCAGATCATAAAAAAATGGTCGTGGGGAATTTGCGCGAGCAAACTGCACAAGGGTAGGCGGCAAAGTGAGGGGAGGATGGGTGTTTTTTGAGATTGTATAACCCACTGACCGGCCCGAACGCAGTCAGTGGGCAGTGTGCAGTGTGAAATGTCAGTGTGAAGTGTTAAGTGTTAATGTTAAGTGGTCAGTTGGCAGTTGATAGTTGTTAGTTTAGTTTAGTCAGTGATACTTAGTTTTGCCAGGAGCGTGGCACAGTGAACTATTACATTATAATCCCGTCGTTGTTTAGTATTTAATTGTGAACCATTATAACTTTTAACCAGACTCAGTGTTTTTATTACGGAGTGTTCCCATAACCCTGAACAGTGATCCTTACAAGAACAGAGCAGCGCAGTAGGAGTTGAGTCGGAACAGTGCCGCGCCATTCCTCGGTCGTTCACAGAACTTTGTACGACGCTACCGTGTTCACCGAGACGGGTGCAGCAGGATCCTCTGTTTCCGCCGAGCTATCGCAGATGATAAGCTGCAGACTTGCGTCGTCTACAGTTTGCGTGTGATAAGCTGCAGACTTGCGTCGTCTACAGTTTGCGTGAACGACCGAGGAATGGCGCGGCACTGTTCCGACTCAACTCCTACTGCGCTGCTCTGTTCTTGTAAGGATCACTGTTCAGGGTTATGGGAACACTCCGTAATAAAAACACTGAGTCTGGTTAAAAGTTATAATGGTTCACAATTAAATACTAAACAACGACGGGATTATAATGTAATAGTTCACTGTGCCACGCTCCTGGCAAAACTAAGTATCACTGACTAAACTAAACTAACAACTATCAACTGCCAACTGACCACTTAACATTAACACTTAACACTTCACACTGACATTTCACACTGCACACTGCCCACTGACTGCGTTCGGGCCGGTCAGTGGGTTATACAATCTCAAAAAACACCCATCCTCCCCTCACTTTGCCGCCTACCCTTGTGCAGTTTGCTCGCGCAAATTCCCCACGACCATTTTTTTATGATCTGGGGCCGTCCGCGCGCATCATTTTACCAGCGTAACGGGCTGTCGCTTTTACCGTTAGGACAGGCAGCTTTTGGGTCCTGGGAACATCCCACGGCTACTCTTTTTTATGCTCTAGGGGCTTTCGGGGCTTTCTGCCTGCTTGTAACGGGCCGCCGCCGCCCTAACGGGACAGGCCGCTTTTGGTTCTGGGAAGGTCCCACGATTACTTTTTAGCGTTTTGGGGGCTGTCCGCAACAAATATATAATTATATATTTCGCAAAAAAATGCTGAGTCCATAGTTCAAGTCTCGATGGCGCTGTCTAGCCCAAACGATTCTGGGCAGGAAAAAAATACAAAAAGACGGTCTACGGGTTACTAAAATTTACTTTTATTTGTGTCAGATCAGGATGGCATGATTTGGGTTTGCTACCTGCCAAACATCAGACCCCGTATCATGGTCGGCCTTATCACGCGATAAGTGACAAGATAGAGCGTCCGTCTCGTTCTATGGAACGGTGTCAGCCAGTGACGGAATCTTTTCACTTATCGTGTGCTAAGGCCGTCCATGCTACGGGGTCAGGTTATATAGATAGAGGACTTTACGTTGGTAATTTTATTTATTGAGCACTGTTCATGCTTGCAAGGGCATAGTAAGTACCTAAATACTAGTGTTATTATTATTATTTTCGTATTGACGTGAGACATCATTCTGTTCTTGACACGTTTTATTTTTATTGACCCTGCACATCTCTGATAATATTACATTAATGTTCCTTTTTTTTTGTTTTGACGCTTCGAGACCGTATACATCTCTAAGATCATTAGAATAATTTTATTATTAATTGTATTTGGACGCTCAGATACCTTACACATCTCCGGGATATTAAATTAATATCTAATTCCTTATATCGCATGAAATGGATAATATTTTGCAATTTTGTTTTGTTTTCGTTTAGTGAGATTTAGTTTGTTAACCGTTTATATCGGTCTTTACCTTAATCTGCAAATTTAAGATGATTATTGTGTACGATAATGAAATAAATAAAACTATTGAGCTGATATCAACATATTCTTGTATTCAATACCCAACTGCTTAAGCGGTGACCATGTCACCAATGAGCTAACCTCTTGTGGTGCATTGGGACCAGCGTAGAATAGATTTAAAGTAGCTCTATTCTTATCTTAGTGTTTAATTTGACTTTGGTGGTGAGTATTTAGTTTTAGTTTAAGGTATTGTTTTGTATTTTTCACTATAAGTACCGTATTAAACATTTTTGTATGATTATAATTATTTGATTGTAACCGTTTGACAAGTAAAAGTGCCCTTGTGGCCTGTTTGGAATATAAAAAAATGATTTTGATTTTGATTGCTCTCAATTTGAGGTTCTTATTTTGTCCTCCTCGCAGGACCGGTCATTGTGGCGCTCTTTGTACGGGAAGCCTATGTCCAGCTGAGGACGTCTTTCGGCTGATATAACGATGATGATGATAAATAAATACCGACCTGGTGAAGAGATGGTAGACATTTTGCGTGTCAGGCGTGTAAGTCGTCTGGGCGACTGATCCCGAAATTACTGAAATGGAAACACCAAATTGTGAAAATACAACAGAATACATCCAAATTTTTAGTTCCGCGTAATTCTGACAGCTAGTAACATTTGACGTTTCAGGGATCGCAAACATTTTTTAACTACTTGCTTAAATTAGTTAATTTAGTTAGTTAGTAGTCGTTTTAATATCACGGTAAAAATTACATTCGCGAAACAAAGTATATCCCTGAACGACTACATCTAAACACAAGTGCTTTAGTTATCAATTTTCTTTCAAAAGGAACAGTCAAAAACGACGGTCAAAAAGATTCGTTCGAATGGCAAACGATATTTCCAGGTACTACAGGGTAGGCTAGTATGAGGTTTTTTTTACTGAGGTTACTCTTTTTGGGTGAACATTCTCTATATTATTTTAATGCAAATACCAAGCGAAGACACGGCACTATGGAAGTTACAAAGCCGAATCATGTTTGAAGGGCACGAGGTATTTCCATAAAGGAAACATTTCAGATCTAAAAATATTAAAAAATGAAGACTATCAAATACTACTTCTTCCCACTTTTTCTAGAGGACTCTCTAAAGAAATGTGTGTACGCTAATTAGGTACATATAAATTTACTTATTAAATAAACCTGACACAGAAAAACCGGATAATCAAGTCAATGTATAAAATACACTCGAAAACGCGAAAAGTTATAAAAAAAATCTATGAAAATGCCCCGCATTTTCTCACGTGGCAAGGTTAATATTTATTTGTAAGGCATTTATTTTCATACATAATTGCCAAGTCTTTAGAATACATTAATTAATACCGATTCAAAGTTGTTTTGTTTATTTATCGTATGACATTTTGGTCACTGGATTACATGTAAAGAAAGAAAGAAAACATTTATTCGTGGACAAAACAATGGGTATAAAACAAAACTCAGTACGTAAAAGTAAAAGTATTATGAGAAAGTAATAATAATAAAATTGACTATAGATTTCGTTTAGCCCTCCTTAAGTACCTACTCTGTAGCAAGTTCAGTAAGATGAGGATCTTCTTCGGAATTTTCAGGACGGATGGAGGCATCCGCCCTGAAAATTCCGATGTTCGGCATTCCAGAACCATGTGGTTGATCGGGGTTTCCGCACACACACACACACCGAGAGGAGTCGCACCAGCCATTTATAATTATAATAATAATTATTATATGATTTTATGTTTCGTATATAGTTTTTATATTTTACTTTTTATATAATTATTGTAAAAACCTAGCCTAAGATTGAAATTGAGTAGAGAATAATAATAATAAATCATTTATTTCAGGCAGTGCCCATAAATGTTAGTATGTACAAACTCTTAAATATTTAATGTTAGTAACACACAACGATCGTACAGAACATAAGAATCAATCAGCAGAGCAAGTATATATTAATATATTAATATTGTCACCAGTTGAAATCCACTTGACTGGAGTGAAGACCAACCCATCTCCTCAGCATGGGCGAGTTCAATCTCTCAGCGAACACCCTCAGGATGCTACTGGGGCTTATGCCAATGGCGGGCGTTCAAAGTTGTATACCTAACTCCAATTTGCCCACCCTGTAGTACAGTATTTTTAAGTAAGAGCTAGTTAATCGGACCTCGCACCATACCACATGGTCCATATTATTAAAATCTTAAAAGATTTGCAATTTATGTCAATCGCTGGAATGATATCCACAACATTTTATTCCTTACGTACGTCTTATTTTTTTACCGAATTAAAAAAGGAGGAGGTTCTCAATTCAGTAGTATTTTTTTTACCACGTAACGCATTGTACACACGTGAGGTAGATCTAAATGTCAAAGTTTATATGGAAAAATGACAGTTGGATTGTCCTAACGCACTTTCAGAACGTTACGTGATTACCTCTCTGAACTCCATGATTTCTGAGCCGATTCTTATAACAGTTATAACTGTTCTTTTGTTTGTAAGTATATGCTTCCAGGTTGGTCGCATTTTTTCATAAATGCAGTTGAATGATGGAATCTATGAGAATTGAGGGAAATCCTCAATTATATTAGACACGCGTGTAGAGATTTCGGTATTTTCTATTATAACTTGTGTATTTACACCCGGAAATCATAAATTTGGCGGAGTGGAATTGATGATGAAGACCACAGATGACTTATGGAATTCCTCAATTATGTACTTAAAACTATAAAAGTACGTCACAGGTTCTGATATGATTCCGTTGAAATAGCAACTAATGAAGTGCCAAAGGTGATCCTTGAGGAATCGACCGTCCTCTGCTATTATCGGCCCACATTGAGCGATTCGGTTTTTTTCTCTAATAATCAACGCATTTGCCCTCGGAAACTAGTTCATGTTCAATTAGAAAAGAAATGTGGAAATTCACGTGTCTTGGCGGAGTACTAAATTGAAGTCGGTTAAAACTTTATATTTAAAGTAAATTATTCAAGTCCAAGTGGTGCATTTTAAAATTAAACTAGGTATGTTTGAATGAAATAATATGTTTTTTTTTAATTTAAATAATAATCCCTATCCATTTTTTTTCTATTTGATTCTCACAACTTATTCAATATTTATTGGCCTAGCCGTAGGTACTAAGAAACGTCGGAATTCCACGTAATTAAAATTAAGGGGATGCTGGCCGCGTCTCCTCCCGCATTTGGGTCATACACAGATTTAGGTTCGCATCTTTCCTGTGGACATTATCAAAGTTAAGAGTCCAAACAAAAATTAGACTTCATAGCCCTTAACTTTGATAATGTCCACAGGAAAGATGCGAACCTAAATCTGTGTATGACCAAATTTACAGAGAAGCCACGGGACAAAGTATATCACATGGCCCATCCGTTATTCTAATGTGTGAGCTGCCCAAGTCGCGAGCCTGTCTTTTTCTTAATTCTGATTCAACAAAAAAAGCTGTATAGTTATTGAACTGACTCAACTTTATTTATAGAATTGGTTGTGAAATGCAACCTGTAGAGGAGAACAGCCGGACAAACGCCGTTTTTTTTGGAGAACTCATTCGCTTCGCTCGGTCGTTCAGCCAGTGTTGTGTTTTTTTAATCAGATGAGTAGATCCGGAGATTCCCTTACAAAACAACAACCTCACAGACGGTGGTGCAATAAATGATTGATTGAGATTATGATGATTAAGATTTTGATTAGGCTTTTGACTCACAGTTGCAAAGAGAGCTTACTGATGCTGTACCGCCTCCGCACCGAATCATAATCATAAAGCCAACACAAGGAAGTACCTAAGCTATTGGAATAATGAGATGTTCTAATTATATACAAGCTTTTATTCTACCTGCCCTGTTAGTATGTATGGGACCCACTTCCCGGTGACCAATTGAGCTGAAATTTTGCGTATAAGTCTAGTTTAGATGGCAATTCAAAATTATGGTACCATCGAGCTGATCTGATGATGGAGACAGAAGGTGGCCATGGGAATTCCGTACTTTAACCGACGTAACCCCGTTGAGTTTGGGCTCGTTAGAATCGTCTCAATGAGTAGTTGATGATGATAAGATGGTATACAGAAAAGTACAGTCGGCAATTAAAGGTTGTACCAAAAATGATTTTTTTGATAAACTTATTGTTACCTGAGAACGCAGCGCACGCCAGAAAAACTAGAGTCAACGCCATCACTTCTAATTTTCTAACTGAAAATTTTTTTAGTTATCACTATTTTATACTGATATTTTATCAATTATATCACACGATGGCTTTAGATATCTTCTTAATCCGTTAAAATTAAGTCATGTTTTCCGTATTTTGGTTACGTAGCAAAATATCTAACACCGATAGTAATAACTATCGTCCGTATATTACCGTACCGTACCGTATACTACCGTATATTTGTATCGAGAGTAATAACTCTCGATAAAAATATACGGTGTGGCCTATAACAGCAGCAAACATTAAAGTAAGGCACCACAGTATAACACTGGACGCTTATGCAATTTAATAGTAATTATATAGTCTCTGAATTTCCATTTTTATCCCTTTCAGACCCGGCCAATACAATCGTGCGGGTTGATTACATTTAATTTTCAAATCAAAAACATGTCAATACTTCATTTTGCGTTAGCATGGATTTTGTTTTACGGGTGTGAAAGGGTTATGGGTTTGGTCAAATTTTACAATATTATTTGGCACAATAAAATGTAGAATAATATCCATTTCATTAGATTTAAGTTGACTTAAGAAAGCATTTACAAAAAAGTTTTGAAGTGAAAACTTCTTTAGCGGCGCTGTGCACTTTTTGTGATGGGGAAAAATTTTTAAACTCGTCAAAGGTCACGTAACCGTAAGATGTCACTTGACCGTGAGATTCGAGAGATTGAAAATTCGTAAGACCGTGACCTGATCGAAAAACTGTTACAATGTCATTGTTTTTTCTAGATAAGATAAGATACGTTTATTGACAAAAATGTGTACATTGAACGTGTACATAAGATGTTATAAATTTTTTGTGTTACGCATAATTACCCCTTAATATGAATATTCATTTCAATCATAGAAACATTTGCATTCTAATTCTGTTTCAGTAAAAAAGTACTGATTAGTTTAATAAACCACCGTTTCATTATTTGCGCCTGACACAGCCCACAGTCTGTATGTCTATAACCCTTTTAGACCCGGCCAATACAATCGTGCGGGTTGATTACATTTAATTTTCAAATCAAAAACATATGTCAATATACTTCATTTTGCGTTAGCATGGATTTTGTTTTACGGGTGTGAAAGGGATAATCTCGAAAACCTAAATTAATAATTTCAATAATATACATATACAGAAAAATAAAGTAATCTACGGTAGCCTAGTGCGGCTGTCAATCGGCGGTAGGTGCTTCGAATCCCAACTCGCCCCAGTTAGTTTTTTCGGAACTTATGTACGGAATATTTACCGTTAGATAATCGGTGAAGGAAAAGCATCGTGAGGAAACCGGTCTAACCCCAATAAGGTCTAGTTTTCCCTCTGGGTTGGAAAGTCAGATGGCAGTCGCTTTCGTAAAACTAGTGCCTTAGCCAAATCTTGGGGGTTAGGTGTCAAAGCGGACCCCGGGCTCCTTTCGGGCCACAACCGGGAATAACGCTAGGATGATGATGATCTTAAATCTATGATTAGGGCTAGGTAAATTTGCCGTACATAAGTTCCGAAAAACTCATTGGTATAGTTGAGATTTTCTGAATTGGACTGATCTTCTTATCATCATAACAATAGCATTCAAGTCTAACAATACGACTGTGTGGTCGGACGCGTGTTATTTTTAGCAACAAAAAGGTTAGCGCCACATAAAGTGTTCATTGTATAATGAACTCTTATCGTCCTAGTCAATAGATTCAGAATGGACTAAAAGATAAAACAACCCGCTCCCAGCGAGCCAGGTACAAGGCGCTGTGTGTGGTATTTTATCTCGTAGCTAATTTGGAATCCATTGTATAAGAAGATAAAGATTCTTAAAGATTTTTTATATTGGGGGACAATCTTACACAAATCGACCTAGTCCCAAACTAAGCAAAGCTTGTACTATGGGTACTAGACGACGATAAACATACTTATATAGATAAATAAATACTTAAATACATAGAAAACATCCATGACTCAGGAACAAATATTCGTGCTCATCACACAAATAAATGCCCTTACCGGGATTCGAACCCAGGACCTCTTGCTTCGTAGGCAGGGTCACTACCAACTAGGCTAAAGCGGTCGTCAAGATAGATAGAGTTAATAAAATTAAAATGTCCATTCATGAGCTCAGTTCAAATAATTTAAACTATCGAGTCGGGATTCGAACCCACGACCGCCACTTGACCGCCGTATGCCTGATCACTAGGCTACCGTCGTAGCTTTAAGAAAAACAAACTATGGTAAGAAAAATATTGTAAGTATATGAAGATGCTAAACTATTTAATACCTACTGATCGTGTACAATATTTATGAACAAACTTAATCACCACAATTTCCAAAGGTCCCATTTAGATATAAGTTTGTAAGTGTACAATTTGTGTGTAATTTATAAATCAAAGTGCAAATTTATTCCTTTAACTAGCTCTTGCCCGCGACTTCGACCGCGTAGAACTTGTTGCCTTAGAAATATGATTATCTTAAGGGATTATTTCCCAGATAAAAAACTATCCTATATCCTTCCAAGGGTCTCAAATTATCTGTACCTACGGAAAATTTCATCTAAATCTGTTCAGGTGTGAAAGATGCGATGAGATCGTTAGTTTAAATTGCTAAATCTAAATTGAAAACTCCGTTTTTTAAAATATGGATATCTTGTAATCATCAACAGACGTTTCTGCTTAAATTGTATATTGTTTTATAATGAATAGCTTCTGTCCGCGACTTTGTTCGCGTTGACTGTTTTTTTTTCTTTATTACTTATGCATTAGAATCTATGCACACTGCGTTTTTTAAGCGTTTGTGTCGTCAGCAGCGGCAGTGGGTATCAGCACAAACAGTTATTCGCAGCTGATGACTCGCGAGCACGAGACGCACAGCTGCCCGTGACAGAAGCAGTCCGTGCGCAGATCGACGCCGGCTGCGCGGAGAGTCTGCACCTACGACTTCTTTACGGTCATAGCGAAGAACACGCTCACTGGAAACTGCAATCGCTTGAACTGGAACGGGAAGTTGTTCGGTATCAGTGAAATGCGCGGTATAAATACAGCTTCCCCAGCACCGCAGCCCGTAAAGATCTGAGCCTCGATGAGATTCCGCTGCAGTCTCACTACCTTCAGGCGGGTGCCATTACACAGCTTCGGCGGAGATAGGTTCCGAAGCAGCATAATAGGGACTCGGATCTTCAGGGTCAAAGTAGTAGTCTCTCTTGTGAACTATGAGCCATCGCGTCTAAACGTGCTTCGTTGTATCTTTCCAGAACTGACTATACCCGAAGTACCCATGTTTCGGAAGCGCTGGATTCTATATAACGATCACGGTCCGCGGCTACATGCGCCCCACGATCGACGTCACTTTCCTGAAATGAAATATCTCAGCGCTTTAGTTTATCGCCCTTAGTAAGCGAGAAATGTATTATTACTATACATACCTAAATCCATCATTTGCTAGAAAATATTCTTCCTACATACCTGCGATCTTGTCACTGAGGTACGACTTCTCTGAGAGGTCAAGCGGTCTTCTTGTTGTGTAAATGTTTCAGAAGCCCGAGAATCCGCTGTTAATCTTGTTTCACGCTCCGTAATAGTATCGGAAGCTCGCGACAACGAATGGCGTTCACGATCGTGGCCGAGACGTGCTTCCCTATCTTCACTACTTTCAAGGAATCTAGAAGCCCGGGAAGCTTATTCGGACTCCTGAGATCTTACCACTCGTTTTCTGGCGGCCTCTCTAGAAATTCTTGTCAGGTTCGATCTCTTTCTTGAAGGCATTTTGAGTAATAAATAACGTTTTTGGGGACTTTTGACACATAATTTTGTGATTTGACAGAATAAAATGAACGTGTGAGTATCTACTCTACATTAAAAAAATCTATTTATATACAAAAACATACTTACTAAATTAAACCCCAGTTTTTGCACCCTTATCTTTATAATTTTTATAGCCTATTGCGTGGCCGAAGATCCATTGAACGTTTTAGTGAAAGTTGCATATTAATCCATTCGATAGTTTTCCCATGATACCCGGACAAAACAGACAAACAGAAAACATAACACTCCTTTTCGTTCGTTGGGCTGTCGTATTAATAAACAGATAGAAAGACGACTTTATCCAAATATTCTCAAATTTCGCCTGTGGGTCACCGTAACTCCATCAAACTTTTTTATACGTTTAATATGGTTTGTTGGAGTTCAGAAGCCGACAAAAATCTGGAGTATGACCTTCTAAATGCGTGGAAATTGGTGAAGTTCTGCATCGCGCTATTGAAATTTTTAATGTATGTTGTATAAATAAAATTTCCTTCAAGCCCTACTTTTTATGTCTCACTGACAACCTCAACGGACTTTTACATTTATTATATGTAGAGATTATCTTATGGCCGTTTCCAATAATCAATCCACCGATAATTATTTTAGTAAACAAGATGCATGAAATTGCAAGATGAGTTATAATTACTTTTTTTTTTAATTTTCGCTTATTTAATTGTAAATTCATGTACATGCATAATTCCAAAGGTGTTACAGTTTAAAAAAGTTGGTCCACGACATGCCCTGTAAGGGCACACAACAATATCCTACAACTAAAAAAAAATGACAAAATTCATAATACTCAAGTCAAGATTGATACAAATCTGGCCTGAACACGTTATAAATAAACCTACACTTTTGCCAAAAACAATGTATAAATTATAAATTCTTAGTAACTACTTATCTCAACCCAAAGCGTAAAGTAAGTATGCACGCCACTAAACCAGGGGGCCTAGACAAGGTTACAATCGACAAGCGCTAACGCCAATAGAAAACTAATAAAATTTATGGGAACGTCTTTCCCCCTGCGATCAGGAAAGCCCCGAGCAAATTCGTTTTTAAGAAATCTGTGCGTGATTTCTTTGCTGGCAGATCCGAGTAGACTGAAGATTACATATTTGAAATTTCGCTTGTATGTATGCATGTAGTATATATTTATTTGTGTATGTAAGTATTTATTTTATTTATGTATATGTATTTGTGTAAATATGTTGTATATAGGACTGCCGTAATGTTATTATTCTTTTCAGTTGTTATTTGCACTGCCCACAATCTTTTCCGCTTTGCCTTAAGGTTTGACTGGTAGAGAATGCCATTTGGCATTAAGTTCGCGTTTTGTACGGTAAGTTTTCTTTTGTGCAATAAAGTTTAAATAAATAAATCTGTTATGATGTTAACGAAAAGTGTCGTCGGCATCTGTCATTCCCCTACATTTCATTATTTTCTATTGGCGTTGCGTGCTTGTCGATTGTAATGAGACGGTTCTGAACACCTGCCTCGATTTTAGAGTAGGAATTGCTCGATTTAAATGGTAGGCGTTTTCGTTGGGACTTTGCTATTTAATTACGATGCTTTAAAAAGGCTTTTTAATGAATGTTGTTAAATTATAGAAATATTCTTAGAGTTGTCATTAATAATGATTTAAAATAATACGTTAAAACAAACATTTGTAGGATCCACATATTTTGGGATTGAATAGGTCGAGGTCTATTGTTTCCATTGAATACTTTTAATCTGTGCAATAAAGCAAATATAATTCTTTACATATTTCTTTTATGTAAAGTAACGTGTAGTTTGAAATGGTAGTAGATGGTAACCTAGGCATTGAATATCATCATACAGCGGGAACTAGAAATTGTGTTTCGACTGGTTTCGACTTGTATGGCTTGGGGCCGACATAGTGGCGCCAACAGTACCCGCAGAATAGCAAGAAATATGTATGATGGCGACGACGTCGTAGGGCGCATGCGTTTAGATACGCTATAGCAATGATCATAAGGACTTTTATCGGTTGGGAGTCCATGTTACAGTGGTTCTGGTGTCGGCGAGGGTTTTTAAGGCGGTGCGACGGGGAAGCGTTCACTTTTCACGGGACACGGACGAAGCAACACATCTCTTCACACGGGACGCGGGCGAGACTTCATCTTCCTTCGAGGCAGCGACGGGCCAGGCAGATCTTCAGGCAGAGTCTTCCTGCGGGTTGCGGAGCTTCGAGGCCTCCCCTCGAGCAATATCTTCGGCTGATTTGGTAAATTGGGTGGATCCAGCGAGCCCAATCCCTGGTAGGATTTTAATTTAACTTTACTTTAATCTACCAGAATGTGTGGTTAGCCTGCGTGTCTATTTCCAACATTATCATATCTAATCATTAGCAATGATTGTTGTTTGATTGCATAAATTACGGATTGCCACGTGTGTATTTCAAGTGTGGATCGGTGTTGTAACTTTGTATCTACCGACATTCAAGAGTGCGGGATTAGTACGCAGTTTTCTTACTATTAATAGATATTTTATTTAGCTTATCTAGTGTATTGTGTACGATTGGTGCCGTAATATCCTAATATATTAGGATTTAGTTATTTTAGTACGGTTAGTTCCTGGATTTAGCAATTAATCTACGTATGATTCGCGAGATGCTGCAGTAAATCGGTGTAAATCTGGTTAGTAAATAATCGTGATTGAGTATCTCGGTCCAGTATCACGGATGTGTCATTAGCACCCAAGAGTGTGAAATATTATTATATTATTATTATTGGGCTACCTTATACAATACTCCTTTTGCTAGGTAATTGTTTAAGATGAGTTAACATGTTTCCGCCCGGGAGTATATTAGTTATTGTGGGTAGACAGCGTCCCGTTAATATCTGGATACTACATTTTATGAAAGTTGAATGGAAACGTTTCTAGTTTTACGTTTTACCGAGGGATTATGGTATGGAATCTTCAATAATAACGGTGTGAGCGAGATGGAGGCTAATTGCCAGTTGTGAGGTTCCTTTGTGCATTGTCGTATATCTATCAATCTTTCGACTATAAAGGTGCTGCGCCCACTGCAATTAAGGCTGGGATGGTTCGTTGGACCTATCACACTACCGCCTTAGCAATATCTAGGACGAAGCGGAAGTCAACTATTATTTATTTCAGTATTTCAACATCATCATTCAAAATCTTCATCATCATCAGATTCGTAGTGGTTTAGGACGCCCACCGTTGTACGAAACTTCCCAATAGAAGCGACAAAAGTCTAGCGTTAAATATATATTTTTATTTGGATATTTTGACAATAAGTTTTATGAACTTATTGTTCCGAAGTAGTAATGTAAGTTAAGGTTGTAGGTATGTAAACGAATTTATTGTATGATTTTATTAACGTGTAATTTTCTTTCCATAGTACGTCACCTCTTCTCACCTTTCGAAAAGCACCTGGGTCTACTCTCACACAGCGACGGGTCCTTCCACTAGATACACGATCGCGTTTTGGCCACCACTTCAGAGCAAGCCACGACTTTATTTTATCGGCAGGTTCAGTTAGGATACTTTAGACTAGGTTCCAAGGATAATATCTTCAAGTCTAATTTACGGTTCTAATTAAAGTGTGTTCATCATTAGTAGGTACGGAGCTAGCCATTTTCGTTTGATCCGCTTTGCTTTTGGACTAGCATTCCTAGGAGACAAAGTGGATTCCTTAATGAATTCTAGCTTGAATTTGTTGGGACAAATAACAAAAGTTTCTCTAGCATTAGGATAGTTCGATCTAGATTAGAGTCTTAAATTAACAAAGTTATTAATTTATTAGGCCGGGACTAACCTTATTGTTTTATTCGCTTTGTTATTGGGTTAGTATTGTCTAGGAACCAAAGCGAATATCCTATGAAACCTAGCTTGATTTCATTGGATTAAATAATCAAAGTTTCTTTAGCTTCAACATAAAATACTACGTTCAATGTTTAATGACTAATAAATAAAGATTTGTTTCCCCTCATTACTTGTTTAATTATTTACCTTTAGCTACACCTACAGGTAGGCTACCCTTTCAGCTAGGCTTTAGGTTAAGTTCAGAATAGGTAATATAGGTCATAGACATTAGGTAGGATCGTCACATTTTGATGACGGGATCGTCACATTTTGTTGGCCGTTACCAGGAACAGTCACATTTTGGGGCCGTGACCAGGACATCACTTTTTGGAGGGCCATTACCAGGATCAGTCACCTTTTGACTGTGACTGAGGATCAGTGAATTTAGGGTTAAATTCATCTTTTAGTCGTGGCTTGCTCTGTGCTAGGGTTAATGTTTTATTTTTTACCATCACCCGTGCTGTGTGAAGGTTAACTAATTGTTTTATTGCAGCTTGTGCTGTAGTGGGTCACTAGACCCACATTTTGTTGCCGCTAAATGGGTAGAAAGGTGAGAGGATATGTGTGATTTTGCTTTTGTTGCTAATGTTATTGTTTTCAGGGATATTTTGTTTGTATTGTTTTTTACGCAAAAGGTAGTGAAACGGTTAAATTTTGCTTTGTTATTGTCGAACTATGTCTCGTTATAATTATGCATAGGATCGTCATTGATTTGGGTATAAAAGCCGGGGTTGTTAGTCTTATAAAGGCAAAATTAGTTCCGACGTAAAGCTTGTAGAATTGGGGGGAGATCGGGTTCTTCTGTGCCGGGGAAGGACGTGTTTCACTCGCTTAGCGGTGACCACGTGTGTAATTGCGTAAAGGGTTAGATAAAATTAGTGCCTACGCCAAATGTATGAGGTTGGGGGGCAGATAGTCTATACTTGCCGTGTGGGGGACTGTGGCCTCTCGCGCCGTCGCGCCGCGTGCGTGTTCGCGATAATGTTTAGGTATACACTTTATTTACATTTTAGGTAGATACTTGAATACTTTAATAACTATCTATGTTGCATATAGCTAATATTTAATTATTTATGTGTCCTTTATTTACTTAGCTACGCTTATCATTAATTGAAATCACTTATTTAATTTTGTAACGCAAAGCTTTACCATTTGCATCAGAGATCGTCAACCTTTTCGTTAAGGTTTAGGTTTATTCTTGGTACCTAGTTAGTAGTTAAATATCTTCAATCTTTAAGAAACATTATCTAGAATCTATTTAGAACTAAAACTTGCTATTAGGTCTTTGCAACATTGCTATGATTCGTAATATTATGTGAAAATACACTAGAAGTAGTTTTATAGTTAGATGTTTAGGTAGATCAGACAAACTAACCTAGAGGTTGGTCTATCATGCTAGGTATGTGGTTCTTAAGTTAAGGAATAGGAGGTAGCTTTCTTAGCATTGTACGATTTGATAGATTTTGGAATTTTTGAGATAAGTTGTATCAACCTAAAGTAATTTTAGTAAGACTCGTCTCCGTTTACATAATAAGGTTACATATTATTCTTTTATACATATGAAATTAGGAAATCTTTTACTCTAATATTATTATTAGCGTACAGATATATCGATTTTCTCATAATTTAAGGTCTTAAATGTGGCGCGCCACTTACCCGCGAGTGCTAGTTGCATACCCCTGCTTCAAGTAAAACTTACATTCACACACATTCACGTCACATTTCCGTTTAAATTCAAGTATAGGTACATATTTTTGTATTAGGTTGTTTATTTGTTTTCTTAATATCAACACATTATTGTAAAAGTAAGTTTCGGTGTGTATTTGTTTTGTTTGAATGAGATTTTAGTTGAGAAATACCTAAATAGTCGTTAGGAAACAGTATTGTGGGGTTTTTGAGAAAACTAACTACATTTATGCACAGTTTGATTCGAGAATTGTAGGGATTGATAGTAGAATATAGATATTATTTTAGCCAGACATTAACTAGCTGGGAGGTAGTTACACATACATCGGGTTCGTAATAATCGTTGTTTGTGTTTTGGTACAACATACAATGAGGTAGTGCTAGTATAATTAGGTTAAATATCTATTTAGTAAGTAAGTAGGTAAGTACCTATTTCATCAGGGTCAATGCACTTTAAGGCATAAGGAATTCGCGAACGTCTAGTTAGAGAGCAAGTCAATTAGGTAAAACTACGAGTCGTATAGATATGGTAGGTTATAGACATCGGAAGGTATCGAGGGGTTTATAGGTAACTAGGTATGATAGAATTATTTAATGTGGCCGGCTATTATAACATTGTTATGGGATTTTGAATCTTGTGATTTGAGAGTTGCTTTTGAATGGGAAATTTTGACGTAATCCGGCCGACTCAAATAATTTCAAGTAGGGATGGTATTTAGCAGTGCTTGGGGAAAGTGATTATAGTGATTAATAACTGATTATAGTGGTTGTGTAAGTATTCGCCATTTTCTTGCAATTTTAGTGCAATAATTATGAATGAAAGGGTTTATTGCGTACCTATTGTAATGTATTGGAATTTAGTCCTAGGTAGTGTCTAGGTGAGGAGTATGAAGATCACGCCACTCCGGGTTCCAGTTTAGGTACCTATTTGCGTTGCATTTCCGCATTTTAGACCAAATTTCACATCAATGGTTTTAAACATGGGGTGTACGTACTATTATTTCCATACGGCTCTGTAGGGCAGATGTAAATACCGGTAGTTATCTAAGATTTGACACGGTCAATTTACGATTGTTAGTTATCTACTTTAAGTAGCAGCGAATTTATAAAAGAATAGGTTGTAAAAATGGGTTGGTTGAGTTGACATAGTGAGACTTGGTTAAATCGATTTTTCGGTCGCGAAGACCGCTGTATTGCAGATTTCATCGAAATCGTTAAAGCTTTTTCCGAGAACGTGTAAACAATATTTATTCGACAGGTTATCGTTTGTACGAAGGTAAATGAAATATTGTAGGTTGTAGGAAATTAAATTGGCTTCAGGATGAAAGAGTTAGTGAATGGTGAGCTAGGCAGACCGATGGGTTGTTTGCCACCATTGTGGTAAAAGCTGTTTTGCAGATAATTTTAAGAAGTTGGTTCCATGAACATTTTGTGACGGTGTGATTTAGGTACTTTAGTTTTAGTTTAGTGCTTGTAGGATTTATAATACTTACGAAGAGTATTTGAACAAGTGAGCGAAGCGAACGAAGTTTTCCAACTTGGCTTAGTCAAAGATTATATTGTATATCGTGTATCATCCGTCCGTCCGTCCGACTGAATTGAATAAGTGAACGAAGCGAACGAAGTTTTCCGACTTGGCTTAGCCAAAGATTATATCGTGAATCTGTCCGTCCGTCCGTCCGACTGAATTGAACAAGCGAGCGAAGCGAACGAAGTTTTCCAACTTGGCCTAGCCAAAGATTATATTGTATATCGTGTATCATCCGTCCGTCCGTCCGACTGAATTGAATAAGTGAACGAAGCGAACGAAGTTTTCCGACTTGGCTTAGCCAAAGATTATATCGTGTATCTGTCCGTCCGTCCGTCCGACTGAATTGAACAAGCGAGCGAAGCGAACGAAGTTTTCCGACTTGGCTTAGTCAAAGATTATATTGTATATCGTGTATATCGTCTATCCGTCCGTCCGACTGAATTGAACAAGCGAGCGAAGCGAACGAAGTTTTCCGATTTGGCTTAGCCGAAGATTATATAATGAGTTCGGATGTCTGTCTGTCACTTCTCCTCTGCAAGTCGCGTTTTTTTTTTATATCGTGAAATTTTGTGCACAGATTTTAGATGCTTTAATGATGTAGATTCTAGAACGTCAAAAGACTTGTTCGTGTATTCTACAGCTCACCGCCGAGGCACTAGATATAAGATAATGGTATCGGACTTGATCATTACAAATTTTGGTGTTAAGATATCACAATTATTTACGTGGGTTTTAGTTCACATTCCGGGGGGCAGCGTGTTAGCAATTGTAGGTATCTAATCCATGTTTGACTTGAGGTCTCACTTGAGTGATGCAGTTGGGTATCTACCTAACTATTATACCTATGTAGTTCAGGTAATAATTATTATAAGCATTTTATCTTGATATTAGGTCGTAACATAGAATAAAAAAATAGTATTTGTACTAGAATACGGCCCTATTTTGTAACTTGTTTTAATGTTCACGCACAAACATATTTTGACACCGCGAGGCGTAGTAACTAAGTGTAGGTAGAAGGTCTAGTTTCGTGACAGGTGACCGACTGGGTGAGCCGCATTAGCGCATAGCGAAGAAAAGGTACAGGATAATATCTACTCTGTTCATGACCACGTAGCTGCCAATTTTACGACACAAACAATATCTTTCGTTTTGTCACAATCAAAAGGTTAATTACTGCAGTAACTTGATGATTTAGTTCTATATAGGGAGGTTACCATATAGTAGTATAGTATAATAATTTCATTTTGCGCCAATATAGGAGGGTGATATAGGCCAGTGGTACTATATAACAATGGAAAAATGGGACCAGTTTTACGTCATGATTTTAGGTACTCATAACCTGTAACATAAATGGTATAAATGCTATAAATGGTAAGGTTAATGTATGTATGTATGTATGGATACTGTAGATTTTGTGTGACATTTTCTCATGGTTATGTAGATAGTATGGTTAATAATATTATAGGTCATCCGGACTTATAATTGGGTAACGAAGTTCGACGCGCGCGGGTTTTGTTTGTCAGTAGGGCAGTAGGTATGGTAGCAACTTATTAGTAGTAATAGGAAATTCAGTATTTCAGTAAATATCTTTGTTTTATCACCTATTAATTCGGGTTATCAGCGAGTGTTAAGAAAATTGGTTGTCGTACTACGCTAAGTATAACGGGGTTAAATAATCAACTTGTGGGTAAAAGTACGTTGTTGTAAGTAGGTTTCGTATTTTGGGTCAATATAGATATTCAAGATGGCGGAACCGACTTATTGGGAAAAGATGGTCTTTATATCGGATTCGACTAATTTGTGGTCGTAGGTTTTCAACTTGAAGTTCAAATTTGAGTCAAGGGCGACGTCGTTACGACGATATATTAGCAGTTGCTGGAAATCAAGTAGAATTTCCATCATTTTATGAGTATCAATTGTTGGGCATGTAGGTATGTTATCGGGATGGCCGTGATCGTCTAGTGGTTAGGACCCTACGTAAATCGGTAAATCTTAGTAGGTATTAGAACTTCATAGATTTCGAAGTACGAGTATACTTGTAGATAGTTAATATTTAATGAATTGATATATTGTACGGATTTTGGTATTTACTGGATAGGTGGTGTTACAGAAAATAATATGGCGTTAAAGTCATTTAAGTTTAAATAGTGGGGGGCAGAGTTAGACTATTGGGAAATTCTTAAAAGGGGCGTGGTTTAAGTTTAAATATTTGCAGGTTAGGATAAGAGGGTAATGTAAGTTTGGCTTGCTGTCTTTTTATAATTTACAAGCGGATGAAGGCCGGGTCGGTTCACTGTGTGTGTAGGGTTGTACGAGCCAGATTTATCGGTGAACTTGTTTCTGTTAATAAAGAAATAAGAAGTTGTTTTTTGCATAATATGGAAATCGTGATAGTAAAACGTCAAAATTTTCGTATGTAAATAAGAGTAAAATATATTTTGCAATCGTACTATTTTTTTATCTTGCTTCGTATCGTATTTTTGCAAAATGTATAATTTTGATTACATATAATGTACTTAAAATATACATGTCGACTCACTTAGTGTAATAACTTGGGAAAAGCATTAATTTTAATGTGATTGTACTGTCGAGTTCGACTAATTGGTCTAAGTTGAGCGAAAGATATTTGAGTTAAAGTAATCTGTTTGTGAAAGTATGATTAGTGTATACAGGTATGAAAGAGATGTATGAGTCGACATAAGAGACAGTCTTGCAAGGGATTATGTGAGATAAGAATGGACTTCTACCAGTTGGTCGAGATTCAAGGTACAATCTAGGTTTGTTGGTATTTGGTCTCTCCAAAAATATTTACACCAGTGTCTCCACGGTTATAGTTGGTTAGGTTACAGTCAATTTTTATGACAAAGTCCATTCTGTGACTGACCGTCGTGACATTATACTCCACAAGAAGCTAAGCTTATCATCTTCCAACACATCTCCTCTTGAAAAAGGTATTTCCGACACCAATTTCTTCAGGATGATTTGTCAACGAACAGTCATTTTGAAATGATTTATATTTCTGATATTGGAAATATTTAAGGCCACCTGGGCTGTTACTTTTTACTCCTAATTCATTTGCAAGTCATAGTTGTAACTATGTGAAAGGTTCAATGAACATGAATTAATATAATTTTAGTAAGGCTGTTATTTATGCGCGATGGCAGAGTGTTGCGATTTTTGTCTATAAAGTAGTTTCCAACGTATAATAGAGTAGATATAACATTTTTTTTAGCATTGCTAGACAGGTGTTGACGCATGTAGTCGGGTTCCCCAAGGATGTCACGGTACATCGGGATCACAAATTGCACTACGAATTTGACTGTATGCAACAGGGCCATGTTGGGCATAGTTTGCAAAACGCGATCGACATAATTGTTATAGTTTTCTTTTTGCTTGGTGTTTTGGCGGTATTATCCTTATCATTGTCAAAAAAGATGTTTTGATAGTGCTGTCAGGGCATTCAAGGGGTAACCCAAAGTACCCAGTAGTTTGGACATTTTGCCATCTGTATGAAAGCGGTCTGAAGTCGGATATCTCAGTCAAGTTGAAACATTCTCCATGAAATTGTTTGATTATGTGATTATTAACGTAAACCAGAGGCCTTCTATTCGTTGGGGGAGGTTTTGCGGTATCATCGACCGAGATATGTGGTCTAACCTGGGTCAACAATAGAGCCTGAAGGAAATTTGGGGGCACAGGGTGATATTGTAACATCGGATTACGTATGTCTATCGGACTCACAACCTGGTACTCTTGGCGGGTAGAGGCGGCCTGGAGAGACGTTTTCTTGTTAAGTGGGAAGGTTTTGCATATTATCGACCGAGATATGTGGTCTAACTTGAATCAACGAATGCCTGAAGGATTTCGGAGGTTTGAGGTAATATATAGAATGATTGTATATAGTTTTTTTGCTAAATCACTGTCAAAAAACGTAATGGTTAAACACACATCACATCTTAATATGCACTTGTTGGAGGGATTGATATATCAACAAATTAAAACTTTCCAAGTTAAGGGGTTGAATTTTATCGGTTTTCTACTGGGGAGTTAAGTAATTAACACAGCGAATGGATTCGGTCTTCAATTAGTTTTAGTTATTTTGTTTCAATGCCATGTGAGGACAGCAGGTTAAGGATTATATGTTTTTTGTGAAATACAGGGGTTCACAGAGAGGTCGCAATTCCTTGTCAACTGTTAAGTGGTATACTAATATTGTGATAATGCTTCGTTTGAAATCTTAGATTTCTCGCTGTGCATTATCATGGGGCAGAATGAGACGGTTCTGAACACCTGCCTCGATTTTAGAGTAGGAATTGCTCGATTTAAATGGTAGGCGTTTTCGTTGGGACTTTGCTATTTAATTACGATGCTTTAAAAAGGCTTTTTAATGAATGTTGTTAAATTATAGAAATATTCTTAGAGTTGTCATTAATAATGATTTAAAATAATACGTTAAAACAAACATTTGTAGGATCCACATATTTTGGGATTGAATAGGTCGAGGTCTATTGTTTCCATTGAATACTTTTAATCTGTGCAATAAAGCAAATATAATTCTTTACATATTTCTTTTATGTAAAGTAACGTGTAGTTTGAAATGGTAGTAGATGGTAACCTAGGCATTGAATATCATCATACAGCGGGAACTAGAAATTGTGTTTCGACTGGTTTCGACTTGTATGGCTTGGGGCCGACATAGTGGCGCCAACAGTACCCGCAGAATAGCAAGAAATATGTATGATGGCGACGACGTCGTAGGGGGGGGGCGCATGCGTTTAGATACGCTATAGCAATGATCATAAGGACTTTTATCGGTTGGGAGTCCATGTTACAGTGGTTCTGGTGTCGGCGAGGGTTTTTAAGGCGGTGCGACGGGGAAGCGTTCACTTTTCACGGGACACGGACGAAGCAACACATCTCTTCACACGGGACGCGGGCGAGACTTCATCTTCCTTCGAGGCAGCGACGGGCCAGGCAGATCTTCAGGCAGAGTCTTCCTGCGGGTTGCGGAGCTTCGAGGCCTCCCCTCGAGCAATATCTTCGGCTGATTTGGTAAATTGGGTGGATCCAGCGAGCCCAATCCCTGGTAGGATTTTAATTTAACTTTACTTTAATCTACCAGAATGTGTGGTTAGCCTGCGTGTCTATTTCCAACATTATCATATCTAATCATTAGCAATGATTGTTGTTTGATTGCATAAATTACGGATTGCCACGTGTGTATTTCAAGTGTGGATCGGTGTTGTAACTTTGTATCTACCGACATTCAAGAGTGCGGGATTAGTACGCAGTTTTCTTACTATTAATAGATATTTTATTTAGCTTATCTAGTGTATTGTGTACGATTGGTGCCGTAATATCCTAATATATTAGGATTTAGTTATTTTAGTACGGTTAGTTCCTGGATTTAGCAATTAATCTACGTATGATTCGCGAGATGCTGCAGTAAATCGGTGTAAATCTGGTTAGTAAATAATCGTGATTGAGTATCTCGGTCCAGTATCACGGATGTGTCATTAGCACCCAAGAGTGTGAAATATTATTATATTATTATTATTGGGCTACCTTATACAATACTCCTTTTGCTAGGTAATTGTTTAAGATGAGTTAACATGTTTCCGCCCGGGAGTATATTAGTTATTGTGGGTAGACAGCGTCCCGTTAATATCTGGATACTACATTTTATGAAAGTTGAATGGAAACGTTTCTAGTTTTACGTTTTACCGAGGGATTATGGTATGGAATCTTCAATAATAACGGTGTGAGCGAGATGGAGGCTAATTGCCAGTTGTGAGGTTCCTTTGTGCATTGTCGTATATCTATCAATCTTTCGACTATAAAGGTGCTGCGCCCACTGCAATTAAGGCTGGGATGGTTCGTTGGACCTATCACACTACCGCCTTAGCAATATCTAGGACGAAGCGGAAGTCAACTATTATTTATTTCAGTATTTCAACATCATCATTCAAAATCTTCATCATCATCAGATTCGTAGTGGTTTAGGACGCCCACCGTTGTACGAAACTTCCCAATAGAAGCGACAAAAGTCTAGCGTTAAATATATATTTTTATTTGGATATTTTGACAATAAGTTTTATGAACTTATTGTTCCGAAGTAGTAATGTAAGTTAAGGTTGTAGGTATGTAAACGAATTTATTGTATGATTTTATTAACGTGTAATTTTCTTTCCATAGTACGTCACCTCTTCTCACCTTTCGAAAAGCACCTGGGTCTACTCTCACACAGCGACGGGTCCTTCCACTAGATACACGATCGCGTTTTGGCCACCACTTCAGAGCAAGCCACGACTTTATTTTATCGGCAGGTTCAGTTAGGATACTTTAGACTAGGTTCCAAGGATAATATCTTCAAGTCTAATTTACGGTTCTAATTAAAGTGTGTTCATCATTAGTAGGTACGGAGCTAGCCATTTTCGTTTGATCCGCTTTGCTTTTGGACTAGCATTCCTAGGAGACAAAGTGGATTCCTTAATGAATTCTAGCTTGAATTTGTTGGGACAAATAACAAAAGTTTCTCTAGCATTAGGATAGTTCGATCTAGATTAGAGTCTTAAATTAACAAAGTTATTAATTTATTAGGCCGGGACTAACCTTATTGTTTTATTCGCTTTGTTATTGGGTTAGTATTGTCTAGGAACCAAAGCGAATATCCTATGAAACCTAGCTTGATTTCATTGGATTAAATAATCAAAGTTTCTTTAGCTTCAACATAAAATACTACGTTCAATGTTTAATGACTAATAAATAAAGATTTGTTTCCCCTCATTACTTGTTTAATTATTTACCTTTAGCTACACCTACAGGTAGGCTACCCTTTCAGCTAGGCTTTAGGTTAAGTTCAGAATAGGTAATATAGGTCATAGACATTAGGTAGGATCGTCACATTTTGATGACGGGATCGTCACATTTTGTTGGCCGTTACCAGGAACAGTCACAGTAACCTTGTCTACGGCCCCTGGTATCAGCGGCGCTCGGCTAATGACTTTGGTCAAAACATTTAAGCAACCGTCCGAATTGTTAGAATTAAATAGAAAAATACCTACCGTGATTTACTTTTTATTCAACTGAATTTATAATACTTATTATTAAAGTGTACTCAAATGTAGTTTTTTTCTCGCCTCTAAGTGATTTGTAATCTTAGAGTAGGTAATAAATCGGAAATCTTGAAAAGGTGAAAATGGAACCCTTATTCGAAAATTCTAAATATTTAGTGTGCAAGTAGGCCACAAAGGCACGTTTAAAAGTTAAAACTTGTTAACCTCTTGTTGGTTTGAAATTATACATAATTCAGAAGATAAAAAACTACTTTATCAATGGCAGGTACTATCGACAACACAGCCAACTGACCATACGTGCACTTTATGTACATTGTAATAAGGTTCAATATAAATACAGGATGGTCAGCGAACTGCTGTGCTGGCCTTTGGACTACCTACATTATCAAATGTAGCATAACCCTCCCCTCCTTCGGCAGTAGAGTAAAAAAAAATGATCTTTTAAATTCGTTATTTTTAGAGATGTATCCTGAGGGTAATCACATAATGTTTCCAACGCGCGTTGGGACAGTCCAACTGTCATTCTGCCATAAAAAAATGACATTTAGATCTACTTAACACATTTAGGGCCCATGACGACACATATGCGTCAGACCGTCGTAGTCGCTTTCCACAAAAGCCACAGGACCCGCTACGAGCGTAGCGCGTAGCGATTCCTGGCCCTGAATGGGTTAACGTACGTACAATGCGTTATGTGACTTACGTGCCTGACCTGCTGGTGTCTGAGCGTCCCAGTTTTAATATTAAAATTATATAAATGAGAACAGAGTGAAGTCTCTCGTGTCTATTCCGCTGAACACTGTAATGAATGTAAGGTCAGTCGGGGCAAGTGCGCCAACGGGGTGAATGCGCCTATCATACAGGACCGCTAATTGTGGCACTCTTTGGCGGGGGGGGGGGTATGTCTGGCACTGGACGTCTTCTGGCTGATATGATGATAATGGTGATCATCTAAGATGTTTATCGCACTTACCCCGGTGGCGCACTTGCCCCGACTGACCTTACCTACTTGTCGTCCTTAGAAACATGAACTGACCGGCCCCCTCAAACAGCACCCGCTCACGAGTATGAAGCGTAATACCAACCATCAACCATTCATTACCATCGAGCTGATCTGATGATGGCCATGGGAATTCAGTACTTAACCGACGTAACCCCGTTGAGTTTGGGATCGTTAGAATCGTCTCAATGAGTAGTTGATGATGGTATACAGAAAAGTACAGTCGGCAATAAAAGCTTGTACCATAAATGAAAATTTGGACAGAAGAATAAGAATAAGAATAAGATTCTTTTATTTGCCATAAAGATAAAGAAGAACAAAACACATGCAATACAAGGACTAGAAACAAAATTCGCTTTACAATTAACTACTTAGTACCTATGGCAAATGGGATCCAGTCTCAGCATGTGCTAGGATCAGCAGCGCTGGTTTTCAAACTGGTCCCGGAGAGCTCTCTCCGGGACCAGTTCGCTCGATCGCGACTCTATAAAAAGTAGGAAGTTGTTCTTTTTTATTTATGTTCGTTCTCTTTTCTAAAATATCACACTCTTTATTCCCTACATTCTTGAGATGCAAAGCACATGAAACTTATATTGCAGTGCCTCTAAAATAAATAAGTCAATTATTGTAGGGGACAATCTTACACAAATCGAACTACCCCTATTAGGCTTGTGTTAGGGGTACCAAGACGACGATACTTAAAAAAAAAAAAAAATTGGTACATAGAAAGTATGACGCTGAAACAAATATTCATGTTTCACATACATATAACTTACCGGGATTCGAACCCAGAACCGTCAGCTGCGCAGGCAGATTCACGACTATGGACTTTTTAAAGAGACACTTAATCAGTTCAAATTTAATTTAATTTACCCACTAAACCGGTCGAACTGTAACCGGTAAAGCCGGCAGAAATATAAAACAACAGCGATATTGATTCTAGGGATGTACCCTTTTCTCAATTAAGACAGATGTAATCACGGCCCTGAAACGATGATTTGCAAATCCAACATTAAGTAACTCGAGAGGTAAGTCGAGTGTAATAGGCAAGTATTTCCGTGTACTTAGATTAAATCCTATTTATTATTTAACAAATACCGTAAATCACTAGCATGAGAGGAAAAGGATTGCATTTTTTTACATCTTGCTACAATCTCTTTTACGCCCAAACGCTTGAAATTGTATCTTAATATCAGTATCATAAGCTTTAAAACATCTGCACAACTAACTTAGCTTAGAAAATGTACCCTTTATCGCAATACAAATAGAGTGCAAATTAGCTCCAGTTTATAGCAAATACAATTTTGTATAAATGTAATTCTGCGTTGCGAATGGATCAATCCTTTGAAATAAGAACGAATTTTCCGTGATTCTACTGTATAGAGAAAATGGTATTACAGTGTAACAACATGCATTATGGAAGGTCGATATGCCTTTAGGAATAAGGTGTATTTTAGCGTGTCTGGCGGTAGGAGTAAATTGGTTTCTCCGATGCGGCAGTTGCTATATGTACGTACGGCAGTGTGTAGCGAGCGTTTGGTGCGTACAGCGCGCGCGGGAAAAGTGAAAAAAAAAAGTTTTGTCTGTGAATTTGACATGGTTGTATACATCAACTACTCCTCTTATTTATCATTAATAATAAATGAGATAATAATGCATAAAAGATGCAGCGAGCAAGAAAATAAATTACAGAAAAAAAGATTACATCCTTTTTAAAAACAATATATTATGTTGTCTTTATGGTTTATCAATTTGAATATTATTCTTATAATTTCTTGCGCATAGTAAAGTTACTATGCGCAAGTTTGTAACTGAGTTAATTTTACCATCTAAAAGTTAAATTTTAACAATAAGTTGAGTACCAAACCTCAAAGAGGTGACTAAATCAACTAAGTTAAACGCAAGTATAAGTTCAGTTTAGTACAAGTAATATTTTGATTGATATTATTTAAAGCAACAGACACTTTTTATTTTTTTAGTTGCGTCGGTTAGTTTATTGCAAATACCTCTACAAATAAATACAATACGTACCTACAAAATACATTTTCTATGTGTTCCTATTCCCATGAACAAAGTAAACCATGATTCATTAACTCAAGAGTACAATGGTCTTCATCCTACCCGACTGCGCCAATAATGCAATTTTCATAAATATGTCTATACAATGTTCTTTAAAGCTCAGACAGACGTACAAACATTGAAGGCTTATTACAAAGTCTCCTCTTGGGTAGGTACATAATTCAGCCTAATATACCCCACTGCTGGGCACAAGCCTCCTCTCAAGGATGAGAGGGAACGGGCAGTAATCCCCACGCTGTCCTAGTGCGGGTTGGAGACTTCACACCTTTGGATTTCTTCCTGGATGTATGCAGGTTTCCCCACGTTTTTCCTTCCCCGAAAAGCTAACAGTAAATATCAAATGATTTACTACTATTTACTACAGTTCAATTTATAAGCTTGTGTAATACATACTTACCATATTTATCATGTCAGTCAATGATACCATTGTTAATTAATTGTATTTGTAAGATCTGCCATATAGAAAGCCCTTGGGGCCTGCTTGCAGAACAAATGCTTGATTTTTGTTAATTATCTTTTAAAAACTATGTGATAAAAATTTATTTTCTTTGCTTAGTGAAATCAATGAATATCGGGAAGATTGTAACTATGTATATACTTTTTTGTCCATCCAAAAACAAGTCGTCCTATCCGACTGCGCCAGTAAACTGAAATGTTTGCTCAGTTTTTTTTTGCTTTTGATGATTAGGATATATATAAAATGTCATGTGTTTTTGTATTAATCCTTGTATTTAATTTAAGTGTAGTAAATTCACAAATTTTTCACCTTTTATTTCTCTGAAAGAAATAAATTCTCACCTGCTGAGGAGGTTTGTCGTTTAAAATTAAACTGCCAAGCGCGCAGCCATATTAACACCACAACTTACTATGTGAATATTTGGTGTTCCCTCGGTTGCGCTGAGTTGAGAGCAATGGACCTGCATTAGTCTCTATTTGTCAACACAACGAATCCTCAAATCAATAAAGGGTCGGCAACGCGCTTGTGATTCTTCAGCCGGCCTTAGATGACGGGGAAACCTTACCATCAGCCTGGCCGTATCCTTGTTTGCCAGTATAAAAATATGAAGATCATAAGCAACAACTCGGGTTAAATAAAAAATCGGCCCTGTCTTTGTTGCATCGACTCACGCCAACTAAAGTTGCGGTTGCGTCGCCCGAATTTGTACGAATATGTTGGCCTTTCCAAGTACACTTTTAAGTTGGTACCTACTGCCAAGATTTTTTTGACGAACCCAGTAGTAACCATTCAGTAGTAAAAATTAGGGCTTTACCACAAGCGGATCCCTAAGTTGTTATTTTTTTCACAATTGTATACTACCATTTTATTGGCGTCATTGATTTACATACCCAATTTACCCCATGGTTGCTGGCCCATGAACCACAGCACACTTCAACCATTTTTCTTCAGTTCGACTCCTACGACAACCCCAGGAAGAAAGGGGGTGGTGCTGTTCTAACCCGGCACCACACGGGGGACTTAGATGTAAGTCTGAATTAATCAAATCCTAATTTGCATACTGATGGAGCGAGCTAACAGTCAAGTTCGTTAATGCGAACATGGTTTAAATAATGGCCATGTTACGGAATAATATATAGCTTAAAGACCTGGCGACCTCGCTTGAGAAGATAGAACTCGAAATTTTAGCAGTTTCATATGTACTTTATTGTATACTAGCTGCCCGGCCCGGCTTCGCTCGGTTAGTGTTAGTGCGTAGGAATGAAGCATTTTCCCGCGGTAAAAAGTAGCCCATGTTCATCAGGGAATGTCAGCTTCTAATGGTAAAAGATTTTATATATCAGTCCATTACTTTCGGAGCCTATTTAATACAAACAAACAAACAATCAATTTTTTTCTCTTTATAATATTAGTGTAGACTAGCTAGCCGCGCGGCTTCGCCCGCATACTGCAAAGAATGCAGGCAAACCCACGAGATAAAACTGCTACTTTCTATATGCTAGCTAGGTTCAGTGAGCTGTATAAATCCCAAGATAGACTTTTAAAAAAAGTTACTCGAAAAATACTGTATAAATAACGAACTTCCTCACAAATATTTCACGAGAATCGGTGGAGAAATGCGACCCGTAGAGGAGAACAGCGGGACAGTGGGACCGCAGGACACCAGACACCGGAACGATTTTCGTACCAAGCTGAAGCATAGAACTTCGTTCGCTTCGCTCGCTCGTTCGATAACATAGACGGCCGAGCGTAGCGAGGTCGGATAGTTTTGAGGCTGGCAACCCCTTTTCATGCCGAGGTATGTATATATAGTGCTTTTCTCAAACATGCAATGAAATAAATTATTAAAACGAAGAAATCACACTTTCATTTTCATGGCTGAACGCCGTGATCCTGTGCCACAAATTGTGGAATTTAAATTAAAAAGACCATCTTGCAGGCCATGGCAATGACAATGTGAGTGTTCCGCGTACAGCGACATCTATCGGCAAATTAAGTAAACTATTACGCGCGAGCTTAAAGTATGGAAGATGATTTTTATGGGATAATTCTATATTGCGTGAACCGATTTTCACCGTTTTTTTACTTTATCTGAAAGCACGTCATTTCATTGTAATTTTGTAGAAATTACAGGTACAATAAACACCTGATTATACGGTTAAATTACAAACTTAGTTCAGAAGTTATTTAGTAATTTTTTTCAAAAACTACTCAACCTATCAAGTTCAAAATATTTTTCCTAGAAAGTTTTTATAAAGTTCTACTTTTGAGATTTTTTCATATTTTAAAACTTATGGTTCAAACGTTAGAGGGGAGGGGACACATTTTTTTTTACTTCTGGAGCGATTATCTCCGAAAATATTAACATTATCAAATAATGATTTTAGCAAACCCCTATTCATTTGTAAATACCCATCCAACAATATATCACACGTAAGGGTTGAAATGAAAAAAAACACACCTAATTTGTCGGCGTGATTGATATACATATTAGTATCAAATTTCAGCTTTCTAGTGCTAACGGTTACTGAGATTATCCGCGGACGGACGGACAGAATTTTCATTCCACTATTTGTGGCACATCAGGATCCCGGCGTTCAGCCATGAAAATTAAAGTTTGATCTCTTGGAGTTTTTTTAATTTATTTCATTGCATGTTATAGAAAAGCACTATACATACCTCGGCGTGAAAAGGGGTTGCCGGCCTCATAACTCTACGTCTATATGTACTCGGCCGGCAACCCCTTACTTCCCGGCCTCTGTAGTAAATGTACTATTATGTCCATTCCTGGGATTCAAATTACCCCTATACCAAATTTCGTCTAAATTATTAATCGCCACTCGTCTACAAATACAAGCTGTGGGTCTGTACCCAATTAGTTGAACAAGCGAGCGGAGCGAACGAAGTTCTACGTTACGGCTTGGGCAAAAATTATTTCGTGTGTTGGCGTCTGTCCGGCTGTTCTCCTCTATAGGCTGCATTTCACATCCGATTCTCGTGAAATTTTATAAGCTGGTCAATAATTATATAGATACTAGCTTCTGCCCGCGATTCCGTTCGCGTGGAACTCGTCTATATCGTAGCTTCATACAAAATTTCTCCCCCTTAGGGGATGATTTCCAGGGTAAAACTATTTTATGTCCTTTCCCGGTACAAAAGCTATCTCTGTACCAAACATCATAATCGGTTTAGCGGTTTAAGCTTGTAGAGGTAACTGACAGACAGACAGACACACTTTCGCATTTATAATATTAGTATAAGGATATGTATTAGTATGTTTTTTTTTCGATTATACATTAGTAAAAAAAAACAAGATCGCGAGTTGTATAGCTCACAGGGTCACTAATCTCGATGAGTCTGTAGTCTGCACTACGGAACCCTAAACCCCAGTTAAAATTAACTGAAGTAAGCGCTATGTAGCTGTCACTCCGCAGCTTCATTAACTCTTTATTTCCACGTTTTCTGTTAGAGGCGGAAATTAAACTAATGTAGGCATTCGTTTCAAGTGTGTGGCTGTTTTGTAGCGTTGTGTAAACCAGAAGCAGAGTATGGAACGGAATATTATTCTTGACCGAATTCCTCATTGTGCCTAGTAAACAAAGCGATTTTCTTTCATTGTCAAGTGGTAATCAAAGCGATTGTCTTTCATTGTCAAGTAGTAAACAAAGCGATTGACTTTCATTGTTAAGTGTCGCTCATTGATACTGTAGACTGAAATGTAGTAAACATCAACACTCCTAGAACCAATCGACGAATCGATAAAAAAATCTATATAATTATCGAACAACATTGCAAAATAACACGAGAATCGGTTGAGAAATGAGTCCTAGTTCTCTGTAGGACTCATTTTTCAACTGATTCTCGTGTTTTTTTTTAAATATTGTTCGATAATTAAATACTTAGATTTTTAGGAAAACAGCCGCACAAACGCCGGACATACGAGAACATTTTCGCCCAAGCCGAATGAGTTAATTTTTTATTTAAATTTCTAGAAACAGAGACTAGTTTCCGACCGGCGGATCCCAGTGTGTATAAAAAGTTTCATGGTATTGCAGTTTGCCGTTTTAAAATTAGTCGATCTTGCTAAGACTTCTTAAATACATGAAAAATATCCAAAGGCATTAATCATCCAAATTTCAGAAACCTATAAAAATATAAAAAATATAAAATTTGTTTTTGCCCTTAACGGGACTCGAACCCAGGACCGTGAGCTTCGTAGGCAGGTTCGCTATTCACTTAGATAAACCAGTATCAAATACATAGTGTACAAATAATGTTTGGGTAAAATAATTTTAGGTGACCGATATTTTATAAAACTGTCACTGAAGTTAGAATCTAATAGCTTGGACAGTAGAGTCACTTGTTCAACGGATTAGGTTGATGCAACTCGGTCAACTCAAATATATTTTAATATGCATTACAGTGAACAGCTGTCAGTAGAAGCAAGAAAATATAAATTAATTAATCATACATTATACCTACATAATTGGCTCTGTATTGCTATTTATAAAGTTTAGCGAATATTTCATAGCTGTTGGAATTCCTTGTATAAATAAATAAATAAATAAATAAATAAATAATAATAAACATCTTCAAGCGTTATACATAAAGTAGTCTGCTTTGCCTTAAGGTTAACTGTTAGAGAATGCTTTATAGCATTATGTCCGCCTTTTGTACTATAAGATATTGTTTTGTGCAATAAAGATTAAATAATTAAATAAATAAAGCAGCTATAGTGCGCATTACAACGAACTACAAGTGTGATATATTATATGGTACAATTAGTGTAGTGTTCATTATAGTGGACTAAGTGAGAATGTACGGCGCCGGCGCAGCACTGGCGGGGCAAAAGGAGGAAAGTCGGAAGACAAGGACACCGCAACCCAAAGAGCAGGTAAGATAGACAATCTTACACAAATCAAACTATTGTAAGACGAAAGACGTCCACTGCTGGACACAGGCTCCCCCAAAGAGCGTCACAATGACCAGTCCCGTGCCACCCGCGACCAGCGGACTCTACTACCATTATATATAAACAGGTAAAGTCTGTGAGTATGTCTATGTCACTATTGTGTTTGCGAGTTTGTATGTAAGGTAGGGGGAAATCCCCGGAACCACTTATCCGGTTAGGAAAATAATTCCACCTGTGTATTAAGTGCACTTTCCAGGTGAACTAAGGCTTTGTTTTATCCCGCGGGTTTGCCTGCGTTATTTTGCAATAGTCATGCGTGCGAGCGGCTATTCTGTCATAAATACGATCTATGCTGGTCTTCGAGGCTCAACTTAAGGGGGTGCATTGGAAATTAACGCGTGCTTTGAAACGCCGTTCTGACTACATTAAGAAACAATAAGGTCTGATTTTCAGATATATGATTCTTGACTATATATTATGACTAGCTGTTGCCCGCGACTTCGTCCGCGTAGAACTTGTTATCGCCTTTGAAATGATTATCTTAAGGGATTATTTCCCAGATAAAAACTATCCTATATTCTTCCAAGGGTCTCAAATTATCTGTACCTACGGAAAATTTCATCTAAATCCGTTCAGGTGTGAAAGGTGCGATGAGATCGTTAGTTTAATTTGCTAAATCTAAATTGAAAACTCCGTTTTTTTTAAATATAAATATCTTATAATCATCAACAGACGTTTCTGCTTAAATTGTATATTTTTATAATTAATAGCTTCTGTCCGCGACTTCATTCGCGTTGACTGTTTTTTTTTATATTATTACTTATACATTAGAATATATGCACACTGCGTTTTTTAAGCGTTTGTGTCGATTTCTTTACACGTGATTCGATACAAACGCGCGTCTACGGTGCATAGGCCCTAAGTACTACACAGACTTAAATGACACCTAAGTGGAGCATGAAAAAAATTATACAATTCATATTAATAAATATTAACACGTTATTTACACATAGGTGTACATAACATAGGTTATGTACCCAACCCCCGAATTTTTTGTCCGCGTACAACCCACCTTCCCCAGATGGCGTGATCCGTCTCCTTTTCGGGAATATTGCCTTATCATGACCGAATAGCGCGAGTGTTATCCCTCTGCGGCTGATCTTCGCCCAGTCGCCGTGCTTCATATCGGCCTTGTATCTCTCGAAGGACACGAAGGTCATCATAATGCCGATAAAGAAATATTACAATTATTTTGACATCAATGTACATACCTATTTAAGGTTACTACATTGATATCTATATAATTACAATACTTCATTATATACAACTTTTTAGTTTCCCCAGTGGGCATCAGCACAAACAGTTGTTCGCAGCTGGTGACTCGCGAGCACGCGACGTACAGCTGCCCGTGAGAGAAGCAGTCCGTGCGCAGGTCGACGCCGGCTGCGCGGAGAGTCTGCCCCTGCGACTTGTTTATGGTTATAGCGAAGCACACGCTCACTGGAAACTGCAATCGCTTGAACTGGAACGGGAAGTTATTCGGTATCAGTGGAATGCGCGGTATAAATACAGCTTCCCCAGCACCGCAGCCCGTAAGGATCTGAGCCTCGATGAGATTCCGCTGCAGTCTCACTACCTTCAGGCGGGTGCCATTACACAGCTTCGGCGGAGATAGGTTCCGAAGCAGCATAATAGGGACTCGGATCTTCAGCGTCAAAGTATTAGTCTTTCTTGTGAACTATGAGCCATCGCGTCTAAACGTGCTTCGTTGTATCTTTCCAGAACTGACTGTACCCGAAGTACCCGTTCTGAGTCGGTTTCAGATTCGCGAGAAACACTGTGGCGTTCACGGTCTGCAGCTAACCGCAACTCGCGTTCTTCATCAAGTTTCTGGAATTAAATAAAGTAATTACCTATACCTATTTGTTTACTGACAGATAAACATTGCACATGACAATGCATAAAATCATAAGTGGCTGTAACTTTTTCGATTCGTAATGATTCTTGTATGATATACTTTGTTTACATTTTCATATGGAATGTGAAAACAGAATAACCTTATATAAGCAGTCATACGTTTGTATGGGAAGGTGAAATTCGGCCGAGCTTACTGCGGACTCTTAAGAAGTCATGTTATAAAATAATCTGTCTGCTACGATACGTACTGCTTCTATTACGTCTACTGTGGTTGATAGACGCGTTGGTTTGATTTACAGCATCTGAAATCCATGAATTTTACTCACTGATAACAATGTAAAACCAAAATAACCCACTGAAAGCTGAAAGCTCACTGCAGTGCTCATCTCTCTCTGCTTGCTACATACATATAATCACGCCCATTTCCTAGAGGAGTAGGCAGAGATCGCGGATTGTCACTTGCTACGATCTTGACAAACCTTTTTTGCTTCATTCGCTTTCATGACATTCTTCATACAGGCTCGTCGGTTTAGGATGCCTAGGTACTCTTTACCTGACCTTGTTAAGTACCTATACCGGGTGTTTTTTAACCGTCTTAAAGCCGAAGCCCAGTTAATGTATGTATGTTTTGACGACCGGTTAGCCTAGTGGGTAGTGACGCTGCCTACGAAGCTGAAGGTCCTGGGTTCGAATCCCGGTAAGGGCAAATATTTGTGTGATGAGCATGAATATTTGTTTCTGAGTCATGGAAGTGTTCTATGTATTTATGTTTTTATAACTATTATATATATCGTCGTCTAGTACCCATAACACAAGCCTTACTGAGCTTACTATGGGACTAGGTCGATTTGTGTAAGATTGTTCCCTAATTTTATTAATTATTTATTTATAAACATACATTACAAAGAACTTAAAAAAAAGTTTTTTGGATTTTTTTTCAAATGTATATGTTGTTTTGTTTTGTATTAATATTAATTTTCATCATCCAGCCGAGTTACCGCAGTGACCGCTAGCCGCCATCACTTGTAGATAGGTACGAACTCTAACCGGGTGAATGAACTTCGCACCGCGCGCCATACAGGATTTTTCAAACTTAATTACGTTTTATTACTAAAAACTTAAATAATACTTTGTTTCACGAATAATTAGTACGCTTTGGATACTTTAAGTGGGCTTCGGCTCTGAGATGGTTAAAAAACACGTTTTATATCTTGGAATAACTGCCAGTGCGGCTTTTATTTTGAAATCGGGTTAGTGGTTCCGGAGATTACTCCTACGTACAGTCAGTGCAAAATATATGTACCGAATATGCCGTCATGCGAGACAGGGGGCATATTTTTGAGTGAATACGGGTTTAGACTCTCTTATTACTCCAAAAGAAGGAAGGCAAAAAAATATGCCTAGTGACGAAATCCCATTCAGATATCTCAAAGAATTACGAAGCTACAACCGTTTTAATATTGCTTGTTGAGAGAGAAAACGCTCGCCCCTCTTAAAACTTTGGCCACTTAAATATAATCCTTTGTGAATAATTAACGTATTGCATTGCTTTTTTCTCCATTTGGTTACATTTTTAATCATTTTTCGGGAAAATATAGTATTATTGATTATTTTATAGCGTCTACACCCCTATTGTACTCACCCATATTTTGTACAAACTTAACTAATTGACTTTACAAACTTACAAGATTAGAACATTCTCCAAAACTTTTCCTCTTTATAATATACAAACTGCTTCAAATCAATCAATCAAATATATTTATACAGTGATAGGATGTTACAATTGCATAAGTGCTGTGTATTTTGCTTGCATGCAAGCGTGCAAATATTATTAGTCATCATATCAGCCGAAAGACGTCCACTGCTGGACATAGGCCTCCCCCAAAGGGTGCCAAAGTGACCAGTCCTGCGCCACCCGCATTCAGCGAACTCCCGGTACCTTTACCAGGTCATCAGTCCACCTTGTGGGGGGCCTACCCACGCCGCGCCTTCCGGTACGTGGTATTATTAGTAATATTTATTTAATGTATGTACATGTCAACATCAAAAAAAATAGGTATAAATAATCATCAAAAATAAAATTAAAAACAAATAAATATATCAAGAATTTAACATACTTAATCGTAAAATATTTTCATTCGATAAATACTAATTTTTAAATTCTAAATATTACTTTATGCTATAAAAACACTTGTCAAGAAGCCAGTCTACTAATTATCGTTTCAACTCATGCCCCTGTAGTAACTTAGTTTTCTTTATTATACATTTTTATGCACATCGCCCGCATATTGCAAAGAACGCAGGAAAACCCGCGGGATAAATAACCACCCAGAAAATTCATTCTACACGTACCTAGGTGAAATAATTTTAGAAAACGGATAAATGATTTCAATTGATTATCCATTACAAACTTATATTTCAGAAAGCTGCAATCTGACACTTTTCCTCTTTATAATATAGATATTATAGATAGATGTCGCTACACGCCTCGCTAAGGCATTGTGTCCGATACCTCAGTTGGTATAGTTGAGAATATCTTATCTGCACAGAAAAAAAACATTTGTTAAATCAATGCAAATATCGTTGATCCAAGACAATATTGTCTTCCATATAAGGAACACAATATTGTTTCAAATATAAAAAAATATATATTGTTAAGATTGTTGTATTCATCTGAAAGAATAATAATAATAATAGAATATTAATAATAATAATAGTGTTAATAGAAGATTCAGAGTATGTTTTTGTTTAAGATGTGTTGTATTTTTGACTGAAGCATTATTATTTTGTTCATCTGACATACTTAATTCTTAAATTAACAATATGCCACTCTTGTTATGACTATGTATCGTTTTGATTAGAATTGTAAGTTTTCTCGTAATGCAAAGGCCTTTATTCTTAATATATGCAACTGACACTTAATTTAACAATCTGGCTCAGTTGTATCGACTATCTAATTAATGTTCTCAAATTGACTATTCGGTATTTTCAAATTAATGATTCGAGTCGGTTGTATTAACGGGTGTGTATTCTCAAAATAACAATCCCATATATTCAGATTAATAATTAGGATCTGTTATATTGATAAAAGCGGATTATCAATATGACAATTCAATATTTTAGTTTAATTATTTCGTTCTGTTGTATTAGTAATACGTGTAATTAAATTGTCAATTCAGTATTCTATACCTTTTATTGGTAGGTATTCCGATTCTAACTCCGTACACTTGGTCAGTAGTATAAATACGGCTTACTGGTGTGATGGGTCCAGGAACCGTCTGCATCACCCAGTAAAAGGCAGGAGTTAATCAAGTGAGCCGGGAATCCGTCAGCACTGGATTAATCCAAGGAAGAAAGATACATTATGAGAATCCGTAATCCTAGTTACATATTCTACGTTGAACAAACGATAGCGCGTTCTATTTCGACGCCACCGCCATCTAGGGGAATGTTGGATTCCTAATGTAGTTACTTTACTCGCCACTGGATAGCGTTAGTAGTGGACATGGTCTGTTGCGCCAAGCTATCAGTGTTAAAATAGAAAATAATTCGGTAATGCAAATATCGTTGGCCGGCTTTTTATGATCAATAAAAAACTTTAAAATCTTTTTAAATCTGTACTATTTAAATCTTTTTATTAAACTGCCATTGGAATTGGAATCTTCTACCATGGGCGGTAAAGTTGCTTTTTGAATGGACAACTTTGATGCAATTCAGCCAACTCAAGTATACATACATATCTCAGCGAATATTTCTTCTAGTGGATAAGGATACGAATCCTTATCCACTTGGCCGGAAAACCGTATATTCCCTAATTTCCCGGCCTCTGCAGTAAGGCACGCTCGAGTGTAAAAATATGGGTGCTTACTCATAAATATGTCCCATAGCTCTTATGTCAGCGGATTAAGGTTTTGGTACATATTTATGAGAAGATGAAATCGATAATTTCTTTGCACTTGATTGTACTATTTTGTGGATTTTTAAAAATTATAATGTGCGTACATTGCTGTTCAGTAACTGAGCGTTTCTCAAAAAAAATGCCGGGTCGAAAGAGCTCCCGATTCTGAGTGGAAATAGTTAACATAAAATTCCTAGAATTACAATTAATAATAGTGGCATTTTTTTTGAGAAACGCTCAACTAACTCATTGAAATTCTATCCGCGGTTGCCGCAGAGCTGGGATTTTCGGTTTGCATATATTCTGGATCTCGTACCTACTTTGAGAGAGATAAAGTGCAAAGTTTAATTTTGCTAAGGAAGTGCAATACAGCTATACACAATTAACAAAAAAGAATATAAGTAACACGGCGTATTATTTTTTTGTAGTCAATAAGAAAACTTTTCCTCTCTTATGTACCTACATTCAGTTTATTACTTCGTAGACCTCTACGAAGTAAAAAACTGCAGTACATAGGTATCAATATCAATTGTTATCATGTCACGCTTCCATAAAACATGAATAATATATTTCGAAACATTTTAATGGTAGGTAATCTTTTATATAATAATGAAAAATGTCAATTATGTCGATTTTTATTATAATAAAAATAATAAAATAAAAAATCGTTTATTGCCACATCTTAAAGTTACAGCTAAGCTAAAAAACTAAACTTAGTAATCTTAAAATTAGATAGAATTTGAATTTGAGAGAACTAGCAATATATTATGCACTCTCCTAGTTAGAACTTGCTCAACGTAGCATAGCGTAACATAGCAACGAGATTTATCTCGCACGCTTTCCCCAACTTCGCTCAGAGGTTATGACGTACGCTTATATCTTATACAAGGTGTAACAAAAATGGGGTATGAACCGATCAAGGGCTTAACAGGTATCGTGTTCTGATAAGAAAAAAACAGAAAAAAAAATTTTTTTTTTAGTTTTGTATGGAGCTTGTCGCCCCAGTCGGCCAACGCTCCATACTAAGGTAAAAAAAATCGCGTCAAATTTTTTTTCTGTTTTTCTTATCAGAACACGATAACTGTTGAGCCCTTGATCGGTTCACACCCCATTTTTGGTACACCCTGTATATAGGTACACGCGCATTTACGCAGCCCATAAAAACCTTATTCCACGAAGGTCTACCACTTTAGAACCATAATCTATACTAATATTATAAAGAGGAAAAGTCTGCGACGTTATTCCCGGTTGTGCCCGGCCCGCTTTGGCACTAATCGCAAGAATTGGCATAGACACTAGTTTTAGTATGAAAAGTCAGTAAGATGGTAACTTTGTAAATTTATTAGTTTGTTTATGTTATCCGATATAAAAAAAAATCTAACCTGCGTGTAGAATTTACTTTCTGATGGTACCTAATTTGGAAAGGAAACGTGTAAGTTTTCGTGTAGGTACCTATGTGGCTTTTAGAATTTTATTGAAGGCGGTATAAACTTTGTTTTTAAAGTAAATTATTTATTTAATACCCAGTGTATACAAAATATACTCGCCGGCAATAAATTTGGCCCAAATTAGAAAATGCATTTAATTATTTAAAACATAATTTAATCTATTCTATTTATAGTTTGAAATCACGAAAAGTTTTTGGGCCAAATTTTCTGCCGGTCAGTGTATCATATTTAGCATTTTGCAAGTTTTGAAGGACAACTTTAACATTGTTTCTAGCTTACAACAAAGGACTTTTATTTAACTAAAAGCTCATAAGAACTAAGCACAGTTGTAGTACTTATTTACTGTCAGTCGCAAAGCTTTGTTTCTGCGACATGTGGCTCAAGTAGAAATTACTGCGTCTACTTCAGCGCACATAATACACATCAAACATAAATATTAACCGAAACAGTATTTCTACCTAGAGCCTCGAGGAAATTGGACTTAGGCATTGGTCGTTTAATCGGGTCGACAAATCGCATGGGGCTGGTCCTCGCCGACGAGTTAATGACTATTTTACTACATTCGGTTTCTTCTCAGCACCCTCCCTTGGTGCTGGGAGGCTCCTCCTGCGCTAGGGCGCCTGAGCCGGGCTGTTATTCGCTACGCGCCAATGCGGCTCACCCCGCCGGTCACCCGTCACGAAACTAGACCTCTACCTACGCTTACTTACTACACATCGCGGTGTCAAGATATATTTGTGGGTGAGCGTTGAGGTGAGCTTAAAACAAGTTACAGCATAGGGGGGCTGCTCGCATCTCCGCGACGAGACGGGCGACGACCCGACCCGCACGTCATTTTTAACCCCCGACGCAATGAAAGGGGTGTTATAATATAAGTTTAACGTGTCTGTCTGTGTATCTGTGTATCTGTCTGTGGTATCGTAGCTCCCAAACGGATGAACCGATCTTCATTTAGTTTTTGTGTTATAGATTTTTATCCCAAGTGTTCTTAGCCATGTTTCATGTAAATCTGTTCAGCCGTTTTTGAGATATTGGACTTTGATCAAGTTGATGAGGATCTCGCTGACTAACTTTCTTATGTCCGATCGATTCGAAATTTGGTACCGTGTTTCTAAAATGATATTGAAATTATATGGTAAGGTAACCATGACCTGATCAGCCGTTTGAAGATCATCACTTTAAAATGGACAAAATAAAAGTAAAATTTAAAATTAAAAAAACCCCCTGACACTTAAAAATAAACTAAAACTAGCAAATAATATTTTAAACCTATTATAATTATTATTAAGTTCAAATATTTTAATTTTTCAAGCGTCGTCGCGTCGGGGGACCGCTTCAGTCACCCGACGGTCCCCCGACGCGTTTCTGCAAAAAATAAAAAAAACATTTCATAAGTCATTTCATTTTATAGCCAACTGTACTTTCCATTATCAACTATTCATTGAGACGATTCTAACGAGCCCGTAAGTTTGGGCTCGTTAGAATCGTCGCCACCTTCTGTCTCCGTCATCAGATCAGCTCGATGGTACCATAATATTGAATTGTCATGCAAACTATACTTATTCCTAAAACAGCTCAATCGGTTGAGGTTAACTGCTTCAAAATTCAGTCCCAACTCTCAAGATCTGTCCCTCACTAACAAACTAACAAACAAATGAACAGGTCAAGTTAAATAAAAGCTTGTAAAGATATAGTTCATTGTTGTAAAGGCTAGAAAGTAGGCAATAGATGGACGAGTGGGTTCGAGGTCCGAGCCGAAGGTGAGGAGCTGTGATTGGGGAATCGCTGTTCAAACTGTCCAACAATAACAACCACTACTACAATGAAACATTGTAGTAGTGGTGGTTCACGTGCTACAGCTATTGCCTACTTTCCAGCTTGATTTTAGACCATCTATTGCCACATTTCCGAACAGTGGCGTGAAAAAATATTTTATTTTCACGCCACTGCTCGGAAATGTGGCATAAGTCTTAAAATACAGGCTTCAAAACTGGGGTTAGCTGGACGTCGCACTAACAGGCGTTCTATGAATCCAAACAGTCCAACAATGATTTTTAAGCCCAAAGGGGTAATCATGTAACATTTTGAATGCGTATTTTACTACCATGTACATTTGTGAATCAAGTAAATTTGTTAAGAAACACTTAAAATAATCACCGAAAGCAACAACTCAAATTAAGAGAAATGAACGCAACCTCAACCAACTTAAAATGTCATTTTCGAAATTAAAACTCGTCGTTTTATGTCGGACATAAAGCATTCGTCCCATTCTGGCAAATATGCGAGTGCAAGAGGGACAAATGCTTTATGTCGGACATAAAACCTAGCGTGCTAGGGGGGCAGAAGCCCTCATCATATGACCATCAACATAATTTAATAATCACCTTCCTAATGTTAATAAAAAATCAACAAAATCCAAAGCTGTTTAACAAACAATTGAAATTGTTTTTAATAAACAGATGTTTTTATAGTTCAAATTAATACTTTAATGATGTCGGCAAGTGAAAAATGTTACCGTGTGTTTTGTTTATCAGAGGCTCTAGTATAAGTTTTACCGAAACAAAACTACGATCGATCGATTTTTGTTTTAATGGCTCCTGTCCAGTGGGACAATTATGCCAGCGTCAAGGTTGGAAGCTACACGAAAGTGTTTTGAAGAAACTTGTCCAAAGGGTGATTTGACCGGTTGAAAGATCTAAAACAAAAGACAACACTATGTTAGGCAATCTACAACATACACATTGTTAGTTTTTTTTTTTTTTTTTTTTTAATTATAACCATAAGCCCACAGATTTGGATTATTACAAAAAAAACTACGATGGCGTTTGCGTTTTACCCTCAATTTGTAAGGGATTTGACAGCAACGTTTTGTTTCGCTAAAACTTATACTAGAGCCTCAGCTCAGCGGCTTTGATAAACCTACTCACAAATAATTAGTTAGCCCTCTGGTATTGCTGTGCCGCTGCAGGGTGTTATTTGTATACCTACTTATTTGTAATTCCATCCAATATTTATAATGTTCTATTCTATTCTATCCTACTGTCATTTTTCCATACAAATATTGACATTTAGATCTACCTACGGAAGGCGCGGCGTGGGTAGGCCCCCCGCAAGGTGAACTGATGACCTGGTAAAGGTTGCGGGAGTCCGCTGGATGCGGGTGGCGCAGGACCGGTCACTTTGGCACTCTTTGGGGGAGGCCTATGTCCAGCAGTGGACGTCTTTCGGCTGATATGATGATGATGATGAGATCTACCTAACGAGCGTTCAAAACGTTACATGATTGCCCCCTCTGCAGATGGAACAGCGATTCGATCAATTACAGGGCGTGCAGTCGCGCTCCTTTGTTAGGTAATGGCTAATGATACTAATTTTAATTTATAATCTTTTGCAATTTCCTCCCAGTATGCGTAAAAAGCACTATGTAGCATCCCGCGGCCAAAACACCACCTTCGGCCTCGAACCCGCTCGTCTCTCTATTGCCTACTTTCTAGCCTCTACAACAATGTTTATTTACCTCATCTTCTGTATATTTACCACTTAAACCATTTATTAATGTCAATAAAATACATTGAAATAATAACGATAAACTTAAGACTAGCTTAAGCCTTTTAGACTAGTCTATAATGGCGTCCAGGCACTGAACAAGATTGGAAAGCACAATAAGGTGCAACTAGTTTGGATACCGGGGCACGAGGGCTTCATCGGCAACGAAAAAGCGGATGAGCTTGCAAGAGGGGGTCTACAAATCACTTTATAGGTCCAGAACCATTTGTGGGACTCGTAGGGAACCATAATTTCGGCCTTTAAAGCCTACGCTAAAATCAAACAATAACATGAGTGGAGGAATGAGGCGGGCTTAAGGCACTCTAAGCTCTTCATAGAAGGTGTGGACTCAGGCTGGACTAACAAACTCTGGAAATCCAGTAGGAAGCAACTCAGAATCATATCTGGGGTGTTCACATGTCACTTCGGGGTCAAGAATCTCTTGGCCAAGATGGGACTATCGGATAGTTTAGACTGTAGAATGTGTGGCGAGGATGATGAGGCTATGGAACACTTATTGTGTGACTGTCATGCCCTTGCCAGACAAAGAATGAATTACTTTGGTAACGGCTATCCGCAACCAAAGGAATTCAAAGTGCTTCTGCTGAGCTGCATCATCTGCTTTGTGGAAATGATGGAGCGAGCTTGGGAGTAGGCACAAAGGAGAAGGCAAATGCACAAAAGATCATACTGGGTCGAAGTGCATCCGAAAAGGCCCTCATCTAGATGAGATAAGATAAGATACGATAAGCCTAGTCCTCGAGTCGTTTCTGGCGCAAAGGTACCCATCGCACTTGCCGCGCTATCACGTTGAATGGGGACGGACAACCTTTGCACCAGGTATGACCCCCCGCGGGCGTCAGATCCCTTCTCCCTAATTCGACGTCCCACTTCCCTAATGAATGCAATAACTTCCGAACCCCAGCACTCTTAAACGCAAGGGGTACATAATAATAACTACCGACCAGGGCCGAATTGTAATCTCGATATAGGCTCCTGGATCGAGGGCCGATTATTGATAATGCATTATATCAAAATATTATCATATTTAACCGTATAATACTTTATTTATAAAGCAATCGAAATAAGCGAAGTGTCTGAATTTGACAGAGAGATTAGGGAAGACACATTGGCTTTGGCTCATTTTCTCTTGGCTTTTTAAATGGATACAGCTGAACCGGTTTTGTATACGATCAAGGAACGGGCCGCGCCGCAGCGCGCCGGAGCGCATTTTAGTTGCCAAAGGAATTTGAAGCTTTAATACAGACGATATTTGAATGGATTTGCGGCCGGTCGGCTCCTCGCTGCGTTTGGCTGTCGTCGCATCAGGACCGGCTCCGTCAACCTTGACCTACAGCACTCTATTAAAAAGCGGTCGGCTGCCGCCGGATGCTCGCGCGTCTGTTGCGATGCAGAGCACCGCGCTCTGGTCCGTATTGTACGCACGTTAGCGTAGATCTAAATTTAAATGATCATATGAGAAAATTACAGTTGCATTGTGCCAACGCGCGCTCCAAACGTTACGTGATTACCTTAGATCTAAATGTAAATTTTTATATGGGAAGATGACAGTTGCATTGTCACGTTACGTGAGTACCCCACTGGACGAAGCTAGTTATACATATTTATATCTACTTATGTCAAACAAGTGTGATAATGGATACCGCGGCCTATATGTACACATACATTTTCTCAAACATGCAATGAAATATTGAAGTTGTGCTCTTCATAATGGGCTTCGAAGCGTCACGTTTCGGGCGCAGCTAGACGAGAGACCCGTAATGGCATTTCATACAAAATTGGAGGCCTAGGCCTGCAAGATGGTCTTTTTTAATTTCCATTCCACAATTTGTGGCACATGATCACGGCGTTCAGTCATGAAAATTAAAGTTTGATTTCTTGGAGTTTTTTTAATTTATTTCATTGCATGTTAGAGAAAAACACTATACATACCTCGGCGTGAAAAGGGGTTGCCAGCCTCATAACTATTCGATCTAGCTACGCTCGGCCGGCAACCACTTACTTCCCGGCCTCTGTAGTAATGTACTATTCCTTCATCGACTTGGGGGTTCACTGTGCTGATAATAAAAGACGGAGTAGCAGGTTCTTCACTCACAACACAGCACATCCTCAGGAGCTCTGGCGACCTTACTCACCACCACCAGGAACACAACACCACATACCTACAGACCAAGTAGTGGTGTTGTGATCAAGTGACTGCGGTCTTCCGTAAGGTGGATCTAATTCCCCAGTCATGGAGTGCCTACACCTTACATAAGGGATGACAGCGATCAACCTCTCCAAAATGGTGGCATATTCGGGTAGCCAACGTCCAAACTTTCACATCATAAGTCTCATTACTTTTATTCCGATTTTTATACCGTATGGGAGCGACCACACCGGTGCTTAATGCTGCGTATACGCGTTGACGTGTCGTATGCGTCACGTATTCTTCGTACATTTTGCCGCGTTTTACGGCGCGTTAGCGTATTTTGAGCAGCGTTGTGGTCGCACCTTAATCCGTTTAACGTGTCGTTAACGTCAAACATTATACACTCATCATATCAGCCGAAAAAGTCCACTGCTGGGCATAGGCCCCAAAGAGTGCCAAAATGGTCGGTCCGGCGCCCGCATCCAGCGGACTCCTGCGACCTTTACGAGGTCCCTTTTCATTGTAATTTGGTGAAAAATGTATACATTCATTAACTGCACTGTACTCGCATGTTGTAAACGATATCCCACAGTCGGTGTTAGATGAACAGTAATAATAATACCGCTATTTATAATATATTGACTATAAATCTCAAACATGCAATGAAATATTGACGTTGTGTTCTTCATAATGGGCTTCGAAGTATCAAGTTTCGGGCGGAGCGAGGCGAGAGATCCGTTTAGGGGAACAAGTTGATGGATAAGTTAAACACCTTTGTCAGGAATATGATAACAAACTTTATTTACTTTACAACTAGTATTTATATCCAAAGCCTAAGGCACTTTATCGCTAACTCACATTTGATATCTTCACCACCTTATCTCGATCGATGCGCGTGAGATTGTAAGGAAAACTCCTCACTCTCATATCGCACGTCCCAGATAAGGTAGCCAGCCGGCACAATCCGTAATGTCATTTTAATAAAATGGATTTAAATAAAATGTTCAGTAATTTTAGATAATATTTGAATGTTATATTATTTAATTTTATATCACTTGGAAGCTAATACGTCCGACTCCTAGCACAGCTTGAGCAGAATGAATAAAACAATATGGCGGGCTAGTCCATTTATAATCTACTACAGTGTTAGTTAATTGACTGTTTATTAATTTTTGCATCTGATACTTTAAATAATTCAACAGTCATTTCATACAAAATTGGAGGCCTAGGCCGGCAAGATGGTCTTTTTTAATTTCCATTCCACAATTTGTGGCACTGGATCACGGCGTTCAGCCGTGAAAATTTAACTTCAATTTCTTGGAGGTTTTTTAATTTATTTCATTGCATGTTTGAGAAAAGCACTATACATACCTCGGCGTAAAAAGGGGTTGTCAGCCTATGCTCGGCCGTCTATATGTACTCGGCCGGCAACCCCTTACTTCCCGGCCTTCGTAGCAATGTACTATTTATTTGTCGTTAACACGGCGTTAATTTGTGGAAAGTTAATTTGATTATGATTTGGCACCATTTTTAGGCTTTAAGAGGCCATGCGTGAATTAAAATTAAGTAAAGCATGGTTTCAATAATAGATTAGTGGTCGTAAAAATTTTTTTTACAGGAAACTAAACTAAGTATGTTACTGTGACAAAAGCTTGCAGCTTTAAAAATAAGCTCCACTGCGTATTCCCAGGCAATTTGTCGCAGAAAGTTTTGCCGCGAAAGCTCTGAGGTACTCTAGAGGGATACGGTTGCCGGTTGCGGCCATTGCGGTAATATTATACACAAGCTTGAGTCCGCGATGAAAACTATCCTATATTTTAATCCAGGCTATAAACTATCTTCGTGCATAATTTCATCCAAATCGGATAAACAGTAAGCTTGATTGAGTAACAAACATCCAAACTTTCGCATTTTAAATATTAGTAGGATATATATATACGACTTACGACTTGAAAGAATATGTGAAATCAGAGTGATTCTAGAGATTACCTCTTGAAACAAACTTACAAAATCACCTCACAGATTTCACCACGCTATAATATTAGGTACATATGTACCCGTTATATTATGACAAAAGATATCCCACATAAGACTTTTCGTAGAAACTCTAGTGTAGACCCAGACTAGGCTAAGCCTAACATGTTGTCCATTCACAAGGTGCTGTGTATTCTAGACCTTATAGCCAGTGAATTGGTTCCATAATTGTATACATTATTATTGATACGACCAAGTCTAATCAGATCTCGGATAGGATAGCATATTTGTTACCGCTACGGAGCTAAAGGATGCATTATTTTGTTCAACACATTCACTGCCAAGAATCGCTTCGCGCTACGCTCGTAGCCGATCCCGTTTTCCTTGGATGTGTCGGTGACTACGGCCTAGGCGGTAGGCACCCGCTAGGCGGGTTTCTGTCAGTGAAACTGTCACATTCACTGCCAAGAATCGCTAAGCGCTACGCTCATAGCCGATCCCGTTTTCCTTGGATGTGTCGGTGACTACGGCCTAGGCGCCCGCTAGGCGGGTTCCTGGCAGTGAAACTGTCACATTCACTGCCAAGAATCGCTACGCGCTACGCTCGTAGCAGATCCCGTTTTCCTTGGATGTGTCGGTGCCTACGGCCTAGGCGCCCGCTAGGCGGGTTTCTGTCAGTGAAACTGTCACATTCACTGCCAAGAATCGCTAAGCGCTACGCTCATAGCCGATCCCGTTTTCCTTGGATGTGTCGGTGACTACGGCCTAGGCGCCCGCTAGGTGGGTTCCTGGCAGTGAAACTGTCACATTCACTGCCAAGAATCGCTAAGCGCTACGCTCATAGCCGATCCCGTTTTCCTTGGATGTGTCGGTGACTACGGCCTAGGCGCCCGCTAGGTGGGTTCCTGGCAGTAAAACTGTCACATTCACTGCCAAGAATCGCTAAGCGCTACGCTCATAGCCGATCCCGTTTTCCTTGGATGTGTCGGTGACTACGGCCTAGGCGCCCGCTAGGCGGGTTCCTGGCAGTGAAACTGTCACATTCACCGCCAAGAATCGCTACGCGCTACGCTCGTAGCCGATCCCGTTTTCCTCGTATGCAGCGACTACGGCGTGGGCACCCGCTAAGCGGGTTCCTGGCAGTGAAAGTGGACAGCTTATTGGAAATGGTATCCCCATTTTCCCCCCACAAACGATGCATCAAATGTTTCGCAGACTTTTCATTTCATAAACACAAATCAGAAACATTTAACTAACAGCAAAACAGCACAAACAGCTAAAACAGCATTGTGTAGAACCATTGTGGTTGTGTGTTGTGTTATGTTAACGTGTGTTTTATTTATAACAAACCTCAAAAGTTTACTGTTTCTGAAAAATAATGTTTTCTATGAAACAAAAATCTGCTACTCGTACATTTGATTGACCATTTATCGGTAAAAAGGTACAATCAAATTTTAGGTGCACCACACACTGCCTCCGCATTTTCGCCGGACAGAGATGCGGTGCAGTGTGTAGTGCCGTGCGGAATTTATGTGTAACCATATAAGTAACCTTACTCTTGCTGTACCGTCTAGAAAGACGCGAACATACTCCAGATCTTTTACCGCGCGCGCTGTTAAGTTGTGGAATGAGTTGCCTTTGTCGCTGAGACAGTCGCGGTCTGTTGCGTCACTTAAGATGAATTTGAAGAAGTTGTGGCTTTCCAATGACTTGTGAATTGGTTGAATATAGTATTTATTTATTTATTGTATATTTGCGATATATATAGTGTGTATTATATTTTATACTGTATATTTATATATGTATTGGCATGTTTTTATTTGTCTAGAATTAATACCTATTAGGTTTTGTTTTCATTTTCTCTGTGTTTTTGTACACGGTATAAGTTTGCCTATCTCGGTCTACCTACCTTCCTCTCAATTGCTCAAAGGTTAGCTGGAAGAGATCCCTTATAGGGATAAGTTCGCCTTTGTACTTTGATCTATTGTGTGACATGTATATTCTTTAACCTGTTATTGTGTACAATAAAGTGCTTACATACATAAGTCAAAATGGCTCCACAGAATGGGAGCCATTCCCATTATGCGGGGGCGGGATGTCAAAACGATGCCAGGCAGCCGTATAGTTCGAACATGCCCATACCGGGTTTTAGGCACGTGTTTGGGTAGTTTGTAAGGAGCTCGAATTCTATGGTGTTTTCGGTCGCTGGGGATCGGTACTTTTTGGTGACTTTATATAATAAATAATAAAGAACGATCGCACGTGGCTTGAATAGTTCTAGAACGGTGATTGATACGAGTATGACGTGTGATGCGGTTCGTAAGACGACGGTTACGAATGACGGCAGATAATAATATTGCTCAAATCCGGAACGAGTGGAAGTCGAGAGTCGGCCTTTGCCCAGCAGTGGGACGGCTTCGAAAAAAGTAAGATATTATTTACTCTTATTTCTCGAGTGTCATGCCTCCCTCTCTACATTTATATAATTATCAACTATGGTTCTGGCATACAAAGTAGTGAACTGTCGCTCTGCACGCCGCAGAAGGATGCGGCGGCAGCGTGATGATTGCCTTATTCAATGCAGTTGCAACGCGCTTCAGCATAATAATATACATATATATACAACCTATCGAACTTACGGCTCGGCCGCGACTTCAAGCGGCGGCGGAAGCGGCAGCGGCGCTGAACGACGGAGCGTGAGATCGCAGCGGCTCTTTTTAAACTAGCTTCTGCCCGCGACTCCGTCCACGTGGAACGCGCTTATATCGTAGCTCCATACAAACTTTCAACCATTTCAGCCCCTTGGGGGATGATTTCCAGGATTAAAACCATCCTATGGCCTTCACCGGTACTCAAACTACAGACAGATAGACAGACAGACCGACAGACGGACAGAGAGACAGACAGACAGTAAGACAGACAGACAGACCAACAGACAGACACACATTTATAATATTAGTATGGAAGTATGAATATAATTTTGAAGATAGTTTTCTCTTTCCAGACTGCTGAAGAAAAAGCCGAGGCGAAGAAACTCACCATTCGAGAAAAACTGTTCGCGTATGTGAGGAGACGGCTGAACCCTCCCTCGGGTGAGTAAACCCTGCTTCTGCTACCAGAACACAGTGGCTCTGTGAGCTGTAGAAATCGCAAGCCAGTCTATAAAATAAAAAAACTATACATATAACTAACGAACCTGCTGCTCTAGAGGAGAACAGCCGGACAGCGGGACACCGGACACCGGACACACGTTTTTCAGCTCAAGCTGAACCAGAGAACTTCGTTCGCTTCGCTCGCTCATTCGATTAATCAAGAAATTAATAAGGATCTAGGGAGATTGCATGGGAATGAAATAGAAACGTATCGTAAACGGTCATCGTACTGTTGGAAAGCTGACATAATCACGAAGGTAGATTATCAAGACCTAATTTGTGGTATTTAGACTAATGATGTACAATATAAGTTGATTAAAGCGAATGTCATGAAAGTCCACTATCGCGTGCAACGCCCCAATGGAAATTAGCGCCATCTAAGAGCGAGTGTCGAAATCAAGCTCTACTTAGAATTTAGTTCAGCATTTAACCGCGGGATGGCAATATTATCAATACAGTTATATAAGTCGAAATGCACACTACGGTTGCCGTTTAGAATACAATACTACACCATCCTCCTAGCGCTATTCCCGGTTGTGCCCTAAAAGAGCCCGGGGTCCGCTTTGACACCTAATCCCAAGATTTGGCATAGGTACTGGTTTTACGAAAGCGACTGCCATCTGACCTTACATTACACATTAATACATTACTACATCAAAGCAGAAAAATACGTAAAATTCAGTATTATGATTTAAAATGTGACGCTTGGAGAAGAGTAAATAGTTCCACTACAGTCTAAAAGATGGCACTGATGTTAATACATACTGAAGTTTCATCTCTCTTATAATAGATGGCGGTATGGGTATGATACTGATATTGTTTCAGACAGAAAGAGGGCGTTACAGTTACTGTTTACTTGTGTATTTAAGGTTATTTTTGTGGCAATACATATTTTTCTGTTTATACATATTTTACTGCTACGGTAGCCTAGTGGTTCAGGCATGCGGCTGTCAAGCGGCGGTCGTGGATTCGAATCCCGGCTCGTACCAATGAGTTTTTCGAAATACATGTACGGAATAATTACCGTTAGCTTTTTGGTGAAGGAAAACATCGTGAGGAAACCGGTCTAATCCCAATAAGGTCTAGTTTTCCCTCTAGGTTGGAAGGTCAGATGCCAGTCGCTTTCGTAAAACTAGTGCCTATGCCAAATCTTGGGATTAGGTGTCAAAGCGGACCCCGGGCTCCTTTAGGGGCACAACCGGGAATAACGCTAAGAGGATGATGAAATATTTTTCTGTTTATTTTACAGGATGTTTCCATAGTGAATAACAACTGCGAGATTTGTTCTCTTCTGTAAACATTAAAAGTAAAAAGCCTTTGGTTGTACTATTACTCCGAATACGCATAAACAGGTCTTCTCTTATGCATTGCTGTTTCATGCAATTAAAAGTTTTTGTATATGCAGGGGAAGATGACTTTTGTTTTTCTCAATGCATGACCATTGCGATTATTTTTATAACAAATACTTAGTATTGTACCCGCTTTCGATTTATTGTATTGACACGATATATAAATAAAGCATTATCGTCATAGATTACCTTAAAAAACTGAAGTAAAATACAGCGTATGTACCTAACCTTACTCTCATTAAACGTTCAGGACGATATCCAGAGTCTATGCGACCCTTAATTATTCCGCAAATAAAGTTTAAGAAGTTTCGTTAATTATATAATTTATAAAGCTTCTTCTTGAATCACTATCTATTAAAAAAAACCGCTTCAAAATCCGTTGCGTAGTTTTAAAGAGATCTTTAATACTACGCAACTTCTTTGCTTAGATAAGCATACATAGGGACGGACAGCGGGAAGCGACTTTGTTTTATACTATGTAGTGTTTTGACGATTAACTTTTTATAAAAACATATAAAAAAACTCTCAAGTCCTATTGATTTACTTATTTTAACTAGTCTAAGTACTATAATTGTGTGTGTTGTGTTGGTAGTTCGGGTCGCCGTCGCTAGACAGCGCTGTCAAACTGGTCGCGTTCAGCTTAAGCCGTGCGTACTGCAGACACCGTGACACACTTCAGGTTCCGCCGGAAGATCAGCGCCGGCTCTTGAGTCGGCATTATGCTGAGGCGGGACCTTTTCGTGACACGATACTTGTCATGAATAAATGTTTTTCTTTCTTTCTTTCTTTCTAAATACTGCAGTTTACTTTTAGCAAAAAATACTGACTTTTGAGTGGCAGTTTTATGTAAGTGGTGTTCTTTTTCGGAAACTGTGGTAGAATTTGACTTGTTAAGTGCCAATGCGGCATCCGTATGCAGAGGCGAGACGAGAGGCCCATAATAATATTTCATACAAATTTGGAGGCCTAGCAGAGGCCTGCAAAGTGTTCTTATTGTGTTTCATCTTCAGTTGGTGAACACCATTATTCAGAGCAATTCAGATTTCAGATTTCAGATTATTTATTGATAAATGTACATCTCATTTACAAGTCAAGAGTATAATAATATTTTTAAATTTTTGGCCTGTTAGGGTCAATAATCTTTTTGGAGAAACTCATTTACATTGTAGCATGCAAGGTCAGTAAGCAATGCCTTGAGTTTTTTTGCAAATGAGGCATCACTCCCAGCTGTTTTAATGTGTTCAGGAACACAGTTATATATGTGGATCCCGGCAACGCTGAGTGCCAATGACGCGTAGTTGCAGTGTCTAAGAGGCAACCAGATGACGGTATTTGAGCTCCCAAAGTGTTGGGGAAACGCCCTGTGCAACCCGAACTGGGCTGGGGCGGAAAAAAAAACTTTCGGACACTGAAATTACGCGATATTGCTTTAAATACATAGCATTTGACCATTAAAAAAATCTAAAGGTTTTTTAAATATCATTTGCAAGTTTCAGAAAAGCACTATACATACTATGGAACTGCGGATTGCCTGCCTCGCTATATGCTCGGCCGTTTATATCACACTCGGCAGGCAATCCCTTATTTCTCGCCCTTTATTGTAATGTATGACCTGGTAAAGGTTGCTGGAGTCCGCTGGATGCGGGTGGCGCAGGACCGGTCACTTTGGCACTCTTTGGGGGAGGCCTATGTCCAGCAGTGGACGTCTTTTGGCTGATATGATGATGATGATGAAGATTGTAATGTACAATAACGATAAGCTTTACAGGCTGCCCTCCGGAAATATACGTCGCAAGATGGACGGCGCTATAAGTCCTCGCAATTAAACGTCGTATTTATCAGTTGTCGAGCGCAGATCAATAAGTCTCCCGCAGTACATTTGGTTAGGGACTTGTTTATAGGGTTCCGTAGAGCAGTGTTCTTACCCGAATGGCTCAGAAGGAGGGTTATGTTTTTAATGTATGTGCACAAGAAGATTCTATTGCACGGGATGCCGTTCAAACGGCTTATAGGTGAAAAACTTAAGAAAAGGACCTGTTGTATGTAGTAGTGGTGTATTCGAATAGACAATACATGTTTAAAATTAGAACACAAACAAAACAAATGTCTATTCGCTCGCACACATTACTCACACATACAACAGGTGATTTACTTAAGTTTTTCACTTATAATGCATTTTGACGTATGAGGTTTTGTTGGGTTCCTCGGAATCGTAGTGAGATTGGCTATACTTATGTACGCTTTGAAAAAAGGTTTTTTGAAAAATCTGTTGATTTAATTTGTCAATAAATAAAGGTCAACTCGATTAAACTTCGGGATTTCGGTCAAATTTGGCGAATATTGTGAGTATGTGTTTTATTTGTATTGGCCGCTAATAATAAATTAAAAAACAAATTTCCGAAAATATGGCTGACCATAGAGCTGGCTACTTCCTCGGCCAACGTATTGGAATTGCAATCCAACGAGGAAATGAGGCCAGCCTTATGGGCACCCTTCCCAGGGGCCGACCTCGGAGAGTGCATATATAGCATAGTTAAGTAGATTTAAGTGTTAATGTTAAGTTGTATGTTTTTGTTGTTTTATTAAATACATGTAGGTACATTGGCCCTAAACATACATACACCGCAAGTTAAGTCATTTGAGGCCAGTGACTACCATACGAGGAAAATTGGTGTTAGCCCGCAAGCCGTTATTGGTTGGCCTGGGCTGTTATTCTTTACGCGCTCATGTGTCTCACCTCATTCGTCACGCCTAACGAGACTAAACTTCTATCTACGCTTAGTTACTACGAATCGCGGCGTCAAGATAATTTGGGGGCGAGCGTTTAGGTGGACTTAAAATAATTAACAACTTAGATAAGTTGAAAACCCCCGACATTTTCATTTTAACGTTCAATATCTCTCTCTACCTGTTTAAAATGGTTCCTGTTACGCAAAGGTTCTCTGGAAGAGATCGCCTGTTGTTACCATTATTAATTAAGCTTTATTGTAAGATGTTTCTCCCTTATGATTTATTGTTATCTGATTACTGGCAAAACATATTTTGTTGAAACGTAACTAAGAACTATCTCGTTCACGTCAACTTTTGGACAAAAAAACGCATTAAAGTCGTTCCATTCGTTTAGGAGCTTCGACGCCACGGACAGACACACAGACACGTCAAACGTATTAACCCCCCACCCCCCTCAATGTTTGTCAGGGTTTACCAAGTTACAGAATAGTTGGGTTGGTATACGCGAATTCGTGATGATGCTGGATGCGGGTGGCGCAGGACCGGTCACTTTGGCACTCTTTGCGGGAGGCCTATGTCCAGCAGTGGACGTCTTTCGGATGATATGATGATGATGATGATGATGACGCAAATGAGTTGGCTGTTATGTCTCATATGTGAGTCATCAGCCTTGAATAGGTAAATATTGAGCTAGAAGTATACTTAGCTCTACCCTGTATTATCCTGAATCTATACGACTCGATTTTCTTTCGGTGTTTCCCCAACCCTAATGTGTCCGGGGCAAGATACGGATAATGTGATTGATGGTCCGAGATGACGCGAGCCGGCAAGACTGAACTTTGGGCCCATTAGCTAATAACATAATGTAGGCCTTAGGAGTAATGTAATTGCCTTGGCAGTAATATATAGGATTGTGTAGAACAATATGCACGAGCACAATGACAACCGGTAGTATAGTTTGTTTTAGTTAAAAGTTACGAAAATGTACTTTATGTGGGATTTTACAACTTCCTTTGTTCCTTTAGGGGTAAGTGGTTCGGGGGGCGTCGTGGTGGAATGCTCGCGATCCCACTGCGCCCCCATTAACGGCAGGTATGGAAACGCCGGAGTGGTTTTAGTGGGTAGACTCCCTCCCCCTTCTGTTTAAATACAGTTAGCTGGAGGGCGAGAGTCCCACATACCCCCCATTATAGCTTCCCCGGCTGGGGGGATGCTTAAGGGCATTTCCACTCCGTCAAAAAAAAAAGGGGTAAGTGGTTGGTGATCGTGTCCACTGCCTGGCAATAATTACGATGTTGATGGGGGAGTAGAGAGGGTGAGTGTGGCTTTCTGTTTATGGCAGTCCACACTCAGAGAGATATTCTGAAGTACTGTCTATACAATGGTTATTTATTCATTAATGAACACAGTATATACACAAGTAGCTACATGCATAATCATTCACACATCTTGCACGTACTTAATCTATGGCTAATCTTAGGCACGTATTTAAGAATATCTTATCGCTAACTAAGTATGTGCCTTTTCGGCACAGTTCCTATGATGAAGTTAACAAAGAGACGTCATACAACTGACCGAGGTGTGGCACGTGTGCTGGGAGTAGCTTCTGTTTGTTCTATACGGAACCTAGGTAGTGGTGGGTTTCATTCAACATCCCTTCTGCATCGATGCAAACGCGCGTCTCTAAAGATTGGGTACACTCAAGCCATGTATACACCACAGTCTCAAAAATATGTAGACAGACCTTGTTTCTGCAACAATAAGGTTAATATTTATAAAACATTGAGTGTTCACATATTGGTGCTCTTGACTGTATATAACAATACTATAATTTCAATAACATTAAGGATAAATGGAGAGGGAATTGGATTGCTAACTTACCCAGGGCATCCCTTGTCAGCTACAATCCCACCCGCCAACCGCAAGGCTTTTCGGCCCCGAGACGGGAATGGTGCCAACTAAATAGACTCCGCACTGACTTACCTATATACTTACCTCTAAGCGATAAGGTCATAGAACCACCAAAAGTGTATACATGTTTAAGATGCTGATTGTACGTGTAATGTTCCTAAGAAATTTACTTCTGGAAGATTCGCCCTATAACATTTATATGTGCACCGTTAAAAAAACAAATTACTGTGATTTTTAATGAAACTGTGAGGATTTGTGTCGTTTTTAGGGTTCCGTACCCAAAGGGTAAAAACGGGACCCTATTACTAAGGCTCCGCTGTCCGTCCGTCCGTCTGTCACCAGGCTGTATCTCATGAACCGTGATAGTTAGACAGTTCAAATTTTCAAAGATGATGTATTTCTGTTGCCGCTATAACAATAAATACTAAAAACGGAATAAAATAAATATTTAACCCGTCGGACGCGCTTGGGTTACACGTGTGGGCCTAATGGACAAAGTGAAGGGCTTATGATACTTACCTGAATTTAGCATCCTAATAAGGGAGCGGAGTTGAGTCATAAGCCCTTTACACATTGTTCTACAGACGACGCGCCTTCATCGGGTTAAGGGAGCTCCCATACAACAAACGTGATTTTTTCCCCGTTTCGTCCAACTCGAAATTGTTTTATTTCAACTATGGGAATATTCCCAATGTTACTGGGAACATTCCCAGAAACATTGGGAATATTCCCGGGAACATTGTGAATTTACTATCACAGGTGAGTTACACTCTTTAATGTCTCGGTAAAAAGTTTAAGGGCTTATGTTTTGATAGAATCGCCGCTATCACAATATGCAGATATACACAATTTCAAAATTCCGCTATGTTCCCTTTGCGTGGGAATATTCCTGGAAACGGCACAATCATCACTAGCTGTGAGCTTGTCTCCCACCATCGTGGTGTAATCGACAGTGGCGTGCACTTCATAAAGACGAAAAGACACTGCCTACCCTACTATAATTCCGATACCTATTAATACGATACTACTTATTTATTTATACTTGATCGTACTATCAGTAATCCATAATTCTGAAAATGAATAAGCACTCCATCTACCGGTTGATCATTGTCATCGATACACTCAATAGTCATCATCTATAGTATCGCGACGAAGTTTACACCACGCGGCACTAGCGCCGCTGCGTGCCTTGCACGGCAAAGACAGAAAACATTTCCGTCTAAACCTTTTTATGTGTGCGTTTCCGCGAGTCGTAGTTACGCGGTTACATTGTAGTAGGTCTTCCTATAAATACGAGCACACAATGATACAAGTAACGCACACAATTAGACGCAGAAAGGCAGCGTCTTTCGTGCCAATCCGTCCGACACGATGACGCCCGAAGGTTTCCGAATAGTTCCGATGCGATAATTACGTGACTATTTTAAAAAGTAGCATTTTTTATGGTAATTTAGTGCAAATACGAGACTATTCTTTTATGCGTTTACTGTATTTGGGTAAGTCTATTTTCATTTTGTATTCGGCTGCCATTATTTTTTTGTTTTGGTGAGAACAGTTGCCGGCCGGCAAATAATTGTGATTAGTGAAAAAAATGGATATTTTAAATTGTGAAAGTTGTACGGTGTGTGTGTGTGTGTACAGATTGTTCAAAATTATGATTTTTCAAAGCTTCCTTTTAGCAAGAAAAAGATCGAAAAGGGCCGATGTACACTGGAATTGCAGTTAACACAAACAAGTGGTAAAGTACCTAAATCACAAATTCAATCCGAAACAATATGATTCGTATTATTGGCTTATGGGTTGCGCCCATAGCAATCGCTTGTTCTGTTTCGCGTGTTTATTGTTTTCATTAAAACAGTATGGAATGACGCCGGCTACGTCGACATTCATAATTTTTTTGCCTACCCAGTCTCAAATCTCTGTGCACGCCACTGGTAATCGAAGGTCATATTGCGATGCAAATTAATGAACTAAATTTACCGCTCGCACCGTTGCGTATCGCGCTTACTGGGCTATAAATCTCAACATGCTGGAACTCACTCTGTCTCGCCCGATCTCGTCGATTTACTACGTGCTTTGCTGAATCTTTATTGTGTACTATTGATAGGTTTAAGGTAGACATAATAAGCTGTAGAGGTGGACCGACGGACCTTTTTTGCTCAATTGACTTTCATGACATTCTTCATACATGCTCGTCGGACCTTTCTATAGGATTTCGCCGATTTGGTCAGAAACAGTTCGACGAGGTCGTCCCCTTCCAACTGTACCATCCTTTATGTCTCTCATACACTCTTTGTTCATCTTCTTTCATCCAACCACCCTAAAATATACCTAAAATATGTCTAAATTTTCGTCACTACATCTTCAGTCACAACGCACCTCTCTCTTATCACACTATTTCTTATTCTATCTTGTAGAGGATATGTAGAAGAACATAGCCGGACATCCGGTTAAACATACGAAAGCATATTTCCCAAGCTAAACCGGAGATTTTCGTTCGCTTCGCCCGCCCGTTCAAAAAGTGTCGGAGTATACTTTTAGTATTATAAACTCATATATATATATATATATATATACCAAAACCCTCCAAAGCATAAATCATCACTCGTCAGCTGCCGCTATTTCGTTAATTAATTAATTAAAGGCGGCGTTATTAAAGCGCTGTAATTAATTCCAACGACTTTATTAACGTCTCGCAATTTATTATGCAAATATGAGGGTAAACAGTTTTAGTAAGCTGACTTTAATGATGGAGGTGGTAATCTCATCTTATTGACATTTAAAAAAAAACCGACAAATGAAGTCCTGACGTGTGGTTACTTGTATTGTAACGCCGGTTTTCACTAAACTGACTGTAAAACTGTAAAACAATTATGTAGTTACCTAATTAAGTTAATAGTTATAAGGCAGGCTCCTTAACTCAAAAAATCTTTTAATTTTAAGAGAAGTAGTTAAGACTGTACCCCTACTTTTTTATTGAAATAAACAGTTCAAATTTTAAATTTAAATATTTTTTTTACTAATAAATAAAGTCGCCGTCAATGGAATTTGCCAACTATGTAAACAAACCGCCATAGTGAAAGACAATTTTAATATGGCGGTTTATTTACATAGTTAGCAAATTCTATAGACGGCCATTTTATGACGAGTGCTATGCGCGAAAGAAACACTTTCAAGGTATTTTATTAAGGTTTAAAAAATAAAATAAAATAAAATAAATATTACGGGACAATCTTACACAAATCGACCTAGTCCCAAACTAAGCAAAGCTTGTATTATGGGTACTAGACGACGATAAACATACTTATATAGATAAATAAATACTTTTTTAAATACATAGAAAACATCCATGACTCAGGAACAAATATTCGTGCTCATCACACAAATAAATGCCCTTACCGGGATTCGAACCCAGGACCTCTTGCTTCGTAGGCAGGGTCACTACCAACTAGGCTAAAGCGGTCGTCAAATTTATAATAGGTTATAAGTTTATAAATTATAACCTTTTAATAACGTCTAGAATGTATTTATGGAACAATGGTTTAATCGAGAATGCCTTCTACCAGCTGTCACCTTCTTTTATACTGTCAATTATCGTTGAAGAATAAAATACTTCTTAATGTCATTTCAAAAACAAACCCGATTTTAAAATAGGCCGTAACATTCTTAGTTTGATTCAGCAATAAATACCATTAACTGCATCGTTGCAATAAGATTAAATAAGAAACTAATTGAATGGATATCCTGCTAAAACCTGCTAAAACTGGATCAGTAGTAAAGTGTTCGATCATCTGTAGATTTTAGGGTGGGTTGCGCCGTAACCGGTGTTCGATAAAATCTCTATGGAGACTTTGTCATGTTTCTATGGATTTGACAGCAGCCGGCGCCATATTTAACTTTGATTGGTCTTTAATCGAAAGTAGATGCAACCCGCCCATATTCTCATTCAACTGCCTACGCCCTGATGTGCCGCTTAGAAATAATAGGGGTGTAGACTAAATAAAATAATCAATAATGTCATATTTTCTGGAAATAGGATTAAAATTGTAGTCAACTAGAGAAAATATCAACGCAAAAGGTTAAATAATCACGAAGTTAGAAGTGTCCAAAGATTTAAGATGGGGTATGTTCTGTCCCTTTTTTGCAAACCGCAACTTCATATACGATGACGCTTGTAGATTGTGACGTCGACGCGCCCCCCTGGCAGCCTCGTGTAATGTGACGTCACACACTGTTTGCGTTTTCTATCTCTAACAAGCAATATTAAATCGGTTCTGGCTTCGTAATTCTTTAAGATATCTAAATGGGATTTTCGTCACTAGGCATATTTTTTGCCTTCTTTCTTTTGGAGTAATAATAATTTTCGAGTCTACACCCCCACTTCATTCCCCCCTTATTCACAAAACTTAAAATGCTTCTGCTAAATAAAATGTGCATAAATGTCAAAGTGACAGATAAAGATTAACGTATTTTAACGTCATTTTATTTAAGACTAGCTGCCCAGCCCGGCTTCGCACGGTTAGTGCGTAGGAATGAAGCCTATGTTCATCAGGGATAATGTCGGCTTCTAATGGTAAAAAAATAAATCAAATCGGTCCAGTAGTTTCGGAGCCTATACTTGAAACCGTAATTAGAGACCAAATAAATAACCTCCAAATTGCCATTAATATTTAAAAAAAAACCGACACTGGCAAACTTACACTCTTCCAAATGATGGAAGTAGGTAAAAACTAGCTACTTCCATCATGTGGAAGAGTGTAACTTTGCCAGTGTCGGTATTTTTTCATTTTAATGGCAATTTTGAGGATATTTTTTTGGTTCAAATTACGGTTTCAAGTATAGATTCAATACAAACAAACAAACAAACAATCAAATCTTTTTTCTTTATAGATTCTTATCTCTTTTTTAGTGTAGATAGGCTTGCAGAACGTTTATGAATACGGCCATTATTCTTGTCACGCCCTGCAGCTAAAACCGTTTGTCGGATTTCGACATATGAGATGTCGTTGGATTCCTTTTAATGGTGGGTGTTTTTTTTAATACAACGATGGTGGCAAACAATCGTACGGCCCGCCTGATGATAAGCGGACACCGCAGCCTATAGACGCATGCAACTCCAAAGGAGTAACATGGGCGTTGCCGACCGTTGATATGTTTGAAGAATGCGCCGTGTTGACAGCTGAAGGAACAAATTCCCTCGCTCTCAACACAACGCATCCTCGGGAGCTCTGGCGACCTTGCGAGTGTTAGGTATAAGCTATAAATTTAAAAAACAATTGGGTTTTGTGAAAAATCCTTTGATTTCACTTGTAGCAGGCAATGCCGCGTGACAACGCTTGTTGACAATAACATGCATTTATAACTTTTTACTTCTAATATTATGAATTATGAAAGCGATGCCTTTACGCGCGTCAAATACAGCCCTCCTTCCTAAGGGGAGCTCCAAAATACATACTATTATGAACCTTAATTCCCAGACATAAGACCGAAATTGTGTACTTATTAATACACAAGTCTATAGTATTTTCCTCACGGCTCGAGTCATATAAATCACGGGAAACGAAAAAATTACCAACAAGACTTATGATTGCGGAAAAAGTGAAGAATATAACCAGTTTCCGTGCAATTTGAGGTTGTTTTTTGCCGACGGTGACAGAAAGGGGGGTAAATGTAGTAGAGAGGAATGCTCCATTACCCGACTACGGCAGAGCAGAAAGGAAGGAATAAGTGTGATTCTACCAGTCTGTTTGTTTTTACATGTGTTCATAGTAGCATTTAAGGTTCAATCAACCATAATAACACTACTACTTGCCCTGTAGTAGTGTTGTGTTCCTGGTGGTGAGCAAGGTCGCCAGAGCTCCCGAGGATGCGTTGTGTTGAGAGCGAGGGAATTTGTTCCTTCAGCTGTCAACACGGCGAATCCTCAAACATATCAAGGGTCGGCAACGCCCATGTTACTCCTTTGGAGTTGCATGCGTCTATAGGCGGCTGTGTCCGCTTACCATCAGGCGGACCGTACGCTTGTTTGCCACCGTCGTTGTATTAAAAAAAACTCTTTATGCCGTCCCTTTAGCCAGGAGACAAAGTTACAGAGTTTCCCAGAAAAATTGGTACAATACGGACGTTTAACGTATCTAGAAGATGATCCACACAAAAAGGGGTCAAACTTGATAAGAAAACCCCACATTTGGTGATATAAAACACATAAACCGCAGTTTTTAAGGGTGACTCAGGAGAATCCGTGACCATGGCAATTAGAGACAGACAATAGTTGATCCAGCCTAAAGGTCACAGCTTAAGCCACCCGGTACCCGACCCGCACAGCCTCGCCTCGAAACTCTACTACCTAACTACGGAGTTGATGTATAGTGAGCGCATGCCCATACGAATCCATATAAAGAATACTAACCGCTCGAGGCGAGGCGGTGCGGGTCGGGTACCGGGTGGCTCCAATGAGCTGTGACCTAAGTAAGATACTGAACCGATTTTGACACCTGACCTCATCAATCGATTCGAAATTATGCTCCAGCTGACATACTCGGGAACATTGGTGTTTACCAACTCTTTATGGAATGTTCCCGTTAAAGAATGTCTGGAAGTCGTCAGAAAGAGGCTGGCCGACAACGGGATGCCGGAGTCAGTCAAGGTATTGCTAAGGAACTGTTTGGAAGGAAGTTACTTTTTATATGGCGGAAAGCATTACCTCCAGGTTGATGGTGTTGCCATGGGTATCCCGGTGGCTCCGGTAATGGCAAATATCTGGATGGAACACTTCGAATCCAATATAGATCTGCAACCATGGGCAGTGAAGTTATGGGAGCGATACGTCGATGATGTGTTTTGCATTGTAAGAGGTGGCAAGCAGGAAGTTGAGCAATTACTCTAGCATCTGAATTCCATTCACGCAAAAATAAAGTTCACATATGAATTGGAATCAGAACGCAGTCTGCCTTTTCTGGATGTTAAAGTGATATGTCGAATGGATGGGTCCTTGACGCTCACTGTTTACAGGAAACCGACACACACAGACAAATAGCTCAACGCTCTGTCTCACCATCACCCCCGCCACCTACAGTCTGTGGTTAACCCCCTGCGGAACAGGGCACAGGACCTTTGTGATCCTGAATTTTTAGAGAGCGAGATGTCGCATATTTAGAAGGTCCTTAGGTGGAACGGGTATAAGTTAGACGGACGGCAACCCAGACGGAAGTCTAGAGGAAAACATCCTGATGTTACAAGGCAACCAGCTTTTATGCCCTACGTTAAGGGAGTAACGGACAAAGTTGGTACAATACTGCGAAGGTATTCCATTTATACCATATACATGCCGTTATCCAAGGTCGTGGGACATCTAAGATCACCAAAGGATGACTATCCCCTTTCAATCACCAGGAGTTTATAAGATTGACTGCAGTTGTGGAAGTTCCTACATTGGCGAGACCAAGCGAACAAGTGAATAAGTCTGCGATAGCCGAGCATTTGTTGGAGTCAGGACCAAACCACTGGATTGAGCTCCATAAACCGAAAGTCCTGTCTACGGAACGTCATTTCTACAGTAGAAAAATACGTGAAGCCGTTGAAATCAGAAAACATCGTAATTTCAACCGGGATGACGGTTTTAAGATATCATCTTCGTGGAATCCTGTCATAAGTAAATGCCAGAGTCAAAAGACATCGTCCGTTATATCACCGGACATTATTAGTGTTGTGTGTCGGCCGGGTGACAACCCTAGTGTACAAGTGGTTAATAAAGACCAAATGCGGGTCGTTCGGAAAACCCGCGCAGCAAGAAGATGTTGATACCCGCTCAAGCCGGTTGTCCCGTGACCATGGATGTTGCAACAGATCCGAAACGTCGGGAGACCTCAGTGAGGTAAATAAATAATTTACTAAACGCGATTAAGTCCCGTTTAGTATAAATAATGTGTGAGAATAGGGAAAGTTTAAATCAATAGATCCATAGTTTTATTATACATACTTATTATACATTTCATCATATGTCATGAAGATCAGAGCTCGCAGGCCGTCTTGTGATAGCCGTGCAGCGAGTTGACGCCACCCCGCTGCGCGGGGTATCTATTTCTGGTCTGAGGGACACAAGTGAACCCTAACCTAACCTAACCTAACCGATCCGAACAGAGTTCGCTTATGACAAGCCATTTTTGTCCGCCCTGATTCTTAGTTTTATTTTACATACATATTATACATATTTATATGTCACACAATTAACTACATAATTTGAATATGTAATGTATAAGTAATGTAAAATTGTATTAAAGTAATACGTCGAAGAAATTCATGAATTGCAATGTTTTCTAGTTGTGCCAATTAAGATAATTTGGAACAAATCAGCGATAAAGTATTATTCGTTGAATAGCATTTCTACGTAGTAAGATACATTTAAATAAATAGTAGTTGAAATAAAATAACGCCAAACAACATTAATCGTACTAAAGTTTCGATGAATCGTTGTCAATGAAATAATATTCGATGAAAAGGTTGTCGACAAAACAAGGGTACACCATTTTTTTACTATGGTATCTGAAGCTACATAAACTAATTACAGACATAGATATACCTCATGTCATTGTACATGCAAAGTTTCGTTACAATCCAAGACACAGTTTTAAAATGAGAGCGTAACTACATTTCTATGGAGAATCGAGCTTACTGCGGAATTTTAATAAAATATTGGGGACGACATTCGCCTTTAAAACAACCCGCTCAGAAATAAATGGCTTTGTTACCCTTTCGATATTTAGCTATTGTACCAAACTTCGCTCATAAAACTAACTAACAATAATAAAGGGGGCGAGTCGAGTTCTAAAAGCCGATTATGTCGATGGTTAATTGTGTTAAAGATTTATTAAGTTACTGGCTTTTAGCCGCGACTTCGTCTGCGTGGACCCGGGATAAGAACTATCCTATATTTTAATCTAGGCTTGTCACAATCTTTGTGCAAAATTTCATATCGGTTGAGCCATTTAAGCGTGATTGAGTAACAAACATCCTAACAATCCAAACGCCCAAACTTTCGCATTTATAATATTAAGTAGGATAATTCGTAAACCTGCAATGAGTCACAGCAGACATATAAATTACAAATTAAAGGAAAAAAAAAAAAAAAAAAGTTCAATGCTCTGAACCGGCGACCACAGGAATATAAGGCCCATCGATACTAACCAACTGAGCTATCGGAACAATCCGTCTCGGTCACCAAACCTTTCAATCTGTTCCCTCTTACAACACCTTATTCTCAAACTGAACCACTTTTTTGCAACTTTGTAAAATAACTGTTATTGCTATAATTAATTAGTGTTTGAACTTTAACTGTACAGTCAGTGTCATGGTCAGTAGCAGCCAGAGTAGCCAAAAATTTCGTAAAACACATTTTATTCTTACAGTAATAAAGGCGTGTACCGAAATAATTGGCTACCTTGGCTGATATTAACTATATCACACTGACTGTACCATCAATGTGATGCAAACACGGCCTCATTAGTTGACATCCAAGAAAGTGATAAGTATGATAATTAAACAAATGAAGACCAGGCCCCTATTTCACCAACTTGACAATTGTCACCTGAAACTGACAATTCCGCATACATTGCTTGTTCTAGAAGTTAAGGTGGTTGCTAGGTTACTTGTGGAATCAGCAATGTATGGAGAATTGTCGTTGTCAGGTGACAATTGTCAAGTTGGTGAAATAGGGGCCTGGGTGAAATTAGGTATGAAATTTGTTTGACATGGTATTAACATTATATTAGAATTTTTGACATTGTTTTTAAATTATGGACATATTATTTTCAGATTGTATTTGTTGTATTGTACTTTAAATGAATTTATGCTTAGTTATGTTTTGAATTGTGTATCTATTCATTTAACTGTTTGTGATAAAAAAAAATTTTTTTAGTTTAGTATCTACGTTCATCATTATTATTATTTTAAATTATTGTATTCAAACACAATGTATATTGTTATGTGAATAAATTATTAATGACTAATAACTAATGAGTGGATGAATGTGATGTCACGTTTTTGATTTTATACTTTTTCTGTGAAAATCAGGATATTAAGCTATAGGTAATGAAAGGCATCATACATTTAGGTTTCTTGTTCTTAAGCCACAAAAGCCTTTATCCCAATGTATGAACGTGTTAAGTGCATAAAAATGTATTTTCACCGTGGATGAGTGTTAAGTCACCCAATTACGATAAGTTTATTAAGGGGGTGAATTGGAAATTATCGCGTGCTTTGAAACGCCGTTCTGACTAGATTAAGAAACAATAAGATTGATTTTCAGATATATCATTGTTGCCTATTCTTGATTGTTTATCTAATTTAATCGATACATGATTGCCTAAAATTTCTTCGATAGAAAATAAAACCTAATTCCATCTCTGGTGGAAAGGCACCCTAAAGGAAGAAAATGTTAAGTACGCACATAGCTCCTTCTTCCACGATTTCGGCCTGATTTATGGAAGCAGTGTTATGTGTAAGAAATAGCTATTCATACGCGATATATGTTTTTGACACTTTTACGTACAGTCAGGGGTATTTATATACGCACATAAGGACCTGAACATACCTTTATGATATTGACAATAGAGTCCTGTACCGATCCTGACTTTACTGTATATTATCTGATTGTGATTTTTTTTTATTTATTTAGACCTTAAAACTACCTATACTTAAAAGCATTGGTAAGACTTCATAATATTGCACAATTTTTGTACTAAATATGATAAAACATGAATAAGAATTCATAATATTGTATTATTTAAGTAGGTACATATTAATAGAACTGAATATTGTATCCTTTCACTTACATTTTTTATATCAAAAATTAAGATTTTTTTTCAACTGCGGTTTGCTCTGAATAATATTTTTGTTCCTTCCTCCACTCACGTGTTCATATGGATGTTGTACGGTTGAAAAAATGGAATGTGTAGCACTTTTGGACCTTAACGTCATTAAAAATTGAGTTGAAATGCGAGCGAACATTCATTTTTATCGATATTCATAGAAAATTGTATTTAAGGCTGTGCATTGGAAATTATGGCGTGCTTTGAAACGTCGTTCTGACTATATTAAGAAACAATAAGGTCTGATTTTCAGATATATGATTCTTGACTATATATAATTTTATCAATACACGATTGCTTAAAATTTCCTCTATAGAAAAAAAATTCAAAGTAGGGTCTGTATTTTCCTTTTTTTACCCAGCCTACTCAAACGATACATTATTTTACGACACAATCAAGTTAATACTATTGTATATTATCTCATCTGAAATCTCACTTTATGAAATTTAAATAAATCGTCTCTAAGTTAGGTATTTATCGAAATTTGTCCAAAAAAGCCATTCCCGAAGAGTGTTACATCCCCTTTCCTCGTGCGCGGTAGGCATCAGCGTGTCTCTGTCTAGGGGGCGTGTTCGACTCAAATCAAGGTATCGCCTTAATTGAAACAGCGAAAATGTAAGGTGAGGTAGGGCACAGCGAAATATCATCCTGCTCGAATATGGAGCAGCCCAACTGGGGAAGTACCTCCGCCTTGCAGAAGACCACAGCCATAATAACACTACTTGCTCTGTAGTAGTGTTGTGTTCCTGGAGGTGAGCAAGGTCGCCGGAGCTCCCGAGGATGCGTTGTGTTGAGAGCGAGGGAATTTGTTTCTTCAGCTGTCAACAGGGCGAATCCTCAAACATATCAAGGGTCGGCAACGCCCACGTTACTCCTTTGGAGTTTCATGCGTCTATAGGCTGCGGTGTCCGCTTACTATCAGGCTGGCCGTACGCTTGTTTGCTACCGTCTTTGTATAAAAAAAATGTAAACAGAAGTTACCAGTACACTTTTAGGAGTCTAATTGATATTTTCATTAAAGCCCCAAGCCTCAGAGGCATCCAGTTCACTGGAAATAACGGTGAAAAGTGGCGAGGAGGGTTGCAAGTAGGTATACCTCAGCGGCGGTTAGGCTCAAGGGGCGAAAACTTTTAATTTGGTAAAACTCGCAGCACTGCCTTTTGAAACTACACGTAGTAAAGACGGAGGCTCAATTTCTGTTATAAAATACTCGTAGCGTAAGCGAGGCATTCACTTAAAGGCATTGGAAATTATCGCGTGCTTTGAAACGCCGTTCTGATTAGATTAAGAAACAATAAGGTCTGATTTTCAGATATATGATTCTTGACTATATGATTGTTTATCTGATTTTATCGATACATGATTGCTTAAAATTTCTTCGATAGAATAAAATTCCAAAGTTGGGTCTGTATTTTCCTTTTTTTACTCAGCCTACTCAAACGATACATTATTTTACGACACAATCAAGTTAATACTATAGTATTTTATCTCATTTAAAATCTCACTTTATGAAATCTAAATAAAACGTCTCTAAGTTAGGTATTTATCGAAATTTGTCCAAAGAAGCCATTCCCGAAGAGTGTTACATCTCTTTTCCTAGTGCGCGGAAGGCATCAGCGTGTCTTTGTCTAGGGGGCGTGTTCGACTCAAATCAAGGCATCGCCTTAAGCGCCGCGCAGCGCCAATAGGCTTGTGTCCTAAGATTTTTTTCAGTTGGAGAGGAACAACTGTTTATATAGGAGCAATAAGAATTGAAGAACATAAATATTTGAGTCCAAAAATATAAATACGGACCTCGCTGGTGGCGGCCGAAACGATTCATACTTATTGACAAACTAGCTTCTGCCCGCGACTCCGTCCGCGTGGAACTCGTTTATATCGTAGCTCGACACAAACTTTCATCCCCCATTTCACCCCCTCAGGGGATGATTTCCGGTATAAAAACTATCCTATGTCCTTCCCCGGGATTCAAGCTATCTCCATATCAAATTTCATCTCAATCGGTTCAGCGGTTTAAGCGTGAAGAGGTAACATACAGACAGACAGACAGACAGACAGACAGACAGATAGATAGACAGACACACTTTCGCATTTATAATATTAGTATGGATAAGTAAGTGTCGTCACAGTTTGCTATTTGTAATGGAAAAATCAAGTACATCCGTGTTCTCTGCCTTCCTCTCCGTGAAACAGGCGTGATTATATACGTATATACTGTCATGTAAAACCCGTGTTCTCTGCCTTCCTCTCCGTGAAACAGGCGTGATTATATATACTGTCATGTAAAACCCGTGTTCTCTGCCTATCCCTCATTTCCTGGCGCGGTTGTATAACATGTGTATGCCAGATTCCTCGTGTGGTGTCGGGTAGAAGAACCACCCCCTTTCTTCCCGTGGGTGTCGTAATAACCGCACCAAAGGACAGGGTTGAAGTGTGTTTCGGGCGATGGGCTGGCAACCTATTACTGCGATATAACATGTTGTCTATATTTTATACCCGCATTTATGCTAAAATTGGTACTGGAACATAATAAGTTCATGAAATGAAATGAAATGAAAATGAAATCTGATTTATTTGCGTTAAGTGCTGTTCATGTGCTCTGCCTTCCCCTTTTTGAAATGAAGGCGTGAATCTATGTATGCCAGAGATTCATAATAATTCATAATTCATTTATTCATTGTACCATGGTAAGGAAGGATGTTATACAATAAAGAGTGCCACGTGAATGTTATCTTAAAAACTAAGGTCTATAGTTTATCTTAATAAATATCTAAGCGGAAAACATGGTGAAAGACAGTGTTGATAGAGCTATCTTAAGGACTAGTTTTACAGTTTGTCGTTATAAAAATCTTTGACTGTATAATAACATTTTTGTTGAAGGAATTTCTTCAAGTTTCACTGCCGCGAAGACACACATATTATGTGTCAGTTGTATTGTATTTGTACTCCCATTGTCTCTGTGTGTCTTTTGTGTAGTGAATAAATGTCTTCTTTCTTTCTAATTTCATCATCATCATCATCATCATATCAGCCGAAAGACGTCCACTGCTGGACATAGGCCTCCCCCAAAGAGTGCCACAATGACCGGTCCTGCGCCACCCGCATCCAGCGGACTCCCGTGACCTTTACCAGGCCATCAGTCCACCTTGTGGGGGGCCTACCCACGCTGCGCCTTCCGGTACGTGGTCGCCACTCGAGAACCTTTCCGCCCCAACGGCCATCAGTTCTACGTGCAATGTGCCCCGCCCACTGCCACTAAAGTTTAGCGATTCGGAGGGCTATATCGGTTACCTTGGTCCTGCTGCGGATAGCCTCATTTCTGATGCGATCGCGCAGAGAAACTCCCAACATAGCCCTTTCCATTGCCCTTTGGGTGACTTTGAGCCTTCTTATGAGGCCCATAGTAAGCGACCACGTTTCCGTGCCATACGTCATCACTGGCAACACACACTGGTCAAAGACTCTCGTCTTGAGACACTGCGGAATATTGGGTGAAAAGATGTGCCTGGCTACCTCCCGAATGCTGCCCAGCCGAGTCGGATTCGACGATTGACCTCTTTCTCAAAGTTGGACCTACCTAACTGAACAGTCTGTCCTAGGTAAATATAATCGTCTACAACTTCGAGCGTAAAGTGTCCGATTGAAATGGGGGTTGGTACTACATGGAGGTTTGACATGATCTTTGTCTTATCCATGTTCATCCTTAGACCAACTCGCTCGGAGGCTTTACTGAGGTCATCGAACATCGTGCTTAAGTCCTCCATGGTCTCAGCCAAGACTACTATATCGTCAGCAAACCGAAGGTGAGTGATGTACTCGCCGTTGATGTTGATGCCTGTCTAATTTACTCTCATAGATATCAATGCCTATGTGATTACATGGCTATGTCAACAGTAATTAAAAACTGCTTGAATAAAACCAGTTATATGAGGCAGTATCCGGCACACGGAGCCTTTGAAGAGCTGGTGTTTGAATACCAGCTAGAGTCGGGGCAGCCTTTAGCAATATGCTTGTCGATGTTTTACCCTCGAAGCAAAATGAGGGATGTTTCAACATGTGTAATTAGATAACTTTGACGCCCATGCGTACACAAACTTACACATACACATTTACACATACTCATACACATACATACATACATATACACACAATATTTGCACGACTAGTTTTGTTTTTTTTATTTTATTATTTGATAATTTTTTTTTTTTTTTTGTTTTTTTTTCTTTTTTTTTTTTTCGTTTAGACCTAATAGTTCCTTAAAATTCTAAAATTATAATATACTTAATTGTCTTTGTTTGGTACTGCTGTCGCTATTTGTCGTACATGTACAACTCCTGTTAATCCTTAACTTCCTCCGCGGGACAGGCTTTGCCTAGTGTGGAGGTCAGTAAATACTTGTACCATATGTAAACTTTAAGTGGAAATAAACGATTTATTTATTTATTTTTTATTTTTTATAACTTCTCATCTAAAACGTGAGCACATTTAAGGAGGTTTCTCCAGCGACCGAAACAACCATAGAATGCGCCCAGCTCCTTACAAATGTCTACCCAAACACTCTAGGGTCGGCAACGCGCATGTAACACCCCTGGAGGGTCGGCAATGCGCATGTAACACCCCTGCACCCCTGGAGTTGCAAGACACCATAAGCTACGTTAGCCACTTACCATCAGGTGGGCCGTAAGCTCGTTTGACACCGACGTGGTATTAAAAAAAAACACGTCCCTAAAACCCGGTATGTTCGAACTAAACGGCTGTTTGGCATCGTTTTGACACCCCGCCCCCAACCCCGCAAAATGGCGATGGCACCCATTCTGTGGCGCCATTTCGCGGCGCCACTTACACGTCCATGGTTTTTTTTCAGTTTCTCAGTTTAAAAGTTCTTTTAGGATTGTGTAACTTATTATTAATACGTAGAACCGATTATTGCACGTAGAACCGATGGCCGTTGGGGCGGAAAGGTTCTCGAGTGGCGACCACGTACCGGAAGGCGCGGCGTGGGCAGGCCCCCCCACAAGGTGGACTGATGACCTGGTGAAGGTCGCGGGAGTCCGCTGGATGCGGGTGGCGCGGGACCGGTCATTGTGGCACTCTTTGGGGGAGGCCTATGTCCAGCAGTGGACGTCTTTCGGCTGATATGATGATGATGATATGATGAACTTATTATAAATGTCCTGCGGACTCTGCCTTGAAGCAGAGGACACGCCTACACACACGTCCTGACTGATTGTTTTTGCCTCATGCGCAACCGCAACCCTATTCAGGGCAAGGTTAAGGCCTATATTTCTTGTTCCTGATTAGAATAGAATAGAATAGAATAATAATTTATTGCCAAAAACAAGTACAGACATATACGAACAGTGACAAATACAGAATTAGGATATGCTAGAAATAAAAAGTACAGTTCAATTTTGACGACCACTTTAGCCTAGTTGGTAGTGACCCTGCCTACGAAGCAAGAGGTCCTGGGTTCGAATCCCGGTAAGGGCATTTATTTGTGTGATGAGCACGAATATTTGTTCCTGAGTCATGGATGTCTATGTATTTAAGTATTTATTTATCTATATAAGTATGTTTATCTCCTACGGCGACAGCCAAGGCAACGAAAGTTGCTGAGGTAGTCGCGGAACCAGTTCTCCAGGCTCCAGAGCAGACCGACCCCGCTCCCGAGACGGACGAAGAAGAACTCCTTCTTCGCGACCACTCGGAAAGCGAGGAGGGATGCGCAGAGGAGCTAAAGAAGCTGGCCATCCGTAGAGATGAGGGCAAGGAGGAGAGGGAGACGTCGACAGAGGAGATGTCGACGGAGGAGACTGACGACGATGTCGCTGTCCCCTTCCTTTCCAACTTGTAAAATCCTCCAAGCCAACCTCCACCACAGCGAAACCGCAACGGCTCAAATACGGAAGTGGATGGAGGCCAACACTACAGCCATAGTACTGATCCAGGAGCCGTGGGTCAGGAAGGGCACTGTCTGCGGTCTCCGCCGCACAGAAGGTAAGTTGACAGTACACACGGGACCGGAAAACCCCCGGGCCTGCATCTACACTACAAAGAATATACAAGCGCATCCTCTAACAAGTTTCTGTTCCAGAGACCTGTGCGCCATAATGGTGCGAGGAGTGCAGGACTCCCAACTACAGGAGGTGGTAATGGCTTCGGCCTACATGCCGGAAGCCGACGACCCACCGCCACACGACATGACGAGACTGGTCAACTACTGCGAGGAGGCGGGACTCGAGCTCATCACGGGCACCGACTCGAACGCACACCACGTCCTCTGGGGCATGGCCATAGGGAACGACAGAGGTAAGAAACTTGTCGAATACCTATTTACTACAAACCTAAACATAATCAACACAGGTTCAACTCCAACGTTTGTGAACAGACGTAGCAAAACAATCATTGACTTGACACTAGCAACCGAAGAAGCATCGAAGCACATCTCAAACTGGCACGTATCGAGTGAACTCTCGTGCTCAGACCACAGATGGATTCGATTCGACTTACAGGTAAATACACTCGCGGCAGCACCCAGGAGGAACCCAAGGAAAACGAACCGGGCCCAGTACGCACAGGAAATAGGTCGGGCACTTGCGCGTACCGAGGTTCCTCCGGAAATATTAGGCGTCGCAGAAATAGACAAACAGGTAGGAATCCTTACGGATACCATCATAGACTGTTACCATCAAACTTGCCCTCTATCAACCCCACCAACAGGCAAAGGAAACAAGGCCAACTGGTGGGGACCTGAGCTGGAGAGACTCAGGAAGAAAATGAGGAAGCAACTCAATAGGGCAATGAACACCATGGCAGACCAGGACTGGGACAGATACAAGGTCACCAAGTCCAGGTACAAAAGACGGCTCAGATACAGGAGCACAAGCTCATGGCACAACTTCTGTACCAACATCGAGTCAACTACACAGGCCAACAGGGTAAGGAAGGTTCTCTCCAACAATACAGCCTTAACTCTAGGAACCCTGCGGAAACCTGACGACACCCTCACCAACTCGCCGGAGGAAACAGAGCGCGTCCTAGTTCAGACGCATTTCCCGGACTGCGAGATATCGAGTCCAATTAGGCAACTGGATGAGGAAACCACCCCCACAGAAGAGGGGTGGCGACTGGCCAGCGAGGTAATAACTCCCCAAAGAACACAATGGGCCATCGACAGCTTTGACTCCTACAAATCTCCAGGGCCAGATGGAATTTTCCCCGCCCTACTGAAATGGGGTGGGGCGCCGCTAACGCACAGGCTTACTATCGTCCTGGGCGCCTGTCTAGCACATACGTTTGTGCCTCGACAGTGGAGAGAAGTCAAGGTTATCTTCATACCAAAACCAGGTAAAGGAGACTACACGGACCCCAAATCCTTTAGACCGATAAGCCTAACCTCCTTCCTGCTGAAGACGTTGGAAAGGCTGTGTGATAGACATCTGAGAGAGAGGGTGCTGGTGCGTGTACCTCTGCATCAGAACCAACATGCCTACAGTTCAGGTAAATCAACAGAATCTGCGCTTCACGCTGTGGTCACCAAGGCTGAAGTCGCAATCAAAAACAAGTCAATGTGCCTAGGTACCTTCATTGACATAGAGGGAGCCTTTGACAAGACTAAATTCACCAGCATAACCGCAGCATTGACTAGACACGGAGTGAGTGGGGTTATTACAAAATGGATAAAAAACATGTTAAGTCAACGAGTCATCAGACTCGGGGAAGACAAGACAAGGCAGGCACGGGTAGCGAAAGGGTGCCCCCAGGGAGGCGTCCTCTCTCCACTACTCTGGAACATGGTGGTCAATGACTTAATCACCAAATTAAATAACAGTCATCACTACACCATCGGGTATGCTGACGACATAGCGATACTCACCAGCGGCACCCACACAGGTACAGTGTGCGACGTCACCCGTTCCGCACTCGCCATAGTGGAACACTGGTGCAACGACAACGAACTAACAGTCAACCCAAGGAAGACCGAGCTGGTAATGTTCACCTACAAACGGAACCTGGGGACCTACCGCCTACCCAGGCTGTTCAATACAGAGCTCCAATTATCAACAGAGGTAAAGTATCTAGGTGTAATACTTGATTCCAAACTTAATTGGAGCAGTCACCTGGACAACAAAATCCAAAAAGCTACAGTCGCTTTCTGGCAATGTCGTAGAATGGTAGGTAGGACCTGGGGACTAAACCCCAAGATCACTCTATGGCTTTACCAGGCAATAATTCGACCAATAGTAAGCTACGGCGCTGTGGTGTGGTGGCCTCGTACCACACTCACGACGGTCGAAGCTAAACTACAACGCCTCCAGAGACTGGCCTGCATGGCGGCTAGCGGCTGCATGAGGACCACACCTACTGCAGCCCTGGAAGCCATCATGGACATTCCGCCGCTTCACCTCTTCATCAGGCAAGAAGCACTGGCGTCAGCCATACGGCTCAAAAAACAGCACCTCTGGAGGCCGCCCAGGGTTCCTCACACCGAGATACTCTACGAGGCTGTAGGTAGGGAACCCCTCATAGAGGCAACAATCGACATCATCCCCAGACAGTTCGTCTTTGACAAGAAGTACAAAATCGAACTATACGAAACCCCCCAGGAAGGACTTAACCCCAGGGAGTTAAGAATTTTCACGGACGGGTCCAAGACAAGGTCAGGCACCGGAGCAGGAGCATTCTCGGAGGACCTAAACATACGAATCTCAACACCATTAGGGACCCAAAACACAGTCTTCCAGGCTGAGTGTATGGGCATAATAATGGCCGCTCATGCTATCGCCTCCAGAGAGGTAAGGGGATACCCCATCCGCATACTCTCCGACAGTCGATCTGTACTGCAAGCCCTACAAGGTCACGCGACAACGTCTGGGCTGATACACGAGTGCCACCAAATCCTATCAGAGGTATGTACCAATAGCGACATAACCCTACAATGGATCAAAGGGCACAGCAATTCACGTGGGAACGACGCAGCGGATGCACTGGCTAGAGAAGGCTCAGAATCAAAAGCCGTAGGACCGGAACCTACGATCCCTCTACCCCCTGCATGGCTGCGGAGCACACTACGACTAAACACCAAGGCAGAACATCAAAAATTCTGGAATAACCTAGGTACCTGCAGGCAAACCAGAGAGGCCCTCCCGACAATCAACCCCGGATTGGCAAGGAAGCTAAAGCAGCTAAAGAGGCCGGCACTCCGTCTCCTGACAGGAGCCATAACTGGTCATGCACTATTAAACAAACACCTTTTCACTCTAGGTATTACAGACAGTCCTCTCTGCAGAGCGTGCATGGAAGAGGAAGAGACAGCCGCCCACGTCATTCTGACGTGCCCAGGGGTGGCAGAATACCGGGCAAAGCACCTCGGAACACCGGGGTCACTACCGGAGGCCGTCGGCAACATAAAGGGTCTGCTAGGCTTCCTGGTGGAACTGGGTTGGCACGAATAACAGTAGTGCCAATAACCCATACGCAAAATAGGCGCTATTATGACGTCGAGTTGCGGAAACCTAGCCCGCGTACACCTATATGTTTATCGTCGTCTAGTACCCATAGTACAAGCTTTGCTTAGTTTGGGACTAGGTCGATTTGTGTAAGATTGTCCCCTAATATATATATATATATATATTTTCTTTATTAATTATTTTGGGGCAATAGGTCCCAGACTCAGCATGCGCTGAACAACAAGAGTCCAGCGCTGGTTTTCAGCCTGGGCCTTATTAGGGCTCGGTCGGTAGCAGAACCTAAGCGTCGGAGTTGGACGCTGTGCTATCAAGTGCGTACGAATTACAAAAAATAATAATAATACAAAAGTTAAAAATAAGAGCGTGTGTGCGTGTGTATGTGTTTGTGTTGTGTGTATATGTGTGAGTGTGTGTGTGTGCGTGAGAGCGCGCGTGCGTACGTGCGTATATGTGTATGTGTACGAGCGTGCGAACGTTGTTGTGTGTTTGTGTGTGTGTGTGTGTGTGTGTGTGTGTGCGTACATGTGTGCGAGTGCAAAAAATAAAAAATAAATGAAAATGAATACCCAAGTGGAGAACAAAACAACTCTAAGCCAATTAGCTATATAAATGGATTACTAATGTTCGTAACACAATGGAAGTGATTAAATTGTGGATGAGGTAACTGCTTAATCAGGAACAAGAAATAACGGCCTTACCCGCAAACGCATCATGTGCCCGAAGGAGATCGAATTTCTTGAGTTCAACAAAATCCCGTAATTATTCGAGTTCGCAGGACTTGACCAAAAATGTTAGTAAGTGGCGATCACAATTAGATCAGCGAAGGTCTCAGTGATATAAGGGCTCTCACAGCCGGAAGCCACTACCAGGATAATAATAAGAACAAGTGAAATTAAAAGATTTTTCAAAAAACCCAACTGCTTTTTCAAATTTTATAGCCTACTAGCTGATGCCCGCGGCTTCGCCCACGTGGTTATAGGACAATGTAACATATTGAATTTTCCCGTGGGAATTAGATGTTTTCCCGCTGGAAAAAGTAGCCTATCACTCTCCAGCTTCTAAACTATCTCCATACAAAACATCACATCAATACGACGCTCCGTTGTGACGTGAAAGAAGGACAAACAAACACACACACTTTCGCATTTATAATATTAGTAAGGATGCCACTCCCACGATTAAGAGGAATCCAACGACACCTCATATGTCGAAATCCGTCGAACGGTTTGGGCTGCAGGGCGTGCAAAAGAATAAGGTCACATACATACATACATACGCTCGAAAAACATAACCCTCCTCCTTCGGCAGTCGGGTAATAAAGTCAAAGTCAAACCATTTAATGCAATAAAAATGGCACAAGTCAAAACAAGAAGAAGAAGAACAGCAACAATACGGAAGACTCGAAAATTATAATTACTCCAAATGAAAGAAGGCAAAAAAATATGCCTAGTGACGAAAATCCCATTCAGATATCTCAAAGAATTATGAAGCTACAACCGTTTTAATATTGCTTGTTAGAGAGAGAAAACGCAAACGTCACATTACAGGATGCTGCCGGGGGGCCGCGTCGAACACGACGGGGCGCGGCACGTCGCCGTCTATAGTGACGTCACAATCTAGAAGCGTCATCGTTTCATATGAAGTAGCGTTTTGCAAAAATAGGGACAGAACAAACCCCGTCTTAAAACTTTCGACACTAATAACTTCGTGATTAATTTAACCTTTTGCGTTGATTTTTTCTCCATTTGACTACATTTTTTAATCCTTTTTCGAGAAAATATGACATTACTGATTATTTTATTTAGTGTCTAGCTCTCACCCCTATTACACAAAAACATTACACCTCAAAATTAAAGCTCACATGATTCTGATAGCGTCTTGTCGTTCTGAGCGTAGAAATCTGAATAATGCTACGGCGTAGCACATGCCACGTTGCTGCGTCACGGAATAAATAACACTACTACGTACAGAGGGTTCTCTGTTAACAAATTCTTTATTTAGGTATGACGAACGAGCCTAGACGTGGCTATCCCTTTCTATCGCACGCAACGCGCTGCGATAGAACGCGTGCGTGGCGTAGGTGCACTAATATAACCCCAGACCCCGTATCATGGTCAGCCAGTGACGGACGCTCTATCTTGTCACTTATCGTGTGATACGGCGGTCCATGATACGGGGTCTTAAGCTGGTTTACCACCGGAGGGGCGAGACGAGACGAGACGATGCGATAATTGAAATCGTATGGGACTTACTACCTAATTCCACCGCGCGCGCGCGCGCTCCGTGCAAATAGGTAGTAAGTGCCATACGAATTTCAATTCTCGTCTCGCCCCTCTGGTGGAAAACCAGCTTGAGGCCGGTAGGCAAGTACTAGTAGCGGTGCGACCAAATCACGGAGTGATCCGCCCGTGGTTAGGCGTCGAATGAAACAAAACACTCGAAAATTTCACTAAACGATACTCAAATCCTGGGATACCACACGCCCGCCTCTACGCCAGGTGAAGTGTCTCATTTCAATATCAAACCCGTGTACAACCCTAAACGATGGATCACCCAGCATGTTTGATGTGGCTGACTTTTTATAAAACTGCCATTGGAATTGATATCTTCTCCCTAGGACGGTACAGTTGCTTTTCGAAGGGACTACTTTGATGCAATCGGCTAACTCAATAATCTCAAGTAAACGTCCCATACAAAGTTACCGCGTTCCGCTGTACGGCTTGACGCGGCGTTTCAATTGCGTACAAATGTGAAGCAGGTTCGGTTCATATGGAAAACGTTCCTTTAGCAGATTTCTCTTTCGCATAATGTGTAAGTAGTTTGTTTTAGTTAGAATGTCGAAAATGTTCAACGTGGGATTTTTAAACGTATGTCGATGCTAAATGCTAAATAGATAACAAAGAGACGTCATAAAACTTAACGAAGTGTGTAAGTGCACGTGTGTGTGTGTGTGTGTGTGTGTGTGTGTGTGTGTGTGTGTGTGTGTGTGTGTGTGTGTGTGTGTGTGTGTGTGTGTGTGTGTGTGTGTGTGTGTGTGTGTGTGTGTGTGTGTGTGTGTGTGTGTGTGTGTGTGTGTGTGTGTGTGTGTGTGTGTGTGTGTGTGTGTGTGTGTGTGTGTGTGTGTGGCGGCGGCTCATTCCGTGATTCCTGATTCCTGCTACGGCACGCATGCGTTCTATCGCAGCGCGGTGCATGCGATAGAAAGGGATGGCCACGTTTAGAGTCGTTCGCCATACCTAAAGAGGGAACCTTGACGTCGTACAATCAATGGCAATTTTTTTGTGTGCCAATTTTGCACTGGCAACATTTGTGTCACGTAGGCAATATCGTCGGAAATGACTTGAATCGTTCTATTCTACCACGATTTATAGGAAGTCGTCAAAAACTAGTTCCTAATAGTTCACACACTCGTATCTTAGTTCTCCTGTGTCGCTATGAAGTAAGATTCAAAGTGGCAAGCACTGGTACGTTTACCCTATGCGAAAACCAGAACTATAAGCATTAAGCTAAGTCGCTTAGCAAAGCAAGTTTGAAACTAAGTTTAGTTTGAATATTCAAAATGCGGTTCTTACGGCGATTAGATTTGGCTTTTGATGTTTTGTTTACTTTATGATGTAACTAGCTTCTGCCTGCGACTCCGTCCGCGTGCAACTCGTTTATATCGTAGCACCATACATACTTTCATCCCCAATTTCACCCCCTCCGGGAATGGTTTCCGGGATAAAAACTATCCTATGTCCTTCCCCGGGATCCAAACTATCTCCATACCAAATTTCATCTCGATCGGTTCAGCGGTTTAAGCGTGAAGAGGTAACGGACCGACAGACAGACAGACATACTTTCACATTTATAACATTAGTATGGATTATAAGATTAAACTAGATAAGTAGTGGTAGTAGCAGCTGTATTATTTTGGTGAGGTGGGGCACAGCGAAACGTCATCCCGCTCGAATGTGGAGCAGCCCAACTGGGGAAGCACCTCCGCCTTGCAGAAGACCACAGCCATAATAACACTACTTGCTCTGTAGCAGTGTTGTGTTCCTGGTGCTGAGCAAGGTCGCCAGAGCTCCCGAGGATGCGTTGTGTTGAGAGCGAGGGAATCTGTTCCTTCAGCTGTCAACACGGCGAATCCTCAAACATATCAAGGGTCGGCAACGCCCATGTTACTAATTTGGAGTTGCATGCGTCTATAGGCTGCTGTGTCCGCTTACCATCAGGCGGGCCGTACGCTTGTTTGCCATCGTCGTTGTATATAAAAAAAAAGTATTATGATACCAAACGCAATACAGCTAATAAATGTATCCATTCGAGATTTCACTCAAAGATAAATACTAAGGTAAAAAAAAATCGCGTCAAAAACATTTTTTTTCAATTTTATTAGAATATATATTATTATATTTCGTTATCAGAACACGATACCTATTGAGCCCTTGATCGGTTCACACCCCATTTTTGGTACACCCTGTATTTTTATGCCCAATTAGCTTTAAAGATAATTATATAGTAGATTCAAAAAAAGTAAAACAGTAGTAGTAAGTAGGTGCTCTGTTGAGCTGTATCGAATGTGATTTTTCAAAAAAAAAGTATATTGTCGCGTCAAAAAAATGATTATAATGAAACGACCTTGCTCACAAAATTGGTGGGCGAAACAATAACAAAATTGCTCGGCTCGGCAAAACGCTCCAAGCAACTGTCATTTCGCTAAAATGGTCGCCAGAACGCTCAGTAGAATGCTCGTAGAACGCTCCTGTTTGTTTTGCCCGTAATGTAACATTTGCTTAATGCTCATTACCAGGGCTCGGACAAGTCATCGCAGAAACTGATATGGACATGGTACTAGACTATTATAGAGTCGCGACTTAAGATTATTATTATCTAAAGCTGATATATTATTATCGTAATTTGTAGTAAGAAACTTGTAGTAAGAAGGCAGCCATACAAGCTTACCATGGCTATGTTTGCTCCCTACTTAGATATGCCATCATTTTATGGGGAAACTCACACCATGCAAAGCGAGCGCTGATAGCTCAAAAACAATGCATCAGAGCAATTTGCGATGTTGATACTATGACATCTTGCAGACCATTGTTCAAAGATCAATCATGAGTGACGTCACGGACGCCATACGACTTACGCGCCTACTATCGCCACCGTCCATATAAAATAAAACTAGTGGTTATTTGCTTTGCAAATACATTTATTAAATGCGCTTTAGTGTAAATATTGACAATTATTATTTGCGTAATTAAGGGTGCAGTGATTAGGCCGAAAAGTGACCAAAAAAGTTACATACTGTCGAGTGCTGTGACATCTACCCACAGTGATAAAAAAAAAACAAAAACAACACAAAACAATGAAAAAGTGTGGGGCTTGTGCTAAATTTATTGGGCGCACTGGCAACGTATCGTGCCCAAAATGCAGCTGCCAGTACCACGGTGCTTGTGTGGGTGTCTCGGCTGGAGCAGTGATCCCCAAGGGCTGGGTCTGTCCCGATTGCCAGAGGTTCCAACCGAGAGACAACCGCGCCGACACGCCCGTTAAAGGCCTGCCGGGTCAATCCTCCTCTTCAGCTCCGCCAGCCGCCGCTCCGCTCGCCACCGACCAACCCGCTGCTGCCGCTCGGCCCGCCTCCGCTCAGGCCACCATCACCCAGCCTGCCACCGCACTGCTTGCCTCCTCTGCGGACCCGCTAAGCGCGGACACGGAAATGCCCTGCTCTCCGGCATCCTTCGACGGGGAGGACATGGCTAGTGCGCTAATTGACCTGAAGCGGTTCATCGGCGTGGAGTTCTTCACCATCAGACAGGAGCTGAAGAATTTCCGCGACGAGTTCCAGGACTTGCGAGCTCACCTGTCCGTGTTTAGCGAAAGGATGGATCGTTTGGAGGGCCGCGTCGACGCTATTGAAAAGCAGGTCATAGATGGGGCTGCGTCAGCTGCTACCCGAGTCCTCGAAGAAGCCGTTGCGACCCTTCAAATGGAGCTGAACGACAGAGACCAGGAGCTTCTGTCCAACGACGTCCAGGTGACGAATGTCCCTGAGGACCCCGGTGAGAGTGCGGCTGGCCTAGCCACGCGGATCTGCGCGAAACTGGGCGTGGAGCTGGACGTGCGTGACGTGGTGTCGGTGCATCGTGCCGGGCGGACGCGTGAGGCGGGCCGCCCGCGGCCCCTCGTGCTGCGCCTGGCGCGCCGCGCCGTCAAGGACGAGCTGCTGCGGGGCGCGCGCACACGCCGCGGCGCCACCACCGAAGGCCTGGGCCTGGCCGGCGCGCCGCAGCGGTTCTATGTGAACGAGCGGCTGACTAGCGCCAACCGACAGCTGTTCCAGCGGGCCCGTGAGGTCGCGCGCACCGCCGCCTGGCGCTTCGTGTGGACCCGCGACGGCAGGATCCTCGCCCGCAGATCTGAGGGTCAGCCGACTCATCGCGTGCGCCGGTTATCCGATCTGCACATTTTTTTGCCAGCCGAAGTCCAAACCGGTCCTTAGTTGTTTTTGTTTGTGTTCTTGTAAAGTCCTGCAATTAAATATTTCGTTATTGTTCTTTGTTTGTAACTCGTTTTATACAAATTGTATAGTTGTTAAAAAATACCGTTCTTACCGTTTTGTTCTGGCCTGTATACTTGTTTTGTCATTGTTACGTCTTGTCGCGGGAGTGGACCGACAAATATGTCTCGTACCGTCGCGTGATTCAACCTGGAAGCGATCACTTTATATAAATATGTCCGTTTATAGTTTATGTATGTATATATATGTTATCGGTCTACACTATCAATCTTTATTTACCACTTTGTGCTGCACTTGCTATTTACTTTTATCTTCATGCACTGAGTCACTTACCTGTATGCAGTCATTCATTTGCTATTGTTCTTTTAACTTTTTTACTCGTTTTTATGATGTCGCGGTTTAATAATTTGAAAGTTGGATTATTTAATGCTGGTTCCCTTGGTACGGGACACGATGAGCTGATTGCGACTATAACTGACACGAACGCAGACATTATTGCCATAAACGAGTCGTGGCTTCGGGCTGGCGAGGATGGACGTGCTCCCGCCGTGCCTGATTACCGACTACGTCACGTTCCCCGGCCGGTCGAAATATGTGGAGGACGGGGTGGGGGCGTCGGATTTTTCCTGCGCCGGAGCCTCAACGCGCGCACACTACCACATCCTCCCGCTGCGCTCGTAGAACAAATGTGGTTAAAAACAATAATTAACAGCAAACATTTAATCATTGGGACCGCATATCGGCCACCGCGGCTTGATGTTGGCACTTTTTTTGATGCCATTACTGACTCAATAACTTCTTTTGTTAAATACGACCGACTGATTTTACTGGGTGACTTTAATATTAATTATACGGACAAGAACGACCGAAAATTTAGATGTTTGACACAATTTCTGACAACGATTGGCCTGACACAACATGTAAGCGACCCGACTCACTTTACGGAACATAGCCAGACAACTATAGACCTTATTTGCTCCGACGCTCGTGTTGTGTCTGTGGACGTGCAGCATATCCCGGACCTAGGGAGACATGCATTCATCACAGCCGAGTTTGACATTAAAAAGCGGAAACCGACGCCTAGGCGTATTACTTATAGACCACTGAAAGACATTAACTTAACTGTATTTAACAATGACCTTGACGCCATAAACTGGGAACAAATTTTATTACTTAACGACGTAAATGACATGGTTAGACTATTTAACTCACTGCTACTAGGACTTTTTGACAGACACGCGCCGGAAAAGACGATAGTGGTGAAGGAGGCACTTAAACCATGGCTCACGAGCACCGTTCGGCTCATGATGCGGCTCAGAAACGAGGCTCACACTCGTTTCAAACGAACTGGGAGCGATGTTCACAAGAGGTATTATCTCGACCTGAGGCACCTTGTGATCGAAGCCATATATAACGAGAAACGTGCCTTCTTCACGCATCATGTTAATGACATCACTGACTCGAAGACTCTTTGGAAAAACTTAAAGCGCACTGTTCTTCCAGATTCACAGACGCAGACTGACCTTACACAATTTGATGACCCTGACTTGATAAACCGTCATTTTCTTAATATTCCTGGGACACAGGAAGTCACTTTATCGGACTTAACTTTTTTTGAATTTAATAGACATAACGACAAAACATTCACGCTTTCTCCTACCACTGCTACTGTCGTCACAAAACTCATGATGTCAATAAAAACTACAGCAAAAGGACTCGACTCAATTGATATTGACATGTTACTTCTGACACTACCGAGAACTACAGACGTATTGACTTACATTATTAATATGAGCATTGTGACAATGACTTTCCCAGCTGACTGGAAAATCGCTCAGGTGACCCCGTTACCAAAAAAACCGAATCCCACTGAAATGTCTCAACTGCGGCCTATAAGTATCCTTCCTTGTGCATCAAAGATAATAGAACGGGTAGTTTGCGAACAGCTGTCCGATTACCTGGAGAAAAACAGCATACTCCCTGAACTGCAGTCCGGTTTTCGCAAGGGTCGATCGACAGCTACTGCGTTGCTCGACGTAGTCGATAACATCCTACAGGCTCGCGATGCTGGTAAAAGTACCTTTTTAGTTCTTTTAGATTTCTCCAGGGCCTTCGACTGCATTAGCGTGCCCCTACTATTATCCAAGATGTCTTATTACGGGTTTGATGTCACTGCTACAAAATGGTTCAGTAGCTATTTGTCTGGCCGTGCGCAGACAGTTGCGTTGCGTAGGGTGGATGGTAGTGCTCTGCGGTCCTCTGTTTGTCCTGTGACAAGAGGAGTACCGCAGGGTTCGATACTCGGGCCTCTGCTCTTTATACTGTATAGCGCTGACATCACTAACAGTATAGAGAGCTGTAAGTATCACCTGTACGCGGATGACGTGCAACTTTACTTTTCTAGCTCGCCGTCAGACACATCTGCTGCCATAAACATGATAAATGCTGACCTTGACCGTATTTCCTCTTGGTCGGACAAGAACTGTTTAGTTCTTAATCCTAGCAAGTCGAAATATGTGGTTTTTGGCTCAAAACATCAAATCCGTAATACCCTTAATAACCTTGAAGCTCTAACTTCCGGGAATGTCGCCGTCATGGGCGAACCAATAGAACGGGTGGTAGAAGCAACCAACCTCGGCCTTCTAATGGACGGGAATCTGCGCTTTGAGAACCACATACTTAATGTTGTGAGTAACTGCTTCTATCGCCTTAAAGTTCTATATAATATACGAGATTACCTTAGTGTCGATTTGCGTGTTGACCTATGTGAATCACTTGTATTATCTAGGTTAAACTATTGTGATGTCGTGTATGATGGGTGCATTACTGGTCGTTCCAAGAGGCTCATACAACGAGTGCAGAACGCTTGTGCTCGTTTTTGTTTCAAAGTCCCTCCCCGATCCCATATCACTCCATACTTGAACGCCGCTAACTTGCTTAACATGCCTGCACGCCGGCGCCTGCACCTGGCCACTCTGCTGTTCGGGGTGGTAAAACAGGAAACCCCCACCTACCTTTTTCATAAACTGGTATGGTCCAAAAGTGCGCGCAGGTTTAAGGCAATGGCATTATACCTATGCACCGAACCGCTGCGTTCAGAGGTAGTTTCAAGTTTGCGGCGTCTAAGTGCTGGAATGATATCCCTCCTCCTATCCAAAGGGCGCTTAGCAGATACACCTTTAAGCGTATGCTTAAAGGCTATTTGTTGACGCTCCAGAAATCAAAATCCTAATCCCCAGCACTGTGACAGCAATAAATATGCCAATTTCTTATATAGTTTTTGTTTTTAATGTGTACTGTAAATATAAATATTTTATTGAAGCTGCATCTAGGTAGTGTGTACATGTATTATCTCACTTTTTACTTATGTTTATTTCTCTTTCGCCTGTCCCAATACTGTACGTAGTTTATTTATTACATTTGTATGACGTTTCCGTGAGTCACTGACGGTGCTGGCTGAAAATCAGCGCTGCAGGTGTCTGACACCTCAGCATAATGCTGAGCCAGTGTCCGGTTCACTGCCGCAGAGACACACTTGTTTCATGTTTTTATCTGTTTTTTGTTTTTTGATTATTTTATTGTTTAACACGTGTGTCCTGTGTGTTTGTGAATAAATGCATCTTTCTTTCTTTCTTTCTTTCAAAGATCTTGCGCTAATGACAGTACCCTGTATGTATATATACGAAATATGTATGTTTGTTAAAATGAACCCAGAACTTTTTAAGACACTTCAAGATGTATCTAATTTTAATACAAGGTACCCTGATAGGCTAGCAATACCTCGCAAGCGAACAGCTTTATATGGCAGAAACACCTTTTGTATGAGCATAAAAATATATAATAGACTGGATGATAACATCAAACAGTTGCCTTTGAAAATGTTTAAAGTAAAACTAAAAGTATGGCTCTTACAAAAGGCTTTTTATTCCGTCGAGGAATACCTACATGGCATCTTTTGACAGAGATAAGTGATCATTATATAGGCCTTGACTATTGTGTAAGCTCAGCTTTAGCTGTAAGTAATTGTTTGCATGCCAGATGCTGGTGAAATATGTGTTACTTATATAACATTGTCTGAACACCTTTTGTACCATATTTCATGCAAAATAAAGTTATTTGTATTTGTATTGTATTATAATTTAACATTTGACCTTTTTAGTCGCATATCTGTCATGGATTTGTCAAAGTGGCATGCTTGAAACAGTTTTGTGGTGACAATTTAAACAAATACAATTATTTGCTTAATTATGGTTATTTCTAAATATTTTAAATATGGTGCAAATAAATACAATTAATAAGTGGATTAAGGACTACCTCGAGCTCTGTTATCGGGAAAATGTCAAGGAAAAATATAATTAAATAATATTGTACATAATGCGATTCTATTGATCTTGGTCTATTGCCGTCTTGCGATTGTTTTGCGATGACTTGTCCAAGCCCTGTCATTACAAGAGAACGCTAAACTGTATCAGAAATCCTACTAATATTATAAATGCGAAAGTTTAGATTTTTGGATGTTTGTTACTCAATCACGCTTAAACGGCTGAACCGATTTGAATGAAATTTGGCACAAAGATAGTTTATAGTCTGGATTAAAATTATAGGATAGTTTTTATCCCGAGTCCACGGGGACGAAGTCGCGGGCGGAAGCTAGTACCAAATATATTAAGACTAACCCCCTTATTCATAAAACTTACAATGCCTCTGCTAAATAAAATGTGCTTTGTCCCTTTCTTGCGAACACAAATCTCGATTTTTCTCGCACTATACCTCTTGTTTTAAGTGTTCTAATAAGAGAGAGACGTCTTGTGATAGCCGTGCAGGCATGCGGCTGTCAAGCGGCGGTCGTGGGTTCGAATTCTGACTCGTACCAATGAGTTTTTCATAACTTGTGTACGGAATATTTACCGTTAGCTTTTCGGTGAAGGAAAACATCGTGAGGAAACCGGTCTAATCCCAATAAGGTCTAGTTTGCCCTCTGGGTTGGAAGGTCAGATGGCAGTCGCTTTCGTAAAACTAGTGCCTATGCCAAATCTTGGGATTACGTGTCAAAGTGGACCCAGGGGCACAATCAAAGCTAGGAGGATGATGATTTATTTAATGATTTTAATTGATTCAGGCAACAAAGACCCATGTTAACCTTACGAAATAATAATATGAAACTTTTTATACATACGTATATAATATACGTAGATTCACGCCTTCTGTTCTAATGCCACTTAGGGATAGGTGTTTTGCTAGCCAATCGCCCATAACACACTCCAACCCCGCTCCCTTAGTCGACTTTTACTACACCCACGGGAAGAAAGGGGGTGGTGTTTTTTATCCAAATAGAAATACAATAGAAATAAAATGAAGTGATTAGACACTTTGTATGAGAAACGTTATACTCGCTCAATTTTTTTTCTATTCTAAATTCCAAGGTTGTAACGAATAAATGATTACGATTATGATTAATTATGACACTGGTTAGCCTTTTTTTTGTTTCGGGGGGAAAATGCGTTACGCATACCACCCGGGCGCAGGTGGTGACCCGAGTGGTTATGTGGGTCTTCCGTATGAGCTACTAAGACTCACGGTGTACCCACCATGGGTCCGCCATTGTGGCGAGGTTACGGGAACGCTTGCGCAGACATCCGCGACCCCGCCGGCGGCAGCCGCCCACAAGCGGCTCCTGGCGGATGCCCGGAGGCCCTCCACGTGAGGCGCGCCAGATGTTTTGACGCGCCTGCCTCCTCGATCTCCACCTGTTCAGTAGCGGACCCCCCAAGTCCGCTACGAGATCGTGGGTGCGAAATATCCAGCACCAGGTGGCGGATCAGGTTCCGCCACCGACCACGTCTCGGCCGCAGAGGTAGGGAAAGCGGCGAACCTCAATACCGGTGCTCCTCCTAAGCGGGCCTCGCCAAGCACTAACAGGCCGGCCCTGGGTGCCTCTTAGCTTCGCCGTGGGCGACCAGTCCATGGTTACTAAGCCCCCCCGCCTCGACAAGGCGGGCACCCTCGGGGGGGTTCTGGTTAGCCTAGTGGGACGAAGCTGAAGGTCCTGGTTTCTAATCCCGGTAAGGGCAAATATTTTTGCGATGAGTATCAATATTTGTTTCTGAGTTTAATTTAAGTGTTTATATCCATTAAATATAATCGTCTACTACCCATAACAGAAGCCGTATTGAGCTTGCTGTGGGGCTAGTTACATTTGTGTAAGATTGTCCCCTAATATTTATTTATTTAATCATATTTGTGACCGAAGAGCTAGCGGCTTTCTCGCGCAATGCATCAGCATTGCAATTCAGCGAGGAAATGCCACCGGCATCCATACAATCCATACAATCCTCGAGGGACTTTTTTAGATTTAACTTAGTTTAGTTTATGTTGGTTATCGTCTTGTATATACTTTAGAAAGATCTTGTGTGGGTAGACGGTGTCGCCAGTGAAATCCCCTGTCTCTATTTATTTTATGATAGCAATATATTCACGTATTCTGAGCGGGTTAAATTGAAAGCTCAAAAATATTGCGCGGGATCAGCAAATGGTTTGTAATTTTTATAAAACGAAATCCGAACCGTTCGTTTACCTATGGAGATATATTATTTATAATATATAGAAATAATATATATCTTTACTGTTAATCAATTCATTTATAACTAGGTGCCTACGAGGCTTCGCCCGCCTTTTGCAAATAACCCAGGCCAAATATAGCCTCCTCATTACCATCGAGAAAGTTCATTGTATAAATAAATAAATATTTGGGGACAATCTTACACAAATCGACTTAGTCCCAAACTAAGCAAAGCTTATACTATGGGTACTAGACGACGATATTTATTTATTATTTATTTATTATTTCAGTAAAGCACTGTACAATGACTTACCCACAAAACGGTTTGCACAGTTTGACTGTGGGATCCAAGAGTCTATATAATTTGAGGTAGTCTTAATTATAATGAGTCTATGTATATGAAGTGGTAAAGTCCTAATCAGTCTATATAATTAGTAGTCTTAAGAAGTAAGAACAGCTTAAAATAATGTTGTATAAAGTGGATAGGTAACTAGATATAAGATATTAAGTATTTAGGTATTTAAATACTATCGAGATAGTGTTTCAACAGGGCTCTTTTAAATTTATTTTTGTTTTTCTCTTGTCTAATAGCCGCAGGTAAAGCGTTAAGCAAATATGGTAAACGTTTTTCGATGCGCCTGTCCCCATAGTAATTGCTTACTCTGAGAACGGCATACTTACCTGCAGCTACGGATCTGGTGCCATATGTTTGGCTCATTTGAGATAAGTTACTTTCTTGATTGCCGTGCTGATTGACTAAAATTAAGTACTTATGTCTAAGTGTTGCCGGAAGAATTTTACATACTTTGAATAACTGATAATAATCATTTTTATATTTATTTTTAGTTTTATTGTTTACTAATCGTTTGAGAAATCGAATTTGCAATTTTTCAACTTTTTCCAAATTCGTTTTAAAGGTGAGGCCATAGCAATCCAGGGAGTAACCTATAATCGATTCCACTAGTGATATATAGATACATTTTAGGGTGCTTAATGGAACTCTAAAGCTTAGGTGGTAAAATCTACCAAGTAGGACTCTTAACTTAGCACATATATACTCTATATGAGATGACCATGAAAAGTTTTCATCTATTTTCATGCCAAGGTAAGTCATGCATTTAACACGCTCAATTGGCTTACAATGGCATGAAACTAGATTATTGTGGAAACGGGAGAAATCATGCGTAATTATTGTAAGCTCTGGCGAACAGGAAGGGATTAGATAAGGTGAGTGTAAAATTAGCAATTTGGTTTTATCTGCATTTAAAACTATACCATTATCGTGCGACCACTTAACAACGGCGTCGACATCTTGCTGCACGGAACGGTAGGTACTGGCTAGGTCGGGGGCGGCGCCGGCTCTCAGCACGCACAGGTCGTCGGCGAACATGTGCGGAGAGCAGTACCGCAGCACGCCGCACAGGCTGTTCACGTGCAACAAGTAGCACACCGGACCGCACCCCGAACCCTGCGGCACTCCGCACCGCACCCCCCTCTCGTCGCCCAGTGTCGACCCCACCTTCACGCGGTAGGAACGCGCGGTGAGATAGTCACTGAACCACCGGCTCAGTGGCTCGCCCACCCCGCACTCCCTCATGGCATCGATAAGTGTATTTGTCTCCAGGGTATCAAATGCTTTCCGAAAATCGAAAAATACAGCTACTACTTTTTTATCTGCTAAATAACCATTAATTTCATTAGTAAAATTTGATAGTAACGTGCTTGTACTTTTGCCCTTTTGAAAACCATGTTGACACTTGTTTAATATATTATTCTTTTGTAAATAGGATCCTAATTGGTTAACAATGCACTTTTCAATTACTTTGTCTATGCTATACAGTATCGCAATAGGCCTATAGTTGGAGTATGATTTAAATTAAATTAAATTCATTTATTCATCAGACAACTTTGGTCCATAATTAATTAATTCGTTACAGAGACTTAACCTAGATGTTAGTACTTATATACAAATGATATCTTATTCTATTTCCTATACACCATAATATGAGAGAACTGGCGCATTATGGCGGTGTTGGTGTTATATCTAACCGCCACTGTTGTCAGAATGGGGTTAGAGCTGACCCATACTCTACTAAGCAGTGCCGCGAGTCTTTTCCGCATAATGGCATAAAAGTCATCAGTGCGTGCCTGCGCAAACATACCCGAGGCACTGCAAAATCGAGGCAGCCCCAACAGCATCCTGAAGCCATTGTTGTATTGGACGCGTAGGGCACTAATGGTCTTCTGCGTGAAACTGGACCAAAGGCTGCACGTGTAGAATACCTGACAGTAGGCTTTAAAAAGAGAGATCTTTACCTGTTCACTACAACGTGCAAACCTTCGGACAAGCATATTGCGTCGAACCGCCAGCGCCCTACGCTCCCTCTCTATATCTATATGGTCCTTAAGGTCGTCGGTGATATGATGACCGAGGTATTTAAACTTGTAAACTCGTTTGAGCTCTAGACCGTTTAGTTTAATGGATGGGACATGTTCGGGTAATTTACCTCCGACGGCCTTAAAAACCATGAACTCACTTTTCTTCCCGTTATATATTAGGCCGTGCTTTTGTACGTACTGATTTAAAGTCACCTTTTTTATGAATTGGACGAATTATGCTTGTTTAAGACCTTCTGGGAAACAAGACTGACCAACTGACATATTAACTAATTTAGCTAAGATAGCACTTACTCTATCAGATACGGTTTTCAAGTCACACATGCGTATGTGATCGCAACCGGGAGACTTCTTAGAGCTCATACTATTAATTATTCGCATCATATTTTTACTTCTCACCGGTTGCCATCGCATACATACGTCCGACTCTTACATATTCTGTTCTCTCCAACCATTGATCACTACACCTATGTTTAATGAGATCAATTTCACTAGAAAAGGTTTCCGCAAACCCATTGCATATTGTACTAACTTGTGTTTTCATATTATTAAGTATCACTGAATCCAACGACTTTTTGTCATTTCCTAACATAGTATTGATTTTGTCCCATATTTTCTTAATATTTTTGTTACAGTCTAATATACTCTTCTTATCATAATCACTTTTAGCCTTAGATATTAGTTTAAAACACTTATTTCTATATTTTGTATATGTAATGCGCTTTAACATATTATTTGGTTCGTAACTCCATATTTCAAATAGCCTATCTCTCTCTTTAGTCATAAATTTTAGCTTAGTATTATTAATCCATCCTTTATTATCTCTTTTTTTGCTCACTTTTACGATCTTATAACAGTCGGTGTATATATTTATAAATAGGTTACAGAACGCTTTATACAGTTCGCTGGGGCATTCAATGGATAACAGTTCCTCAAAGTTAGTAGCTAATAATTTTTCTCTAACTAATCGGTTGTCAAGGACGCGGCGCGCGGGCGCGGTCGGCCCTGCGCCGTCGCTGCGCTGCGGACTTCGCCCGACAGGCGGCGCTGTACACGGCGCGCTCGACGAAGTGTGTTTCCACGCTATCGCTACCGAGATAAAATAGTGATCAGAGATTTTGTGTTTGATTACAGCTGAATTAATGCTATCGCTGAGTCCTCTAATATATATATGATCCAAACAAGATTCTACAACAGCTTCATTTAATATTTCTCGTCTTGTAACGCTATTTATGCAGTTAATAAATCCAAATTCCGATAACACACTTTCGTATGCAATTACATGATTATTAGTTATATCCAAGGTATTTAAATTGATATCACCACATAAGACTACTTTAGAATTAGGAGGTAAAGAGTGTAATAAAGAATGTAATTCACTTATAAATTGTATTTTTCTATCTTGATTCTGTATTTTTGGAGGTCTGTAAATAGATATTATGCAGATAGATTCGTGGTTGCATTCTATGGTTATGGAAACGCACTCCGCCGTAGCAAAGCAGCGCGCATGCGCGGGCACGGGCGCGGCCGCCATCCCGGCGCGCGAGTCACTACATTGACATTGAATCCTTTAATATTATAAAATGACAAGTCTGAATAATTTATATTTGCTTCTGTTATTACTAATACATCTAATGTGTTCAAGTGGCTATCTAATGCTACCAATAACTAATTGAAATGTTTTTTAATTGAACGGATATTGACATGAACTAAATTTAAATCTTTATTTCCACTAAATGAGTTTGTAAATTCTCTTAAGTTATCTACGGAAACAAAATTGACTATGGACTGGTTATCAATACAGTCGATACTATTTATGGCTGTGAATTTTAAGTTATAGGAATAAACACTTTAGTCATGGTATTATATTATAATGAGCTTAAATAGGTATTACTTAGCTTTCTTTAGCTCATTTAAGATAGCTATTTAGCTCATATACATACTTATATAGATAAATAAATACTTAAATACATAGAAAACATCCATGACTTAGGAACAAATATTCGTGCTCATCACACGAATTAATGCCCTTACCGGGATTCGAACCCGGGACCTCTAGCTTCGTAGGCAGGGTCACTACCAACTAGGCTACGGAGGTCGTCGGTGTATACGCAGGCGAAACAATTTTTGAAATCGGTTCCGGAGATTACCCATTACAATATGTAAACTAACAAAGCTACAATCTCACAGAATTTCCTCTTAGCTCTATAGGTAGACCGCTTTGGGAGCTTCGATACCACAGACAGATAGATACATAGATACACAGACAGACACGTTAAACTTATAACACCCCCTCTTTGCGTCAGGGGATTAAAAAATGATCGGGAAAATTAAAAGAGAAAGGCAAGCAAAACGGCCAACCCAAGCAGAACGCTCCAAATCGTCCCGCCATCTTGGTCTGCCTTGGCTCCGTAAAAACGTATTAAGTAGATTATATGTTTCAATTCAAATTTTATTTGGCTCTTTGATTTTACTGGAAAGCAGTCCCCGCGAAGGATTCGGGGGACTGAACCCGCGATTACTGTATGGTAAATGATTTCTAATGGAATAAGTGATTCTGTGTATGAATGATGTGTATGGTTGTAATGGATGATGGGTGAAATGAAGAATGAACTATGTGCCATTGAACTTTTTCAGGCTATTAACTAGGGAGGTGGCGAGTTTGCAAAAAGAGGCTATTGTACTTTCTTTACGAATCAGTATATTTACTCGATTATTCCTAGATTATTTCCTAGTCTATAGTAAAAACTGATGTAAGGTGCACTAGGGTAATTCCGAATGATTTTTGCACTAGTTGATAAGTTGTATGTGTCTCCATGAACCAGTCAGTATAGCAAGGCTTTTAGACGGAAATAGTGAATAACTTACTTACTAGATGGTATAGCCTAACAATCGATTACAGACATTTTCATAAATAATGTAAGATTTTAAAAATAGAAGCATTTCAAATCTAGTTTTATTTTTCGTTGCCAACGTGCAATTCCGAATTGGTTCGGGTAAATCCGAATACACTTGAAAACGAGTTTTATGTGTCTGTCGCATAAGGTACATATTACTTTTTTGATTGGAATTACCCTCCCTGCTCTTTTTACTCGATTAGGCTTATAGGAGTACTTATACATGTGTTTGTCAAGCTTTTATTTCGGAATTACCCGATCAGGAATCTGTGTTACTCAAAGTTTATTGACACTTAAAAAGAGGACAAAACCAAACATCCGGCTTGAAATGCCACGAATCGAGGAAAACATTCCCCAACAATATGTATGAAAATGAACTTATTTTTTTATGCCAATCAATTTAATTCCTATCCGGACCTATAAATAGTTTTCTAGGCGTCGACTTATGATAATGTACTTACTAAAAATCCCAGAATAAAGAAAACTTTTTTTCATACATGTGGAGCAGAATCTACTATGAGAGCAAAAAAAATAGCATGTAAAAAATAAAAATTTCATTCTCATACAAATTGTATGGGAAAAGTTTTATTCGATTGGTGGCTTTTCTAGCCGGAAATTTTTCTTTGGCCCATACAAGCTTTTGATCCTGGATAGGAATGGGATCGATTGGAATCAAAAAACCGGCCAATTGCGAGTCGGACTCGCGCACTAAGGGTTCCGTACTATTACCTATAGTACAATAGTAAAAATTGCTATGCTCTAAGCACCAGGCGCTCCATACAAAATACACAAAAATATTGAGAACTTTCCCGTTATTTTGAATACTCAAACTTCTTAGGTTTTCCTGTAATCATTAGGCAAGGAACTATTTCCCATATTTTTTTCAGAATTTTAAGCCTAGTAGTTTCGGAGATAAGGGGGGGAATGGTCAATTTTTGTTTTTTTCCCAAATTACTTCAAATCAGTTTTTGCTAAAATTATAAAAAATATATATCTGAGATGCTTACAACAACCCCTATCATTTGATATGTCACAGAATACAGTTTGCAAAACTTTATTTTAATTTTCAGTTTCACCTTCAAAAGTGGCCCCCTTGTTCAGGATTCATTAATTTACTTTACGCGTCCATCTTTAGGTCACCAATTTACATATGTTTACCAAATTTCAACTCAATCGGTTTATTAGCATCTGCTGATATATGTTCTTGATATCTTCTAAAGGCTGCTGGCTCGTATTTATCTTCTGGTTTGACATAACGGTCAAATGGGTAAATACCAGATTTTTTGAATCCGCTTTTGATGACCTCAGGACTGGTTTCATTCCAGGTTTCAGCGAATGTTTGTGAAAACACACTTTTAGGCATTTCTGCACCAACGTTGTGTCTCTGCCACTCCACTAATTTAGCATCCCATTTTGACTTGAAGGATTTGAAAACTGACACGTCGAGGGGCTGCAGCAAATGGGATGTGTGAGGAGGCAGTTTGAGTATAGTTACATCATTTTCAATGGCCAGCTGTATAACATTTACGTGTACGTGCGTAGTGTCCGTCGTAAATTATGAGTGCAGGGCGTTGTTCACCAAGAGCTGGGATCAGGATTTTTTTCATGTAATTATAAAATATCTCCGTCTCCATCCACCCCCTTGAGCTTACTGCATACGATAATTCGAAGTCGTAATTTTCGGTCGTGGTCATCCACTGGTCCCAGACGTTTTTACCTTTGAACACTATTAAAGGTGACAGTTTGTCTCCAGCGGCATTCACAGTAATATTTTCTTTCCCAGTTCCGCAGGTAGTCCTTGAGCACGGTTCATTAACGCCACCTACTACTTTGGTCCTCGTGGGGTCGAGTGAGAGTGAAGTCTCGTCAAGATTCCATATTTGGTGAGGACGTTCAAATAAGTCCAAAGATTGTAGTCTGTCCTTCAGCAGTTCAAAATATTCAGAAACTACGAATGGGTCAGTCATTTTTTTTCTAACGTACTCGACTGGTTGGGCTTTTTTATTGACAGTCGGTGCCTTTTACGTAAATCAATGAACCAGTCCTTGCCTGGTTTGCCTTCTCTGAAAGGAGTCTCTAAATTATTTTGCTTGACAAAGTCTTCTACTACGATCAATACCTCCTGCCGTGACAGGCCAAATCCCCATTTTTCCATTACTTTGATGCAATCCGCTAATTGTGTTTCTACAGCCAATGGAATCGCTGTTGGTCTCCCTACTATATTTGAGCTGTAATTGTTTTTTACCCTGTCATAAATAGTGGTTGTAGGGATATTATATTTTTTTGCAGCAGCGTACATTGACACTCCATCTCTTTGAATTTCTTGAATTGCTTTATTTAGGTCTTCTTCAGTGTAAAGTCGCGTTTTCTTTTTTTTTATAATATCTCGGCATATTTCTGAAACATTGTTTCTCATTTCAGTAATTTGAGCTTTATTATACACAAATACAAAATATATATACAAAAGTCGTATTTAATGACCAATTGCATTCTCTACCAGTCAAACATAGGCCTTAACAGAAAGAAAATCCGTAAAATAGCACAGTGAGTAAGATCTAATCATGATAGTACCTAGCGAACATGACAATCATATATTACTTATTAAAACACACACATCAAATTTAAGAGCTACGCTCTTGTCGGTGGAGTAATTGTAATATATATTATCTCGGTCCCCATAGGTATTTTGATTGTTTGAGGACCACTGGCTTAAACTATGAGAAAACGAGGTCGGGTAATTCCGGAACACTTTGTGACACGGAATTCCCCACTTCGGGTAAATCTGAAAATTGATTAAAATTCAAGCTAGAATAGTTTGAGCCTATTCAAAATGGCTAAAAAACGAAAATCTCTTAAATACAAAACCAGTCAATTCATTTACTCACCAAATTACAGAGTTAGCGATGGTCGTCTAATTCCGAATGGCAAAAAAGCGGGAATTTTTCACCCTTTTACTAATTTGATGCGCCACACGCGTAGTTTTGTCGCTAGCGCCCGGAGCCAACTGACGCGGGGAGGGAGATAGTTGAACGTCATAGGGAGTGTTGCCAGAGCAAATAATGTAGCCGCGTTTAGTAGATATTAGTAATTTTCGGAATATCCCGATTTTCGGAATTAGCCGAGTGCACCTTACATTATGTTTTATCAATAAATTATTATCATTATTTATATTGAGTTAGAAGTTTCGTTATCTTTTAGTCAGTCGAAATTTTAAACTTAACCCTCAATTTAAGGCCCTGCCAAGCATCAACATTAGGTATTTTAAGCCACGCCCTAACACCCGCCCGCGGCCTGCACCCCGCTTTAAAAGTTTCGTTTTTATATATGTTACACACACAAACACACGCGTTCCGCTCACGTCACGTCACCTAGCGTGAGAAGAGAAATTTGACGCTCATCGAGAAGAGAGCAGTTATGTCATGCGATACATTCGTCCCTTTCATTTCGGTCCCGACGTCATGGAGTCTTCATCTGTTCCTTTGAAAATCGCATTACACATTTCTATATATTTAAACTTTACTAGACCAAGTGTAGAGTAAGTTGTGGCAGACAATTCATTGTATGTACCAAAATAATGAAATATTCGCTGAATGTGATGTGACATTATGAGCATGAAATGAGCGTCGTAGCGACGCCGTAGTTCAGTTCCTTTGCTCATATGAAAAAAAAACTAGAGGGTAAAAGTAAGTATGTGTTTACAGCGGTAGCCCAAAAGTTGCCATAGAACCACGGAAATTGAAGCAAGTCCCACTTTTCAGATGGACTTGTTTAAATTATTTTTGTGTATTGAAATTTCCAAAGAAAAATACCAAGTCACTCGCACAATCTACAATTTATCACAACTTGTAGGTAAATAAAAATATTTCTTATTTATCTGACTGCTCTGTTATAAGCTGTGATATTCTGTAGAACAAATTTGACACTTAAATTTAGGTATTAATACGGCCAGTATTTTTCAATCACAACACCCGATAGAAACATTTTCAGCAAAAAGTTTTAATGTGAACTAACTGGCACATATTATAAATTTATTGCGCATGTGTGAGTGCGATTCTAGGAACGCCCAAGCCCATTACAAAAAGATCTCCGGTACGTTTCGGGTTGAATGGCGCCGTAGGCCTACATATACTGGTGTATAATTATAATTCGTAAATAATTTTGCGGCGCTGAATAACATAGATCCTGCCTCGAAGACGGCCGGACGCCGAATGAGCTCAATGGGCGGTCCGCGCGTCAGGGACAAACTTACGCCAATAACGTTTGACAGACAAGGAAACAACATCCTCAGAAAGAGGCGTTTGCTTTCAAAAACGCGAAATCAGTAATGATGGGATTATTCTAAATATTATTATGAATGTAGTATATTTTATAAAATCAGATTCAAGACGTGTAATAGATTATCATTTCAACGAAGTTTCGCCGCTTGATCTCATGTTGGTACACTGGTTAAAAATCTAAAAATTAGGACGCAACTTTGGTTTTTTTTTTCTATCGAGGAAATTTTAAGCAATCGTGTATCGATCTGGTTGGATCAACAAACGTATAATCAAGAATCATATATCTGAAAATCAGGCCTCATTGGTCAGATGGTCAGAATGGCGTTTCAAACAACTCCATATTTTTCAGTACAGCCCCTTAATGATGATGAAGACACAACTATGACCTTTTCTAAGCTCACCTTTAACCGGCTAATCCTTTGCCCGGTTATAATTACATCCGGGTATTACCTGGTTATCTATATACAGGGTTGAACTATACGAGGACGCAATAAATTTATTTATTTAGGTACTATATCGCTAAACTTTAAGTTGCTGTGGGTGGGGCACATATCATGTAGAACCAGTGGCCGTTGGGGCGGAAAGTTTTTAGAGTAGGGACAACGTACCAGAGGGCGCAGCGTGGGTGGAATGATGACCTGGTAAAGGTCGCAGGAGTCCGCTGGATGCGGGTGCAGGACCGATCACTGGCACTTCGTATCGACAGGTATTCATAAAAAAGGACAAATTCGGCTTAGTTTATCTAGAATATCATAATGTACTATTTTAGATCATTAAGTGATTTCCAAAAATAACAATACATTTTTCTTTGCGTGTCGAAATGGCTTTCCTTAAAACCACATGACGATTGAAGTACGATTTTCAAATCAAATCAAATGTTTATTCTGTAATTAGGCCTTATGGGCTCTTTCACAAGTCAACAATAAGCATGAATATAACATAACTAGGTAAAATTGGGATGTTTGGTGGGATTGGGGTGAACAAAGAGCAATAGAGCCGTTGTTATATATTTTTTGATTGAATGAATGAATGAATAAATGATTGATAAACAAAAAATGTAGAATTAAATTTATTGGTTTCATACAAGTATGGATTTTTCACAAGTTGAGAAACCGTATAACGCCAGCTAATATGGAACAAATTGCCATAGTATACGCTTTTCATAATCTTGACAACCGTTTAACATCAGAAGAAGATAATATGCAAGATTTTGAAACTTTAATTCCAGTTGCAAGTTGTTCAAGCTCTTGAATATATAAACATTTTAGCAAACAAGTAAAATTTATTTAAATGTTACTTATATTTAAAATCATCATTGTAATTTGCAGTATTGCATTGCAGTTGTCGTCAAAAATTTATGTAAAATAATGTAACTAGTAAAATATGCGATATATCAACAAACCTAAATTGTTTACTCTATACACGTTCACACAATACAACGCAAAGGTTAAGATATATTATTGGCCGGTACTGCAAAATAGATTTATCGTTCAGTTATTCATTTATTCAAATAAAAAAATATACAATGGCGACTCCACTGCATTACTTGTGCTAAACTGCCACCAGAATCCTAATCCTAAACATAAAATTTCTTAATGAGCAACATCCTTTACAAACCTGGGTACATACCTACGCGCCGGGAGATGTATATAGTCCCCAATATCATATATAATATAATAGTAGTTATATGGAATACGCTTTAGCCTTGTTGGTAGTGACCCTGCCTACGAAGCAAGAGGTCCTGGGTTCGAATCCCGGTAAGGACATTTATTTGTGTGATGAGCACGAATATTTGTTCCTGAGTTATGGATGTTTTCTATGTATTTAAGTATTTATTTATCTATATACGTATAAGTATGTTTATCGTCGTCTAGTACCCATAGTACAAGCTTTGCTTAGTTTGGGACTAGGTCGATTTGTGTAAGATTGTCCCCTTATATTTATTATTTATTATTATTATTATTTATAAATACATAGATTCACGCCTTTATTCCCAAGAGGGGTAGGCAGAGCACATGAAACTTATGTTCCACTTTTAGCATAAATGTGGGTATAAAAAATCGACAAAATGAGATATTAGAGGTATGTAGTACTATTATAATGGGCCAAGAAGCATTAAAAACTGGTCCATAAGTCAGGCTGCAAATTACATCATTCCTGCTCTGACGTTAATGGTCCCTCTCAACTCAACGATCAATCTCATGCGGAAACTTGTAATGAAAACTATCAATACCCTGTCAATCCGATAAGCGAACATTTCCACCCCGTAGACATCTAGATGTCTACGGGGTGGAATAGTTCGCTAAATTAAAATTAAATACCTAGGTATTTAATCATAATAGAACGAGGAGTGTCTCAAGACAGATAATACGAAGAACATGTCAAATGTCCATTGAGTAGTATCAACTCCTATTTCAATCGGACACTACGCTCGAAGTTGTAGTCAATTATATAATAAACTAGCTGATGCCCGCAGCTTCGCCCGCTTGGTTATAGGAAAATGTAACATATTGAATTTTCTCCTGGGAATAAGATGTTTTCCCGCTGGGAAAAGTAGCCTATGACACTCTCCAGCTTCTAAACTATCTCCATACAAAAAATCACATGAATACAACGCCACGCGAAAGAAGGACAAACAAACACATACACCCACACACTTTCACATTTATAATATTAGTAAGGATAAGGATACACCGAGGATAGACGGTCTAGTTAGGTAGGTCCAATTCTCCAACTCGACGAATCCAACTCGGCTGGGCAGCGTTCGGGAAGCTACGGCTCATCTTTACGTCCAATATTCCGTAGTGTCTCAAGGCGAAAATATTTCGCCAGTGACTACACTGGCCAAAGATTTTCGTGCCACGCCATCACTGGCAACACAACTGCAAAGTGAAAAGTGGTCGCTCACTAATGTCACTATGAACCTCATTAGAAGGCTCAAAGTCACCCAAAGGGCAATTGAGACCGCTATGTTGGAAGTTTCTCTGCGTGATCTCATCAGTAATGACTAATGAGGCTTAAGGCGATGCCTTGATTTGAGTCGAACACGCCCCCTAGACAGAGACACGCTGATGCCTTCCGCGCACGAGGAAAAGAGATGTAACTTTCGGGAATGGCTTTTTTGGACAAATTTCGATAAATACCTAACTTAGAGACGTTTTATTTAAATTTCATAAAGTGAGATTTTAGATGAGATAAAATACTATTAATAGTATTAACTTGATTGTGTCGTAAAATAATGTATCGTTTGAGTAGGCTGAGTAAAAAAAAGGAAAATACAGACCCAACTGGTATTTTTCTATCGAGGAAATTTTAAGCAATCATGTATCGATAAAAATCAGATAAACAATCATATAGTCAAGAATCATATATCTGAAAATCAGACGTTATTGTTTCTTAATCTAGTCAGAACGGCGTTTCAAAGCACGCGATAATTTCCAATGCACAGCCTTAAACATAACCAAGGTAACCGATAAAGCGCTCAAATCGCTAAACTTAAGTGCCGGCGGGTGGGACTCACTGCACGTAGGACCGATGGCCTTTGGGTCGAAAAGATTCTCGAGTAGTGACCTCGTCCAGGCGCAGCGTGGGCGGACCCCCCGCAAGATGGACTGATGACTTGATAAAGGTCGCGGGAGTCCGCTGGATGCGGCTGCAGGGCCGGTCATGGTGGCACTCTTTAGGGAGGCCTCTAGGGAGGCCTATATCTAGCAGTAGGCGTCTTTCGGCTGATATGATGATGATGTGATATCTATTAGTCATAATCACATGGGGAATAAACTTTTTTCTGTCGCTGCCATCGATACCCATGGAGTCACTTTTATTACTGATTTTTATGACTAATGCCAGGTTTTAGGGTTCCGTAGCCAAATGGCAAGGAACGGAACCCTTATGGATTCGTCTAGTCTGTCTGTCTGTCCGTCCGTATGTCACAGGCATTTTATTCGAAAACTATAACGTGTATTTGAATAAAATTTTGAGGATAGGTGTATTTGGTTAGCCGCTACATAGTTTTGTATTTACTTATTAAAAAAAAATTTTTTAGGGTTACACTCCATACATAAAACTGAAAGTCAAAAAAATTTTTTTCATTGCAAGCCCACGTGTGACACATCAATCGATAGGCCTTTCAAAATAAATATAAGGTTTCTCAGCATTTTTTTATTAAGTGAATAGAGTCGGAGATAATCGCCCCAATTGTGCCCGTCCCGTCCCGCCCTCCACCCCTAATTTTTGAACCGTGTATTGTAAAAATATGAAAAAAATCATGGACATACAGCTTATTAAATTCTTTCAGCGAAATTTGTTTTGAATAAGATCGGTTCAAAGGTTTTCGAGATATTTCTAAAAAACTGCCTTCCTTAAAGAAAAGGACGTAAGTGCCCTAAGATTTCAGTAGCGATACGACCTTTTTAATAGGCACGGAACCCTTCGTTGTGCGTGGTCCGACACGCACTTGGCCGCTTTTTGTTATTGTATGTAATACACTGGCTGCCAGCACTGGTGCGAATAGGACGGCCTATTTGTCAAGCCAGCACTAACTTCATATAAACCTAGCTTAAGAGCCCAGCAAACGAGTCTACTCCCCCCATATAGCTAGCAGCTACGCGCAACTGCGCTCCCTACTGTTGTTCACGGAAGTCATGTGCTCTAGTAGCACCTGGCCTTATGCTGAGTGTTCACCTTTTTCAATATAGGTTAGTAATTAGTTTACATTTAGCTGATAAGTTCTTCCATTGTTTTCGTTATTTTCTGAAATTGTATTATTGTATTACTGCGCTCCTTTACTTATACTGAAATAAATTCTATTCTATTATATTCCATTCTATTCTATTCTATTCTATTCTATTCTGTTCTATTCTATTCTATTCTATTATATTATATTCTATTCCATTCTATTCTATTCTGTTCTATTCTATTCTTTTCTATTCTATTCTATTCTATTCTATTCTATTCTATTCTATTCTATTCTATTCCATTCTATTCTATTCTATTCTATTATATATAAACGCAGCATACTGGAATAACATGCAACTTTTTATACACAATCTGATCTGCCATATTTACCCCGACACAACATATATGGCGAAGAACCACCTGAACGGACAAGACTTTCGATAAAAAAATCGCAACCAAATCGGCTCATCCGTTTGTAGCTACGACACAGACGGACACAAATACACAGAAACTATTATTATGCTTAGGGGCCGTCCACATATAACGTCACGCAGAATTCCAACATGTTGGAGCCCCGTCACTGGCTGACACCGTTCAATAGAACGAGACGGACGCTCTATCTTGTCACTTATCGCGTGATAAGGCCGACCATGATACGGGGTCTGTTTAACACGCACTGTCACGTTTTGCATGACCGGAATGACCCTCTCCCCCTGTGCTGTGATGTAATATGCGGATGGGCGAATCTCCGAGCATTTGAACCGCTCGGTTTTAACGTCTTTGTCGGCTTAAGATTATTTCATCAAAAGTAAAACGTACCGCAGAACCTTTAATCAAAAAAGATTCTGTACTGATATTGGCTAACATCTTCATCAAAAGTAGACTCTGATACTCGTACCGTTTAATAGTATTTGCTGTCTACGATAATGACGAAATAAAGCGCCTTAAGAGTCCGCAGTAAGCTCGGCCGAATTTCACCTTCCCATACAAACGTAGTTACGCTCTCATTTTAAAACTACGTGTTAGATTGTGACGAAACTTTGCATATACAATGAAATAAGCTATATCTATGTCTGCAATTAGTTTATATGGTTCCAGTTTATAAAACAAACGAAATAGAGCAAAAACAAGCTTAGTATGAAAAACTTAAATTCGCTGTATTTGTTTTAATGTGGTATCTGAAGCTACATAAAATAATTGCAGACATAGATATACCTCATGTCATTGTACATGCAAAGTTACAATCCAACACGTAGTTTTAAAATGAGAGCGTAACTACGTTTGTATGGAGAATTGAGCTTACTGCGTGCGGACTCTTAATAACGCTGAATATTCGCCCGGATGGTCCCTTATACACCCCTCTTTTTCCGTAGATAAAAATACATACCTTGCTTATAAATAAATATACAAATCTGTCTCGGTTCATTAACTAACTGGAATCCTGGCCGCTAATGCTATAATTAATGCTGCTAGGATTCATCTGCTTATAGTCCAGTCAACGAAGAAGTTTAGTCACCATCATCCTCCCAGCGTTACTCCAGGTTGTGCCCGTAAAGGAGCCCGGGGTCCGCTTTGACACCTAATCCCAAGATTTGGCATAGGTACTAGTTTTTTAATTAAAAGATATAAAAATAAAATAAATAAATCAGGCTATATACGTCCCACAGCTGGGCACAGGCCTCCTCTCATGAATAAGAGGGAATTTATTAAAGTTCAAAGCTCCACGTTCTTTATTTGTGAGTATATGCCAGCCACTCTGATTACAGTGGTGTTAAATAATTTATTATATTTATTTATTAATTTATTTATTGATACATGAAAACCAACAGCGCAACATATTTATAGACAAAATCACATGTAGCACTATACCCTGCCTGACGGCGTACAAATTCTTTCTAAATATTCTTGAAATATTAACATGCAAAATAAAATAAAATATCTCTATTGTTAATGTCAGAAATCATGTCATATTGAATTATTACAGCAAATAGAATTAAAATGTCAAGAGTTTATGTTTCATATCGAATTATTAAATTTATACAGCAAAAAGTCAGAAATAGAATAAAACCAATTTTCAATCAAAAATGTCAAAAGCTTATGTTTAATTTGACGTATGACGTATTAATATAAATACTTAAATACATCGAAAACATCCAAGACTCATGGTTATTTGATTAAAAGAAAGGTCGCCACACGCCGCGGTCTTTTATTCTACAGCTCAAAGAGCCACCAGTATTTATTTATAACACTTTTAAAGTAAAAAGTGTTCGTTGATTGGAGTAGCATGTCGCCAAAACCCCTTTTATTTGTGGCGAAAGTTTTTGAAATAAGCTCGTAATTACCTCGTAATACCTGGAAAGCTGTAGGCGTTATTAGGACTTAGACTTGCAAAAAGCTATGCGAAATTAATTGTTCTGATACACCCCCTTAAACCTAGACTAGCTAAACGCGCGGGTTCGCCCGCGTATTGCGATGAACGCAGGAAAACTCGCGTGATAAAACATTATCCAGAAAGTCCAATCTACACGCAGGTGAATATTTTTTTTGCATTTCCGGAGTTTACCCATTAGCCCCAGCTAGAATCTCACAGGCTTTTCCTCTCTATAATATTAGTATACACAACAAGCAAGATGATTGCCAATTTTGCAATAACTTGGTGCCAAAGAATGGTATTAGGTGACAAGCAATCCTGTTATCCAATATCTGCAATCTGAATAGGAATCTGGAAATGACTCCGAATTAGCATTTTATTGACGCATTCAGCACACAACAGATGTGCATGCAGTAGAGCGAGCGAGATGGCAATAAAATGCTCAATCATTATTAGTTTCGAGCGTAATAAACCATCTCCGTTTCAACTTTCTGTTTGTCTGTTATCCTCTACAGGATGAAGTTCTCAACCGATTCTCGTGAAATTTTGTGAGCAGATGGGTAATCACGTAACGTTTTAAACGCGCTTATCCAACTGTCATTTTTCCATATAAAAATGTCAGTTAGATAAAAAAAAAAAAAAAAGGACAATCTCACACAAATCAACCTAGTCCCAAACTAAGCAAAGCTTGTACTATGGGTACTAGACGACGATACACATACTTATATAGATAAATAAATACTTAAATACATAGAAAACATCCATGACTCAGGAACAAAATATGCAGTGCTCATCACACAAATAAATGCCCTTAGCGGGATTCGAACCCAGGACATCTTGCTTCGTAGGCAGGGTCACTACTAACTAGGCTAAAGCGGTCGTCAAAATCTATCTAACGTACTACGTACGGTCAAGGGCACCAATATGTATACACCACAAAGTCGCAATAGTATGTACACAGACCTTATTTCTGCAACAATAAGGTTGTAGTGTAGTATACATATTAATGAAACTTTGATCCTTTATATGGATGAGTTCGCCTTTGTACTTTGATCTATTGTGTGACATTTATATTCTTTAAACTGTTATTGTGTACAATAAAGTGCTTACATACATACATACATACATACATACATACTTTGAGTGAATACATGTTAGTGCCTTTTACTGTACAAAGCGTTACGCAGTCGACCTGCAGGTTCTCGACTGAAATTAATAAAATATTTTTGAAGTGAAAACTTCTTTAGCGACGCTTTGTACTTTTTGCGATGGGGAAAAATTGTTAAACTCGCCACAGGTGTAGGAGCGTAGGAGGTCACGTGACTGTAAGATGGTGATAGATTCGGGTCGAGGCTCGGGGGCGGGCGGGGGGACCGATGCCGTAGTATGAGACTGGCTGCGCCATTCGAGTTAGCGAGAAAAAGGGCGCAAACGCCATGCAATCCGCGGCGCTTACCCGTTCGGCCGACACACAATAAGTTCTCACGCGCTAATTTGCAAGTGAAATAGTTTACTTCTGTCGCTACGGTATTCGTCTATTCTAAATGTCAAAATATTCAAGTTTTCACTCCTGCCGGCACTCCCGGAGTGCAACCCGGTCTTTTTTTAATTATAGATACAACCTCTTGAGTTTTATATAACAGCTCAGAGAAAATAGTAAATATGTGAGTAATGTCTATTCGTATTGATCACATCTTGCAAAAATGGCTTTACTTAAGAGTCCGCAGTAAGCTCCATTCTCCATACAAACGTAGTTACGTTCTCATTTTAAAACTACGTGTTGGATTGTAACGAAACTTTGCATATATAATGACATGAGGTAATATCTATGTCTGTAATTGGTTTATGTAGCTTAAGATACCATAGTAAAAAAACACAGCGAATTTAAGTTTTTCATACAAAACTTGTTTTTACTGTATTTCATTTGTTTTATAAGCTGGAACCATATAAAATAATTACAGACATTGATATATATACCTCATTTCAATGTATATGCAAAGTTTCGTCACAATCCAACACGTATTTTTAAAATGAGAGCGTAACTACGTTTGTATGGGAAGGTGGAATTCGGTCGAGCTTACTGCGGACTTAAGTTTTTTTCCGATAACCGATGCGGGGTGCCGACTACGCACACTGTTACCTACTGTCGCCGACTTTACAGACTCCAGTCTTATTAGCGAAAGGGTCCCGCATAATGCGACAGGTCTAAAAGGATCCGCTTCCAATACCCCGTAATGCATCGTACGGACGCCGAGAGCTAGGGTCGAAGATTAGGGTGAAAATGAGTTTAGTAAAGGTAGGTATGTTTTTCGCAGTCTATAGGTACTTTATTTTCACAATCAAACAACACTCATTCTATGAAAATTGCGGCCTAAACGGCTGTATCTTTTGATTGCGTTGGCTTAGAAGTGTGATTTTTTCACAGCTCTAAGGGACAGTAGACCTGACTATTTGGTATAAATTTTAGCTTGATACCTTTTGGTGCCAGGTCCTTGGTTGCCAGGGGTGGCAGAATACCGGGCAAAGCACCTCGGAACACCGGGGTCACTACCGGAGGCCGTCGGCAACATCTTTATGTTGACCCTTTGGTCTGCTAGGCTTCCTGGTGGAACTGGGTTGGCACGAATAATAGTAGTGCCAATAACCCATACGCAAAATAGGCGCTATTATGACGTCGAGTTGCGGAAACCTAGCCCGCGTACACCTATAACCTATATAACCTAGCTTGATACCTCCACGTGTTCTTGAGAAAAATGGTCAGACGGACGGACGGACGGACAGACGGACGGACAACAAAGTGATCCTATAAGGGTTCCGTTTTTTCCTTTTGAGGTACGGAACCATATAAATAAAAATAAAAACATAATAAAATAAATAATAACATAACACAATTAAACTCACGACACACTCGATATGATTCAGATAACTAATATCATCATCATCATCATCATCATCATCATCATCATATCAGTCGAAAGACGTCCACTGCTGGACTTGGGCCTCCCCCAAAGAGTGCCACAATGACCGCTCCTGCGCCACCCGCATCCAGCGGACTCCCGCGACCTTTACCAGGTCATCAGTCCACCTTGTGGGGGGCCTACCCACGCTACGCCTTCCGGTACGTGGTCGCCACTCGAGAACCGTTCCGCCCCAACGGCCATCGGTTCTACGTGCAATGTGGTAACTAATATGCATAATGAAAAAAAATACCATCATTGGTCTATTTTTCCATTATATTTGTTCATCATATCGTTTAACTAACTGATAATCCACGTAAAATTAGCACTAAACCAAAATAATTAAAAAATAATTTGTTTCGTTAAGGTGGTTCGCTTTTCAAACATAACGTTATTCGTTTTGGACGTAATACTTTGGGAAAACTGTTTTTCTCAAATTATTCTAGTTTATACAAGCTTATTCTAGGAAAGGGGGAATTTCGCGCAAATGGAAAGCAAATTTATGAAAGTTTGTTACATAAGTTTCTTAAAATATCACACCGTTAGCCTGCGAATTTCAACTAACGTTTTGTATGGAAAGCGAACCACCTTAAGAGGTGTAATTTCACTTACGTATTCATGTTACTATACGGGCGTCATGTTTACAGCGACATTTCGAAACCTTTGCTGTCATTTTAAAACTACCTGTTGGATTGTGACGAAACCTTGCATATACAATGACATAAGGTATATCTATGTCTGTAATTAGTTTATATGGTTCCTGTTTATGAAACAAACGAAATACAGCAAAAACAAGTTTTGTATGAAAAACTTAAATTCGCTGTATTTTTTACTGTGGTATCTGAAGCTACATAAACTAATTACAGACAGATATACCTCATGTCATTGTACATGCAAAGTTTCGTTACAAGCCGACACGTAGTTTTAAAATGAGAGCGTAACTACGTTTGTATGGAGGCTCGAGCTTACTGCGGACTCTTAACCGCATGCAAAACTACGCAAATAGGTGCATCTCACCATCGTTTATAGACCAGCACGGTTTTTTTAGCGGAATGACAAAGGAATATTGTTCTCGGAACATATTTTGGCCTTCCGCGAAGTAACGCCCGATTCAGTAAATTATTTAGAAATGAGAGCATTTCACGACGCGATCTCTTCAACTATAAAGATTTGCCGTGATCCTTGCATTATCGGATATATCACTATTCAAAGGTTATATAATATGGAACGTTGGCATGTACAGTTGGCTATATCTACACGCACTAAGCACAGTCACTATCTGTCACAACAAAACATGCATAAATAAATATGTGACACGACTAACGAAACTTTGCATGTAAAATGACATGAGGAATATCCATCTCTGTAATTAGTTTATGTAGCTTCAGAGGCTCTAGTATAAGTTTTACCGAAACAAAGCGATACGATCGCGTTTGCGTTTTACCCCTTACCCCCTTATTCATAAAACTTAAAATGCCTCTGCTAAATAAAATGTGCTTTGTCCTTTTCTTACGAACACAATTGATTATGAATACGGCCGTAAATATCTAGGATTGCACCAAAACAAACAAATGCAGAACAATATAAGATACAAGCAGGGGCCGTAGACAAGGTTGCAGTCGACAAGCGCTAACGCCACTAGAAAATAATAAAATGTAGGGGAATGACAGATGCCGACGAAACACTTTTCGTTAACATCTGTCATTCCCATACATTTTATTAGCTTTCTATTGGCGTTAGCGCTTGTCGATTGTAACCTTGTCTAGGCCCCCAGGAATACTCGTAGGTAGCAACAGGCGGAGTGACAGTCTACACTTCTTTACTAATATGTTGTATTCACATGGACCCTGACATTGCACAGCGATAATATGTATGTATATATATATGTAACCGATATAGGAAACCGCTTCATTCGGAAAGGAACTCATGACCTATTGTGAAGATCAAAAATGGGTTTGTGCTGACGTTGAACTGAGTTACGTGAGACATTTACTTTCAAAAGTGACGTGCAGGGATCCAAAAGTTGGCTTGATCATTGCGTTGCTACGGAGTCTGCATACCAACTATGCACTAATGCCCGCGTGCTGTACGATGTATTCTGGTCAGATCACTACCCCCTACAAATTGACTGTGATATGAGCCTCATAGAAATAAAAAGTATTTCTTGTCCCGTTGTTATAAATAAAGTCTTATGGGGTAACAGGTGTAACGAGCAAATAAAACGGTATGCCTTATTATGTTCTAACAAAGATTATGTTCTAAGTATCTTAGCGCTATAAATGTATGTATCGATAACTGTGGCGAAACATGTAACAACTCAACGCATTTGTCACTAATTAGTAAGTTTTACAACGACAATCAAATCCATCCAAACAGTTGCGAAACTGACGTCTGCAAGTAAAATGCACAATAACAAAGTTACCGGTTGGAATAATCATGTGCTACCATCCTACTAATATTATAAATGCGAAAGTTTAGATGTTTGGATGTTTGTTACTCAATCACGCTTAAACGGCTGAACCGATTTGAATAAAATTTTGCACGAAGATAGTTTATAACCTGGATTGAAATATTGGATAGTTTTTATCCCGGGTCTACGCGGACGAAGTCGCGGGCGGAAGCTAGTTGTACAATAACGCACGCGAAGCGCATAAAGCATGGTTGTTGCGTGGTTCGCCAATGTCAGGTCCCGTGTATGACGAAATGAAGAGTAAGCGAAAGTTGTTTAAGAATAAGTTAAGTTAATGTCAACGGAACCAAGAAAAAAATTAAATGGATATTATAGCATCGCATAGATCTACAGGGAACTTCTCTCAGTTTTGGAAAGAAACGAATAAATCCTACTAATATTATAAATGCGAAAGTTTAGATGTTTGGATGTTTGTTACTCAATCACGCTTAAACGGCTAAACCGATTTGAATAAAATTTTGCACGAAGATAGTTTATAACCTGGATTAAAGATATAAGGGATAAAAATATAGGATAGTTTTTATCCCGGGTCTACGCGGACGAAGTCGCGGGCGGAAGCTAGTTAAGTTATAAATAAAGTAGACCAATGTCATTGATTACATAAGGAAAAAGATATAGCTAATATGTTCAGTAAGCAATTTAAAGTAGATAACTCGCCCCAAAACTCACAATCGGCTCACCTGCCAGACAGCGTCCGGGACCGTGGTGACCCGACGACCGGTCCCGAGTTGTTTATTACGCAAGATATGATATGGCACTGTGTTAGAAAGATGAAACGATGGAAATCGCCGGGTCACGACGGTCTAAGCATTGAACATATTTGGTACGGAGGCCCATTGTTACATGTAAAAATGGCACAATTTTTTAACTTATGTTTAACGCACGGATTCTTGCCCGACGAGTTCATGACAACAAATGTGGTGCCGATTGTAAAAAACAGGACATCTCAGTGACCCGTCTAATTACAGGCCTATTTCGTTAGCCACGGTGTTCTCTAAGGTGCTTGAAAGGCTGATTAACCCGATACTCACATACAACATACAATTAAACGACGCACAGTTTGGGTTTCGTCCAGGTCTGTCGACAGATATGGCTAGTTTTGGTCTCAAAAACACCGTAAGCCGATATCTTAAGAAAAATACCTCAATTTACGCTTGCTTCCTAGATCTTAGCCGCGCTTTTGATACCATTGACTATAGTTTACTATGGGAGAAGGTATCAAAAGCCGGTGTGCCGAGAAAAGTAGCCGGTCTGCTGGAATTCTGATACGGGAACCAAACGAATAGCGTTAAATGGGGAAGTAGCTATTCGGACTAACTAGTAACTTTTAATCTTAACTTTTAATTGTATTTTAATTTTGTTTAATTAGTAAATTTTTGTAAATGGGTCATTACCTGAATAAACAACAATTTTATTATTATTATTATTTTCCCGCTCACGGGACAATGACGTCCCGGACCTTTGGGAGGCGTGCGTGGAGCTAGGTACCTACAAAGTACCAACGGAGCCAACGCGTAGAGGCCCTTTTGACAATTTAATAAAATGCAAGGAGTACACCGAGCGGATGCTGTCCCTGCCCGTGTCATGGGACGCACACAGAGACAGCACCCGCTGAGGAGTATAGGGCCTATTGATGGTTGATGGAATCTAAATGAAACGGGTTATTGGGTGAAAATGATGGACTAGTGGCTGGGCTATTGGGTGAAACATCGGACGCCTGCCTAATAAAACTGTCTCACTTTTTATCTCTGGCAGACGGTGACTCGCCAACTGCTAGATGGGCCCCTATTAATAGCGACATTAAAAAATGGCCTAAGGGCAACCGGTCAGAAAGCTGGGGGGAAGAGAGGTGGCACTGGACTTTAAACATATAGCCAACTCGCCACTTAGGTGTCCACATCAACCCTCGAGCAACATCTGAACGGCCAGTAAAGGCAAGCCAGAGGCAGGGGGCCTATCCAACCATCCACCCGGTCGGCTCAACCTGACCACAGGACACCCCCAGGAGTACTCAGGTACGTAGGGTCGCTACGCCCTAACAGCCCGCCACAAGCTGTCTTACGTTGACTGATTGCACCAGAAATCTGGTGGGCGATGGGGCCGTCACATCCCTTATTATTTTTTCATATTATAGCCCCCCGAATCGCTAAACTTAAGTGGCAGTGGGCGGGGCACATTGCACGTAGAACCGATGGCCGTTGGGGCGGAAAGGTTCTCGAGTGGCGACCACGTACCGGAAGGCGCAGCGTGGGCAGGCCCCCCACAAGGTGGACTGATGACCTGCAGGTGAAGGTCGCGGGAGTCCGCTGGATGCGGGTGGCGCAGGACCGGTCATTGCAGCAGTGGACGTCTTTCGGCTGATATGATGATATATATGTGTGTGTGTGTGTGTTAATAATACCGTATAAGTAATCGATAGTCTTAAAAATAATTAAAATAGTATTAAGTAAACTTTAGCGCGAGTTACCACACAATACATTCATTATTAGCAAGTTCAACTTCAATTTGACGCCATGCAATGCAATTTTTGAAAAATACTTATACCAATAGTTATAATGCTTGATAAACAAACATTACTGGGGCTGAATAAAGCAATCGAGGGGCAAACAATCCTTCGGGAATTATTCTTAACACCGGTATAATCGGGGTTTTGCGCGTCTCAGAATTCTACTTTAGCTTAATGGGGATGGCGGCACCAAACAAATCTATACTAATATTATAAATCTGTTGTGTACCCGTGTGGTGTCGGGTTATAATTTCACCACCCCCTTTCTTCCCGTGGGTGTCGTAAAAGTCGACTAAGGGACCAGGGGTTGAAGTGTGTTCTGGGCGATGGGCTAGCAACCTGTCACTGCTATATCACATTTTGTCGATCTTTTATACCCACATTTATGCTAAAAGTGGCGCTGGAATATACGTTCGGCGTGAATGTATGTATGTATAAATCTGTTACCTCTTCACACTTAAACCGATTTAGATGTTTAGTTTAGTTTTATTAATTTTGTTATACAATTCTCGTATATAACATAATTGTTATATACGAGAATTGGCACTTGGCAAATACTACTCATTGTATAATGATCATTAAGCACAATTGCGGAAAAATAATTAGGCTGTGCATTGGAAATAATTAAGACTGTGCATTGGAAATAATTAAGGCTGTGCATTTGAAATAATTAAGGCTGTGCATTGGAAATAATTAAGGCTGTGCATTGGAAATAATTAAGGCGGTGCATTGGAAATAATTAAGGCTGTGCATTGGAAATAATTAAGGCTGTGCATTGGAAATAATTAAGGCTGTGCATTGGAAATTATCGCGTGCTTTGAAACGCCGTTCTGACTAGATTAAGGAACAATAAGGTCTGATATTCAGATATATGATTCTTGACTACCTATATGATTGTTTATCTGATTTTATCGATACATGATTGCTTAAAATTTCCTCGATAGAAAAAAATCCAAATGTGGGTCTGTATTTTCCTTTTTTTACTCAGCCTACTCAATCGATACATTACTTTACGACACAATCAAGTTAATACTATAGTATTTTATCTCATCTAAAATCTCACTTTATGAAATTTAAATAAAACGTCTTATGATATATTGCACCTGCTCCCAAATTTCATGAGACTCGGTTGAGATATTCGACCTGAGGAGTAACCACGTAACGTTCTGAACGCGCGTTAGATTTTTCCATATAATTTTTTTTTCCATTCAGATCTCCCTAACGTACGTATAATGCGTTACGTGTTCGACCGCTGTAGAGAAGAACAACCGGGTAGACGCCGGACATAGGAAATAATTTTTGGCCAGCAAGCTGATGGCCGTTGGGGTGGAAAGGTTCTCGAGTGGCGACCACGTGCCGGAAGGCGCGGCGTGGGTAGGCCCCCACAAGGTGGACTGATGACCTGGTAAAGGTTGCTGGAGTCCGCTGGATGCGGGTGGCGCAGGACCAGTCACTTTGGCACTCCAGCAGTGGACGTCTATCGGCTGATATGATGATGATGACGATGAAGCTGATACGGATAACTTCTTTCCCTCGATTCAATGAATCTGCCAGATAGATATATTTTACTCCGCTTGCGATCGTCTGTATGTCGGGACCTATAGAAATGTGTATTCAAATTCTCACCAGCAATGTTGGAACAGCGAATATCCATTTCACCCTTCATCCCGTCCCTTTTGTTCCATTGTTCCAGTAATTACGAAACTCTACGATATGTGGAGCAAGTGACTCGGCAACTTTTGGAAATTCAAAGCGCTCGAAATAAATTCAATTCTAATACGCTGCCGCTCACAATGCGGTAGGTTTCCTTATTTTATGTGATTTATAATGGAATAGGGTAAATACTCGAAATTTATTTCTACTTCAAAAGAAAGGCGAAAAATAATGCCGAAATTCCCATTCAAATATCTCAAAACTATTACGAAGCTACAACCGTTTTAATGTTGCTTGTTAGAGTGAGAAAAAAACACTAGGAGAATGATGATATAAATACTACACGTATACAATACTACGTACAATCACAATTGCAAATTATATTAATATTTATATATAATATGTCTTTCCCGCTAAAACGGGGCAGTGATGTCCCGGAGCTTTGGGAGGCATGCGTGGAGATACCTACCTACAAAGTGCCAACTGAGCCAACACGTACCCCCTTTTGACAATTTAATGAAATGCAAGGAGTACACCGAGCCATAGCATAGAAGAATAATACAGTAGGTAATCTGAGGCCGTTTAGGAGCGTTCGTTACCTACTTTCGCTCGATGCGCAGGGCTGTGTCAAGTTTGTGGCTTGGCATACCTATAATACTTATTTTGCTTTTGAGTATGCAAAGTAATTCTGTTACAGTGTAATAGACAATATTGTATACACAAAGTATACAATAGTAGTATATTATAGATAGTTGGGTATGTGTTTTTAGTTTCCCACTTCATGGAATATTTTAATACCACTATACTATGCCTAAAATATTTCCTAGTAAGTATAATAATTGCTAAACTGCACTAGGTTGGTAGGTGCTTAGTTACAAGCCTATATTCGGCTCCTTTTGATATCGTGGCACTGGCGGCTCGCTGTCTCCATACCTACGAGGCGACTTCCTTTGACGTAGCGAGTGAGAACGAGCGAACACCGCAACGGCACGCGGCCCCGATTGAAGCATTCTCCATCATTCCCGAAGTCTATGTGTGTGTGCGTACCGAACACTCGCGCATGTGTGCAGCCGTGCGATGTACCTTTGTTCGAAGTTTATCTACTGTTTCTATACTGTGACCGAGCGGATGTGCCTCTGCCCGTGTCCTGGGTTGCACACAGTGACCGCACCCGCTGGGGTGTTTGAGTATAGGGCCTATTGCTGGTTGATGATGGTGTTATTAAATTATTATGTCTTTCCCGCTCACGGGACAATGACGTCCCGGACCTTTGGGAGGCGTGCGTGGAGCTAGGTACCTACAAAGTACCAACTGAGACAACACGTAGAGGCCCTTTTGACAATTTAATAAAATGCAAGGAGTACACCGAGCGGATGCTGTCCCTGCCCGTGTCATGGGACGCACACAGGGACAGCACCCGCTGAGGAGTATAGGGCCTATTGATGGTTGATGGAATCTAAATGAAACGGGTTATTGGGTGAAAATGATGGACTAGTGGCTGGGCTATTGGGTGAAACATCGGACGCCTGCCTAATAAAAAAAAAATTAAAAAAAAATTATTATTATTATTAACAGTAACAACGGTATCCTGAAAACGTTGGCAAGTAAGATGGATGCACCACTACTCAAGCACTGGAATGATCTACATGTGGCAGCAACAGAGGCTCTAATATAAGTTTTATCGAAACAAAACGTTACGATCGCGTTCGCGTTTCACCCTCAATTTGTATGGGAGTTGACAGCTAACGCAAACGCGGTCTTAACGTTTTGTTTCGGTAAAACTTATACTAGAGCCTCAGATGTTGAGAAGTCGTGCATCTAGATTGCCTAGTTTTATTTGTTTTATTTTTAGGGTTCCGTAGTCAACGAGGAACCCTTATAGTTTCGCCATGTCCGTCCGTCCGTCTGTCCGTCTTCAGCTTAGCTCAGTAACCCTTACAACTAGAAAACTGCAATTTGGCGTGGGCGTGGGTATATAAACCAATCACGCCGACAAAACAGTACAATGCAATTTGGAAAAGATTTTTTTTAGGGTACCTCCCCTACACCTAAAGCGGGGATGTAATTTTTTTTTCTCGTCATACCCATGGTGTGGGGTAGCGTTGGATAGCTCGTTCAAAAATATTATTTTCTAAAACCATTTTTTATATTGTGCTTTAAAGCCCTAATTTTAGTTCGATTCATGTGTCGTCCCCCACCCCCTGTCGGCTAAATGGCCACTACTGGGGATGTGAAAAAATTCGTGGTAGTAGTACATATAATGAATTTAAAAGGAAAACTATCACGGACAAGTAGGTATAAGTAGTTACCGAGTAATAGTCGACCAGCTGAATGTGTAATTGAAAAGGCCAATTTTCGTACAAATTCGGCCGACGCAACCGCACCGCACGTCGATGTAACTAAGACAGACAGGCAACTACGGAACCCTACACTGCGCGTGGCCCGACACGCACTTGGCCGGTTTTTTATCTTTTATTATTTAATGTTTTGTACTTTTGTTCATGTGCTATGTGTTTTCATTGTGTCACTAAGGCACTGGTCCCACCGCCGGCTAGTAAGCTAGAAAAGTTGGGCGAGTAGCATTACATTGCGGATCTGTAAAGGTCGATTGATCACACTGTGCCTGGTCAGCACGCAATGAACCGTTACTCGCCCAACTTTTCTAGCTTACTAGCCGGCGGTGGGACCAGTGCTTAACCCGAGCTATTGTGACAAACCTTAAGGCGAAATAAAGTATGCCATACCATTAAATAAATAAAAAATAAAAATCATTCAACTTAATTCATGTGCATAAACAAAGGGCATGCCCAATTAAGCATTTTTGTTTTGGAAGTCCCTAAGCCTTTCTCTCTTTCTCTAATTCCTTCATCGTAATTTTTTCGGGTAGTTTGTTATACACCTTGGAACCAATTACGTGCATTGCCTTGAAGGACTTAGGCAGTCGGTGACGAATATGAAATGACAGTCCTGTGAATGGTGCCAGTTAATATACGGCTCGATAATCCGTGTCCATCTGTCTCTCTCTCTCTCTCTTTTTGCATGCGTTAAAAAGAAACAGAGATATAGTGGACGCCGAATTAGGCCGTTCATAAACAGGCACCCTTTTCAAGATTAGTTTTTTAAAATACAGGGTGAATCCTAAATCGTGAACAGAAATATGTTTCTTTCTGTTTAACTTTAGTTTTAACACGTGGACGTGACAACAGGTTAAAATATGTAAACGTTGTTTGTTAATTCGTTAATTTAAAAAAATGATTTAAATTTACTTAGTCACCCTAATTGCTACGTTAAACTGTCACTTTAAGCTACAGACCGAGTCTTGTTGAATATGGTGACCTTAGGTTGGTGTTTTTGCAATTTAAAATTATTATCAATAAAGTTTACTTGTACGCTTTTAAAGTTAAAAAAGAATTTGCCTTAAAATACGCCGATAGAAACAAAATATTATGTTTTCGACTTATGCTTCACCCTGTATTTCAGATAAATAATCAACTGTTGCATTCAAATAAAAACCATGCTAAGCGGTAGCCAGAATTTTAATCTACCTACCCACAAAAATGTGTCATGATTTTCCTATCATAGGAAGCTGAGATCCTTCGCAATAAAGCAAAGTTTGTTTTGATATTTTTTTTATTTAAGTATATTCTCACTACCGGGAACCCGCCTAGCGGGCGTCTACGCCGTAGACGCTTTCCGCTCCTTAACAAAAAAACACGGTATCGGCTACGAGCGTAGCGCGAAGCGATTCTTGGCAGTGAATGTGTTGTTATTGTATATATAGATTTATTAATCTTAAGAAAAGTGTTTTGTTAGAATAATTTGGGCAGCTAGGCGTGTTAAACAATAAGCAGAATGAAAATAACCCTATTTATCTGAAAGAAACGTTTGTTTCAAATGATTCATTAGTGCGTTTGATCTTTGTATCAATGGAATTGTATGATCTGTACCTCCTGCAATCCGCCATTGTACAAGCTTTTATTTAACTTGACATCTTGGAACTGAATTTTTAACTAGTTCATCTCAACCGATTGAGCTGACATTTTGGGTATGAAGCTATACGCTTGGATGTCAATTCAATATTATGGTACCATCGAGCTGATCTGTAATGGAGACAGATGGCCGTGGGAATTCAGCACTTAACCGACGTAACCCCGTTGAGTTTGATCTCGTTAGAATCGTTACGATTAAATTTTTTGCTTCCACACGCTCTTTTGCACTATTTTGATTGAAGCGACAATCTACGCACAATTACAGGCAATGATGGGCAACTCATAGACGGTTATACTCTCCAGGCAAGGTGCCAAACACTGAGACGTTTACCTTATTAGCTACAATCACAAAAACTAGCCACCTCCTCCGGGATTAAGAAATACTACCCAATTTAATAGCCGAAAAGTACCAGGGGATCAGAACTCTATAAAAGTTCTACCCAAGTATTATTTCTTATCACCCGCGAGGGAGACCAACTGAAAATAATGTCTTGCTTAAAACAACACCGAAGAAAAAACGTCCCAATATCAAATGCGAGGCAAACAAACTGCAACCTTAAGTTACTAAGATAAAGTTTAAAATAAGCAGCTGTGCGCTGAAGGCATCAAACTGCTATTTAATTTCGTATTTTCGTGTAAATATTTTGATTTGATAATTAAAAATGAGCTTTACGCGAATGAGTTAATGAGCAAAATTCAATTGGTTGTAGCTCTCAATGCGGCGTTCTGTTATTGGCAAATAGCGAGTCGTCCAAATTGAAATATAACTTTAATGCTTATTGCATAAGATTCAAATTGGAATGGGGTAGTGTGATGGAATAGTTTCCAAATTCGAAATGGCAGCACGCAAGCGCGTTTTCACGCGTGGTATTGCTGTATTTAGAAGGATTGCTAGTGTTCTTAATATTTAGGTGAATTTCAGTATTTTCTTGTCCCCTATTGTTATTATTATTTTTACTAAACGGGATTTAGCCGCGGGTTTACTCATAACTTATTTATTTACTCATAACTTATTTAGTTATCATTTATGCTAGCTCATTATGTAATATTCTTTTGATTATTATAGTCATATAAATAAATATAAGGGGACAATCTTACACAAATCGACCTAGTCCCATAGTAAGCTCAGTAAGGCTTGTGTTATGGGTACTAGACGAGGATATATATAATAGATATAAATACTTAAATACATAGAAAACATCAAAGACTCGGAAACAAATATTCATGCTCATCACACAAATATTTGCCCTTACCGGGATTCGAACCCAGGACCTTCAGCTTCGTAGGCAGTGTCACTACCCACTAGGCTAACCGGTCGTCAAAATATATAAGTTATGCGTTTTTAATAATGAATTCCCTTTTCGTGGTTAAGGTTATTTTTGAAACACTATTTGTGTTAACTAGTTCAATACTCGTAATATATGCATCAAATTATTTTTTCACGATAGAAAATGGATCATCGCAAATAGTAATTATTGTTTTTTTAGGTTTCCGTACCTCAAAAATAAAACGGAACCCTTATAGGATTACTTGGTTGTCCGTCCCTCCGTCCGTCAGTCTATCCGTCTGCCAAGACCCTTTTTCTTAGGAACGCGTGCAGGTATCAAGCTAAAAATGTATATTGTATATCCACCAAATACTCAGGTCCAATGTCCCTTAGAGCTGTGAAAAAATCAAACTTCTAAGCATCGCATCACTTGCCCATTCCTTCGTTCGCATTTATTTCCGTTTATGCCGCAAATTTTCGAAACTCGCAAGGGAATCAAAACCCTTAGGGTACTTCCCGTGAACTCAGAATCTTGTAATTTGGTACGAAGCAGCGTCTTATACAGATTAAGGAAAAATTGCGAGAACCATATTTTTTTAGTTACATAATATAATAAAATAATTTTAAACTTATTACTTATATACCTACAGGTTTGTACGGAACCCTCGGTGCGCGAGTCCGACTTGCACTTGGTCGGTTTTTTTAAACCACAACGCTACGAGCGCGTTTTCGCTAATATTATGGATATTAACACATTCACTGCTAAGAATCGCTGGTTGTGCGCTACGCTCGTAGGCGATACCGTGGTTTTCCTCGTATGTAGCGGAAAGCAACTACGGCGGTCTGACGCATACGTGTCGTCATGAGCCCTGAATGGGTTAACGGCTAACTACTCTTGGCAGTGAACGTGTTAAACGGCCTGGAACTACAGTTTAGCGCTACGAGCGTAGCGTGGTGGTAAATGGGTTTTAATACGCTCATTACTTTACTATTATAACGTTTCACGTGCTATGCCGTAGCCAAGCAATGTATACGTCTTTTAGCCGAAAATGTTCGTAGAGGCATGACATGTGATGTGAGTCATTGGCCGTGATGGGTCAAGAAAAAATCTTCTGCCGTGTTGGCAGAACACATTCACTGCCAGGAATCGCTAAGCTCGTATCCAATCCTGTGAGTAACCCGCGAAAGTAGCGGAAACCGGTTACAGGGCACCTACGCCGTAGCCACTAGGCAGGTTTCTGGCAGTAAGAGTGTTAAAGGGTTAAAATGTAAATAAATATTCATGACTCTTAAGACTGTTAACTGTTAAGCCCACATCACACTGGCGCGGCCTGGCCGCGGCGGACCATAGTAAACTTGTCATTAGCTGTCAAATTTACTATTGACCGCCACCGCAGGTCGCTCCAGTCTGTGAGAGGCCTTAAGTATGTGTTTTCACAAAAACAAAAATGGCAAAATGACAGTTGAAATAATATAACTTTAACGACTTAGTTTAAAAAGGTTTGTTGAACATTTCTTAATAAAGGCTTTACTCTTGATAACGTCTCTTTCCCTCCGCACTTAGCAATCCAGTTAAAAAAACATCAACAACGCTCCAACCCTCAGTCTCGCTCGGGCCAGCCACGGGCCGGCCGTCCGTTCGCCCGCCACGCGAAAACCACTTGTTTGAACATACGTTTAGAGCACACATTACAACGACAATCAGCCAGGTTGGTGTGAACAAATTTTGAAAATGGAATGTTTGGGCGTTTTTGTTATTAGTCAAATTCGAACGCGTTCGAAAGCAATCAATTATTAAAAAGCCTGGTACATTTTTAGGGCTGTATCGATTGAATTGAAAAACGTTTCAGTATGTATTGTCAGTTTCGTCCTGAAATCAATATTGCTACTATAAATCTAAATTCAACATCACAGTTACTTTATCTATTTCAGAGACACAGTTATTTAGAATCCATGTAATTTAAAAAAAAAAAATCTTTTATATATACTCTAAAGTAGCGGAAACTTTAATATTACTTGTAGGTTTTATATACTATATACTTTAATTAAGGTATTTACGTCATTAGTGTACCCTTTTGAAGTGAAAGCGCCATTTCACCTGTTGATGTGGAGAGACGTTAATAAATATCCAGCTTCTAGATCTCTGGCCAAATGTTGTTCTTTTTATTGACTGAATACTGACGCGCGTTTTAAGCAGGTACTTTATTACACATATACCTATTGTTCGTGTAAAAATATGAATAGGGTATTTGCATACAATAAATTTGTAATCAATCGTCAAAAACGGCTGTAACAATTCTGATGTTTAGGCGGTTGAAAAATGAAACTATTAAGTGTCATACCTATCTATATATCGAGGTGTGGGCGTATCCTGGGTGAAATGAAATGAAATGAAATGGATGGGAGTAACTTTCATAAAAACTAGTGCCTACACCATCGTGGGATTAAGTGCTAATGCGCCCCCGGGCTCCTTTAGGATAAAACTGCGAAAACGCTAATCGAATTTAATGTTTTCGCATCTTTACTTTTCTTAGATAATGCGTCCTTTAAATAAGATTTTTGTAAAATCTCTTTCTTAAAATGTTTGAAAATTTTACACAATATTAATGCAGAAAAAAATAAATAATAACACATAGAAGATGCAAAAACGTACAAAAACCGGTTTTTGAAAATGTACGTATTCTTTGCAAAAAGATGCACTTGTGATATGACTTATGATTGTAAAAAATCTACTTGTTTGATTTTCAACTTATCTATGACAAAAAAGTGGTGAAACTATCTCTCTTTTTATGTCAGTTACCAGATGGAACAAAAATATTGCAGGAGTGACGTAAAATGTATTTCCCTGAAGAAGTGTTTTGCATTTTTTTCAGTGGAAAGCAGAGACTTTTTTAATTACATAAACTTAAAAAAATCAATTTTTTCTTTTGAAAAACTTGTTTGAATTACACATTTCCCCCCTTTTTATTATGCAGCTCAATGCTGTTTATTATTTTTTACAATTTACTATTTTTTTAAATGCACATGCAAACTAGTATTTTTTTTAAAAAAATACCGATTTTTAACCCCCGACGCAAAGAGAGTGGTGTTATAAGTTTAACGTGTCTGTGGTAGCTCCCAAACGGATGGACCGATTTGAATGCAGTTTTTTTGTATCATAGACAATTTTATCCCCAGTGTTCTTAGCCATGTTTTATGAAAATCTGTTCAGCCGTTTTTGAGATATTGGTCTTTAAAATAAAAATGTCGGGGGGTTTTCAACTTTCCTAAGTTGTTTTCCTACTACTAGGTGTGCGGCGCGTTGTCACGTGTACTGTAATTTAGAACGTAATTTAAATAAATCTGAATCTGTATATCTACTTTCGTGGACAATGTGGCCCGTCGGTTCGGCTGTATACTGAACAGCCTGTTCGTGTCCGATGAAAACCTGGCGCATCTCTAGTCATGAGCCACCACGTTGTTACCCTAATGGCCACCTTACCATAATTACTCAATTGAGATTCTACAGGCTACGGTAAAATTTACATAATTACCTATACCCCGGTCAACATAGACGTTGGTCGCAACAAAAATATGTTCGATATAAATATATTTTTTTTGGTGAAGTTGGGCACAGCGAAACGTCATCCAGCTCTAATGTGGAGCAGCCCAACTGGGGAAGCACCTCCGCCTTGCAGGAGACCACAGCCATAATAACACTACTACTTGCTCTGTAGTAGTGTTGTGTTCCTGGAGGTGAGCAAGGTCGCCAGAGCTCCCGAGGATGCGTTGTGTTGAGAGCGAGGGAATTTGTTTCTTCAGCTGTCAACACGGCGAATCCTCAAACATATCAAGGGTCGGCAACGCCCATGTTACTCTTTGGAGTTGCATGCGTCTATAGGCTGCGGTGTCCGCTTACCATCGGGCGGGCCGTAAGCTTGTTTGCCACCGTTGTTGTATAAAAAAAAATTGGAGAATCGTACACAAATCGACCTAGTCCCAAACTAAGCAATGCTCGTACTATGGGTACTTGGCGATGATATACACACTTATATAGATAAATAAATACTTAAATACATAGAAACAAACATTCATGCTCATTACAAAAATATTTGCCCTTACCGGGATTCGAACCCAGGACCTTCAGCTTCGTAGGCAGCGTCACAAGGCTGACCTGTCGTCAAAATCAACATGGTCTAGTTACTCGACTACACGACGCAAAGGAGGGTAATGTGCTTATCAGTCTATGTATATATTGTTACGAGAGTGGGGGGGTAGTATAGAGTTATAACAGTTGTTAAGAGTCCGCAGTAAGCTCGGCCGAATTTCACCTTCCCATACAAACGGAGTTTCGTTCTCATTTTGAAACTACGCTTTGAATTGTATATACAATGATATGAGGTATATCTATATCTGTTATATAAAAGAGTTTATTTAATTCAAAATAACGACAGTTAATAAAAACAAACATAAAACTTAAACTATAGGTAAAAAAATTGCATAAATCGCCGTCAACGGGCAAGGTGCCCAGAAGGCTGGCCGTATTTCCTCGCTGTATAGCGATACTAACACGCTGTGCGAAATAGTGACCAGCCCTCTGGTCGCCCGAGGCTTCTATTAAGCGCGTCGCCTAATCTTTATATAGCCGACGCGCACTTGGCCCCCATGGCCCCAAGGTTTCAACGCCAAACGCCGCAACCATGTAGCTGTTTCCTAGGACGGCATATTTACGGCGCTTGAGGCTGTCGGCCGAGGATGCCGTAGCGCCAGCGGCGGCGCTGGTGCTTGGAACATGGTACAGTGCCAGGGTATCAACGCAAGTAGAATCCCAAACTAGCCGCTGACCCATGCTCCAAGGCACCAGCGTCATTCCGTCAGGTCTCTTGCCGTCGTCCCTGGCCAGCCCGCTGGAATCGAGGACTGCCGGCACTCTCGCACTGACAAGAGCCCGACGGATGATATCGTTAATACTGGCGTGGCGGGAGATCCTACCAGCGCTCTGGACACAAGAGAGGCCATGGTGGCCCAGTTTGTCCACCATGGCGCCGCATTGACAGCGATGTGGCTGATTTGTAGATGCCCCCAAACGCAAGCTAGCTGCCAGGCGGAAGGTGGTGTTATCTAGATAAGTGCCAATGTTTGGAGACGGTAGAGCTTGCAGCCACAGACCCGACTCCCACTCCGCAGTCGCAAGGAGACGAGCACGGTCTGCCGAACTAGTTGACGTATCTGTAATTAGTTTATATGGCTCCAGTTTATAAAACAAACGAAATACAGCAAAAACAAGTTTTGTATGAAAAACTTAAATTCGCTGTATTTTTTTACTATGGTATCTGAAGCTAGATAAACTAATTGCAGACATAGATATACCTCATGTCATTGTACATGCAAAGTTTCGTTACTCCAACACGTGATTTTAAAATGAGAGCGTAACTACGTTTGTATGGAGAATCGAGCTTACTGCGGACTCTTAACACGACAGTAGATTTATTCTGCGATTTAGGCACTTGTCCCACCGCCAGCGAGTAAGCAAGTGTTACTTCGTGCTACTCGCTCAAGCGAGTAAGCGAGTCAGAATTACTATGAGAGTCGCTACTCGCCGGCGGTGGGACAAGTGCCTTACACAGGGCAAAGTCCACCGAGTCCACACGTACTGACGCTGACAACTCAATTAACTCACACTAACAACTCCCAATGACCGAGTCCGCGCCTACTAGTAGTCGCCATCAGATATATGCCTGCACCAAATGTTTCTGTTTTGCCCAATGGTTGACTGGTAGAGAATGCCTTATGGCATTAAGTCCGCCATTTGTACTTTATCTTTTATTGTGCAATAAAGTTTAAATAAATAAATAAATATATCGGAGCGGCCAATGTTTTTCCCAATGGTTGACTGGTAGAGAATGCCTTATGGCATTAAGTCCGCCATTTGTACTTTATCTTGTACTGTGCAATAAAGTTTTAATTAATAAATAAATATATCGAACCATGCAAAGTGCTCACAAATATCTGAGCACGTCTCGACTGATGGCGACTGCACTTGCACAGCTACACTTTAAGGCCTGCGCAAACCGGCGGAGCGCAGCGCAGATCACTTTAAATTTATGAATGTATATTCTTTCGTATTTCAATTACATTGAGGTATTTTGAATGCTCTGAGAAATCGCCCGTGATGCTCCGAGGTCGGTCTCAGAGCATTCAAATTTATACCTTAATGTAATTAAAATAGAAAAGAATATACCGTGGAATGGGGTTACTTTGGGAAAAAATGGAGCGACTGATCATTTAGAATGTAGTATAGAAGCATAACTATTTAAAATTGCGAAGATTTAATCGAGTAAACAGCAAGATAGAATACTAATAATATTCACTGCCACAGTTCACCCACAAGTAAACACAATGATTTAGGAGAAAACCTATATGATCAAAGTCGCCCCTCGAATCAAATTAACCCCATTCCAATGTACATTGATAAATTTAAAGTGATCTGCGCTGCGCTCCACCGGTTTGTGCAGGCCTTTACTTTGCACTAGACCACTTCACTTTCACCACTTATATCCACTGTTCTTCGTCTTTATTTGACGACCTCTGTAGCCTAGTTGGTAGTGACCCTGCCTACGAAGCAAGAGGTCCTGGGTTCGAATCCCGGTAAGGGCATTTATTTGTGTGACGAGCACGAATATTTGTTCCTGAGTCATGGATGTTTTCTTTCTATTTGAGTATTTATTTATCTATATAAGTATGTTTATCGTCGTCTAGTACCCATAGTACAAGCTTTGCTTAGTTTGGGACTAGGTCGATTTGTGTGAGATTGTCCACTAATATTTATTTATTTATGTTCTCACTGCGATACTCCCGGCCCGCGGTGGGAATCGGACATAGTAAGGACAGAGTACTTTTTTTTTTTTTTTTTATGATATAGGAGGCAAACGAGCAGTCGAATCACTGATGGTAAGCGATAATCGACGCCCATGGACACTTACAACACCAGAACAGTTGTAGGTGCGTTGCCGGCCTTTAAGATGGGAGTACGCTCTTTTGAGTTGGGTAGCTATCAAAACTTGAAGCACGTATTTTTCGCACTTGTGTGAGATTTATTCGCCATCCCCAAAACCATTTGTTAAAAACCTCGTCACCCGTTGGCATAATTTACAAATTTCGCATAATTAATGTTGTCATAAATTTCTTTAGCATAATCGAGATACGCATGAATTGTGTTTATTGTGTTACGTAATTAATGCTCAATTAATGCTCGGGTCTGGGTATAATTATAGAAGGCAAGTGAGCACCTAAATAGCCTTTACTGGGTGGATACAAATATCGATTATGCTCCTAAATGAGAACTGCTTTGAGTCTACAACTTAGCAATAATATGTTCTTTATACACTCATTATTTCATACAAAATTAAAATAGATGTATATTTAATACATCATTCATTAGTTTAATTATCATACATGTCATCCTCGTGAATGTAAAATAATGAGGCCGTGCTTGCAATTCATTAATGGTAGAATTGAAGTTCAAACACTAATAAATCGTAGCAATAAGCAGTTATTTTACAAAGTTGCAGAACAAAAGTAATTTATAGAATTTAAACTTTCGTGAGACATGTTGAAATAATGCTAATAATTAGTATTCATGCTCACGTATTAAGAGTCCGCAGTAAGCTCGATTCTCCATACAAACGTAGTTACGCTCTCATTTTAAAACTACGTGTTAGATTGTAACGAAACTTTGCATATACAATGACATGAAGTATATCTATCTCTGTAATTAGTTTATGTAGCTTCAGATACCATCAGTAAAAAAAATACAGCTAATTTAAGTTTTTTCATACAAAACTTGTTTTTGCTGCATTTCGTTTGTTTTATAATTTGGAACCATATAAACTAATTACAGACATAGATATACCTAATGTCATTGTATATGCAAAGTTTCGTTAAAATCCAACACGTAGTTTTAAAATGAGAGCGTAACTACGTTTGTATGGGAAGGTGAAATTCGGGCGAGCTTACTGCAAACTCTTAAATGTCAGTACGGGCGAGACGGAGGAGATCACCTCCTGCCGCAATCTCACACATTTACTCCAGCAAGCCAGCAAGCCTGCCCCCCTCCCCCCGCCCTGTCAGCGCGTGCGTCATAAATGTCATAATATTAGTATGGATATGGCACGTAGGCTTTAAGAGTCCGCAGTAAGCTCGGCCGAGTTTCACCTTCCCATACAAACGTAGTTACGCTCTCATTTTAAAACTACGTATTGGATTGTGACGAAACTTTGCATGTACAATGACAAGAGGTATATCTATGTATTTAATTAGTTTATATGGTTTCAGTTTATAAAACAAACGAAATACAACAAAAACAAGTTTTGTATGAAAAACTTAAATTCGCTGTATTTTTTTAACTATCTGAAGCTTCATAAACTAATTACAGACATAGATATACCTCATGTCATTGTATATGCAAAGTTTCGTTACAATCCAACAAGTACTTTTAAAATGAGAGCGTAACTACGTTTGTATGGAGAGTCGAGCTTACTGCAGACTCTTAACAATCATGGATAAATCAATATGGGCGACCATGTTACGGGTAACGGACTATGTGCTTTGAATAACCCTATATACAACTTCACTTTGAAAATCTTTGCTCTGAGTTTGCCCGCTTTTGCACGTTATTATATACAGGGTGTTGCTGGAAGAAGGCTCAAACTGGGAAAAATTCCCTAGCCTTAACGTGAGCTGTCAGAGCACGTTACATTGTTATTATTTGAGATTTAACTGGACGGTTCTTAAATTTTATTTTACGGACGGAGCCAAAGAAGAAATTAAATTGATGGCACCGACGCAAAAACAGGGGTGTTATAAGTTTTAGTTAGTAGTATATGTGTCTATCTATGGCATTGTAGCTCCAAAACGAATGGACCGATGTCAATGCGGTTTTTGTCCGAAAGCTGACGTAATCGAGATGATTGCTAGCTACTTTTTAACAAAATCGGTTCAGCCGGTTTTGAGATGATAAAAAAATATTTTAAAAAAATGAGTTCAAAATAGAATAAGGAACACTTACATTTTACTATTTTATTGTTAATTATTGGACATAAACTAATTGATAAGTGGCTAATTAATTATGTGTCGCATCCTTCAGAATCCAACCTCTTTCATGCTGGTGTTTAAGTCTAATAGCTGGAAAAAATATGTATTAGATACTATATAATTTTCACGTAACGATCACCAAACTTGTGGCCCCTATTTTCTTTTGAGTAGTATTTACTACTTTACCCATACTCATTTATCGATAATACAAAAAAATACGCGTCAAGATATTACATTTATTTACTGAATTTAACTTATATAATTTCATTCATATATTTAGGGACAATAAGGTCCATCATCATTAAGGTAATAAAACATCATCACTCATACACAATTAATACAGTATAAGAGCGTTTCTCAAAAAAAATGCCACTATTATTACACTTCTAGGATTTTTTTTTAACTATTTCCACTCAGAATCAGGAGCTCTTTCGACCCTGGTAGGACAAAAAACTGTCCCAAAGATATTTTTCCTATTGTGTTACCATTTACCATACACTTTGTATGGTGGTAACACAATAGGAAAGTTCAAAAATGTATGAAAATTTTGGGACACTTTTTTTCTCCTATTGGGATGGAAAGACATCGTGATTTTGAGTAGAAATAACATAAAAGTTGCAGAAAATCTCCGAAAAAATGTAGTGGCATTTTTTTTGAGAAACGCTCATATAATTAATCCAGCAGCAGCATTCAGCGTTAATGATGACTTATATGCGACAAAAGTGCCTCGTGTGTCTCGCTTGTACTATCGACAACACAGCTAACTGACCATCGGTGCACCTTAAGTGCATTGTAATAAGGTTCTATATAAACACAGGATGGTCAGTTAACAGTGTTGTCGTTTGTACAACAAACGTCGCTGGACGTATTTCTCGACAGTGAGTCAGCATTTAAGCATAAAATACTATCTGTTGACGATTTCGGTTAGTTTATTTTATATAATTTAAGTTTTTATTGTGTACCTATCATATGGTTGTTAATTTGTATCTCAATGTTCTTGAATGCATGCTGTGATTGGCTGTATGTTGGCACCTAGTCCCAAACTAGAAAACAAACGGCAGCGCCAATCGCCATACTTAGAAGCGAGAGGCTTTCCGATCTTTCGCTCCCACGAACCGCTACCGCCACCGCCAGCGCCACCGGATCGAAATCGTGGCCGAGCCGTAACGCCTTGGCCACGACTTTGGTCTTAAGCGACCTGCGGCAGCGTTTTATCTGTTCATTGCGCGGTCGAGACTCGCAACGCACTGTGGTTAGTTGGGATCACGCGCAATGAATTAGAAAAACCGCTGCCGCAGGTCGCTTAAGACCAAAGTCGTGGCCAAGCCGTAAAGGTAATTAAAGTTATAAACTGAATCCAATCTGGAGGCATGACATGTTCTAGTTATTACGCTCCAGCCATTACAATGATTGCTTCTACGGGACCTAATACGGTGCAAGAAATACGACCTAGACTGCAGTACCTACACAGGGTGTTTCCTGCTAATATTATAAATGAATTTTATCGCTCTCCGAACATGAAGCTACGGATAGTGGTTCAGGCATGCAGCTGTCAAGCGGCGGTCGTGGGTTTGAATCCCGGCTCGTACCAATGAGTTCGGAACTCATATACGGAATATTTACCGTTAGCTGTTCCGTGAAGGAAAACATCGTAAGGGAATCGGTCTAATCCCAATATGGTCTAGTTTTTCATCTGGATTGGAAGGTCAGATGGCAGTCCCTTTCGTAAAACTGGTGCCTTTGTCAAATCTTGGAATTAGGTGTCAAAGCGGCCAGGCTCTTTTAGGGCACAACCGGGACTAAAAAGATGAACTCACTCACGCATACAAACATAAGAATAATAAGAATAAGAATTTATTTATTTAGCACACAAAACACGGCAAAAAGAAATGCAATCAAACAGGTAACCTTATATTACGGTGCTAAACGGGAGTCTCACTCAGCACGTTGTCACGGGGCCGTGACGCTGGTTTCCAGTGAGAGCCCTAAAAATAAATAAAACTAGGACTAAACTAAACTAAACGTGTGTGTTGCCAGTGATGACGTATGGCACGGAAACGTGGTCACTTACTATGGGCCTCATAAGAAGGCTCAAAGTCACCCAAAGGGCAACGGAGAGGGCTATGTTGGGAGTTTCCCTGCGCGATCGCATCGGAAATGAGGCTATCCGCAGCAGAACCAAGGTAGCCGATATAGCCCTCCGAATCGCTAAACTTAAGTGCCAGTGGGCGGGGCACATTGCACGTAGAACCGATGGCCGTTGGGGCGGAAAGGTTCTCGAGTGGCGACCACCTACCGGAAGGCGCAGCGTGGGTAGGCCCCCCACAAGGTGGACTGATGACCTGCAGGTGAAGGTCGCGGGAGTCCGCTAGATGCGGGTGGCGCAGGACCGGTCATTGTGGCACTCTTTGGGGGAGGCCTGTGTCCAGCAGTGGACGTCTTTCGGCTGATATGATGAAACTAAACATAAATGTGTGACAAGTCGGACCTGGAAAGTGAAATCTCCTATAATACGACTGATTTATATAGATATGAGATGTCAAGGATGTAAGTATTAGTTTTCTGATTATTCTCAATTTAGTCAGGTTAATTCACCTTTATCCCTTTTGGGAATTCGCTAGGATTATCTATTTAATCCTCTATCGACGTGAATGAGCGAGTCGAAATTTTGAGGACGCTCGAAAATATATTCAGCGTTCTGAATAAGAAATATCAATTTAATAAAATTACCAAACATGGACCGCAGGGCTAACTCAAAGGGGAGTTTTCTGTAGTACTGATTGGAAAAGTTCTAATTGTCGCTCGGTTTATATATTGTTTAAATATTCAACCGCTTTGAGAGAGTTCACTAATGGAATGTCATCATTCATTTGTTATAATAATGAGTTAGGAAAGCCGTATATGGGCATTTTAAAAAAGTTTACATAAAGTAAACACACTGTCAGCTTTGTGGCGACAATTTAAGTATTCAGTACTTTTTTTTTCAAGTTATAAATTCTTACCTACCTAACCTTTCAAAGGCTTTGGCTTATAATTTTGCTAACCTTATAATTACCTTTTAATCTGTACTAATGTTATGAAGTTCACTTCCTGTGTGAGAGACAGCTTAGCAAGTTTGTATGTTTTAGGTAATCGCTTATCTGAGTTCACAAATTCTTTTACCTGCGCGTAGAGACTTTCCGAATAAACATAGGCTTTTTTCTCTTTATTTTGCAAAAACCGTTACAAATCTGACGACCTCGGCAGCCTAGTTGGTAGTGACCCTGCCTACTAAGCTAAAGGTCCCGGGTTCGAATCCCGGTAAGGGCATTTATTTGTGTGATGAGAACGAATATTTGTTCCTGAGTCATGGATGTTTTTCTATATATTTAAGTATTTATTTATCTACATAAGTAGGTTTATCGTCGTCTTAATACCAATAGTACAAGCTTTGCTTAGTTTGGGACTAGGTTGATTTGTGTAAGATTGTAAAAAAAATGAACATTTTGTGAATAACATTACACTAATTAATCATCACTTTTCCTCTTTATTATATTAGTAAAGCTACTTTACTACCAGGTCAGGCAGAAGTTATGTTTTATCATAGACTAAAGAAAGAAAGAAGACATTTATTGACTACACAAAAGAAACACAGAGACAAATACAATACAATTGACACATAATGTGTGTGTCTTCGCAGCAGTGAATCGTGACCACGAGCACAATATTCCATCAATTATTTTCTGCCGCAGAACGCAGTCTATAATAAAGGCTTATTTTACTATTTTGATTCGCATTCGCTATTCTGAAAACCGCTTTCAGTTGCACTAACAGATGTTGCAATAAACATTTTCCATTTCAAATAGACTGGATTCCAGTGGGCCGCTCATCGGACCGATTCACAAATGGATGGAGTGCAAACAACACAGTACACAGGATATATTTTCGATACTCCGATGGTGGTAAACAAGCATACGGCCTGCCTGACAAGCAGACACCGTAGCTTATAGACGATCGCGACTCAAAAATAATCACAAACCGTTGCCGACCCTATATAATGGCCGCTCCACACAATAGGCCACCTTGACCCATCATACAGGACGCAACTATGCGTTAAAGGGAGTAAGACGACATAAAGACGACACGGAGAGACGAGACGGAGAGATTCTACCGCATAGCCGCGTCCTGTATGATGGCCGCTCCACACGATGGGCGTCATCGATCTAGAAAGAAAGGTAATATCGATCATACAGGACGCGGCTATACGGTAGAAAGAGACATAAATATGTCTTACTCCCTTTAACGCATAGTTGTGTCCTGTATGATGGGTCAGGATGGCCCATTGTGTGGAGGGGCCATGATGGGTCAGGGTGGCCCATTGTGTGGAGCGGCCGTAACTAGGTCGGCTGTTTGACACCCAGAACACGTCTTAACGTGTTATTGTATTATATTACTTGAAAGTTTTGAATATTGCTATATATATGTCTGTAAGGTATTTGTAAATATGGGCCTTGTTGTCTGACGCAAATAAATAAATAAATATAGGTACATTGGGGGATTCGTTATATTGACAGCTATAGACATTATCCAGAGGGTCTACCGCACTGCCAACGGCATACGAAGTTTTCCCTCTCTGCCGCACTTGCGTACGAGCTCGCAAGTCTGACAGAGAGGGGAAACTACGAATGCCTTTCGCGCACCACATACCTTACTCGCCACAAACACAACCTGCACCTGCAAAGTAGTAGGTACTTCATCATATCAGCCGAAAGACGTCCGCTGCTGGACATAGGCCTCCCCCAAAGAGTGCCACAATGACCGGCCCTGCGCCACCCGCATCCAGCGGACTCCTGCGACTTTCACTGGATGTCACACTGCGCCGCATCTCCGGAGGGAGATGCGGAGCTCGTTGTATGCAAGTACCTCGGTTTGTATATAAATTCCGTGTGGTACGACACACTGCACCGCACGAACGGCGAAATTTGTATGCAGCTCCGCACCGCCGTCCGGAGATGCGGCGCAGTGTGACATCCACCTTACCCGGTCATCAGTCCACCTTGTACCTTCCGGTACGTGGTCGCCACTCGAGAACCTTTCCGCCCCAACGGCCACCAGTTCTACGTGCAATGTGCCCCGCCCACTGACACGTACGTTTAGCGATTCGGAGGGCAATATCTCAAATAGTACTTATCATTAAATAAAATTTCATATGGAAGCCACACGCTGTAAAAGTACCATTATTGTATGTGTACAATGTACGTAAAGCATGTACGTGAAGTTACAAAACTGCACTAAGCGACTCTTTGCGGTTATGTGAAATTACATACTGGCAAGTCCATATATGATTATCTAATTTTACATAATCAAACAATTTGACAGATGTAAAATTACATAAATGTAATTTTACATATCTGACAAATTGTTTGATTATGTAAAATTACATAAATGTATAGTTACATAATTATGTAAATACGTCGATATGTAAAATTACATTTGCCCTGTACAATTACATAATTATGTAAAAATACAGAAACGTTAGGGCAACGAAAGTTGCCCTCAAAATTATGTAAAATTCCCCGAAATTTTTTAACAGTGCACTGTGCGTGAATAATAGCCCACATTACCACACAGTCGTTCACGCGCGTGATGTTACACCCGAGCGTGTTACAATTTATAAAATTAAACACTCAAGGTCAGAGTATGTTAACGAATACTCAAAGGTATTTGACTAAAAAGTATGCCGAGCGAGACTAGCATACAAATCTCGATAAGTGTGACAGAAAGGGAAATATCATTCGCTGTCCTTGTCATAGTTCCACTTTTTTTTGCTACTTCTGATTTTGTAAGTAATTGTGGCAAATAAACCATTACCTAAGCCGTCAGTAATCTTACAAGCGTTATATTAACTTGACTTGTTCGTATGTAAGTATAAAAGTATGCAAGTTGTCCGTCAAATCTTGCAAGTTAAATTTGACCCACTTCCCGGTGACCGATTGAGCTGAAATTTTGGGTATAAGTATATTTTGGATGACAATTCAATATTATGGTACCATCGAGCTGATCTGATGATGGAGACAGAAGGTGGCCATAGGAACTCCGTAATAAAACCACATAACCCCATCGACTTTGGGCTCGTTAGAATCGTCTCAATGAGCAGTTGATGATGGTATACAGAAAAGTACAGTCAGCAATAAAAGCTTGTATCAAAAATTAATTTTTTGACAGAAATTTATTTTTAGATTCGTTAATTTAGCTGCATAGTAAGGAGCTTTTTCGTCCCTCGTTGTCGCAACACGCTTTTCCTGAGTATTTATAGGTCCTTGATTAGTCGTGGAATTTGTAGGGATTACTTGCTTGTGAGGTCACAGTCAAACAACGTAAGGACGTTGGTTGACTGTTACGTCACAAGCAAATCAAATCAAATCAAATCAATTATTTATTCTGCAAATAGGCCACAAGGGCACTTTTACATGTCAAACCGTAATTTACAATAAAATAATAATAATAATCTTAAACAATAATAATTTTAAATTAGGTATATATAAAAGGTTAACAAACTAAATTTCACTAAGTTAATGTAAACGAAACAAAATTGCAAAATATGACCATTACATTCGATATAAGGCCTGTATCAGCATTAACAAGAAGTTAATGATATTAATTCAGTATTCCAGAGATGTGTAATGTCTCTGAGCGTCCAAATACAATTAATAATTATTCTAATATTCTAAGAGATGTATACGGGCTCCAAGCGTCAAAACAAAAAGGGAAAAATGATGTAATATTGTCAGAGATGTACAGGGTCAATAACAATAAAACGTGTCAAGATCAGAATGGTGTCTCTCGTCAATACGATAATAATAATAATAATAACACTAGTATGTAATTAGTTAACTATGTACTATGCCCTTGCAAGCATGAACAGTCTGGACTCCACAAACAGCACCCGATCACGAGTATGACGCATATCTCAGCCATCGCCTCCCTCAAGCTAAGCTATTGTTAGTTTGTATGAATGTAAAAATCTTATAGTATCACACACAAATGAAAGATTGACACTTTCGGAGTATTTTTTTTCTTTGAACATATGTTTATCTGGTGATAATACCCTATTGAATTTCTGTCAGCCATTATTACTTACTTACTAATGCTATCTCTGTAGCTGTAAAACAAACGTGGTTTTTTTTCGTATAACTAAGTGAGCCAACAGAAATAAACAGGGCGTCATGTACCAACCACCTACCTGTATTAATTAAAATCCCTTGTAATGCGCATGACTTATCATGTTGAATATATAATATATATAAATAAAATATATATAATTATTGAACCTGGTCATACCACTTCACCTTTACGAGACAAAAGCGACCTGTAGAGGAAAACAGCTGGACAGCCGGCAATACGCCAGGCCACCGGCGGTCAGCCTAGTGGGTAGTGACACTGCCTACGAAAAAAATATTTTTTTTAGTTTTTTTCTTATCAGAACACGATACCCTTGATCGGTTCACACCCCAGTTTTGGTACACGCTGTAGAAAGAATTTTGGTTCGAACTAAACTGGAGAACTTCGTTCGCTTCGCTCGCTTGTTCAATTAGAAAGAATGGTAATATTTATACACAAACACACACAATTACATGCCACGTAGTTATAGAAGTACGGTGTCGATTCCTGATTACCAGCGGAGTGCCGGAACAGGATATTGGTCCGGCGTGCCGGACGCGGCCGGACCCGGTTTTATTCCGAAGATCATATATTTATGGGTACAGTTCATAGCACAAATTGGTAAAGCTAGTCCGCAGTAAGCTCGGCCGAATTTCACCTTCCCATACAAACGTAGTTACGCTCTCATTTTAAAACTACCTGTTGGATTTTAACGAAACTTTGCATATACAATGACATTAGGTATATATATGTCTGTAATTAGTTTATATGGTTCCAATTTATAAAAAAAACGAAATAGTGCAAAAACAAGTTTTGTATGAAAAACTTAAATTTGCTGTATTTTTTTACGATGGTTTCTTAAGCTTCATAAACGAATTACAGACATAGATATACCTCATGTCATTGTATATGCAAAGTTTTGTTACAATCCAACACTTAGTTTAACTAAGTTTCTGTCAAAAATTACATTTTTGGTACAAGCTTTTATTGCTGACTGTACTTTTCTGTATACCATCATCAACTACTCATTTAGACGATTCTAACGAGTCCAAACTCGACGGGGTTATGTGCTTTTATTAAGGAGTTCCTATGGCCACCTTCCAGCTCCATCATCAGATCAGCTCCACTTTATCATAATATTGCATTTTCACGCGATTTGCATATTCGTGCAAAATTTCAACTCAATCGGAAACTGGGAAGTGGATCAAATTTAACTTGCAAGATTTGATTACAGACAGACAGAGACAACGGGACAGGTGAAACTAAATAAAAGCTTGTAATGAACGCCCGCCCACTAATCGGCATGGTTCAAATTGTGACTTTTTTTATACAATTATATATACACTTTTTGAAGTCACGTCTATAAATATCTTCTCTCACTATATTCTTTCTAAAGTGTTACAACAGATATTTTCCCGTGTACATTTCGATGGTAGACGCTTTTATTGCCGACTGTACTTTTTTTTGCCCAGTCACGAACCGGATACTAAAGATCTTTGAATTCACAAAGGCGGGGCGTTCCTATTTTCATGATGTTGGAGTCATTGGACTCATGTGTTATTGTTAGTGTCCTGAGTATCGGTGGCAAATTTCACACAGAGGGAAATGGAGTCGCCTAAGTATTTTTATGATTAAACGAGTAACGATTTAATGATTAATTTTGCATAATACTTCCTATAAATTATCTTGCGATAGTTGCGAGCATTACCAATTTTTTTAATCAAAATATTAGTCACCATTTTTAATTCACATTTTGTCGATCTTTTATACCCACATGTATGCTAAAAGTGGCGCTGGAATATACGTTCCATGTGCTCTGCCTACCCCTTTTGGGAATAAAGGCGTGAATGTATGTATGTATTTTAAATTCAAATAAAATTACTAGACTAAGAAGTAATACCTGCCATATATTATATTCTTTTCTAGGCCATTGATCGACAACGTTTTTTGTAAGGTGCTAAAAACTAGCTAGGGTCATTTCGCCGGTTAGCGACCACCTAATTTTATGTGCCGGTTGGCGACCACTTAGCTGAGTTGGTGAACTGAAAGGATATTTCCTCGGTTTTTTAGTAGATTTCTATTCTAAAACAACAAAAAAATGCATGTACTATCGACAAAATTGAATCCTGACCCACCATGGAACCTTGTTACAATTAACTGACATATTAACGTCATATGATCGTACGTATGTTCGTTAATTATGACAAGGTTCTTTGGTGGGTCATGATTCAGTTGGTTCGATAGTACCTACAACTAATTGTCTCAATAGGGTCTGTAGAATTGATGTTATCTTCAATAGAAAAAACTTTCTCCTTCAGGTGGTCGCCAACCGAAGGTGTTCGCTTAATGACCCTACGTCCATCATTTAGTGTAAGTTTGCCAGTGTCGGTTTTTTTTTCATTTTAATGGCAATTTGAACGTTATTTTTTTGGAATCTAATTATGGTTTCAAGTATAATGGGCCTTGTTAACTGAGACTAAGGCTTGGTAGCACCAAAACGTCTGTATCCCTAGGTAGTGTTCGTTAAAATCAGAATGTAAGGAAATTTTGACAAGTTTCTATGGAATGACAGCTGCCAGCCCCATATTTGACGTCGGGCAGTCTGCAATCGTAGATGTAAATGTCACTTTAAGTAAGGGAAAATTATAGTTGAGTTGTCCCCTCTGGTCGCGGGAGTCCGCTGGATGCGGGCGCAGGACCCCGGTCACATTGGCACTCTTTGGGGGAGGCCTATGTCCAGCAGTGGACGTCTTTCCACTGATATGATGATGATGAGTTATGTGGTAGGTACGTCAACCACCCTATATCACTCTATGAATGTTTATTGCAAACAAAAATTCAGTCAACGTCATCACTTAGGCAGTGGACCTTCTGTACCAGTAGGTAATTTTAATTAATCTGTGATTTTAATTGATCTGTAATAAATGAGAAAGTTTAGATGTTTGGATGTTTGTTACTCAATCACGCTTAAACGGATGAACCGATTTGAATGAAATTTAGCACGAAGATAGTTTATAGCCTGGATTAAAATATAGGATAGTTTTTATCCCGAGTCCACGCAGACGAAATCGCGGGCGGAAGCTAGTAATATATAATTAAGGCGAGCATTTAAAATATCGCTGATATAGACTGTACCATCTGTCGTTGGACATAACTTTCCTTTTTACAAGTTTCACGAAGCCCGCAACTTAAGCGGATTTCTCAGACACAGTCGAGAAAGTTACCTACTGGAAGAGTTTACCTAAAACAGGGACTTTTATCAAACTTTTATGTTATGCAGAGGTACGATTCGGATATCTGCTTCTAAAAATACGTAAACCCGATTCATACACGTGCATTGCATTGGGATTTCAACTCTATGTTGAGCAATAAAGTATCCCCAAACAGTTACTACTAGAGCTTAGTAATAAGAAAGCCAAAAGTCTCAGAAAGTCCATAAAATTATATTTGTTAAAAAAATAAATTGTTATGTAATAGAAACTAGAACAACAACGTATTATTAGAATAATGCTAGCAAAGTCTCGCAACTGCTTAACTTAAAACATCTTTTGTTATTTAAGATTAATAGTTAAGTAATTGTCATTGTTTTTTTTTTACTGAAACAAACAGCTGAAATTTAAAAAATACAAATTTTTTTAAATTAAAAAACGCTGTTAAGCTAATGGAGCTTACAACTTACTCATAAATATGTGCCTTAACTCTTATGTCAGCGGAATAACTTATTTATGAGAGGATGTTATCGCCTAGTGGTTCAGGCATGCTGTTATCCGGCGGCAACACAGCGTACAAAACTAAGGATTTTCTAGGGGCAATATTCCTTGACTTACAAGTTCAAATTCAATTTTATTCAGAATATATCTAAGTCATATTATGCCCTATATGTAACTGAAAATTCAAGTTCCTACCTTCAGCCAGCACAAAATTACAGGATGTTGAAAACGCCCTGAATGGCTTCGAGAAAAGGATGGTACAAACGACAACACTGTTAACTGACCATCCTGTGTTTATACAGAACCTTATTACAATGGTGGTCAGTTAGCTGTGTTGTCGATAGTACGGCCGTGCGTGCCTCTTTGTTTTGCTCGACTTGATGCTTTCGGTGAAATGCCTCTTCGTAATTATTTATGCTACAGAAATAATCACCTAAGCATTGAAATAACATTCCATTTTCAAATTAGTCTTCATCATTCTACCAACTCATCACCAGTGTGACCAGTGAAATAAAAACGAAGCCTAAGAGAGACCACTCCGAGTATCGACGCGCCGATAAAATCAAGAGATGGGTGAGTAGCTTAAAATTATTATGTTCTAGCGCAAAAAACTCATTTAAAATGTGTTCTCGCGTGTTGCCTAGCTTTTGGCGACTTTTGATGTCTCCGTTTGCACAGTAACTTTTGACGTCTTCGTTTGCGCAGTAACTTTTGATGTCTCCGTTTGAGCAGTAACTTTTGATGTCTCCGTTTGCACAGTAACTTTTGATGCTGACTGTACCACTGGGCTTTTCCTAAAACATAAATGTACGAATCATCATTTGATATTTAAGAGTCCCCAGTAAGCTCGGCCAAATTTCACCTTCCCATACAAACGTAGTTTTCCATTTTCGATGTTTTCCATCACCGAAAAGCCACATAAGTACATGCAAAGTTTCGGTACAATCCAACACGAAGTTTTAAAATAAGACCGTAACTACGTTTGTATGGAGAATCGAGCTTACTGCGGACTCTTAACAGTGGCTTTTCGGTGAAGGAAAACATCGTGGGGAAACCGGTCTAATCCCAATAAGGTCTAGTTTTCCCTCTGGGTTGGAAGGTCAGCTGGTCGCCTTCGTAAAACTAGTGCGTTGCCAAATCTTGTGATAAGGTAACGAAGCGGACCCGGGGCTGCTTTAGGGCACAACCGGGAATAACGCTAGGAGAATGGTGATGCCTTTTGGCGCAATCAACGAATTGAAGGGTTTCACATTCTTTCATTCATTAATTCATTCGACTATATTGTAACGAGTTTAACTTAGGAAGGTAAGGTAAGGTTAGGATGTAGACAGTTGAATTTTGCACGTATTTATGTTGCCGCTATAACAACTACTAAAAAAAAAAAAAAAAGGGGGGCTAAATGGTCGGGACCAGGAACCATAATAATTGTTAACATAATTTTGTACATATTTCCCTAGTCTAATATTTCTCGTTTTATATAAATTTAAAAAATATATATTTTCATCTTGGGCGTAAACACTTGAATCCCTGGTTACGCTCAAGGTTGTATGGTATAATCTTGCGCTAGAAAAGGACATTGGGTACTAGCTTCTGCCCGCGACTCCGTCCGCGTGGAACTCGATTCTATCGTAGCACTATAAACATAAACACTCACATCCGTTTGACTTTCTTAAGTGATGATTTCCGTGACAAAAACTATTCTATGTCCTTCGGGACTCAAACGGTCTCTATAACAAATTTCATCTAAATCGATACAGCGGTTTAAGAGTCAAGAGGTAAACAGATAGACAGACAGAGACACTTTCGCATTTATAATATTAGTATGGATTATGCCTCCATGGGTCAGAATCTAATATTACAATAGCCATGTCACGAGCGATCGTTAAAACGTGTTGATTCCCGCCCAAGGGCGATAAGGCCTGATTTACGACCTACAAGTAAGTTAGCGCCATTATTCATCTGCGGTTACTCCGGACGCCTAAAATATACCTTTGCAAGTACTGGTAGGAGGTGTTTAATGGGTTTTACCCTTGGTCGGGTTGAAAATGAGATGTTGTTTTTTTTCCATCGCCCTACGCGACAGCTTTTCCATTCTCACCACGTAGATGGTTGGCAGTCCTCAACTGTGCGTTTCTCCCGAAACTTTCTGCCTCGCACAGCCAAACTCTGGAATGAACTGTCGCCTGCGGTATTTACGGACCGTTATAACCTTCAAGCCTTCAAGAAAAGAGCGTACTCCCATCTTAAAGGCCGGCAACGCACCTACAACTCTTCTGGTGTTGTAAGTGTCCATGGGCGTCGATTATCGCTTACCATCAGGTGATTCGACTGCTCGTTTGCCTCCTATATCATAAAACTATCATTTATGAGGTAAAATACAATATTCATTTATTGCGCTATCGTACACAAACATGACAATTTATATTACATTAAAAATTTAACACTAGAACTATTACAATTATTTAACATTAAAAAGTTTATCTCTCAGAAAAATCTACTTCGATCCGTACGTCTCGCCTTATGAATCTGACGGTCACGTGACCCGATGCGAGTTTAATGATTTTTCCCCATCCCAAAAATCAACTTCCATCCATAAGTTTTACATCTTACGAATCTGACGGTCACGTGACCTGACGCGAGTTTAACTTTTTTTCCCCATCCCAAAAAGTGCACAGCGCCGCTAAAGAAGTTTTCACAACAAAAGATTTTTGAAATATGACTCGTTAACGGTTTAGGTAGAAATACTAGTATGTTGACTTCATGTTTTTAATTGCAGACCCATACGTCAAAAAAATAAAGACATAGAACCGAAAAGAATGATGATTTTAAGACCAGTCTTTGCAATTATATTCTATCGAGCCGATTTCGTCCAATGATGTACGAGTATCAAGTCCGTTCTTTGAAATATGATGAATATTGTAATTTTTTTTGCTGTGCTAGAACAAATAGTTTTTCTTAAAAAACTGCTTAAATAACATCAATTTCAACAAAACTTGGTCTTTTCAACCTCTTAAGCGTGATGGGTTACAATCACGCATGTTTGTTAAAACATCCAAACATCTGAACATGCAAACTTTCGCATTTATAATATTACGAGTAGTAGAAATTTATTTCTCGGGTCCACGCAGAAAATAGTCGCGGGCGGAAGCTGGTAGGATTAGTAGGAAGTAGGATTGTATTTAGGTACCTATATATCACGTAATGACTCTTCCAACCTACCCAATTTAAGAGTCCGCAGTAAGCTCGCCCGAATTTCACCTTCCCATACAAACGTAGTTACGCTCTCATTTTAAAACAACGTGTTGGATTATAACGAAACTTTGCATATACAATAACATTAGGTATATCTGTGTCTGTAATTAGTTTATACCTATGGTTCCAATTTATAAAAGAAACGAAATATATCAGCCAAAACAAGTTTTGTATGAAAACATTAAATTCGCTGTATTTTTTTTACTTTGGTATCTCAAGCTACATAAACTATTTACAGACATAGATATACCTCATGTTATTGTATATGAAAAGTTTCGTTACAATCCAACTCGTGGTTTTAAAATGAGAACGTAACTACGTTTGTATGGAGAATCGAGCTTACTGCGGACTCTTAATGCAACAATAACGACAAGAAAATCGACCTGTTAAAATCAACCTCATATAAAAAAAACGCATATTTTCGTACAATATTGAGTTGTTTTTACCAAAACACCGCGAGAGCAAACAATGGTTTTATTAGTACCAGCGTTATTTCCCCAACTCAAACAGGCTAAGGCCGTATTCTGAGGGACAAAATTGGAGGCTTTGGAAATGTTCGCTCTTTTTTATCACACTTGCTCGTAAAGGGCTTCATAACGCACATTACTGCAATATCCTACATTTTGCAATGCGAAGTGGTTTATTTCTTAAACGGTATGTCACACATGCGTTAGATAGTGCAAGATGGTTTTTACTCGAAGACAATGCTTGTAATTTTTTTGTGTATTTATAAATATTGTTAACGTATGAGCACGTATAATTGCGAGCAATTATATTGTACTGACTGTGGGGTTGTAGAAGACGTATACCACATTTTGATGCAATGTGTACGAGGGGAGCCTTTTCGTGCAGCTTTTAACACCGGATTATGTAATGTTGTGCTTGCTGACCCTGACTCAGAGCAAGCAAAACTGCTTTATAAGTGTTACAAAATGTGTTTAGGTACATAAATGTAAAACGTACGCTTTAGAGTACGTATGGAGCGACATAATCGTTAAACGACTAAGCTCCTTAAAATGTGATTAAAAAAAACAACACTAAAATATGGTGTTTTTCGTGGCTGTATGCCGATGGCTATGCTCCCAACGTCAAACTCATCAAAATTTGATATTTCGCGATTATATTTTTGTTGTTTAAAATGTATTTGTTTCCTTGCAAATGTGATGAAAAACTTTGTGTGCAATAAGAATTCGATGAACTCAAGTCATTAAAGCTTAAAATATACTCTCGTTCGTAAAACATATCTTGCCGTACTAGTGGCACTATGTACTACTATCTGCCTCGCGGTTTTGACCGCGTATTACTAAAGGACGCAGAGAAACCAGCAAAATAAAATCCAGCCTATTTTTATTCGGAAATAAATTCTATTACACACGGGTGTGTAAAATAGGTAATTTTTGAAACCGGGTAGAGGTGGTCTATGAGTTTACATGTTAGCAATAAGGGTATAAATAATCTATCACAGAATTACTGCATATCACCGATTAGCCAAGTTTTGCCCTACTAGCTTCCACCCACGACTTCATCTGCAAGGACCCGGGATAAAAACAATGCTAAATTTTAATCCAGGCTATAAACAGACTTGGTGCAAAATTTCATCGAAATCGGTTGAGCCGTTTTGGCGTGATTGAGAAACAAAAATCAACTTAAGCATCCAAACTGGCATTTACAATATTAGCAGGATAAGTTGGATTCGGAGCAAATTAAATTCTTCGAATCTCGTCCAAGCGTAATTTAACGTAAGCGTTTTAATCACGTTCCCTACCATTTGCGCGTTCAGAATAAGCGGCACAGTGGGCAAGTCATATTGTGGGCAAGTCCGGAGTTTGCGAGCTGGCTTGGCTTTCCAAGGTAAATAAGTTGATTCAGAAACGAAATTAGCTAGCTGAAATTTATCCGATGAGGCAAATTGTTGTAAAGTAATTAGGTACAGTGACTGAAACTTTAATATGAGGTCAAATATTTTTGATTTGAAACTCAACTGTCTATAAAATTAAATTAAGTCAAAATGATGTAGTAATTATCTTAAATTGATAGCTTCCTTTTTAGGGTTCCGTAGTCAACAAGGAAACCCTTATAGTTTCGCGATGTCCGTCTCTCTCTCTGTCTTCGGCTCAGCTCAGTAACCATTACTACTAGAAAACTGTGATTCGGCATGGGTATATAAATCAATCACGTTGACAAAACAGTAGAATAAAATCTTGAAAAAAACTCTTTTTTAGGGTACCTCCCCTGCACCTAAAGGGGGTATGTAATTAGTTTTTCTCGTTATATCAGTGTGGGTCATCGTTAGATAGCTCGTTCAAAAATATTATACGTTTCCAATAACCATTTTTCCAATCAGTGATTCGTTTGCGAGATATTGGGCTTTAAAGTCCTCGTTTTTGTTCGAGTCATTGAGGGTTTGACCTTCTGTAGCTGTAGGTAGGTACTATTATTTATTTTGTGCTATAAAGCAGTTCTAATGTTATGTATAACCCTTTAGCCCTTGTCGCAATATCCTATATCTTAAAGGTACCTATATACAAAAGGCATCGAATGTCGAAATGTATTCCTTTTTACAATTCCCTTTAATACAAATAAATATTTCGGTATTCCAACTCTCGCAATACAAATGGAACTATGAGCATTCCTAAAGTATTGTTTTTACTTCATTTTTCTCCTCAAAAGGCTTTTAGAGATGAAAAAAGGGTCCGCCCTTATCAAAAGGACTTTTGTCTATGTTTCTTTGCAAAGAATCAGAATATCTTGCCGTATTAAAGAGGGAATTTAAATAAAAGGAACAAGTTCCTTTGATGTCATTTCCGAGTTTCCAAGTTTGTAGGGTTGTAAATACATTTCAACTGTCGCAATAAGAAGGAAGATTACTCATGCAACTTCACCTAAAACTAAATAAACACGTAGAGGTCTTTCCGACGGTTAAATGCTAGAATAAATCGCCAGTAAGTAGCCACCGTTCCATACCTGGCCACCTCATACTAATTTTTATTTATTTATTTATTGCTCACATAAAATAAAAACTTAAAGCTACTACAAAATATTCGCCAAACTGCGGAGCAGTTTGTTGGCGAATGGATTAAGCACACTCATTCTTTGCTTTAATTACTTTGGTTAATTACTGGCCACCCTTCACTAACCGGCCACGTTATACTTCATTTTTAGTATGAGAGGGCCAGTTACTGGCGATTTACCTTACTACCCTGTGAGCTGTAAGTAGATCTCGCGAGACTGTCTTAAGAGAAAAAAAAAAAATTCATTTTCATTTCAAAGTTCAATATCTCAAAACCAACCATATTTTGTTGAAACATACCTAAGAACCATCTCGATCACGTCAGCTTTAGCACGAAAAAAACCACAATAAAATCGGTTCTTGTTCCTAAACAGGAGCTACGGCGACAGACAGACACACAGATACACAGACACGTCAAACTTATAACACGCCTCTTTTTGCGTAGGGGTTAAAAAAGGCTTTAACTTAAACAGCTATAGTAGATAACTACAACTTAGAAAAGTATCTCAAAAACGGCTAAACAGATTTTCATGGAACATAGCTAAGAACACTCGGGATCACATCAGCTTTCGAATAAAAAAAAACGGCATTCAAATCGGTCTATCCGTTTGGGAGCTACGATACCACAGACAGATACACAGACACACAGACACGTTAAACTTATAACACCCCTCTTTGCGTCGGGGGTTAAAAAACAATTCAATTATGAACTTAGTCAATTGTAAAAAAACATTGCTACCCTCAATTTCCGCTTTTAGTCAAATCAATATAGACTAAAAACAAACTAAAGAAGTCGTAACGAAACATCGTAAATTTATTTTATCGCTGCCCTGATTTAGACTCTATTCAAAGACGATAACGTCCATGTTTGCTCGTAGATGTAGTCCATTAGGACAAATCATTAGCCAACATGCATATTGTATGAGAAGCCTGAAATATGGATGGACATTCGCTCGCACAAGTTTGTTTATTTAACGTGAAGCGGGCAATCTATATCCATGCTGCGAAATAATATCTGTCTGTCTGTTACCTCTTCACGCTTAAACGGCTGAGCCGACTTAGATGAAGTTTGGCAAAGAAATTTCTTGAATCCCGGGAAAGGACAATGCCTATGGTAGAGAATGCCTTATGGCATTAAGTTCGCCTTTTGTACTTGTATCTTGTTACTGTGCAATAAAGTTTAAATAAATAAATAAATAATAAAGGACATAGGATAGTTTTTATCTCGGAAACCATCCTCGAAGAGGGACAAAAAAGTTTGTATGGAGGCACGATATAAACGACTTCCACGCGGACGAAGTCGCGGGGAAAGGCTAGTATACTTATAATTATGTCGCGCTAAAATGATTGTAGCTGTGATGTAAAATCAGAATCAAAAATGTATTCGTGACACTAAGGAATAGATTCCAAATGCAAAAGAAAATGTCAATCTATTTATTTGACGAGCGCCTAGCCGTGTGGTTAGTGACACTGCCTACGAAGCTGAAGGTCCTGGTTTAGAATTTAGAATCCAGGTAAGGGCAAACATGTGGTTAAAGAATTTATTAGCTCAAAAGAAATTTAACATTTCACTTAAATAGAGAAAATACATGATGAAACATAAAATATGAGTGAGCAAAGAGAAATATAGTTACCTAACAAATTATAATACACTCGCGGACAAAGAATACGGGTTTGTAAAATACCGTCACATTTCCTAAAATAGTACAAGGTTTAATCCTTAAATGATCTTTATTTAATTTTACATCTAAACTGCTAAAATAACAGTAAAAAATATAACGTTACCAGGTTTAAATCGGACTCGTAAAAACCCATGAAAAAAAAACAACGTTAACGGAGCGAGATATCGCAAAAATCGTGATTTGTGGATATTGATATTTTTATGATAGGATCCAGGAAATTGCTAATACAGTTGCGTATTGTAAAGAATAGCATATTATGTAAACAAAACAAGTGTTAAATATTTTAAAAAACCTATTGCAGTTATTTAATTTAGGGTGACCCGAAATGTTTGACCGCGAGTGTACTTAAAAAAAAAAAAGAACGTCTTTCACGAGCATTACTTACGAGTAAATGTAAGAGTAATTAGGCATACGAACGAGTAAAGAACGAAAAAGAATATTTGTGTGATGAGCATTTGTTTCTGAGTCATGGATGTTTTCTATGTATTTGACGACGGAGCAGCCATTCCAAGCACTAATTAAACTTCACCTGATTGCATTGCAGAGACGTGAATTATTATTATTATTTGTTATACTTTATTATTATTTGTAATTCGAAATATGATATACTTAAAAAAAAAGTATTTATTACTTAGTACCCATACATAACCGGAACACATACACACCGGAACCAGAAGGCGCGGCGTGGGTAGGCCCCCCGCAAGGTGGACTGATGACCTGGTAAAGGTTGCTGGAGTCCGCTGGATGCGGGTGGCGCAGGACCGGTCACTTTGGCACTCTTTGGGGGAGGCCTATGTCCAGCAGTGGACGTCTTTCGGCTGATATGATGATGGGTGTAGTTACATTTGTATAATATTGTCCCCTAATATTTATGGAAGCAGGTAGTCTCATACAACATAATTTTTGTTTTTGCATATTTGACCGTTAATTTTACTTAAAATCCTTCCATCGATAAAATAAACCAAAATAAATATATATATAAATCACGTTTGGACTGTAGCCCGTAGTTTTTTTTCTTGTCCACATATACAGGGTGTGGTCTGGAATAGGAGCATAAGTAAACGATCTACCAATTGAGCTTGTGAGCAATTAATTTCAGGTGGTTTTAATTGTAATTTTGTTTTTATTAACAGTAAGTTTACGTGTATTTTTTAATCTTCTGACACAAGTAGTTTTTTATTTTAATAACAAAAAAACATAAAAACATCCTTTAAAAACAAATGCAAAAACTAATATGACTCGTTACATGATATTACCTCAAAATCTGCATTGACTGCTGTGCTGTGATCTCGTGGTGCCAAGACAGATTACTTGGAGGTCATAACTTTACATCAACATTACTCAGAATAAAAAATAAAAAATATCGGACGCAAGGGGTTACTGCAGATGCTCCAAGGAAGGGTCCTTTTAAATATTTGCTCTTGTTACAGGCCATACACTGTATACATACATAAGCTCGAAAAAAGAACCCTCCTTCTGAGACTGTCGGGTAAAAATAGTTGATTGGCCCAAATACATATTTAGTTATTATACATAGAGTTGTGGGCGCGACTGTACCTCATCCAAGTTAAATTTTTGTCCGCTCGGATGGCTGTATTCGGCTTTGAGGGCCTACCGCGAAACGAAAACAAACTTAGTTCGTGTATCTCCGTCTCTGTCGCACTTGCCCTTCTGGATTGGTTTTGAGCTCCGGATTAGGTTATTTGGTTAACATCCGAGTAACATACAGCACCATCGACTTAAGTCCACTCTCTATACAAACGCAGTTTGGATCTCATTTTAAACACAATGGGATCCACCATATCTTGGTCGGAAACTATACTCTTCACGCTTAAACCGCTGAACCAATTTAAATGATTGGTACAGAGATGGTTTGGGTCCCAGGGAAGGACGTAGGATTCGCTAAGAGGTTGAAATGGGGGAGGGGGTGAAAGTTTGTATATGGAGCTACGATATGAACGTGTTCCACGAAAACGGAGTCGCGGGCAGAAGCTAGTACATACTATAAAGTATTCTGTGACGACTTGCCCTCTGTATCTACCTCGCTATTCAAGACACGTACGTCACAACGTAGAAACATACAAGCGAAGTCATAACATATGGGACGGACAGCTGTACATATGTTTGGGCTTACAATAATATCTCAGGGGAACGACCCTGCATCTAGTCTTGTTATCTAGAAATTACACACTTAGAATTCTTTCTCTACGTTCCTTGCTAGTTCTGGGATTCACTTCTTAGAGCGTAGAAAACGATGCGATTGTCTTTCATTGGTAGGTAAACAAAGCTATTGACATTTATTGTTAAGTGTAACTACTAATTGATACTGTAATAAACAGCCTAAAATAAAATTTAATGATCTCAGCCTACTCCTTCTAATAACATGGGCGTGAATATTCATATATATGTATGTATGTATGTAAGTATTTTCTGAAGTTTATATATATACAAGATGATAACTACCATTAACTAAATTAAATTAGAACTAAGTTAAATCTAAAAAAGGCCCTCGAGGCATTGTACCAAGGATGCTGGTGGCATACAATACAATTTGGTAAAATAGTTATAAGCAGTAATGTAAACCAATAATTAACATATTCAGATTCAGATTATTTATTGGTAAAATTAAATACATTTACAAGTCATTTCATCAATTAGCATAATACAATTAACAATTAATTAGCAATTAATAACATAGAAAAGCGGAAAAACCCCCGATATTTTCATTTCAAAGTTCAATATCTCAAAACCGGCTGTACCGACTTTATTAAAACGTTCTCGAGCCTTAGCTCCATCCTTCCTTCCTCCTTAGACCATGTCGATTACGTCAGCTTTCGGACAAAAAACACCGCATTCAAATCGATCAAATCGGTCCGCAGCTACGCTGCCACTGACGCTGACACAGACACGCCAAACTTATAACACCCCTCTTTTTACGTCAGGTTTAAAAATAGACACTAAAAACAACTGACATTTCTACACAATATTCCTTTCTTCCTTTGTCCCATAGTGCCTGTCACTCGCGCATGTTGAGTGACAGACGACAAGACAGTTCGCTGGGAAAATAAGGCCGCCATTTGAGACGGCTAAATGACATGGCATGATATAAACAACTAGCTTCTGCCCGCGCCTCCGTCCGCGTGTTTCTCGTTTATATATCGTAGCTCCATACAAACTTTGACCCCATATTTCACCCGCTTAGGTAACGATTTCCGGGATAAAAACTATCTTATGTTCTTCCCCGGGACTCAGCCAAACACACAACCGCTAGTATTAATTTATAGAAGGTGCTGAGCTGCAGCATTAGAGGAGTTGAAAGTTCCGAGTTTCGTACCTACTTTGGCAGTTTCCACATTATGGCTGAGTAGGTGTTAGAAAGTATATTAATTAAGAGTTTTACCTAGTTGAAATTTAGTTTGCCAGCTTAAAATTGGACTATAATGCAGCAAAGGCGAAAGGTATTCGCAAGGCATTGATAGACTTATTTTGTACATTTTTCACTACTGCATAAAATATTTTTACAAGTTTTTTTTACCTTATAAATTTACCTAATAATTATTTACCTTACACTGTAGTTTAAAGAAATCCATACTTTGTATGTGTATGTAGGTTTGTATATATATATATTTATCTATATGTGTGTATTTATATGTCTTTCTTGTAGTTAAGTTGTTTATATTCTAAATTTTGATCAAAGTGGAAAATTTAAAAATGATATTCTTATATATATTATTTTCTGATTATTTTGCATCGTCTCCCCCACCCAAAGGTTGTCTGGAAGAGATCGCTGTTTAGCGACAAAAACCGACGGTTTTCTACAATTTGTTTATTTTTTACTTTACTTATTTTTTTCTATTAAGTACTATTTCTGGTGAGCAATAAAGAATATTTGTATTTGTATAGCTACCTACTAATATTATAATTGCGAAAGTGTGTGTCTGTCTGTTACCTCCTCAAGCTTAAACTGCTGAAGCGATAGAGATAACATTCGGTATAAAGATTGTTTGAGCCCCGGGTAAGGACAGAGGATAATTTTTATCCCGAAAATCATTCCCTAAAGGGTGAAATGGGGGTGAAAGTTAGTATGGAGTTGCTATATAAACGAGTTCAACGAAAGCGGAGTCGCGGGCAGAAGCTAGTTAATAATATTTCCCACAATAATAAAGCTTAATTTATTCTCAGGTTAAACATTTTTTTAAGTTTTTAAAGTAAGTAGTTTTTAAGTTACCATTCTCATTCAAACATTGTATAAACTACTTCAAAAATTTAAGCTTTTCTGGGGCTCTAGTATAAGTTTTTCCGAAACAAAACTTTACGATCGCGTTTGCGTTTTACCCTCAATTTGTATGGGATTTGACAGCTAAACGCGAACGCGGTCGTAACGTTTTGTTTCGGTAAAACTTATACTAGAGCCCCTGATTCACACCACGCTCAGCACGTCTAGCACACGACGGCCGCGACATACTCTCGATTTTTATCGCACTATATCTCTTCTTCTAAGTGTTCTAATAAGAGAGAGAGGGATAGTGCGAGAAAAATCGAGAGAGCTCGCGCGCCGTCGTGTGCTAGCCGTGCAGTTTACAGAAAAGTGCAGTTTCAAAGAAATAGCTGAAGCTTATTCACTAGTTCTGAAAGAGCTTTTGAGGTGTATTTTAAGCCGAATAGCTTTTAAGTCACATACAAGAGACTAAAGAATAAATTTTTTGAGCTCGTTCATCATTTTGTGACTTATAATGGATCTTTTTGAACCATATATAGGACGCGTGCTTTGAAATGTTTCACAAGCACAATATTTCGACGTATTCGAAAGTTTGGATGTTTAGGTATTTGGATGTTTGTTACTCAATCACGGCTCGACCGATTTGGATGAAATAGTGCACGAAGAAAGTTTAAAGTCGGGATTAAAATAAAGGATAGTTCTTATCCCGGGTTCTCTCAGACAAATTGAAAAATGTAATGTTCCGAGCCGGATTCGAACCGGTGACCACAGGGATGCATGGCGCCGTCGCTACTAACCAGCTGATTTGTCGTAACAAACTATCTCGCTGGAAGATTTCGCTACACGCCGTTAAGGCGTTGTAAGGAGGAACAGATTGTTCCAATAGCTCAGTTGGTTAGGTTAGGTTGAACCCCTTTACATTACAAATACAGTACAGTACCTAGTTGTCAACATAGTATTTTCCACTAGTTACAAAAGGTAGTAATATGTATATTTATTATTGTATATTAGTGTATGTATTTGATAGAAGTTTATCTTGGATTAAGAGTCCGCAGTAAGCTCGATTCTCCATGCAAACGTAGTTACGCTCTCATTTTAAAACTACGTGCTGGATTGTAACTTTGCATGTGCAATGAAATAAGGTATATCCAGGTCTGTAATTAGTTTATGTAGCTTCAGATACCATAGTAAAAAAAATACAGCGTTCCAGTTTTTCATAGAGAACTTGTTTTTGCTGTTGTTTTATAAACTGGAACCATATACAGACATAGATATACCTCATGTCATTGTATATGCAAAGTTTCGTCACAATCCAACACGTAGTTTTAAAATGAGAGCGTAACTACGTTTGTATGGGAAGGTGAAATTCGGCCGAGCTTACTGCGGACTCTTAAGTTTTCATTTAAATTTAAATGAAAACTGTTTCTGTTTTGCCCAATGGTTGAATGGTACATTAAGTCCACCATTTGTACGTTATCTTTTATTGTGCAATAAAGTTTAAATAAATAAATAAATACAGCAACTAGCGCTTTTAGCTGAAGTTGCAAGAGGTGGTCTACTATTACTGCTAAAATTCTTGACAAAGTCCGTTGTCTTTGTCCATAGAAGAAGAATGCGAGGATGCGCCACTGCCTGCACGGCACCGGCCCGAAGGCCTAAAGGAGCTGGCTCGGGGCTCCAAGTTTACCGCAAGAGAAATCCAGCTGATGTACCGAGGGTTCAAACAGGTGAGTCCATATTTTTAACCGAATTAAAAAAGGAGGAGGCTCTCTATTCGTCCGAATATTTTTTCGGGATCCGTAGTAAACATTCGGCTTGATTACTTAAATTAAGCTAAAACCCAAATTAATCAGCATTATACGCACCTAAAACCATTGTTAAAAATGTATTAAGCTAGATGTAATTTAGATAATATTTCCCTACCTACTTACCAGTTATGGAAGAGCGGGGCATCCTAAAACAGGTTTACCTACCTAAAAGGAAGTCCTAATCACTGCAGGCACTGTACTTGTTAAACAAGGAAAAATAAACAATTTTCACTTTCATTTTCATTTTTTATACAAAATTGTAGAATAAAATCCTGTTTTTGGAGTGAAAACTTCTTTAGCAGCGCTGCGCGCTTTTTGTGATGGGGGAAAATTGTTAAACTCGCTACAGGTTACGTGACCGCAAGACGGACACGTGACCGTAAGACTAACACGTGGCCTTATCGAAAAACTGTTACAATGTCATTGAGTTTTCACTTCTGCCGGCACTCCCGGAGTGCAGCGCGGTATTTTTTTGGTTCACTAATGTTAGACCAAACAACTTTTGGCCAAATGTTTCATTTGACAAAGCGTGAAAAACGGCATCGTTCAGGCTGGACATCGGCAGGCTTTTACATGTCATTACAGGTTGACGACTGAGCCAGAGTAGATTATAGTAGTTTATGCAACTGATCCATAATGAGAGGCCTTAAAATACGAGTGTGGTTTCCGTGGATCACACGAGTGTTTTAAGGCCTAATTATGTACAGTTGCATACACTACTTTATCTACACACATATCATAACTACTCTAAGTTGGGTTCACAATTCAACTTTCGTAACAGCATAAAACGACAACAGCAATGGCGGCAATTCGATCCTCCGTCAAGACAAATGGTTTTTAAAAAATCATAGACAAACGAATTAAGTCCCTATACTCATATTACTCGAGATCAAATGTCGTGCATAAATATTAAAAAAACACTGAATTGACGTTTTGTATCGATAACTGTTTTAATATCTATGGATACTAGAATAGAGACCCACTTGAGTTTTGACAGCTGTTCCAAATTGAAACTTATAACGTTACAAAAATCTGTACTGTTATAAGATTAAAGTAAAGATTTTACCTACTAAAACGGACAAGAAAGTTCTCATAGTAAAATCGATGGTAATAATGCTGATCATTTCGTACGGCTTCTGAACGCATTTTAGAGCACTAATGATATTTGCGTAGATAATTCTCTATATCGTTCAAAAACAGAATAAAGCTGTAAAAAGAGATGATCTATCTCCTCTTCCGAAAATACTGCCCTAAAGCACAAAAGTGTGTTCTGCTTAGCTAGTAAGATTTACAATAAATTGCCTGTAGACTTTAGAATGTTACCCATCCGTCAATTTAAACATAAACTCTTGACATTTTTGATTGAAAATTGTTTTTTTTTTATTTCTGACTTTTTGCTGTATAAATGTAATAATTCGATATGAAACATAAACTTGACAATTTTATTCTTTCTGCTGTAATAATTCAATGACATGATTTCTGACATTAACAATAGAGATATTTAAATTTATTTTGCATGTTAGTATTTAGAAACATTGCTACAATCAAAAATTTGTACGCCGTCGGGCAGGGTATAGTGCTACATATAATTAATTATTTACCACCACTGTAATCAGATTGACATATACTCACAAATACAAATCTTTGAACTTTGATCTCTTTCTATGTTTAAGACGATTGGAATCGTGACACTCGTCTTGTTAAAATCAAATATCGATTTTTCTTTCATGTAACTAGATCAATGGTACAGAGATTTTATTAGAAATAGTTTAACTACAACATCCTCATTCGTGTAGGGAATGCGTCATTTTATATACATCGGCTGCAATCTTTTTAATTTGTAAATCTCTGATGCTTTTCCTCATAATACATCGTGTGATAAATCGCGAAAACAACAAAGAATAAAATTACAGTTTTTAATAACTACAACTTAAAAAAATTGAAATACCCCCGACATGTTCATTTCAAAGTCCAATATCTCAATAACCGCTGAACAGATGTTCATGAAACATAGCTAAGAATACCTAAAATCACATCAGCTTTCGAATAAAAAAAAATGCATTCAAATCGGTCCATCCGTTTGGGAGCTACGATACCACAGACAGATACACAGATACACAGATACACAGACACACAGACACGTTAAACTTATAACACCCCTCTTTGCGTCGGGGGTTAAAAAAGGTAAAGGCTGGTAAAATGCTTAAGAATTTGCAATGCAGAAGTGTCGGAGAAGCACTAGACCAGGCCTTTATTTAGGGAAACCAGGTTCCTACTTATTTGATGTCATGCTTGTATTATTGTTTACAATAAGTAAACGTTAAGAGTCCGCAGTAAGCTCGATTCTCCATACAAACGTAGTTAAGCTCTCATTTTAAAAAATACGTGTTGGATTATAACGAAACTGTGCATATACAATGAAATGAGGTATATCTATGTCTGTAATTAGTTTATGAAGCTGCAGATACCACAGTAAAAAAAAAGCGAAGTTAAGTTTTTCATACAAAACTTGTTGTGTTTTTGCTGTATTTTGTTTGTTTTATAAACTGTAACCATGTAAACTACTTACAGACATAGATATACCTCATTTCATTGTATATGCAAAGATTCGTTACAATCCAACTCGTACTTCCTTCACAACAACAATCCGCCATATTACCGTCATCATACTCCGAGCGTTATTCCCGGTTGTGCCGTAAACGAGCCCGGGGTCCGCTTTGACATCTAATCCCAAGTTTTGGCGTAGGCACTAGTTTTACGAAAGCGACTGCCATCTGACCTTCCAACCCAGAGGCAAAACTGGACCTTATCGGGATTAGACCTGTTTCTTCACGATGTTTTCCTTCACCGAAAAGCCAACGGTAAATATTCCGTACACCATCATCATTAATTTAAGTTATCCTCTTGTCGGTGGAGTATTTTCCATTTCTCTCTGTCGTACGCATAACATAAGTAAACATAAGTTTCGAAACACTCATTGGTACGAGCCGGGATTCAAACCTACGACCGCCGCTTGTCGGCCGCATGCCTGGGGGCCTAGACAACGTTACAATCGACAAGCGCTAACGCCAATAGAAAACTAACGAAATGTATGGGAATGACAGATGTTAACGAAAAGTGTTTCGTCGTAACCTTGTCTACGGCCCCTGAACCACTAGGCTACCGTAGGTTCCGCCACATCACCAAAATACTCGTATATTTAAGAAGTTATTTTGTTCCAGGAATGTCCTTCAGGAGTGGTCGACGAAGAATCTTTCAAGCACATCTTCTGTCAGTTTTTCCCCCTGGGTGGTGAGTGTATTCTTTTACTAGTTTCAACCTGCGGCTTTCCTCGCTTTTGGAAAAAAAATATGGACCATTTCCTTATTTTACTTAAGCCAGCAGGTCGACCACGTAACGCATGTTACATGGAAAAATTACAGTTGGATCTAGCTAACGCGCGTTGAAAACGTTAGGCGAGTGTTTTTCAAACTGTGGGTCTCGACCCCCAGGGGGGCCGCGAAGCCTTCTAAAGGGGGTCGCGGCTACTTATATTTTAAAACAAAGTGCTGTAAGTATTTTGAACAGCGTAGGGTGAAACGCGAAATATTGTGTTACTTTGGGGCAAAGCTGCTGATATACCAACCATCTTCGTTTTGCAAAAACGAGCAATACGGTCGATATACAATATGGGCTCACGTGTATCACTGAGAGAACATTTTAAAAATATAAATATTTTAACAATAGCATCACTGTAAATTTATGATACCATTATGTATGCTCAAAAAAATGTAGACACGTTCCGTAAAATGCACAGTGCGAGGCATAAACACAAAATTGCAATATCCAAATTTCGGGTTAGGAAAGTCAGTAAATCCTTTTTGGGTCAATGCATCCATTTCTATAATAAACTACCCAAGGAAGCACTAAAGTTACCCTCTCCTAGGGTAAAAACATATATAAAGACTTTCCTACTACTTTCCAAAAAGAGGAACGTCAACTCCTTGTAGCGGAAAGGAAGGTCTTGCGTAAGATCCTGGGACCTGTCAAGAGAGACGACAGCACGTGGAGGATCCGTAAAAACATAGAGATCCAGGAGCTGGTGGTCGAACCCAACGTCATCGGCGCAACCAAATCACACAGACTTCGCTGGTTCGGTCACCTACTCCGAATGGGAGAGGATCGTGCTGCCAAGAGAGCGTACGTGGGACGACCGACTGGTCGCCGCCCGGTTGGGCGACCCAGGTACCGCTGGGAGGACAGTGTGCAGGCAGATCTGCGACATCTTCAAGTCGGCAACTGGCAAGAAGTTGCGCACGATCGGGACAGATGGCGTGCTCTCGTTTCGGAGGCCAACACCCGCTTTGGGTCCCTGAGCCAAATTAGTTAGTTAGTTATTAGTTAGTTAGTTAAAGACTTTCCTACTGAAAAAGGCATATTATACCGTTGAAGAGTTTTTAAATGATAAAGATGACTGGCCTCCTATAGGACTACATAAAGACCTTGATAATAATTGAAACAGACATACATTGAATTACTTAGAATTAGGTGACATATTAATTATTTTAATTAGGAAATGTGTACGTTTTTGTGTAACAGAATAGTAATATTGGTGATAAAACGGATATATAGATACAATGTATAATCTTTGACGATGCAAGTGATTATGAAATCCTACTTGAATAAATGATTTTTATCTTATATTTATCTTATCTTATTGTTTTCTGTACTAAGGGGGCCGCGGCATGAAAAAGTTTGAAAAACACTGCGTTAGGTGATTGCGCCTCCGGATGAAAACGAGGGCTGTTATAAGATTTAAATATGTATACATGTATTTATCTGAGTGTCTGAGTATATTTGTGCCTGTGTATCAGTATGTCTGTCTGTAACAGATGAACCGATATGAGTGCGTGTGTAAATAAAAACCGGACAAGTGCGAGTCGGACACACCCACCGATGGTGCCGTAGTTAATTACAAATGTATGTTTTTCGGATTTTCCCTTGTACTTGGTAGTAGAAACGACAACACTGTTAACTGACCATCCTGTGCTTATATAGAACCTTATTACAATGCACTTAAGGTGCACCAATGGTCAGTTAGCTGTGTTGTCGATAGTACCTATAAGACGATGTTACTTGCCAAACATAGTTCTAGGTCAACGGAAAGTACCTTATAAACTTTGATTCCCTTGACAGTGTCGAAATATACGTTTTTTTGGGGCATAAACGGCTGTATCTTTTTTTACGTTAACTAAGAAGTTGCATTTTTTCACAGCTTCCAGGGACTGTAGTTTTTTTTTTTTTTTTTTTTAATAAATAAATATAAGGGGAACAATCTTACACAAATCGCACTAGCCCCATAGTAAGCTCAATAAGGCTTGTGTTACGGGTACTAGACGACGATATATTTAATAGATATAAATACTTAAATACATAGAAAACATCCAAGACTCAGAAACAAATATTCATGCTCATCACATAATTGTGATTCGAACCCAGGACCTTCAGCTTCGTAGGCAGCGTCACTACCCACTAGGCTAACCGGTCGTCAGATTAGATTTAGAATAGATTTAGATTTATTTATTTCACAATATACAATTATTACAATATAATTTAAAACTAGCTTAATCTATATGAATTTATATTACGATCGTCAAAGATAATAAGAATTGTAATAAAATGTTAAGTAACATTTGGTTAAGTAAAATGATTAATGGTCGGTTCCAATAATCAATCTACCGATAGTTTTCCTTAACGGCAGTTACATTTTGACAGATTACCCGTAGAAAATGTGTCAAAATGTAACTGTTGGTAAGGAAAACTATCGGTGGATTGATTATTGGAACCGGCCATAAGATAATATCACATAAAGATCGTCAGATAACAAACTATACCTTTAAATTTAAAATATACAAATAACGATAATAATTAACAATGTCAAAAACAGTCATAATTAATGTTTCATGTCCATAACTCCTTTTACAGAATATAATGCGTTTTTCAATAAAAAGTTTCTCGGTTGGCGTTCGAATGTTTCGTCAGATGACTCTGTCCGCAATTCGGCAGGTAGTCGTTCGTAATAGGTTGGGCCTATCACTCGAGGATTCTTACATGAAAGGGGACCGTTCTGAGTCTCCCTGTTGATTCGAGTTGTTTGCTAGACTTGAGTATATGGTTTTACTTTCAACTCGATACCTACACGCGTTCCCTAGGTAACACTACACCTTGACAGACAGACAGACTGACAACAAAGTAAAGGTGCGACCACACCGCTGCTCAAAATACGCTAACGCACCGTAAAACGCAGCAAATAATGCGTAACGCATACGACACGTCAACGCGTATACGCAGCGTTAAGCACTGGTGTGGTCGCTCCCTTATCCTGTAAGGGTTCCGTTTTTTTCTTTTGAGGTAAGGAACCTTAAAAAAGTTAATTAACAAAAAAAACCGGACTTCGTAAAAAATGAACTCAAAATATAGAAACATAACCCTCCTCTCCTTCGGCAGTCGGGTAAAAAGTGTTATCTGTCGAGGTGGTTCTTAACTATGGTTGTTGTGTCGGAGGTGTATTCAAATTTTAATGTAGGCAGGTAGGTATGTAGTTATTTTGTCATTTTTAACTTCTACCGCTTTCGTAGAGTTACGCTTGCAAGTTGCAACCGAGCGCAGTGCTACGATGCAAAGTACGAACCGAGTGCACACCAACCGTATTTTCACTTTAAGGGGATGCCTTGATTCGAGCCAACCACGCCCCCTAGACAGAGACACGCGTATGCCTTCCACGCACGAGAAAAAGAGATGCCACACTCTTTGGGAATGGCTTTTTTGGACAAATTTAGCTAAATACCTAACGCGAGATTTTAGATGAGATAAAATACTATATATAGTATTAACTTGATTGTGTCGTAAAATAATGTATTGTTTGAGTAGGCTGAGTAAAAAAAGGAAATAAAGACCCAACTTTGGTTTTTTTCGTTTAGAAGAAATTTTAGGCAGTCATGTATCCATTAAATCAGATAAACAATCATATAGTCAAGAATCATATATCTGAAAATTAGACCTTACTGTTTCTTAATCAAGTCAGAAACGTTTCAAAGCACGCCAAAATTTCCAATGCACCGCCTTAACAGTTTCAGTACGAGAATGCATAATTAAGTACAATATTGTATGTTTTTTCAGATGCAACTCAGTATGCTCAACTCGTATTCAACACAGTGAAGCATAAGCAAAGCGGGAAGATCAATTTTGAGGTTAGTTTATTGTATCTTCTTTATCTTGAATCAAGCGGACTAAAAAATATCGGCTTAAATACATCAACTCGGGATCAGATTATTGGACATTTAATGACGATCAAACTGGACACCACTACGCATACCAACTATGCAGGGGCGTATTTACCCTAGGGCCATCCGGGCCATGACCCAGGGCGCCAATCCGCCAGGGGCAGCCGCCGCTGACCAATTGCATTTTCTTTGGTTTTCGCGCCATTCATTGACTTCTGGAGCGGAGAAACTTATTGGCCCGGGGTGCCGAATTTCAAAATACCTACGCCCCTGCAACTATGTAAGACACATTTAAGATCATAGGGTAGTTTCGGCATTACACGACCTTCTCTTCTTTCTCGAGAGTACACTCATGGGTTACGAAACCATGAAACGCTCTAAGAAGGCACCATCCAGCAAGAACCAGCAACCGTGAAAACTTTCAACGAGGAAGCTAGTATTAATTATTTGCAAAAATACAGTAAATAAGATGTCACAAATTGGGGTCTTATATTTTTTACTTTATTGATCACATATTTATTTTTTTACTTTAAAGTACTACAAAAACTTCGCATTTTGTTGGCGAATTTTATTTGCTTTATATGCTGTAAGTACATGCTATTATGATCTACTAGCTTCTGCGCGTGACTTCGTCTGCGTGGACCCGGGGTTAAAACTATCCCATGTTTTATAATCCAGGCTATAAACTATCTGCGTGCCAAATTTCATGCAAATCGGTTAAGCCGTTTAAGCGTGATTAAGTAACAAACATCTAAATTATCATCATCATTATTATCATTATTTAATAACCATGTGTCCTGTGTGTTTGTGTATCTTTCTTTCTTTCTTTCTTTCTTTTCTTTAAACATCCAAACATCCATCAAGCTTTCGGATTGATCATTACAAGTAGGATTTAGCTTTCGATCTATATGTACCGCATACGGTAGCTTCCCGCAGAAGATATAGGAAAAGTCATCAAGTCATCAAGTCGATAGTACATTCGTTTTACGCAAGGGTTTACCTTGGCAGGCCTGTGACGCTAACCAAAACACATTGCCAGTAGTAAAGTAAGTTAGGTTAGAACTGCGAGCCCAACAGAAAGAAATACTTAAGTTAGTTTTAAACTGTAAACCCAATAGAAATTAATTGTTAATTAGGTTAAGTTAGGTTCGAACTGCGATCCCTAAGATAACGCTGCCGCTGCGCTGTGTATTCCAAGACTGTATGTTGAATAAAATCGCAGCGAACCATCGTATCTGAAGGACACTATTCCGATTTGATAGCTATTGTGATGTGTACGCACCTACATAGATATACCTACCTACCTATCTGAATGAGCTGCGCTGTTTGACAGTAATAAATCGGCATCGGAACTACACGGTTGTTTTACTTACGTCCATACGTAACAGTGTCGAACGAGGATTTAAAAGTACCCCCGCGTGTGAAAAAGAAAAAATCAATATGTCTTTATTAGGAAATATGACCAATTTTGATCATAAAACTTGCGAGTGGTCTATTTTTAAAGGACGATTAACACAGTTTATTAAAGTAAATGCAGTGGTGGAAGATAACCAAAGTGCAATTCTTTTAACTCATCTTACGGATGAGTCATATCGTTTGTTGCGCAACCTTGCCTATCCGGCGAACGTGGACGAGCTTAAGTACAACCAGCTGATTAAATACTTAGACGATCATTTTAAGCCGAAGAAGTGCTCATATGCAGATAAGGCACGTTTTTATGGAGCGACAAGGGACTTAGGCGAAACCTTAGGAGACTGGGCGGCGCGTCTGAGAGGTCTAGCTAGCTACTGCGACTTCGGTACCGCCTTGGAAACGAATCTTGCGGATCGTTTCGTCCTAGGCCTAGGTCCGGGCCCCGAACGTGAGAAATTATTCGAGCAAAATGCATCGGAATTAAAATTAGGACAGGCCTTGAAAATTGCGGAGAAAGCAGAATCAGTTAGGGAAGCGAAGGCTGTGATAGCCGGTACCGCCACCGTAAAGGAGGAACCCTTGTATCGCGCGAGCAGCGAGGGTCGGTACAGGGCCGGCGGGCCGCGACCAGCGAGCGGCTCCCCGGTGCTCCGTGTGCGGCATGAAGAGTCACGACGGTGACCGGTGTCGGTACAAGGCCTATCGTTGTCAAAAGTGTGGTGTTGTTGGGCACTTGAAGAAAGTGTGCAAAAATACGCGCATTAATAATATGGAGTGTGTTGATAATAACCTAGCTGATCAAAACTGCTGCGAGGAGTGTCAGTTGTACAATTTGAGGTATGTAAGCAGCAAACCTATTGAATTGAATGTAACTTTAGGAAATGTTCCTGTTTTGATGGAATTAGATTCCGGATCGGGTACCTGCGTCATGTCACAAAGAATGTATTTGCAATATTTCTCTAACTATGCGTTAAAAGTTTGTAACATTAAGATGTGCCTATATAATGGTCATAAAATCTCGCCTCTGGGCTATTTTTCCATAGATGTGAAATATAACGCCCTAAAAAAAAATATTAATATATTTGTACTAAAAGGCGAAGGTCCAGGCCTACTCGGGCGAGACTTTATGACAGCGTTTAATTTGGTTCTAACAACAAAACTAAACAAGCTAAGTGAAGCGAATGATGAAGATGTAAACAAGTTACTGGAACAATACCCTGATTTGTGGCGTGATGAACTCGGGTCATTCAATAAATTTAAGGTCAAATTACAATTAAAGGAAAATGCCAATCCGAAGTTTTTTAAGCCCCGCTCGGTACCCTTTGCTCTAAAGGATAAGGTTGAAGAAGAGTTGAACCGGTTGGTTGGGTTAGGTGTGTTAGTACCCGTTAATCACTCTCAGTATGCGACACCTATAGTTCCGGTTCTAAAGGAAAATGGTAAGGTCAGGATAGCTGGCGATTATTCAGTTACATTAAATAAAGATCTAATAATTGACAAGTATCCCCTACCCCGAATTGAAGAAGTATTCGCTAGGCTTGGGGGTGGCGAACATTATAGTAACATTGATTTAAAGAACGCATATAACCAATTTTTATTATGCGATTCGTCACAAGACCTTACAACTATAAATACTTCTAAGGTTCTTTTTAAATATACGCGTTTAGTATATGGGCTAGCCCCAGCTCCAGCCATCTTTCAGAAATCGATGGAATCCCTTCTGTCTGGAATCGATGGTGTAAGTTGCTGGCTGGACGATATATGCGTAACTGGACCTAATAAGATGGCTCATTTATGTAGGCTACGAGAGGTGTTATCTAGGCTTAATGAGGCGGGCCTTAGACTACAACAAGATAAATGTACATTTTTCAAACCGAGTGTTACGTATTTAGGGTACGTTATAAATAAGGAGGGGCTACACACCAGCCCTGATAAAGTTAAGGCTATAATCGACTCGCCGGAGCCTACAAACATCACTGAAGTAAAACGATTCTTAGGTGTAGTGAATTACTACAGGAATTTTATTCCCAACGCTTCGTCTATTATGAGTCCACTACATGAATTGTTGCGAGCCGGTGCAGAATGGCAGTGGGGCGAGAGACAGCGCAGCGCCGTGCGGCGCGTGAAGCGGGAGCTGGTCTCCGAGCGCACGCTGGCGCACTTCGACCCCGCGGCGCGGCTGGAGCTGGCGGTGGACGCCGGACCCGCGGGCCTCGGCGCCGTACTCTCCTTAAGAGACCGAACGGGTCTCGAGCGACCACTAGCTTTTGCCTCCCGATCACTAACCCCGAGTGAACGTAACTATAGCCAAATACAGAAGGAGGCTACGGCGATAATTTTTGGCGTAAAAAGGTTTCACCAATACCTTTACGGCCGTAGCGAACCCTTTATCCTTAAAACGGATCACCGGCCGTTAGTTTCTATTTTTAATAATAACACCGGAATATCGGTTACTACAGCGCTACGCTTACAAAGATATGCAATTATATTATCGGCATATAGGTACACTGTGCAATATACTACCGGCGCTAGTAACGTAGTAGCGGATTATTTTTCTCGGGCACCGTTACCGGAAACTAATACCTCCACCGATAAGGAATTCGACACATTTTGCTCCCTTAATTTCCTGGATTCTGTTTTACCCGCGGTCACGGCTAATGATATTAGGCAGGCCACCGAGAATGACACCGTTTTAAAAACGGTCATTAAATATATTAACAAAGGCTGGCCGCGTAAGATAAGCTGTAAATTGATAAGGCCTTATTTTCAATGCAAAACAGATTTACAACTCGAAAATGGGACCTTATTACGGGGACATAGGGTCGTAATTCCTAGCACGCTCAGGGAAAAGATGTTGCGTGAATTGCATAGTTCTCACTTGGGAATAATAAAAATGAAATCGAATGCACGCAGTAGGATGTGGTGGCCGGGCATCGATGGCGATATCGAACTCCGGAGCGCCGCATGCGACACGTCCGTGGCGCTGCGCCCGGCGCCGCCGAAGGAGGCGCCCGCGCCGTGGCCGAAGCCGCCCGGACCCTTCCACCGTGTTCACATAGACTATTTGTCGATAGGGCAAAGGGTGTACCTTGTTGTTGTGGACGCGTATAGTAAGTGGCTCGAGTGCGTGTATATGAATAACGGGACGACTACGCAAGAATTAATTAAGAAGCTAAAAAATATATTTGCTACCTTCGGTTTACCATATACATTAGTTTCTGATAACGACGCCAAGATAAATTGCCATGAATTCATTACATTTTGTTCCAGTAACAACATTAATTATATTACGTCCCCAGTTTATCACCCGAACAGCAACGGAATGGCGGAATCTTCGGTTAAAATATGTAAAAAAATGTTAAAATGTATATTAAGAGAAAATTTAAAACAAGACGTTATACATGAAAAATTGTTAGGCTATTTATTTGAGTACAGAAACACCATGCAGTGTACCACGGGCGAAACACCGGCTACATTGATGTTTGGGAGGAAACTTAGAACACGTCTCGATTTGATTCTACCGGCGGTAAAACAGAATAATTCCGAGCTCCCGTCACATCGGAGGAACTTTGAGATCGGTGACGTTGTTTTGGCCCGCTGGTACAGTGCGAGGAAAGAAACGTGGGAACAAGGCATAATTAAGAGTAAAATTGGTAATAAAATGTTTAAAGTGTATATGATTAATTTTGATTCTTATTGCATAAGGCATACGGATCAGTTACTTAAGTATAAGGGAGATCAGTTAATTAGATTAAACATGCCGCCTGTTGACACAATGTCCGCTAATCGAGGGCCAGCATTCTCTTCTCCAGCTACAACTGAACTTGATATAGTAGCTTCGCAAGCTCCCGAGTCGACGGCTCGCATAGAGGGAGACGGGAATGTAGTCCAGGGCGAGGTCGAGGTGTGGGCAGACTGCGACGGCGACGTCGGCGAGCACGGGCCGCGAGCCCCTGCGCCGCCGGACGCCGCCGCGGTCGGCGCGCAGGCGCAGGCGCCGGCGCCGGACCCGGATCCGGTCGCGCCTGCGGCTGTGGAGCCGCTCGCGGCCGAGCAGCCCGCGGGCGCGACCGGATCCGGGTCCGAGACGACCAGTAAATTATAAGGTTTAGTAATTGTGTAAATTAGTTTTATGTCTATAGTTATTAATTAGTTATTCAATTGTTAACAGGGTTCACGACTAGTGTGGGAGGGATGATGTGTACGCACCTACATAGATATACCTACCTACCTATCTGAATGAGCTGCGCTGTTTGACAGTAATAAATCGGCATCGGAACTACACGGTTGTTTTACTTACGTCCATACGTAACACATTGGCTATCCGCCGCCTACGGATCCCAGTATTACTTAGTCTAAAGCTCAGCACGGCTAGCAAAATACCGTGCACAAGCTTTCTCGGGCGCGTGACAGACTATCCGTGTCTTTCGAACACTTTTAAGTTTTTAAAGTTTTAATTCGTTTTCTTGCACAAAACTTCATATCATAAACCAAACAAAAGCGCGTCCCCGTAATATTGTCTTGCCTTTGTTAGGTTGAATAATGGCTAAGTTCGGGAATCGAACCGAAATTCGCGTAGCTGGCGTGCTCCCAACTATTGAAAAAATGGTACCTATTACTTGGGTACGGCCCAATGCCAGCGGATGTTATTAAGAAATATAAAAACTTTTCTCAAGGATTTTTAGGGTGAGCATACGATGATATCGTAGGCATCTGTTACGACACGAGTATTTTTTCATTTTACATCCTAGAGTTTTTGTATAAGTTAACGCAATTTGATGTATTAGTAGTTTTTCACGCAAAATGGTTAAATTAATTAAGTAGTATAATAATGATTCAAAAGGATAGAAGAGTTCCCGTGTGGTGTCGGGTTAGAATAGCACCACCGAGCACCAGCGACAACGAGATTCGGTTGAGATATTGTGTTGTATGCGATATTCTAGCAACTTGTCACTGCAATATGAAGAAGTAACAATAAAAATGTCATTTAATGTGTCTTGCTTACCCCTGGGAATACGGGCGTGAATGTATTTACATGTATTAAACTAAAATTGGTAATTAACGTGTTGAACTCTTAAATAGAGATGTGTTCTTAATTGAAATATTGACTTCGCTAACGAATTGACTTGCAGTTTGGCGACGATGTTTAATTGTGTACTGTTGCAATTGAAACAAATTACATAAATAATAAACGTATTACGAGTACGTTACAAAATACAAAAATATCCTTAAGAATAGGCACCATTGTCGCCTCCGCTGCCACAGTGGCCCCATCTCACGGACTTATTGAACAGATTGAGCGATTGCCAATAACTGCCGGCTTCACACACCTCTTTGTTCAGCTGCTGATAATTCTTTTAAGACCGCGCCATAGCCTAGCTCAGTGGATGGTGACATGTAAAATCTTTTCAGAATGTCATCCCCTGTTTAAATTATTTTAAGAGTTGATTACGACACACTATGACCATGCACGAAAACCAGGGGTTATAAGTTTAACCTCCGGCGTTGTCAGCCGCATTCGGATTATTTTAGACTTCGAAAGTCTTTGTGAGCTAAGTAGCAAGAGAGACAGCCCTCATTTATTTGTTGTAGACGCAAAAGGAATGCGTCTACACATAAAGCCCAGGGGTATGTGGGACTCGCCCTTATGAGCCCACTAAACTGAACGCTTTAGATACCAAAAAAACTACCCATGGGTTGCCATTAAAATGAAATAGTTTTGCATCGGTAAGTTTTTACTTTTCTAAATGATGTGCGTGTGTCATTTATTACATAATTGTAATGTTAAAATTAAATGCAACCGCCTAAATAAATAATCTTATGTAAATATTAATTTCAAAACTAGATATTTGATTGAAACTGTAGAAGAGATGTTCATATTACTGTGGTAATACCTATTCAGGTTTTAACAGCATTTGGTAACTATTAATATTCTCATAATGTACGTATAATCCTACTAATATTATAAATGCGAAAGTTTAGATGTTTGGATGTTTGTTACTCAATCACGCTTAAACGGCTGAACCGATTTGAATGAAATTTTGCACGAAGATAGTTTATAGCCTGGATTAAAATATAGGATAGTTTTTATCTCGGGTCCACGCGGACGAAGTCGCGGGCGTAAGCTAGTTATAAATCTTTTTGATATGGACATAATAATATTGACAACAAATCACGTGTGGCAAACTGATGAAAAGGTAGTGTGAATGGATGTCTGTATATTTGTCAGTCAATCTCGTAAAACGGCTCAATCGACTGTGATGAATTTTGGCACATGATAGTTTAAAACCAAACCATGTCCAACACACATGTGTAGAATACTTTTTATATCTGAAGTTTTCATGCCTGGTTTTTAATAATGACATTGTTGCGATAACCTTAATGCGGATGAATTCGCTGGAAAAAGCTAATAGGTACATAATTGAGTACTTGGGGGTAGTGTTTGTACATAGACAGATTGATGTACCAAGCCGAGATGTGTTAGGCGATGAGTGCTTGGAAAACATCAAAAACATAGGATAATATTCACTAAGTAACAACGACTAATATATTATGATCCATGAGTTGGTTACATCTGGAACGTCACAATGACAATGACATTTGTGACAGTGACATTCGGCCATCTTTGGTAACTTTTTGGAATATTAATACGGCGTTCAGTTTAAACCACTATGCGGCGTTAACCCTCACCGTTTAGGGGGGCATAATGGGATCGCTAGCATTCTACCACGATGCCCGAAGAGAGAGCTCCCTTGACCTAAATTTAACGTTAACTTTAATGGCATTCCAGGAATTCTTGGAGATCCTGTCCCGCGTAGCGCGAGGCTCCGAACAGGAGAAACTAGCTTGGGTGTTCCGACTGTATGACGCTGATGGAGATGGCCGCGTCACTCGACAGGAGATGATCAAAGTAGTGCAGGTGAGCAATCTTTTCTTCTAGGTTATGTGTTCACCCACTAAAAACTCCACGTCAGCCGCCATGTACGTGGTATTGGTATTAGGTTCCTTTTTGAAAGAATTTAATAAGTGACCGCTGATATTGGACTTTGACTTTTCTGGACTCTTGTGCTCTTTTTTTTATATGTTTAGTTGAATTTAGGAATAGGAAACGGTCGTGTCGCGAACCTTGAAGCCATCCTGATTTTTATTGACGGGGCGTTCCGTTTTCAATTGTCTTTATGACTGTTGCAGGCAATCTACGAGCTAGTCGGAGGCTCGGCGCTTCCTCCCCCGCACCCCGCCGCTGCGCAGGACCATGTCGATCGGATCTTCCATGTAAGTTTACGAAAGTGGCCATCCTTACTTGTTCTTATAGTTTCAAATCTTCCTCATATTTCCTATATCATCTTAACGCCTCTTGGTAATTTGTTCCTATAGTGACAACGGAACTAATTTTGTAGGTGTACTAAAACGAATATTATTATGCTGAAGTCTTTAATGCTCGGACATTAAGTTTACTTTTATATTCGGGAATTTTCTATTGCGACAATTATTTCATAACTTTTAACTTTCACATCACTGGTATTAGTATAGTATTTCGATTCGGGCATTACTTTAGGTAGCCTTTAGGTTTCTTAATAAAGGATATTATTGCAACTTTATTTTAGATGATTGGCAATTCACAAATGGCTTAATGACCTTGGAAAGGATGTCTGAAATCCTGAGCATAGCAAGGGATTTAAACGACCTCACCCCAGAACATTTTGTAGAAGGATCCTCCTGTCTTCAATACCTAGTTCATTTTTATTTTCCGTTCTCGTTTCCAGCTGATTGATACAAATGCGGATGGTGTGGTGACCCCCGACGAGCTGGCCCGCTGGTGTGCGCGTGACCCAGCGTTGCGCCGTTCTCTGAACACACTGGATACTGTGCTGTGACCCGCGGCGTGTGCGCATAACGGCAGGTACAGTCACCATAGTTGAGGTTTTTTGGACTTTAGGTACTGTTGCTTTTTAAGCCGAGATCAGTAAAGCCATTGGAATGCATATTGTCTTGGGTTGAGGTGGCTATTGGGAGAGCGAAATAGAAAGGACTAACTTTCTTCGCTCTCTCAATAGCACACATTTTTACTCTATTTTCATTTAATCTCTATACTTATTTCTTTTTCTTATATTATATCTAACTTAGTTCGTAAGATTTAAACTAACAAAAATTGTACCTATGGATCAAATAAGGTCTGAAATAATAGTACATTAAGTACTGCAGAGGCCGTGAAGTAACGACCTCGTCTACGACTCGTCCGTCTACTCCAAACTCGTCCAGCAATCCCTGTTCCGGCTTGTATAGTGCTTTTCTCAAACGATGTGAAGAAATATTTTAATTAAAATAAATAATAGATAATCAATTAAATAATAGGTAATTGGCCGCCTTTTTTATTTTTTAAATGTACCATTTGAACACGCCGTTCGAGCACCATGTTTAACCGCCATAAGTATAGGTACCATAGATTTTGTTTTTTTTTTATGTCGCAAGTATGCTTACAGAGTCTAGTGGTGGTTGGCAGTATGTAATTTTTCCTTTGTCAGTTTAATATTAGTAAGCAAATTTAAAAAGTTAGAGTAGCGGACAATAATGGTTTTACTTAGGGTTTTCATACATTTCTTCTTGGCGTAAGGCCAAGAAGAAATGTAGGGAGCCTTAAACAAGAAACTTCATGTCTTCATTTCGTGATATTAACGCATACATTTCCGAGCATGTTTGAGAAAACGATTTTTATTTATTTTATTTATTGGGAGAGTAACCCGGGATAAATACAGTGGAAACTTCTGGTAGAATCACGTGGGCGGTTTTACTCTAAGACCTTTAAGAACTTTAAGAGTTGGCGCTCCATTGAGATTGGTTGAGGCAGTTTCAATCGAATCTAGTGTGAGTGGAATCGAGCTATTGGAAGTTTTATCGCTAGCTCACTTTACCTAGTCTAGCTTAAATATTTCAGCAAGAAACTCAGCTCCTGACCTGACTGAATCTACCCACAGTTTAATTCTTACATTGTTTATAGATTTGAGACGGCGTCGTACGTCTTCGCCTTTAGATTTCACCTCACCTGTCACTTTACCTAAGCCTTGTCATGTGACAGTCAAGACAGGTAGGGACTATATTACGTCCGTGTTGTCGCGATTGCACGGTGGAAGTCTCCATCGCACAGTGGGCTGGGTGGCTCGAAAAGAGGACATTCGCACTTTTTTCAGAAAATCATTTATTGAAAAATGCTATCCGATAGAGAATAAGGAATATAAGGAACAATAAATGTGGTATACATTTTTTCGAAATAAGGCATATTGACAGCAGAAAATAATAAAGTCTGTTTTTTTTTGTATGGGACCCAAAAATAGGTATCTTGTTTCTCAGAAACTATTAGAGGTCCCGTCTTCTACCTTTCAAGAGTTTGTTTTTATACTTTTATAGAGTAGGAAACGATAAGCAGATTGTTTATACAGGTTCTGATTTTTAGTCCAGTAAAAAGTCCACACATTATCGATTTTTTCGTTTATGTCTTTTTTGGGATTCCACATTATTTTTCGATAGTTTTATTCAGCCCACTGTGCATCGGCGGGAACATATTGCAGGTCGATTGCTTACTACCCTCTATCTATTCGTTTCCAGCATCGAGGAGGCGTGCTGCTCGGCTGCGTCAGAGCATCCCCCCGCGCCCCCCGCGCCCCCGGCCGGCTGCACCACGCCCCCCGCGTCGGCCGCCCCCGCACCCACGCCCGTCACCGCGCCCGTCACCGCGCCTGCTACGAAGCGAGTCCCGCCACCTGTTCCCGCTAGGGTTGTCGCTACAGTGAGTATTGACTTCTCAGATACATGGTCGTGATAAACCACACCATATAATACACAGGTATGAGGCAAATTATTTTATTTCCGGAGCCTAAATAATAAGCCTCGCTCGCGCTATTCAATCTAGCTAAACAAAGGTGAATTCTCTATACAAATTACATGGCAACATTGTTGGCCAAAAATGATTATCAGCAGATTATGTCAAATGTTGCGCGTAATTTTATCTACTTACTTGATTCACCCTTTTCATTAAACATAATTTTAAGTAACCACTTGCTTCTAGGTTACAGAAGAAACGTCACGTAAAGTGAAGCAAGTCTCCCGAAGAAAGTCGACGCCGCAGTCGCGGTGAACGTAAAACAACTAAACAGCGTTCAGCATAAGGTTGAAACTCTATTGTTTCTGCTCAGTACAATCAATGCCTTTTAAACTGGATGGACTCAATAGGTTTGTTTAATGACTAATATTTTCAAAGGTTTGGTTATGGTTAGTTTTAGTTGCTAACTTGAATAAATTATGGGATATTTATTTATTTCAGTAAAATATTTCCAAGGCGTATTAGAGCGCGGTAACAATGATTACCAGTACAACATTAATATTTATTTATTTATTTATTTATTTATTTATACTTAAGGAGTACCAACAGCTGCAAAAACATGATATAAGTCTTACATAGTAATACAAAGCCAATTAAAGGAACTCACAGATAGAAATGGCATAGAAAAAAGAAAAATGTTTGACACAGTTAGCACACAATATCGCACTAGGCATATGTAAACTGCTTATACAGAATAGTGCACTATAAAAAAGAAAAAAATACATATTGCATATACAACATAGCAACTAATTAACAAAGAAGGAACACGTGAGCAAAGTCACACGTACCCGGACAAATCACTACTTGCAATTTATCTATCTTCAAATTTAGATTGGAGAATTGAATTCTCAGAATATTGAATTCTTAAAATAATAATTTAATTGGTACAAAAGTGTATTTACTTCACAAAAGTAATTCAGAGACTTCATTCAAACCTGTAAGCACCTCGACACCAACTAAAACGACAAAAAACATTTTTTTTTAATTCTTTCATGGTATTTTTTAGTCTTTATTTAGAAATGCAGCCCTGTTTCTTTTTTTTGGTTTATTTAGATGACCTTATTAATTCTGCATTAGGATTTTTGCCGTCCTTATTGATTTGTTTTGATTGATATTTAAATGTAGGCTCAATAATTCTAAATAGGCAAGTACTTTGTTTTGAGTCTTATTTTATTAAGAACCAGAACGCTTTCAAATATCTGTTTTAGTACAATAAGTGACTGTTTCGCTATAATTCGTCGTTTGTCAATAATATATCCATTTGATTTCTTTTGATGTTATATACTGATTAAATATTTGCGTGTTCAATTGATCAAAATACTATATTGAAAACGTTGCATGAGATTTCTATTAAATCTTATATTATGAACTAAAGCTAATTCCTCTTCATACTTAAATCGCTAGAATTCCTACAAATTAATGTTTAAGATAATAATTATACAGATGTTTAAGTAATAGAAGTAGGTACGTACTAAAAAAACTATACATTTCTTTAAAATATGGTTTAAATAATAATAACTGAACTGACTTAATGCATGCACTAACTTTGTTGTAGTTAGTTGATGTGTGAAACTTTATTTATTTAAAGAAATGAATGTATCTAATGTAGTTTTCAAGTAAATATACTTGAAAACTAAATGTCAATTGACAATTACCAGTGCTTTTTCTTCTGGAATCCAATTTTCCTCGAGGGATTGTGCCAAAATAAAATAAACGTACATATGTATAGGTTGTTCCAGTTTAGATAACGAAAGAAAGTAGGATTTTACAACGTCTTTTGTTGCTACACAGGAAAGGAACAGATAACAAAGAGATGTCATAAACCTGATCGAAGTGTGGCACGTGTAAGTACTGGAAGAGCTACTGTATGGTCTGTTGTTAATGCCTAATTGTTTTACAACCCTACTGAACGATAATCCAACATTAGCGCATACTATTTGACGACGTCCTTTTCTTCCAAGTTAAATCCAGCTTTAGGCGTTAGGATTTATGTCAAGGAGGAACAAATATAATAATATCACAAATATACAACATCATATCATTATAATATCTTTATTTAAGACCATTCGATCTATAGTAAAGCATAGTTCATATAGAACTGGCACGCGGTTGTCACAAAATAAAAAATATTTAGACGTCACAAATAAAAAAAAGACGATCGCAATTTATCGTCCATATTTTGAAGTCTTATTGGTAAAAGTTCGCCTCGGATAAGTCTAAGCATTTTGAAATTGTTGGCGATGGAAGTTGAAAGACGAAAATTGATAGTGGACAAATACTTAGAAAATCCCTCTTGGTCCGGGTCAAAGATCGCTAAGTCGTTAAATTTACCAAAAACCACGGTGTGTCGGGTCTTAAAAAAATACAAGGATTCCTTGTCTTTCGATAGAAAGCCCCAACTCAACCGGAGATCTGGCACTAAGGACAAGAACTTGGAGAAAAAGGTGCTTAGGGCAATAACACAAAATCCAGGTATGTCGGATTATGATCTATCTCGCAAATTCAAAAAGAGCCGCAGTACTCTATTTCGGCTCCGAGCCGGGTATAAGAGCTATAAAGCCATAAAAACACCAAACCGAACTATGAAACAAAATAAAACGGCAAAAACACGTGCTCGTCTCTTATACGACCGCATTCTGACAAAATTCAAAGGCTGTCTCTTATTAGATGATGAAACTTATGTCAAGCTAGATTTTAATCAACTACCGGGTACCAAGTTTTACATGGCCAAAGCAAGGGGGAATGTCGATGAAAAATATAAGTTTGTAAAACTTGAAAAATTTGCCAAGAAACATATGATATGGCAAGGGATCTGCAGTTGCGGCCTTAAGACCAATACTTTTATTACTTCATCAACGATGACATCCGAGGTTTACATGAAGGAGTGCTTACAAAAACGCCTTTTGCCATTTATTAAAAAGCACAAGGGCCCAGTAAAATTTTGGCCTGATCTGGCTAGCTGCCACTACTCGAAAAGGGTTTTGGAGTGGTATGCTTCAAATAATGTCGATTTTATACCCCGATCAATGAACCCTCCAAACTGTCCTGACTTCCGCCCAATCGAGAACTACTGGGCAATAATGAAAGGTAAATTGCATAAAACTGGGAAAACAGTGCAGGATATCAATTTTCTGCGTTCTTCGTGGAATCAACAGGCTAAGAAAGTAGAAAAAAGCCTTGTCCAGAAAATGATGAGCTCAATCAAGAATAAAGTCCGCGATTTCGCACGAAACCCTAATAAATGTATATAATTTTTATAAATGCTGTTAAATATTTTTATCGCTTAAAAGCTACGTGTTTTCATTTACTTAAAAAAGCTTCGACTTCGATTGCGTACCATTTCTTTATGAACTATGCTTTAAACTGTTTATTTATATGGTTGACACAGTGTCAGAACAGAGTTTCATTCAAGGAGTCCGGTGTACTCCTTGCATTTTATTAAATTGTCAAAAGGGCCTCTACGTGTTGGCTCAGGTGGTACTTTGTAGGTACCTAGCTCCACGCACGCCTCCCAAAGGTCCGGGACGTCATTGTCCCGTGAGCGGGAAAGACATACATAATAATAATAATGTACCTAATGGTTGGTTTTAAGTACTCCTTTAGTCATAGCTAAACTGGAACTAAATAAAGGTACATATATTCGAAATACACTAACATACGGCCATCTCTCTCTGCGGTAGTATTATTACTACCGTGGCGAGTGTAGCTAGTCTGAGCTGTTAATAGTCAATGTGTCATTATTCGAGCGTTACTATCGCCTGACTGTCGTGGACGCATTTTTGAAGAATTACGAGTATGCGTAGATATCTATAACGTTTCTGGATATTTGTTAGATGTCCGCAAAACCAAGGGTGTTGTTGTAGCACCCCAGAGGTGTAATAGCAGGGCCTGCATAAGCTCGTGCCGTCCTGTACTCAGCGACATCCCTGGCCTCGCTCCAGCTCAGTCCAACTGCTCGCAGCTCGCTCGCGACTGTTCGCCGCCATGTGTGCACAGGGCTGTTATTCGCTACGCGCAAATGCGGCTCACCCGGCCGGTCACCCGTCACGAAACTAGACCTCTACCTACGCTTAGTTACATCGCGGTGTCAAGGTATATTTGTGGGTGAGCGTTGAAGTTACAGAATAGGAGGGCTGCTCAGTCCAACTGCTCGCAGCTCGCTCGCGACTGTTCGCCGCCATGTGTGCACAGGGCTGTTATTCGCTACGCGAAAATGCGGCTCACCCGGCCGGTCACCCGTCACGAAACTAGACCTCTGCCTACGCTTAGTTACATCGCGGTGTCAAGATATATTTGTGGGTGAGCGTTGAAGTTACAGAATAGGAGGGCTGCTCAGTCCAACTGCTCGCAGCTCGCTCTCGACTGTTCGCCGCCATGTGTGCGCAGGACGTCAACGAATTATTTTTCCGTCCGGCGGCTTCCACTCAAAAGCGATGTTTGATTGTTTAGTTCCCTTCGAATCGTATGGCCTATCCATTAGGCATCCAGGCCTCTATGGCAATGGGTGGGTTGTTGCCTGCACATACTCCATAAGTCCTCATTTCTTATGGTCTTAACTTTGATACAGAATCGAAAATCGGCTGCCACTTCTACAAAAACGTAAACGAAAGTCAAGAGGTTGAAACGCTCGAACCTGATATTTGAATCATGTCAAACTGAACCTTATCTATGTGATGTCATTGTGGATCAATAATTTAGAATGGGCCGATGGCTAACGGTCCAGGTATATTCCCGAATAAAATATCTATTGTACTTATACTTAATGTGAAAAAGCAATACTTCAGTATTATTATAAGTAAATACTTATACCTAAGTGATACTTATGAGGCCTTGTCAAAAAACATCTTTGCTGACCAAACTATGCTACGAGTATAAATGTGTTAAATAAACGTCAAAGAGTCTGGCCAGGGAAAGATGAGCCTCAGAGTTATATGATAACTATTTATATAGCAACAGTAATATCACTGTCCAATGTGTTAGAAAGAAAGAAAGAAAGAAAGAAGGAAAGAAAAACATTTATTCATGACAAGTATGATTAAAAATAAAAAAATAAAACTAAACATTGTGTGGAATCAATCAATTCGTGTCACGAAAAAGTTGTTAAATGTCTTACGTTAGTGTGATATGCTTATCTTGATACTTGATACATATGGTAACTAAGAAAGTTACTGTTTCAAAATAGACTGTACGGTTTTTGCTTACTAAGAGATTGAAAGAGTGGCTAACAGCTAATATTATTCACATTGAAGAATATCATAAAACGTTCAATTATTATTTGTCGTTTGGAGTGATTTTGATTATTCTTCTTAAATACAAACTTGAAGTTAGAGTTTTATTTCATATAACTTTACTTCCTTCTCCTTGATTGCGTTGTGTGAATTGAAGAAAAATAATAATTGCTCAAAAATTAATATTGTTTTATCGCGTTATACACAATAAAAAAAACAGCCAGTATTAACAAAACACTGTCAATGATCTACAGTTTTGACAAGGCCTTGGATGGTTGAGATTTTTTCATGTGGCTGACTTTTTATAAAATAGTCATTGGAATTGGAATCTTCTATCTAGGGCGGTAGAGTTGCTTTTTAAGTGGGCAACTTTGAAGCAATTCGGCCAACCGAAATAAACTAAAGTATTTCTAACTGCATGCTTTAATCTTTAAAAATCGACCATTTCTTGAACTAGCTTTAGAGTTAATGTCTCAATTAGCACTAATAATTAGCATAGGAAATATTTACATTTACAGCACAATGCCTTATTTTAAGCGTCCGGACAAATGGCGGCAAAATCCACAGAGAGTTAAAGTGGTTCTTTACTAACTGTATTACGATTGAATTAATAAATTATTTATTTATTATAGTACATTACGTACCTAGGGCGGTGAATCCCGGAATGGCCCAAATCGCAGTTGTTTAAATAAATATGCGATCTGGGGCTTTACGAATTACCGCCCGTGGTAAGTACACAATTTTACGTCTTCATCTGGCCACAATGCGAGTTTTTACCGTAGGCGCAGCGTGCAGTAAAACTCGCATTATGGCCAGGTGTGACGTAAAATATTTTAGAGGTGTTTACAGGTATTTTTAAATTGTTATGTCTATTTGATTCATGTTTTGAGGTGTGCAATAAAGAGTATTTGTATTGTATTGTACTGTACAGGACCACCATCAAAATGTTGGATTTGTAAATGTTATATTTTGGCATCCATTGTATAATATTTTTTTTTAATTTTTGGCTTGCATTAGTCTATACTTAATAATGTAGTCAAAGGTTTGTTAGCGTACAAACTCGTAAATGTAGTATTATGCGAACACAATGGCATTTGTGGTTGACGAAAGCTTGAATTTTTTGTGGGAAAGCGACATTTAACAGAAAATATTAATACAAATTCATTGACAGGTGACTCTACTATTCTTTGTGTGAAATTTGCTACCACTTGTCCGGACCCTACTTATTATATTGACACACTACCACGACACCAAATATATTCGAATAATAGCACGAATTTAAAATCATATAAAAGTTTGTAAGTACCTGGGTAAGGATCAAATTCTTGGCCAGCTTAACTCACTCAATTTTCTTTGAAAGTTTTCCGTTGTGACACGAAAATTAACCACACAATCATAGAGGGTGTCCTGTAAATGGCAAGTCACATTGACACCAAAGGTAGGTCAGCTTATGAGTACCTACCCGAACCAACCTAACATGACCCCAGTAAAAGTTGCACGGTTCGAGTTATTGGCAAATTCAAGTTTTTCCCATTTTTAGGGTTCCGTACCCAAAGGGTAAAAACGGGACCCTATTACTAAGACTTCGCTGTCGGTCCGTCTGTCTGTTACCAGGCTGTATCTCAAGAACCGCGATAGATAGACAGTTGAAATTTTCACAGATGATGTATTTCTGTTGCGGCTATAACAACAAATACTAAAAACAAAATAAAATAAATATATAAGGGGGGCTCCCATACAACAAACGTTTTTTTTTCAGGCTGCATCTGCGATAGCTAGACAGTTGAAATTTTCACAAATTATGTATTTCTGTTGCCGCTATAACAACAAATACTAAAAAAAAAAAAAAAAAACTTAAAGGGGGAGGCCATATAACAAACTTTTTGTTTTACTGTTTTTATACATAATGGTACGAAACCCCTCGTGCGCGAGTCCGACTCGCACTTGGCCGGTTTTTTTTTACATTGCTAGTGGCGATTTTCGTCAATAGGCATAAATGTTTGCCTTCTTTCTTTTTGAGTCTACACCCGTATTATGACGTCGAGTTGCGGAAACCCAGCCCGCGTACACTTATAACCTACAGGTAGGTACTATATACTGCTACATTCCGTACTAGCGCACGACTAAACTACGATTGTTTTTGTTTTATCTTTTTATTTAAATAATTTACTTTAAAAACAAAGTTTTAACCGACTTCAATTTAGTACTCCGCCAAGCCATGGGAACATTTCCACATTTATTTTCCAATTTACCACATGAACTGATTTCCGAGAGCAAATGTGTTGATTATTAGGGGAAAACCCAATCGCTGTATGTGGCCCGATAATATTTGAGGACTTCCGTCGATTCCACAAGGATCACCTTTGGCACTTCATTAGTTGCTATTTCAACGGAATCTTATCAGAATCTGTGAGGTACATTTGTACTTTTAAGTACACAATTGAGGAATTCCATAAGTCATCTGTGGTCTTCATCATCAATTCCACTCCACCAAATTTATGATTACCGGGTGTAAATACACGAGTTAAAATAGAAAATACCAAAATCACTACACGCGTGCCTAATATAATTGAAGAGTTCCCTCAATTCCTCATGGATCCCATCATCCAATTGAATTTTTACTTACAAACAAAAAAAAATTTTACGAATCGGCTCATCAATGACGGAGTTCTGAGGTAACAAACATTAAACATAATAAAAAAAATAAAAAAAATATACAACCGAATTGAGAACCTCCTCCTTTTTTTTGAAGTCGGTTAAAAAAAGTAATTCCTTGCCTGTACTGGCTATGTCTGTGCACCTCGCCGCGTGGCGTCAGATCAGCGTTTTCGGTGCAGTGTGACTCAAAAAAAATCCCCATGCTGTTTATCGCATGATTTTTTATCAGTGATAGACCTAGTCAAGAGCAATCTTTCGGTGCTGGTCACACTTTTGTTTTTTTTTTCGGGAAAAACTATAAAAACCACAATCTGAAAAATCATTATAGCTCGGTAACCAGAGAAAATAATATGCGCTAAAAAGTCCTTTATGAAACTGTATTGATTACAAAGAAATATCTTGATCAGATACGTTTACATAAATTATTTAATAATTTTAAAAGCCAAGGTCACAAAATATAAAAAAAAATATAGAAAAAAATATTTGAAATTGTATTGCGTTTAAAATGCATTCCTTGATCGATTTATGCCATAAATAGCATGGGGAAATATATGAGTCATATTGAACACTGTGGTGCGGTGAGAAGCACATTTAGCGAGCGCGGGACATTGGAGAACGAAGAAACAGAGGCTTCGTATTTTTGAGAAATGCACAGATATTATGACTTGATCATATTTACATAACTTTAAATTGTACTTAAGAGTCCGCAGTAAGCTCGTCCGAATTTCACCTTACGTAGTTACGTTCTCATTTTAAAACTACGTGTTGGATTTTAACGAAACTTTGCATATACAATGACATTAGGTATATCTATGTCTGTAATTAGTTTATATGGTTCCAATTTATAAAACAAAAGAAATACAGCAAAAACAAGTTTTGTATGTAAAACTTATTATTCTTACTATTTTTTTTACTATGGTATCTTAAGCTACATAAACTAATTACAGACATGGATATACCTCATGTCATTGTATATGCAAAGTTTCGTTACAATCCAACACATAGTTTTAAAATGAGAGTGTAACTACGTTTGTATGGAGAATCGAGCTTACTGTAATATTTTTATTACTTAAATGTAAAACTTGTGGAACACTTGCGGCAATACTAAATAAGAGATACCTATTTACTATATGTTAATCGTTAAATATTTCCTCGTTAAACTATGAACTTTTATCTTCCAATTAGAGTAGGTACATTTTCCCTTTAAAGCATTTTACCTATACCTATCTTAGAAAATAATATCTTGGGAATTACGAGTAATACCTAAGTAAATTGTTTATAACTAAGTATATTCCACCAAATCCCACAAAAAAATCTAAAATTTACTTCGGTAACACATTCTTATAGAAATAAATCTCAGCCTTAAAATGTTAACAAAACCATACCTTAAAGTTAATAAACAATTTATTTAGTAATTTCCGGTAGTATTAAGACATTTCGGTGTAAACTTTAAAATTATATACATAATAACATAATTTGGGAGTGTACACAGGAAAGAACCCTTTTTTCTTTGACGTCGTAACGCTTGACCAATCGCCTCTTGACTGCGCTTGTGTGAGTGAACGTCTGTGCAGCACACTATACTAATGGTTTCCTGTTAAGTACTGCAAATGTTTTACAGGATATTTAGTACCTTTCAGAATGAAAATGTAATTTTTCTGTGTTATTGTCATAAATACAAAGTAATAAGTAATAAGTAGTAAGTAATACATAGTACAATATGCAGACAGGCCGGCAAAGTAGGGATTGCCGGCCAATTAGGTATGTATCCATGTATACGACGGTACACAAGGCTGGCAATTCCTTTTCACGCCGATATATGTATACTCTTAGTGCATTACTCAAACATACAATGAAAAAAAAAAAAAATACCATATTTATTTTCATTGGGAACACCATGATGTTGTCACAAATGATTATTGAAAAAGGTCACTTTGTAGTTCTAACTTTAATTTTGTACGCATTATGAACCTTTCGTCTCATCGCAACCGAAATGTGATACTTCGCAGCCTATATTATAAGGAAAATAACGTGAATATTTTAAACAGATTAATCCAGGCTCTTTTGAATCAGTGTGCTGCATCAGTACGATTGCTAAATGAATGTTAAACTGGTAGTGAAAGCACTTTTACTTGTATGTACTTTTATTATTCATTCAATAGGTTGTTAAAAATCTTATCTTAAATCTAATTTTAATTGGATATTTTTGTAATTAATCGGACAATGACTTAAGAGTAAGTTAAATTTAAGTTATTTATAATTATCTTAGGTAGGTATTCTATTTGGTTCTAAAAATAGAGTTATTTGGAACGCAAATTATATTTGGCAGAATCAACATTTTCTGAAGGACTACTAATTTTAACATGCTACTACTAATAATTTTATTGGTTAAATTCACCAAATGTGGGATGGGTTTATTGTCTTAACATGTCAGAAGTCTGTTTTGCACCATTTTTTCTATGAAACTGACCTTTCGTTCCTGGGCTAACGGACTTGTTGCTTTTTAGCGATAAGACCGTCAGTTGTCCATCATTGTTTATGTTCAATTTAAGTCTGTTTGTCTATTATGTACCTACTATTTCTGGTCAGCAATAAATAATATTTGTTTTGTATTGTTGACCCATCAATTTGCCTGATCCGATATATTGTAAATTGTATCATTCACTACCAGATTACATGTGTCTTCATTGAGACGACAATAATTATTGTTTATTATTTCCTCCACCAGGCTGCCTCATGCTTAGTCTAAACTCTTCTCCCGCACATCTCACAATGCAACTACGTCCGAACATAGCAGACACCGCCGGACATAGAAACCAGGGATGTCGCGATTGCGGATATTTATAGGCCCACATCCGCAGATGCGCATGCGAATTCTGGAGTCAAGCACTCAAAAACATAAATGAACAAGTTCTTTGTGGTCACGCACTACAAACGCCAACACAGTTAGCTGATCATCCTGTATTTATATAGAACCTTATATACAGGGTGTTCCATAAGTGGCACGTCACAGTGACACCGGAGGTAGGTCAGCTAAAGAGAGACCTAACCAGCCTAACATGACCCCAGTAAAAGTTGCATGGTTTTCGAGTTATTACCAAATTCCGTTTTTTAGTGAATTTTCACCTTTTTTAACATTGTCAGTGTCAGAATTCTGCTGGAAAGCTCAAGAAGCTTTTTTTTTTTGTTGTAATGGAATCTTAAATAGTTATTTAAGATGACATGAGTATGATTCTGTCAAAAAGTTATGTGGATTTCCGTAAAATAATGGATAAATCATGATTTCAAATGCTAGCAAAACGAGAACTTCGACTTTGGACACCTGCTGTGAAAAAAAAATCCTTGAAACAAAACGAGCAAGTAACATCAAAAAATTGGGCATGTTATGCAGATATAGAAATGGTACAATACACGAATCTTATGCCCATAAAAGTAGGCACACTTGCTTTTCCTTGACGGTGACGTTGGCGAAATCATCGACAATACCGATGGGGCTATAAACAGTGATCGGAATTAGGTGAGCCAAAATACCTATTCTTCGCAAGAGGACATAATATAAAGTGGTTGCAACCGGGTAGGAAAACAGAATTTTCTCTTAAATACCGGGTATTCGTTATTTTTCCGGGTACCAGTCGTAATGTTCAACATATATGTTTTTACTTATAGAACGGGATGTTTAATGTTAATCTAAAAGTTATAACCATTTCATACTTTTTCCTTCCTTTTTACTACAAACTAACATAAACAATCCCGTACTATAAGTAAAAATATGTATGTTTAACATTACGACTACTTATAGTACCCGGACAAATATCGATTACCCGGTATTAAAGAAAAAAAATATTTTTCTACCCGGTTGTATCCACTCTACATTATGTCCTGTTGCGAATAATAGGTATTTTGGCTCACCTGATTCCGATCACTGGCTATAAAATACAAAGATTGATTGATTAAACCTTAAAGAAACGGAAGAGCCCACACGTGCTATGCGCTAGAGCGGGATGTCATGATTATAGTTTTCTAGCTGTCAAACATCGGTTTTGAGGGTCCCACCGTACGTAGGTACTATTTTTTTTTTTGTGCCTCCAATCATCATCATCATATCAGCCGAAAGACGTCCACTGCTAGACATAGACCTCCCTCAAAGAGTGCCACAATGACCGGGTCCTGCGCCATCAGCCGAAAGATGTCTAATGCTGGACATAGGCCTCCCCCAAAGAGTGCCACAGTGACTGGGTTTTTATGTGCCGTCAGCCGGAAGACGTCCACTGCTGGACATAGGCCACTCCCAAAGAGTGCCATAATGACTGGGTTCTTATGTGCCGTCAGCACTGCTGCACATAGGCCAGTCCCAAAGAGTGCCACAATGACCGGGTCCTGCGCCATCAGCCGAAAGACGTCCACTCCTAGACATAGGCCACTCCCACAAAGTGCCACAATGACCGGTCCTGCGCCACCCCGCATCCAGCGGACTCCCGCTCTGTACCTGATATGATTATTTCGAATCTGGGTTTCAAATTATACTAAGACTGGCTCACAATTGATAAATCGATTTGTGAAGTGCCTGTTAATTAATCAACAGTTACGGTATAAAATGCGTCACATAATCAAGTAATGAGAACAACTAATCAATGTTGTTGATTAAAAATAACTAGAACCAATCTTGGTCATGATTTAGAGTTCTGCTTCAAATAATTTGTGATGACACTGTACTATAATGTGATGTCATAGGAACAGAAATCAGAAGGTATTAGTCGCACCAATAAATAAAGAGATATTCAGAATCTATAATTTACTTTAAAAACAAAGTTTTAACCGACTTTAATTCAGTACTCCGCCAAATCATGAACATTTCCACATTTCCTTTCCGCTTTACCAGAAGAATATTGATTATTACAGGGCCGATAATATTTGAGCAGTACCGTCGATTCACATTTTTGATTTCCGGGTGTAAATATACGAGTTATGATAGAAAATACCATTATTAGTATATGCGTGCCTAATATATTTGAGGAGTTCCCTCCTCATTCCTTATGGATCCTATCAGCCAACAGGATTTTTGAAAAAAATGGGACCAATCAGGATAAAAAAAACATGTATGAATCATTCATAAATGACGGAGTTATGAACGAAAAAAAACCATAATGATAAAAAGAAAAGAATACAACCGAATTGAGAAACTCCCTCTTTTTTGAAGTCGCTTAAAAATAGAGGTGTATTCCCACTAGTTCTATTATTTTGTTCATTTGATAGAGATAGTTGGGACAAGCCACCGTTGGCGAACGGTACGGCAAGCGACTTTCAATATGGAGGTCGTGGGTTCGAACCCAGACTCGTTTAAAAAAAACTTCAATAAATAACTGGCTTTTCGGTGAAGGAAAATATGGTGAGGAGCCCGGGTCTAATCCCACTAAGGCCCCATTTTCCCTCAGGTTTGGAAGGTCAGAATCTGGCAGTAGCTTTTGTAAAACCAAATCTTGGGATTAGATGCCAAAGTGGACTCTGATATTGCTTGAAAAATGCTATGCGGTGATGATAGAGCTAGATGGAATTTTCATGTGGTGTCAAGGTGTTTGAGCGGCTACTTAGTACAAGATTAATGCAACATTTTACCTCAAACAACTTGTTAAATTGCCAACAATATGCTTATCAGCCTGGTCGGTCGACGACGGACGCTACTCGCGATGTGGTGGCGCGGGTACTAGGGTATCTCGAGGACTCGCGACAGGTTGCCGCTATCTTCTGTGACTTGTCGCGTGCCTTCGAGATGATAAATCACTCGCCACTCCTCAATAAATTAGCACAGTACGGCATCACCGGTACATTCCACGAAACCATCAAATCGTTTCTAAAGGACAGGAAACAAAGCACTTATGTCCTGAGTTCAAGGTCAAATTTGGAGTCAACAGGAGACTGCTCCGTGCCTCAAGGATCTATAGCCGGAAATAACTTATTTTTGATTCTCGTTAATGATATCACAACAGCTTTCCCCGACCTAGACTACATAATGTTCGCTGACGATACCTGTATTGTTGTTCACGCCGATAATTTTAATAACCTGAGGGATAAACTTTGCCTTGTTATGAGCCATATTAAAAAATGGTTTTCCGTCAATGGGATGCTTTTAAATCTTGACAAGACAAATATAGTCCATTTTCAACTCCGTAATACGAATAAAAACCGGCTAAATATTGAACTAGATAATATCGAAATCCCACAAGTAGACACAGTAAAGTACCTCGGTTTCTGGATTGATACTGGCTTAACGTGGTCGCCGCATATTCAGTCGATTTGTGACAAATTAGCCTCAGCCTGTTACGCATCGTCACGAATTTCAATTACTCTTTCTGTCGAGAACCTTAAAATTGCTTACTACGGGTATTTCCACTCAATTCTAACGCAGGGTGTTGATCTCTGGGGGACTGCTGCTGATCGTGACAGACTGTTCCGAATGCAGAAACGAGCCCTGCGTATAATTGATGGAAAACCTGTTGACCATCCCGCTCAATCTTTATTTAAAAAACACAAAATTTTAACCTTACCGTGTATTTATATCCTGACTGAGTGCATATACGTTAGGACAAACATTCAAGCGTACAAAAAAAGTGGACAAACCCGCGAACCCCCTGCGCGCAGGCGGCCCCGACTACTAGCTCCACAGTGTCGGCTTGCTAAATCAAAACGATCACTCAGAATCATGGGTTCAACTATTTATAATGCTGTACCTCATGACATTTTGGATTCAAAAAGTGATAATATTTTTAAAACAAAACTAAAAAAACTGCTTATTGAAAAAGCGTATTATAAAATTGATGATTTTATAAATGATCATTGATCCCACACCGCAAAATGGTTAATTAAAACTAAAAGGGGTTATTATAATGATACGAAATTGTGTTGTTAGTGATCTAAGTTCATATATATTACTTTGTAATTAATAAGAATGTGTTGACGTGTAAAACATTTTTACCAATAAAGACTGTATTACATGTAACTACTAGAAAAACATACTCCTACTAGTAGTAGCGGTGGCGGTGAATAATAAACATGACTTTCAATACTCAATACTCAATCATTTATTGCATTCCACAATGTTAGTTTACAGGGTTTTAGGTAAACTTAAGTTTTAGTTGCTAAGTGATGAGAATAAAACTTAATTGTGGACCCTGTTGGGCACCGCAAAATTAGCTTTCACGAAACACGATTGCTTGAATTTTCCTAGGTAAAAAAAAACAAAGTCGTGTTTTTATTGTGCTTTTTACCTCGGTCTACTCAATCAAACAATGATATGTCTTTATTTGTATTAATCATACATTGTATTTTTTTGTGGACAATCTTACACAAGTTGGTCTAGTCCCAAACTAAGCAAAGCTTGTACTATGGGGACTAGAAGACCATGGGTCACCCAGGGGAGGTTATCCCTCAACATATATATATATATCGAGGAATAGGGAGGCCGAACAGGCGTGTGTGAAGGCGGATCCGACATTACGGACCGTGTGTGCGTGTAGTTGCAGGTATTCGCGAAATAAAAGTCACACAATATAACTCAATCACTAATATCACTATACTATTTAATTAGATTCACAAACACCGAAAATATAACAGGATTAATAATAAATCTCGATTAAAGAGCCAATGGGTTTGCCAGCGACCATCACGGACGGGGCGCTGTCAACGAATGACGTCCCTCGCCGCCATGACACCTCCAACTCCATTCGGGGTTACCCGCTCTTACAATAAATCAACTTGGTGTCAACAATCTTATCAACTACCCGCTTAAACAAATAATAAACTTCTCTCAACATTATTTACGATTACTCGATTAATTGAATTACAATACAAATCATGGAAATAATAAATCGCGTGCCGTTACGGCCGTTCTGCGTATTCACACGTCCTCGTGTGCAGATCCATTTCCCTCGTCTTTTTACATTATACACCTCTCGGTCACCCTGACCCGTGTGTGCCACAAGCTACAGACAAATGTTTTCCGCAATGTACCCCACAGGCCGGCTAGCGCCACACATAGGCTCGGTATAGTAACGCACTACAAGTTAATAATAGCCACGCATCAACACAAGAGCTACCTTTATTCTAAGCAAATAAAGATTCTATTCTATTCTATTCTACATACTCGTCTGTGCCACACAGTCCTGTCAGTGCCACATAGGCTAGTCAATGCCACACAGGCTTGTCAGTGTCGCACAGGCTAGTCAATGCCACACACGCCTGTCAGTGCCACACAGGCTTGTCAATGCCACACAGGCTTGTCAGTGCCACACAGGTCAGTCAATGCCACACAGGCTTGTCAGTGCCACACAGGTCAGTCAATGCCACACAGTCACTATGTACCAAACTCATCTAGGTCATGATATTCCACCCACTCATGATAAGTACTTCAATTAAACTTTAAATAGTTACAACCGCCGCAAAGAAAACCCACTATTGTACTGACCAGCGCCGTTAGGGCATCCTGACTCATTTTCTGTTGTCTCCAATCTAGCATTGAACTTTGATTTGATAACGTTATTTCATTTCAAAGGAAACTGAAGCGTTCACGTAACTTAACACACTATCAATTACTTGGAAACAATAACCAAACAATTATTCGTTACACAGTAATAGCACAGTAGTCGCTTTGGTATGCAATGCTCTTTGTTGTATTATTTCTCACCACATAACGACTGTCAACAACGCGTAGACTACATCCATCCGGTATCCATATCACAAAATATCATCGCTACTATCCAGCGATTTCGGCGACCACGTACACCTTCAAACCAAACGCACGCCACTCACAGCCGTGGCCACACAGCAACAGGAAATCTATGCCCGGTATTTTACGCCTACGTCTACGAATGACATTGAAGGTGTATGCAGTCTGAGCCAAAGACCCAAAACTACACTGGTGATTATTAAAACATTAAATCGTACGTTGAAATTCCTTTGTCAATTATTTTAACCAAGTAGCTACTACGTCATTAGCCTTATTACCCTTTAACTTTAACTAAATAGATTCTATAGCACGTGAGAGCTCTGCTCAAAAATTCCAATGACTGTGTGACTGTACGCCATGGTGTGTTGCAACGATGCATATGGTAACCAGGGAAGAGGGTCTTCTGTTACATCCTCGCCCACTGCCAAGCCGCCAGCCTGCTCGCTGATGTTTACCACGAATAGCACGAAATCTCCACTGCGACGAAGTACCGCATTTCATACTGTAAACGGCAATTTGTATGGTATCAGTTTTATCATACCTACAGACCATGATGATGTCTAGATCAAGATATTCTTCAAGTGAAATAATTTGTCTTCAATTCAGTTTGAAACTAAAGTTGATATTTTGTTCAGGAAATTACACCAATGCCGTGGTTTACAACATAAAAAAAAACCTCATCAATAATGATTGAAACACTAATTATCGTTCATTGGCTCTAATTTTGCATGAAATCAATTGGAACGAAACCTGTCCTTTTATTTCCGTTGCAATACAGTAGTTGCCAGTAGCGTCCGCAGCTAGAACCAGCACTTGTCCTCTGATAGTCCGACGTCCGGGAACAGCCGGTGCTGCACGGTCTCGAAACTTCAATGATCCACGCCTACTGGACGAGACGTTTGCAGTCAGGAGTAGGTACTGCATATAGATGTACCCTCATGTACCCCACACGAATTTATGAGCACGTGGTTCAATTTGGGCAACGTGTGACATAACAGTCGCTATGGCCAGTTGTGCAGCAGAAAGCCCAGACCCTCTCGACATAAGCGAAGTCATCATATAATTTAGTTAGACTACTACATTATAATTACCTAATATTACAATTGCTTATTTCTGAACAAACTCATATTGGTCTTAACAAACTTACTGTCGTGTTTTTCGTCCCTTCCGCATTGCCATGCATATTTGCATAGTATATATAATAACACTTGTATATATTGTTCATCTGTGCTCGTTTTTCTATTGTATTATGTTATAGTGTGTTTGTAAGGGAGTAATTAATTATTACATTATTTCTAGTGTAAAGGCTTAAAAACACTCGCCAATGCCACTCAAGAAATGTTAGTAGCCTGAGAAATTAACTCACCATCATGTAATGTCCCATCCGCTGTGCTTGTTGCCGTATAGTTTAACGCCATAATGTATTAGTTTTAAGCTTGTATTTGTATGTTACTATGATCATTGATCAAACTCACAAACTGTGCATTCGGTTGACATTGCTGTTCCTGGCGTCGCCCGGCTCGCGCTGTCTATGGCTGTGACATTGACAGAGCGAGTTATGGTCGCGTTCACAGCTGATGTCGCGCAACTGTCAACCGATCGTCTTTTTGATTCTATGTTTATATTTTTTTTTTTGTTTTTTATATATATATATATATATATATATATATTTTATTTCCGTTTTCATGTTTGCGATGTATACTGTTTGTGTTGCCCTCCCACCCACTCACTTAAAGGCTTCGACGGAAGACCAGCGCTGGCCAACAGGCCTGCACCATGCTGAGTCGGGGCCTTTTCGTGGCATACCTGTTGTTTTTGTTTCTGTGTTCACTTTTGTTATTATTTTGTATGTGTCACGAATAAACGTTTTCTATTTCTATTCTATTTCTATTCTATCATTCTTGCTTCGTACTTACAGGCATTTGTTTTCTTTCGGCCGTATCAGAGTGCAGAGCAATCATAGCTTGATACGAACACTTCTTTAAAATCGATCCACGTAATTCAGGTGACGGTGTCATTTGCTTGTCCATGAGTATTTTCCACATGTCGACGTCCTTATTCACATCCTGTGGACGCTGATTACATCCCACTTCTGATATCGAGGAATAGGGAGGCCGAACAGGCGTGTGTGAAGGCGGATCCGACATTACGGTCGTGTGTGCGTGTACTTGCAGGTATTCGCGAAATAAAAGTCACACAATGTAACTCAATCACTATACTATTTTATTAAATTCACAAACACCGAAAATATAACAGGATTGCAATAATAAATCTCGATTAAAGAGCCAATGGGTTTGCAAGCGACCATCACGGACGGGGCGCTGTCAACGAATGACGTCCCTCGCCGCCATGACACCTACAACTCCATTCGGGGTTACCCGCTCTTAAAATAAATCAACTTGGTGTCAACAATCTTATCAACTACCCGCTTAAACAAATAATAAACTTCTCTCAACATTATTTACGATTACTCGATTAATTGAATTCCAATACAAATCATCGAAATAATAAATCGCGCGCCGTTATATATATATAAAGCCGGCCGCATTGCAGTCCAACAAGGCAAAAAAAAGCTAGGCTATTGGTGTTTCAAACGTCTTCTGTAATACACCGCATATTTCATATAGTACAAGTTTTGCTAAAGCGGAACCCTGTACGACATCCCATTGATTCAGAACAGCGCTAATCATCCGTATCAGTAGTACCTGTGAAATTCCTATAAAAAGCGAAGTTACCTAAGTGTTTTCCTGGTACAACTAGTAATACTACAACATGGTATTAGTGCTAGGTAAGTTCTCACTTTCAACTTAATTAATTGGTAAATTAAACTTGGAACATTTAAGAGTGCTCCGCACGGTCGACTCACGTCAACACTCCCTACAAACGTAGTTTGGTTCTTATTCTAAAACAGCGTACTGGAATAACGTTAAACTTTTTATACACAATGGGGTTGCTATGAATTATAATAGAAATATCCTACTATATGAACTAATATAATAAATTTGAAAGTCTGGATGGTTTGGATGTTTGTTACTTAATCACGCTTAAACGACTCAACCGATTTGGATGTCATTTTATAAGAAGATAGTTTATGGTCTGGATTAAAATATAAGATAATTTTCATCCTGGGTCCACGCAGATCAAGTCGCGGGCGGAAGCTAGTAATGTATTGAACAAAAATAATAAGCGATTAGAGACTTTGTATGAAAAATGTTCTACTTCTTACTTTAATTTCTAGAAACAGGAACTAGTTTTCGACCTTATAAATATGGCGGAACCGATTATCTAAACAAAGTTTCATGTATATACTAGAATGTCGATTTAAAATGAGGACCAAACAACCCATGTGCGGAAAGTCGAGCGTCTTGACGACCCTTAATTTATTTTATGCCATATTCGCCTATATTTTAGTGAAAGATTTTTCAAATAATTTACTTAGATACCAGCCTATTGCAGTCCACTTCAGACCCCTTATCATGGTCGGCCTTATCACACGATAAGTGACAGGATAGGGCATCCGTCGCTGGCTGACCGATAGAACGAGACGACGCTTTTATCTTGTCACTTATCGCGTGATAAGGCGGACCATGATACGGGGTCAGGACGTAGGCCTCCCCCGAGGTAAGCCACAAGACCCGCTCTCCCGTTTTCGCCATCCAGTCACTACCAGCTACATCGGTCATCGATCCATCAGCCCGGAATAATTTACTTATTCTTAACCAGCGAACGAAACAACCATAGAAGTGTATTAGCGCCGCAAAAGGGCCCCACAGAATGGGTGCCATTCCCATTAAAATAAGTCAGTCTAAATTAACAAGAAAAATTAGTTAAAAAATGTTAGTGGCGTGTGGTAATAATTATTATGGGAAGAGAAGTAGAAAGTACCTACTTGGTCCCCAAAATATATAATGACACCTTATGATATAAGGGAATGTATTTAGAATGTTTAAAGTTAGAGTGAAGGAGTTTTTCTTAGAAAAGATAAAATCTAAACTGGAAATGTAGTCTAAGTAAAGTTATCACGTAAGCTGTACAATTAGAAAACAAAATTATATAACTAAAGTAACTAGCTAATAATAGCTAAGCCTACCCATCAATTTTTTGTACGGGAGTCCCTCTACCAACAAACTGTCCTGCAGTTTGGCAGACGAAAATGCTGTAAAACAAGGGCTGTTTAAGTGAATATTTTTTTCTTATTCTTATTATTATGCGGGGATGGGGGCGGGGTGTCAAAACGATGCCAAGCAGCCGTTCAGTTCGAACATGTGCTTACTGGGTTTTAGGCACATGTTCGGGTAGAAATTTGTTAGGAGCTAGCATTCTATAGTTTTTTCGATCGCTGTTCTTAACATAAATTGTTATATTGTATAAGCGTTACTCCTCACTGCGCTTTGGGGCGTCCACTCCGCCTCCATCCCAGCGAACTCGCTCGGCAAGCTGGCCAGAAAATCGCCCAACAAGTTGGACATGCCGAACTTGGACAAGATTCGGCATACAGTGATGGAAGACATGAAACGGCTTCTGGATAATCAGTTGGCGGTTCTGTTTGAGAGTGCTGATCAGAAAGCGGGTAAGTATGTTTGGGTCATTCTCATGTACCACGGGACGGCCCGCGAGCTGTGTCGCGGTGAGATGGACTAGCCGTCTCTTTCTAACTGGAACGTTGGGAAAGACGGATAGATTAGTCTATGTCGTCGCGAGATAGCTCTCGTTCGGTCCTGTAATAGCTGTGCAGCTGTGGATATCACTACCGTGTGTATAATTATAGGTTACTAGCTTCTGCCCGCGACTCCGTCCGCGTGGGACTCGTTTATATCGTAGCTCCATACAAACTTTCTTCCCCCATTTCACCTTTAAGACTGATTTCCGGGATAAAAACTATTCAATGGCACTAAGTATCTACTACTAACTATCTCTATACCAAATTTCACCCGTACAAACTTTGCACCTCTATTTAACCCGCTCAGGGGTGGATTTTTACCCAAAACCCTAAAATGTTTTTTCTTATATTGTAATAAGGAGACCATACAAAAAGATTCAAAATTTTACTCCATCTCCCTTCAAACTTTCAACTCCCTTTTTACCCCCTTGAAGGAGTTATTTTTGAAAATCCCTTCTTAATGGGTAGTTATGTTATATAAACTACCTATTGTGAAAAAATCTGCTCTCTAGGTTTAACAGTTTGGGCTGGGCGTCGATTTATGTCAGTCATTTATTTACTACAATACGCTCAATAATGACTTTCCTTTTTTATAGGTAATCAATGATTGAATACTAAATAATTCATAAAAAATCCGTATATGTATAAAGTCTTCTCTATTCCTCCCATAATTTTGAGTTTAAGTATCTCTTTTAGACCGGTACCCAAAGAAGAGAAGACATTGCTCTACAAACTCATTTAATTTAATTCAGTTTTAGCGGTTTAAGCCTGAAAAGGTTACAGACAGACAGAGACTTTCACATTTATAATGTTGGTACGCATTTATGATTATTAGGTTTTTTTTGTCATTCTTAAGGTGCTCAAAGACAACTCTTGAAACCGAAGACCAAATTGCATCCAACTTTGAATACGGGTGATACAACATCAACTTTGGAGTCTCTTCTTCCAGATGAATCTCAGAACTCTGATCTCATCAAGGTTTTGACGGATGGCTCACTTCAAGGTATTTTTTTATATAAACAAATGAATTATGTGAAACTTTTTGGTAATTATACACACCTTGAGTTTTGTTACAAGGCGTCGGTGGCAAACAAACGCACGGCTCGCCTGCGTTAAGGTCCTTTATTAGAGAGAACTACAAATAGTTGATGTGGTAATTATTTTTGCCATTCTCTATTTTCTATTTTCTCTTGTAGTTTGTTTTTTTCTTTCCCGTCAAAAATTGCGTAAAATATCGTTTTTTGTTCAAAATATTATGATTTGACAGATTCTGGCGATGAAGTATTGCGAAATGCTGTAGATCAGCTATTACAAGAAGATGAAGATAAGACAGCGGTTAATATTGACAACGGTGAAGAATTATTGTATAATAATGAAAATCAACTCAATGGGGATAATTCAACAGAAAATAACAGTGGAGAAATGATTGACGAAGACGCCTTTGATGATGCCACCTTAACGCCTATTAATACCAAGGAGAATGATAGCCAAAAAGGTAAAAGTAATAGCAAAAAAGGTATAAGTCATGTGATTATAGAGCATTTACCCAAAAGTAATAGAAAATATGATAATGATAAAATGTCCGAAAATATTTTAGATTTAGATGAAATTCTTAAATCTGCACTAAAAGATATAAGTAGTTCCTTGAGTCACGAAGATGAAAACAGTAAAACAGATACTGAAGTTAGAGATTTGTCAACCGAAAATCTTTATCCTAAATCAAATCAGCAAAATGCTTCAAGCTTTCAAGTTGAAGGTAAAATAAATGAAGATATTGGTGAAAATACTGTTAAAAAAGAAAAAAACAACAATGAGCGAGGTGAAAATAACGTTAATGAAATATCTGAAACACGTTTACACTCTGTTGTTGAACATGAAAATCCGACAATAAAGCATCACACGCATACTCACAAATTCAACATAAACAACCAAGACCACCAACCAATAAATGATAATGTTAGGAGTGAAAACCATGCAATCAATAGGGATGATATCCATAGAGCAGGAAAGGATCTAACCCAGGATGAAAATGACACAAAAGAATTAAAACGTGTAGAAAATGAAACCGAAGTTATAAAACATCATAACAAAAGGCATCATTCAAATGAAAAATCTAAAGAGGGATATGGAAACCGTAGAAATCATAACAAAAACCACCATAGCAAACATCGTCATAGCAAAAATCACAACACACAAAAACATCACAATGAAAATGTAAACCATGATCATGCCGCTAATCAACATGTTATTGTTAGACTAATTAGTGATTCCGAAGGAAGCAATGAATCAAGGTTAGACACTTTGCATTATAAGACACCAGAACATGATGAAAAGCTTGAAAGAAATAGTCGACACCAGAAAAACAAAGAAACTAGTAAACATAGCGATCGTTACCATATATCCACATTACGAGAAGGTACAGTAAACGTTTCTCAAGATGCCAGTGAAGATAAAAGTAATGTCGCTGAGTTCAATAAATCTGATAGAGATGAAGAAAAAAATAATATTTCTGAACCGAATCATATTTTTTCTATGGAAGATGAATCGAATTCTGAGGAGGATGATCACATTGAGATAAAAAATGTAATAAAGGAGAAATCAAACGAAATTGATGATGACAAGCAGGAAGCTAAAGAAGATAACAAGAGTCTAGAGACAAGAACAACAGGCAAGAAAGAAAATAATATAAAAAACGAGGATAACATTGGAAAAGAAAGATATGAAAACGAAAACTACGTAACTGACGAAATCGGAAATATAACAATGGAAAACAAAGCAAGGGAAAAAACAAGTGACATTGAAGCTAAAACAAGAAACTCGGACGAAAATGACAACGAGGACCGGAAATTCAACACTAAAAAGGACGAAAATTCCAAAAAGGATGAAAATAAGTGTCATCTTGAAAATAATGAATCGAAAGGATTTGAAAGTGGTGATCCTAACGTGATTCGTGATTTGATTCAAAATAAAGAAATGAAAAAATCCTACTCACTGTCGCTGACGTTGTCAACGAAATAAAAATAATGTTATGATCTCAAAGAACATTAGGTTAGTCGAAATATCGTTTGTAGGTAAATATGTATTGATAATAACCTATACATGAATCGAAATTTTATAAAATACTCCCGACACAAACATACCGAACTACCATCTGGACAGAGAAGATAAACAAATACACAGATACAGAAATTTTTAGCTCTTTATAAAAATTTAAGGAAGTGATTATTATTCAAAATAGAGAAAGAATATGATACACAATTGAATTTGATTGAATAGAAAGTGCTAATGTAACTAATGGACATTTACACCCGGCCTATGAAGCTGACGGTACTGGGTTTGAATATAAGGTTAACTATTTGTGTGATGCGCATCCATATTCAGTTTCTGAGTGTTGGGAGTTTTCTGTGTATTCAAATATTCCCTTATGTATATCTATTATTGACGACCACTTTAGCCTAGTTGATAGTGACCCTGCCTACGAAGCAAGTGGTCCTGGGTTCGAATCCCGGTAAGGGCATTTATTTCTGTGATGAGCACGAATATTTGGTCCTGAGTCATGGATGTTTTCTATGTATTTAAGTATTTGTTTATCTATATAAGTATGTTTATCGTCGTCTAGTACCCATAGTACAAGCTTTGCTTAGTTTGGGACTAGATCGATTTGTGTAAGATTGTCCCCTAATATTTATTTATTTATTTATTTATTAAATATATCGTCGTCTAGTACCGATAACACAAGCCGTATTGAGCTTACCATGGGCTACTTTGATTTGTGTGAGATATAATATTAATTATAAAAGAAAAGTTTGGGGTTTTGTCAATTATTTAAATTATCAATCAATCAAGCAATCATACATACATACATACCTATAATCACGCCTCTTTCCCGGAGGGGTAGGCAGAGATCACGGATCTCCATTTTTTACGATCCTGACAAACCACTCGCTTCACTCACTTTCATAACATTTCTCATACATGCTCGTCGCTTTAGGGTACTTTTGACCTGGCCTTTTAGTAAGATTTCTCCAATTTGATCGGAAAAAGTTCGCCTAGGTCTTCCCCTTCCAACTTGCCCTTCCACTCTTCTTATATACAATCTCTTCGTTAATCTTCTTCTTCAATCAATCAATCAATCAAGCGTTTATTGCACCATGGTAAACAAATACAGTACTTACATGTATAAAACACAAAGGTATCTCATGGACCCTGGAAGGGTGTCGCAAAACCTTAAAAATAAGCTTTATGGAAACTAATATAATTATTATGCATAAAATCTAGATTTGTTAATTTACAAACTAACATCCAAAAAAGAATACATAAGGTGGAGTCTTGTAATTGCAACTAGGTATGTCTGTCTGGTAATTGCAACTAAATTTAATAATGCCCTCTAGGATAGTGAATTTAGTTGCAATTACAAGACTCTACCTTAGATTACTTTTAGATTGTCCTGATGTTTATTTTATATAATTATTTTGACATAATATGCATTGTATTTTACTGATGACCAGGCGATGCTTATGGACTTGAAAATAATTTAAGTTTGCAAATTATAAAAATGAAAAAAAAACAACACGTGTATCCATAGTATCACAGTAAAACAAAACGAGTTTTAGAACTTTATATCAAATTAAAACAGCTATTGCGTTCATTTCACTAACGTTTCAAATTAATAAAAAATGTCATATGAGTTATTTTTTATTTATACTCATTCCTTAAAACCTGTGGGTTTCCTGTGGGCGTAGCATGGCGGTCATTTTATCTCTTATCGCTGTGGATAAGTTCGTTCCATCACGTTCGGTCAAAAGGTTCATATAAAATTATATAAAAAAATTGGTAAGAAAGTCTTTTTCAATTCTTATGCTCCAAAAGTTCGTCTTTATGCTGTGCGTAGGCGACATAATGTCGCTTCTTATGCTCTAGTGCCTAAAGTAAAATCTTCGTCGAAGACCAAGGCAATCGGTCCAACAGCCTCACTAGCAACTTTAACTTCATAGAATAAACTCTTTATTTTTATTTTATTATGTTTCGTTAGTATTCTAAGACCAAGGCAAGGATACCAGCTGCCAAAGTGCACAATATAACTTCATGAAATAAACTTATAGTGTTTATTTCGTCTTATTTATTATTTTTTAAATTTGCTTTTTGTGTAAATCATAAGAATAAGTTATTATCATAGATATTAAAAAGCAAAATATTTTTATAACTGTATGTAACGACCTAAGTCAGGTGTTATGTACCGACTGAAAATTTTCATTTCATTTCCTCCCAATCGAAGTGAAAAGTATAGTGTACAATCCGTTATTAAAACCCATTTTACACTCGAGTTTGCGAAACGTCTCGCGTAAAATGGTGCGTTTTTTGCAATTGTTGTACAATCTACTATATCAGACGATTCTAGCAGCGTTTTGTCATTATAGGCAGTAGCATATTTTTTTGAATGCCTATGTGACTTTCGGACATCAGCCACGAAAGGATTCTATATTTCTTTGGCAATATCAAGCGTTGGTCTAGGCATGATCTAGAGAAACATATAATTCTTGGTTCTCTGAAAGGCAAACGCGCTGGACGAAAGATTCCAGTACGCTGGGCTGAGTCAGTAAAGAGGGCTGCAAAATGAGCAAATGGGCTGCACTTGACGAGGAACCGAACTCTATGGAGGGTCTCAGTCATTAGGAATCGACCAAGAAGAAGAAGAAAAGATGTAGCCCTATGCGAGAACGGCATTGTCTTCCGCAGACGTGGCAAGAATAACGGCTGTGTCTTCAATTTTCTTTTCAGTCTTATACATTAAAAACGCTCAAAGAAATGAAATGAAAATAATGCTTTGAACGCCCAGTTAATCAGCTAAGTACTATATTTATTTTTTAATTCACAACTTATAAAAATTGTATCTGAATAAAGATGTTGACACCAAGTAAAAGAACAATAATTTCGAATATTCCATAAAAAGGATACCTACATTAAAAAAATGAACCCCAAAAAATAAACTAGTCTGTGAGCTGTAACAATATAATTATTGAACCCCCTAGCGAAATTTCAGGAGAATCGGTTGAGAAATGCGACCTGTAGAAGAAAACAGCCGGCAGCCGGCCATCGGGACATTCGAAAGAATGTTGACCCCAAGTTGAAACGGGGAATTCGCTTTGCTCACATAATCACAAAGTTTTAAGAGGCCGAAATCCAAGTGTCCAAAGTTTTTAAAAATGTGCTTATCACTAAGCAGGCTGTTGGCTTATTCGCCAACGTCGTTTAAAAAAACCAGACTTTCTGTTAACCGCATCATTAATATCACCTGTGCTAACATTAAATATACTAAAAATATTTACTTCATAATACTTCATATTATTGTTATGTTAATTTTAAATGACGCAAAAAAAACTATTAATGGATGACATTCACTTTTAAATTGTGTCCTCCCCATACTAATATTATAAATGCAAAAGTAATTCTGTCCATCTGTCTCTGTGATGGCGGGATCCCACAGCCCGTGTATCAAAGGCCAGGCCGGATCATGCCATATCTGTGAATGCCTGTGCCCCTGCCCAAGGCGGAGTCCCACGGCGTGCCCTCCCAAGGTCAGATCGCGCCAGGCCAGACCGACAGGCCATGGGAACTGTCGCCCCTGGTCTGGCGCGATCTGAGCTGTGAGAAAGCAGGCCGTGGGACCCCGGCCGCATCAGGCGCCTTTGAACTTACCGATTAGGCATAGCGCAATAGGCAACGACAAGCCAACGTAGGGCTGTTATTCGCTACGCGCTAATGCGGCTCACCCCGCTGGTCACCCGTCACGAAACTAAACCTCTATCTACGCTTAGTTACTACGCATCGCGGTGTCAAGATATATTTGTGGGTGAGCGTTGAGGTGAGCTTAAAACAAGTTACAGAATAGGGGGGCAGGCCTCTTCGGATGCGACGGTTACCACGGCCTATCGGTCTGGCCTGGCGCGGTCTTCACCTTCACCTTTTCACGCTTGAACCCCAGAACCCATTAAAGTATACCCTATTCCATAGAAGATAAGAAAAATCGTTCGTTAAAAGTCGTGCGATTCAACGAAAATCATTTTGAAACAGAAATAAATTGAGTAAGTATTGGAAAATTTTGCTCTTGACTCTCCAGCCGGTTTTTTTATGTTATCATATAAAAGTGTATGAGTGTCGTGACGTCATGATCCCCCAGCGTTTTCTCTCTCTAACTTCGTATTTTTTTTTATTTAAATCAGGCAACAAGGCCCATATTACAAATACCTTAAAGACTAACACACATATCAATATAAACTTATTGACAGGGCCCGTAATTTTCATGCCGATGACATCAATTTGACGTCACGCTCCATATAGGGTGATCCCAAATAGTTTTATTGTAAATTATTAATGATTAGTCGTCAATCATTTTACTCATGTACAAATGACTTAGAAAAGTAGTCTATTGTAGTCTATTTACACGTGGAATAAATAATATTTACTTGATACAAGAAACGTAAATAAAACTATTTGATTTGTTTTTTTTTAGAATTTCCTTGCATGGGAATTCATGCAAGAAGGATGACGTGCTTTACGTTAGAGAGGAATTCTCTTTTCTACGTAATTATGGAAATGTTACACAATATTATTTAATAAAATGTATGTATGAAAACAAATCAAAAAGTTTTATTTACGTTTCACGTATCAAGTAAGAATTATTTATTCCACGTTAAATAGACTATTTTTCTATGTACATGATTAAAATGATTGACGACTAATGATTAATATTTTAGAATAAAACTATTTGGGATCACCCTATACGGAGCGTGACGTCAAATTGATGTCATTGGCATGAAAATTACGGGCCCTGCTTGTTAATAACTACAAAACACACAATTACTGCGACGTGTTGCGCCATTTCGTGGTGTCAGGTGGTTACCTGACACCACGAAATGGCGCAACAATGGCGCGGTCGGTTGACCGCGAAAACGTCGGAACTTGACTCCCTTCGGCCAAAATTCTTCCTTAGTGAAGGTCGATAGATGGTTCGTTGTAACTTGAGTTGGTTATTGAGATATCCGAATGGGATTTACGTCACTAGGCACATTTATTTGCCTTCTTTCTATTAAAGTAATAATAGTTACATGTTGAGTGTACCCTTTTCATGATAAAGTCACGCGAATGCATTAGTATTTTAATTTGATTCATGTATTCACTCCATAACAAAAGTGTTTTATTTCAGTAAACGTTGATAACGTCATTCAGATATACTGACGAACAACAGGTCTATCAAACAACATCAAATAAAAGTTATCTTTGTTCTAAACGTGTATACAAAGTGTTGGTATAAAAAGCGACGTAACTAAACATTTATACCACATTTTCTATTTTGTGGCAAAGAGCAGGTACTTACTTGAAAAAAGAATGAACTTCTTATATGTGTTCCTGTTGATGGCTTCAGTCTTGGTAAGCGATTAATATGATATTATTTTTTCTCCTAATATTTAACGCCTTTTTATCACTCAAACACAGCATATCCACTTTGCAGACTCACCCGAAATTATTGTTTTCCCTAAAATTTGGTACTGTGGCTCATAGGGCTTCCGAAAAATCGTAATTTCCGGTAGCTATTCGGTGAAGGAAAACATCACGAGGAAACCGGTCTAATCCCTATAAGGTCTAGTTTTCCCTCTGGGTTAGAAGGTCGTATTAGGAAAGCGACTGCTGCTTTCGTAAAACTAGTGCGTATGCTTAATCTTGGGATTAGGTGAGGAAGCGCACCCCGTGCTCCTTTGGGGCACAATCGAGAATAGCGTTAAGAGGAGAAATAACGAAAATCGTGATATTTCTTAATTTCATTCCTTTTGTATTCGAGGAAAGTTAGTTTCAAAGGAATATAATAACGATGAGAATCCTGATATCGATAAATCTCATTTTTTACAGATGACACTGACATCCGTGCAGGCCATGCCTTGTCGTAAGTTTTTTTTTATTAATTTAATACTTTGTACGGTAGTATAAAGCCGGCCGGAAACATCTTCGTAGTTTCTTGACACTTGCAACTACCCTGGAGACCGCCTGTTGTTTGCCTCTAATTGTGTTAATTATGAGACTATTTCTATGGTATTGTATATTGTACGGGGGTGTCAAAAGGCCAATCAATTTTGCAATTTCAATCAATCAATTTGGCCATTTTTTTTTTGAACTATGTAATTGATAATAATCTACTATAATTCACAATGTAAGATTACATTATTAATGAAAATGATTTAGTTTCTTAAGTACATGAAAGATGATAACTATTAACTAAATTAAATTAAAACTAAGTTAAATCTAAATAAGGCCCACGATGCATTGTACCGAGGATGCTGGTGACATTTTCTCGCTGAAATTGCAATGCTGATGCGATAATCGAACCAGTTTGAAACTAGATTTGGATGTAAAACTAAGTACTTAGGTTTTATCGTTTCGTAACAAGTTAAATTGCAAATAATTCGAAATAGGTGGTTTTGACAGCATTACGACACGTGCTGAAGAGTAACAATTTTGTTTGTATATGTATGCGTGAGCGTGTGCTAAACTCTTTTGGCTTGGTTGAACCGGCTTGACTAGGCTGTTCGTAATGCTGTATCATTTTCTTGGTCTGAGTACACGGTCTCATATTTATATATTTGATTTTGGCATTTTACAGATGACAAGGAATGTGACTGTGAAGAAGTCGTCGTCTGTGAAAAGAAGAAGAAGTGTTGATTGAGATTGTGGCTGCAAGTACTCGTATATGCATAATGCTTGTAAAATAAATATTTAAAACTAATGTTTTTTATATTTACATTATTTATGCTCCTCAGTCTTCTGTAGTACAGTCTGTAGTACAGAAGACTGAGGAGTATAACCTGCCTCTCTGCTTAGCGTTCGTGGACTACGAGAAAGCCTTCGATTCGATCGAAACCTGGGCTGTACTACAGTCTCTCCAACGGTGCCAAGTAGACTGCCGCTACATCGAAGTGCTGAAGTGTTTGTACGAGAACGCCACTATGTCAGTCCGACTCCAGGATCAGAGTTCGAAGCCTATTCCGCTGCAGCGGGGTGTCAGACAAGGGGATGTTATTTCCCCAAAACTGTTCACCGCTGCACTGGAGGACGTGTTCAAGACTCTAGACTGGAGAAGGCTAGGCATCAACATCAACGGCGAGTACATCACTCACCTTCGGTTTGCTGACGATATAGTAGTCTTGGCTGAGACCATGGAGGACTTAAGCACGATGCTCGATGACCTCAGTAAAGCCTCCGAGCGAGTTGGTCTAAGGATGATCATGGATAAGACAAAGATCATGTCAAACCTCCATGTAGTACCAACCCCCATTTCAATCGGACACTTTACGCTCGAAGTTGTAGACGATTATATATACCTAGGACAGACTGTTCAGTTAGGTAGGTCCAACTTTGAGAAAGAGGTCAATCGTCGAATCCGACTCGGCTGGGCAGCATTCGGAAGGCTACGGCACATCTTTTCGTCCAATATTCCGCAGTGTCTCAAGACGAGAGTCTTTGACCAGTGTGTGTTGCCAGTGATAACGTATGGCACGGAAACGTGGTCGCTTACTATGGGCCTCATAAGAAGGCTCAAAGTCACCCAAAGGGCAATGGAAAGGGCTATGTTGGGAGTTTCTCTGCGCGATCGCATCAGAAATGAGGCTATCCGCAGCAGAACCAAGGTAACCGATATAGCCCTCCGAATCGCTAAACTTAAGTGGCAGTGGGCGGGGCACATTGCACGTAGAACTGATGGCCGTTGGGGCGGAAAGGTTCTCGAGTGGCGACCACGTACCGGAAGGCGCAGCGTGGGTAGGCCCCCCCCCCCCACAAGGTGGACTGATGACCTGGTAAAGGTCGCGGGAGTCCGCTGGATGCGGGTGGCGCAGGACCGGTCATTGTGGCACTCTTTGGGGGAGGCCTATGTCCAGCAGTGGACGTCTTTCGGCTGATATGATGATGATGATGATGATTATTTATGCACGCAATATCAGTGGAGATGCGCGCGCTGATTATTTGGTATTCGGCATATTCGGCGTATTTTTGGACCCTGGCTGGACCGAACATTCAACTTGGACCGTACATTCAGCCGAAATTTGGTTCGTATTCGGTGTTTGTATTCGGCGCATCTCAAAATATAATTTAAAAAAAACCTTTCTTTATGCCAATCTCAGGAATTTATTGGCCATCCCTCTTGCTTGCGGTATAACGAAAAGTAAGCTTAGATGTTAGACTACGAGAAGCTTGCAAATAGCAACTTAGTGGCTCTGTGAGCTGCAGAACTTGCAAGTGTCTTTTTTCAGTTTTAAATTTTTAATTTCCAAAAACCGAATCAGCAGGGAAATTCTTTATTTAGGTACATAATTATACAGGACAGAGTATTATCAGGAACATGCTTGTAAAAAAAATACTAGAATCGGCTGAGAAATGCGATCTGTAGAGGAGAACAGCCGGACAGCCGGACAGCCGTAAATTCGAAAGAATGTTTGCCCAAGCTGATACGAATAACATCGTTCGCTTTGCTCGCTCGTTAAATAAAAAGGGGATGGAAGTTGATAATCGCGGGCAAAGCAAAACTAGTAAAATTCAATAACGAATTGATTTGCAAACAATAAAACCTAAAGTCGCCGTCAATAGATTTTGCTAACTATGTAAACAAACCGCCATAGTGAAAGACCATTTTAATATGGCGGTTTGTTTACATAGTCAGCAAATTCTATTGACGGCCACTTTAATTAGGTATCGCTTTCGTATCACTCATTATACTATCGCAGCTACTGTCAAAAGCAAATTACGGATAATAAAAGGATTGCCGGTGTTCTTAATCGACAATACCAGTTCAAGTAGAAGATAATAGTTGCTACACACGCATACTCTCACAGTATAGCCAAACTATATAAGGTCATGTACAAAAATATTTAGACAGAATATACCTTCATCGCAAACTAATCAGTTTTATCATTACGCCCATCCTTACATGGCGACCTCGCCAGAAAATGCAGTAAGAATGCAGCGCAGCAAGCTTAGTATTTTGAAAGTTTTCTCCTTTTAACATGAAAGAAATCTCATAATTCTAAAACTGTGCTTACCTTCGATAGTTATTAAAACAATTCAGCAACCAAATTAAACCCATCGCAGATATTATGTTGTAATAAAATATTTTCTCTTGTAAGAAATATTCTTTCTACCAAGGTAACCGATATAGCCCTCCGAATCGCTAAACTTAAAGTGGCAATTGACGGAGCACATTGCACGCAGAACCGATGGCCGTTGGGGCGGTAGGGTTCTCAGGTGGCGATCACGTACCGGCAGGCGAAGCGTGGGTAACCCACAAGGTGGAGTGATGACCTGGTAAAAGTTGTGGGACTCCCTCTGGGTGCGGGTGGCGCAGGATCGGTCATTGTGGCACTCTTTGGGGAAGGCCTGTGTCCAGCAGAGCACGTCAACCAGCTGATATGATAAATATGATTTCTAAAGTATTGCTTTAGTTCATTTTAATATTGGTTTTACTCTACCTGGTTATCTTACATGCAAATTCCCCGATGGTGTAGACCAAATAAAATAACCAATTATGTTGAATTTTCTCGTAAAAGTATTAAACATATTGTCTAAAAGAAATAGAAGAAAAAAGGAAAGTAGGAGGCCATTCATAAATTGCGTCATTTCAAAATAGGGTTGGAGGGGGGCCTGGCTATTGGATGACGATAGTCATTTTATTAGGCGCCATTTCAAAGAATAACAGGATGTTGATCAAAAAACGATGTGTTGAAGCAAAATCAACATGTAAATTGTAATGTGAATTAAATTGTATTAAATTCCCTTTCTGCCAACATAAGCGGGTTAATGTTGGCTTATTTTGATGTATCGTTGCGTTTCGGAACGAACGATGTCACATCGGAGGTGTCGTCTACTCTGTGGCTCTCTTCGATCTCGGATTTGACTAGCGCAGTATGTACGCGGTACTTTAATTACGGAAAATGTAGTTAATCTCAAGTTTAAACCTATATTCTAGTGTTAATATTCATTGTGGTGATCGAATTACATTGTGTGCATAAAATCGAGGATTTTCAATTACCTTCGTCACCACCTAACCTCAATCGACGCGATGGCAGCCGGCGCGGGCGCAGCGTGAGTATTCCTGTAATGTATCCCAAGACGGGGTCTGGGCAGTAAGTACGTCATAGTGAGAAGGCCGACGCAGGCACTGTCCTCATACTAAACTTGTGATTGCCTGAGGGTACCCACAAGTAACTGCAGTGGTTGGTGGCCACGAGGACACTCATTTCATTATACATTCAGTGTCCCAGGGGCAGGGCACCTTACATTTAGTCGGGCCCACGACGGGAGAGTAGCAGCTGCTCATTTTTTCAGTTTACCGTATTTGATGGTCCCAGGAAAGGCCATCTCATCTAACACTTTTAGAGACCCACGAGGGGAACAAGTAGCGACCCTCGGGCGTCGAACACACCAAGGTAGCGGCATCTCACTCAGCTCACTAATTTCATCTATCTATGAATGGCCCCCTAGGGGAATAAATAATCGCAAAGTAATAAGTATCCAAAGTTTTAAGATGGGGTATATTCCGTCGCTTTTCCGCAAAACGCACCTTCATATGAAACGATTGTCATTTACTATGGCGCTTGAGTGTCGTGACGTCACGATCCCCCAGCGTTTTCTCTCTAACTCCTGTAGCTTCGTAATTTAATGAGATATCCGAATGGGATTTTCGTCACTAGGCATATTATAAGAAGGCAAACAGCCTTCTTTCTATTTCAGTAATAATAGTTACATTTTGAGTCTACCCCTTTCATAATAAAGTCACGCGAATGCATTAGTATTTTAATTTGATTCATGTATTCACTTCATAACAAAAGTGTTTTGTTTCAGTAAACGTTGATAACGTCATTCAGACATACTGACGAACAACAGGTCTATCAAACAACATCAAATAAAAGTTCTCTTTGTTCTAAACGTGTATACAGTGTTGGTATAAAAAGCGACGTAACTAAACATTTATACCACATTTTCTATTTTGTGGCAAAGAGCAGGTACTTACTTGAAAAAAGAATGAACTTCTTATATGTGTTCCTGTTGATGGCTTCAGTCTTGGTAAGCGATTAATATAATATATTTTTTCTCTTAATATTTCACATGTTTTTTTATCTGTATTTAGCTATGTGTACTTAGGATTTGTATTATTCAATGCTTTATCTGTATCTTTCCACATTTAATTAGGTATGTACTATATTTGTGTCGGGTTACAATTTAACCACCCCCTTTCTTCCCGGTAAAGTCGATTACGGGATCGGGTTGAGTGTGTTAACCGATAGGCTAGCAACCTGTCACTGCAAAACAACATTTTTATCCATCTTTCAACCCACAAATGGAAGAATTTGTACTGAATATTAAATTTAATGTGCTCTGCCTGCGCTTTCTGCGAACATGAGCGTGAATGTATGTGATACATACAAAACATAAAATCATTACAAAAACCTAACCGAAGGTAGGATAGCCAGGCCAGACTGGGCGTAAGCTACCGGTGATTACGGCGCCAGAGACAGGAACCTCGTGACTATCCGCACAGAGTCCAGGGGCCGTAGACAAGGTTACAATCGACAAGCGCTAACGCCAATGGAAAATAATAAAATGTAGGGGAATGACAGATGCCGACGAAACACTTTTCGTTAACATCTGTCATTCCCATACATTTTATTCGTTTTCTTTTGGCGTTAGCGCTTGTCGATTGTAACTTTGTCTACGGCCCCAGGTGTGCGGATTCTTAAGGCGGGATTCCACCGGTGTGAGGCACTGTGCGGCACAAGCATTTTTGTACTAATATGCTTGTGCCGCACAGTGCCGCACACCGGTAGAATCCCGCCTTTAATGTGCAAGTTTGAAGTGTCGGAATCCGCACGCGGAGAGCAGCAATAGGCGACGTGTCGCTGCGACACTTTCGCTATTATCAGACCGTTTGCAGATTTTTTTATGTCGTAATAATGATCGGCGAACTAAAACCCAAATGGCGATTATCTCTTGAACGTGGAGCAATTCAGCATTATTATTAGGGAAATTCCGATAGTATTATCTATAGTCCTTAGTTCCTTTGGACAGTACCTTTGAAAAAAATATTGGAAATAAACCTAATAAATAGCGATGGTCAATAAATATGCGATAATTTATATTGAGTTGACACGAACTATACTACTAATGATGAAACTCCTACAAGAAAAGCTACAGTAGTCTTAGTGCAGGGGTCGCAAAACCGCGGCTCGGGAGTCTAGTGCAGGGGTTGACAAACCGCGGCTCGGTAGTCTAGTGCAGGGGTCGGCGAACCGCGGCTCGCGAGCCGCACGCGGCTCTATGAAAGGTTTGTTGCGGCTCTTTAGGTACTCCAAAAAAAATTTTTTTTATGAAAATCAGACAAAAAAAATCGTAAATAGCGCGAGGCAAACATAATTATTTTTATCGAACTCAAACACAGCATATCCACTTTGCAGACTCACCCGAAATTATTGTTTTCCCTAAAATTTGGTACTGTGGATCTTCGTGGCTCAAAATCTTGATAAACTCCAGGCAAAATACGGTTTTGAAAAACATTAATTTATAATAGCGTTTTTTTTGTTGATTGCATTTGAGAATGTTATTCTAAGATAATTTATTCAAGAATCCGACAAACTTTCCACCCGGAAGTAATTATGTAGATTTCAATGAAGCATGCATTGTCTTTTTTTATACGATTTATCTTGAATATTATAGAGCAAATGTAAATGAAACAAAATAAAGACAAACATATTTATTAATATTTTTTCTGACTTTTCAGAAGTTAGTTAACTTATCATTTTTTTGATGTCTGAAATTTTGTCGGATTTTGTCGCTGGGTAACTATTTAATTGATAATATATCCGTTACACATAAAAAATAAGCTATTATAAATTATTTCCAAAATTGTCATTTTTTCCATACGAGTTGTCAGTTCATTTACTGGACTAATATTTCTTAGTTTCATTCCTTTTTTATTCGACGAAAATTAGTTTCAAAGGAATGTAATAACGATGAGAATCCTGATATTGATAAATTTCATTCACTTTTTACAGATGACACTGACATCCGTGCAGGCCATGCCTTGTCGTAAGTTTTTTTTATTAATTTAATACTTTTTACGGTAGCATCAAGCTGGCCGGCACCATCTTCGTAGTTTCTTGACAATTGGCAACTACCCTAGAGACCGCCTGTTGTTTGCCTCTAATTGTATTCATTATGAGATTATTTCTATTGTATTGTATATTGTACGGGGGTGTCAAAATGCCAATCAATTTTGCAATTTCAATCAAACATTCTTTTTCATTCATTCATTTCTTTTTTTGGAATTATGTAATTGATAATAATCTACTATATTCACAATATAAGATTATATTATTAATGAAAATTATTTATTTTCTTAAGTACCTACATGCAAGATGATAACTATTAACTAAATTAAATTAAAACTAAGTTAAATCTAAAAAAGGCCCACGATGCATTGTACCGAGGATGCTGGCGACATTTTCTCGCTGAAATTGCAATGCTGATGCGATAATCTACTTAGTTTGAAAATAGATTTGGATGTAAAACTAAGTATTAAGGTACTTGTTTCGTAACAAGTTAAATTGCAAATAATTCGAAATAGGTGATCTTGACAGCATTACGACACGTGCTGAAGAGTTGCAATTTTGTTTTTATATGTGTGCGTGAGCGTGTGCTAAACTTTTTTGGCTTGGTTGAACCGGCTTCACTAGGCTGTTCGTAATGCTGTACATTTTCTTGGTCTGGGAACATGGTCTCATATTTATATATTTGATTTTGTCATTTTTCAGATGACAAGAAATGTGAGTGTAAAAAAGTCTGTGAAAAGAAGAAGAAGTGTTGATTGAGACTGTGGCTGCAAGTACTCTTAACATAATGCTTGTAAAATAAATAATTCAAACTAATATGTTTTTATTTTTACATTATATATGCACGCCTTATAAGTAGAGATGCGCTGATTCTTCGGTATTCGGCATATTCGGCGTATTTTGGACCCTGGCTGGACCGAATATTCGACTTGGACCGTACATTCAGCCAAAATTTGATTCGTATTCGGTGTTCGTATTCGGCGCATCTCAAAATTTAATAAAAAAAAAACTAAGGCAATAAGGCATATAAGCCAATCTCAAGAATTTTTATTGGCCATTCCTCGTACGTGCGGTCTAACGAAAAGTAAGCTTAGATGTGAAAGACCATTTTAATATGGCGGTTTGTTAACATAGTCAGCAAATTTTATTGACGGCCACTTTAATTAGGTATCGCTTTCGTATCACTCATTATACTATCGCAGCCATTGTTAAAAACAAATCACGGATGATAAAAGGATCGCCGGTGTTCTTAATCGACAATACCAGTTCAATTAGAAGATAATAGTTGCTCAGCAGATGTACAGCCGATAATAAGCAATTTTTTTAAAAAATACGTGAAAATAAAGGATTAGGTATTAACCAATACCGGCAAATGTCTCTTAAATATTATGGTTAAAAAATATATGCGAACTAATGTATGACTTTTGTCGGTAATGCTTATCAAAAATATGCGCTACGTACCAGATCTTGACGTCCCTAACTGCGAGCTTTTTCTCTCTCTAATAAGCCATATTAAAACGGTTGTAGCTTTGTAATTCTTTGAGATATCTGAATGGGACTTTCGTCACTAGGCAATTTTTTTTTGCCTTCTTTAAAGTAATAACGAATGTTGAGTCTACTTACCTATTGTAATTGGGCTTTGGGCGCGATTTTCGTGCCTGACGTCTCTCATCAAAGCCGACGAGACGAACAGCGTCTTTCTTTATTTTTTAAACACAATAAATCGGTAAATGACAGATAATTTAGTCGCAATAGAGATTATGCACATTGAAACCTTTTTACCCGACTGCCGAAGGAGAGGAGGTTTATGTTTTTCGAGCGTATGTATGTTTGTATCTGACTATTATTTATTTATTATTGTTGTTTTACTATGGGCCTTTATATGCCGCTTCGACCAGCAAGTGATCTATTGTGGCAGCCCTTCGTTTTAGATTTCACCGTTAAGGCCTCTAAGAAATTCCAGATTCTTTGGGCGGTGATATGTTGTTCCTCTTCTGGGTGCACTATGTGCCGCCCTAGGTAGATACTTCTTTTGTGCATGAGTGTTCCGCAGGAGCAGAGAATGTGCATTGCTGTTTCCTCTGTCTCCTGGCAGAGCCTGCAAGTTGCGTCCTGTTTCATACAAAAAAAAACAAAACTCGACTGCGTAAAAACTTAACTCAAAAGATAGAAACAGAATCAATTCAATCAATTAACTAGTAGACATGTATTTGATTGATTAAACAGTCGGAGGCATATCGCACCAAGTTATGCTTCCGAGTGCATTATCAAATCCACACCACACTTGTTCTACATGCAAACATATAAACAATACCACTTTATATGATTAGTAGAGATGTATTTGATTGATTAAATTGATTCTTAACATCTTACATCTTGTTTCTATCTCTTGATTTCTTTTTTTACGCAGTCGTGTTTTTTTTTTATTAATTAGATTTATTAGGGTTCCCTACCCAAAGGGTAAAACGGGACCCTATTACTAAGACTTCGCTGTCTGTCTGTCTGTATGTCCGTCTGTCACCAGGCTGTATCTCTTGAACCGTGACAGTTAGACAGTTTTCACAGATGATGTATTTCTGTTGCCGCTATAACACAAATACTAAAAAACCGTAGCTTTTTTGATGAATTGATGTTAATAAAATAATACAAAATATTTCCAAAATAATATTTTATTTAGGTACAATTGCATTCAATCTGATCCTTATACAACAGCCAGGAATATACCTACCTACTTAAGAGAAATCCTGAAACTGTCGCTAGATCTATTCATTAATTCAAAAGTATACAAAATTCATAAAATTTTAGATTTTCATATACAAGTATTTCCTTAATTGGTCAAATTAAATAATTTCTCAATTAAGTTTAGTCTTTTCAAGTCCTTATTTCATGTTGAGAGTCCTTCTATGGGTCCTTCCAAATCCAGAAATTACGCAGATATTTAGCCCCGAGAGAAGGGAGGGGCTGCGTTGGTCTGCAAGTAGAAGATTCCGGAATTTCTGCAAAAATATTTTCAATACTATCATTTTATTGAATAAAACTAAACAGTATGTTGGCATCAGTTGACTTTAAGCGCGTCGTCTGAGACAAGTTTGTTGTTTTCTTGGACTGAACAAAAGTGGAAACTGTAGGTAGGTAGCCCATGTTAACGTCGTCTAAGTGCTTAGTACTTCCAGCCATTTCAGGACTGACAGACTTAGGTATAATCTCTCTACGATTAAAGGGCTAAATGATGCCACATGTCACGTACTTTGGTCACATGACGAAAATATACCTACCGATACAAATTTTGACAGTAAGTGAAGGATTTTCAAACTATCGGCCAATTTTAAATTTATTATTTATTTTTTCTTCCTCATCACAGCTTTCTTGACCTGCTGCCATTCATTTTATCATATTGTCATGAGACATAGGTGTATTGGGAGTGGGCTCACGTTCTAAAACGAGTGAAATCGGCGGAGGACAGCCAAGCAAGGTCATAGAAAATCTAGTATGGAGTGACCTTGGTTTGGCCCGCCGCCGTGGTTCCGACACTTACCCACACGACAGCTAGCCAGTCCGCCAATTCGTAGGTTAGCGGCACCTATATTAAAGCAGGCGCCAGACGGCTGCCAACATGCTCCTCCGACTGAGCGACCTTAGTAGCGTAGTCGGCCGACCATCTAGCCAGAAAACTCACGACGTCAAAGGTTTGTTGGCGACCATCTAGCAGGCACTTAACAAATATAACACTTTCACTCCCAGGAACCCGCTAGGTGGGTGCAGTCCTCGCGGCTGGTTTGAACTCAGCCAGTAACGCCGTGGTGCCGGTTTCGAGAGTAGTCTACCGAAATCTTTAGCACTGAATCTGTTAAAAGGACTTAACTTACGATTCTTCTGCTTTTTCGTCGTCATACTGGCAGAGTGGTCGTCACATCCGGGGCAGCAGCAAGCTTAAGGCGGCCATCACACTAACACCGCATTCCGCATCCGCGCTGCGTACAAATTTCGCCGGAAGGTGGTGTGGTGAGGTGTGAAGTACCGTGCGGAATTTATATACAAACTGAGGTACTGAAATACAACGTTGCGAACCATCGCTCCGCACGCCGCAGCGGAATGCGGCTGCGTGTGATGCACCTAACAATCCGTCGCCATCCCTCCCGTGTAGCTGTACTTTCATTGTAACTTACGATTAACGACAGTGTAAAGTAACCGAGCCTTTAAATCTTCTTACCCAGACTTGGGCGTTAGGCCTCCCATCTGCAGAGATCCCCACAGCAGACAGTTTCCAGTCAGGGCCCCGGCGTATGTCAGGCATCTAGTGCCGGTGAAGCCACCACTCAAGAGAGACTCGGCGAAGTAGTGGAAGCATCTGGAAAGTGGAACAAACGGTAAGACTTCTTAAAAAAAAATGGACAACATCAAACAGAAAATAAATTTCGCTAGGCGGCCATTTCAATATATAAACAGCGTATGGAGACACTTTTAGGCAAGCGCTGTTTAAAGCGGCTGCCTTGCGACTTTGTTTCTTCCACCCAATTCCCTATTTCTGCCCCAGGCCAAGTTGGCACAGTTCGGGTTGCATAGGGCGGTTCCACATCACTTCGGGAGCTCATGGAGCCATCCAGTTGTCTCTTCGATACTGCAACTACGCATCATTGCTTTGACAATGAGCTCGTAGGCGAACATTCGCATTATGTATCCCCATGGGAAAATATAGTTTTGCCATTAAAATGGGATTGGCGTTTGACCTTCGTCTAACCTGATGGGAAGTTAAGAAAGGACCTAAAATGGATCACGCGCACCCAGAAAATGCCTGAGCTATAACCAGGTACTTCGAAACTCGAAGTTCGGGTATCTCCATCTCTATCGCGCTTATATTACTCGAGTGACAGGGATGCAATACCAACTTCGAGTCACGATTTCCGCGGTAGCGCCGCTGTTCATTCTATGTGATTAACGATTGCATATTATCGTACCTGTCATGGTCGCATGTCATGCCATCGCAGCCTGGCATGTTGATACCGCCGTTGGGATAGAAGTCTACTTGACCCAATGGTGTGACATAGCCCAGCATCCCTGCGTTCGTGTGGATCACTTCGGTGTAAGCTCCGTCGTTGGCTTGGAACTTGTTGTCGTTGGTGATCCAACCGGGGAAAGCCGGGTCCAGCGCTGGAAATTTATTAACTTGTGTAGGTACCTGATACCATACTCTCACCCTTAAATATATTTTGACACCGCGATGCGTAGTAACTAAGCGTAGGTAGAGGTCTAGTTTTGTGACGGGTGACCGGCGGTGTGAGCCCCATTAGCGCGTAGCGAATAACAGCGCTGTTCTGAGTACGCCTATATGGTCTGTGTCCGTGATGTCACCTGTCCCAATCCACGTATTTTTATTTCTTTGGGCAGTGTTGGGCGTAATGCATTACGTTTGTAATCGCATTACAAATTGAATACGAAATTATTAAACTATACATATATTATAATTAAACTATACAAATATATCTATGTAACTACTAAAATGACTAAAACTAACTTAACCTATGGGGTATTAAAGTAGCCGTCAATAGAATTTGCTAACTTTCAACAAACCGCCATATTAAAATTGTCTTTCACGATGGCGGTTTGTTTACATAGTTAGCAAATTCCATTGACGGCGACTTTACACTATATTTACATAGATCCCCATTACAAAATGCATTACATTCAATGGAATTACGAGTAATGCATTACACGTGTAATTGCATTACATTGCAATTACTAGTAATCCATTACACGAGTAATGCATTAGGTACACGTGTAATTGCATTAAATTTAATGCGATTACAAATGTAATGCGATTACGAATGTAATGCTTGGTGCTAAGGTGTGTAGAAAATATTGAACGATGGTTCACACCAGTAACTCATTCGAGTTCGAAATCGACGAAGACCCGGAAAAAAGCCCTGCATTATCTGGTACCGATTTAAACATAAGTTGTCCAGTAAAATGTTGCACGCTTGCCAAGACAGAACAGTTGGAAAAAACAGTTTTAGAACTGCGAGAAAAGTTGGTTTCAGCGGAGCATTACTATTCGATAAAAACATTATTTATATGCTCGTCAGCTCTTAAGACGAATGTGTGTGTTTAGCCGTACACAGTGTATAAAACAAAAGTAATAAAGAAGAGGAGACGCCGTTTATGCGGATTAAGAGTCGAAACAAAAATTAGGCTTCGTAGCCCTTAACTTTGATAATGTCCACTGGAAAGACGCGAACCTAAATCTGTGTATGACTAAATATAGTGAGTAATAATTCAATGCCATTTTCAGCCTGTAATACTCGTGCGGCCCTGTGCTAAGCATAGGCTCCTCTTCGAGTTTACGCGCTAATCGTACCCAGTCAACCCTAGTCTTCTATAAGTTTATTCGTTTTTTTGTTGGTTGCTCAATAAAGGGTCGGCAACGGGCTTGAGATTCTTCTTGCAGACGTCCATAGGCTACGATGTCTGGTCACCATCAGGCAGAACTTTTTCTACCGTCGCAAAAGTCGTCGAGATAGCTGACCAGTCGGGTTACTAGTCGATGATGTAAACGAAATTCCCGTTACGTTTCTCCCTATGATACTGATCTGATGACCGTCCAGAGGGGACAAGGTGGGTTTCATCAGATGTGTGTTCTTTTTTTTAAAAGACTGTCCAGTGATTGGCCCTAGTCTCAGCTGATGGTAAGCGATGGCAGAGCCTAAATGAAGCTCACTGGTTCGGTAATAGCAAATTCTCACTTCTTTGAAGGCATCTAAGTGTTTTTCCTTTAAAAATGGTATATGGCAGAATATCACATACATACAAAGCCAGCACTAAGTAGAAGTATGTTACTATTTGCAGTCTTCTGTAATTTGAAGATAGTACTAACCGGTGATGTAAGCGATATTCCCGTTGACGTATCTCCCGATGATGCCCGACTGGTGGCCACCCAAGGAGTGGCCGACGAGGTGTATCTGCGCGGGAGTGGTCCCAGTTGATGCCATCAGCCAGTTGACGAAACTGGCTACACTTTTGCCTGGAAACCGAATAAGTTTCTAACAACATCATGATTTCACGGAACAGTTCGAGTGCCAGGAACCTGCTAGAGCAGCAAAGCTCGTAGCGCTTCCTTTTTTTTCGGTTTTGCGAGCGAATGTATTTATGTATATACCTATATGGACAAGAATATTATATTTCACGGGCTGCCCCAACGGCTCGATGGATTGTAACTTATGAGAGGTCTTTGGATTCCTCATAATCGTGGGAGTAACATGGACTGTAATTTGGTTTTAAACCAATTGGGATTTTTGAAAAATCTTTTGATTTCACTCGTTTACAAATTGTTTTATTTTTACTTTGAAAAACAGAATCAAAGTTCAATATAATTATTGAACCTGTATTATAGCATTAAGTCAACCTTTTGTACAGTAACTTTTTATTTTGTGCTATACCTACTACCTGTTTATATAAACAACTCACAACACTGTATTGTATAAAACGTGCTGTTAAAAAGAAGTATTTTCTACGTCTTCTGGTGTTGTAAGTGTCCATGGGCGTCGATTATCGCTTACCATCAGGTGATTCGACTGCTCGTTTGCCTCCTATATCATAAAAAAAAAAAAAATGAGGATGAAATTATTGAATACCTGAAGTGTATGTGTTGGTAACAGCAGCTATATAGTTGATGGTGCCGGCTCCCGCACTCCAGTCCACGGAGATCACGTTCACATCCTCAACACTCAGGAAAGCTGAAACAAAGACCGATGTTAAAGCATGGATCCCTGTAAAACAAGAAGATGTAAGCTAGAAAGTTCAAAGGAATGCGCAAGTGCAATGAATGGTTGCCGAAGTCCAAAAACATGTCCTTAAAGGGAAAAGTTCGCCTTTGCACACATGCTTTTTCTTACTGTATCTTCTGCTATGTACTTGTTCAATAAAGTGTTAACTACTACAAATCTGCTCGGCTGCACTGGCTCGACAAAGTTAAAAAAACGGGAGAGATGTTTAAACTGACATTAATGATAATAATTAATAACGCTACTGATACCTGGTATAAGCACGCTAATGACGTTGCCCAGCATACAATACAATACAATACAAATATTCTTTATTACACACCTCACATAGGTAAAACAGTAACAGAAGAAAACACAAAGATACAGGGAGACAGCATATTGTTGCAGGGGGAGCATATTGTCGATCCAGCCGTGGATGACGAATATAGTGCGGTGGTTTGTGTTATTATGGGTTTGTGTTATGGATATTAGAAACTGATATATCCAAGACTCGAAAACATCTGATACTCAGGAATATTGATGATGACGGCGATAATATTGATGGTGTTCACAACTATGATGAAAATGACTGTGGTAATGTTATTTGTCCAGCCGTGGATGACGAAACCATTGTGTGACTTCCATCCTTACTAATATTATAAATACGAAAGTGTGTGTGTGTGTGTGTGTTTGTTTGTCCTTCTTTCACGTCGCAACGGAGCGTCGTATTAATGTGATTTTTTGTATGGAGATATTTTAGAGGCTGGAGAGTGACATAGGCTACTTTTTCCAGCGGGAAAACGTCTAATTCCCACGGGAAAATTCAATATGTTACATTTTCCTATAACCACGCGGGCGAAGCCGCGGGCATCAGCTAGTATGAACATAAATTTTAAGGGCTGAAAGTATAAGCCCTAATGAACGTAAATTGATATCTTTAGTTAAAAAAAGATAATGTTTTTTTTTACATTCATATTTATTCTGCACGCAATGTATCGGTAAGAAAGCTACTAACTGAGAGGACGGTACATTTGAAATCAGCTCTGCCTCTTTGAAACTTCAAATAAATTCAGCAGTACATTGCTGTTCGAATATATTTAACAAATTAAAAATGGCCATTAGAAAAGGTAATTGTTAATTTTTTTCGATAAAACGGTTCACAGCACTTAAAGCTATCGTTGGTTCATAAAAATTATGTTCTAATGGATATCACACGATATATAGTGCGCTGGTCAGGATTATAGTTGGCGCTAACCAGTATGCCAGTAGAACCGAACAGTATAGATTGGCTTACTGTGTTATTCTATTCGCGACTCGTAAACATCAAATTCGCAGGAACTTTCCTATACCGGGAATTTCCTATAGCCACGACCGTTAGCTGCACGGACAGGGGCACTGAGTACCAACTACGCTAAACCAGTTATAACTTTATGGAATGAGGAAATAATCATGAAATACATGGAAAAAGAATCTAATGGGTCTAATCCTCGGATTAACAAGATAAGATTATTTTTGCTCGACAACGGCAGAGCCGAATGGGGAAGGGAAATAATTATGTTCCACCGTAGCGCTTAAGATACTGAACCGAGTTTGATGGTTAGAGTGTCAATCGATTCGAAATTATGCTCCATGTGAATAGTCTACCTTTTCTATTAAGGCGATGCCTTGATTTGAGTCGACCACGCCCCCTAGACAGAGACACGCTGATGCCTTCCGCTCACGAGGAAAAGAGATGTAACACTATTCGGGAATGGTTTTTTGGACAAATTTCGATAAATACCTAACTTAGAGACGTTTTATTTAAATTTTATAAAGTGAAATTTTAGATGAGATAAAATATTATATAACTTGATTGTGTCGTAAAATAATGTATCGTTTGAGTAGGCTGAGTAAAAAAAGGAAAATACAGACCCAACTTTGGATTTTTTCTATAGAGGAAATTTTAAGCAATCATGTATCGATAAAATCAGATAAACAATTGTTACAACATCCTTATTCTAACTTGTACCTTATTGTTTCTTAATCTAGTCAGAACGGCGTTTCCAAGCACGCGATAATTTCCAATGCACAGCCGTAAACAAAAGTTTTGTTTTAAAGAAATTTTTATGCTTGGTATTGATTATGACAGATGTTGTTGGCAAGTACAGCACTCGGGGGTAAGTGGGTTCCAGACGATAACTTATAAAAATAGTTTGCATGGCATCTTACGTATACAGTTGGTGGTGCTATTGTTTACTATTTTAAAGCTGAAAATGGCCGTAATAATGATAGGAATCCTTCCAGTGATCTTGCTGTAACTGACCTTAACGAAAACAATGATGAAGATAAAAAGGTTAATGATGAAGACAAACATACCTGGTATAAGCACGCTATTGACATTCCCGAGCACACTGTCAGTCCAGCCATGGATGATGAATATAGTGCGCCGGTTTGCATTATAGTTGGTGCTGCCAAGGATGCCGGTTGAGCCCGACAGTATGGGTTGGCTTACTGTAGGGTTTTGCCTGGAAATAATCATTCTCAATTAAAACTTGCAGAATTTATGATGCCTGTACAGACAAGTGTAAAAATATGGGTGCGTACAACTTACTCATAAAAAAAAATGCATTTATTTTAGACTAACTTTGTCCATATTTTGTTAGTAAGTGCCTTAAAATAAAAACTAATACTAAGGTTAACTTAAATAATATTCTTATATGCTAGGCTTAAATGCTAAGAGGACCAATGCCGTGTCAGGCCACTGTCCCATCTGTCGGCCACAACGGTCAGGAGACTGTGGCGGCTGTCGCGCACTCTGCGGAGCGTCGCGGCGCAGCGCTTGCGCAGCGTCGCATGGAAACCGTCCACGCGCGCGTCCGCGAACATGCCCGACGCACTGCAGTAGTGAGGCAGCCGCAACAGTACCCTGTACGCATCATTGTACTGTACGCGCATGGCGTTAATAGCCCGCTGCGTGTACCTAGTCCACAAGCTGCAGGTGTACAGCGATGTACATCGCGATATCATCATAAATTAAATTAAATTAAATTAAATTAAATTCGTTTATTTCAGACCACTGATCCATATTTTGTTAGTACAGAGAACATTAAGAACTATGTTAGGAATATAAGCTAAGGTATAAAAAGATAAGTATAAACATTACGCGGATTAGGCTAGCCCTTCGCAGTGCCAAGCAAGTTATCTACTTGGCCCTGCCAATAGCTACCTCCACCCAATAAGTATTTCATGAGTGGACAGTCGAGGCGCTCGGCTGAATATGTCCCATAACTGTTGTCAGCGGATTAAGGTTTTGGTACTTATTTATGAGATGTTATCGATGCATATTTTTGCACTTGACATGTAGACGCTCTGCAGGTAGGGGTGCACAGTGCCTACTCTATATGGTGCTGTGTAGGAATCTGGACCATCTCGTGGTGAGTAAGATCGCCAGAGTTCCCGAGGATGTGCTGTGTTGAGAGGGAGCCCGCGTTCGTCTCTAACTATTGATAGTTACTGGCACAACGATTCCTCAAATCAATGAAGGGTCGGCAACGCGTATGTGATCCTTCTGGAACCTCAAGCATCCATAGGCTACAGGCAGCTCGTTTGGCAGCGTCGTTAGTATTAAAGAAACTACAATTTACAAGAATGCAAACTCAAGACTGGTTGGATTGTAAGAGTTGAATCTGGGACGAATTTGTGTTGATTCACAGTTGAATGTGAGATAAGTTTGAGTTTAATTTCAGTTGAGTATGAATAAAGTTTGATTTGTGTTGAGTTTGAGTGTCGACTAAACTTCACTTGACTTGAATTGGACTGATGACCTAGAGTCGCCGCGCGAGTCCGTTGGATGCGGGAGGCGCAGAACCGGTCACTTCGGCACTGTTTGGGGGAGGCCTATCTCCAGCAGTGGACTTTTTTCGGCTGATGACGATGATGAGCTTAAATACCTGGTGAACAGATGGTACACGTTATGTGTGTCTGGCTGGAACCTCGCCGATTCTGCGATGTCGCTCGCCTTTAGCCACGTGTCGACCATGTGGACGACGCCGTCGCCACCGCGCATCGGCATGTAGCGCTGGCCACCCATCTTGCTGATCACCGGGTCAACGGTGGGCAGAGCTGGGGATATAAAGAATATTAATATAATATTAAGGGATAATTTTGCATACGGTAGCCATGCACTGTGACAAAGTTTCTAAAGTTGCGTTGCGAAAGTTCTTCTATGGAAAGTTCTCAGAACTTCATTATCATCAGATTACCCGAAAGATGTCCACTGCTGGACATAGGCGTTCCCCAAAGAGTGCCACAATGTATTTACTTATATATTTTATTTTATTTATTAAGAAAGAAACGATAAAACAACATAAACAAGTACAGGGTTTGCACAGTTTGACTGTGGGATCGAGCAGTCTCTACTCTCTTCTATTTATAATATTTATCTATAAGTACTATTTGAGCGTTTCTCAAAAAAAATGCCACTACATTTTTTCGGAGATTTTCTGCAACTTTTATCTTATTTCTACTCAAAATCACGATGTCTTTCCATCCCAATAGGAGAAAAAAAGTGTCCCAAAATGTTCATACATTTTTGAACTTTCCTATTGTGTTACCACCATACAAAGTGTATGGTAAATGGTAACACAATAGGAAAAATATCATTGGGACAGTTTTTTGTCCTACCAGGGTCGAAAGAGCTCCTGATTCTGAGTGGAAATAGTTAACATAAAATTCCTAGAAGTACAATTAATAATAGTGGCATTTTTTTTGAGAAACGCTCATTTATCTATGTCTACAGGTATAATAATTATTTTATACGTTTGACAAGGTAACTACGCAGCTTTTTATCAAGATTAGCTTTATTGGCTTCCTGCCTGATGTCAGAGGGCAGGCTGTTGAGTATAAAGGGCAGGCGTTTCCGGAGACACCTATCGCCGTAGTAATTAGTGACCCTCGGCACGACAAACTTGCCCGCCGACATCGGGCTGGTTTCACAAACATCATTACGGTGTAATTGTAATTGGGTGTGCTCATGACTGCCATGATTATTTAATACTAATAAATATTTATGCTTAAGGCTCACCGGTAGAATATTACAAATTTTGAACAAGTTTCTATAATCTTTTTTATTTTTATCTTTAGTTTTATTAACTAACAGTTTTAGGAATCTTACTTGCATACATTGTAATTTGTTTGTTAGTTTTAGTCGTTAATCCATAGCAGTCAAGAGCATAACCAATTATTGATTCGACTAGGGATACATATAAATACTTTAGGATATTAAAAAAAAAAAAAAAATTGTGGACAATCTGACACAAATCGACCTAGTCCCAAACTAAGCAAAGCTTGAACTATGGGTACTAGACGACGATAAACATACTTATATAGATAAATAAATACTTAAATACATCGAAAACATCCATGACTCAGGGACAAATATTCGTACTCATCACACAAATTAATGCCCTTACCGGGATTCGAACCCAGGACCTCTTGCTTCGTAGGCAGGGTCACTACCAACTAGACTAAAGCGTTCGTATGTAAAGGTACTTTAAATCTTTAGTAATAAAATTTGCCTAATAATACTCTTGAGTTTGCAGGTTACAATGACCGGTCCTGCGCCACCCGCATCCAGCGGATTCCCGCGACCTTTACCAGGTCATCAGGAAAGAACTCCCCAGCTCGGCTGCCCTAAGCAATAATCAAGTAACTCAGTTACGGCAAATTTTACAGGAGAGCGAAAAAACGTACTTTTTTCATTTCTACAAATTATACGCAGAAAAAAGTTTGAAAAAATGATGCAATATCATCTAGTAAAAAATAATTAGTTTCATACCGAGATCTTTTTTTCAATATAACGTTTATTTTCGTTTTAAAGATCAAAAAATGTTTTCTTCTTTGAACGAATGTTGCTAATGTAAGGTAGCCTTCTATGGAAAAACAAGTAACTCGAGATGATTGATTCCAGGTTTTGTAAGTTAATCTCGATAGGTTAAAAAATACAAGTAAGTAAACAACTACTTTGGAGTGAAACTCGATATCTTTAATAGAAAGAAGTAATAACATTTTGACGCAAGGAACATACTTGATTTAAGCCTAGTTCACTTATTTGAAAAAAGATACTTGGATTACATAATAGCCTATAATTTGAAAAGTATTTGTTATTTTCAGTAAATTCCTTTTGTAAAAGATGCCTTTCGATGTGGTGATTCAAAAAGTAAATTTAAAAAAAATTTGCAAAATTTTGAGATACTTGATTTTTGCTTAGGGCAGCCGAGCTACATACATACTTTATCAGCTGTTTTATTTGCCTGCCCAAATAATGATAGTTTATGATTTTCGCCTCAGCTGCTCCTAATTATGTTTATTTTATTTATCAAATGCTTCTGACCGCGACTCCGTCCGCGTGGAACTCGTTTATATCGTAGCTCCATACAAACTTTCACACCCCATTCCACCCCCGTCGGGGATGATTTCCGTTATAAAAACTAACTTTTGTCCTTCCCCGGGACTCAAACTATCTGTATACCAAATTTGATCTGAATCGGTTCTAGCGTAAATAATAAATTTCGCATTTTTAAGGCGGAGATACACATGACAAAAAAAATGTGCCTGTAAAACAGAACAGTAGCGTGCATACTAGTTAAGGGCATGTAGTAGTAACTGGCGCACAGTTGCATGCAATTACAGATATTACATGCAAACCGGCATGCCTAAAGCTGTCACATACGTCCACACGTGCCGCTACTGTCTACTTGCTTCCGGCATACTACAGGCATTCTATTTAGTGCATACACTTGCCAGTAAATGGTACATGCAAGGAGCTGTTATGAAAGCGTACTATCGACAACACAACTAACTGACCATCCGTGCACTTTATGTGCATTGTAAAAAGGTTCTATATAAATACAGGATGGTCAGTTAACTGTATTGGCGTTTGTACCAGCTACAAGCATGTCTGTTCCCGGCTTTATAATATTAGATGAGAAAATAAACCAAAAATCTGCTGATACGATTAATACATGTCTACAGTGAGTTCTTGATACTGTAATAAGTGTTTATAAAATTTTATTTCGGATAACCTCTCCGCGGAGCATTGCTGTGAGGAGCAGCGTAGGCAGTTAGACTTCAAAGCGCGTAAAAGGAGCATACACTTTATATGGCATCCGGCGCTCTTCTTATAGTAGAAATTTTCTAAACTAAGCTCATGAATGGCCATTGTACTGAGCTCATGAATGTCTTTGTTTGCGGTCCGAACAAAAGCTATTCATGACGCGTACCAAATTTGCAAAAAAAATAGCGCCACATTTTAATGTTCATTGTATAATGAACTCTATCGTCTTATTCAAAAGCTTCAAAATGGACTAAAAGATAACAAAAACCCGCTCCCAGCGAGCCAGGTACAAGGCGCTATGGTAATTTGGAATCTATTGTAAAAGAAGATAGAGTTCATTATTCAAAGAACATTTTATGTGACGCTAATATTTTTTTGCAAATTTGGTACGCGCGCGTCTTGAATAGCCTTTGTTCGGACCACAAACAAAGGCATTCATGAGCTCAGTACAATGGCCATTCATGAGATTAGTTTAGAAAATTTCAACTATACAGGGTGTACCAAAAATGGGGTGTGAACCGATCAAGGTTCATACCCCACTTTTGTTACGCTTTGTACATGCCAGGAATAAGTACTAAGGAAAATACATGTGTATTAATTACCTGCTGATGCAGCTATGATGCCCAAGATGACCACTAACAGTTTCATGTTTTCGGGACGAGAGACTAACTCGATATGCCGAATTAAGACTAACCTTATATTATATCAATACCTCTATCAGATAATCAAGAACACCTATCTTAAATAATATTATTAATTATTTATTAATCCACGGTTATCTTCATCTTTAATTAAATTAATCGTACGATAAGAAGCTTGGAGCAAAACAAAACGCGTCATTAAAGGCCTGCGCAAACCGGCGGAGCGCAGCGCAGATCACCTAGGAGGATTTACTCCGCGCAGCGCATACCGACGAGGGAAAATCCCCGCGATACCGCGGGTGCCCGCTAGCGCAGCGCACTTCTGCGCATACCGGGGGATGCCTCAGCATCCCGCCGTCTACCGTGGCGGTATCCTCTCCCCGCGGCGTTGAAGAGCGCCGACGATCCCCCGGTATGCACCGAAGTGCTCCGGGCCTACGAAGGGAAGGTGCGGGGTGAGGGGGGTAGCACAAGCGGGGGCGCGCTTTGCATTCCATTCAAGCCAGTCTTGCTACCGCATTTGGTGTTTGGTGAATATTTTCGCGCGTGTTATTTTTTCAATATGACCAAAATCAACGAAGAAAAATTGATAAATTCCAGTCCACCACCACGAAACTTTCGACACGAACGACCCCCTCCCCCCCAAATCTCACCTTACGCATCTTACGGTCACGTGAGCTCTCTCGAATCTCACCTTACGAAATCTGTGGCGAGTTAAACAATTTTTCCCCATCCCAAAAAGTACACAGCGCCGCTAAAGAAGTTTTCACTTCAACAAGTTTTCGACTGTTGCTCGCTAGTGCCGTGGGATACCGCGGCATTGCGTGCTTGTGGTATCAAAATTCGTGTTCTCCCCCGTCGTCTGTCGGGTTGCGCCAAGCCTTCCCCTTCCGAAGCCCCGCTACCCAGGCGCACTCGGGAGGCCTCGGCGCATAGCGGGGGATGCCGCGGCATGCCGCCGCCTGCGGCTGCGGTATCCTCTAAACACGCTCCTAGATGCCGCAGAGTAGAAATCCCCCGTGATGGTCCGAGGTCGGTCTCAGAGCATTCAAAATACCTTAATGTATATATAGTGTACATTGATAAATTTAAAGTGATCTGCGCCGGTTTGCGCAGGCCTTAACGCATTAAAATTATATTTTTTATCGAGTAATTAATTGAATCAGGCGTTACTTTGCGGAAGTTCACGATACAAGTCGAGCAAAACAGCAGCACGACCGTACACATCCTTTTCTCGAAGCAGTTCAGGCCATTTTCGACCGCATAACTTCGTTGTGGATAAAACTAGAAGTCTGAATTTTCAGAAATAAAAGATTATTAATATTATTATAAACACAGTACCTGAGTATATTTCAAATTTTATTCAATTTTAGAATAAAGTGTATACCGTATAAAATAAGGAAAAACTAAATATTTTGCAAGTTCGGTCCTGTTTTCTAGACTACTGCATAAGTGAATGGGACAAAAAATTAAAAAGCAAGAATGGGATTGCATTTATAATTAGTATGTATTGATAACACAATAAACTACAAAAAGAAGTGAGATCCCATAAAAAAATCCATGTAAACAAGAGGCCAAGTCTCGAAACTCTTCCACCGTAAAAAGTTGTGAGATATTTCGTAGAGCCAAGTCTGAGGCATTCTTATTAATCTTTATTTCCTAGCTAAATAAATTTGTGTGACTTGGCAATCACACACATACTCACACACACCACGCATCTATAAGTATGTATATGTGTACTAATAGATGCCTTTTATACCTATACCAGACAATACTTAATAAAAAAAAGACCGCGCAGAAGTGAAAACTCAATGACATTGTAACAGTTTTTCGATCAGGGGGCCGATTTTTGACTTTCGAGCGCTCGAAAATTAAATAAAAGTAAATGCTATTGTAGTGTCATAATCACAGGCACTTACTTTCTACCGGTAGAATTGAATACGAGTGGTCAATACCGCACGTTTTTAAATTTTCTATCGTCATTTCAAAATAGCATTTCATAATATTTGTCAGTTTTCTAGTGAAAGAGTCGAGCGCTCGAAAGTCAAAAATCGGTCCCCAGGTCACGTGTCCGTCTTAATGAATTTTCACATCAGTCTCGATTATAAATTAGATATAAGTGCATATATGATGTATTATCTGTTGGTAATCCTAGATAAATAAATAAATAAACACCTAGTCTAGCTTCCGCCCGCGACTTCGGCAGCGGGGACCCGGGATAAGAACAATCCTTTATTTGAATCCAGGCTATAAAGTATCTTCGTGCTAAATTTGATCTAAATCGGTTGAGCCGTTTAAGCGTCATTGAATAACATACATCTAGACTTTCGCATTTATAATATTAAATAGGATATGGCTTTACTATTTATTTAATTTTGAAATTGTTGTGAATCCTTATAGTGACAACTTTAGTACCTATATCCCTGCAGGTCGATCACGTAACGCATTGTACGTAAGTTAGGTAGATCTAAATGTCAATTTTAGATGGAAAAATGACAGTTGGATCTACCTAAAGCGCGTTCAAAACGTTACGTGACCCCTCAGTACAGTGCGATTACTGTTAGTTAACCGCTGACAGATGGATTGCCTTAATTTAATTTTCAACTTTAATCTTATACAAATGAAATAGTTATTATTATTACGAAATCGGTACATGTGGGTAACAGTATTCTGAAAAATGCTTTCTGTATGAAATTAAAGTTGAAAATGAAATGTAGGCAATCCATCTGTCAGTGGTTAACTAACAGTAATCGTACTGAAACTATCTTTATCGAAACAACGGAAGACATCAATCATTATTATTAGTAAGATATCATTCATTAGGCGCCAATCAATAAACCAAACAAACAACCGGCCAAGTGCGAATCGGACTCGTGCACGAAGGGTCCGGTGCCATTATCCGTTGAATGAAAGGTAAATTGCGGTTTACGACTTATAACGTATTAAAAAAAAAACTACTTACTAGATCTCGTTCAAACCAATTTTCGGTGGATATTTGCATGGTAATACATCATATATTTGTTTTAGTTTTATCATTCTCTTATTTTAGAAGTTACAAGGGGGTGGGACACATTTTACCTACCACTTTGGAAGTGTCTATCGCGCAAACTATTCAGTTTAGAAAAATATGATATTAGAAAACTCAATATCATTTTTGAAGACCTATCCATAGATACCTCACACTGGGTGGGCTCACATGGGTTTGATGAAAAAAAAATTGAGTTTCAGTTCTAGTTATGGGGAACCCTCAAAATGTATTGTTTTTTTTTCTATTTTTGTGTGAAAATCTTAATGCAGTTCACGGAATACATGTACTTACAAAGATTCAACAGTATAGTTCTTATAGTTTCGAAAAAAGTGGCTGTGACATACGGACGGACAGACAGACAGACAGACATGAGGAATCCATAAGGGTTCCGTTTATTGCCATTTGGCCACCAGTTAAGTATAAGAACGTCAACCAGACGTTTCGCGATTTCCGCAGTTACCATATTAATTAGACAAAGGAATCGACTCTGCCGTCCTCAGTTTTTAACCTTGCGAGCTGGCTCTGCCCAATAGACAGATTACGTGCGAACACTTAAGAGCCCTTATTTCGCTCGATGGCCTGAAGTGCATTGTAAAAATCATTTTTGGTACAAGCTTGTGATGCCGATCAGATATTTTGCAAAGTCATCAACTAGTCGTTGAGGATTCTAATGATTCCAATCACGATGGGTTGGAGTTAGTTGCCACCTTCCGTCTCCGTGCTGTATTAATGCTATTTCATCGAATTTACGTTAGGTACTAGGTACGAATTGGGTTTGAAGATCAACATAAAGAAAACGAAAACGCTGACCGCAAAACACAATTCACACCACCCACCAATAGTTGTAAACAATATACCCATACAACGTGTCGATAGTTTTAAATATCTAGGCAGTCTGATAACAAGAGACTCCAGATGCACACCAGACATTGTCGCTCGAGTAGCCATGGCGAAAAAAGCTTTTAACCAAAACAACTCTTAAGATCCAGTTTGTCATGTAGGAGCAAAAAGTTGCTAATAAAAGTGTACATTTGGAGTATTGCCCTTTATGGCAGCGAAACGTGGACAATGACACAAAGGGGCCGAGAAAGACTGGAAGCGTTTGAAATGTGGTGTTGAAGAAGGATGGAAGGTATAAGCTGGACTGAGAGAGTTACAAATGACGACGTTTTAAGAAGGGTAAAAGAGAAAAGATCGATCTTGAACACCATCAGCACTAGAAGGGGGAAAATGATTGGTCATTTGATACGGCACGACAACTTCTTTAAAACCATAATGGAAGGAAAGATAGATGGAAGGAGAGGCAGGGGAAGACCACGACGCAGTTATATAGACCAAATAAAGGAAAAAGCTGGTGTCGTGTCGTATCAGCAAATTAAAGGGCTGGCGTACGACAGAGAGAAATGGAAAATACTCCGCCGACAAGAGGATAACTCTTAAATTAATGATGATGACTAGGTACTTATGCCACAGCTCAATTGAATGCCGACAAGGGGCTAAAAATGGGTTGCCAATTTTGAGAACAGCTTACATAAATATCTATATTATTTCAGACCAATGACGCGTAGTAGCAGTATCCAAGAGGCAACCGATGGCTCGCGGTATTTGAGCTCACGAACTGTCGTGGAACCGCCCTGTGCAACCTGAACTGAGTCAACTTGGCCTGGGGCGGGAATAGGGAAATAGGTGAAAAATGAATGAGTCGCGAGGCAGCCGATTGAAACAGCGATTGTCTGAAAGTGTGTATATGGCACTGGTCCCACCGCCGGCTAGTAAGCTAGAAAAGTTGGGCGATTAACGGTTCATTGCGTGCTGACCAGGCACAGTGTGATCAATCGATCTTTACAGATCCGCAATGTAATGCTACTCGCCCAACTTTTCTAGCTTACTAGCCGGCGGTGGGACCAGTGCCTATACGCTGTTAGTTTTATGATTTTCTTATGCCATCCCTCCTGGTGTAACATTTTATTTAATTAAGTGTTTCAGGCCTTAAAAGATTAGAACGAACACGAGTACCTATAGATAAAATTTGATATAAATACTTCCTCATGATAACAAGATTAATGCATTAGATTTTTCCTTATCTTGACAGCAACAAAATACTTTTAAATTATGATCACATTCTAATAAGAGATACTAACGTATATTATGATGTACCCGCATTCTTCTGAATCCAACCTCTCATGCAGTGACAAGATAGAGCGTCCGTCTCGTTCTATCGAACGGTGTCAGCCAGTGACGGAAGCTCTATCTTGTCACTTATCACGTGATACGGGATCAGGGCTGTTATTCGCTACGCGCTAAAGCGGCTCACCCCGCCGGTCGCCCGTTACGAAACTAGACCTCTACCTACGCTTAGTTACTTCGCATTGCCGTGTCAAAATATATTTGTGGGTGAGCGTTCAGGTGAGCTTCAAATAAGTTAGAGAATAGGGGGGCTGGTGTTTAAGTTCACGTAACGATCACGATAGTTGAGGCCCCTATTTACTTTAGAGTAGTAGGTATATACATATATATGTGCATGAGCGTGTGCCAACTTATTTGGCTTGGTTGGAAAACGGCTGCAGTAGGTTGTTCGTAAGGCTCTTTTCATCTTTTTTCTGGGTCTGAGCTATCTCCATACAAAATGTCACCTAGATCCGTAGTGGTTTAAGCTTGAAATGGTAACATATGGACAGACACGGTTGCTTACGCATTTATAATATTAGTATGTATTGTAAAATTATTCACTACGACTGCGATTTAAACCCGCGGCCTCTGCAATCCGTCTATTGCTCTTACCGACTGAGCTACCGTGGGTCCGCTAGTGGCGATGAATATTTCAATCTCTTCCACTCTTCTAATTACACCGTAGGGAGGCTCGTAGCGACATCTACCGCAAAGTTATTACAACTTCTCAAACGGCACCAACGTTTCAAGTTACATTCAGAATAACAAGTAACAATGCGCTACATATATATACTAATTGTCCTTCCGGCCACGTGGTCCTACTGCTTCGTCCTACTGATAGGACCACTGAACTATTTTTTCCTGGTGGTCCGATTAATCGGACTACACGGAATTGTAATTTCACGTCGTAGAAACAGTCTTACTACGTAGAAACGACCACTAACGAAAGTTGGAATTTCGATCAGTGGAAAATGTAAAAATTATTCGCCACGAGCGGAATTTGAACCTGTGACGTCTGGAATCCGTCCATCGCTCTCACCAACTGAGTCGTGGGTCCGCTAGTGGGTCTTTGGGGGAGGTTTATGTCCATCAGTGGACGTCTTTCGGCTGACGTGATGATGATGATGATAGATTTGAATTTTAAAAGCGGTATAGAAAAACAATCACTTGTTTGAATTATTTTATTATATTATTGGCTAGTCACATTTTAAAGGGTTTTTCATTGTTTACGAGTATAAGGTAAAGGTGTAGGGCTTGACGCTGACCAATACTTGACAGTTTCAATCTTAATTCATAGCAAAAGATGGACTATAAGTATCAACTATCAGGAGTTAAGGTGTCAAACACTGGGACCTTTACCTTACTAGTGTGTTATTAATCTGCAGTTAGTAATTTAACTTCTGGAAAATGGTGGTTCAGCGTTAGTCTCCAGATAGTAGATTCCGGTTTGCCTGGAAGCAAGTAAAATATATAGGTACATTATTACAAATCTATTAGAGCTTAATAAAAACAACATAAAGAATAAAAAAGTCTGTCAAAAATAACATAACGGTGTATGGAGATGACAAAGAATGTAGAAATTTTTGAAATTTTACTCCTTTTACTGTATTAAAGTTTTGCTTAAGTCGCAAACTATGGTCGGTTCGGTAGATGTTGAATTGAGAGTGCACACACGCTGGGCGTTAACACAGTTTACACAGTACACACGACAACACTGTTAACTGACCATCCTGTGTTTATTTAGAACCTTATTACAATGCACTTAAGGTGCACCGATGGTCAGTTAGAAGTGTTGTCGATAGTACAAGATTTCATTTCCAACTGTGCCTTTTTGCAGTAGCTATCCATTATTCGTTGAAAGGGTCCAATCCTTACAATGAGCCCAAAAGCGACGGGCTCTTTGATTACATTAATGTGCCAAAATGGCTTTGGTGGACATCTTATATCTTACAGACGAATAAATTTTCACAGTTCACGTTGACACATATTTTTACAAGCTTTTATTTTTACTTTCACCTGTCCCGTTGTCTGTCCGTCTGTCTGTAATCAAATCTTGCAAGTTAAATTTGACCCACTTTCCGGGGACCGGGTATAAGTATAGTTTGGATGACCATCGAGCTGATCTGATGATGGAGACCAAAGGTGACCATGGGAATTCAGTACTTAACCGATGTAACCCCGTTGAGTTTGGGCTCGTTAGAATCCTCTCAATGAGTGATGATGGTATACAGAAAAGTACAGTCGACAATAAAAGCTTGTACCAAAAATGAAATTTTAGAGAGAAGCTTGTCTCCGCTTAATGACAATGTGTTTATCATAAATTGTCGCGTGATGGTTGCAGAGGAATTTCCACCCTAGAACGCGCTGGTTGTGGAATGAGCTGAGATTTTCACGAAGGACTTTCTTGAAGAACCCCACACAGCAGTGTGGGATTCTTCAAGAAAGAAGTTTATACATTTTTATGGGGTTCGTCTTGACAACGCGCATTGACACTCTTGAAGTTGTAAGTTCTCATACGCTACGGTGACCGCTTACTGTCAGACGAGGGCCGTATGGTAGTTTGCCACCGACGTGGCATGAAGAACTCGGTGTCCAAGTCCCGGCGTACTCGGATGGGACTCTGCACATTTCTGTAAGCTTGTCTATTATGAGAAACCCACCCAGTCTTAGGCACTAGCCCGCCCATCTGCAGATTGCCCCACAAAATACAGTTTCCAGTTAAGGCTCCGGCGTACGAGGCGCACCGACGACCAGTGAACCCTCCCGAGGTCAGGGACTCCCCGAGGTAGTAGTACGATCTGAGAATAAAAGGAATATAGTCAGTACACGCAATTTGCTCCCTCGGACCGGATGGCGGGGTCGGGGGACCTTAGCCTTCCAATGAGTCTACGAGATTGAAGCGCTCCAAAATTGGTCATGGTCGAGCGAAACGGGCCTGTCGCGAGTCAAGGCGAAACTTTAGCCCCCTTGTAAGCGACAGGGCAGGAACATCGTCTCATCTAGCATGATCAAACTTTGAAGAGTCGCAGCCAGCGGCAAGACAGAAGTATATGTGCCCCGGCTGAATGTACCCCAGCACACCCCGCTTTTGATGAAGACCCTTTTTAGGTTTCCGTAGCCAAATGGCAAAAAACTGATTCGTCATGTCTGTCTGTCTGTCTGTCCGTCCGTATATCACAGCCACTTTTTTCCGAAACTATAAGAACTATACTGTTGAAACTTGGTACGTAGATGAATTCTGTGAACCGCATTAAGATTTTCACACAAAAATAGAAAAAAAAAACAATAAATTTTGGGGGTTCCCCACATACTTAGAACAGAAACTTAAAAAAATTTTTTTCTTCAAACCCATACGTGTGGGTTATCTAGGGATAGGTCTTCAAAAATGATATTGAGGTTTCTAATATCATTTTTTTCTAAACTGAATATTTTGCGCGAGAGACACTTCCAAATTGGTAAAATGTGTGTGTCCCCTGTAACTTCTAAAATAAGAGAAAGATAAAACTAAAAAAAAATATGATGTATACATTACCATGCAAACTTCCACCGGAAATTGGTTTGAACGAGATCTAGTAATTAGTTTTTTTTTTAAATATACGTCATAAATCGTAAACCGCAATTTACCTTTCATTCAACGGATAATGGTACGGAACCCTTTGTGCGCGAGTCCGATTCGCACTTGGCCGGTTTTTATTATAGTCCTAAAACCTTAATCCACAGGCTCCTAAGCACTGCAACAACCATCTGTCTTATAATGACGATTACGATGGTGAATACCTTAGCGCTCTTGGGATCTGGAGTAAGTCATTCTAAATTGATCTCTGTTTACATCCATCGAGTGAGTGGTTTACCTTGGTTTGGACCTACCTGGTACAAGCACAGTGTTGAAAGGCGAACTGGTTCCGCTGTTCCATCCATGAATGAGGACGATGGTACGTCTGATAGGGTTGTAGTTCGTCAGACCTAGGAGGCCGGTGTTGCCAATCAGCATTGGCTGGCTCACCGTTGGGTCTGGAATACAAAACAAAAGATAAAAAATCCCAACAGGTTTTTCAAATTTTATAGCCTATGTCAATCCAACGATTATGAGACATCCAACGACACCTCATATGCCTAAAACCAGCAAGCAGTTTGGATTGTAATACACTATGTATATTTACCCTCCTTTCTGGGTAAAAAAAATAAGTAGTGTCTTGCATTGTACGTAAAATCGATAGCCGTTGCGGCAGAACGGTTCTCGAATGGTGACCAAGTAACAGAAGGCGCAACGTGGATAGACCAAAAGATGGACTGATGACCTGGTAGAGGTCGCGGGAGTCCGCTGGTGGCGGATGGCGAACGAGCGGTCATTGCGGCAGTCCATGGGGGAGGCCTATATCCAGCAGTCAAGTGGTGTTGTGATGATGATATAATTCACTAATTATATCATCATCACACTTCATAAGGATGAAGGGATATCGGGGAGCCGAACAGGCATATCTAGGCTATATCGTTGGATCGCCATCGTCGAATCAGACCTGCGCGATCTTCAAGCAATTAACTGGCGGGAAAAGGCGCATGATCTGGGCTGTTATTCGCTACACGCTTATGCGCTTTCCCCACCATTCACGCCTAACGCAACTAGAACTCTGTCTTCGCTTAGTTACTAGAATAGAATAGAATAGAATAAAATAGTTTATTGCATATCACTGGAATTAACACATAAGTAGGTATACATGTGACACCCTGCAAGGGCACAGCAATATCAGAGCCTAACTAATTATTATAAGTAATTATACAAAGCTAATAAAATATTATTAACACAAAACACACGGTAACATTTTTCACTTGCCGACATTATTAAAGTATTCCTTTTAACTATAAAAACATTTGTTTACTAGGAACAATTTCAATTGGTTGTTAAACAGTTTTGGATTTTCTAGATTTTTTATATCATTAGGAAGGTGATTATACATTTTAATAGTCATATGATGGGTCATCAGTCATAATAGTCATAGTTTTAATTTACTAGAAGTAAATGGCGAAGAAAATGGCCGTATTAGTTGGTTGAGGTTGCGATTATTTCTTTTAATTTGAGTTGTTGCTTGCGGTGAATATAAATTTAAGTGTTTCCTAACAAATTTACTAGATTCGAAAATATACATGGAAGTAACAGTTAGTATTTTATGTTTGATAGAGTAAGGTTTGCATGACTCCATTTGGTCTATATTAACTAAAATTCTAATACTACGCATCGGGTTGCCAAGATATATTTGTGGATGACGGTTAAGGTGAGCTTAAAACAATTTATATAATAGCGGGGCTAGGCAAGTGGCGATCACACATGACAGTCCAAAACTTGCTTTGGGTAGGAAGAGCATTTGGATAAAAATATTAAATTAAGATTTTAATAAAAATTTACAAATTTACGTCTTTTTTTTATTTGTGGACGTCTTTCGGCTGATATGATAATAAATATGATGTTGGTGATGGTTAAAATTTATTTTATTTTGAGGTTTAAGTTGAATTTGAGTCCGAAACGAATCTGAGACGAATGTCACTTGATTTACAGTAAAATTGATTTTGGATTTTCTTTGAGTTAAGTTTGAGTTGAGATTGTGTTGAAATTAAATTGGGTTTCAGTTGAGATTGAGTTCGTTATATATACTCAAACTCCTTATCTAGCAATCATAGAATCCGCAACAGGCTTCGTTACCAAACATGCAAAAACGAACAAAAAGGACCGCCCCGGATCGTTACTGGCACGAAAGTTCATAATACTGGTGGCGATGTCACGCTGAATGGCCAAATAAATCTGTTGAGCCAGGAACGATCCAGCAACCCGTACCCCAAAGTCTCGCAGTCTCCACCGCCACTGGCACTAAGTTGTACATTGGCTCCAATGCAGAGTACTTGGTATGTTTCATCCGAGCCGCCGACTCGGTGGCTGACGCCACGGATCTGATGGTGTCGCTCAAATGGGACGGGCCAAACGTAATTAAGAGGCACTGCCCTTCCTGCCATTGAACCAATGTTAGACCAGGCCTTTCTCATCCCTCACCTCAGCGGCTCCAGGACCGGCACAAGGCACGTTAGCCGAAACTAAAGCCCGACAAACCGAGTCATTTCTGGCATGGTGCCATGAGTTTGAGTTGAGTTGAGTTTGAGTTGAGTTTGTGTTGAGTTTGAGTTTAGTGAGTTGAGTTTGTGTTGAGTTTGAGTTTAGTGAGTTGAGTTTGAGTCGAGTTTGAGTTAAGTTTGAGTTGTTTTTGAGTAAAGTTTAATTTGAGTAGAGTTAAAGTTGAAATTCAATTGAGTTTGACTTGACTTTAACCTACCTGGTGAACAGATGGTACACGTTCTGCGCGTCAGGGTTGAACCTCGCCGACTCGGCGATATCGCTCGCCTTTAACCACGTGTCGACCAGGTGTAGCTTATCATCGCCGTCGGCCACATACTGGTAGCGCGGGCCGTGGTCTGACCTGATCACAGGATCTTGGGTGGGCAGAGCTGGGAATAAAACAGTGGTCGGTGGGGTTGCGAAAATAAAATAATGAATTTTCTAATTGTTTAAAAAGAATATTTATCTATACATATATTAAAGCTGAAGAGGGTCGACAGTCTGTACATGGAAGAATTCTAAAAATAACAGAACACGTTTTCAACAGTTTTTATATTTTTTGTGTTTATCTGTTTGTCTGTTTATTTGACCACGCATCACGTGAAAACGGCTGAACAGATTTCGATGCAGACTACTAATCTGTCTAGAAAATTCTCGGCCAGGTTATAAGCACACACAGTTATAGGTACAAAGGGGTTAAAAAAGGGGTTGAACTTTGTATGGGAACTCATTGAATCTATGAGCTAAAGACTTAAAAATTGGCAAGATTTTTTTTTTTTTTTTTACGGGACATTTTACACAAATCGACCTAGTCCCAAACTAAGCAAAGCTTGTACTGTTGGTACTAGACGACGATAAACATACTTAAATAGATAAATAAATACTTAAATCCATAGAAAACATCCATGACTCAGGAACGAATATTCGTGCTCATCACACAAATAAATGCACTTACCGGGATTCGAACCCGGGACCTCTTGCTTCGTAGGCAGGGTCACTACCAACTAGGCTAACCACTCACTTGCTTGTGGCAACCACAGTTGCCAATTTCGCACACCCCTAAATTGATGCTGGCAACTGTGGTTGCCAATCAAAGTATGGGCTGCTTTGATGATGAAAAATTAGATGCAGTTTAGGCTACCTTTTTTAAAATCCGAAATCAAGTGAGTGGATATAGCGGTCGTCGAACTGACTTGACTGGACAGTAAAAAATTAGCAAAATATAGATAAAACGTGAAAAAATGCGAGATGAAAAATGGTGCTAGGCGGCTAGACTATATATTACCAAAACTGGTTGATATCTCCACCGATAGTAACTGTTAGACATTAGAGACCTAACTATATTGGAACTTCAGTCGCTGAAGATGTCGCTGTTGATATTAAAACCAGCAACCTTGATCTTTGCCTTCCTATATTTCCTATGAAATCACAGGTCATCTAAAGTTGGTAGATGTCCCAGTTTCGATTGCAGAAAGTTAAAAGAATCTAACTGTATACGATTTTACAACAGTACCCCAAGATGTATGGGGTCTTCCTAATAATTCATTGAAAGAAGAGGTATATAAAAAAAAGCTCTTTTGAATAGAATATCGAAGAATTTATGGAAGGCAGAGAAACATGGACGACCGGTTAGCCTAGTGGGTAGTGACGCTGCCTACGAAGCTGAAGGTCCTGGGTTTGAATCCCGGTAAGGACAAATATTTGTGTGATGAGCATGAATATTTGTTTCTGAGTCTTGGATGTTTTCTATGTATTTAAGTATTTATTAAATATATCGTCATCTAGTACCCGTAACACAAGCCTTATTGAGCTTACTATGGGGCTAGTGCGATTTGTGTAAGCTTGTCCCCTTAAAAAAAAACTTCATAAATCCTTTGGTCTCAAAAACCGCGGTAAGGTAAACTTCCAAGTGCTGGAATCTGTACTAGTATACCGCGTGGGCACTCTATGTCAAAGCAATATGGGTTAAATTCGAACTAAGAAGATTTTTCTTCATTCGAGTTTAAGCCATGTCACTTTGACATAGAGTGCCCATGCCATATAACTATTAATACAGCGTCGAGCACTCGGATGTTTACCCTAACTTTGCTATAGGTCGACCGTTTAACTCAGTCCTCGCTAGGGGTACGCGGCGTGCAGGCACCGGGCTTTGCCTCCCGCAAACGCCGGACGCGACGTGCGCGTGCGCATTTATAATTATTAGTATGGATATACTGTTTATGAAATACCTGCGACCACGGCTAAACTAGCAACGAACAACACGGCTGTTTTGACCATCTTGAAGACAACACTGACATTTGGTAGTTACCAAATTATTTGCTAATTACGAGTACTTACTTGAAGATAAGATTATATCAGGAACTAACTAATTATTTTGCTTACCTACGTATTAGCATTTAAGGCGAATGTATACTACTTAGATACACAGTGGTTTAACAATATTTATATGAAATCGCAATAATCACACGGATTATTAAATTTAATCCTCCTGATTCACTGTTTCCACAGAGTTGACTCACTGTTTACTATTACACACAGTGGGTCCATTTCAACTTTTTACAAAAATTAATATAATTCGAAATTTATCATATGTGCTTAAATTACTTCTGAAAACATAATGTACCCGAATATCAGATCTTTGTTTCGTCCGAGTTTGACAGCCTTAGCTTGTATAGTTTCTGAGCTGCATGCCTCTGTAAAAAGGTTTGGACCCACTTTTGGCACAACGAACCTACCCCTAAAAAACACTAGCTCACTTATCTAAACTTTTTTGCTCTTCGTCCTCGTGTGGAGATTGCGAACATCATTCTTCGTGGATTTTGCCGACTAGCCGACTAATCGGTGCTGAGGTGGCCGACTATTCGCCGACTATAGCTGTGGCGAGATAGTCGGCTTTCCAGACTACGAGTCTCGTAGACGAGTAGTTCGCGAATAGTCGGTACATCTCCAATCGGCATTAAATGGGCAAGGACTTTTTCAAGATTGTAAACGATAATGCTAAATACGTAAGTACATAATGTTTTACATCAATATATTTATTTTGCCCCCGTGTGATGTCGGGTTAGAATTTCACCACCCCCTTTCTTCCCGTGGGTGTCATAAAAGTCGACTAAGGGACCAGGGTTGAAGTGTGTTGTGGGCAATGGGCTAGCAACCTATCACTGCAATATCACATTTTGTCGATCTTTTATACCCACATTCATGCTAAAAGTGGCGCTGGATCATACGTTTCATGTGCTCTGCCTACCCCTTTTGGGAATAAAGGCGTGAATGTATGTATGTATGTATGTATCAATATATTTTTTTAAACATCCAATGAAATGTTGGCGTTGTGTTTTTTTATAATCAGCTTCGAAGTATCGTTTCGGGCGTGGTGAAACAAAAGATCCGTAATGGAATTTCATGCAAAGGGACCTTCTTTTGGTTCAATATCAATTCGTAAGGCGTTCAGCCATAAAAAAAAATTTGGAGTTGCATTCTTAATTTTGTTAAAAGGGATTCCTGGGCCCTATTTCACCACCTTGACAATTGTCACCTGACAATGACAATTTCACGAACATTGATGGGTCAATAAGATGTCCAGCAACCAACTTTACCTGTCGACGCAGCCATGTAAAGCGAATTGTCATTGTCAGGCGACAATTGTCGATTTGGTGAAATAGAGGCCTGGCCTCTGTAGTACCTATTGTAATAACTTTTTGCAAATAGGTAACCGTCGAAATATCACATTAAAGAGCGTAGCCGTGTTTGCATGTAAAAGCGGCCCTTTCACCAAATGTTTACTGTATTTTTGTTAAAAGAGCCCTCATGATAATTATTATTTCCTGTAAGTTTCAGCTTCTTATCTATGTTATTTTCTGAGATATATTATATTATTTTTAAACATTTTATAAAAAAAGAAAACAACCCACAATTGCAAATTACGTAAACTTTTGGTACAGTGATCTATATAAAGAGCCTCACATATTCTTTAAATAATATTTAATATTGCCAAAAAAGTCTTGGATGAATGTAGGAAATAAATCTTCAGTATTTTTTTCTTGCTTTCTAGAAGAGCGATACCGACAGTTCTTTGTAAGGAGATTGCTTATAATAAAGAGCTACAATATACATTTTTTCCAAAATAATCCAGTTGGTACTTCATACTAGAAAATGGAAAACCACGATTCTCAGAGGTACATTTTGCTCGTCCGGGCCGAAATTCGTATGTAAACAAAATTATAATAAATTGGTATTTTTTGTAGGATCTTTTACGTCTATGCCTAGGTGTTGCACCTAAGATCGAAGCCTTGTCATTAGTTGTTTAATATGTATGTTTTTTCAAAGCCCTGTTCTCAAATGACCACAACGCGTCCACGCGCTTTCTTAGTTTACGAAATAGTTTAATTAAACTTTAAAAGAGTACAGAGATTTGTTCATTTTTATCGCATTTTAAATAAAGGAATGGTTTACTTAAGACATATTAAAAATACAAGATAATACATAACATTTTCTTTAACAAAATAATGAATGAAAGTCTTGTCCAGCCTAAAGGAATAATTGCCTGCACCGCTTACAATCGCGGGCGCACAGCCCTAGTCAAAGCTATCTAGCACATCACTATACTTAGCGCAGGCCGTGAGCCATCAGTTGTGCCAAGGTGCTCGATGAGTGCGGACGTATTTGTGGCAGTGATGTCGCGGGACTGCACATAAGTATCTAATTGCCTCGATTTTGCTTTTCGAAATATCTAATTCATGTTGTCATGTTTAATGATTCATCTGTTTTCGTCAAAGGTTACAGCTTAATATACTTAAAGAAAGCTGAATTGTGGGCTTCGCTGGTTCTGATCTATATATTTAAGCTATCTCTTGGTTTCGCAGCTGTTTTTCTACGAAAATGTCTTTCTTGTTGCAAGTTTAGGGCCGTGGAAGAAAAGATTATTAATTTGAATTGAATAATAACATTTTAATTTAACTACACTTGGAAGCAAGTATACGTCCGTTCTAAATCTAAAAGGGTAGCGGGGGAATTGCCATAACAAAAATATCATAGTGTTGCTACATTATAATTAGTATTCGATTTAATATTATATCGATTCACATAAACGATTATTTGTTATTGATTTTTGTATAGAAAATGATTACAAAATCAACACGCTCCCTCAAAAATTAATCTCCTTTTTACAAAATTGAAATAATTATCTTAGTTAGACAATATATTACTTCCAAGTGCACCCTGGGGAAAAATACAATGTGATCCAACATTCGTTGCGAGGATTAGGGAAACCCAGGAAAACCTAATCAGATCACTTAGACAAGATTAATATTATGATTTTAAGAGAGATTTATATAATCATAATTATGTAAAATATAATCATAACCTACAATCATGAAACATTTCAATAATCTCAAAAACTTATTCAAGACCCAATTCACTTCTCATCTTTTGAAAAATGATTGCAGGTAACGGCTTCGTCAACATATCAGCCAACTGGTCACCTGGAACTTGTTCCCTTGAAAAATGGTATTTGATGTCAATATGCTTTGACCTCTTATGACAAGTTGGGTTGTTGGCTATGCTTATGCAACCGTTATTGTCTTCATAAATAACAATTGGGTCAGTAATTTTCAAATTAATGCTATTTGCTAGAGACTTAAGCCACAGGGCTTCTTTAACTGCTTCATACAAAGCCATATATTCAGCCTCAGTGGACGACGCGGCCACTGAAGCCTGTCTCTTTGTACACCAAGTAATTGTGCACCGCCCAAATAATTTAAATACATAACCAGTAGTACTGTTCCTGTCACTACTATCACTGCCTCCCCAATCAGAGTCAGCATACCCACTTAAAAAGGTTATCATAGCTCCCTCTTTTGTAGGTTAATTTTAAATCCATGGTACCTTTTAAATACCTAAGAACTCTTTTTAGACATTGCCACAATTCTTGGTTATTGTTATTTGTGTACCGACTCAGAATATTTACTGAGGCACTCAAATCAGGCCGAGTACACAGCATAAGATACATTAAACATCCGATAAGGTTACGACATGGGGCATCATGGTTAGTTTTGAGTTTAATGCCTCAAAATTTAGTTTGGCTTCAGTGGGGGTAGACACGGGATTACATTCACTCATATTAAATTTACTAAGTATTGTCTGAATGTAAATACTTTGATCTAACGTAATCGTATCCCTCTCTCTGGTCACTTTTATACCGAGAAAAAATTGGATATCATTCAGATCTGTCATTTCGAACTTGGTCTTTAAATAATTTTTAAAATTATTCATTGTTTGAATGTCAGCACATGCTATTACCAAATCGTCAACATATAGCACTATGTATATATTCTTGCTAATATGCCCTTTATCTAAAATATATATACATCTGTCAACTGCCGAATTTTGAAAACCTTTTTCTTTGAGTGATTGTTCGAAACCTTCAAACCAACACCTGGCAGCCTGTTTTAGCCCATACAAAGCTTTGTTAAGTTTGCATACATAATCTTTATTATTCAAAATACCATCTGGAACTTTCATAATTATTTCTTCTTTTAAGACACCATTTAAAAATGCTGTCTTAACGTCCATGTGGTAAATCAACAAATTATACTGGTTGGCAAAGCTAAATATAAATCGAAAACTAGCTATTCTAGCAACTGGCGCAAACGTCTCATTATAATCAGTAAGATACTCTTGGCTAAAACCTCTGGCTACAAGACGTGCCTTGTATCGTAAAGGTTTTCCAAATCCGTCACTTTTAATTGTAAAAATCCACTTACAATCAACTACATTTTTATTTTTCGGTCTTGGTACTAAAGTCCATGTGTTATTTATTTTAAGTGAGTTTAATTCATCCCTAACTGCCTTCTTCCACTGCGGCCTATCATCAAGAGTTTTAATATCATTAAATGATTGAGGTACTTTACTAGTACTAGTGATTGACAGTACACTATACAAATAATCGTCATCATTTTCTTTATATGATACAGGAGTACGGCCCTTAAGTCTGTCACTCCTCCTAGGTGCGCCTAGGTTTGATTCTTCATTATTTACAGGTAACGTATCAGAGTAAATCTCAGGTTCAAGTGGCTCATTGCAATCTAATCTGCGAATTTTAATTGGACTGCCTTCTTCATCAACTTTTGTGTTCGTTGATTTACGGTCGTTTGAAACTTGAGACTTTGAGGACACTGATTTTGGCACAGGGGCACGATCAGTTTTGTCCTGGGAATATTCCATTAAACTCCCTTCAGGCTTCGATGACGGCCTGGACATAAGAAAATTCGTCTCATCAACAACAACATTCCTGACAGTTATACATTTTTCGCAATCTGTGTTCCATACCTTATAACCGTTTGGCTCGTAGCCTACTAATATACCCTTCCGCGATTTGTCATCAAATTTCGTTTTACAGGTTTTATTATGTACGTACACAGTTGAGCCAAATACTTTAAGGGTTTTAATGCTAGGTTTTTTATTATGCCACATTTGATACGGTGTTTTAACCTGTTTTAAAGCCCTTGTTGGTGTTATATTGATTAAGTGAACTGCAGTTTGCCCTGCTTCACCCCACAAGCATTTATTCAATTTAGCACCAGTCAACATAGTACGAGCCTTTTCGGTAACCGTTCTTACCATCCGTTCTGATACACCATTTAATTGTGGAGTCCTCGGTACTGTTAAATGATAAGTTATACCCTTTTCTACACAGTATTTTTTCATGTTGGTAGATAAATATTCTCCACCGTTGTCACAGTATAAATTGACTAATTTAAGATTAAATTTTGCTTCGCTTTTTGCAACAAAATCCTTGAATGCTGAGAACACATCTGATTTATACGTTAGTGTATATACAACACAATAATGTGTAAACTGATCAACAAATAACACAAAATAATTTTTGTTGTCAGCCGTGGGAGGCGTAATTGGGCCACAGACATCGCTATGCACAATATACAATGGCCGTTTAACATAACTTTTGTCTTTGGATTTATTAAATGGTAGACGCGTCTGTTTTCCATTTATGCAAGCCTCGCACAAGTTATCAATCGGAATAACCTTATGAATTTGTTGTATGTCTTCAATCATGTTATTCGCTTTTAATTCAAGGAATTTACTCTTGCTGATATGGCCTAAACGTTCGTGCCATAATTTGTAAGTATCGCTGCTGCTTTGACATACTTGGGAAACAGACTGATTTAATTTAGCTGGTAAATTAAAATCTAGAACAATCAAATTGCGTAAAGATTTACCTGTCATGATGACTTGACCTTCATTTGTGATGCACGCCCCTTGCTGATCAAATATAACGGTCAGCCCAGCCTGCTGCATCTTGGAGACTGACAGCAGATTATATGGCACCTCACGGCTGAAGAGTACATTCTCCAAGACACCAGGGACGCCGGCATTGCTGATGACATTGATATGACCTCGTTTTGTGGCTGAAATAAATTCACCATTTTTAGCAATAGAAATTTTGACAGTTGTGTTTAGATTCTCATAAGCAATAAAAAGATCATCCCTGTTTATTATGTGATCTGATGCTCCCGAATCCAACAGAAATGACTCTTAGCGTCATTTTCTTGCTGGTAATCGCCGGTCATAAATGCAAATCCTGAAAAATCGTCTGAAGTCGATCCTTGATTTATTTCAACTGTTTGAATTGTTCTCGTCCTGTCCGGTGTATATTTCTGGGTGTTTGTCCTCTTGAAATAATAACAATCCCTCTTAGTATGTCCCTTGCGACCACAGTGATGGCATTTTATAAAATTTGATTTGGATTTTCCTTTGTATTTTTTATTGTTTTGCTGTGGGTAATTATAAGCTGGTTTTTCATCACAACATTTTCGTTTTCTACTAGTTTCGCCTTTGTGTTCAACATGTAGCACTTTTACGCTCGTATCACAGCCCTCATTTTTCAATTTAACGTCGTGATCTAACAGCCTTGTTTTGACAAAAACCAAAGTTAAATTATCCTCTGATAAAGTTTCTATGGCCGTGATGACATCATCATAAGTTACTGGTAGTGTAAGTAACAAGTGGGCAACTTTATCCGTCTCGTCCAATCTTGCCCCAGCTGCCGCCAGTTCCGTGATTAGATCATCGAATATAGTGAAATGTTTTACAAGCGACATATCACCTTGTAGCTTTAAACCTAACAGTTTTTTCTTAAAGCTAATTGAGTTGCAAGGCTTTTTCGTTCGTATAACAAATCAAGATTTTTGAACACTTCTTTCGCGGTAATTGTGTCATTTACAAATCCAATAAAAGAATCTGACAAATACTCAACCAACATGTTCTTCGCGACTCGATTATTATAATCCCATTCCTCACTTCGATTCTCTGGAATTTCTTCGTCAACGACATGAATCACATCCAATTCGCTGAGTAACGATAGTATTCGAAATTTCCAAATTTCGAATACTGAACATTTCTTTTCACCATCAAAAGGTCTAATGTTCCGTTTTGGTTTAAACTTGTCCATTGTACCAGATTTCAAAATGTATTTTTACAACGGTACTTTTCACTGTTACTATACTTACAATGTTTACAATTTTAACAAACTTATATTTACAGTTTTACTATAACTAAATAACACTGGGCACCATAACCTGTTGCAAGTTTAGGGCCGTGGAAGAAAAGATTATTAATTTGAATTGAATTATAACATTTTAATTTAACTACACTTGGAAGCAAGTATACGTCCGTTCTAAATCTAAAAGGGTAGCGGGGGAATTGCCATAACAAAAATATCATAGTGTTGCTACATTATAATTAGTATTCGATTTAATATTATATCGATTCACATAAACGATTATTTGTTATTGATTTTTGTATAGAAAATGATTACAAAATGAACATTTCTCTCTAAGAGACGACGCTAATTGCCAGGATTTTTGTAATTGCCATCGTGCGAAACGTTTATTGCTAAGTATTGATTTAGTGTATAATATTACAATTATAGGTATAGAATTAAATGTAACCTACAAACTTATATAAAATATAATTTTCTTTAAATTTTATCACAACTACGAGTATAACTAAAATGGTCTTGCCACGCTCTATTCAATAAATTATTAAAATTATTATTAAGCGAGACCTGAGGCCAAGTGCCGAGCGGTGAGGCAAGAGAGGCCGAAGGCCGAGCTTTTCAATAGAATTAAAGGCCTAAAGCAATCCTTCAGAGAACGGTCTAAATGCGAGCCCAACGGCCTAAGGCCCGATCCCCCATGGACAATCGTTATCTCCGAGTAACTTGCAACCAAAACCTCTGAGGACCGAAGTTCTGAAGGTAAACGGGGAGGCAAGCGGAGCCGGAGGCTGAGATTTTCGTAGGAATGACAGGCCCTAAGCATGCTTTTGGACAGAGGTCGCTATGTGAGCTCGGTGGCTGAAGGCCCGTGGGCTGAAGTGCCCCCACGGACATTTACTATCCCCAGATGTCTTGCATGCGAAACCGGAGAGCAAAGTCCAGAAGGTGAGTGGCCAGGCGTCTTTTCGTAACAATGAAAGATCCAAATCAAACCCTAAGAAAGCACTCGAGGGCTGAAGCCGAGGTCACAGCATCCCTTTATAAGAGCGCTCTGGATGCGAGCCGCTACGCCACTCATTATCTTCGGGTGAGCTTTTCGTAGGAATGAAAGGCCTATAGCATGCTTTTAGAGACCGCTACTTAGGCGAGCTCGAGGGCCGAAAACCCGAAGGCAAGCCCCCACAGTTACTTACAATCCCTAGGTGTCTTTGCAAGCGAAACCTCTGGCCAAAGTACCGAAGATGAGCGGCGAGGCAAGCGAGCCCTCCCGGACACTATCCCGTAGGTGAGTGGCGAGGCAAGCGAGGCCAAATGCCGTGCTTTTCGTTGAAGTGGAAGACTCGAAGCATTCCTTCAAAAACCGCTCTTAATGCGCCCCCATGGAAGGATACTCATTATCTCCCGGTGTCTTGCAAGTGAAACCTGAGGGCGAGCCCCCACGTACACTTACTATCCCCAGGTGTGTTACAAGCGAAATTCCAGGCCAAGTTCCGAAGGTGAGTGGCGAGGCAAGCAAGGCGTTTTCGTTGGAATGTAAGGCCCAAAGCAACCTTTCTGAGAACGCTCTCAATGCGAGCAATGACCCCTAAGGACATCAGTCATTATCTTCCGGTGTCTTGCAAGCGAAACTTGAGAGCCAAAACCCCGAAGGTAAACGGGGAGATAAGCAAAAAAGAAGCGAAGCGAAGGCAGAGGTTTTCGTAGGAATAAAAGGCCCAAATAATCCCTTTAGGGGGCGCTCCTTATGCGCTCCCAATAATATTTCAGAAAATCACGGGAGTTTTCTACATAAAAAAATCATACCATGGATACTCCATTCTCCGCGGCATGCCGTTTTGTCCAAATTGTAAAGCCACATCCCTTGACGTTGGTGAACTATGATAATTCGAGATAAGTATTCAACTCAACCATCAAACAACTTTAGATGACCTCTGATTTCATAGAAAATAGGAAGGCAGAGGTCAAGGTTGCTGGTTTTTCAATATAGGTAAATAGCGACGTCGTCAGTGACTGAAGTTCCAATAAAATTACGTCTCTTATATCTAATATAGTTACTATGGGGGAGAGATATCAACCAGTTTTGGTTAATATGTAGTGTTTAGCCACCTACCACTATTTTACATCCCGGGTTTTTTCACGTCTCATCTATATTTTTCTAAAAGTTTGAATAGGGTTCTTTTTAGTTTCTAGTCAAGTATATGCTTGTCAATTTTCAAGTCATAGATTTAGTTCCCGTACAAAGTTCAACCCCATTTTTTAACCCCTTTGCACCATTATCTTTATAATTCTTATACCCTATATTTTGGCCGGGAATTTTCTCGACATATTAGTAAAATTTGCATCAAAATCCGTTCAGCCGTTTTCACGTCAACCGCGTACAAACAAACAGACAAACAGATAAAAATTCTAAAAACTTTTGTATCGTGTTTTGTTATCGATTCTAAGTATCCCCAGCAAACTTTTTTTCGAATATCTTCCATGTACATACAGACTTTCGACCGTCTTCAGCTTTATTATATGTATAGATTGCTTTATCCCACAGGGTATCATATTGTAATCCCTTTCTGTAATATAATCCTAATCGTCTACAAATTTGAATGTAAATTATCCGATAGAAATGGGAGTTGGTACTATTCATGGACGTTTGACATGATCTTTGTCGAGCATAATACTCAAGCCCTCCATGGTTTCAGCAGAATGAGTTGAGCAGCCTCAAGGCCTCGAGCGGCCAGGCAACAATGAAAGGTCCAAATCAAGCCTTAAGACTATTAGTGCCAAGAATCGCTACGCGCTACGCTCGTAGCCGATCCCATGGATTTCCTCGTATTTAGCGGAAAGCGGCTTCGGCGTAGGCGCCCGCTAAGCGAGTTCCTGGCAGTGAAAGTGTTAAGAAAGCGCTCGGGGGCTGAAGACCACTTAATATCCCCAGGAGGCAGCGGGGTCAAAGGCTGTACGTTCGTTGGAATGAAAGGCCTCTCATCTCACTTAATGATATATAAATAAAACTTCACTAAGTTAGGTATATAAATACAAACGTTGTTGTTATTTCCAGTAACACAGTAGAAGAATTCCGAGCATTCGGGGCCTTGACGTGATGCGCTGAGATGCACAGGAGACGTGATGAATCTAAAATGAACGGTGCATTCCGTTCTTTTTTAGGGTTCCGTAGTAGACTAGGAACCCTTATAGTTTCGCTTTGTCTGTCCGTCCGTCCGCGGATAATCTCAGTAACCTTTTTGGTCACATTTCGATAACGAAATGTCATCAAATAAGCCATTCCCGAATAGTTGTAGTTGCAACTCTTTTTCTCGTGCGCGGAAGGCATAAGCGTGTCTCTGTCAAGGGGGCGTGATCGACTCGAATCAAGGCATCCCCTTAATATAGAATAACAACAAAACAATATTAATAATCCGTAAATAGACGTAGCAATCGACCCGGGTACGATTTATCACGTGCTTATCTAAAAGTAAATGATTAGTAATAAAATCGGATCTCAATACAGAAAATGCCCAAATTGGTAATTATTAAACAGATTGCATTTTCACATTTATAAGTACGAGTAAGTAGGAGCTATTTTACAAGCTTTTATTATCTTGCAACAATGTACCTAATATGTAACTACGTTTGTTCGGGTCGAACTTCCAACTCAATTTTTAAGCAGATATCTTCAACCGATTGAGCTATAATTTTGGGTATAAGTATAGTTTGGATGACAATTCAATATTATGGTAACATGGAGCTGAACTGATGATGGAGACAAAGGTGGCCAAGGGAATTCAGGACGGAACAGACAGAACCCCGTTGAGTTGAGGCTCGTTAGAATCGTCTCAACGAGTAGTTTTATTTTCAACAAAGGTTTTAAATTTAGTGTTCGTTTCCCCCTTTTAAGTTAAACACTTGTCTTAGGAGGAAACGCTCTTTCATACAGGTGGTAACTGCATGTTAAAAATAAGACTAAACATAGTTTGTTTTCAGCTTACTACTAAATAACAGTTTCTATCTTATTACTATACTTAGATTGGCTTCCGTTGTTATTAAGGTTACACATTAATTAAGTGAACTTAGATTAATTTAATCTAAATGAATGAAATGATTGAATGGAGGTGCAAATATACTTATAATTACGAGTTAGCGACTAACTGGGACGATATCGAATCACTTATGACTAACTGTTAGTCATAAGTGATTCGATATCGTCGTAATTTTGGCATTTAAGCCAGTTAGAAATAAGTTTTTACATTCTCTGTAGGTTGTGCTGTAAATTTTAGTTTTCCTATTTATTTTATTATAAAGATTTACAGATGCTACTTTAAATTTTCGTTTAGCAAAATTAGTCCTAGCTCTTGATAATTGCTTTATTACTTCATAGGGATTACGTTTTTGTATTATATAGTGATCTCGTTATAGATTTTTATGAATTTTCAGAATACAATTTAGGATAAATAACTTTCTTATTGTAACTCTGGCATATCCGAGTTCGTAAAGAAATTGACGATAAGATACGACCGGTTATTGAAGGAAAAGCGCACTCAGTTCTATTCCGACCAGATTCGTTGCGACCCTAATAAGTCAAAACTAATGTGGAAAGTCGTTAACGCGGAGTTAGGTCGGGGTTCGCGTGATCGTATTGACTTCACGGATCGAATAAAAACTCCAGCGGGGCACCGTATCCTACCAAGAAAGACCTAGTAAATGCATTGAATTCGGAATTTATAGATGCGGCAAGCAAGTGCGGCGCTCCGGCGGTAAACCGGCGACCTGCGCTCGCGGCCGGATCGGGAGCGAGCGACGTATCCCATTCACACCCACGGAAATTGTAAATTTTTTAAAGTATCATATTGCGTCCAAAACTAACACGGACTATTACGGTATATCGGCAACCTTATTAAAATCCGTTGCAATGCCGTTAGCTACGACTATGTCTTGCATGTGCAGTGCAAGCATTAGACAAGGTACTTACCCCACTGATCTTAAAAAAGTTAAGATAAGCCCACTGTACAAAGGCTAAGGTAACCGAGCCGACGAAAAATCATATCGGCCAATATCACTTGTGCCGGCTATTATTAAAATATTAGAGGTGGGTCTAAACAATAGAACCCTTAGATTTATGTCTAGTGCGGGAAGTGGTGTGGCGTGTGCTGAGCACGCGCGAAGCAGGCCTGCGGGTAGCACTTCTATGCTGCGACTTGTCGCGCGCGTTTGACACCGCCGACCACAACCTTATCGCGGATAAGCTCCAGTTCCACGGAATCCAAGGACCAGCACTATCTCTAGTCACTTCTTTCATGTCCAACAGGAGTCAAGTGGTAGTGGGCGATGCAGGGCTCGTCATATCCGCAGAGTTGGAAAATAAACTCGGGGTTCCGCAGGGGTCGTGCCTGTCGAACACACTTTTCAGCCTTTTATTAAATGACCTGCCCACGACTGTCAGGGGCGCCGAAATATACATGTGTGCAGATGACGTCGCTGTGGTAATAGCGGCTCCCTCTGACTCCTCACTGGAGCATACGCTGAACGAAGTAGTCCACCAACTAAGAGTGGTTTGCAGCGAACGGACTTGCGCTGAACAAAGACAAGACTTGCTTCATAACATTTATCTTAAACGGTAAAGAGCAGGGAAGGGTGAAGGTTAGCGCCAGTGATACGGCATTGAAACAGGTACGTACAACAAACTGTTGGGTTTTCTGATCGATAGTTCACTCACCTGGGACAGCCATATTGATGAACTAAGCTCCAAGCTCGGGCGAACGTGTTTTGCACTGGGCAGACTGGCCAACACCGCAACGCGCAGCGTGGTGCGGTCCTGTTACATCGCGATTGTACACAGCCTACTCACGTACGGGACAGAGATGTGGGCCCGCGCGGCCGATTCTCAGCGCGCATTCGTAATGCAAAAGCGAGCACTACGCGCAATGGTAGGTGCACCCAGTGACACTTCATGCAGGAGTTTATTTAAAGACTTCGGAATCTTGACACTCCCGAGCGAGCTCGTGTATCAGGTGGCCGTATTCACTCACACGAATATGCATATATTCCAACGACAGGGTATAAATGAAACCCATGCCCTTCGTAGTAATAAGTATGACTACCGCCTTATCACTCCTAAGCACAAACTGACAAAGTCTGCAAGATGCAGCCTACATAATGGGTCCATCCATCTATAATAGACTGCCCACAACGGTCAGAAATGCAACTTCCACGGCCGCGTTATGGCTCCTCTACATGATGGCCCATCCTAATGGCCCACTAGGATGGGCCAGCGTGTGGAGAGGGTAGTGGTGTCAGATGGCTTATGGCGCGGCGGTGTCTTTCTCCGTCTAACGCATAGTTGCGTCCTGTACGATGGGTCGTGATGGCTAGCAGGCTTTCAAGCAGAAGCTACGCAAGTGGCTACTATTTATTTATTTTTTATTATTATTATTTATTTATTTATTAACAACTAAAATTAGACATGAATAGTAAGATACATTGCTCCACAAAACTACATCAATAGTTTGACTGTGGGGTCAAAATTACAGTCTCTTTTCTCTTTAACATAATATAGTAGGTAGTGTCTTAAATATCTACAATGTATAGGTATTCTACATTATTTTATATTACTATTAAAAAAAATTACTAGGTGTAAATCTGTACAGTGTCGACGAGTTTCTTAAACTACCGTGCACATAACTAATGTAATGACCTAATTAATTATTATTGTTATTTTATTACTGTTTACATTAACCATTTTACTTGTAACTATGGGGTTATCAATAAAGTATTGTATTGTATTGCATGGTATATGGAGCGTACAGCTCGTTTCTGTAGCACGAATCAATCAATTACCTACTCGATAAAAATATAATTTTAATGCGTTTATAACGCATTTAGTTTTGCTCCAAGCATCTACTCGTACGATTCATTTAATCAAAGATTAAGATAACCGTCTATTATATCATGATTCATAATATTATCTAAGTTAGGTGGTCTTGATTATCTGATAGAGGTATTTATATATTATAAGGTTAATCTTAACTTGGCATATCGAGTTAGTCTCTCTTCCTGAAAACATGAAACTGATAGTGGGTATCTTGGGTATCGTAGCTGCATCAGCAGGTAATTCATATCTATTTTATTTAGAAGTATTCCTGGCATGTAATAAAAGCGCCGGATGCCATATAAAGTGCATGCTCCTTTTACGCTTTGAAATCTAACTGCCTACGCTGCTCCTCAATAGCAATGCTCCGCGAAGAGGTTATCCGAACTAAAATTCTAAAACATTAAAGTGTCAAGAACTCACTGTACACAGGCGTGCAACTTTACGAAGGTGTAAGATTCCCGCGTGCGCGTGTTGATCTCAATCGACGTCAACACTTTCCCAATTATTCCTTAACTGTTTGGAAAATCCGAATAATAGTTTTAAGAAACATGTTAAATTAACAAAAATAAAAAAACTAAACTACTTATAAAATAAAATAACTTACACATATATAGCATATCAGCAGATTTTCCGGTCTCTGGTCCCATCTAATATACTATAAAGCCGGGAAGACACATGCTTATAGCTGGTACGCTTGCATAACATTTATTGGCAAGTGTATACACTTAATAGAATGCCTGTATGCCGGAAGCAAGTAGATCGCAAGGCGTTTGATTTTCTGGCATGCAAAATTAGGAGGGGCCGAGGGGGACTGCAAAACCGGCTCGTGTGAACGTATGTGACAGGTTTTGGCATGCCGGGTTGCATGTAAAATCTGTAATTGCATGGATGCAAATGTAATCACTGTGCGCCAGTTACTACTACGTGCCCTTAAGTAGTATGCACGCTACTGTTCTGTTTTACAGGCACATTTTTTAGGCATGTCTATCTCCGGGATGAAATAGGGGTGGAAGTTTATATGGATCTACGATATAAACGAGTCCCACGCGGACGGAGTCTCAGGCAGAAGCTTGTGAAAAATAAAATAAACAATTAGGTGCAGCTGAGGCGAAAATTATAAACCATTATTAAATAAAACAGCTGATAAAGTACGTATGTAGCTAGGGAGTTTTTGCCTGATGACCTGGTAAAGGTCGCGGGAATCCGCTGGATGCGGGTGGCGCAGGACCAGTCATTGTGGCGCTCTTTAGGGGAGACTTTTGTCTAGCAGTGGACATCTTTCGGCTGATATGATGATAATGAAGTTCTGAGAACTTTCCATAGAAGAACTTTCGCAACTTTAGAAACTGCGCCACAGTGTATTGCTACCATGTGTAAAATTATCCCTTAATATTTATATTATATTCTTTATATCCCCAGCTATGGCCACCGTTGACCCGGTGATCAGCAAGATGGGCGACCAGCGCTACATGCCGATGCATGGTGGCGACGGCGTCGTCCACATGGTCGACACGTGGCTAAAGGCGAGCGACATCGCCGAATCGGCGAGGTTCCAGCCAGACACACATAACGTGTACCATCTGTTCACCAGGTACTTAAGCTCTCATCATCCTATCAGCCGAAAGACGTCCACTGCTGAACATAGACCTCCCCCAAAGAGTGACCGGTTCTGCGCCTCCCGCAGCCAACGGACTCCCGCGACCTTTACTAGGCCATCTGTCCACCAGGCAGGAGGGCATGCCCACGCCACGCCTTCCGGTACGTGGTCGCCTCTCGAGAACCTTTCCGCCCCAACGGCCATCGGTTCTACGTGCTATGTGTTAATTATTAAAATAATAAAATTAACTTAAGCTCTAGCAAACTTCATTTAAAGTTAATTAAACTCAGCTTACATTTGACGAGGAACCGATGCATGGATATGAATATTCCCGTTCCCGGGAATATTCCCCGGCACATCACTACCTACACCTACAGGGCACACCTACTATCGACAACACAGCTAACTGACCATCGGTGCACCTTAAGTGCATTGTAATAAGGTTCTATATAAACACAGGATAGTCAGTTAACAGTGTTGTCGTTTGTACCCACAGAGCGTGTACAGGCATTTTCAGTGAGAATTATAATTTTCAGGCAAAACCCTACAGTAAGCCAACCGATGCTGTTGGGCTCTTCCGGCCTCCTTGGCAGTAGCAACTATAACGCAAACCGGCGTACTATATTCATCATCCATGGTTGGAGTGACAGTGTGCTCGGATATGCGAATAGCGTGCTTATACCAGGTACGTTTGCCTTCATTATCCTTTTTTTCTTCATCGTTGTTTTCATTAAAATCTCAGCAAGATCACTGTCAGGATTCCTTACATTCTTATGGCCATCGTCGGCTTTATAATAGTAAACAACAGCACCAACCCTATCACTGTCATACCGTGATCAATACGAAGCATAATTTCGAATCGATTGACACCTCAATCATCAAAATCAGTCCAGTATCTTAAGCGCTACGGTGGAACATACGTAAATACAAACATAGACCGCTAAAATCATTACCCTACTTTTCGTTGTCAAGTCTTATCCTTTTAATCCGAGGATTAGACCCATTAGATTGTTTTTTGACACAACTCATGATTATTTCCTTATTCAAAAAATGTATAAGGTCAGTCGGGGCAAGTGCGCCACCGGGGTAAGTGCGATTTCATCAAAACATATTGAAATCTACTGATATTTTATTACTATAGACAACTTATATGATCATCATTATCATCATATCAACCAGAAGACGTCAAGTGCCAGACATAGGCTCTGCTATTGCTGTGGCCTTGCAGGGTGTCACATGTGTACCTACTTATGTGTTAATTCCACCCAATCTTTGTAATGTAATATGCAATAAACGATTCTATTCTATTCTATTCTAAAAAATAGGCCTCCCCAAAGAGTGCCACAATGACTGGTCCTGTATGATAGGCGCATTTGCCCCGTTGGTTGCCCCGAATGACCTTAACTGGTTTAGCCTAGTTGCTACTCAGTGCCCCTGTCCGTGCAGCTAACGGTCGTGGCTTCAAATCTTCAAATCCCGGTATAGGAAAGTTCCTGCGAATTTGACGTTTACGAGTCGCGGATGGAATAACGGCAAAACCCCACAGTAAGCCAATCTAATACTGTTCGGTTCTACTGGCATACGGGTTAGCATCAACTTTAATCCTAACCAGCGCACTATATATAGTGTGATATCCATTAGAATATATATTTTAGGTACCAACGATAGCTTTAAGTGCTGTGAACCGTTTTATCGAAAAAAAAAACAATTACCTTTTCTAATGGGAAATTTTAAATTTTTAAAATATTCTCGAGCAGCAATGTACTGCTAATATTTATTTAAAGTTTCAGACAGGCAGAGCTAGTTTCAAATGTCAGTTGGTAGCTTTCTTACCGATACATTGCGCGCCAAATTAATATGCATAAAAAAAAAACTGTTTTCTTTTTTTAACGAGAGATACCTTAACGAGAGATACTTTAGCCTAGTTGGTAGTGACCCCGGCAGCAAGAGGTCCCGGGTTCGAATCCCGGTAGGGGCATTTATTTGTGTGATGAGTACGAATATTTGTTCCCGAGTCATGGGTGTTTTCTATGTATTTAAGTATTTATTTATCTATATAAGTATGTTTATCGTCGTCTAGTACCCATAGTACAAGCTTTGCTTAGTTTGGGACTAGGTCGATTTGTGTAAGATTGTCCCCTTATATTTATTTATTTAACGTTCATTAGGGCTTATACATTCAGCCCTAAAAATATATGTTCTTGTGGAAGTCGCGTGTGACGTGTGTGTACACTGTATTCGTCATCCACGGCTGGACAAATAACATTAGCACAGTCATTGTCATCATAGTTGTAAACAAAATCAATATTATCGTCGTCATCATTAATATTGAGTATCCTACTAATATTATAAATGCGAAAGTTTAGATGTTTGGATGTTTGTTACTCAATCACGCTTAAACGGCTGAACTGATTTGAATGAAATTTTGCACGAAGATCGTTTATAGCCTGGATTAAAATATAGGATAGTTTTTATCTCGGGTCCACGCGGACGAAGTCGCGGGCGGAAGCTAGTATGAGTATATAACCAGCGTGCGTAAAAGGCACTGGTCCTTTGTCAAGAGGGTGAGCGAATCGACAAACAGTATTGTTAAGATAGTGCTCACAACATTTCGGTTCACTTCGATCACGAGTAACTTTTAATTTTAACTTTTAATTGTATTTTAATTTTGTTCATCTTGTAAATTTTTGTAAATGGGTTCTTACCTAAATATTTATTTATTTATTTATATTCGAGTCTGGGATATATCAGTTTCTAATATCCATAACATAAACCCATAATAACCCAAACCACCGCACTATATTCGTCATCCACGGCTGGATCGACAATATGCTCCCCCTGCAACAACATGCTGTCTCCCTGTATCTTTGCGTTTTCTTCTGTTACTGTTTTATTTATTTATTTATTTTATTTAAACTTTATTGCACAATACAAGATATAGTACAAATGGCGGACTTAATGCCATAAGGCATTCTCTACCAGTCAACCATTGGGCAAAACAGAAACATTTGGTGCAGGCATTTAAATTTAAATGAAAACTTAATCCAAGATAAACTTCTATCAAATACATACGAAAAAGAAACATACACATATACTAAATAATGTACACTAATATATATACATTTTACTTACCTTTTGTACCTAGTGAAAAATACTATGTTGACAACTATCCTACGCGCTTATCAGAAAGATACTTGCGTAACTTGCGCTTGAAAGTCAATTTGCTTTGTGCTTGACGAATAGTTAGCGGAAGAGCATTCCAGAGTCGAATTGCCTTTTTTTTCTATGTAAGGTACCTATGTGAGGTGTGTAATAAAGAGTATTTGTATTGTATTGTATACTGGGTAACGTCATTAGCGTGCTTATACCAGGTATCAGTAGCGTTATTATCATAATTATTATCATTAATGTCAGTTTAAACATACCTCCCGTTTTTTTAATTTCGTCGAGCCAGCGCAGCCGAGCAAAGCTGCCAGTCACACCCATGTAGTATTATTAGTAGTAATACGTAGTTAACACTTTATTGAACAAGTAAATAGCAGAAAATACAATAAACAAAAGCATTTGTACAAAGGCAAACTTATCCCTTTAAGCACATATTTTTGGAGTTTGGCAGCCATTGATTCCACTTCCGAATTCCTTCGGACTTTCTAGCTTCCATCTTCTTGTTTTTCAGGGATCCATGCCTTAAAATAGGTCTTTGTTTCAGCTTTCCTAAATGCTGAGGATGTGAACGTGATCTCTGTGGACTGGAGTGTAGGAGCCGGCGCCAACTATTTAGCTGCCATTTTCAACACACACACTTCAGGTATTTAATAATTTCATTCTTATTGACATAGAAGACGTAGAAAATATTTCTTTTTACCTGACTGCCGAAGGAGAGGCGGGTTATGTTATGTATGTATGTGACAATGTCTTATTCTTTGGCACGCCCAGCCTAAAACCGTTTGACGGATTTCGACATATGAGGTATCATTTAAATTCGTCTAAGTTTATCTAATGGTATGGCATACATATTTTTTTTTACCTTTTAAAGTTTGTCACTCTTTATTGGAGATTAAGTACCATAGTTCCAATTTACAAGGGAAAGGGTAGCAAGTATGAATGCAACAACTACCGCGGTATCAAGCTTTTAAGCCATACTATGAAGCTTTATGAGAGAGTGATTGACAGCAGACTGAGATCTCTCTGAGAATCACTATGGCTTCGTACCTGGCTTATCTACCAACGATCTTACGTTTGCACTGAGTGCGATCGATGAGGATTATCGCGCTAAAAATCGGTCACTATTCGTTGCGCCAAAATGCAGTCGGGTGTAACATTGTCGCGATATGCCTGGGACTGTTTTTTCAAATCCACACCACACTAGTTCTACATGCAAACATATAAACAATACCATTTTATATTAATACCAGAGATGTATTTGATTGATTAAATTGATTCTTTGCATCTTACATCTTGTTTCTATCTTTTGAGTTATTTGTTTACGCAGTCGAGTTTATTGATTCTTTTAATTAATTAGTTTTATTAACAGCACGTTTTATACAATACAGTGTTGGCTTATAAACAAGAATAGGTGTGCCGGCAGGGCACATTCAATTGTACCGATAAGATATTGTATAAAACGTGTATAAGATTAGCCATAGATTAAGTACGTGCAAGATGTATGAATGATTATGCATGTAGCTACTAGTTTATATACCGTGTGAGAGGATGAATAAATAACTATTGTATAGATAGTACTTCAATCAATCAATCAATCCATCAAGCGTTTATTGCACCATGGTAAACAAATACAGTTTTTACATGTATAAAACACAAAAGTATCTCTTGGACCCTAGAAGGGTGTTGCAAAACCTTAAAAATAAGCCTTATGGAAACTACTTTTATTACTATGCATCAATATTTAAAATGAAATATTTATTTAATATTTATTTTTAAAAGGTTAATGTTCTTATTATGCATAAAATCTAGATTGGTAATTTACAAACTAATGAACTAATTATAGGGAACAGATGATTTTAAACAACTGAATACTGACAACAGCTAAGATATTGCTAAAGCTTGTCATCGAAAAACTCATTCATTGTTAGTAACATTTTTGTGCAAGAAATGATTTCAGTTTCTTGGCATATAAACTGTTTTTTTGTTCCTGCTTAATATAGTATATGAAATGATTGTCAACACTTTACTGCTGCATAGTGAGGGCTGTTGCGAAATATTTGCAAGTTTGAGGTAGGCAGTTTGAGTTTATGTTTGAACCTTTTATTTGTGTACTCCTCGAATAGGTGTGTATTTTTTCTCACAAAACGTACTTCAGAGTGCCTCTCTGAGTGTGGACTGCCATAAACCCCTCTGAGGTGCAGTCCACACTCCCAAATCCCCCATCAACATCGTAATTATTGCCAGGAAGTGGACACGATCCTCAACCATCAACCAGTGCCTGGCAAATTGGTGACCCCAACGTGAACCACCAACCACGGCCCGGCAAAGTAGGTATAGCACAAAATAAAAAGTTACCGTACAAAAGGTCTACTTAATGCTATATGGTCCATGCCAGTCAACCAGTAAGGCAAAGCAGAAAAAAGTTAGGCGGTGCATCTAACGAACTAAAAAAAAATGAAAATAATTGAACGAGAGAGCGAAACATATTCGATTATATTAGATTCTCGTGACATATTATGAGCAGTTTCATTGGTTATATAGAATTTAGATTCTGTTTCAAAATTATAAATAAAACTATTATAGTCTAAGCATGTCACTTCCACGATTATGAGGAATCCAACGACACCTCATATGTCACAATCCATCAAGCTGTTTGGGCAGTAGCCCGTGAAATAAAATGTTCTAGTCCATATACTTACATAGACACATCGTCCATACATAAATACAATCGCTCGAAAAACATTACCCTCCTTCTGCGGCAGTCCTAAATGTTTCTGCTTTGCAGAGATAATAATTTACTTTAAAAACAAAGTTTTAACAGACTTCAATTTAGTACTCCGCCAAGCCACGAGAACATTTCCACATTTATTTTCCAATTTACCACATGAACTGATTTCCGAGAGCAAATGCGTTAATTATTAGAGAAAAAAACCCAATCGCTGTATGTGGGCCGATAATATTTGAGGACTTCCGTCGATTCAACAAGGATCACCTTTGGCACTTCATTAGTTGCTATTTCAACGGAATCTTATCAGAATCTGTGATATACTTTTTCAATTTTATGTACATAATTGAGGAATTCCATAAGTCATCTGTGGTCTTCATCATCAATTCCACTCCACCAAATTTATGATTTCCGGGTGTAAATACACGAGTTATAATAGAAAATACCAAAATCACTACACGCGTGCCTATTATAATTGAGGATTTCCCTCAATTGCTCATGGATCCCATCATCCAATTGAATTTTTGAAAAAATGGGACCCACCTGGAAGCATATAATTACAAATAAAAAATTTTTTTACGTATCGGCTCATCAATGACGGAGTTCTGAGGTAACAAACATTGAAAAAAAAAAAAAAAAACAACCGAATTGAGAACCTCCTCCTTTTTTTTGAAGTCGGTTAAAAAGCGCTACGAGCTGTGCTGCTCTAGCAGGTTCCTGGGACTCGAACTGGTCCATGAAATCATGATGTTGACAGAAACTTATTCGGTTTCCAGGCCAAAGCGTAGCCAGTTTCATCAACTGGCTGATGGCATCCACTGGAACCACTCCCGCGCAGATACACCTTGTGGGCCACTCCCTGGGTGGCCACCATGCGGGCATCACCGGGAGATACCTCAACGGGAATATCGCTTACATCACCGGTTAGTATTATCTCCAAATTACAGACTGCAACTTTTTTTTTTTTGAACCTGACTGTTGCTACAATAGGACGGACCCAATATAGCGGTCGAATTGCGTGGTTGGAGGGTAGCCTGGGGAAAATCCAGGGGGAGCCTCCGGCACGAACACGCGGGAAAGTTTATACACTGGAATACTCTACGAGTTTGCGCTCCAGTGAGATTGGTTGAACGGTATCAACCGAATCTGGGGTGTGAGTGGTGTCGAACTACTGGGAGTTTTATCGCTGGTTCGCTAAAACCTACTGGACTCTTCTCAGCTAGGCAGCTGAGAAGAGTCCAGCAAGAAACTCAGCTAGGGCCGACTTGGGTCGGACTGACTCTAACCGGTATGCGGCGGTACCGGGCAAGACTGCAACTAGTAACATACTATTCTGACGACCGATTTAGCCTAGTTGGTACTGAGCCTGCCTACGAAGCAAGAGGTCCTGGGTTCGAATCCCGGTAAGGGCATTTATTTGTGTGATGAGCACGAATATTTGTTCCTGAGTCATGGATGTTTTCTATGTATTTAAGTATTTATTTATCTATATAAGTATGTTTATCGTCGTCTAGTACCCATAGTACAAGCTTTGCTTAGTTTGGGACTAGGTCGATTTGTGTCAGATTGTCCCCTAATATATTTATATTTATATTTATTGCTTAGTACTTGATTTTTAAGGCCACGTTATTCTAAATCGACCTTTTTTACATTGAATAATAAACGATGTAATAAGTACCTACTGAGTTTATTGATGGGATATTGAGATATGTTATAGTTTAATAATCGCCCTTGTTACTTTTACGGACCAAAAACACGATATTTTCAACTTTCCTCGATCATATCATACCTAGAAAAAAGAGACATGTCTAATCTTATTTCGAGTAGTACATAAAACAGGCGCAAAATTGACTCAAGTGAACAATGACAAAAAATAGGCAATGATGTAACGAAGATCTTTTTACGGACACTTTCTGTAATAAAGCGGCCAAGTGCGTGTCGGGCCACGCGCAGTGTAGGGTTCCGTACCTAGTTTCCTGTCTGTCTTAGTTACATCGACGTGCGGTGCGGTTGCGTCGGCCGAATTTGTACGAAAATTGGCTTTTTCAATTACACATTAAGTTTGTCCACTATTACTCAGTAACTACTTATGCCTACTGGTTCGTGATAGTTTTCCTTTTAAATTCATTATATGTACTACTACCACGATTTTTTTCCCATCCCCAGTAGTAGCCATTTAGCCGGCAGGGGGGGACACATGACTCGAACTAAAATTAGGGCTTTAAAGCCCAATATCTCGCAAATGAATTACTGATTTGAAAATGGTTTTAGAAAACCCATAATATTTTTGAACGAGTTATCAAACAATACCACACACCATGGGTTTGACGAGAAAACAAATTACATCCCCGCTTTAGGTGTAGGGGAAGTAACCTAAAAAAAAAATCTTTTTCCAAGTTGTATTGGACTGTTTTGTCGGCGTGATTGATTCATATACCCATGCCGAATCACAGTTTTCTAGTAGTAATGTTTACTGAGCTAAGCCAGAGACAGACAGACAGACAGACAGACGGACATGGCGAAACTATAAGGGTTCCTTGTTGACTACGGAACCCTAAAAATGGCTTTATCTAGACACGCGGTAGCATGTCAAGCCAAGTTCAAGCTAACAGAACTGGCGAGCAGCACCGTGTGTAATATTAAACGATCCATTTAAAACCAGTTTTGACTCCCTCATACCTACATAAATCAAAAAACTGTTTCACATAAAGCATGTCAAATTTGACCCATATATTAAGACTTGCACTTTGTTATGAGGAATTAACTGTAAATATAAGCAAAAAAACGACCAACTTTTCGGCGAAATGTTGAATCGTTTAAAAATGGTTGTATTAAACAAGTCGAGACAGTTGCTCGTTATCTAAGAGACTCCTCAAAATAACCGCTAAAAATCAAAACGACCGGCTTAAGAGTCCGCAGTAAGCTCGGCCGAATTTCACCTTCCCATACAAACGTAGTTACGCTCTTATTTTAAAAATACGTGTTGGATTGTGACGAAACTTTGCATATATCTATGTCTGTTACTAGTTTAAATGGTTGCAGTTTATAAAACAAATGAAATACAGCAAAAACAAGTTTTGTATGAAAAACTTAAATTCGCTGTATTTTTTTTACTATGGTATCTGAAGCTACATAAACTAATTACAGACATAGATATTCCTCATGTCATTGTGCATGCAAAGTTTCGTTACAATCCAACACGTAGTTTTAAAATGAGAAAGTAATCGAGCTTACTGCGGACTCTTAAAGAAATCATATCTTATTTTAGACTGCTGTCTGATGACACACAGTATGCACAGCATACAGTATGTTTGCAGTATGTTTGCAGTATGTTTGCAGTATGTTTGCAGTATGTTTGCAGTATGTTTGCAGTATGTTTGCAGTATGTTTGCAGTATGTTTGTTTGTACTGCTTGTACAGTGTGTTTATTTCCCACTTTCCCACTGCTGTTAGGATCATGATTTTAGGTACCTAAATAAGTCAATTAATTTCCAGCCCTGGACCCGGCCATTCTCGGCTGGATCACCAACAACAACAAGTTCCATGCCAACGACGGAGCTTACACCGAAGTGATCCACACAAACGTAGGGAATGTGGGATACCTCGGACCCTTGGGTCAAGTAGACTTCTATCCCAACGGTGGTATCAACATGCCAGGCTGTGATGACAGGTTATGCGACCATGACAGGTCAGTACACACAGGATAATATGCAATCGTTAATCACATAGAGTGAACAGGCACTTTCTGGGTGCGCGTGATCCATCTTGGGTCTTCTTAACTTCCCATCAGGTTAGACGAAGGTCAAACGCAATCCCATTTTAATGACACAACTTTTCCCATAGATAACGAAAAGATGGGGATACATAATGCGAATGTTCGCCTTGCAGGTAATTGTTAGTCATGTAGGATTTGAGTGAAAAGGAACGTATGAATGACGTATTGTGAGTGAATGAGATAGCATGAGCATAGGACGTACAAGTGTGAAAGGGAAGGAACGAATGACAGGGGGATTTGAGATCGGAGCTATTAAAAAAAGACGTGTCTGTTACCTATTTTTGATTTTATTTAAATATACAGAGTTTTTGGAATAAAACTTGTTTCTAATCATCGCCACTCCCCTCACTCCTGACGCGTAGTTGCAGTCTCCAAGAGACAACCGGATGGCTCGCGTTATTTGAGCTCCCGAAGTGTTGTGGAACCACCCTATGCAACCCGAAATGTGCCCACTTGGCCTGGGGCAGAAATAGGGAATTGGGTGGAAAAACAAAGTCGCAAGGCAGCCGATTGAAACAGCGCTTGCCTGAAAGTGCGTGCATACGCTGTTTATATATTGAAATGGCTGCCTAGCGAAAAAAATCAACTTTTTATGTACCTACATTTATTTTCTTTGTTTTTTTTTAGTCTGACCGTTTGTTCCACTTCCAGATGCTTCTACTACCTCGCCGAGTCTCTCTCGAGTGGTGGCTTCACCGGCACTAGATGCGCGACTCTCGCCGAGGCCCTGACTGGAAACTGTCTGCTGTCGGAATCTCTGCAGATGGGAGGCCTAACGCCCAAGACTGGGTAAGACGATTTAAAGGCTCTGTTACTTTAGACCGTCGTTAAGCGTAAGTTACAATGAAAGTACAGCTACACGGGAGGCATGGCGACGGATTGTTACATGCATCACACGCCGTCGCATCCCGCTGCGGCGTGCGGAGCCATGGTTCGCAACGTTGTATTTCAGTAGCTCAGTTTGTATATAAATTTCACACGGTACTTCACACCTCACCACACCACCTTACGGCGAAATTTGTATGCTGCTCGGATGCGGAATGCGGTGGCAGTGTGATGACCGCCTTAAGCTTGCTGCTGCCCCGGATGTGACGACCGCTATCGCTCTGCCAGTATGACAACAAAAAAGAAGAAGAATCCTAAGTTGCGTCCTTTTTATTTAACAGACTTAGTGCAAAAGATTTCGGTAGGCTACTCTCGGAACCAGCACCACGGCGTTACTGCTGAGTCCAAACCAGCTACGAGGACCGCGCCCACCTAGCGGGTTCCTGGGAGTGAAAGTGTTATGTTTGTCAAGAGACGGTCGCCAACAAACCTTCGTCTTCGTGAGGTTTCTGGCTAGACGGTCGGCCGACTACGCTACACTCCTCTCGTTCGCTACCGCGCGCTCGACGACCAAGAGCGTCCGAAGGTCAAACGAAATTTTGCTGGAAACAACCTGTCAACACAGTCCGTCCGGACCAAGGTCGCTGTGTTATGGGGAGAGGCTAGTGGGCAACCGTCTAACGACACAAACTTGTCTTAGACGACGCGCTTAAAGTCAACTGATGCTAACATACTGTTTAGTTTTATCCAATAAAATTATAGTATTAAAATTTATTTTGCAGAAAGTCCGGAATCTTCTACGTGCAGACCAACGCAGGCCCTCCCTTCTCTCGGGGCTAAATATCTGCTTAATTTCTGGATTATGAAGGAAGGACCCATAGAAGAATTCTCAACATGAAATAAGGACTTTGAAGACTAAACTTAATTGAGAGTTTTTAATTTTACCAATTAAGAAGATACTTGTTTATAAAAATAAAAATAAATGTGAATTTGGTATACTTTTGAATTATGCTTTAGATCTAGCCTGTTTCAGTAGGTATATTCTCCTGGCTGCTGTATAATGATCAGTTTTAATGCAATTGTACCTAAATAAAATATTATTTTGGAAATATTTTGTATCATTTTGTTCACATCAATTCATCAAAAAAGCTACGGTAGCCTAGTGGTTCAGGCAGGCGGCTGTCAAGCGGCGGTCGCGGGTTCGAATCCCGGCGTTTATAACTATGAATTTTTCGAAACATGTACGGAATATTTACCGTTCGCTTTTCGGTGAAGGCAAACATCGTGAAGAAACCGGTCTAATCCCAATAATGGCTAGTTTTCCCGGTGGGTTGGAAGGTCAGATAACACTCACTTTTGTTAAACTAGTGCCTATGCCGAATCTTGGGTTTATCGACACGTGCGCGCCAACTAAATGGTGCCGTTGCGTCGGCCGAATTTATACATAAGTTGGCGTTTTTAAGTAGGTTTAAGTTGGTCGATTATTACTTGGTAACTTGCTGTCTCATTCTAAATAGCACGTTGTTGTGATAAATTGCTAGGTCTGTGGCCTTTGAAACTCGTATCCAGGCCCAAAATATATAAAAAAACAACCAATGTCAGTTATATGTCAAACGAGACAACAAAGTCGGATCATGTTATTGAGAAAATAATATTTCGTTTGAACTCAATATCTAATTACCATAATTACAATTACTATTGAAAACGGATGTGATGCCAAGGATATTCTGCGTTACCTAGCAATGTGTGATACCATAGAAAGTGCGCAATAGCAATAGTCTTCTTAAACACAATCAAAGGTATTCTATAAGATTTTACTGGAAAATGAGTCGGTGTGACTTTAAAATAGTATTATTAGGGAGTGAACATGTAGGGAAGACTAGTTTGGTGATTAGATTCGTAAATTGCAGCTTCAACTGTGGCACTCCATATCAAAATGTAAGTATCTTTACGCAGTGTTTTTCTGATAACAAAGAACTTAACTTAGATAATGATTCACCCTGTAATGAGTGTAATTTAAGGCCAATGCTGATAATGATGAACCTAGTCCCAGTCACTAGTCCTAGGCTTATTGTGCCGTTCACGGTAACGTATCGGTGTCTGCGGCCTGTGATGACGAAAGCTTACAACCTACAGACATTTACCATCCACCGTTAGTGGTGAGCGTGTCAGCGATCATTCATATTCCTGGTATTCCTATTCGGGCCGCTGCCGCCGGTGAGGTTTGCACCCGAGCGCCGTGTGACCTATCCGCGATGGCTCATAGCGCCCAACACTCGCTTGTTGTGCATGAATGGAATTTCTACAAAGCCGATTATCACACACTGTATCACAAACTTGGTTCTATCGATTGGAGTGATATGTTTACTATCAAAGAGCCTGATTCGGTTTTATTGTTTTTCTATGGCAAAATGATTGAATAATACAAATAATTTAGGTACACCGCATATAAACTTAAGAACGACTGCATGAAAAAATAAAAAGTACTATAAAAAATACGACACGACAATATGATACAAATGTGGACCCAGCTTTACAAATGTCTACCCGAACACTTGCCTAAAACCCGGTAAACGGCTGCCTGGGGGCTGTCCATAAATTACTTCATCGTTTTTTGATGATTTTTGATCCCGCCCCTAATAAAATGACTATTGTCATCCAATGGCCAGACCAGATTATGAAATGACGTAATTTATGAATAGCCCCCTGGCATCGTTTTGACATCTCGCCCCCTCCCCGCATAATGGCAATGGCACCCATTCTGCGGGTCCATTTTGCGGCGCTACTTTAGACTTGTATGGTTTTTTCGATCGCTGTTTAGAACGGTTTTCCTTGATATCGCACGGCGATCAACGCACGATTTTTCTAATCTTATATGGAGTAGGGTATATAGTGTCACATGCTTAGTATGTGTGCTTGTTTACTTACTATATACTATAGAATCTATTTCCAGACCATTGGGGCAGCGTTTTGCGCCAAAACGATGCACTCAGGTGGCAGAGACTTCAATGTTGGCATATGGGATACAGCGGGCAGCGAAAGGTGGGTATCCATACAAATTTTACAAATGTCTGTTACCTTTTCAAAAACCGTAACTAAAAATTAAAATGAATATCGAGATATTTAGAAGATAAAAACAAAGAACATTTGTGTGCCATAAATTATTTGGTTGCGAGCTACGATAGCCTAGTGGTTCAGGCATGCGGCGGTCGTGGGTTCGAATCCCGGCTCGTACCAATGAGTTTGTCGGAACTTATGTACGGAATATTTAAAAACTAGTGCCTTAGCCAAATCTTGGGGGTTAGGTGTTAAAGCCGACCCCGTGCTCCTTTCGGGGCACAACCGGGAATAACGCTAGGAGGATGAAATTATTTGCTTAAGATGTTAGCTAATTTTGACTTTAAAACGTGACTGAACCACTTTTACACAGTCATTAATGATTTAGGTATTTAAGTGACGTAGGTTAGCTAGTCATATTAAGATGTAGTCACCCCTTTCCTTACCCTCTCTTTCCTTACGGCCTTTTCGACTTTGTGCAACGAAACATGTTTGCGATTTAGCCGCTAAACGAAATGGTCTATTTACGATGTACCTAGTCGTATTGTAATGAACTCATTAGTCGATTTCGGCTTGATGCGAAGAGACCCATGTGCAATGTAACCGTGACGCGAATGTGGTGAATTTGCGATGTTGGATTTCTACTACTAACCCTTTCAAGCAACCAAGCCACGGCTACGACTGTAGAGGCAACGGTAGCGGTGCACCTAAGTGAGGACGAGATGCTGCGTTCTTACCTCTCGCTCTCGCAACTGGGCTAACAATTCCTCCCATTCCAGATACGAAGCCATGACACGTATGTACTATAGAGGTGCTCACGCTGCTGTGATATGCTATGAACCATCTTCTCTTCCCTCCTGGGCTAGGCTAAGGCACTGGCTGACAGAGCTGAGGACTGTTGAAGAGGTGAGAATCAAGCGTTTTATATCGATGGTGGCGAATAAGCATCGCTGATAAAAGGAAACATAAATAATCTTACACGAGTACATGGCTTGCCCCCTCAGTGCCGATGTTTAACATGATAGCCCGCAGGTTCGCTCGTTGCTTAACTGGTGTGAAAATCTTGCTCTTTCGTGCATAGTGATGTGCCGTTCCCAGGAATATTCCCCAGGTGGGAATATTCCCGGGAACATTCCCGGGAATATTCACGTACAAGGGAACATACGGGAATATTGAAATTGTGTATGTTTATATATCTTGCTATTAGGGATTCCATTATAACTTGGGCCCTTGATTTTTTACCAAGACATTAACCAGTGTAATTTACCCGCAAAAGTAAATTCCCAATGTTCCCGGGAATATTCCCCGGAACAATAGGAATATTCCCGGGAACAATGGGAATATTCCCTCATCAGAAAAAAAACAATTTTACGAAAGTACTTCTGAAAGTAACAAAACCGATACAAAGTTAATAAAAAAAACCACAATAAAATATTATACGAATACAAAATATGAAAATATTTACGTATTAAATGGTAATTGAGATAAAAAGTCAGAATTAGTACAATAATGCAGTTTTTGGCGAATGGCACTTTATTTGTGGGGGCACTATTCATTTTCTTTACTTTTATTACAACTTTAATTTTCCTAATTTGTATTTCAATATTCCCCTGTTTGGGGAATATTCCCGTGAAATTCCCATACGGGAATATTCCCGTTCCCGGGAATATTCCCCGGCACATCACTATTCGTGCATATTGCACTACTTATTACACGAGCAGCCTGTTGGTAAGTTACACAAAGAAAGCATACAACGCTCTCCGCGTTCATTACAATGACGCCTTCAGGGTGCTGGAGGCGTAGCACGGTTGCCATTTTATCACTTATCGTTGTGGTAAAGACGCCCATCACGCTCTGACAAGTATGCGAGTGCGAGTGACGTTTGCCTTATCCACAACGATAAGTGATAAAATGGCAACCGTGCTACGCCCGCTGTTGCGGCTGCCGCGGTACTGTAGCGCTTCGCGCATGTTCGCTGGCGCGCGTGGACTGTTTTACAGCACCATGCGCAAGAGGGCGGCCTCGGCGGCGCGGCGCGGCCTGGGGGCCGATTTTTGACTTTCGAGCGCTCGAAAATTAAATAAAAGTAAATGCTATTGTAGTGTCATAATCACAGGCACTTACTTTCTACCGGTAGAATTGTATACGAGTGGTCAATACCGCACGTTTTTAAACTTTATATCGTCATTTCAAAATAGTATTTCATAATTTTTTACAGTTTTCGTGTGAAAGAGTCGAGCGCTCGAAAGTCAAAAATCGGCCCCCTGTTGGCGGTCGTCGCCGACCGCATTGACTGTCCATTTATGAGACACTGGCAGTCATTGCATGCACCAGTGTCTCATATCTGGGCTAAATAATAATAATAATAATGCAATGAATGTAAGAGTAGTATCTCAGTTATTTGTATCTAGTCACTAACACTTAATTTAATTTAATGTTATGTAACTAACTAACACATATGGGTCCAAAAACCTGAAATAAATATTTAATTCACAATCTTACACAAATCGACCTAGTCCCAAACTAAGCAAAACTTGTACTATGGGTACTAGACGACGATAAACACTTATATAGATAAATAAATACCTAACCCTCCGCAGATGAGGTGGGGTATTACAGACCCCAGACCCGAACACTTCGTACGGACATATTTTCCACATGGTATGCGGGGGGTCCATCCATGACTCAGGAACAATTCGTGCTCATCACACACATAAATGCCCTTACCCTGATTCGAACCCAGGGCCTATATTATGCATATTCATATTCATATTCAATTTATTCATAAAGCCAATTTACTTACACAATTATTTAAAAATTAAAATTAATTGAAATCCTATTATAGTTATTAAAAGTACAATTAATAAAATAAAGAGTAACAATAGACATAAAATTCATATTAATTATTGAGAAGCACAAAAAATAATTTAAAGCAACACAGTCTTGTCTTTACACAGCATTAAATTAGTTAAAAGTGTAGAACGGGTGCTCGACAAGCCATATTTTTAATCGACGCTTAAGGCACTGGTCCCACCGCCGGCTAGTAAGCTAGAAAATTTGGGCGAGTAGCATTACATTGCGGATCTGTAAAGGTCGATCGATCACACTGTGCCTGATCAGCAGGCAATGAACAGTTACTCGCCCAACTTTTCTAGCTTACTAGCCGGCGGTGGGACCAGTGCCTAAAGCTACATAGGCTGGGAGCATCTATTATGTTTTGCGGCAGTTTACTGTACACAGACGGTCCCATCACGTTTGTGAGTCTGAGGCTCTAGTATAAGTTTTACCGAAACAAAACTTTACGATCGCGCTTGCGTTTTACCCTCAATTTGTATAGGATTTGACAGCTAAACGCGAACGCGGTCGTAACGTTTTGTTTCGGTAAAACTTATACTAGAGCCTCTGTTTGACTTAACGAGCTTGCGACAAATGACTGCGAGTTTTCCGGCGTTGCGTGTATTAAAATTATGGATAATCCCGTTTCATTCACTTGCAGGATTGCAAAGTGTACCTCTGCGCCACCAAGAAAGACCTCATGGACTCTGGTCTTGCGCAGCGAGAGGTCCCAGAAGACACCGTGGCCACATACTCCTCGGGGTTAAGGGGTCATTATCTGACCTCCAGCAAGACTGGCGAAAATGTTGGTGAGTAATCCATACTAATATATTAAATGCGAAAGACACTCTGTCTGGGTATTTTTAAAAATTCGAGCGCGAGTTGTTAAATAAAAATTAACTCGGTGTCAATTTTGTGACGACAATTAAGCATTCCAATTATGTGAAATTGAACTTGTTTCACATGTAAATAATGTGTTTATGCATAGCATTTATAAATTGAAAAGAAAAAGTTAATTTGTATACAAACTGTATACTTAATTGTCGTCACAAAACTGACACTGACTTGATTTTTATTTAACAACTCACGCTAATTCGGTACACGATAAAAAAAAATGCCCGTCTGTCTTTTACCTCTTCACGCTTAAACCGCTGAACCGATTGAGATGAGGTATGGAGAGTTTGATTCCCGGGGAGGACATAGGATAGTTTTTATCCCGGAAATCATCCCCTAAGGAGGTGAAATGGGGGGTGAAAAGTTGTGTGGAGCTATAAACGAGTTCTAAGCGGACGGAGTCGCGGGCAGAAGCTAGTCACGATATAAAATATATTTTTTAATGAATATTTATTGATAATCTTACACAAATCGACCCCATCCCAAACTAAGCAAAGCTTGTACTTTGGGTACTAGACGACGATAAACATACTTATATAGATAAATAAATAGTTTTAAAACATAGAAAACATCCATGATTTAGAAGCAGGAATATTAGTCAGTGTTCATCACACAAATAGATGTCCTTACCGGGATTTGAACCCAGGACCTCTCGCTTCGTAGGCAGGGTCACTACCAACTATCTATATTGTATACTAATATGGCAAATCCGCCCCTCTTCCTACTTCGACTAAACTTGGGTCACGCACACCTCATCATCCTCATATCAGCCGAAAGACGACCACTGCTGGACATAGGTCTCCCCCAAAGAGTCCCACAACCGGTCCTGCGCCGCCCACATCCGGCGAACTCCTGCGACCTTTACCAGGTCATCAGTGCACCTTGTGGGTCTGCCCGCGCTGCGCCTTCGTGGTCGCAACTTGAGGACCGCACCGCCCCAACGGCCATCGGTTCTACGTGCAATTTGCCCTGCTCGCTGCCACTTAGGTTTAGCGATTCGTAAGGCTGTATAGGTTACCTAGGCCCTCCAAAAGAGAAAGAAAGAAGTCAACAAAATATGCCAACTTACTAAAATCCCATTCAGATACTCGTATCTCAAAAAATTACGTAGCTACAACCGTTTTAATATTGCTTGATAGAGATAGAAAACGCTCAGGGATTGTGACGTCACGGCACTCGAGCGTCATAGTAAATAACAATCGTTTTATATGCGGCTTGCGGAAAAGGAATAGAATATACCCGCTTTTAAAATTTTGGACACAACTTTGTGATTATTCAATTCACTTTGCTTTTTTCTCCATTTAGACAATATTTTTATCCTTTTTCGAGAAAATTCTTTCTTTTGAGGGTTCCGTAATCAACAAGGAACCCTTATAGTTTCGCCATGTCCGTCTGTCTGTTTGTCTGTCCGTCTTCGGCTTAGCTCAGTAACCATTGCTATTAGAAAACTGTGATTCGGCATGGGTATATGAATCAATCCGCCGACAAAACAGTACAATACAATTTGGAAAAATATTTTTTTTAGGGTACCTCCCCTACACCTAAAGCGGGGATGTAATTTTTTTTCTCGTCAAACCCATGGTGTGGGGTATCGTTGTATAGCTCGTTCAAAAATATTATGGGTTTTCAAAAAACCATTTTTCAAATCAGCAATTCGTTTGCGAGATATTGGGCTCTAGTCCTAATTTTAGTTCGGCTAAATGGCTACTACTGGGGATGTGAAAAAATTCGTGTTAGTAGTACATATAATGAATTTAAAAGGAAAACTATCACGAACAAGTAGGCATAAGTAGTTACCGACTAATAGTCGACCAAATTAATGTGTAATTGAAAAGGCCAATTTTCGTACAATTGCGGCCGACGCAACCGCACCACATCGATGTATCTAAGACAGACAGGCAACTACGGAACCCTACACTGCGCGCGGCCCGACACACACTTGGCCGGTTTTTTTTATTTTTCGAGAGAGTTATTTTATTTGGTGTCACCACCGCTGTTCTGGACTGACGAGTACGAGCCAGGGTCGGACCCACAACTTCTCTTTGCAAGGCACATAATGCCTGAACCAGTCGAGTACCAAAGCCTCAGAATATTTTTGTTGGTTTCAGAGGAGCTATTCCAAAAAATAGTCGACGACTGCGCTGCAGACAGGAGAGTGATGAAAAACGTCGAGGACCTGCGAGTACAACTACAAAAAGACGAGGCGGCCTACCGTGCGAAGAACAAGCAATACTGTCTATGTTGAAACGTATATCTCTTTCTGTATAGTTTGAACGGGATTGGTATGAGAGGGAACGCTTTATAATACCTACCTCCCGCCGCCTTCTGCACTTCGTTTTCTTCTGTCTGGTTTTAAGAGGGGAAGTATAGCTAGCAGCTCGCGACTGACAATAGCTACTTTTTACTGACAATAGGTACGACCGGTTAGCCTAGTGGGTAGTGACGCTGCCTACGAAGCTGAAGGTCCTGGGTTCGAATCCCGGTAAGGACAAATATTTGTGTGATGAGCATGAATATTTGTTTCTGAGTCTTGGATGTTTTCTATGTATTTAAGTATTTATATCTACTAAATATATCGTCGTCTAGTACCCGTAACACAAGCCTTATTGAGCTTACTATGGGGCTAGTGCGATTTGTGTAAGATTGTCCCCTTATATTTATTTATTTATATATATTTTTTTTTTATATGAAATTTCCATTTCGGGAGAAAACGTTTCCCACTAACTAAATCTTAACAAATCACTTTGATTTTGATGTGGATCGCTTCAGCATAATAATATCTAGCTTTATAGGTTCGGCTTTACAAAAAAAAAGTATACCTATAAAAATGAGCTATTCTGCCCTTCCTGTGAAGTTTGAACTGGACTAGCATATTACTGAGTAATTAAAAAAAACCCGTCTGCGTAAAATTGTTGTAAAGTCAACTTCAGCGTTATAAATCTTACACGGTTATTTTAAGTAAAAAAGGATTAAAGAAACCTAATAATCATTTTAAAATACCTATTTGGCGATACCCCACATGACATAGTCCGTCGATAAGTTATTTTCCTTTTTTGTAATATGGCATCTGGTGGCCGCCATTTTGCATTTATGACACTCGCAAGATTAAAACGAATCGATTGACGAACGATTAATTAAATTCGACTCGAGCGATTGATCTCTAGAGTGCCACAAAGGAACACATACATACATAGACTGGTAAACACTTTACACTCCTTTGCGTTGCTCAGTCGGGTAAAAATTACTTTATTACTGACAAGGCAAGCAATATTGTTAATGTAGAAACTTGTATATTCGTCCTTTTCTGTTTAGTTTTAATGGGACTAGGTATGAAAGATTTATAATCATTTCTACCGCTAAGGAATTGCAAGGTTGAAACTTGTATTTGTCTCTTTCCGACTCGTTTGAACGAGACTAGCGTGAGAAGGAAAGCGTTGAACTGCACTAAGAGTTAGCAATATATTTTATAACAATGTATATTCGTCTCTTTCTGTCTAGTTATAACGTGACTAGTGCGAGAGAGAAACCTTTATATTCGGCAATGATCGTCGCTATTAGGCTGCTCTTCCACAGATAAATTAAGGTGCTTTTTCATCATATGCGTCACATATAGTTTAGTAACTAAACTTGGTCCATACGTATGTATAGTGCGGATTCTTTCTCTAGACCGGATCTTATCGTAAGACCTATAGGTCCAACAAAGCAATTGTTTAGCCATTATAGCCACGTGCCACAAACAATACTTTACTCAAATAGCGGCTCTACTGTTGAAGTAGTCTATTATTTTAAATACTAAATGGTAAATATTGCTTAGTACCTAGCTAGTATTTTTAACCCGTCAGGTGTCAGACCTCCCGTAGCAAAATATACCCGAAATGTCCCATACAAACAAGAAACGGCCGAATTTCCGCTGGAGATGGGAATTTTACCTACCCTAGAATAATCTATATATGATGCCTTATATATCGTTAGAGAGCTAGATAAATTTGGAATTCGGCACAATATGTTATAATAGCTGCACTTACTTGTAGTGAGAGGTATATTTATTTATATTCCAAGATGCTCGTTTTCCGTCACATCCATCACAAAGCATTCACAATTTTCACTCAATTTATAACCACATATCACATTTTACATACACTAAAATGATACTGGCTAGTTTATGCGTCAATTTTACGTAAATTCACTACTAAAAACCTAATAATTACTTCACAACAAATATTTATTTACGCGCACGCGCGCGCACGTTACAAACTTGTGCCGCGGCAAAATGCAACTGTCATGGCGGACCGTCGTAAGTACTGAGCACTGGTTGAACAAAATCACAAATTTATCTAAATTCACTAGACCTTACACCAATCTAATACATGAAATGAAATCCTCAGAAAATGTGCTATAAAACTATTATTTGTTCGTAAGGTTTCGAACAATTGAACATTAGGAAACAAATGAATTACGACGGCACGGCCATCATTGAAAAAATATTGCGTCATTAAAACTTGGGGGTTTTTTTCACTTGGAAACAATGTCATGTGTGTGTTGACATTAAAAACAAAAACCTTATTTAATTGCAAGTAATTTTATATAAAATACATGATATAAACAGTTATCGTTTAATATATTTCGACATATTTATGCCCAGTTCACACACAGCATTTTCTCACCAAATGCAAGTGAATTCCGCCAATGCAGAGAATAAAATTATTTACACGTCACTGTTGAGGATTTTGATTGGTTAAAAATCAAATTTGCGCGCTCTCTCATAGCTGTTATTGGCTAGTAAAATATCTATCAAGCTGACACCATAACGAATCGATGTACAGAAATTGGACTAATCAGCGATTTGGGCTGTCGACTAGCGTGTGTCTACTGGACACTACCGCTACAAAATTGGTGTAGATTAACGTTAGTCTACAGGACGCTTGACGGGTTAATGTAGACCTCGTATCCTTAGACACAAAGCTGCCTTTTGGTTGAAAAGGTGTTCATGTTTACTACTTTTATTTCACGGTAGCGATTAGCGGTTACAATTAACAATAAAAGACAATCGCTTTGTTTACTACTCAACAATGAAAGACAATCGCATTGTTAGGCATAAAGAGAATTGCATTCGCTCTCGAAAAAGCATTCGCAGTATAAAATAATGGATTATCTATAATGTAATTCGATTAGATATAGTAAAGAAGGCCACTTTATTCAAACTTTATAAACCAAAGCTCTATTTTTATAAGTCAAAGTTTCATATTGTCATATACCACGTGGGCGACAAATAAGCATACGGTCTATCTGATACTAAGCAGACACAGTAGCTTATAGACGCCTGTGACTCTAGAGATGTCACAAGCCCCTTTATTCATTGATTCGATTAGAGGATTTGTCTGCCTCTAGGATCAACCTACTTTGTCGTAGGCAACCTATCCCTATAAGTTATCTCTTCCAGTTAACCTTTGAGCAATTGAGTGGAGATCACGAACAAAAAGATAGACAAACTAACACGTGTACAGAGACGTAATTACCTTTACGCTACAGTAAATTAATCTTAATACATATCAATTACTACAAGCAAGTACAAAAAAACAATACGTATCCATACTACACGGAGTTTACCCATATTCTTAAAAAACTCTGTCACTTGTTATCAATCAATTGCTCAAAGGTTAACTTTAAGAGATCCGTTGCAGGGATAATTTCGTCTTTGTAACGATTTAACCTATTGTGTCTGTATTTTTATCTGTGTCTTGTCTTGTGTACAATAAACTTTCATACGTACCTATATAATCATATCCATATTCATTTATTCGCTACAACCATGGTATTTACAGGATGTTCTTAAGTCTGTTGAGTTCTTATCATACTGGTCCCCACGCTGACGGGATGAACAAAAAGAAAAATTAGATAGATCCGTTAACCCAAAAAGGTTCCGTTACATTTATGTGCCGTGTGACCAGGATTGGAACTTTTCAGTAGGACGTTTGAAGGCAGCGTAATAAAAGATTTATTCTTAAGAATAAATTACCTAATATATATATATATTTTAAATCATACGGTCTTAATACTTTCACCAAGACCTTGCATTATATTGCAGCTACACTGTTATTGTAAGGTATATCGTTGATCGTTAACGTAAGTGTTAAATAAAATAAAGCGTTGTTAAACTTTGTATCACGTGTGGGGTAAATCAGTGATGTTGAGGTCGCCACTGAATGCTCTCCAATATGCTATACGTTGAATAAGTGATGAAAATGTTTATATTTAAACTTGGTAGCGTAAAACTTCTATTGATTTTCTCTAAAAATTGGTTGATACATTTTCTGTAGGATTGTAATTTTGTAGATCGTTTTCTCTAACTTTTGTCTTAAACATTTACCTATGAGAGGCTGTAGTCACTAATGCGAAATATACATGGCGAGCAATAATTCACTGTTCTAAAATAACATAGAGAATTTCTAATTTCTATTTGCACTTCCATTTTCCATTCCACATCTTAAAATAATCTTACTCTTTTTAAATGTACTACTAACAATATATGGACCATGTTTTTTTTTTTCTGGTACAATGCTCTAAAAAACGAATAATTGTATTCTTTAGTGTTCAGTGTTTCCTGTGTAATTTTGATACTGGAACCAAACGAATATGTACAGACAGGGGTAATACACGTACATAAAGACATAAATATCTGTACAGGACTCAATTGATTGGATTGGATTGACAATGTCGTAAAAGCGTGTACAGATATTTATGTCCTACGTATATCCATACCCCTGACAGTGCCATGAATGAATGATAGATATTTTATTTCATGTAACCATAGACACAATATTTTATTAGTAAAACAATGCCGATATAGCCCTCCGAATCGCTAAACTTAAGTGGCAGTGGGCGGGGCACATAGCACGTAGAACCGATGGCCGTTGGGGCGGAAAGGTTCTTGAGTGGCGACCACGAACCGGAAGGCGCGCCGTGGGTAGGCCCCCCGCAAGGTGGACTGATGACCTGGTAAAGGTTGCTGGAGTACGCTGGATGCGGGTGGCGCAGGATCGGTCACTTTGGCACTCTTTGGGGGAGGCCTATGTCCAGCAGTGGACGTCTTTCGGCTGATATGATGAAAACAATGCCGTTGCAGCTTAAGGATAGTATGATCGAAAGAAATTTTTATGGACCTTTTTAAAATCGCATTGCCGGAAAGAGCTAGTTACGATTGACTATATTTTCGCATTATTTATGAGAGCATTAAAAAGTTATAATAAAATATCAATTGACTAATTTTTTTTTTATCTGTACTTAAATAAGTACGAAAAACGTCTACTGTATGTACCGTTACGTTTTAATTTTTCGCAGTTACAGAATGAATATAATTTGAATGATTTATTTGCTTAAACACGGGATTCATTTGCTTAAACAGTAACGTCAAACGAAATGTATAAATTTCAAATAAAGGAAAAAAAATTAAAAATAATGTTCTGAGCCGGGTAAAGACTAGGTCACTTTTTAACTGACATCAAAAAAGAAAGGAGGTTGTACACTGGTTGTATTTCAATTCGCCCTTTTTTTGTCATTTTCGATCCCATTTTATGAGCCATCTTCTCCGAGTATGTTAGAAGTTCATGTTGCAACATGTTTTCTTAGAAAAGGCGACGCCGCACCTACGAAATTGGCGGACGGCCAAGCAGTCACAGAAAATCTAGTACGGAGTGACCTTGATTTGGCCGGCCGCCGTGCTCCCGGCACGTATCCACACGGGCCGAAATCGCGCGGCGGCCTGCATGCAGACCGCCAATTTCGTCTCCTAAATTCTGTCATGTTGTCTCCTTGGTAACGGGACAGAATAAAATGAAATAATTGAAACGTTAATAATGCTACAATTTTTTGGTGTTAAGTATAATGGTTTCCTATATTCTCATTGAAAGCCTTCAATTTAGTGGGTAACCTATAACATTGTATTGGTCTCGAGAGACTGTTATTTTGTTATGTTAAGCTTTAAATTAGTTGACAACTGACGTTATTTAAGTATTCAAATTAAATTGTTAAACGATGTTGCACATTTTATTGCAAGTGGGTGAATCAACTTTTTCTGATAGTCCCGGGTCACTTTTATAAACTGCGATTTATACACCAAATGTGGAGATTTTTTGCCATGTTAAAACACCATTTTTATGGATCGTCTAAGCCTAAGCTGTTGTCCATGGTGTAACCATTTTTCTATGAAACTCGGTCATATTGTCTCCTGGCTCACAGGACAGAGTAGGTTGATTGACCCACGTATAGTTCGTGTTGGAAGCAAACTATAACTTCTATTTTATGATGGCCGTGGGTTTGGAACATTCAAAAAGTATAGTATACCTTGTAATGATCTATTATATTATATTAGCTATTCTGTGTATATAGAGATTTATGACTGTAAATGTGCTTTACGTCATACCTGACCATAAAGTACCAGTCACCGCACGCAAATCACACTCCCTGGCCAGGGAGGGACGTACAATTTTGTACTCGCCACGGGCGGCAATAAAAGCATCAGATCGCATATTTATCGCCCTTGCCTTAGGCTCGGGCGTCAAATACCAGCACGGCTATCACAAGACGGCACGCGACCTATATATGGCAGATCTCATGTGTATACAGAGTGTACCAAAAATGGTGTGTGAACCGATCAAGGGCACAACAGGCATCGTGTTGTGATAATAAAAAAGTAAGAGATTTTTTTTACGCGATTTTTTACATTTGTATGAAGCGGTGCCCGACTAGGGTGTGGACTCTTAAACTCACGCTAGAATTCCCAAGAGGGGTAGGCAGAGATAAAATTTATGTCGTTCTCATTCAGTTGGACTGATGGTCTGGTACAGGTCGCGGGAGTCTGCTGGATGGGGGTGGCGCAGGGCCATTTGGTGGAGGCCTATGTCCAGCAGTAGACGACTTTTGGCTTATATGATTATAATGGTGATAATGATTAAATCAAGTCAAATCAATTTATTTTTTTTCGGAAATTTTTCCATAATTCGTTAGTGATAAAGGTCTTAAAAAAGGTCTTAAAAACTATGACACACATTCTTGTTTTATGTTTAGTGTCTAAAGGACTAAGCAGCCTTGAATTACATTTATATTAGAACAATTATAATAGTTTTTTGTTGCCATAAGCGAGTGTGAATGTATATAATCAAATGTCACAACATGTTAAAAATAAATGCCTTATATTTTACATAGTAGCTATGTTGTTTTTTTAACGAATACTCCCGAGCTCGCACGTATGGGTGAGAACCAAATTCTTGGCCAAACTGAAGAAGTGAACAAAGTTCCGTTGTGACACTAAAATTAACCATTGAAGTTTTATGGTTAATTTACGTGTCACAACGGAAAAGTTTAATAGAAAATTTTATTGAGTGAGAGCTGGTCATGATTTTGGTCCATGCCATATCCAGTTAGCCATACAAACAAGCAGTGAACAAAGTTCCGTTGTGACATGAACAATTACCATAAAATTGTATGGTTAATTTTAGTATCACAACAAAAACTTTCACAGAAGAAATTGAGTGAGTTAATTTGGCCAAGAATCCTCACAGTGATTTAACCCGTTATTCATACAATTTGACCAATTTCTGTTAACTAAGATGTGTTTGGTCCCTTTCTCGCAAACACATGAGCTACAACCATTTTAATATTGCTTGTTAGAGAGAAAACGCTAGCAGATCGTAACGTCACGTAAATGACAATCCTACTAATATTATAAATGCGAAAGTTTAGATGTTTGGATGTTTGTTACTCAATCACGCTTAAACGGCTGAACCGATTTGAATGAAATTTTGCACGAAGATAGCCTGGATTAAATATAGGATAATTTTTATCCCGGGTCCACGCGGACGAAGTCGCGGGCGGAAGCTAGTCGTTTCATATGAAGGTGCGTTTTGCGGAATAGTTATAGAATATATACCTCCTCTTAAAAACTTTGGACACTTACAACTTTGTGATTATTTAACCAACCATATATATTTCTCAATTTTTCGAGAACATACAACATTAATGATTATTTTATTAAGTGTCCACACTATCGCACTATACCTCTTGTTCTAAGTGTTCTAATAAGAGAGAGACGGATAGTGCGAGAAAAATCGAGAGTATGTCGCGGCCATCTCATGTTAGACGCACGTTAAATGGGGGAATAATTACACAATATTGTATCTTTTTTTTAGAAATGAAACGTATATAGGCGCTTGTTTTTTTTTTGTTTTTCGTCTTCATTTTGAACCCCTGACGAAAACGAGTGTCATTAATTTAACATGTGTATCTGTGTCTATCTGCTGTGGTATTATAACTCCCAAACGGAAAACTTTGATTTACCAACTTTGAAAACTGTAGAATAAAGGAAAGTGTTGAAAACAATACCATTGCCCACCTTATCTCCGAAGTTAACCAGGCGAAAAAATTGAAAATAATATATGAACGGAAAAGTATAACGAAACCTATCGTATTTTTTTAAACTATTAGTTAAAAAAAAAATTATGTTTATAATTGAATACTTGTGTTTAATTTATTTTCGTTTGAGTAAGCTGAACGTACTTACTTTCTTGCAAATAAAAAAAAGAATTATCGAAATTGGTTCACTTGATAAAGAATTATCTCTGAGAAATCTCGTATAGAGAGTCTCACAGTATCTATACGCTGTCCCGCACACCCCGCTGGCTCCACGGAAAACCAGCGCTGTTGATCACGCTAGCCGTGCCAACTCCATTGCTGGGAGGCGGCCATTTTAGGTTGTGACAATGTACTAACTACGCTCCCATGTCCCAAATCCTAACTCGCGGCTATCGACGCTCGGCGCGGGCACTGTGTGCCCGGGCTTGACACACGTCTCGCGTGCCCGCTTTCGAAAATACCCGAAAGGACTCAAAAGGGTGAAATCTAGTCACCCTCCGTGTCGCGAGTGGCTACCGATATACTAAGCCCTGGAAACGCGAGTGAAAGGAGTATACAGTGCACTGGTGTTTGGACTAAGATGAGACTTGAGGCGTGAGTAGTACTTCTTTTAACTCCCTAAATCCTTACACATGTCACAAATTGGTGGAGGTGCGAAACCCCATGTATATTAGGTTATTAGCTCGAATTTAGTCAGGTTATTGCACAACTAGAGAATGTCCGATTCGGAGGAGAAAGAAAGAACCGCCACCCGGGTATCCGACATGTTGAAATATTTTAAATCGTTAAATTTAGAGAATTTGAATCCGGCTATTAGGCAATTGCAAGCTAAAATTGAGTCGCAAAATACTGAAATAACAGACTTAAAAAATCGCATCATTGCCGTGGAATCGGAAGCAAAGGCGCATATTCAATCGACGAACTTGCCGGTAGACACACAAAAGATCTTACCGACCGTGATTCCATCACTAAGCGAACCCAGCCACGTTGATAAGAGCAAGTCGAAAGTTCTACAAAGTATGCTGGCGGAGCTGCAAATCTGCGATGGCAAGGTAGCCAACCAACTGATAAAATTCATTATTGCCGTCGATAAATTAATTTTACTCGAGCTGGTCCCCCAGTCTGAGTACGTGAGCTGGATTATGACCCGGTCAACCGGCTTCCTGGCGGACTGGTGGTTCCGCCGAGCAGCTGCATTAGACAACTGGCAAAGTATTAAACCATTAATTTTCAACGAGTTTTTGTCCCCGATACACATAGAAACATTAAAGAACGAAATATGTATGCGTTATCAATACGAATCGGAAACCTTATTGGAATTTGCACATTCCGTAGACGCTGTCGCAAAGGCGCTAAATCTGGGTTGGACCGAGGAGACCTTGATGCAGACAATCTTGAGTAGAATATCCCCAAAAACATATTATTACGTTAAATGTAATCCCATGAACATTGTAAACATGTCACAGTTAGCGCAAATAAGTAGCGAAGTAGAAGGTGCTCGTCTACGCGACAGGCTGCACTCGCAAAACTCACGTACCTTTTATCAAAAAAATCAATAAGACGATAGAACATATGGTAGAAATACGTATCGACAATATTATAGTCCGGCGCGAGAGTCTTGTCGGTCGCCCTCGCGCGGGATCCGGGCATCGCGTGGGAGCGAGCGAGAGCTCCGAGTTAGCGGAACGTTACCGCCACCGGTAGCGAATACGTCGGGAACAGTAAATATGCAACGCGGCCCGCGTTGTTATGAATGTAATAACTACGGGCATTTCGGACGCGATTGTGAACAACGTCGTAGACGTTTACAATCACATCATAATAACGCGGGAAACGCGAACAGGGAGTAAGCCTGGATATCCACCGTCAGCTTACTCTCGCGACTGTTAAGGAAGGTGGTAGAATAAGTAGCGATAAGAAAAATAATAAACCGTGTGTACAAATAGTTACCTGTAATTATCTCCTCCCGGCGCTGATTGATTCAGGTGCGTCTCGCTCGTTTATATCTCAAGAGCTAGCTGATCAGCTTAGGAGTCAGCGTAAAGTGCGTACGTCGTGGTGCGATATTCGATGTACTACTGCGAGTCAGGAAACTTTCACGGCCAAAGAGACAATAACTTTACTAATTTCAATAGATAAGTTTACCTGAAAATTTAATTTTATTGTGGCTCCGCGATTAGTAATTCCGATCATATTAGGATGAGACTTTATTAACAAAACGAAATTAGTACTTAACATTTTCGATGGCTACGTTTCGTTTCAGTTTATGGCGCAAAATAAAATACCCCTAGTAACAAACGTAGATTATCAAAGAGACATGTTAATAAACAGTCTTCAAACCAACAACGGTATTGAGAAGAAAATAAAGGAGTTGTTAGATAATCATAAAACAGTCGTTACCGAAACATTAGGTAAAACGAACATATTGAATTATGAAATTTTACTCACCGATAATGTCCCGGTCCGCTCACGGTTTTATCCCCTGTCCCCACCGAAAGCAACCGAGATGGAATATATTATTATATTATATTACCCATATTGCGCAACTCCTGGACAAGGGAATCATAGAAAAATCAAAATCGCCGTATGCGTCACCAGCGTTTCTGATCGAAAAAGCAAACGGTGGCAAATGACTTTTACAGAATGGTAAATAAAAAAATCATATACGACAGTTACCCAATGTCATCTATAGTCGGTGTTTCAGTATCTTGGTGGGGCGAAATATTTTTCAATTATCGACCTAAATAGCTAATTTAATCAGATACCTACCATTAAGCGAGAGTTCCAAGGCGGTAACCGCTTTTACTTTGCCTTTTGGTCTATACCAGTATAAATATGTCCCATCTGGACTCTGTGTAAGTCCACAGTCTCTGAACAGAGTAGTCGACACGATATTCGGTGACATAAATTATAAATATATAATACCATTCGTAGACGATATATGCGTTTTTTCTAAAGACAAAGAATCGCATTTCCAACACCTAAATGAGGTATTAACAAGACTTGGCAATGCGGGACTTACCGTAAATCCTAAGAAGTTAAAGTTATGTCAAGAATCAGTTAAATTTTTAGGGTTCAATATCAGTAGGTAAAACAAATAAGTGGCGAATAGTGCTACCGGTAAATTTAAAAAAACATAATATTGAATTACTATCACGATCAAGACATAGCAGGTCATCTAGGTATCACAAAAACGTATAACAGAATAGCCCATATATTTTGGTGGAATAACTTATATACAGATATTAAAGATTATGTATCCTCATGTATATCCTGTCTGACATCGCAACCTCTGAATAGGAAACCGGTTGGCTTGATGTCATCGACAATACCTGACGATATTTGGGAAAGAGTATATATTGATTACAAAGGTCCATTACCGACATCAAAAAATGGAAATAAGTACGTTTTGGTAATTTTAGACGGCTTCTCGAAGTGGGTCGAAATGATAGCCGTACGGGCGGCAACCGCCACTAACACCGTGCGCGCGCTGTCTCGTCTCGTGTGGGCGCGCTACGGACCGCACGAACGCTCGTATCTGATAACGCAACACATTTCACAGCTGACGCATATAAACAGATGCGCCGGGTTCCCCAAACCCGGGGAATCAAGGACGTCAAAATATCTCCGTATTACCCACAAGCGAATGCGGTCGAACGTGTGAACCGAAATTTAAGTATAATGTTGAATATTTATTGTAGAGAAACGAAATCAATGTGGGACGACTCGTTCCCTAATTTCCAACTCGCACTTAATACCACAATACACGAGAGCTCAAATTGTACACCAGCATCAATATTTGTCCGTCGGGAATTTAGGAGTCCTTTAGAGAATAAATGGGAGTTGGATAAAGTCATTAACGATAATAACGAATCGACTAACGATCGCGAGGTAAGCACCGTTGTTCAGAAACTGAACCATGCACACGAGAGACAAAGATACTACTATAATAAACATAGATAATAAATAAATAAATAAATAAATATTAGGGGACAATCTTACACAAATCGACCTAGTCCCAAACTAAGCAAAGCTTGTACTATGGGTACTAGACGACGATAAACACTTATATAGATAAATAAATACTTAAATACATAGAAAACATCCATGACTCAGGAACAAATATTCATGCTCATCACACAAATAAATGCCTTTACCGGGATTCGAACCCAGGACCTCTTGCTTCGTAGGCAGGGTCACTACCAACTAGGCTCAAGCGGGTGTCAGATGTAGGAACATATTCAAGATAGGACAATAAGTTCTCGCAAAATGTTTCCTAGCTACAAATGCCGATCGAGAAATGTACGCCGGCTTCTGCCCACGGTATAGTCGGGTCCGTATACCATTCAAAAGATTACTAATGGCCAAACCTTGCTGACCAAGCCGAATTCAAATAACAAACATTAAAAAAGTGAATATATCACAACTAAAACCATACTGTTCAAGATTAAATTGAGGGGGATGTGACAATGTACTAACTACCCTCCCATGTCCCAAATCCTAACTCGCGGCTATCGATGCTCGGCGCGGGCACTGTGCGCCCGGGCTTGACACACGTCGCGCGTGCCCGCTTTCGAAAATACCCGAAAGGACTCAAAAGGGTGAAATCTAGTCACCCTCCGTTCTTTTAACTCCCTAAATCCTTACACATTGTCACAAGGTCCACCTCCCGAACTACTTCTTCGATGTATTTAGAATAGAATAGAATAGAATGGAAATCATTTATTATTACAAGCTTTTATTAAGTTTCACCTGTTCCGTTGTCTGTCTTCTGTCTGTAATCAAATCTTGCAAGTTAAATTTGACCCACTTCCCGGTGACCGATTGAGCTGAAATTTTGGGTGTAAATATAGTTTGGATGGCAATTCAATATTATGGCACCATCGAGCTGATCTGATGATGGAGACAGATGGTGGCCATGGGAATTCAGTACTTAACCGACGTAACCCCGTTGAGTTTGGGCTCGTTAGAATCGTCTCAATAAGTAGTTTATGATGGTATACAGAAAAGTACACTCAGCAATAAAAGCTTGTACCAAAAATGATTTTTTTGCCAGAAACTTGTTTCGAGTATCACACGACTCATAGATGAAATATGTGAGTGTTCATTTTGTTAATGTGAGTTTTTTAAATTACTCATGATGTGTTGTTGCCTGAATAAATGTTATTCTATTCTATTCTATAGAGACAAAACGGCACATACGAGTTTACACAATTACACGCTAGATGTCGCTGCCTGTAAGGTAGATCGCGCTAACGTTTGTTCGACGTAGACACTATAAGAAGGATAGTGTGCATCCTTTATCGTTTTAATTAGTGAAAGTCTCAGGGAATAACCCTCAACTATCGAACCTCGGTTGTTCGTGATTCGTATGATCACTCCTGAGTACGTAAGTATGTCGACGATACTGGACTCGGCCAGTATTGCTAAAATATTTTCAAAATAGTGTGGTCGTGAATGTTTAGTGTATGAAAGCTAGTACGGAACCCTCGGTGCGCGAGACAGCCTCGCAATTGACCGGTTTTTTCTTAATAGAAATCCTTGTCCAACGAAATGCCTTTGATAGCAGGAGGATATTTATTTTTAGATTTTTGTGAGTAGGTACCTATGTTATTTGCTCAGATGAATGTGTAGGTAGGTTAATAAAAGTTTTATGTTCAATATAATTTTGAAGTTGCCATAAATGTTTATGATATTTTTGCAATAATCGGCAATATTGCGCTTAGTAAAATGAAAGTCGTTGTGTGTGTCGTCCTTGCTAGTATATTTGGTAATAATATTAATTTATACCTATTTAATATTTCCCTTGTGGTGTTGGTCTAAAAACCGTACCATTCCCCGTGGGTGTAAGTCGACTAAATCGGGTATCGATATTCACTGGCGCGCTATTTGTCTTGCAACAATGGATTAGTCCAAATTAATGGATGTAATATCTTTCCAACGTATTATTTTGACATTTGGACATATAATATTATATATATCATTTGCTTGTCCTTATCCCATTTACTTGGGATCGGCGCCGCACGTTTTTTTCTTCCATAAGTACCTCTCTATCGTCCGTCAACTCATCACACACATCTTTCCTGTTCATATCGTCTCTCACGCAGTCCATCCACCTTTTCCTTGGTCTACCTCTTCTCTAACAACCCTCCACATTCATACTTAATGCCCTATCATCCCTCCGTATAACATGTCCATACCACCGTAGTCGATATGCTCTCAGCTTTACAGTTATCAGTGCTACTTTCAGGCTTCCTCTTATATACTCATTCCTTACACGATCCATTCTCGTCACGCCACACATCCATCTCAACATTCTCATCTCCGTAACATGCAATCTCGTTTCATCCAGCATACAATACAATACAATACAAATACTCTTTATTGCACACCTCACACAAACAAAGCAGTTAAAAAGAGAAACAATACAATAACATGTAGGTCATCATATATTATTATTATTATTTTGCCTATGGACGCCTGCAACTCCAGGGGTTAGATGCGCGTTGCCAACCCTTTAAGAATTTATACACTCCTTTTTTGAAGAACCCCATACCGCAGCGTCCGAGGGAGGAAATTTCTCTGAAACCGTACGGTACGCGACCATTTAGGTTCCTGGGTGTGAGGATGAATTCCTTGCCGACGGCGAGCGGTGCGGTGGTAGAGAGCAGCTGTAGGCATCATGTCGAACAGTTCTTCGGAGTATAACCCCTTATACGAGCGATAGAACACGCACAAGGAGGCGAAGTCTTCGAACGGTTCGATGCCGCTTGCAAGTTTGGGATTGTCCACGATTTGCACAGCGCGTCTTTGAAGCGAGTCGAAAGGCCCAAGCTGGTATCCAGGTGCTCCCGTCCAGAGATGACAGAAATACTCCATGTGGGGACGGACTTGAGACATATAATAAAAGTCTCTGTCCCGGGGAGAAGTAACGCTTTGCTCTGTTAAGCACACCGAGCTTTTTGGATGCCAGCTTGGCCTAAGTGTCTTAGAAACTGGACATCGCTGGAAATGTCAAAAACAGGATCCCATACTCTTTGAAATCGAAAGAGGAGTGCCCTTCGAACTGTGGGGCTACAGAAAAGGGGTTTTCGTGACGGTGAACGCACATACTTGCGTCTTCGTGGAGTTGAATCGGACCAAATTATCCCTCCCAGACTCAGAGACTATATAGAGTGCCTTCTATTTTGGACACAAGTTGTTCGCGACTCTCTACCACAGCAGAACGAGGGATGTTTGTGCGGCCCGTGTAATACGTATCCCCAGTACTGTCGTCCGCATAACAATGAATTCCATCAATGGACAACATGTCATCGATATGCAGCAGAAACAGCGTTGGAGACAATTCGGAGCCTTGTGGAGCACCAGCATTTATGTCGTGCTTTCGGAGCAACTGCCGTCTACAACGGCGCGTATACATCTGCCGGACAGAAAGCTAGCAATCCACTCGCACAAACCCTCGGGAAGTCCGTAAGATGGCAACTTCGACAGAAAACCTCGATGCCAGACGCGATCGAACGCCTTCGCTATGTCCAAGCTGACAGCCAGTGCCTCACCTTGGCTCTGAATGGCTGAAGCCCATCGGTGAGTGAGATACACTAGAAGGTCATCAGTCGAGCGACCGTGGCGAAATCCATATTGACGCTCGCTGATCAAGTCGTGCTCTTCCAGGTATCTCAGGCCTTTGTGTTGATAACACGCTTCACCACCTTAGAGAGAAGGGAGGTTATAGTAATAGGCCTTTAATTCGATGGGTCTGATCTATCACCCTTTTTCGGTACAGGGTGCACCAGGGCGATCTTCCACGAAGACGGAATTTGCTTTTTGTGGTAAGAGAGCGCTTTATTCATTTATGTACAGATCTAGATCAAAACCGTTAGACGTGCATTAAACATCACTTTAGTTAACCTAAACCTGCCACAACTCCTCGTATACGACCTTTACATTCGGATGGCGCGTTGGTGCGTCGCGATGGTTATCCATCCGTTTGGTACGTGTGGTTCACTAATGTTAGACCAAACAACTTTTGGCAAATGGTTCATTTGACAAAAGTTTCATTTGACCTAATGCATTTTTTTCTTAAATAGAAAGCTTTATAGGATTATTATAAAACAAACGTAACCTATACTAATGACTTCTATTTGATGATATTCAAAGAATACCCAAAAATACAACTGTTTTGACGAAAAATGCATTAGGTCAAATGAAACATTTGTCAAATGATACATTTGGCTAAAAGTTGGTCAAGAGACAGGACCCCAGAACGTGTGGCGCCACCTATCTTTAAACGCTAAAGTGCTTAAATTTACGGACAGATTAAGACGCAGCACTCCTCCATTCGGCTTGTTGGCGGTCGTGAATGCCTAGCTATATAATTCACATGACATTCTGCGGTTAACGTGGTGCATGGTGATGTAGGGATATATGATCGTAGACAAGTGATCACGTGTTGAGGTTTTTTAGTTTTGGTAGTGGTTTGTTGCATTTATATCCGCGATTGTTCTTGCGGAATGAGGTAGGTAGGAACATTAAATTTAAACTGCAATCTGTTGGTGAATAAGGTCATTAAACTAGAGCTCCCGAGGATTCGCTTTATTGAGTGAGGGCTCGTATTGGTCAACTCAACGAATCCTCAAGTGCGTTCTTGTAAGAACCGCAAGGCCATGAGTGCTCCATGTAAGAGCTAACGATAATTTTAGACGGACGGACCGAGTCGCACCATTACACATGGGCGTACCCACGGTGGGGCAAGGTCAGGCATTTGCCTCACCCTGCTCTATGACCCGAAACTAAGAATTCTTGGAAAAGTAAATATGCATTTGGGTACTTTAACAAATAACTTTCGCTCCAGCCCTTAAAAAGTGCTGGTTACAGCCATGCCATTACATAAGGGTTCCTTTTTACCTTGATGGTACGGAACCATAAAAATTATATATAAATCGTCGTCGTAAATTTATTACATAAGTCCCGTGAAACACACCGGTATGAGGCAGGAATTGAACAGCGACCTCAAGATCTGAGCGCGACGTCTCGCTGCCACTGCCATAATCTGTATATAATTATCCCACTTGTTTCAGTTAACACAGTTAAAGCACTGAAATCAAAACAAGTAAACCTAGCATTGGAGACAGTGCTTAATTTCGACAAAAAAGACCGAACAGCGGACCTAGCAGTCATAGATAAGGTGCAGAATTTTCTAGAGCAAATCAAAGATGCTATGCGAAAAGGAAACGCCAGAAGGAACAGCAAACAAGACGTTACATTAACTGATTTTATTCTAGAAGCTGCTAGAATTCTAAAAGAATTCGATGATATTTCCCTAGAAGATGCTTACGTTATAATAAATGAAGAATCAAGACGATATATCAATAAGGAGAGTGAATTCCAAGATTTGTTCGAGAGTAATGACATGAGACGGTTTGTATCTGATCAATTGGATGAAGCCAAAGAAATGCCAGCTTTCTTGTTGCGTCGACGTATAGATTCAGCTATTAATTTCATAGAATCTCAAAACAAAACTGGAGATAAGAATGATATACTTGATATAGGAAATACTTTGTATGATGGTGCTAGTAACAAGTTCATGGTCGCACTTCGGAATTTAGATAAAGTAAGGAGGAGCGCTGGTGAAATTAATTTAGAACGAGTACTAAAAGATACGTTGAGGACATTGGTATTTGATCATTATTCGAACCTAAACAATCGTGTTAGAGATGAATTGATAAATATGGTAAAACATTACTGGCGAGCATTTTCAGGTAACGATAAATACATAAAGCCAAAGTTGAAAGTGGTAGATAGACATGAAGATAGACATGAAGGAAAGCGCCATAGACATAGAGCTAATTCACCCTCTGAAAGAACGCATATCAGTAAATCAATAATCTATAAAGATAAGTCTTACAGAAGCGATGAAAGTGATAATAAAAACACACATAAAAGACACGAAGTTTTCCTATCAAATCGGGAATTAAAGAAATTAATCAAGAACACAGAAGAAGATACACCTAAAAATCGTTTCAGTGTTCATAAGGGCAAGCCTTATCGAAATTCTGAAAATAAAAAAGTGTATAATAAACAGAATTTGGGGCGCGTCAAATCATCGCCATCGTTACATCGTGGCAAAGGAAAGAAACATGATAGAACAGAAGATAGAGATAGTATACAACAATCTGAATTATCTGCATCTAGTGAGCCCGAGGTCCTTATGGGTGGACAAATCATTAGAGATATCCATTTCAAGGCGGACACGTCATCAAGACAGATGTCTGACACTTCTTATGCTGAAAAAGACTCGAGCACTGAAGAGATACTTATACAACATAGCAATGTTGTTGATATTGGTTTATCGCGCAAGACACCTGGTAGAATCAATATCACTTTTATGTCGTCGGAAACGTAAGTAAATATTATTTCAATAGTAGTTTTTGCCCCCGTGTGGTGTCGGGTTAGAAATTCACCACCCCCTTTCTTCCCGTGGATGTCGTAAAAGTCGACTAAGGGAGCAGGGTTGAAGTGTGTTGTGCATCGAGCCGTCAATTCCCTAAGCTCCCGCTCTATGTCAATACTGTCACAATTGCGCCCAAGCATATTGCATCGAACTGTCAATCCCCTAAGCTCCCGCTCTATGTCAATATTGTCACAATTGCGCCCCAGCATATTGCATCGAACCGTCAATCCCCTAAGCTCCCCGCTCTATGTCAATATTGTCACAATTGCGCCCCAGCATATTGCATCGAACCGTCAATCCCCTAAGCTCCCGCTCTATGTCAATATTGTCACAATTGCGCCCCAGCATATTGCATCGAACCGTCAATCCCCTAAGCTCCCGCTCTATGTCAATATTGTCACAATTGCGCCCCAGCATATTGCATCGAACCGTCAATCCCTTAAGCTTGTCATTGTCACAATGAATATCGACTATATTGTATAAAATTTCATATATGACGCATATTCGATTGGTCATATTTTTGGAGTGTACGTAATTCCATACCCGTATTCCTTTCGAGCTATCAAATATGTCAATTTTACTATTGGAATGTAATTAAATTGTAGTATTATTCAGGCTGATCAATTTTCCATGTCTCGGATTTTTAAATTCATCTTATTCAGATTCGATCAATAATTTCGATTTTCCATTTGTGTGAGAATTGTATTTGTAAATCGATGCGTCAGACCAACTGTTCGTTCATATTTTAGTAACTTAGTAAGTATACGTAGATTGTTTGACATTGCTGACTGGTCTAACGGTTCTTTATAAAAACAGATGCTCAGGGATAAATATTACGCATTTATGAAATCTAATAACCAACGTGCTACAATCTGGCCAGGAAAAGATGAGCCTAGAATAGGGTGCCATTAAAAAAAAACCAGCGTGTTGCAAAACCATGTTCAACGCGACAAAATAAGAATGATACTTTGACAATTATTAATTTTCTTCAATTCAGACAATGCAACTAAGCAGAAATAATTAGTAGTTATGTGGAATAAAACTTTAACTTCATTCTAGTTAATATTTAAGAAGAATAATTAAAACCACTTCTAAATTTAGATTTTGACGTGACATGTAAATTAACTTTTTATGCAAAAAAGGAATTGACAAATACTACGAGTACATCAGCAGCTACCACTAACACAGCAGATACCACTAACACAGCAGCTACCACTAAAACTGCAGATACCACTAACACAGCAGATACCAATAACACAGCAGATACCACTAACACAGTAGCTACCACTAACACAGCAGATACCACTAACTCAGTGAATGAAAGTAAATTAAGTGACGTTGTCGAAAATATTTCGGAAAGTATAAATGTTATTAACAATACAAACTCTGACATGTCAAAAGAACGGGAAATAGGTGATACGTGACATGTAAATTAACTTTTTATGATATTATTTAATGTGAATAACATTAGCTGTAGCAGTAAGCCACCCTTTAATTTTCTTAAAAAGTAAAAATAATCCAATATTTTATGGAACAGTTACTTTCTTAGTTAGCATATCAAGTATTACGATTATAACACCATACAAATTTAAGACGTTTGACACATTTGAAAATCATGATTTATTACTGTTGCCATATAAAATGTTTTAAATAAATCTCATTTCCCTGGCCAGATTCTATTACACTTGATACTTGAGATAATTGATGCTGCGCCTAGTGAAACTATGTCTGGCACTCTTTTTTGTTTAATTGTTTTTTGAATGATTTCTACTGCTCACACTCACAGAGCCACTAGTATAAGAATGAATTAAATATTTGTTGGGGGGAAAGTTTGGGAGATAGAATAGAATAAGAAATCAGAGAGAAGACAGAGAGAAGTGGGAGTGAGAAGCGCGAGTGACTTAAGATGTAGTGATAAAATTTGCGAAAGGCGTTTTAACATGCAAACTTGTAAGTATGTAAATAGGGGGCACATATTTTACTCTTGGTAGAAGATAAATTATGAATAGTGTCCGACCGAAACATGTTCTTTTGCCGAAACCGAAACCGTACCTTTTATAAACGTGATTAAAACGTTGAATAAAAATGTCAGTGAGCCGTTCTTTCCAGATATTTAATTAATGAACAATCTCGCCGACCCAATATTACAGGTTTCTATTTTTTATCGAATTTAAATTCTGCACTGGGTCAAAATTTAACTACCCTAAAAAGTAAAAATTGAAAATGTTACATCAACTGTAATACTGAGGCAGCAACGTGTTAATTGTAGATGATTTAAAATAAAAAAGGTAATATTGAAATATGATAATCATATAATTATATTATATGACATACACACAATAAGACGATTTCTAAAGTCATTTAATGAAATAATTAAACTTTTGTACTTATATTCTAATTAACCAATATATCCGTCAATCTTTTTGTAAATTATGCAAACAAGCGTTAAGAATTAACTATGAAATGATGAATTCATAACAAAAACAAAAGAAATTACTTAATTAAATTATTTACCATTATTCGGGGAACAAACACAATAGGGAATATGCATGTGGTTCAGAAATGGCCAAAAAAAATCATGAGTAATCTTTATTGCTTAATAAATATACTCACATGATTATTTTTACAAATGATCATGTTTCTATTAACAAACTTAATTATTTAAAAGTAGTATTTTTCAAATTCCCTCGCAATTTTTCAAAACGCAACGCTATTGGCCGAGCGAATCGTGACGTCACCGTGCACTCGGTGTCTACTATTAACAGGTCGTTTGTATGATTATTGAAAGTTATTCGCATTGTTTTGCCGCTGTTTATGATAAAAAATCAGTATTTTTTGGGGATTATCAACTGAAAGCAGTGACTCCTTGTGAAAAAAGACTCGCCACAATAACTGGAAGCGGTTTTGTCAAGGCAAAGTCGGATAATCTGCCTGAAATTGATGTGTTCATGATGACTAAGTACGTACTACGTACCTCGTAGGTGTCTTTCTTAAATAAGTGGAATAAAAAACTAGTACATAATTATGTTCATTATATACCTAATTAAAGATATGTTGGCATTAGGAATGTTAAATGGCGAGAACATCTTTATAAATAAAACAAATTTGTGTAGGACACTCAGTAGAAAGGATTAAATTCTTTCAACTTCGATCAACAGTGCAAACATAGAAACTTACCTAAAACGTTTCGTGATCAAAATCAACACTCGTAGTCAGCTGTTGATCAACAAAAATCATAATATTTTGTAACATTAATAACTAAAAAAATAGGAATCAGAATAGTTTTATGAATAAGTATATAAATTTTTAGGTTAGGTTATTGTTTATATTGTTCGGGAGTCCTAATAAAAAAGATTTTAGGTACACACATATTCAATAATCACTTCGAAATGATGTTCATAACAATATAAACTACTCAAACACGATACATCACGATCTCCTCATCGCCTTACACCCCTTTTTCCTTATATTTTGCATCTTTGGGCATATGAAAATATATCATGCCAGGTGCAGTTTTAGTGTTATTTTCACAAATAGGGGCAATACAATATTTATAATAAGCTTTTGTGTGCTCTTCCTTTACAATAAGTTGATCTTACAAGCTTTAATAACTCACTTTTACTAAAACTGTGAATCAAACACTTCGTTGTTTATTTATTCTAAGTGCACGGTGACGTCACACAATGAGCGCGCCAAAATGGCGGCGTTTTAATCGTCTGAAAATGATAGTAGGTTTAATTATTATTTTTTAGCTCATTCAATAATATTGTGTGTTATATTTTTTTCCGGTTATATAATTACTTATAGAATAGTTTAAAAAAATTAAAAGAATGCATGAATATACCCTATTGTCACTACACGAGCAAAGAGCATTGATTCAGTGGCCGGCGGAGAACGCGAGCGAAGCCATATTGCCAGCCGTGCCGAGCGCACCCGACGTTAGTCGAACGCGACCCGCAATTACGATTTAAGTTTCGGCGCGGCCGAAAGGTTCGGCTGTTTTTTGGCCGAAACCGAACCTCTGGCCGAAACATGATTTTTGGGCCGAAACTGGCCAAAACCGAAACCGAAACCGAAACTTCGGTCGGACACTAATTATAAATCCAAAACACATCATCATAAATACAATTATAGATCTTGTAGGTTACGGGAATGAAGCCCTTTTGTGCGATACCCGACCCAACACAGTCGCCTCACTTTAAAATTAGGACCTATGTTTTGGACCCTATGTACGAGTATTGTAATGTAATAAAACAATACAATTTTCCGACTGCCCTATACAAACTACTGCTATAAGACCATAATTCTTGCCAAATGTCATTATTCTAGGTCAACTTTACAGACGGACAGACAACAGTGATCCAATAAGGGTTACTTTTTTTTCTTTTGATACACCAAACTACAGTAACCTTTTTAAATTTTTTATTTAAACAAGTAGGGACTAGTATCAATTAAAATGAAGATGTTAAAACTACTGCGGAGTTATATCTCTTTTTGGATCACTGAGCTAAAATAGTTAGTTAAAGCTAGTGCCTTTTTCAAATTTTTAAGATTAATAAATATTTTGCGTCACTATTGCAGACACAAAACGGAAGGCGAGGACAGGAACGAAGGAATATCAATAGAAAGCAAAGTTATGAGGAAAAGCAATGTAAACGATACACTAGAAACTAATGTTGATCTATTAAATGTCAATATGTTAATAAAAAAAATTGAAAGAGAAATAGAAGATGTTAAAGATAAGTTTGAGCAGGTGAGAAATCTAGCCAAAACTGGAATCAGTAAAAATAACGAATCGTTATTAACTGAGTCAGATAAAAACTTTACTGTTGCCAATACACCTAGGAAAGATAATGGCTTTGCATTTAGGGCCGTAGATGATTCAGATGGTAACAATTACTCAGAAGTAGAAATTGACGCAAAAAAAGAAGTGACAAATACTACATCAGCAGCTACCACTAACACAGCAGATACCACTAACTCAGTGAATGAAAGTAAAATAAGCGACGTTGTCGAAAATATTTCGGAAAGTATAAATGTTATTAACAATACAAACCCTGACAAGTCAAAAGAACGAGAAATAGGTGATATAAATCAAACTTATGATGCTAACAAAGCCAATGATCTAAAAGTTATCACTGATATACAGAATGATCCTAAATTTAATGAAAACGGTAAGGACGAACATAAAATCGAGGATCAAGAAAATGCTATTACAGAAAGCAATATCAATACCACAGCTACGACGCTAGAGGATGTTAAAATTGATGTTAAAATTGACGTCTAAGATATGAATTAGAAAAAACTGGGAAATTATAAAATTAAGGATAAGACAAATTTTAAATTTATTTTTGTGAGTAGGAATGTTTATTGTATGGCTTATATAGTAACAACTTACAATAAAATGGAAAATATATCTTGTGGTATTTTTATCCCATAATTATAAAGCGGACCCCGGGCTCCTTTAGGGCACAACCGGGAATAACGCTAGGAGATGGGGATGATGAAAATACCAGCTTTTGCCCGCGCGGATCTCGTTTACCAGCCATGCCAGCTTTCGCCCCACATTTTACCAAGTCCAGATACCAAATTAAGATGGATATAAATGCCTCGCATTCTAGATCTTAGAACTGTACATGAAGTCGACCAACAAGATAATTCCCATGAGCCTTCCGGCAGGTGTTAATGGCATCACTGCCAACCTCTCCACGGATCAGTTTAAAGTGGAACCTCTGAAGGTAGAGGGGCTCGTTGGTGGACGTGTCAGCTGCTAATTAAGAATAACACCAGCGGGAGTCTCAAGTTATTCACCAAATGACGAGAGGTAAGTCACCCGGCCGTGACGGTCTTAGCATCGAGCATCAGCGACATGCTTGTGCTCACTTCCCCACGGTTCTTACAATGTTTTATACATTTTGCATCCATCAAAACTAACCTGAATGACCTCTGGATGACCGTCGACATGCTGCCCGGAGGAGTCTTGTCGAAACAAGACTAATTACATGCCCATTAGTCTGACCACTATTTTGCCAAGGGACTGGATAGAATGCTATACTTAACACGTATCTAAATAGTCATACGAGTATAAACCTTTATGCCGCCCAGTTCGAACGTATCAGCTGAACGGAACTAAACTTAGAAGGGAAGGGAAGGACAAGGCACTGATCGGAACACACCAGTATTTGGCTGTTTCTTTGAGTTGTCGAACGCATTTGACCTGAAATTATGATACCACAATACCTATATTATACGGAATGATGCGACTTTACCAATATGAGTACCTTTTTTTTTTTTTACGCTGGGGAAATGTGTTTCTCCCCCTCGGATTCGAAGAATCGAGTCCAAGGGGGCACATACCCCCCGGCCCGGTGATGGCCATAGTGGGGGGTTATGTGGGGATCTCTCCTCCCGTAACCCCCTCCGCATAGGGCGGAGGGAGGGGAGGAGCCTACCCACTAAAACCCCACCGGCGTTGCCCTCACTGCCGTTATAGGGGGACGCCATGGGGTCGCAGGCATTCTACCACGACGTCCCCCCACCAATATGAGTACCTAATAAGTGTTCGAGTTCTGGTTTGACAATCAAATAAATGATGTCTGATGGTCTGGGGGATACTCAGATCCTAAATAAATAATTTTCATTTCATTATATTTACCTCCTCCATCATATCAGCGGAATGACATCGATTGCTGGTCAAGGCCTCACCTAAAGCGTGCCCCAATGTCCGGTTCTGAGCCATCCGCATCCGGCCGGCTCCCGCGACCTTAACCTGGTCATCAGTCCACCTTGTGAGGGTCTAACCACGCTGTACTTCCCGGTACGTGGTCGCCACTTGGGAACCTACTACCCTACCTACCCTAACGGCCATCAGTTATACGTGCAAGGTGCCCACTGCCAGCCTATTTTAGCGATTCGAAGGACTATATCAATTACCTTGATTCTGCTGCGGATAGTATCACTCCCGGTGCCATCAAGCAAAGCTCTGCATAGTTCTTTGGGTTACTAACTGAGCCTTCTTATGAGGCCCATAGTAAGCGACCACGTTTCAGTTCCGTTGATGCAATGTTCTCCTGAAAAGCTGTGGGGTGGGGTTCTTTAAAATATTTTGGTGTAGGAAAATCGAATTTAAATACTGTTGAACTTTTAATTTGCACGCCTTTAATCAGCGTTTCAGCATTTTTCCAGGAACGGTTTTAAGAAACGGTAAAAAATAAGATAAATCTTTCAAGATTCTCTTCCTTGGAGCAAGCTTCTATTAGATGAACATAACCTTACAACGACAATTTTAAACAAATCAAACTACTATATAAAGCTCAATGAGGCTTGTGGAATGACGACGATATAATGTGATCATCATTATCATATCAGTCGAAAGACATCCACTGCTGGACATAGGCCTCCCCCAAAGAGTGCCACAATGACCGTTCCTGCACCACCCGCATCCAGAGGACTCCAGAACCAAGGTAACCGATATAGCTCTCCGAATCCCTAAACTTAAGTGGCAGTGGGCGAGGTACATTGCACGTAGAACCGATCGCCGTTGGGGCGGAAAGGTTCTTGAGTGGCGACCACGTACCGGAATGTGCAGCGTGGGTAGGCTCCACAAGGTGGACTGACGATATAATGTAATAGATATAAACACTTATTCAGAAAACATCCAAGAACAAGAAACAAATACAAAAAGAATATTGGTAATGTAGGACTTTAGCAATGCTTTTAACACAGTAATAAGAAAGCCAATAAGGGACTGTCTTAGTCTACTCCACGTGTCACCTGATACACTGCCCTGTCTATCCTGGTTTCGCAGAGCTACCTCTTCGGGAGGCATCAGCGAGTTTGGGTAAGCAAAAATTTACCGAAGTGGTGTGAACTTTCTGCTGGCGCCCCTCATGTGGATCTGCGCTTCCCATTGTTATTCTCTATTTTTAGGGTTCCGTTCACAAAGGGTAAAAACGGGACCCTATTACTAAGACTCCGCCGTCCGTCCGTCCGTCTGTCTGTCACCAAGCTATATCTCAAGAACCGCGATAGCTAGACAGTTGAAATTTTCACAGATGATGTATTTCTGTTGCCGCTTTAACTACAAATACTAAAAAACCGGCAAAGTGCGAAGCGGAGTGTGGCTCCGTTTTTGCCGTTTTTATAGATAATAGTACGGAACCCTTCGTGAGCGAGTCCGACTAGCACTTGGCCGGGTTTTAGTAGTAGTAGTTATGTAGCAAATATTACAAATAATATTTTGGATAATTCATCAAAAGGTATATCTCTCAAATACTGTACGATTTGTTCGATTTTAAATTACTTACATATAAAATTTTCAAGAATACTAAAGCCAAAATTTTATTGGTATTTTTTACTTTCTGCACAATCTGTGTGTACATAGGTAATACAAAGTTGTGTCAAATATTTGAATTCTGAACTAGTTATAGATTCGGTTAAAAAGCTACATTGAGGGCGCGCCATAGTGAAAGACAATTTTAATATGGCGGTTTGTTTACATAGTTAGCAAATTCTATTGACGGCCACTTTAGCGTGGTTGACGTCAAGCGAGAGTGTCAGATGTTCTGTACTTTACCCGCAAGTATAATTTGAAATATCAATATTGGAACCATCCGTGCTATTACGAGAGTAACTCTGCCTGTCTGTTATCTTTTCACGCTTAAAACACAGAACCAATTAAAATAGAATTAAGGTATAGTTTGAGACCCTTGGAAGGAGAGTGGATACTCTTCGACCCAGATCATCCTTGAAAGAAATCTAATATCATATTTGCTTAGATTGACGACCTCTGTAGCCTAGTTGGTAGTGACCCTACCTACGAAGCTAGAGGTCCCGGGTTCGAATCCCGGTAAGGGCATTTATTTGTGTGACGAGCACGAATATTTGTTCCTGAGCCATGGATGTTTTCTTTGTATTTAAGTATTTATTTATCTATATAAGTATGTTTATCGTCGTATAGTACCCATAGTACAAGCTTTGCTTAGTTTGGGACTAGTTCGATTTGTGAAAGATTGTCCACTAATATTTATTTATTTATTAACATTGGATTTTTTGCTGGCGTTGTAACAGGCTACCCCTTAATTTGGCAGTGTCCATCCGTTTCTTTGGCCGTCTTTTTATATTTTTTTCCTGAGCGGGATCGGTGGGACTGTCCTACGTCACCGAGGCTTTAACTATGGATCTGTTTTAGTTTTTCTCAAATTAAAAGCGAGTATACGCAGACAAAGTTGCGAGCGAAAGTAATACTGCTTTTATATTATATTTCACCGTCTTTACTGTTTTCTTAAACCTGCATTACTTTTTGTATTTTATAATATTGTTCTCGCTAAAGAAATCAGTTTCCTGTATTGCTATTTTAAAATTGTTTTTTATGACCTGTGCACTAAATTGCGATATACATTCACACCAGTGAAATGAAAACCACCGTGGTAATAGTCATAGCTGGTGTGTTGGGTAACTGAGTTTTGATTATTACTTATTAGTTTTCTTTTTCTTTTAGTATTGCACTCACACTTTATCTTTATGTAAATAACAAGGTTTAATCTCAGATAATTTGATTTTTAATTTTGATGAGAGATCGCTTTGGTTGAGATTACTTAAGTTGACTGAATTGCAGCAAAGTTTAAATCTTAACTAATAAACTTAACTCTACCGTCCAATGTAAAAGATTCAAATTTCAATGTCGATTATTATAAAAAGTAAGTCACATTAAAAATTCTAACTGAACTATACTAAGAAAATGTAATTATATAATGTTCTCCATTCAAAGAAGCGAAATAATTGTTGGCGAAATATTGTTACAGTAAACGCAGTGGGGACGGCGGAACCAAAAGAAGTGAATATAGCGCTTGAAACTGTACTCCGCTTCGACAAAAAAGATCAAACCCCAGGCCTCACAGTTATCGATAAAGTTCAGGATGCTCTAGAAAGATTCAAACATACCTTAATAAACAGAAGAAGCAACCCACCTTCCATGACATTTACAAATGTCATCAGCAGAAGAAGCAATTCACATGACATGACCTTCACTGATTTCATCTTACAAGCTGCTAAAATATTGAATGAATATGATGATCATAACTTAGAGGATGTATTTGCAGTAATACATTCTGAATCAAGGAGGTATATTAATAGAGAAAGTGGATTACAGGATGTGTTTGGTAGTAGTGATGTCAGAAGACACCTAAGTAAACAACTGAGTGCTTTTGAAGATGTCCCAGCTAAAATTCTGCGACGGCATTTAGATAAAGCCATTAATGCTACAGCAAATAAAATAAAGACTGGAGAGAAGAATGACATACTTGATGTAGGGAATTTCTTATACCTTGGTGCAAGCGAAAAGTTCAGGTCGGCACTCAAAAATTTAGAAAGATTACGCAGAACTAACGATGGTCATGTCGAAGTCGTGTTAAGGGATACACTGAGGTCTCTCGTGTTTGATCATTATTCTAACCTTAATAATAACATTAAACGTGAGTTGATAGAAATGGCCAAAGATTACTGGCATGTATATTCTAGAAATGATGGTAAATATACTACAGTTTCAGGTTTAAAACGTACAGGAGCCACTCGTTTTCGTGTCAAAGAGAGAATTAAAAACGGAGCTTACCCTGAAATGAGACAAATGACTATAGTACAGCCCATAACAGTTAACTGGACTAAATTAAACAAAGCTGGTCATAAAAATAAAAGGTATACAAATAAATTTAGGATACCCAAAGACAAAAAAATTACGTCCGCTGATACTAAATTAGTTAAACTGAACAGTAAAACAAGGTTACTGCCTCCTCTAAGAATGAGGTCGACTCCATCACCAAAACTTGAATCTTCTGTTGTGGCTCAGGATATGTCGTCAATCGAAAATTCTGGTCAGGAGAATCCATATTTCAAATCCAAAAAATATAAATCAGAGAGAAATAAGTTAACGCCTTCACATAGTTATGAAAAAACAAAGGTTTTAAGAGAATACACAGCAAAATCTAAAGAAAGTGATTCTGCTCAGTCAGATTTTATGATAGTGATGGGTGGACAAAATATGGGAGATACTGGCAATATTGGTGGGAAAGGACCAACATCCTCTGAAGAGTCCTCTAAACAGTCCAAAAATAAAGAAGACGAGAAACATGCTTTAGTGGAGACAGACACAGTGGAGACAGACAAACAGGAGACAGACACAGTGGAGAAAGACACAGTGGAGAAACATACAGTGGAAAAAGACACAGGGGAGAAAGATACAGTGGAGAACGACACAGTGGAGAATGACTCAGTGAAGAAACACTCAGTGGAGAGAGTCATACGACCTTTTATATCTATAGAAAAGTAAGTTAGTTATTGCGATCTAATCATTGGATAGTATGAAAGGAATTTTATGCAAATGGAAAGCCAATTTATGAAAGTTTATTATACAAGTTTCTTATAATATCACGCCGATAGCCTGCGAAAGTCAAAATACTTTTAATATGGAAATCGAACTCTTTTAAAGGTGTAAAACATTTGCACTTTTACTTTAAGCAATAAACAATATCTGTCTATTTTTTCTCTTATTGTAATGTTTATGTATTTGAGCAAAACAAATAAATGATTTATCTTTCTGTCTATAAGTAATATTTTATGGTTTCAGATTCACAACAGAACATTCGCCAAGTAAGGAAGTTGGTGTAGTTAAGGGAAATCGTTTCACTGATTTCTCTGCCGGCTTAAAGAATAAAGGCGTATCAGGTGAAGGGTTGACAATTAAAAGTTTTGAAAATGAACTTTCTATCGAAAAAAGAAATATGAGAAAGAGCAACGCACTCGATATATTTGAGCCTGAAGATCCAAAAACCCCTGATGTGCAAAAAATTATTAAAAATATACAAAAACAAATAAAAAACGTTGAACAAGAGGTTAGTTATGTTAAAAATCTATCGATTTGCAAACATAAGTCTAGTGAACCTAAATTTAAATCTGTTGGCAGCAATGAAACTTCCTTCTCTGAAGCTAAAAACAGATATCGTTACCCTGATTCAGATTCTATCGACAAAGATAACGAATCATTTTTTTCAAGAGGTATTTTTGAAGATGTCGTTGTAGATAAGACAGCTAGTCATTACGATTTTAGGGCTAGTGAGTATGGAAACGACACGAATGCTCCGGTGATAGATAAAAAACAAACTGTTACGAAAATGTCAATTATGGAAAATACAACCTCCAAATCTTCGGCAATAACACACATTCTAAATGAAACAGCACATATAAATGAAACTAAAACCAACATGACTTCAGAAAGCACCTTAATTACCAACCACATTAAGAAAGATGACAATCAAAACATAAGAGACATAACAAAAATTGAATCATTAAATAAAAATAATAAAACCGATAATAATAACACCAGTAATGCGAAACCATTACGTATCGAAATGTTTGATATGAAATTAAATGAAATTGATACTAAAAATAAGACAATAGATAAAATTATTGAAGAAAATTTTGTTATGGTGCCTCAGAGTAAAGGTAAAATAAATGTTCATCCCAAGAGTCAATTGGATGAATTTGATATCGAAAGTATAATGGCTAATAGCATAGATAATATTTATCAGTAACTACTGGGGAATACTTAGAGAAGTAAATAACGTCAGTATGTGGACTGCATTTGACCAACTTGCTGCGATGTTGTACGTGCGACTATGCGCAACCACCCGGCCACGATATTGCGCGAATTGCGTTGCGCGGTCGAGACGCGCAACGCACTGTGGTTAGTTTGTATCACACGCAAATAATTTACTTTAAAAACAAAGTTTTAACCGACTTCAATTTAGTACTTCGCCAAGCCACGAGAACATTTCCACATTTCTTTTCCAATTTACCACATGAACTGATTTCCGAGAGCAAATGCGTTGATTTTTAGAGAAAAAAACCCAATCGCTGTATGTGACCTGATAATATTTGAGGACTTCCGTCGATTCCACAAGGATCACCTTTGGCACTTCATTAGCTGCTATTTCAACGGAATCTTATCAGAATCTGTGATATACTTTTGTACTTTTAAGTACATAATTGAGGAATTTCATAAGTCATCTGTGATCTTCATCATCAATTCCACTCCACCAAATTTATGATTTCCGGGTGTAGATGTACACAAGTTATAATAGAAAATACCAAAATCACCTTACGCTTACCTAATACAATTGAGGAGTTCCCTCAATTCCTCATGGATCCCATCATCCAAATAAATTTTTCAAAAAAATGGGACCCACCTGGAAGCATATACTTACAAACAAAAAGAAAATTACGAATCGGCTCATCAATGACGGAGTTCTGAGATAACAAACATTGAAAAAAAAATTATAAAATAATACAACCGAATTGAGAACCTCCTCCTGTTTTTGAAGTCGGTAAAAAAATAGAAAAATCGCTCCTGCTGCTGCCGCCGCTTTGTCATGGCCGGGCATAAGGCGAAACATAGTAAATTCATTGTTCGCAGCCAGGTGGCGCTGTTCGACGCGTAAGCGTAGAGGCTGCGTTCAGTTTTAATTTAAGGCTGCGTCGCACGTACAGCAGAGAACGTGGCAATCAAATGGTCTCGCCGGAAGACCTGCGCTGGCTCGTGAGCCAGCATTATGCTGAGGCGGACCCATTTTGCGACAAACAGATAAGGCTTTTAAGGCTTTAATTAGTTTAATATATATATTATATGTTTTTCGTTTCTGGTTTTAAATGTCTTTTGGTTTAAGTTACAGTTTCGAATAATTTTCATTTCATTTCATTTATAGTGTAATAAAAGATTATTGAACTCACTGTATAAGTGTATTATTACAAAAACTAAGAATAGGGCGTTACGACCGGTCTAGCCTAGTAAGTAGTGATCCTGCCTACGAAGCTCACGGTCCAGGGTTCAAATCCGGGCAAGGGCAATTTTTTTTGTGATGTGCATAAATACTTGTTTCCGAGTCTTGGATGTTTCATATGTATTTGTATTGATGTGTAAGGCTAGTTCGATTTGTGTAAGATTGTATCCTAATATTAAGTGGGCATGGCCGCGGCGGTCAGTAGTAAACTTACTTAGTTTTATAGTAATTTGTCATTATCTGTCAAATTTACTATTATCCGGCCACTCAAGTCGCGCCAGTGTGATTCAGGCCTCAGTCGGACCGACATCTCTTTTTTTAGGGTTCCGTACCCAAAGGGTGAAAAACGGTACCCTATTACTAAGACTCCGCTGTCTGTCTGTCTGTCTGTCCGTCTGTCACCAGGCTGTATCTCATGAACCGCGATAGTTACAGTTGAAGTTTTCACAGATGATGTATTTCTGTTGCCGCTATAGCAACAAAGAGATACAAAAAAAAGTCGGAGTGGGGCTTCCATACAACAGACATGATTTTTACGGCGTTTTTATAGATTATGGTACGGAACCCTTCGTGCGCGAGTCCGACTCGCACTTGGCCGGTTTTTTTGGTGTCGGGTGACCTAGGGATCCAAGTCACCACCGCAAATGCCGCGAAAACATATTCTTCGGTGAGAAATTCGTACCTACTTGCGGCCTTTCGACATTACATACATTATGACATAATTCTAATATTATAGATTTTTATATATTCAAAATTTTGAATGAATATCTGTTTGTTTAGCTCGGTATAAAACAGTTGGACATGGATTCTTATTCGTATGTTCTTATAATTAATATTATTTGATCAGCTTTCGTTACTTAATAATTACTTTATGATTCATTGCTATCCGACCTTTTATTTATGTAATTTATGTAAAACTGGGTACGTACTTTTAAATGCCTTGAGTCTATTCAAATGTTCAAGACGAATCAAGGATTTACTGCCAATCGGCCCAAATGGAAATCGATAGTACGAAATTACCATTTTAGTCGTACCTCAAAAGACAAAAACGGAACCCTTATAGGATCACTTTATTGTCCGTCTGTCAAGACCCTTTTTCTCAGGAACGCGTGGAGGTATCAAGCTGAAATATATACCAAATACTCAGGTCTACTGTTCCTTGGAGCTGTTAGGAAATCAAACTTCTAAGCCAACGCAATCAAAAGATACAGCCGTTTATGCTGAAAATTTCTGCAAATTTTCGAAACTCGCAAGGGAATCAAAACCTACAGGGTACTTCCCGTGAACTCACTCTTGAAATTTGGTACGAAGCAACGTACACGCAACGCACAGATAAAGGAAAAATTGTGAAAGCCGTATATTTTACGGAACTCTCGATGCGCGAGTCCGACTCGCACTTGGCCGGGTTTTTAAATTGGAGCAAAAGTAATACCATCAAGAGTGCATTTGGTGAAAATATAATAGTACATTACGTATCTAGGGCGGTGAATTCGTAAATGGCCCAGATCGCAGTTGTTTGTGGCCCGAAACGAAGGTGAGGGCCATAAATATGCGATCTGGGGCTTTACGAATTACCGCCCGTGGTAAGTACACAATTTTACGTCTTCATCTGGCCACAATGCGAGTTTTACCGTACGCGCAGCGTGCAGTAAAACTTGCATTATGGCCAGGTGTGACGTAAATAAATAAATAGGTATTCCCGGACAATCTTACACAAATCGACCTAAACTTGACGCCAAAAAAAATAACCTTAAAATTTCCATTAAAATGGAAAAAGAAACCGACACTGGCAAACTTACACTCTCCCAAATGATGGACGTAGCTAAAAACTAGCAATTTTAAGGTTATTTTTTTGGAATCTATATACGGCGTAAAGTATAGTCCCAAACTAAGCAAAGCTTGTACTATGGCTACTAGACGACGTCAAGCATACTTATCTATATATATATATATATATATATATAAACGTAAAAGTCCTACCTAAAGTACCTAGTAGTAGTCCTAGTAAAGTACTGACTGACTTAAATCAACGCCCAGCGTCAACTGTTGAACCTAGAAAGCTTATTTTTTACAATAGTTAGTTTATTTTACGTTAATACCCACTAAGAAGGGATTTTGGAAAATTCCACCATCAAGAGGGTAAAAAGGGGGTTGGAAGTATGGATGTGGATGGAGTATAATTTTAAGTGAGAGACTTGAAACTTTGTGTATGGACTCCTTATTACAATACAAGAAAAGTAATTTTAGGGTTTTGCAAAAACCCACCCCTAAGCGGGTTAAGTGGGGGTGCAAAGTTTATATGAACCGATTTAGATGGGTATAGAGATAATTTGAGTCCCGGGAAAGGACATAGGATAGTGTTCATAACGGAAATCATCCCCAAACGGGCTGAAATGGAGGGTGAAAGTTTGTATGGAGCTACGATAATAACTAGTTCTACGCGGACGGAGTAGCGGGCAGAAGCTAGTAAGTATATCAATAAATACTTAAAAATACATTCAGTCTATACTTTTTTGTGATCATTTTTTTTTTAAGAATCTGTCCCAAATTTTGAATGCGTGCAAAGTGAATGTAGTCTAATTTGAATTAATATTAAAATCAGAATCGACTATTTTGAACCAAATTCGTCAGTAGGTACGTATATGACGAGTATCCGGTCCGGTCGGATACGTAATTCCATATGGACGTATTTCTTGCGACCTATATCAATATATTATGTAAATTTTACTTTTAGTAATAGCATTATTCATTTTAGACAATTTTTATGTCCAGGTTTTTCGAACAGACATTATTTAGATTCGACCACTAATTTCGGGTTGTCAATATTCTATTTGTGCTGAATGACAGTAAATCGAATCAATTTACCTAATTCACCTATCTATTTTCTAGAAAGTCAAGTAAGGTCCCCAAAGCTCCCAATAGTGGGACAGAGTGCTCGAACAAATTGTCGTAAATGTGGACACGCTGGACAAAAGCACCAATTTCTTTTCAGGCACTCATTAGGTCTATAGTTTTAAGTTTTTGATAGGAAGCAACTCCTCCGTCGGCCATATTTATTTTATGCCGGCCATTTTTAATGAAAGCCAATTACTTATTAATATCTCGAGTTCTATAGAATCACAAATTTGGTCACTAAATATACATCTTTGGGGTCAGAGAATTCAACTAGATACCTACGTATTTTACCGATATAAAACTGCATATACATGTAAAAATCTTTGTTCTTAGAGTTGGTTTAAGTTATGTTAAAAAACCAATTATTAATAACGTTATTATATTTTTATTACTTGTTATTATAGAGGCTATAGTGATACATAATCCGCAGAAATTCCAAGTGTCTACATATTATGGTTCTAGAGATATACCGATTGATAAGGGTGGGTAAAAAAACGCCATAAAATTACGTTTCATGTATGAGAGCAGTTTAATTTTTAATTTTATATGAATGTATGTTTAAGCAGCAATAGAAAAATAACTTGTGAAAAATTGAAATATAGTAATATATAAATATAAATATAATTTTTAGAAATAATAATTATGCTTTATTGCTGCTAATTTATGGGACTTGTGAGTCCGGAGGTTTATATTACAATATGTAGGAATACTTATTTTGAGGTTGGCAGCTACGGTGACGTTTCTGTCATATCATAAGCCTGGCTGATATTGACTACGTTTACCGACCATTCAAATCAAAGCAAAACCAGTGAACTCCACGAACATGCATAGTTATGACTTTCGGAATTGTTATACATATTGGTTTAAGGTGAGGTGGATTAGAAAAGGTTGTGTAATATTATAACTGTCACATTGATTATTAAGGCGATGCCTTGATTTGATTCGAACACTCCCCCTAGACAGAGACACGCTGATGCCTTCTGCGCACAAGGAAAAGAGATGTAACACTCTTCGGGAATGGCTTTTTTGGACAAATTTCGAATAATACCTAACTTAGAGACGTTTTATTTAAATTTCGAAGTGAGATTTTAGATGAGATAAAATACTATATAGTATTAACTTCATTGTGTCGTAAAACAATGTATCGTTTGAGTAGGCTGAGTAAAAAAATTTTTCTATCGAGGAAATTTTAAGCAGTCATGTATCAATAAAATCAGATAAACAATAATATAGTCAAGAATTATACGTATAATACTAGATAGTTCATAATTATAATACTAGAAATAATAATAAATTAGCCATTCCCGGATACCGCCTCTGCAAAGTGAATGGGTCGTTTATGGGGAACTGTGTACGATTTTACAATAAGTTACCTTCTGATATACTGAAATTGTCAATGAATAGATTTAAGTTCAGCGTTAAACGCCATCTTATAGAGAAATCTTATTATACTATAAAAGAATTTATAGATGACAAAGAAGCATTTAAGTAATGTGTACGGTCAATACAATATTCGTCTTCTGTGTCGTCTCGCTGTCTGTCGAGTACTGTCGTGTCCGTCGGCTGTTTTTCAGTTCCTTTTTCGTATTTAAAAGTCTGTCACTTTCAAATTGGTCTCTCAAGTTGTCGGCCAGTCTTAGTCATATCTGTCTGTCTGTACGAAGGTTAGACGCCCCGACCATATGTAAAATAGCTTAGTTGAGTAGTTAAGTTAAAACATGACGTGTAAAAGAGCTAGCTGAAGCCTATTTACAAAATATATATTTTGATTTGATTTGATTTGAATTATATATCTGAAAATCATACCTTATTGTTTCTTAATCTAGTCAGAACGGCGTTTCCAAGCACGCGATAATTTCCAATGGACAGCCTTAAAAATCGTTCATGAGACGTTGTTTGCAATGGCGGCACCGCAAGTTGTAATTGTAGTAAATTACTTTTCTAATTGATCTCACACTTCCCTGTTCGTATGTAGCTATAATAAAGACAGTTTTTAAATTAATAAAGGTTTATGACGCCTATTTGGTTGATGTGGCACAAACGAAACGTTGGCACAGGATTCAGCAATGTCCTTTGTTTTCGGCTATTTGGTTACAAAAGATTGTTAATACCTGCATGTCGAAGGACAGGAGGGTTATTTTAATTCTAAAGACATAGATATACCTCATGTCAATGTATATGCAAAGTTTCGTCACAATCCAACATGTAGTTTTAAAATGAGAGCGTAACTACGTTTGTATGGGAAGGTGAAATTCGGCCGAGCTTACTGCGGACTCTTAAGCGATACCCCACTTGTCATAATTCTTTGACTTTAATTGTCCCACGCAATTTTCACGTCCGTTTTTCACGCGATATTTATATTATCGTGGAAATTTTGGAATATTTTATAGTCTTTCAACTGAACTGTCTGCAACTGAGACGAATTAAATGATACCTCGTAATATGTCGAAATCCGTCAAACGGTTATGCTGCAGGGCGTGCCAAAGAATAAGACATAGTCACATACATACATACATACGCTCGAAAAACATAACCCTCCACTCTTTCGGCAGTCGGGTAAAAAGCTGTTTTCACGTTATTTATATCGAAGTTATTGCTTTATGAACAGCATGCAAACTGTTTTTCATTTGTTCATGCATTGACGTCAATCCTATTATACCGCATGGTAATTATTCTACTTTTCTTACATAGGTACCTACGTACTTTATAAATATAAAAACAATGTGGAGATTAGACAACAATTCTATTATTGTTTGACTACTTTTACTACGCCTTTTTATGCTGCGACGGTGGCAAAAAAGTTACCGGTCTGCCTTTAAAGCCTGCTCTACACAGTGGGCCATCACGACCCATCGTACAGGACGCAACTATGCGTTAGACGGAGAAAGACATCGCCGAACCATAAGCCATCTGACACCACTACCCTCTCTACACGCTGGCCCATCGTAGTGGGCCATTAGAATGGGCCATCATGTAGAGGAGCCATAAAGCAGACACCGTAGCTTATGGACGCTTGCGATTCCAAAAGCATGACAAGCGCGTTGCCGGCCCTTTATTGAGTCAATAATTTACTTTTCTAAAACATGCAATGAAATAGTGACGTTGTGTTCTTCATAATGGGCTTCGAAGTGTCACGTTTCGGGCGCAGCGAGACGAGAGACCCGTAATGGCATTTCATACAAAATTGGAGGCCTAGGCCGGCAAGATGGTCTTTTTTAATTTCCATTCCACAATTTGTGGCACAGGATCACGGCGTTCAGCCATGAAAATTAAAGTATGATTTCTTGGAGTTTTTTTAATTTATTTCAATGCATGTTTGAGAAAAGTACTTTATATACCTCGGCGTGAAAAGGAGTTGCCGGCCTCATAACTATCCTATATGTACTCGGCCGGCAACCCCTTACTTCCCGGCCTCTGTAGTAATGTACTATTAAAAACAAAGTTTTAACCGTCTTCAATTCAGTAATCTGCCAAGCCAAGTGAACATTTCCACTTTTTTTCCGCTGTACTATCGACAACACAGCTAACTGACCATCGGTGCACCTTAAGTGCATTGTAATAAGGTTCTATATTAAACACAGGATGGTCAGTGAACAGTGTTGTCGTTTGTACCAAATGAACATTGATTATTACAGAAAAAAACCAAATCGTTATAATATTTGAGGAGTTCCATCGATTCATCAAGAAAGGTGATTCCGAGCCTTTGGCACTTCATTAGTTGCTATTTCAACGGAATCATATCACAATCTGTGACGTACTTTTATAGATTTAAGTAAATCATTGGGGAGTTCCAGGAGACATCTGTGGTGTTCATCATCAGTTGCACTTCACCACATTTGTGATTTACGGGTGTAAATACACGAGTTATAATAGAAATGCGTGCCTATTATATTTGAGGAGTTCCCCCAATTTTCCTCATGGATTCCATAGGCCAACTGGTTTTTTTTTTTAAATGGGATCAATCTGGAAGCATATACTTACAAACAAATATAAAAATGTACGAATCGGTTCATAAATGACGGAGTTCTGAGGTAAGAAACATAAAAAAAAAACAACCGAATTGAGGACCTCCTCCTTTTTTTAAGTCGGTTAAAAATTGTTTTGTTGATGGTTAACACAACAAATCCTCGGGAGCTCTGCCACATGTCTCGTAGTGTTGTCACATGACGTAAATATACGCATATAAATTATGACAGGAAGTGAAGGATTTTCAAACTCTCGGTCAATTTTTAATTTTTTTTTCTTGCTCAGCACAACTTTTGCTATTGGGTGTGGGCCCACTATCTAAAGGTAGCCTAGAGGTTCAGGTATGCGGCTGTCAAGTGTGGCCGACTCAAATAATCTTTTTTTTATTTTCATGCAACGACGGTGGCAAACAAGCGCACGGCCCGCCTGATGGTAAGCGGGCACCGCAGCCTAAAGACGTATGCAAATCCAGAGGAGTAACATGGGCGTTGCCGACCCTTGATATGTTTGAGGATTCGCCGTGTTGACAGCTGAAGGAACAAATTCCCTCGCTCTCAACACATACATACATACATTCACGCCTTTATTCCCAAAAGGGGAAGGCAGAGCACATGAAACGTATATTCCAGTGCCACTCTTAGCATAAATGTGGGTAGATATAAAAGATCGACAAAATGTGATATTGCAGGGATAGGTTGCTAGCCCATCGCCCACAACACACTTCAACCCTGGTCCCTTAGTCGACTTTTACGACACCCACAATCGAATTAGAAATCGAGTTAAAGACAACCGAAATTAACTGCTTACCGTGTCACTCAAAACAATACTTCTTTAATAATAAGTAAAGTGGGCAATCTTACACAAATCGAACTTGCCCCCCAGTAAGCTCAATAAGGGTTGTGTTACGGGTGCTAGACGACAATATAATTAATAGATACAAATACTTGAAGACATAGAATACATCCAAGTCTCAGAAACAAATATTAATGCTCATCACACAAATATTAAAAAAAAAAAAAAAAACAAATATTAGGGGACAATCTTACACACATCGACCTAGTCCCAAACTAAGCAAAGCTTGTACTATGGGTACTAGACGACGATAAACATACTTATATAGATAAATAAATACTTAAATACATAGAAAACATCCATGACTCAGGAACAAATATTCGCGCTCGTCACACAAATAAAATTCGAACCCAGGACCTCTTGCGTCGTACACACATATCGTGCTTACAGTGTAAGATAAATAATAAAATCTTGTAAACAGATCATATCAGCTGAAAGACGTCCACTGCCGGAGACAGGCCTCCCCCAAAGAGTGCCACACAGACCGGTCCTGCACCCGCGTCCAGCGGGCTCCTGCGACCTCTCATCAGTCCACCTCGTGGGTCTACCCACGCCTCGCCTGCCGGTACAGTCGCCATTAGACAGATCGGAGCGGCCACAGTGCTCACAAATATCTGAACACGTCTCTATTGTTTAGGCATTAGAGACGTGTTCAGATATTTGTGAGCACTTTGGTCGCTTCGATATATCTGATGGCGATGGTACATTGTCGCTATTCGAGAACATTCTGCAAAACAATACAGTTGTCGAAACTTTTATCGTTGAAACACCTAACACACTAAGTTATCCGCAGCAGAACCAAGGTAACCGATATAGCCCTCCGAATCGCTAAACTTAAGTGGCAGTGGGCGGGGCACATAGCACGTAGAACCGATGGCCGTTGGGGCGAAAATGTTCTCGAGTGGCGACCACGAACCGGAAGGCGCGGCGTGGGTAGGCCCCCCGCAAGGTGGACTGATGACCTGGTGAAGGTTGCTGGAGTCCGCTGGATGCGGGTGGCGCAGGACCGGTCACTTTGGCACTCTTTGGGGGAGGCCTATGTCCAGCAGTGGACGTCTTTCTTGATGATGATGACTAAGTTATCCACGGTGCGGTGTCTGGTTAGACTTTCACCATCCCCTGTCTTCCCATGGGTGTCGTAAAAGGCGACTAAGGGAGCAGGGTTGAAGTTTGTTGTGGGCGACGGGCTAGCAACCTATCACTGCGATATCACATTTTGTCGATCCTTTATAACCAATGCTAAAAGTGGCACTGCTGGAACATGTTTCATGTGCTCTGTCTATCCTTTTTGGGAATAAAGGCGTGTATTATGTAATGCACTGAGATCAATAGTATACAAATGCGAGCTGCATTCTTTATTTCAGCCCTAGTGTGCCAATAATTATTTATTAAACGTTCTTATTGAATAATTGGCTTATTATTGAATTAGAAACATCTGTGGCAATAAAATGCATCTTTTGTTGTACTGCAGTATAAAAAGATGATTAAATTGCTTGCGCCAGAAGCGGCGGAGATGTCGGTTAAGGTGCTTGTGGTTTTGTCCCTGGTAAGTTAACGTCAATTTAATTCAATTCAAATATGAAGAAAATAAGTTCTTGTCTTAGGTGCAACCTTCAGAGCTGCTATATACGGTTGCCACTGAAAGAGACGAAAAGGCTCCTATAATAAACTTTTTATTTTCAATTTATATATGCTATTCTTTTTTTGGGCGGTAGGCATAAAAAAAGTAGCAGTTGACTCTGAAATGATTTATTAGAATAATTACTAAATACTTACATTTTTCAATCTTTATCACTTCTTTGCAAAGTTTAAGTTGTAAATTCACCCAGTCAATGTTTGCAGCATAGTATATTTTTGCAACTTCGATATTTTTGTCTGTGTATATTTATTTATAAGTTAATATTGTTCTGTTATTTTTATATATTATTTTATTTATATATACTTTATATGTCAGATGACGAAACTTTTTACTCTGCTAGTGATGACAGTTCTGCTTTTCATTCGATAAACTCACTTGACACTTCTTCAACTTTGGGTACTCTTGTGTCTCGCGAATTCCTTAACTCTCGCCACTTTAACGTGTGGCACATAAACGCTCAAAGTATCCCTACTGACTATAGTGAATTAGTTGAGACTTTCAAATCTCCATTTGTTCATGCGATTCTGGTATCCGAGAGCTGGTTGAAGCCTACCCTTGATTCGACGTCCTACAGCCTGCCTGGTTATGTTTTAACCAGAAACGATCGAACTAGAAAGGGTGGCGGTGGTGTTGCCATTTATCTCAGGAGTTCCATTTCGTATAGAATCTTGAACCAATCATAATCTCTTTATTCTGGCTCTGCGGAATGGATTTTTCTTGAGATAAGTGTCAGTCGGGTTAAAGCCGTTCTGGGGGTGGTTTACTGTCCCCCTACTATCGATTGTTTCCCAAATTTGGAACAAATTCTGGAATCTTTGAGCTCGGATTACACACATCACCTGATTATGGATGACCTCAATACCGACCTTTGTCGTGACTCTCCACGATCCCGTAAATTGATGTCCTTATCCGGTCCGTAAGTTTCTCAGTCCTTCCCTCGGATCCTACTCATCACACCACTACCTCTGATACCTGGCTGGATGTGATCATTACCTCGTCTTCCAATAATGTTGTAAAGCACGGTCAATTTTTGGCTCCCGGTTTTTCTCACCATGACTTGCTTTTTGTTACGTACAAAATTAAACCGCCAAAATGCAAGCCCGCCTTAGTATCTATACGCAGTTTTGCTAAAATCTATTCCGACACGCTTTCACGCGATGCTGCAGATATTGACTGGCCCCCCGTGCTTTCTGCTTCCACAACTATAGCCAAAGTATCGTTGTTTAACGCGGCCATCTTGGGAGTCTTCGCTAGGCATGCTCCCTTACGTACTATCAGAGTCAAGCGCCCTCCTGCGCCTTGGATGACAGAAGGTGTCCGCATGGCTATGCGAAGAAGGGATCGCGCTTTCAGGACTTTCAAGCGTGACCGTACCGACGAGAACTGGCGAATCTTCAAGACGGCTCGTAACCGCTGCAATCAGTTGGTACGCACAGCGAAGCGAAGCGAAGCGAAGGTTTATTCATGACATCCTCATCTTCTATGGCCGATGTCTGGAAATTTCTTAAGTCGTTTGGCCTAGGGAAACCCGCTAGTGGTACCGAACGCATTCCATTTTCTCTTAATGAGTTAAACAGACATTTTTCTTCTGCCCTCTCCGTCGACAATAGAGTCAAAACTGCCACTCTTTCTGAAATTTCGACCCTATCTCCCTTCGTCTCCGAGTCGTTTTCGTTCTCTCCTACTTCTGAAACAGAAGTTAAAGCCATCATCAAGGCTATAAAATCCAAAGCCGTTGGTGCTGATGATGTCAGTCGGCTTATAATTCTATCGGTCCTTGACTGTGTGCTTCCCATAGTGACTGACATCATAAACTCCTCCCTTTCAAATGGAGAATTCCCTCCCCTCTGGCGTAAAGCATTTGTAATTCCTCTGCCTAAAGTAAATAACGTTACCTTGCCTAATCAGTTCAGACCTATCTCCATTCTTCCATTTCTGTCGAAAATCGTTGAATCGGTGGCTCACAAGAAACTTTCTCAGTTCGTTTTCACACATAAGCTACTGAGCCCCCTCCAGTCTGGTTTTCGACCTAGTCATAGCACCAGCACTGCTTTGGTAAAGGTGACAGAAAATATCAGGCATGGCATGGAGAACCAATTGGTCACTGTACTTGTCCTCATCGACTTCTCTAACGCATTTAATGCTGTTGACCATGACATTCTCCTTGCCCTTCTTGATCGCTTAAATGTGTCGTCCGCTGCCATTGGCTGGTTTTCGGCTTATCTCCGTGGTCGCCAGCAAGCAGTCAGAGTAGATCGGAAGTTTTCTGACTGGTGCGAACTAGCTACTGGCGTACCTCAAGGAGGGATCTTATCTCCACTTTTATTTTCTATTTTTATTAACTTTCTGACTCCTGACTTTCGCTGTGCTTACCACCTGTATGCTGACGACCTGCAATTATATGATCAGTCTAACGTCTCTAACCTCTCAGCTGCCATTGATAAGTTACACGAAGATCTGGCGCACATTCAGAGATGGTCCGAGAAATTTGGCTTGTTTGTCAACCCGTCCAAATGTCAGGCCATTATCATTGGTAGTTCCCATCAAGTGGCTAAGCTAGATTTGAACTCTATTCCTCATATTAAATTCAATGGCACTGCTATTCCTTATAGCCAGAAGGTAAAGAATTTAGGAGTGTATTTGGACAACACTCTGAGTTGGAGGACCCAAGTTGCTGAAGTTAGCCGAAAGGTGAACGGCTCCCTTCATGTCCTCAATAAACTCAAACACTTCCTGCCTATTCAAACCAAAGTTTTATTAGTGCAAAGTTTGATCCTACCCATAATCGACTATGGTGATGTTATGATGTATGTTATCCGGACTTAAACGAGGAACTCCTAAATAAACTAGACCGTCTCCTTAATAACTGTATTCGTTTTGTTTTCTGCCTCCGTAAATACGATCATGTCTCCTCCTACCGATCTAAGCTTGGTTGGTTACCTATCTGCCAACGCCGTAATCTTCGTATGCTTTGCTTCCTTTTTTCAATTCTCCAGGACCCGAAATCTCCCGACTATCTCAAAAGTTTGTTCCAGTATCATGGTGTGAATTGTACCCATCAGTTTCGCTCTTCAGGCAATCTTTCTCTCGCTATTTCATTTTACCGAACTGGTTTCATGTCCAATTCATTTACCATTCGAATCGCTCGCCTCTGGAACGGTCTACCCGTTAAAATCCGACAGTCTTCGACCAGATTCGCGTTTAAAAGATCGTTACGCAAGTTGTTTGCTAGCAGAGCCGTAGATTCTTAGTGTTTCTGTTCTCTATTTATATATGTAGGTATTTTTATTTATTTGTCTATTGTTGTCATTTATTATAAATGTATGTTCAATGTGTGTTTATATCTGTAGTTGCACCCACCGCCCACAATCTGTCTGCTTTGCCCAAAGGTTGACTGGTAGAGAATGCTTACGGCATTAAGTCCGCCTTTTGAACGATAAGTTGTTCTTTTGTGCAATAAAGATTAAATAAATAAATAAATATACACGTTATTTAAATGTGAAACAAGTTCAATTTCACATAATATGTATGCTTCATTTTTGTCACAAAACTGACACCGAGTTAATTTTTATTTAACAACACGCTAATTGGGTACACGATTTATTGGCGACGACGGCACAGTAGACAATGCCATCTTTTTCAGTATTATACATTTTTTCAGATAGCGTTGGCTTCGGCCAGCCCAACTCCTCACAATAGGCTCCCACCACCCACCATTCAGTTGGGAGGGGTAAGTAATTACCGGGCAACTTTTCCTATCAAAACACCCCCATTGCGTTAACTTCTAACAGCCACATGCAAGAAAATATGTGAATGTAATTTGAATCAACTGTAAACGGAATTAGAGTAATAGCCAGGCTTATCGCACTGTCATTGGTGCCAAATAAAGAGTTACACAGCACAGCCCTAGCTAGACTTCCACAGGAGGTTACCATAGATAAGAGTATCTATAGTAACTTCCTGTGGAGGTCTAGCTAGGGCTGTGCAGCGTATCGCACACAATGGCGTTTCATAAAGTACGTTCCGTTTAACAACATAATTATTTATTTGTATTCGTATTATAGAGGAAAATTAAAAAATATTTATATATCAAATACTAGTGGACAGTTACACAAATCGACCTAGTCCCAAATTAAGCAAAGGTTGTACTATGGGTACTAGAAAACGATAAACATACTTATATATATTGTTTAATAATATATTAAACATACAATTTAATTTGTCTACATTTGGTTTTTAATAATATGTATTTTGCAGACTATTGACGTCGGTTCCTGCGATCTTGGAGTTGGACTGGGTTCTTTAATGAAAAACATTATAGGTAAGCTTATTTGCTTAACCGACTTAAAAAAGGAGGACCTCAATTCGTCGGAATCTTTTTATGTATGTTCCCCGAGAGTATCCTTCCTAGGTGATCCCATGGTCGTCAAGTCAGGATCTGATGACTGGAAAAATTAAGGGAACTCTTAAAACTTTACAGGCACACTTGAAGCGATTCCGATACTGATTTGAAGTCGGCTATTGTATTTATTCTTGGCTTCTAATGGTGCGAAGAGCATTTTTTAAATTTGTTGGACTGAACAACGAACAGACCCAAGCATAGAGCCAAACATCGCTACGAACATTGTCACGATCATTCTAGCGAACGCTTTATTAAGCGTTCGCCAGAATTCTTCGCCAGTATTCTGTGGGGGAGGTGTGGGCGGATAGGGACGGCGATGGAATAATAACAATATTGCTCGGCAAAAAGCTTGAAGTAAATTTACTGTCGGTAGTTAAGTAATCTGGTGAGAATGCTCGCTAAAACGCTCCTGTTTATTTTGTGAGCTTTTACCAGTAATGTTACATTCGCTAAAATGCTCATTAGAAGTGTATGCTCAAGTCTGTCTGCACCTATATAAAAAGAAGAATATTGGAGACGTCAAGCAGTTGCCTCAGGACAACGAAATTCCTGTATAGGTACTTATGACTTGAGTTGGCCGAATTGCATCAATGTAGTTCCTTTAAAAAAGCTATTCTAGCGTCCAAGGTACAAGATCCCAATTAACTAACACTGTGCTATCCCCATTTACATGGTGGAGGTGCGGGGATTTCACCGCGATGAGTTTAGGAATGAAATAGAACTCAGTCTGGAAAAATTTTGACGTGTCTTGTTTTTATACGATTCTAATTAACTATCACTGTCCTATCCCCATTTACATGGCAGAGGTGCGGGGATTTCACCGCCATGAGTTTAGGAATGGAATAGAACTCAGTCCGTATAAACTTTGACGTATCTTATTTTTCTACGATTCTGTGTAAGTGACTACCTAAATATGTTGATTTCATTTCTCCGTCCGACTATTAACAGCCCTTCACAGTAAGCTAAACGTCCCAATACTCGACACTTTAGTGCCTAATGACACGTATTATTTATACTAGGCCATTGTCGGCAATGATTCACCTTAGGTAGATTAGATGTTACAACTTTCACTTTATTTTACGTTTCAGGGAGCAAGCACACCGCCAGAAAAAGCTTAAATACCATCCTCGCCATGAGTAAGTAATAAATGTATCAAAGTACTGAAGTAATAATAAGATATACGCCACACTCAGTCATAAAGTAATCACCAGCCATGCGTGCGGAAAATCCCACTTTTCTCCTGTTTGACCTGCAGGAGAAGAAAGATTTTGCATTCACCACGGGCGGTAATAAAGAAAGCAGCAGATAGCTCAAATATGCGATCTTCTTAATTGAACTTTCTAAGTATTTTTCTATTTCTTTTTTCAGAGATCAAAGATTGGAATAGCTACTGCGATTTTTCAATGCAAGGTTTGTGTTACAGTTAAATAAGAAATAGTAGATTGTAGGGCAAAAGCTTAAAAAAGCCACATTATAATAAGATGGTCATTTTCCCGAGCGAAGTGAGGGAAAATTGTTCGAATGGTAATAAACTAGAGTTATATACTCTAGTTTTCACTAACTCCGACTGTGAGAAAATAGTAAAGGATTCGTACAATTATTTTTGTATTTGAAAGTATACGTATAGTTGGATGATGGAAACAATGAGGAATTGAGGGAACTCCTCAAATGTATTAGGCACGCATGTAGTTATTTCAGTATTTCGAAAATCACAAATTTAGTGAAGTACCTACAGAAGATAAAACTCCCCAATTATGTACTTAAAACCATAAAGTACGCCGCAGATTCTGATTTGATTCAGTTGAAGCACCGTTAATTAAGTGCCAAAGGCGATTCTGAGATACCTGAGGAATCGACGGAACTCCTCAAATACTATCGGCCGACATACAGTTTTTTTTCTGAAATAATCAACGCATTTGCTTTGGGGAAGCAGTTCAGACCCCGTATCATGGTCGGCCTTATCACGCGATAAGTGACAAGATAGAGCATCCGTCTCGCTCTATCTTGTCACAAGGTCAGGTGGAAAAGTGGCTTAGCGGAGTATTGAATTGAAGTCGGTTAAAACTTTGTTTTTACATACATACATAGATTCACGCGTTTATACCCAAAAGGGTAGGCAGAGCACATGAAACTTATGCTCCAGTACCACAAAATATATCGCAGTGATAGGTTGCTAGCCCATCGCCCGCAACACACTTCAACCCTGTTCCCTTAGTACAACTCTTACGACACCCACGGGAAGAAAGGGGGTGGTGCTGTTTCACGAGTCACGAGGGGTTGTTTACCGCATTCTTTTTAAAATAAATTGTTCTGTTGCAGTTCTCATCTCGCTCTGCGACTCAGTTGAAGCCTCCTACAAAGGATGTAAGTATCAGTCGTGAAAAAAATAAAAAATAGGTAGGTAGTCAGAATTTTACAATACTTTACGTATAGTGCGGATTCTTTTTCTAGGCCGAATTCACTTCTCCTTATGCCTATCAAACAAAGCGATTGTATTTCATTGTTAAGTGTAACCACTAAGGGCGGGTTGCACCGACTAACGATTACAAAACGATTGACGTTAAACATGGCGCCGGCAGCTGTCATTCCATAGAAACTTGTCAAACTTTCAATACATTCAGATTTTAACGAACATCTACGATTACAGCCAGTTTGATACAACCAACCCTAATTGGTACAGCAAAATAAACATAGCAACATCAACATTTTGACAACCAACGGCGGCTTCATGTCTGAGGAAAGAGGTCATTAATAAGTATCCTGTCAAAAAATACATTTTCGATACAAGCTTTTATTGCCGACTGTACTATTCTGTATACCGTCATCTACTACTTATTGAGACGATTCTAACGAGTCCAAACTCAAAGGGGTTATGTCGGTTAAGTACTGAATTCCCATGGCCACCTTCTGTCTCCATCACCAGATCAGGTCGATGGTACAATAATTTTGAATTGTCATCCAAACTAAACCTTTACCCAGAATTTCAGCTTAATCGGTTGAAGATATCTCCTTCAAAATTCAGTTGCAATATTCCACCCGGACAAACATACATTGCAAGTTAATTAAAAGCTTGGAAAAATAGTTACTTACTTAGCAATGTTGACCATTGTGTTTTTAAAACAACAGACTACTTTAAGAATTGAGTCTCGAATAGTGACTGTAAAGTATTCATTAAAACAATTGCTTTGTTGGGCCCATGGGTCTGAGAGATAGCAAACGTTCTAGAAAAATAATCCATATGATAGGTACATATATAATCACGCCTATTTCACGGAGGGGATCACGGATCTCCACTTGCCACGATCTTGACAAACTTTTCTATCGTAGGTAAGTACTATTTATATTTAACTATTCCTTATCCTTATTCCACAGTGGGAAATCTTATTAGCAGAATCATCATTTGTCTGCTGAGAATCATCATTTGCATCAACGGAAATGGAGGTAAGTTCCTGAGAAAATAATAATTATGCACCCACAAGGGTCGTGTCCTCCGCTGGATGCGGGTGGCGCAGGACCGGTCATTGTGGCACTCTTTGGGGGAGGCCTATGTCCAGCAGTGGACGTGTTTCGGCTGATATGATGATGATGATGAAGGGTCGTGTCCTAAGATTTTTTCCGATGCCATTCGTTACGGAGAGGAAAAATTGATTCATTTATTTATTTTTATTTATTTCACAAAAGCGGTCGATACCAATTACACTTGAGAACGAGATTCTTAAATATAGGCATTAAGTCCATAAAAAGCATACTTAAATATATTAATTTCTTGTACAACCAGTCTTAAACCTATAATGATAGTGTTGTATTCAGTAAGATAAGATAAGAATTATTTGCATTAGAATAAGTAATTTTTTACAGTGTCCTTAGGTGGTACATAGACAATAGGTTGCTTATTCTGCTATAATGTATATTAAATACTAGCGTGCATGGTTTAGTTCTATGCTAACATTACATTTTGCGATAGAAAGTCCTTTACACTGTAATACTGTTTTTCAGTGAGTACAAGCATTAACTTCTTTTTAAATTTATGAAGTGGCAGCTCCTTTAAACTTTTTGGTAACTCATTAAAAAAAAACATGCACATTACAAAGCAATGATTTGAGTATAATGCTGTCCTATGGGCGCATTCATGAACAAGTCTTCCCGGATCACGTTTATGTTTTGTAGAATATAATGTAAGTAATCATTCATTATCTCATTAATCATGCATTCTCACAATTAATTAAAAGAGCCACCTGGACGCGAGTATGGGGAGGCTGTCTACAAAGTGATCCACTTTTGAATCAATGTACAGGAGGATTTGGTGAAATAGGGTCCAGCTCGCTCAACGGCGAGCTGGACCCTATTTCACCAACTCGACAATTTGTCACCTGACAACGACAATTCCCCGTACATTGCTGGATCCTCGAGTACCCTAGCGACCACCTTAACTTCTAGAACAAGCAATGTATGGCGAATTGTCAGTGTCAGGTGACAATTGTCAAGTTGGTGAAACAGGGGCCTGATCATGTCGCACAGCGGTGAGTGGCGGCACGCCATCCGACTGCTTTAAGTATACTATCGACAACACCAGCGTTGCCAGATGGTTACATTTCTTAAATTTTTCGTAACTTTTGACCCGCTCGCGTAACATGTAAGTAACATTTATTATTCAGGGAATTTTCGTAACATTAAGAGTAGGACTGACACCTTACTTATGTTAGTAAAAAAAAACCTACTCATGCAAAAGTATTTCGTGGTCGGGACAGTAAACGACGATTTATATTATTATTTTATAAGGGACAGGTTTCATTGATGTCATTTTTGACACTGACAGAAGTGACAGTGATAGCAAAAGAGATATTTAATTTCAAACACGAACCGAACGTTCGTTACATCTCGATCTCTGTCACTCGACTCGCGCAAACTAAGACAATTTTAAGACGTGAGAATGAAAAACGTAACTTTTGCAGCAAAAATGTAACATTTTAAGAAACGAAACGTAACTTACGACTTAGGGGCCCTGGCAACACTGGACAACACAGCTAACTGACCATCCGTGCACTCTATGTGCATTGTAATAAGGTTCTATATAAATACAGGATGGTCAGTTAACTGTGTTGTCGTTTGTACGCGCGCCGACATGACTTATTTAGGGGCACGACAACGCAGTTAAGAATGTTGTGAAGTTTGATTCCATTGATAAACATCTGTATGGCAGCAATTACAATTAAATAACATAAATACCCAACAAATTGTGTCAAAGCCGGACCTCGCTGGCGGCAGCCGAAACTAATTGACGCCACACGACACAGTTTGCAATTTGCTTAATCGGCTTCACGCACGCCTCCTAAAGATCCAGGACCATTGTCCCGTTTGTTGACATTCACATTGTTTTCAGGAAACAACCCCGTATGCGGCAAAAACATCAACGGCCTTGTAGGCGTGTCCGGCACCGCTTCGGATGCGAAAGCGATGGTCAAGTTGTACGGTCTCAGGGATTGCCGGGAAAACCTCAAAATGATCATCAACAGGTGTACTAAAGGATACGGTGAGTCGCACAAACCACGAAGATTGTATGTAGCGTGGAACTGACACCACCGTCGCGGGCGCACGGCCTGTGCGCAACGCGATATTTCCGTACAGACTGCTAGCGTGGTCAAACAGGCTGCGCCCCGCTTCTGTCGCGTCCCGCCAGCAGCCCGTCGCACGCAGGCCACACACCCCCGACGGGCGCGCCGCGCGATGCGACCAGTCAGTGTGATGTCAGACGTCTGACAGACGTCTGTGTGACAGGGCGTCCCTCCCGCATCACGCGCTCATCAAGCCGCTACGGTCCCGCTGGCAGTCTGTTCTACCATTTAAAGCCATTATGCACCTAGCAAAATCACAGTCAACATCATTTATTCAAAACAATATTCTTAGAAACTCACTTAACTTTTTCACTTTTGAAAGTCAGAGGTTAAACAATATACGGATCAACAAAATAAGGGCCACTTATATTTTTCTATTTTATTATTGATTATTGGACATAAACTAATTGATAAGTGGCTAATTAATGATGTCCCGTATCCTTCGGAATCCACCCTTTTCATGATGGTGTTTAAGGCGAATAGATAGAAAAAATATATGCATATTGGTAGTGTCATATAATTTAAGTTAGAATATTATACAATTACAGTGCTTAGGTATAGCGATGGCCTGAAACCATGTCTTTATCGTCTAAGAATTAGCTAAGTTTATAATAGGCTCATTTTTCGAGCATTTAATTTTTCCAATTGCCTTAAAAAAATGGTCATTGTCAGAATTTTATCGGGTAGTTTATATAAATACCCACAAATGACGTTTGTACTCTACTGAATTTAGTTGAAACTGCTAATAATTTTAATTTATTCCTAGTATTTCTATCATGAATGTCATCACATCCTCTTCGAAAAGGCGCTTGGTTTTTTTTATAGGTATTTTCGTAAATATATACACTTGGCACGGTCATTTTTTTTAACACCTCTGCGATAGTCACCACCTTTCGGACTGTGTATGGCGCGAATTGCCTGTTTTGCAATTTATCACAACAACCTAAAGACGCAGCAATAAGAGACGGCAAACATTCAATTCATTCCCTTTGAAGGTTCTTGTGACAAGTTGATAGTAAATATGTGTAAGTAGAACGATTTACTATTTCGCTTTACGCTTTTAGACAACCTCTTTAGCCTGGTTAGTAGTGACGCTGCCTACGAAACTGAAGGTCCTGGGTTCGAATCCCGGTAAGTTATGAGCATGAATATTAGTTTCTAAGTGTTGAATGATTTTTTAAGTATTTACCTAAATATCTATTATATTATATCGACGTCTAGCCTCCCATAACATAACAAGTCTTAATGAGCTTACTATGCAATTATTCAATAAACTTCCCAAAATTATTAAAGAAACAAAATCAATATCCCACTTTAAATCTTTACTTAAAAAACATGTTACAAATAACTATTAAATATACATAATATATAAAATATTACTAAATGTATATATATATAAATAAACAGCATAAAACGTTTTACCTAAAACTACAAACATACGCCATCACAGTATAAAACATTATAAAAATAACATATATGTACATTATTGAAATTAAATAAATAAAAAACTTTTAAATTAAACTTAATGAGTATGTAGATACACTCTTAGTACCATAAAACGTTACCCTATAATGATTAAAAGAGCAATATCAGTGTAAAATATTCATTCAGTATATTAAACAAATATAATACTTAAACAAATTATATACATTCGTAAACAATGACAACAACTTAAGTCAATCCGAACTACGCTCAGCGTACGCATGCCGTATCTAGTAACGATTCCGTGCATTACTTGTTTTTGCTGTTATTGTCGCTCGCTGCATGCCGGCCTGCCGGCCTGCAGGCCTGCAGGGCGGGTGCGAGCGGCACTCGATTATTATTTGTACAAGTACCCTTTTTCATTTTACTTAAAAGTGTAATTGTGCACTCAAAACAATTTTTGTTTTTAATTATGTGTTTATCTCATGTAAGTGAATTGTACAATTATTTATGAGATTAAATGATCTTAAACCTTAAACCTTACTATGGGACTAGTTCGATTTGTGTAAGATTGAAACAATCTTACACAAATCGAACTTATACTCGTACCTACCTGTTATTTATATACTTAGAATAGAATAGACTAGAATAGATGTTTATTTGTTAGGTCATGTACATGAGATGTTTAGATTATACAAAGAGGCCTCCATGACACCTACATATTAAATTTAAAAATTTTTTTTTTCAGGAATCTCAAGATGTAAGGGCTCCTCCAAGTCCATGATCCAGGTCGCCTTGGACCTAGTGGAAATTATCCAGATCGTTATTTGTAAGTATCCATACTATTATTATAAATGGGAAATAACCCTTTCCTGCTTTGGCAGCCTGGAGAGACGAATGGAGATTGTCAAGCTTTGCCACTAAACCGACATGACTATCTACTCTGCCAAGAGCGAAGCGACTATAGTCTGTTCGTTTAGGTATTTAAAAGAATGTAAACAAACAAAACCACGTGACTTGGTCATTCTAAAAATGTAGTCAAACGGAGAAAAAATCAATGCAAAAGGTTAAATAATCACGAAGTTATAAGTGCCAAAGTTTTAAGTGTTTTTTGTTCTGTCCCTTTTTCGCAAAACGCAACTTCATATGAAACGATGGCGCTGGAAGATTGTGACGTCACACTAATAGACGGCAACGTGCCGCGCCCATCGTTTTCGACGCAGCCCCCCGGCAGCATCTTGTAATGTGACGTCACACACTGTTTGCGTTTTCTCTCTCTAACAAGCAATATTAAAACGGTTGTAGCTTCGCTATTCTTTTAGATATCTGAATGGGATTTTCGTCACTAGGCATATTTTTTGTCTTCTTTCATTTGGAGTTATAATAATTTTCGAATCAACACCCCTATTGAGATCAATTTTGGCATGGAGATACTTAAATACCGGGGAAGGCACCTACATCTAAAATTTGTATTTCGGAGTTCCGTGTTTCTGATTCGATCAGCTCTGTGACTAGTGAATACATAGTATACTGCGCCCCGTTACCCGGCGGCAAACCTTGAGTTTAGCGCCCCATCACCCGGTTCCATCCGGATCCCTTTGGATCTGTGGCGGCAAACCTTGAGTTTAGCGCCCCATCACCCGGTTCCATCCAGATCCCTTTCGATCTGTGGCGGCAAACCTTGAGTTTAGCGCCCCATCACCCGGTTCCATCCGGATCCCTTAGGATCTGTGGCGGCAAACCTTGAGTTTAGCGCCCCATCACCCGGTTCCATCCGGATCCCTTTGGATCTGTGACGGCAAACCTTGAGTTTAGCGCCCCATCACCCGGTTCCATCCGGAGTTGGAGGCGGCGGCCGATAAATGATATATGCAGTCTCCGGTGACCGAGCTCTGCTGGGGTGAAAATAGAGAAAATACGGAGAAAACTAATTTTCCCAGAAATGAGATTGATCCACGTCGATCGATTTATCGCCCCCGTAAAATATATATCACCTATATACAAATTTTAATTGAAATCGTTAGAGCTGTTTTCGAGGAAGTGATTTCAATTTCAAATGTATACTTACACACATCGCTCGTTTAATACCTAGTAAAGAATAGGTGGATATGATATTAATATCTTAGTCCTAAGTTAAGTCTGATCTTTACTTGTGCTTAAATGTCTTCTTAATTAACGGGAAATAAATGAATTTGTAGATATTTTTTCTCTCTCAAACATACATTTTTTCTTTCAGCTGGTTCAGGCACACTTACAGAGGAGCATCTGACCATGTGTTTCAAAAAGAGTAAGTATATTTTTAAACCGACTTCAAAACAGGTGGTTCTATGTTCGACTGTGTGTATTTTTTTAATGTATGTTCACTGATTTCTCTGTCAATTGTGGACAGATTTTCAAAATTATTTTTTTATTCGTAACTTAATAGTATACTCCTGAAGTGGCCCATTGTCATCAAGTCAAGATCTGATGATGGTATCTATGGAAATTGAGACCAACCCTCAACTGATGACGGGCGTAGCACGGTTGCCATTTTATCACTTATCGTTGTGGATAAGGCATCTGTCACTCTCGCACTCGCATACTTGTCAGAGCGTGATGGGCGTCTTTACCATAACGATAAGTGATAAAAAGGCAACCATGCTACGCCCATAGATCACTTAAGGGATTTCTCATTTATGGGATACGTCGAAAGTTCTTATATGAAACCCTATGTGAACCCCTTAATAGGAGTTTATAGGTGGGATCACGTTTATATGCAATTGAGTGTACATGATATATTAAATGTCTTTTTTTACAGTAAGTATCATCATCGGAGTCATTGGAAACAGCCGCAAGAATGGGTGTAAGTATAGCTTTGAAGTTATTTTCATACTCATACTCATTTATTTATAATGGACAAATACAATAAAAATCAAAAATTCAATCAAATTGATTCGACTTTATTAAAACTAATAAAGTAAAATTATTTCAAAACGTGTCAAATTAAATTAAACTGACATATCGTTACGTAAACGTTATTTAATTCTTGAAACAACAATGACACACAGTACCCAATAAAATCTATAAGGTATTTGTAACTATGGGCTTAAAATGCCTGTAGTAATTTGTTTATAATCATTAAAAACTGACCTTTATAAAGTCAGCCACATTAAATGATTCAAACCATACCTAAATATCAATATTATTTTTATTGCACAAAAGATATGGTACAAAAGGAGTAATTATTTTATTATTGCATTTCCAATCTTACACAACTCGAACTAGCCCCACAGTCAGTTCGATAAGGCTTTTGTCATGGGTACTAGACGACGATATATTTAATACTAGCTTCTGCCCGCGACTTTGTCCGCGTGAACTTGTTTATATCGTAGCTCGATACAAACTTTCATCCACCATGTCGCCCCCTCGGGGGATGATTTCCGGGATAAAACTATCCTATGTCCTTCCCCGGGATTTAAACTATCTCCATACCAAATTTCATCTCAATCGGTTCAGCGGTTTAAGCGTGAAGGTAACAGACAGACAGACAGACACACTTTCGCATTTATAGTATTAGTATGGATGTACTAAAATCTTTGCGTTAATAAATTATTTTCTTTCTTTCTTTTTTAGGGTTCCGTACCCAATGGGTAAAACGGGACTCTGTCACTAAGACTCCGCTGTCCATCCGTCTGTCTGTCTGTCCGTCTGTCACCAGACTGTATCTCATGAACCGTGATAGTTAGATAGTTGAAATCTTCACAGATGATGTATTTCTGTTGCCGCTATAACAAACAAATACTAAAAAACAGAATACAATAAATATTTAAGGGGGGCTCCGATACAACAAACGTGTTTTTTTTGCCGTTTTTATAGATAACTAGCTTCCGCCCGCGACTTCGTCCGCGTGGACCCGGGATAAAAACTATCCTATATTTTAATCCAGGCTATAAACTATCTTCGTGCAAAATTTCATTCAAATCGGTTCAGCCGTTTAAGCGTGATTGAGTAACAAACATCTAAACATCCAAACATCCAAACATCCAAACATCTAAACTTTCGCATTTATAATATTAGTAGGATTAGACATAAATATTTAAATCAATAAAAAACATACGTATTACACAAATGTTTGCCCTTACCGGGATTGGAGCCCGGGACCTGCAGCTTCGCAGGCAGGGCCACTACCCACTAGGCTAAAGTGGTAGTCGGATTAAGCTAAGCTAAACGTCCAAGTCCTCGATATTGCACTTTATGTCAATGCAATAAGAGTTAAATTCGAAGAGGATTTTTCTTCATTCCAATTTAAGCCATGTCACTAGAAGGTTTACCGTATAGCTTTTGATAATTACATTTTCTCAAACATGCAATGAAATTGACGGTGTGTACGTTAGGGTGACGTTTAGGGCGCCGCGAGACGAGAGGTCCGTAATGGAATTGCATACAAAATTGGAGGCCACGGCCTGCAAAGCGACCTTCTTTTGTTTCAGTATCAATTCGTGACCGAACATCGTGGCGTACAGCCGTTTAAAACAATATTGGAGATCTTATTTTGTTTTATTGCATGTTTGAGAAAAGCATTATGCATACTTCGGCGTGAAAAGGGATTGCCAGCCTAGTATCCCTGCAGGTCGATCACGTAACGCATAGTACGTACGTTAGGTAGATCCAAAAGTCAATTTCTATATGGAAAACTGACATAAATGGATCTACCTAACGCGCGTTCAAAAGTTACGTGATTAAGGCCACGCTACGCTCCGTCTATATCTACTTGGCCGGCAATTTACATTTTCCCGGCCTGTGCAGTAATGTAATATTATTCGGCCGTCTATTATTACCCCTGTATAAACATAAGAATTATTGTTCCAGTGGGTATTTCAATTGTGAAGAACTACCTTGCTGCTGGAAACAAGTACTTGAAACTGAGAGGACAGAAAGGTAATAAAAACATTGTATACTAGCTTCTTCTGCCCGCGACTCCGTCCACGTGGAACTTTTGTGTCGTAGCTTCATACAAACTTTCACCCCCTCAGGGGATGATTTCTAGGATAATAACTACAACTTAGAAAAGTTGAAAAACCCCCGACATTTTCATTTTAAAGTTCAATATCTCAAAAATGGCTGAACATATTTTCATGAAACATGGTTAAGAACAATCCGGATCACATCAGCTTTCGAATAAAAAAACCGCATTCAAATCGGTCCATCCGTTTGGGAGCTACGATACCACAGACAGATACACAGACACACAGACACGTTAAACTTATAACACCCTCTCTGCGTCGGGGGTTAAAAACTATCCTACGTCCTTACTCGGGACTCAAACTATCAGTTATAAGTGTGAGTACCTATAGACATCGATAGAGTGTGAGCGAGATAGCATGCGAGCGGACGCCATTTTCATATCTATTCTTTATCTGCGCGCGTTATACCATGTTGTATCCAAATCGGTTCAGCGGTTTAAGCGTGAAGAGGGACAGACAGACAGACAGAGACCATAGACACGCTTTCTGTGTTATAATATTAAGTAGAGATTATCAACCCCCCATAAGGCCCCTTTCGCGTTACGCAGAGCGGAGTTGGTATGCGGCATTCTGTGATTTACCCATAGCTTACTGCACGGTCAACACAGGACGGCCCGCGAGTTGTGTCGCGGCGACATAGACTATCCGTGTCTTTCTAATCAGAGCACTTAGGCCGCGGACTGGACGTCAGCGGGCAGCGGGGCGACTATAGTATCCGCAAAACTAAGTGGCGAGTCAGGTCATAGATAATTAAACCATGCTATCTCTTTCGCACCTGCACTGCCTTATGGAGCGGGCCGTGCAACAATAGTACTGACTTTTATTGCCTGACTCGCCACTTGGTTTTGCGGATACTATAGCGGCTGCCCATATATTGGAGCGACTTCAAAGCCGCCGCCCCGTATCCGCTGGCGTCCATAGGGGTAAACACGTGACGTATGGACAGCTAAACTGTCATTTTTACATACATACATAAATTCACGCCTTTATTCCCAATAGGGGTAGGTAGAGCACATGAAACTTATGTTCCAGTGCCACTTTTAGCATAAATGTGGTTATAAATTTTCGGCTAGGTAAATGGGATATCACAGTGATAGGTTGCTAGCCCGTCACCCACAACACACTTTAACCCTGTTCCTTTAGTTCATTCGTTCATTCGTTCTAACAAAAAATCTTCCATGACTTGTGGTTCTATTTGCAGGCTCATGAGGCTTACTTATATGTATGTATCATTATCATTATCACCATATCAGCCGAAGGACGTCCACAGGCCCCGTATCATGGTCGGCTTTATCACGCGATAAGTGACAAGATAGAGCGTCAGTCTCGTTCTATCGAACGGTGTCAGCCAGGGACGGACGCTCTATCTTGTCACTTATCGCGTGATAAGGCCGACCATGATAGGGGGCCTGGTGGACATAGGCCTCTCCCAGCATGCCACAATGAACGGTCCTGCTGCGCCACCCGCATTCACCGGACTCCCACATTTTACCAGGTCATCAGTCCTTGAGTCTACCCACTATGAATGCATATATGTTTTTGACGACCCATTTAGCCTAGTTGGTAGTGACCTTGCCTACGAAGCTAGAGGTCCTGTGTTAGAATCCCCGCAAGCACGAATATTTGTTCCTGAGTCATGGATGTTTCCCGTAGTACAATTGCTTAGTTTAGTATAGGGATTGGTCCATTTGTGTAAGATTGTCCGCAGATATTAATTTATTTTTTAAATAATGTTTTTTTTTCAGAAATTATCGACATCGACGTCGATGAAATGAACTCCTGCAATAATGACAACAGTCCATGGGGCGTCTCTGATGCGGACGATGACAAATCGGTAGGTCAATTCAGACAAATACGTGGACCGTGTAGTGCACTCATATAGGCACATTCTATCGGTACCTATTGTGTTGCTACGCGTCACTTGGCTCGACAGCACACCATTAAGCTCGGGACACACTTATCCCACGTACGCAACGTATGCAATGCAACGTGGGAGAGATTGTGTGCACACTACTTGTCCCACGTATACTACGCTGTTGTTATTGTTAGTTCTCCGGGTGCAGTGCATTTTTGCAGCGCGAGCGTGGTTTGTTTGATGTCTGACGCGCTAGGAACCTAAGATCTAGGAACACACTGGTCGTACGCGTGGGAAAGCGTATGACTATCCCCTCCACGCTCCCACGCCGATCTGGCGCGACAGTTCGAACGTTGCATGGGACGCGTGGGATACCATTGGGTCCAGATTTCATCATGCATTGCGTACGTGGGATAAGTGTATCCCCACTTCGGTCATTGTGACGTATACGCACGTGATAAGGATAACAATACGAGCGGAAACCGGTCTAATCCCAATACAGTCTAGTTTTCCCTCTGGGTTGGAAGGCCAGCTGGCGGTCGCTTTCGTAAATCTAGTTACTATGCCAAATCTTGGGATTAGGTGTCAAAGCGGACCCCGGGTTCCTTTAGGGCACAACGGGGAATAACGTTAGGAGGATGACCAGTGACTTTGGTTTGGCCGTGCGCCATGTTTCGGGCACTTATCCACGCGGGCCGAAATCACGCGCCGGTTTAGTTCGTCTGCTGGCGGCTACTAAAAAATATAAGTGTCGTTAACGCTTCAGCTTTTTATTTTATTTTGATTCCAATAAAAAATATCTTATTTAAATATCAAATGTCATAACTGTGTATTTATTCCAGACCTCCGTTAGCGTCGCAATTGGTGGTCTATTGAAACGGCTTCTTGGTAAGATTCAAACAATTTAACCACAAATTTTACCCCTAAAATTATCCATTAGGCCTGAATGACACTGGCGCGGCCTGCGGTGGCGGTCGATAGTAAACATGACAGTTAATTGCCCAATTTAGTATTGACCACCACTGTCGCGTCAATATGGTTCAGCGGCGCTACCACGAACTTCGAAAGTCGAAGTTCGGGTATTTCCATCTCTATCGCACTCCCCTACTCGAGTGACAGGGATGCATGTATTACGAACTTCGATTTTCGAAGTTCGTGGTAGCGCCGCAGGCCTTAAGCCTTTTACCGATTAGCGCGGCCTGCGGTCAGTAGTAAACTAAACAGTACCTAGTTGTATAGTTTATACTGACTTCCAGCGCAGCGGGCCAGTCTGTGAGAGACTTAAAGAGACATATTTAAAAGTGTTCAATTGATTATATTAGGTATTTAGTTGTAAGTATCGTTAGTTAATGTTGTGTGCCCTAACAGGGCGTCAGCGTCATGGACTGACTATTGCAATGTAAGACCTTAATTGATATGTACATGATTTTTACAATGAAATAAATGAAAGCCTCTCACTAAGCGGCGCGGCCATAGTAAACTTGTCATTAGTTGTCAATTTTACTATTGACCGCCGCAGCGGGCCAGTCTGTACGAGGCTTTACGTCTATACATATTTTTTTACCTGTATTGCAAAGATATTGTTACTATCGGGAGTAGGAATGACAGGAACAATTTTTTTTTCAGGCGTTACAAGACTGTCTGCGAACCTGGTCAATGACATCTTGGGACTTGGTAAGATGGCGCATGAGCATGACAAAGTCAGCGAACGAAAAAACCATAGAAGTCAGTAAACCATAGAAGAGCGTTTCTCAAAAAAAAAGCCACTACATTTTTTCGGAGATTTTCTGCAACTTTTATGTTATTTCTACTCAAAATCACGATGTCTTTCCATCCCAATAGGAGAAAAAAAGTGTCCCAAAATGTCCATACATTTTTGAACTTTCCCATTGTGTTACCACCATACAAAGTATAAGGTAAATGGTAACACAATAGGAAAAATATCTCTGGGACAGTTTTTTGTCCTACCAGGGTCGAAAGAGCTCCTGATTCTGAGTGGAAATAGTTAACATACAAGGTGGAACGGAACGATGGACTCCCGCAAGAGGGGGATTATTGAGCGCTAGTACGTCACATTTTCCAGATAAACAATTTTTTTTTGACGCGATTTTTTTTTACCTTTGTATCGAGCGTTGGCCGACTGGAGCGACGAGCTCCATACAAATGTAAAAAAAAAATCGCGTCAAAAAAAAAAGTTTATCTGGAAAATGTGACGTACTAGCGCTCAATAATCCCCCTCTTGCGGGAAAGTCCATCGTTCCGTTCCACGCAGTATAATTCCTAGAAGTACAATTAATACTAGTGGCATTTTGCTCAGAAGGCGTAGTAGTAAGTAGCGCCGCAAAATGGCCCCACTGAATAGGTGCCATTGCCATCATGCGGGGTTAGGGGCGGGGTGTCAAAACGATGCCAGGCAGCCGTTTAGTTGGAACACGCGCATACCGGGTTTTGGGCACGTGTTTGAGTAGAAAGTTATTAAGGAGCTCGCATTGTAGGCAGGGATCGGAACCGGTTTTTTGCAAAAACCTCGAAATAACCACATACCTCGAACTATTTTATACTTCATATGTAGGACTCAGTTGTGTTTTGAGGTGAAGACTGCGTATTATTAGATTGCCCATTTAGAAATGAAATAGTTAACAAAGAACGAAAAATAACGTTTTCGTTCCCATACAAAAAATACCGGTTTCCGATCCCTGATTGTAGGTACAGATGGTTTTCTCGTTCGCTGAACAAAGTATATTTATTTTAGTTAAATACATATGTATGTACATACGTATCTAACTAAGTGTAGGTACTTGTGCGTGAGCGTTGACGTGAGCTTAAAACAAGTTACAGAATGTATTAGAGGAGAACAACCGGACAGATAAACGATTTCCGGCCCATGCTGAAGCATTCGTTCGCTTCGCTCGCTCGTTCGATAAACCTAGGTCATTAGTATATATCGTCTTATGTACAAATTCAATTAAATTCTATTCAAATTCTTAATTTCGAATAAATATCCGTATCGGGTTAGTTACAGTAGGAACTTATTTCTATGTTAGTTACACATTAATAAAATTAAAATTAAAATTCCAAATCGACACTTCAAATCCAAACACGGTGTGACACAGATCACGGCTACATTAGTTATGTATCTTACTACTGTCCTGATCTGTGCCACCCACTGACAAGGGATGGAGCAGTCGTACCTATCCGCTATCACCTTCAAAACGCTGTTTTGACTCCCCCTGACACGGTCCATCAACGATGCAATTATTTTCCTGATGATCGCGCGGAAACCGTTCGTGTGAGCGTCCGCGAAAATTCCCGAGGCACTGCACCATCTAGGAAGTCTCAACAGCCAGCATTCTGAAGGCGTTATTGTACTGGATGCGAAGGGCGTTATTAGCTCTGGTTTTATAAATAACCGCACATACCACACTGACAAAATGCCTAAATTGAAATTTGGTAGAGTTCATACATTATTTGGTTAGCATTAGAATTAGTACAATTGTTTAGTTTAGTACTCTGTCAGTCAGCAGTGGGCGGACGCCTTCCGGCTTGATTAGTTTAGTAACCGCACAGACTAATACAGACGCGCAGTATAAAGCAAGACGATGTTTCATATAGTTGTCTCTGTCACTTCTTATGGTCACCTGACGTGAGGTAGAATGAGACGAATAGTATGGTATTTTAAGTCTATTGATGACTCGTCTCCATCTACTGTTCACCACAGTGTTAAAATAGTAAACAATTTCGCCGAGACGTCAACGTCAAGTTGACACTTATAGTGTTGTAATTATTTTAAAGTTTATATTCATCGACATTTTATCGGCGTGAATATCATGTAGGCGAGGCGTTTGGTATGTTTGAGATACAGACTGGAAATACAGATTGTGAGTGAGCTGGAGGTTTATTTTGCTACTTCTGTATACCTACCTACCACATTAACTTTTGTATTGTTTATTTCAGTAAATTACTGAAACTATACATTATTACTATGGTTGTTAAATACTACTAAAGTACATTTTAATATTTATTTAAAGTAGTTGTGTCTCAGAAACAGAACTTAAGTAGGTAGTTTAGTTAAGGTACCTATGTTTTTTGTTTTTATTGTGGTAAATGCCGTAAATTACAATTAGTATACATGTATTGTATATATGTGTTAGATACAAATAAAAAGTAAATATCGATGTCGATATCTTGTAACAAAATATCTTTCGCTACTCTAAATCTCGAGCGAGCGAGAGAGCAAATTACATCGTGCGAGCGAGTAAGCGGAACCAAAAGGACTTATGAAGACGTGTCAGATAACATGGTTCTATCCCTTTCTTACTCGTCGTTCAGTACGTAAGTGAGAAGAGATCGGATGTATAGAAAACGTTCAATTTATTAGGGCCTATCTGCCTTTCTCTGTAATCTGTGTAGTAACCGTTATGGCTGGGCCTGCGGCGCTACCACGAACTTCGAAAGTCGAAGTTCATAATACATGCATCCCTGTCACTCGAGTAAGGGAGTGCGATAGAGATGGAAATATCCGAACTTCGACTTTCGAAGTTCGTGGTAGCGCCGCTATTAACCGTTTTCATCTTGAAGTTGACTTGACGTTGACTTTGGGACACATTGAATCACTATACAATATACGGACATACCGTTAAATCGTTTTTTTATTTTATTTAAGAGTCCGAAGTAAGCTCGGCCGAATTTCACCTTCCCATACAAACGTTAACTACGTTAGTTAAGTTTAAAACTATACGAGTTGGATTGTAACGAATCTTTGCATATACAATGAAATGAGGTATATCTATGTCTGTAATTAGTTTATATGGTTACAGTTTATAAAACAAACAAAATACAGCAAAAACAAGTTTTGTATGAAAAACTTAACTTCACTGTATTTTTTTACATTGGTATCTGAAGCTACATAAACTAATTACAGACATAGATATACCTCATCTCATTGTATATGCAGTTTCGTTACAATCCAACACGTAGTTTTAAAATGAGAGCGTAACTACGTTTGTATGGAGAATCGAGCTTACTGCGGACTCTTAAATACACATGGAATTGAATAATTATGTTACTTACCAATATATTTATTTACAGTAATCAAATCTGCCGATGATAGTATTAGACTTTATGTCAAGAGTAAGTATTTTAATTCCCAATTTAAACTTTATATTATTTGAGTTGGCGGCATCAAAATGAACTCAACATGTTTTAAGAAAAAAAGAAGAAAGAAGGCAAAAATATGCCTAATGACCAAAATCCCATTCGAATATCTCAATTTTTCACGAAGATCGGTTATAGGTTATAGGTGTACGCGGGCTGGGTTTCCGCAACTCGACGTCATATCTGCGCCTATTTTGCGTGTGGGTGCACGCACTACTATTATTCGTGCCAGCCCAGTTCCAGCAGGAAGCTTAGCAGACCCTTTACGTTGCCGACGGCCTCCGGTAGGTGACCACGGTGTTCCGAGGTGCTTTGCCCAGTATACTGCCACCCCAGGGCACGTCAGGATGACGTGGGCGGCTGTCTCTTCCTCTTCCATGCAGGCTCTGCAGAGAGGACTGTCTGTAATAGCTAACGTGAAAAGGTGTTTGTTTAATAGTGCATGAACAGTTATGGCTCCTGTCAAGAGACGGAGTGCCGGCCTCTTTAGCTGTTTTAGCTTCCTTGACAATCCGGGGTTGATTGTCGGGAGGGCCTCCCTGGTTTACCTGCAGGTGCCTAGGGTATTCCAAATTTTTTGGTGTTCTACCTTGGTGTTTAGTCGCAGTGTGCTCCGCAGCCATGCAGGGGGTAGAGGGATCGTAGGTTCCGGTCCTACGGCTTTTGATTCTGAGCCTTCTCTAGCCAGTGCATCCGCTGCGTCGTTCCCACGTGAAGTGCTGTGCCCTTTGATCCATTTTAGGGTTATGTCGCTGTTGGTACATACCTATGATAGGATTTGGTGGCACTCGTGTGTCAGCCCAGACGTTGTCGCGTGACCTTGTAGGGCTTGCAGTACAGATCGACTGTCGGAGAGTATGCGGATGGGATATCCCCTTACCTCTCTGGAGGCGATAGCATGAGCGGCCATTATTATGCCCATAAACTCAGCCTGGAAGACTGTGTTTTGGGTCCCTGATGGTGTCGAGATGCGTATATTTGGGTCCTCCGAGAATACTCCTGCTCCGGTGCCTGACCTTGTCTTGGACCCGTCCGTGAATATTCTTAACTCCCTGGGGTTAAGTCCTTCCTGGGGGGTTTCGTATGGTTCGATTTTGCACTTCTTGTCGAAGATACCGTTTTAATGTTGCTTCTTAGAGAGAAACCGGTAGCAGATTGTGACGTCACCATCCTCGGGCGTCATAGTAAATGACAATCGTTTCGTATTCAGAAGGCGCTTTGCGGAAAAGGGACAAAACATATACCCCCTCTTAAAACTTTGAAGTCGTTGAACACTTGTAACTTTGTGATTTGTAACCTCCTCCATAGCTATCTTCCCCATTTGACTACATTTTTAATCCTTTTTAAATATAATAGAATAGAAATGAATTTATTGCCAGCCACAATAACACCACGTCACAATTTCTATCTTAATTAGAAAACACAATATATAAAAGTGAACTTTTTCGACTTGATACAACATTATTTATTATTTTATTGAGTGTCCCTATTGTCACTTTCGCGTAATGCACTATGTGGTCGAAAGATTTCCAATCAACCTCCCTATGCCCCTTAAGAGGAATATATTGAATTACCATAATAACCCTGTATGTGTATATTTACAGTTGCTTTTGGTCTCGGAGGTGCATTGGACGCTACATGCCCAGGACGTAAGTGATTTTATATTTTTTTTCATAATAAATCCTAAAGTTACTGTGATTCTAAATTTTCACATGCCTGTTTTGGCGAAACATATTAAGGGATGCTAATTGATTGTAACATCTGTATGTACCATATGTATCTGGTGAATAAACGACATTCATTCATTCATTCCTTCATTCAAAGGTTAATAAATAATATGGGGGAACATCGTGAGGAAACCGGTCTATACCCAATAAGGTTTAGTTTTCCCTCTGAGTTGGAAGGTCAGATGGCAGTCGCTTTCGTAAAGGGCCTATGCCAAATCTCGGGATTAGGTGTCAAAGGGGACGCCGGGCTCCTTTGGGGCACAACCGGGAATAACGCTAGGGGGATACGCCTGCAAAAGGTTCAGTGAAACTTTCTTTATTCAAGTTTATCTGCAACTGTAACCTGGATGTCTGATACGTTAAATTTAATTTCCAACTAATCATATTCGACTACTTAATTAATTCCAAATGATCTAATCTCTGTTTAGTGGCTATTGATTCAAATTTTATTAGCCTTTCTATAGTATGGTGGACGGTTAGATGTTAAAGAGTTGCCGGCGGTTGTGCGATTTGAAGTTTATTTATTTGTTTCAATTTAAAATTACTTAATTTACTTTGTAAGTTTTTATATTGTTTTTTTCTAAACTTGTTGTTTTTTTTTTATAGTGGGATCCTCATTCGTTAGAAGTAAGTTTTTATATCTATAATTTTGATTTAAACAATTATGTTTAATACAATTTTGAATAGAATACATGTTCAATTTAATTTATTAATTTACGTATTTTTTACAGTGGTTGCTGGACTTCTTAAGATTCATCTTTGCTTCCTTGGATCAAGTAAGTTTATTTTTATAAGATTTTATTTAACTTGCACTCTTCGTTTGCATGTAAGTAAGTTGTCCGTCATGCAATCCATTTCAACAGATTGAGCTGAAGTTTTGGGTATAAGTTTAGTTTGGATGACAATTTAATATTATGGTACCATCGAGCTCATCTGACGATGGGAATTCAGTAGGTACTTTACGGACGTAATCCCATTGAGTTTGGGCTCGTTAGAATCGTCCCAATGACCAGTTATTGACGGTATACAGAAAAAAACAGTTGGCAACAAAAGTTTCTAAGCACCAAAAAAGATTTCTTTGACAGAAACTTATATTTCATGTATTTCACAATTCACCTTAACATCCTCCTGTAAAATGTATAATACATAAATAAATAATAAATAAATATTTCGGGACAATCTTACACAAATCAATCTAGTCCCAAACTAAGCAAAGCTTGTACTATGGGTACTAGACGACGATTTACATACTTATATAGATAAATAAATACTTAAATACATAGGAAACATCCATGACTCAGGAACAAATGTTCATGTTCATCACACAAATAAATGCCCTTACCGGGATTCGAACCCGGGACCTTCGGCTTCGTAGGCAGGGTCACTACCAAGTAGGCTACAGAGGTCGTCAAAGTCGTATAAATGAGACACATGCATATAGGAGACTAGCTTCTGCCCGCGACTCCGTCCGCGTGGAACTCGCTTATATATATACAAACAAACCATACAAACTTTCACCCCCATTGCATTAGGGGATGATTTTAGGGTTATAAACTAACCTATGTCCTTTCTCGGGACTCAAACTATCTCTAAGTATACCAAATTTCATCTAAATCGGTTCAGCGGTTTTAGCGTGAAGAGGTAACAGACAGACAGACAGACAGACATACTTTCGCATTTATAATATTAGTATGGATTATAATACTAGTATGGATAGTATGAAATTAACAGTGATGTAACACGTTTTACATCTTTAAATCTACAATTCTTAGAAGTGGGTCTGAAAATTCAATAGGGGGTGTGAATGTATGTGTGCTTACCGTTGTTGTGCCAGCCACTTTATGGGCTGGCACATCAACTCACTCCACTGATTCATGGTTTCTACCATAATTAAAACTAAGTGGAAAATTGGAAAATTATTCGCCACGATTGAGATTTGAACCTGCGACCTCTTGAATCCGTCCATCGCTCTTCGCGGTAGATATCGCTACGATCCTCCCTAAGGTGTAATTAGAAGAGTAGAAGGGATTGAAAGATTCGTCGCCACCATTTAAGTCATTCCCGAACCCACGGTAGCTAAGTTGGCAAGAGCGATGGACGGATTCTAGAGGTCGCGGGTCCGGGAATGACTTAAATTGATTTATTCTATCATGTACTGTCCAGTTGCTGTTCAGAGGTCGTTTTGGTTTGGTCTACCGACTCGACCACAACGAATCGGAGCTCAGCCCTAGGACTGCCTTATTGACAGTAGATTTATAGAACGAGCGAGCGAAGCGAACGAAGTTCTATGCTGAAATTCCAATTTCCGGATGTCCGGCTGTTCTCTACAGATCGCATTTCTAAACCGATACTCGTGAAATTTTGGGAGCAGGTTTAATCATTTTATAGAATTTTACGTCGGTTCAATTCTTCGAAAAAAAAAGACAAATTAGTCTGCCGAGTTCTACAGCTCACAGAAACACGATTCATTCTATTATAATAATACCTACAGGCAATTACGGAGTCTGCAAGCCAGGCTGGGACAAGCAGTTCCAAGTACCCGTCAAAGTCACCAGCATCGCCCTGGCCATCAAGCATTACGGCCTCAGCAACATGAGGTCAAAGGTCGACACGTACATCAGCACCTATGTTAAGAGGAGAGGTAAGTTCAGCAGCATTTTTTTGAAGTGAAAACTTCTTTAGCGGCGCTAGGCACTTTTTGGGATGAGGAAAAATTGTTAAACTCGCCACAGATTTTTGTGACATCACATGCGTAAGGTGAGATCTCACCTTAGGCATGATGCGTAGACAAGCCGACCGTAACCCCGGGTTTAGGGTTTAGAAGAACCCCTAAACCCGGGTTTAGGGGTTCTTTTTTTAAGGGGTTAATCTTGGGATTAGGTGTTGAAGCGGACCCCGGGCTCTTAATAACGGAGAATGATGACTTATTAAATTTAACATTCAAATGTTTTTATTAAGCAGAAACGTCCGCTAAAGAAATTTCAAATTTCGGTCATAGTGGAAAATTTAAAAATTATTCGCCACGAGCGGGATTTGAACCCGCAACCACTGGAATCCGTCCATCGCTCTGCCAATTGAGCTACCGCGGGTCCGATTTTTATAAAATTTACTTGCTGATTTTATCATTTTATTCTATTTCAGGCAATCCAGCGGAATCTTTGAAGGTTATCTTCGCTTCCTGTCGTACTCTTAGCGATATATGCGACTGTGAGTCCTAACCTTTATTAAGTTAAAGTTTAAATATATACCCTTTATTAGTCTTTTGGCTTGCTTTAGCCCGGTTGGTACTGATCCTGCCTACGAAGCAAGACGTCCTGGGTTCGAGTCCCGGTAATTGTGCGATGAGCACGAACATTTTGTTCCTGAATCCTGAGTCATGGATGTCTTCTCTGTGTTTAACTATTTAATTTTATCTATATATTAGTACGTTTATCGTCTAGTAATGTACGTACCCATAGTAAAAGCTTTGCTTAGTTTGGGACTAAGTCGATTTGTGTAAGATTGTCCGCAAATATTTATTTATTCATTTATGACGAATCTACGAGTAAGTGATTAACTAAAATTTGTAACAAAATGCGTAACTTAATTTTGAAAAAAAAAAATTAAAAAACAACCCCTTTCACTAAATAATGATCAACACTAATTTTAGAAACATGTCAAATTCCGTCACACACAACTTAATTTACTTACATTTTTTTACAGCCAAGAAGTGGGACAATACTGTCATGGTCACTGTTTTGAAACACGGTAAGTTAATATTTCAAAATAATAATAAAATAAATTAATCAGCCTATACACGTCTCACTGCTGGGCAGATTTCAAAAAACCATCAGGTTATTCAATTCTTCACCAATAATGACCAACACTAATTTATATTATAAGTTAGTAAGTTTGTATGTAGAACCGGAACCTCATCTCATCAATCAAATGTACCTACATGATCCAATGATGTCACATGCGCATACCCAACTTTTTTTTGTGCAGTTACCACCTGTCTGGGAGCCGTTGGAAACAGTAATTCTAAAGGAGGTTAGTATTCTACATTTACAACATCTAGTAAGTTCTAAGTATGGGCAAACATATTTACTGTCCTGGCCATATCATTATATCAGCTGGAAGACGTCCATTGCTGGACATAGACCCAAAGGTTGCCACAATGACCGGCCCTGCGCCTCCCGCATCCAGCACTCCCGTGACCTTTGCCAGGCCATCAGTCCAGGTCCAGGTAGCTGTGACCGCCCACGCGTGCAGAAAGTTATCGCCCTCGCCTTCAGCTTGTGCGTCAAATACCTGCTATTTGAGACATTCGTTATTTTTCATCTCACATGCACGTTAAGGGCTTCATAATGTGCAGGCATAGAGAGCTGCAATAACCTATATTACGCTAATGAAACTTGATTGTTTAACTGAATTGTTTAAAGATTGACGGCCGTATTCATAAGCGTTCTACAAGCCTATTTTAACTAAAATGCCGTTAAAATTCGTTTGGCTTTATCTGTCAGTTTGACATTTGTGTTCGTCAGAAAGGGACAAAGCACATTTTATTTAGCAGAGGCATTATAAATTTTATGAATAAGGGGGTAAAAAAATATGTGTTCAACTGTTCACTGAATCGTGGCTGTTTGCTGAAATGGTCTTTGCCTTACGCGCCTTACGTCAAATTTAACAATATGGATGATTGTAATTTTTTCTTCATTCAAATTTAAACCTTGTCACTTTGACTTAAAGTGCCTATGCCTAAACTAATACAACGTCTAGTACTAGGACGGTTATCTTATACAGGATGGGCCCACATGAGGAAAAAGTGAAACGCTTTTTTGTAAGCTTGTGAGGTATTCCAAGTGGTTTTAATTAAAAGTAAGTTTACGTGTATTTTTTACTCTTCTGGGGTGACATAAGTAGATTTTTTTATTAAAAAAAATGAAAAAAAAAAAAAAAAAAAAAAACAAAAATGCATAAACTATTACGTATGACTTATTACGCCATGTTTCCTCAAAATCTGCATTGACTGTTGTGCTATGCTCGTGGTGCCAATATACATTACTTGGACGTCATAAATTTAGATGAAAATTTCTACGAATTAAAAAATAATCGAAAAAAAATGGACACAAGGGGTTAGGTATTTTGCTCCTATTACAGAACCAACCCTATATTATGTTGTTTATATTTAATTATATTTTTTGTATTTTTATTGTATGTTTATTTGCAGTTGGTACAGCGGTTTGCGACAAACTTATTACGACAAGCAAACAATACCTCGAGATCAATATCACAGGTACATCTTTTTTTTTCACGCCACTGCTCGGAAATTAGAATTCAGGCTTCAAAGGTGGGGTTAGTTGGACATCGCACGAACAGGCCAACTATGAGTTCAAACTGGCCAACAATGTTATTGTTGGACAGTTTGAACAGCGCTTCGCTCAATCTCGGCCCGGCGTTGCCGACCCTTAAGAAGATTTTCAAATATTTACATACAGATGGATAAATGATTCCAGATCAGTACAAACGCCAACATAGTTAACTGACCATCCTGTATTTATACTAGAACCGTGCACTTTATGTGCATTGTAATAACAATGCACATAAAGTGCACGGATGGTCAGTTAGCTGTGTTGCCGATAGTACATTACTACAAAGACCGGGAAATGCAGGATCGCCTGCCGAGAGTCATAAAGGATAACAGTAAGAGGCAGGCAATCTGTAGATCCGGTGAGGTATGTAAGCTTTTCTCAAACATGCATTTAAAAACATTTTTCTTAATGGCTGAACGCCATGATGCGTCACTAATTGAAGATGAAACCTCCAATTTTTTATGAAATTTCATTATGGGCCTCTCGTCTCGCCGTACCTGAAACGTGACACTTCACAGCCTATAAGGAACGTAACGTCAATATTTCATTGCATGTTAGAGAAAGAACATTTTTGATCGGGCGATCTGTCGTCCGTCCGAATATTATTTTATATAATTTCCCGATAAACTTCAGAGTCTCGTACGAACGTTCGTGATGTTTCATAAGAAGTTGTTGATTTAAATACCAGTCAACATCCCTAACATAAATACATTCACTCGCTCACACTCACAGAGATATATTTGTAATTATATTATGAGTGTGTAATGTGGAGAAGCTACGGTAGTCTATAGGTAGTGGTCAGGCATGCGGCTGTCAAGCGACAGTCGTGAATTCTGGCACGTACCAATGAGTTTTTCGGAATTTATCTACCGAATATTTACCGTTAGCTTTTCGATGAAGAAAAACATTGCGAGGAAACCGGTCTATTCCCCAATAAGGTCTAGTTTTCCCTCTGGGTTGGAAGGTCAGATGGCAGTCGCTTTCGTAAAGCTAGTGCCTATGCCAAATCTTGGGATTAGGTGTCAAAGCGGACCCCAGGCTCCTTGAGGGGCACAACCGGGAATAACGCTTGGGGGATGATGATGGTGACATGATGAGTGGTTATGTGGCAAACAGGCTGTTGGTAAGCAGTCACAGTAGCGGGTAGCCTATGGAAGCATGCGATTTCATGGTTGACCCTTTATTGATTTCAGAACTCGTTCTTTTTATAGCTAGAGAACTCGCTCTTTTGATAGCTAAAGAACGTGGGTCCCTTTCTCGCAACACAACACATCTGGAGTTCGGGTGTTCATCGACCTTACTCACTATGAGGAACATAACCACAGACCATTGTGGCTATTATGGCTGCGTTCTTCTGCAAGTACCTCCGCATATGAGTGAGATGATACTACTGCCTCCGTCATCGAATATTCATCATCGTTATCGCCTACTGCTGGGAGTAAGCCTCTCTTCGAGTACGCCGGTTCCGTGCTAGTATCATCCAGAAACGACCCGCGTCGTCAACCCCTCGAGCTGGATGACGACCGACGATTCTTCTTCTGTAAGCGGCGGTTTTGGTCCACTTACCGCCACGTTGCCTGGCAATATGTTCTGCCCAATTAGATTTTGGTTATGACTTCTCCGACGTCACGCACCGTTGTTGTCTATTAAATAATATTAATAGCATTCCCTCCTGTTTTTCAATAACTTTTCCTCATACGCAGTGAACGTTGACCACTGCAACGAAGACGGCAACACGTGGTGCTCGGACATCGACACCAGCGATGGGAAGACTGGCTGGATCGGTGGAAATGTTGATGTGGTAAGACTTTCATTTTCTATGCTTCTAAGGAAAGAAAAATTTGGCCAATTCGCGAGGCCCTGGCGCAGTGCATCGGGCGCCTCTGCAATTTCCCATGCAAATTCAATTAACAGGTTGGTAATGCCCGTAACGCTCGTGACGCCCGTAACGATGTTTCCCAGTCTATTTTCCCGAACGCAAGGTCTTCATTTCCGAGCACGTTTGAGAAAAATCAACCACTCCTTATGACGCTGTTTTTAATAGCTAGCTCTGACTACCTTACTCACCTCCACGGACATAACTAGGGAATCCAACAACCATATTACATAACCGGTTATGATTTCGGTTATGCTGGCAAAACCTTGATACCATAATATGCTGGCTTATAAATTGACTGTTCCGAATATGCGGATCATTATAAATAAGACCGATTTTGCTTATGAAGAGAAATAAAGAGTGGCTTACAACGTGTAATATTCACTTTGAAAAAAAACATAAAACCACTTTGAAGATTACCCGTTAAGTACAAACGCTTCGATCTGAGACACTTATTGTTTATAATTTTAGTACAGATTCATAAGAATCTTTTTGCATAACAAGAGTTTATTGAGAAATGTGTTTAAAACATGTTTAAGTATCATTGTTATTTAATGCTGCTTTTTTTAAGCATACACTTTTTTCTGGCCTCAAGTTTTATTGGCCAGACTACACTATAAATTATTCCCGTCTCAATGTGAATAATTATCTTATTACAGAGTGAAGGCGGCGGCGGTGGAACCATCAAAGGTAATAAAATCTTTATTTTAACCCGACCTAAAGCGCCTGTTACACGGTCTCTAACAAGCCCCTCCGACAAAGCGACCTTGGTCCGGCCGGTGTAGACAGTTGTTTCCAGCAAAATTGCGTTTGACCTTCAGACTCATTGGTCGTGGAGCGTGCGCTAACGACCGCAAGGAGTGTAGCGTGGTCGGCACCGTCTAGCCAGAACACTCACGAAGAGCCACCGACGAGGTCGCGTCGTCGTTGGTGAGTCTAGCAGGCGCTTAAAGCTGGCAATTACAACCGTTCTAACTAGTCGAATGGAGTACCGCCGCGCCAAAATGGATCCACGAATTTCAAAACCGTAGCATTCTAGAAATAGTTGGCGTTGCCCGTTGGATATATCCTATTTTATTTGGCTCGCTGGAAAGCCATTTGGATATCAGGAAAAATTTACTGTTTGTATGTAAATAAGTTTCTGTCAAATATTTCAGTTTTGGTACAAGCTTTTATTGCCAACTCTAATTTTCTGTATACCGTCGTCAACTACTTGTTGAGACGGTTCTAACGAGCCCAAACACAAATGAGTTGCATCCGTTAAGTGAGGAATCCTATTGCCACCTTCTGTCTCCTCATCAGATCATCTCTATGGTCCCATAATATTGAATTGTCATCCAAACTTTACTTATAGATACCCAACATTTTAGCTCAATCGGTGGAGGTTATATGGTTCGAATTTCAGTTCCAAGATTTGTCCCTCACAAACAAACAAACAAACAGACAAAGTAACAAACAAAATAAGCCAAGTTTAATAAAAGCTTGTTATAAGTAAGATGTCCTACAAAATTTGCGAACCATTTTCAGCCACATACTGGCATTCGAGCTGGATAGTGACATGCTAACGTTTATTATTTTAGGCAATAGTTTTACGAAAGCGAGCGCCATCTGACCTTCCAACCCACAGGGAAAACTAGGCATTTACCGTGAAGCTTGCCGATGACAGAGCTCAATGGCGCAAACGCGTTGTGGACGGTAGAGCGTTGTGCGATGGTACCTGGTTCAAGAAGTCAATAGAACGTTCCGTAGACAACAGATCCGGACCAGAGCCGCTAGCATGTTTTTTTTTGCCAGAGATGTGGAAGACCATGCAGGTCTCATATCGGCCTTCACAGCAATGCTTAAAGGCCTATGATGGTGATGGCAAATTTTGGGATTAGGTGTCAAAGGGGACCCCTGGCTCCTTCAGGGCACAACCGGGAATAACGATAGGAGGATGAGCTATATTACTTCTCCGCCGAGCTGATGATGACGGAGACGGAAGGTGACATAGCAACTCCTTAACTACACGAGAGAAAACCGTCACGTCGGCTCATTGAAACCTTCTCAACGAAAACTCCCAGAGGCTTGATCAAAATAACCATCATACAATATTTTTTTCATCATACAATGTTTTTATAGTATACGATTATTTTTGGAGGCATATAAGATTGTTTAATTATAGACCTAAAATTGAATTAACTGATTATATGAATTTTTTCTTCCTTTTGACATGTAACATAAATGTAAATAATTATGAAAATTTAATTTTAGAGTGAATCGAATATTTGCACGCCTACACCGGCTTAATAATACATGACACTATTCGTAATATTATGACATTCACTTGTACTGTATTTTATGCAAATAAATATTTGATTGATTGATTGATTGAAAACTAATGAACACAATGAGCTTTAGAATTTTTGACTGAAACATCAACAAAAGCTTTATCAAAAATATTTTAAAACTGAGACCTTTGCTTTTAGAAGGCAATACGAGCACTACACCTGGGGACACAACTGGCACAACACCAGCACCCGTCGAAGTCACTTCTCCATCTGGTGGCGATACCACTACCTCCTCACCTGAAAGTGATACTACCCCGTCTGGAGGTGATACCACTACTTCCTCGCCTGGAGGTGATACTACCCCATCTGGAGGCTATACCACTACCTCCTCATCTGGTGGTAATACTGCCCCGTCTGGAGGCTATACCACTACTGCCTCGCCTGGTGGTGATACTACCCCGTCTGGAGCCTATACCACTACCACCTCACCTGAAAGTGATACTACCCCGTCTGGAGGTGATACCACTACCTCCTCACCTGGTGGTAATACTGCCCCGTCTGGAGGCTATACCACTACCTCCTCACCTGGTGGTAATACTGCCCCGTCTGGAGGCTATACCACTACTGCCTCACCTGGTGGTGATACTACCCCATCTGGAGCCTATACCACTACCTCCTCACCTGAAAGTGATACTACCCCGTCTGGAGGTGATACCACTACCTCCTCACCTGGTGGTAATACTGCCCCGTCTGGAGGCTATACCACTACCTCCTCACCTGGTGGTAATACTGCCCCGTCTGGAGGCTATACCACTACTGCCTCACCTGGTGGTGATACTACCCCATCTGGAGGCTACATTACTACCTCCTCACCTGGAGGTGATACTACCCCGTCTGGAGGTGATACCACTACCTCCTCACCTGGAGGTGAAACTTCCCCGTGCGAAGGCGATACCACTACCTCCTCAAATGGAGGTGATACTACCCCGTCTGAAGGTTATACCACTACTGCCTCACCTGGTGGTGATACTACCCCATCTGGAGGCTACACCACTACCTCCTCACCTGGAGGTGATACTACCCCGTCTGGAGGTGATATCACTACCACATCATCTGGAGGCGATAATGTAAGTACAATATTATAGTTCCAAAATACTTTTTAACCGACTTCAAAAAAAAGGAGGAGGTTCTCAATTCGGTTGTTTTTTTTTTTTCAATGTTTGTTACCTCAGAACTCCGTCATTGATGAGCCGATTCATAAGATTATTTTTTTGTTTGTAAGTATATGCTTCCAGGTGGGTCCCATTTTTTTGAAAATTCAATTGGATGATGGGATCCATGAGGAATTGAGGGAACTCCTCAATTATATTAGGCACGCGTGTAGTGATTTAGGTATTTGCTATTATAACTCGTGTATTTACATCCGGAAATCATAAATTGGTGGAGTGGAATTGATGATGAAGACCACAGATGACTTATGGAATTCCTCAATTATGTACTTAAAAGTACAAAAGTATATCACAGATTCTGATAAGATTCCGATGAAATAGCAACTAATTAAGTGCCAAGGGTGATCCTTGTGGAATTGACGGAATTCCTCAAATATTATCGGGTCACATACAGCGATTGGGTTTTTTTCTATAATAATCAACGCATTTGCTCTCGGATATCAGTTCATGAGGTAAATTGGAAAAGAAATGTTCTCGTGGCTTGGCGGAGTACTAAATTGAAGTCGGTTAAAACTTTGTTTTTAAAGTAAATTATACGTTTAACATCATGTTATAATGAGTATTATCATTTTAGGATGATGATTGTGGCGCCATCATTGGAGGTGCTATCAAAGACATTCCAGGCTGCACCAAACTCTCAACCACCGTTCTCATAAAGGAGATATACCAAATAAGTAAGTTGTAGCTCCATATGGTCGCGTTGAATCCAAATATGTTTAGTTTTCTAGAAAATAAATAATATTTTTACGATTGATGATTAAACTACTAATCTTGTCATAAACATCACCATCATATCAGCCGGAAGACGTCCACTGCTGGACATAAGCCGCCCCCAAACAGTGCCACTATTACCGGTCTTGCGTCATTCGCATCCAGCGGACCCCCCCGCGACCTTCACCAGGGCATAAGCCCACTTTACCCACGGCGTGCCTGCCGGTACGTGGTCGCCATTCGAGAAACCATTTGTTGTAATTAATACAATGCGGTTACGCATGCGTTCTGCGCAATACAATAAATACTATGGCGCAATAGGGACGATGATTAAGATTTTTTTGTGATGTCATTCGAACCTGTTTTGGCAGAGGAACAAATGTTTGTATGGGTATAACTACGATTAAAAAACATAAATACCCAAAAATTTGAGACAAAGTTTGACCTCGTTGGCGGCAGCGCAAAATGCTTCATACTGATAGACACACAGGTATGACGTCACAACTGACATTTTTACTAATCGTTGTACGGAAAATCAGGTAAATTGTTGTTTCGGTTGCGAAATGCTGCGTAATTAAATACGTAGTTGTCATACAATTTTGTTTCTATAAAAGCGTAAGGATTCTATTGGTAGCTTTAAATTTTTACTCTTGGACAATAAAAAAAATCCATCTTTTTTCTAAACTCTCATGGTTCATTATCTTTTTATGATTCTAATTATATTTTATTTATTACGATGATTTGCCATCACTACGTTATGAAATGAAAAAAAAACTGAAAATTATTTATTCGTAACAAACAAATATAAATATCACATGACACACATATAATACTGTTTAATTACATACTTAAAACTATTTATTTGCTACGAAATGGTCCCGCCTCAGCATAATGCTGGCTCGCGAGCTAGCATTGGTCTTCCGGCGAGACCATTTTGAGTAGGTATTAAGTTCTCTGGGCTGTTATTCGCTAAGCGTTAATGCGGCTCACCCCGCCGGTCGCCCGTCACGAAACTAGACCTCTACCTACGCTTGGTTACTACGCATCGCGGTGTCAAGATATATTTGTGGGTGAGCGTTGAGGTGAGCTTAAAACAAGTTACAGAATAGGGGGGCTGCTGTGTTATCAGTTTGAACATGAGGCATCATGCCCATTGTAACACCTACTGACAGTATACCGACGTAAGGAAATCAGGGTCCCGGTAAAGAACAAAATAGCACATACCGATTCCGCTCCAAATGCGAAAGTGGCCTTTTCTGATGAAAGAATCAGCCTGATCTTTTGGAGAAACCGGGATATTCATTACACCTTCTCTGTTCTGTGAATTTATTGTGAAAACGCTAGGTACGTCCGGCCCGAACTCATAAAAGTAAACAAACAATGGTGACATGGCTTAACATGTAAAAACTTAAAACAGAAAGAGTTTAGATATATTGGGCCATATACGAACTCAATATATGTTCCAACACTGGCCCTTGGTTAGCAGAACACACCAAAAAACAGTCTTTACAACAAAATACAACACAGTAGCAAAAAAAAAGTATAAATTAATGAATACATCCGTAACATATAAAACAGTAGAAACTACAAACGATATATGAAACAGATCTTAAATAATTTATACTAGTTCTATACTAGTACACTACTTAGAAACCTACAACATGTCACTTATTAGGCAAAACAAATAAATGAGATAAAAACTTATCGTGTTTTTCTTTTGCCAATGGTTTGGTCAACACGTCGGCCACCATTTGGTCCGTAGAGAGATACCTAACCTTTACTACTTACTGTTAACCTTTTAACAGTCGTCACCTACAATTTTCTCAATGAAATGGTGTCTGACGTCTTTGTCATGTATTTGGTTCTGGCGTGTACTCCAGGCAAAATACGTTTTTGAAAAACATTAATTAATAATAGCGTTCTTTTTGTTGATTTCATTTTAAAATGTTATTCTAAGATGCTGTATTCAAGAATCTGACAAACTTTCCACCCGGAAGTAATTATGTAGATTTAAATGAAGCATGTTTTGTCTATTTTTGTATGATTTAACCTGAATATTATAAATCAAATGTAAATTAACAAAAATAACGACAAAAATATTTATTAATATTTTTTCTGCCATTTTAGAAGCTAGTTAATTAAACATTTTTTTTGATGTTTGAAATTTTGTCGGATTCTGTCGCTGGGTAACTATTTAATTGATAATATATCCGTTACACAGAAAAGTTAAGTTATTATAAATTATTTCCATAATTGATTTTTTTTCCATACAAGTTGTCAGTTCATTGACTAGACTAGTGGTAAATGGAATTAGTGCATAAATTTAATGCAACAGTTTTGAAAACAATTCTTCTTTTTTTTTTACAGAAATCCGTTCTTTCACCGACATGGTCAATCTGACCTGCAAATGTAAGTTTATTTTTCTTTTGAGCGTAAAAAATATCAAAATAATATGTGTTGCGTCTGTCATGATTAAACCCTTACGTCGAAATCTTTTTTTTCAGTGGCTATCGGGCTTGGCGGGATTATCGATCTTATTTTTACTGGACGTAAGTTATTAATTAATAAACTTAGGTAATTAATTGAATGTAAATTACAGTTCCACCAAATTTATGTGTTTTGAATTTACTTGTATTTATGTTATTCATTAAAACTTACAATTTTAGTGTGCTGTTTACGAAATCAATAGGTAAGTATTTTAATGTTTTTTTGTTTATTTTCAGTGGGTTCTATAATCATCAGAAGTAAGTATAAATGAAATGGAATAATTTCTATAAAAAACTTTCAATGAGACATGTTTCCAACTCTTCGGGAGTTCCGAATGGTGACTTCTTTCTTTACATGTCATAATAGTCGACTTTAAGGTGACGCAACGGTAAACAATTAATCGAAAACAGAGCGTTTTTGCCCCGCAACCCGCTCACACCCCTCTTTACTTTTTACGCGGCTTGCGAGCCTCAGTCGAGTCCACTGAGTCGACCGTGCCTTACACTGACAGTGCGCTAGAACAGAGACGTCTTAGGAGTTGCCCTTACAACTTTTTTTTACTTTTTTTGCAAATTGTAGTAGGTAATGCAATAACGAGTATTTTATGTTATAGACCTATTTTACAATGTTTTATTAAATTGCAATGTTTGTATGTATGTTCGTGTAAAATCTTGCAAGTGAATTTTGACCCACTCCTAGTGGTCGAATTGACGTGAAATTTGGCATTGGTACTTATGTGGGATGGATGACAACGCACGCTAGCTTATATTAAAAGATCGTATGCGACAAAACAGTTTTTTCGTTTCAATTACAAATTACAGTCAATTTTAAAAAATCCAACTGGCATATTGAAGTATGGGTTAAAACTAATTTAATATGAAAATTTGGAATCATAAATTGATCTGGGTTGCCTGTAAAATGCAAATCTCTGTTTTACAAGAGGTATCTTTAATATTTTTTTCAATGCTATGAAATTTTACGAATCGTGTTTCGGCAACTGACAAAATGAAGTTATTGAAATGAATAATCAGGTTTTCAAATAATGCTTTGATATGTTTTATAATTGCTGAGAAAAATCTAGATCCTTGCCACCAAAATGCCCAATTCGTCGTCTTAACCCGCAGGACGCCCGCGCCCCTTATGTGCGCGTATTTTCTTCGTATTTGAAACTTGCACATTATTAGAATTAAACTTGCAAGGCAGTCATCGTTCCACGGGTTATAACTGTTATAAGGCTTGAAGTGTGTTGATAGCGGTAGCAACCTATGAAAATAAAAGCACGATGACAGCAATATCACAAACTTGAAACCTAAAATTTATAGAAGTAGCATTAAACACTTCACATGCTCTGCCTACCCTCTTATATAAAACAGGCGTGATTTTAACGTTATAATTTATTTCCTAGTCGTGGCGGTGATCTTCAAAATCGGCTGCTGCGTCCACGGATTGGGCGACAAGAGCATTTGCAACAAGGAATGGAACTCTCGGTATGGGGTCATCGGAGAAGCGAATACGTATACAGAAAAGGATTTGATTGACCTCTTCCGACTCCAGAACAGCAATAGCGAAGTTACTACTATCGTAAGCAAATACACTGGAGGGAAAGGTATGTTCAGTGAAATATGCATTTTTATACCCTTATCGTCATGATCATCACATAAGAGCGTTTCCCAAAAAAAATGCCACGTTTTTTCGGAGATTATCTGCAACTTTTTTGTTATTTCTACTCAAAATCACGATGTCTTTCCATCCCAATAGGAGAAAAAAAGTGTCCCAAAATGTCCATACATTTTTGAACTTTCCTATTGTGTTACCACCATAGAAAGTATAAGGTAAATGGTAACACAGTAGGAAAAATATGTATGGGACAGTTTTTTGTCCTACCAGGGTGGAAAGAGCTCCTGATTCTGAGTGGAAATACTTAACATAAAATTCCTAGAAGTACAATAATAGTGGCATTTTTTTTTAGAAACGCTCATAAAAGCTTTGCTCACGTCGGTGCAATAACCGTCTCTTTCCTCTGTCCATTGCCAGCCTCTTGAATTTCCGATACGACTCGACTGCAACTTTATCCTTGTCCTAATTATATTAGTCTAGGCCAGATTCCCATGTTTAAGAAGAAGCTGCCATGCAGTATCAGGTGGCCCACTATCCTCCTATTTTGAATAGATTTAAGCAAACACCCTTTTTCTCCTATTATGCTCCAATATTTTTCGATCGTCTTTCTTTCCGTCCAAATCCTTTCCATCCTCCGCCAGCACCATATTTCAAAGGCTACTAGTCTTTCTTCAACGACCAGGTCTCACTTCCATGTAGTTTCCTCTCGCCGCCCAAATTAAAAGATATCATCCTCTTCAATTTGAACAGAAGGAATTGGAACAGAGTTGCATTCGTTTTGTATCGTTCGATTTTAGAACAGAATAAATATAACCCTATTAAGAAATTATTGCGCGCGTCGAAGGTCTGATTTTCAGATATATGATGCTTGACTAAGTAAGTTTATCTGATTTTATCGATACGTGTTTGCTTAAAATTTCCTCGATAGAAAAAAAAATCCAAAGTTGGGTCTGTATTTTACTTTTTTACTCAGCCTACTCAAACGATACATTATTTGACTTATAGATTTTATGCACCTAGTATTAAGACATATAATGACATGTAAAATATTTTTTATCAATGCCTAAATGATCGTATCGTATCGTATTTTATCTCATCTAAAATCTCACTTTATGAAATTTTAATAAAACGTCTCTAAGTTAGGTATTTATCGAAATTTGTCAAAAAAGCCATTCCCGAATAGTGTTACATCTCCTCTCCTCGTGCGCGGAAGGCATCAGCGTGTCTCTGTCTAGGGGGCGTGTTCGACTCAAATCAATGCATCGCCTTAAGGGGATGTTACTGTACGTGCACAGTGCAGTTACCAACAATTAATCTGGTTCGATATCTGGCAAGATAAATTAGGCACTTCAATATCAGCCAGAAAATGTCCACTGCTATAAAAAAGCCTCCTCAAAGTCCCCACAACGACCGGCCTTACGCTGCCCATCTCTAATGTTTTGGCAACTTATAGCAGGGTCATTGTAGGTTAAATTTGGCAAAAAATCTCCCTGAGCCATGAGTCAAAATATATATAACAAGCTCTCCATAGCCATGAAACCGGACGAGTGCGAGTCGGACTCGCCCACCGAAGGTTCCGTTCTTAATTACAAATCTAGTTTTTAGATTTTTCGTTTTAAAGACTCATTGCTGGATATAGGCCTCCCCCAATATTTGTAGTATAAGACGATATAACTAATGATTTCCGAGATAAAAACTATCCTATGCGAAATTTCATCTAAATCGGTTCAGCGGTTTAAGCGTGAAGAGATAACAGCCAGACAGACAGACAGATAGAAAGAGAGACAGACAGGCATACTTTGGCATTTAAGATATTAGTATGGATAGTATGGACAATAATACATATTTATATGATGATTGGTAGTGTACTATTAATGATCTCAGTATCTGTATGTTCTGTTTTCTGTATATTGAAAACCATGTCGTATAATGACTATTGAGACATAAATAATCTGAATAAGACCATTTTTTTACAGATATTTCTAAAGGCAACGACTTCTACAGCGTTATCCTCCAGAGCGTCATGCGCCTCACGGAGATGATGGACTCGAAGACAACCATCACCAAGCAGCACGTCTCGCTCTGCTTTGTCCATGTCATCAGCATCTTCGGCTGTGTCACCAACTCGTATTCAAAGGGATGTGAGTATCGTTTTTGGAACATGCTGTGGCATTCATCATCTTCATTATCATGTCAGCCGAGAGACGTTCAATGCTGGCTATAGGACTCCCTCAAACTGCCAAAGTGACCGGTCCTGCGGCACCCGCATCCAGCGGACTCCCGCGACCTTTACCAGGGGGTGGTCGCGTGGCGTTTTAAACGCACGTCAGGGCAACTCAGCTGTCATTTACCTGACGCGCGTACATGATCGACCTGAGAGGTAATCACGTATTTTTCCATATAAAAATTTACTTTTAGATGTACCTAACGTAGGGACAATGCGTTACGTGATCGACCTGCTTGTCATCGGTCCACCTTGTGGACGGAGCCTACGCAGGTTGCGCCTTCCGGTGCGCCATGGCATAACATGCTTTTATTTAACTTCCAATGTTTGTGTACATGGTTGGATTGTTTAATGTGGCCGACTTTTTGTAAAACTGTCACTGGAATTGGAAACTTCTATCTTGGACGGAAGAGTTGCTGTTTGAATAGACTAATTTAATGCAGTTCGGCCAACTGCATTAAAAACAATCTCAAGTATGTCAATCACCAAACCGTATTTCAATCACTTCCTGGTGATCGATTGAGCTGAAATCTGGGGAATGGCAGTGCCTCCGCCTAGTCGAGCAAAGCAACGAGGCACGGCCGTAGCCTACCATCCTTTTCTCGAAGCCATTTAGGGCATTTTCAACATCCTGTAATTTTGTGCTGGTTTGATATTGGTTGTTTACCTTCAGTGACAATGCAATTATAAGGGTGGTACTGTAGAGCTCTACAGACACTAGGGTTGTCACCCGGCCGACACACAACACTAACAATGTCCGGTAATATAATGTCCCGGTTAGTAAATATAATATGTGAGAATTGTGAATGTTTAAATCAACATAAAACTATATTATGTTCTTTTCAAGGTCTCAAACTATATCCATACCAAATTTCACCTAAATCGGTTCAGTTGTAAACCGCTTAGGGTGAAAAAGTAACACAGACAGACAGAGTAACCGTTACATAACATTAGTACGGATTGTATTAGAATTTTCAAATACTTACCTGTAATTCGTTTCTCATTCTAGCTGGCAGTGTGATCATCCAGAAAGTTATTCCAATCTGCGCTCCATATTTCGTGAAGCAAGGTTGTCCTGACATCAGAGAACAGAAGACGAGAGTCGTGGCAACCGTCAAAGTTGGTGACAATGCTGCAATCGACTGGAAGAATATTCGAAGCGTAGGTTGAAAATTTGATCATAGGTGGACCGTTCAACTCACCCCTTTGTCACGCTAACCCCGCACCCGCGCGCCGCGCAGGCGAGGCTGAGTTAAGGGGCTCCTAACTCCCAATGACATTCCGTCTACTAACTGTCTGTTTTTTTCGTGTTTTTTATGGCTTATCGTATCAAGAACAACGAGGTTTATATTTACTTCAAAATTCAAAACTCAGTTTTCGAGCTATATGAGCGTTTCTCAAAAAAAATGCCACTACTATTAATTGTACTTCTAGGAATTTTTTGTTAACTATTCCCACTCAGAATCAGGAGCTCTTTCGACCCTGGTAGGACAAAAAACTGTCCCAAAGATATTTTTCCTATTGTGTTACCATTTACCATACACTTTGTATGGTGGTAACACAATAGGAAAGTTCAAAAATGGATGAACATTTTGGGACACTTTTTTTCTCCTATTGGGATGGAAAGACATCGTGATTTTGAGTAGAAATAACATAAAAGTTGCAGAAAATCTCCGAAAAAGTGTAGTGGCATTTTTTTTGACAAACGCTCATATGGCATCAAACATTTGCAATTTTAGGCCAATAAAACAGTTTTTTGGACGCAACTATTGTGAAAATAAGGTAACAATAAATATCTCTCGTGGGTTGTTAGTGACGTTAATAATGTACAGTTATAAGTATGTTATATATAAAAGTGCATAAACAACATACTTATATCGAAAACAGAGCTTTACGGTACATGTTTTAAATAAAATATTAAAAACATTGTATTCAAAACAAAAATTGTGCAAGTATAAACAAAGGGTTGGAGAATAGATAAGCGGTTGTGCCATAAATATATCTATAAGTTTTAACGGAGGAATATTAACTCAAAACTCGTCAAATCTCAAAAAGCGCGTGGAGCCCCTTAAGCGGTCTACGTCTTTATTAATATAATATATTTTTAAATAATAAGATAACTGCCTTGTGAAACGCCATTAACCCACATACTCCAGGCAAAATACGGTTTTGAAAAACATTAATTTATAATAGCGTTTTTTTTGTTGATTTCATTTTAAAATGTTATTCTAAGATGCTGTATTCCAGAATCCGACACCCGGAAGTAATTATGTAGATTTAAATGAAGCATGCATTGTCTTTTTGTATGATTTAACTTGAATATTATAAAGCAAATGTAAATGAACAAAAATAAAGACAAAAATATTTATTCATTCTTTTTCTGACTTTTTAGAAGCTAGTTAATTTAACATTTTTTTTTGTCTGAAATTTTGTCGGATTCTGTCGCTGGGTAACTATTTAATTGATAATATGTCCGTTACACGGAAAAGTTGAGCTATTATAAATTATTTCCAAAATTGTTTTTTTTTCCATACAAGTTGTCAGTTCATTGACTGGACTAACAGTTTAAACATATAATTTCAACAGAAAAGCGACTCCGGTGACTTGACCACTGACGTCAAAGATGCCTTTAAGGGAGTAAAGGACTCGGGCAAAGTTTCATACAACGCGGTCTTCACTTTGGAGATCCCTACAAGCTTCGATGGCTGCTTGAGCTTCGTTATCAAAGTCACCCGAGCCTTGGGAGACATCTTGGATTTGTCTTTCAATGGACTTGGCTCACTTCTCGCCAGAAGTAAGTATCCCTTTATCCAGTTATGAGAATTTCTTGGTGCTTTGCATAGGCGTATCCAGTATTTTTCAAGGGGTGGGGCAGAAGTCTTTTTTTAGAGTACTTAAATGAATATTAAATTTGCCTAAAAATTCTTAGCTTCAGGTCAGAGTGCAGGGTGGGGCAAAATGCCCATGGTTCTTTGTGAAATTAACAAGCTACTGTAACCTTGCAGTGGTTCAAGCATGCTGCTCTCAAATGGGTTAGAATCCCGGCTCGTAGGTTACATATGAGCTTTTTCGAAAAGTTTTAAGAGATCCCTTTAAAGCGATATGAACGCCTGTTATAACCATTATTTATTAAGCAATTTTTTTTGCGAAATGTTTCTCTCATGTCGTGATGCAATAAAAAGTATTTATTATAATAACTAGCATCTGCCGGCGAACTTGCTATTGCCCCCTTTTTCGCCCTGTTAGGGGATTGTACCCGAAATAAAAAGTATTCAATATTTAATCCACTATATGTATACCTAAATTCATCTAAATCCGCTTAGCCGGTTTTGCGTGATTGAGTAACAAACATCCAAACATCTATGCTTTCGCATTTATAATATTAGTAGGATTAGAAGGATTATGTGATTATGTATTTTAGTAGGCCTGTGGGGTAAAAGTAATGTTTAATCACACCTAGTATGTCAGGCCTTTCCTTCATAAATTGCGCAAGTTATCATCAAACTACTAATTGACATGATTAATTCCTCAGTTGTCGGCTGCCTCATCAACTACATCGTTGCGATCCTTGGTCGGTCCCGCCACGGCAACAGCTTTGTCTGCCGGAAGGCCTACTACAGCAGCTTCGGTCTCACCGTTTCTGAGCCTACCTGGTCTACCTGGAATGATGTCGTCACCGGTTTCAAGATTGCCAAGTGCCAGACCGACCTTGACGATATTAAATCGGCTTACGTCAAGAGGAAAGGTGAGTTTAAACGATATTATACAGAGAACTAATATAATGGAAATAAGTTTCTGACAAAAATTTCATTTGTATTTGTCTGTATACCATCATCAACTACTCATTGAGACGATTCTAACGAACCCAAACTCAACATGGCCACCTTCTGTCTCCTGTGTCTGTATCAGATCAGCTCGATGATATTGGTACTGGTTACGAAAGCAGAAAGTGAATTCTTGTTTGATAATGAATTATGAAACAGGAAAAATAAATCTTCTCTGGTAGCCAGTTACGAAAACCATAGTTATGAAAACGGACCAAAGGAGCAGACCACGTCAGATCCTCATTCCTAGTGCCAAGATAAAGTTATAAACAAAGTTTTATTGATGTCCATTATTTGCCATCAAACCGTCATTTGAGCCTTTATGTCATCTCGCCTATTAGAGCAGTGCGACTGCGCATAGAAAATATACATGCTTGATTCGAGGTGGAACCAAGACACTTTTTATTACTAACATATTATATGGGGCCATGCTCTGAAATAAATGATTTTTATTTTATTTATATTTTATTACCTAGGAAGATGTAAATTATCTCGAAAGAACCGAAATAATCTTAGGCCAAGATTTTTTCTTTTGGTTCTAGACAATCGTCTTAATTCAAGATCTGTTTCATTCAAATATTTGCGGTCATACATTTCTTGATTCAAGTTTTTCTGGGGAAGTTTATTCCACCTTACAGAAGCCTGCAGCCTTAAGAACACCAATACCTCTCTATAGGTATGTTGTTCTGTTACTGATAGTGAGTAAGGTGCGCTGTGCTGAAAATGATGCTTAACTGGCCTTGGCTATTGATTATTGGAATTCCAGCCTTATTTCCATATCGTACGGTCTATTTTTATTGTGCGGAACTTCTTGTATCTCCTGTGGGTAAAAAACTCAAAAACTTCTCACCTTCTTTTGTCGGCGAATCTCGTAGACATTAAGCCGTATAATTTAGTAGGGCAAATTTCTAATAACCTATGACTTGTCTCATTTATACATTAAACTCTGCCATAAGACCCTGCCTACGAAGCAAGAGGTCCCGAGTTCGAATCCCGGTAAGGGCATTTATTTGTGTGATGAGCACGAATATTTGTTCCTGAGTCATGGATGTTTTCTATGTATTTAAGTATTTATTTATCTATTTAAGTATGTTTATCGTCGTCTAGTATCCAAATTACAAGCTTTGCTTAGTTTGGGACTAGGTCGATTTGTGTAAGATTGTCCCGTAATATTTATTTATTTATTTATATTATTACACTCTGGCAGTCACGTCATGGCAGTGTTATATTATATCACTGTCAAGGGTAATTCTCAGAGCGATAGTTTCAACGGACCACTAACGAATAACCATAAATGCACCGAAAATGTATGGGGACTTTAAAAAAATAATGACATGAAAGGGAGGGTAGTCGAAACGCTCCGATAATTATCCTTGAATCTCGCAGAGTATCCCAGTGGCGCTCTTTGGGGGAAGCCTATGTCCAGAAGTGGACTCACGACCCATACTTTGTCCATTACAGGCTCGCTCGATGTTATGGCCAAGGTGTTGTTCGACTGCGGCTACAGACTATCAGCCTTAGTCTCCAAGGGGTCCAAGATCGAAGAAGGAGATCTCTCAGAGATGATGGAAGTAATTATAGTAATGCTTGGAGCCTTCGCAAACAGCTGCTCACCTAACCTTGGAAAGAAGATTTGCGATAGCTTCGTGCCCGTTTGCAGCTCGTGGTTGAAGGAGAAGAACTATCCAGGTAAACACTACCTTATATGGGTGAGGACCAAATTCTTGGCCAGTAGTTAGCCTAGTTAATTGGTAGTAGTTAAAAAGTTCCGTTGTGACATGAAAATTAGCCATACAATCTATGGTTAATTTTCGTGTCACAACGGAACTTTTTAACTACTACCAATTAACCACGCTAACTACTGGCCAAGAATTTGGTCTATATTATATATTTATTTTATTATTATACGTTTCCAAAGTTTTAAGAAGGGCTTTGTTCTGTCCCTTTTTTGCAAAACGCAACTTCATATGAAACGATGACGCTGGACGAGTGTGACGTCGCTATAGACGGCAACGTGCCGCGCGCCGCCGTCGACGCGGCCCCCCCGGCAGCATCCCATAATGTGACGTCACACACTGTTTTCGTTTTCTCTCTCTGACAAGCAATATTAAAACGGTTGTACGTAGCGTCGTAATTCTTTGAGCTATCTGAATGGGATTTTCGTCACTAGGCATATTTTTTTGCCTTCTTTCTTTTGGAGTAATATTAATTTTCGAATCTACACCCCTATCACTTTGTATGAGGTGCACCTACCTATTTATTTTATGCCAGTCTTGTGAGCCTTTCAAAGTTTAATTTTATTTGATTGAAAGCAGTTTTATTTATTCATTTGAGACAGGCTACAAGGCCTATGTTTACAAATACCTTACAGAGTAACATACATAACAATATACAAAACTTATAACATAACACGAAAACACGTTAAGACGGCGTCGCGCGGCACTAGTCGGCCTACGTCTCATGACAACATGATAATTTTATGGCAGCAGGTTGAGAAAGTTGTGCTGAGCAAGAAAAAAAAAAAACAATTTAAAATAGGCCGAAAGTTTGAAAATCCTTCACTTAATAATACTAGCTTACGATCGCGACTTCATCTGCGTAGACCCGGGATAAAAACTATCCTCTTTTTTAATCCAGCCTATTATCTTCGTGCATAATTTCATATAAATCGGTTGAGCCTTTTACGCGTGATTGAGTAACAAACGGCCAAACATCTAAACATCCCAACATCTAAACTTTCACATTTATAATATTAGTAGGATGGGATTAACGTTTTTGTGTTTATTTTCAGCAATCACAAGCAAATCCGAGACTATAATCAAGTCAATTGACGTCTGCAATAACGCCAAGGTGCCTTGGGTTGCTAGGACTACTACCGTCGAAAACTGAACTCCATGCTAAAACTAAAACTATACACGCGGGCAAAGAATACGGGTCACCCTAAATTAAATAACTGCAATAGGTTTTTAAAAATATGTAATACTTGTTTTATTTACATAATATGCTATTCTTCGCAGTACCCAACTGTATTAAAAATTTCCTGGATCCTATCATAAAAATATCGATATCCAAAAATCACGATTTTTGCGATATCTCGCTCCGTTAACGTTGTTTTTTTCATGGGTTTTTACGAGTCCGATTTAAACCTGGTAACGTTATATTTTTTAGTGTTATTAGCTGTTTATATGTAAATTAAATAAAGATCATGACAGGATTAACTGTACAACCTCTTACGCACTATTTTAGGCAATATGACGGTATTTTACCGACCCGTATTCTTTGCCCGCGAGTGTAGTATAAGGTAAAAGTCCCATCTCTTAACACATTCACTGCCAAGAACCACTACGCTTGTAGCCTAACCCGTGGGTTTCCCCGTATGTAGCGGATACCGCATACGGCGTAGACGCCCGCTACGCGCGTTTCTCGCAGTGAAAGTATTAACACCCAATTCCAATTGACACCTTTTTTGTTTTCGCTGCAAAGCGGAAAAATGCTGCTACGCGCTACGGTGTAACACGCTTAACATACTACTAGTAAATCGTAGGTGTAACACACTTAACATACTACTTATAGCGTAGAGTCATCTTCTGTGGCATCTTTTTTCGCATGTCACGAAATGTCAAAATGTATGTTATTGTGTTCTCTGTATATTTGCGAAATAAACTTATGTTCTTTCTTTCTTTCTTCTTAAATCGATGGTTAAATTGACGTATTAAATGTCACATCAGGCGACATGTTTCGAACTCTTCGGTAGTGCTCCGGGATTAATGTTTAACCGTGGATTGATTAGTAGTATTTTAGACATGTCTCACGAAAGTTTAAATTCGATCACACATAACATGTTCACGCTAAGACTCGTTACGAGCTACTCTTGTAGCCGATACCGTATTTTTCTGGCTAAAAGCGCATACAAAGAGGCACCCGCCATGCCGGCCCTTGGCAGTGAAAGTGTTAACGTTGCTTAGCATCGATTTTTTTATAGCTTTGAATCACCATATGTAGCATACGCTGTCGTTGCGCCCTGACGCACGTGTGTCGTGATTGGCTAATTAATGGTAGTTAGCGACTGTTGGGACACCGGGATTTACCTCAGTTTTTTTAAATAATGTAATTGTAAATTAAAGTTTGTGTGTTTTTATCAATGGAATTAATTAAATGTTAATTTATGTTCAGTAAATGTTTTGTCTTAAAATTGTGAGTTTTATTTCTTATTCTTGTCTAGACATATTTTATACGTATATTCTTATCATATACTCACCGGCAATAAATTTGGCCCAAATTAGAAAAATGCATTTAATTATTTAAAACATTAGTTAATCTATTCAATTTATAGTTTGAAATCAACGTTTTTGGGCCAAATTCTGCCGGTCAGTGTATCAAGAATATACGTACTTATAAAATAGATAGACGATATATTATGATACGATTATATATACTAATTATTTATTATAAACTAGCTTCCGCCCGCGACTTCGTCCGCGTGGGCCTGGGATAAAAACTATCCTATATTTTAATCCAGGCTATAAACTATCTTCGTGCAAAATTTCATTCGAATCGGTTCAGCCGTTTAAGCGCGATTGAGTAACAAACATCCAAACATCTAAACTTTCGCATTTATAATATTAGTAGGATAAAGCCCATATTTTTGTTCGAGTCGTGTCTGGAAAGGCCAACTTTCGCAAAAAATCGGCCGACGCAACCACACCATTTAGTTAACGCGCGCATGTCGATGTAACTAAGACGTCTGTCAACTACGGAACCCTACACTGCTCGTAGCCCGACATGCACGTGGCCGATTTTTTTTTCAATAACATTTTTAAGTACTTGTTGAAAAATGCGACAGCGGGACAGAGACTGGACATACGAACGCGCACATTAGATTGTACTAATAGTAGAAGGAAAAAGTCTGTGAGATTGTAGCTTTATATATTATATTTGTAAATTTGTATCTACAATAAAAGAAATAAATAAACTAAACACTTTATTGACAACACAAAACAAATCACAAGAGACCACAATGTTATTAGTGCTTCCCGAAGAACAGTACCATCGCAATCATAAAACCAATCACCAATACAGCACCGATTATGAGCGGGGCTCGACGACCGAGCACGCAGTCCCCCCCACGCGCAGCATGCTGGGGTAATGCTGACTTATCCATGCTAGAACCAACAAAAAACAAATAAACAAGTTTCCAACTACAAACTTCCCATCATTGTCATTGTCATTGTTATTGGACGTAGGGCACAGCGAAATGTCATCCCGCTCGAATGTGGAGCAGCCCAACTGGGGAAGTACCTCCGCCTTGCAGAAGCCCACAGTCATAATAACACTACTACTTGCTCTGTAGTAGTTTTGTGTTCCTGGAGGTGAACAAGGTCGCCAGAGCTCCCGAGGATGCGTTTTGTTGAGAGCGAGGGAATTTGTTCCTTACACGTACACGGCGAATCCACAAACATATCAAGGGTCGGCAACGCCCATGTTACTCCTTTGGAGTTGCATGCGTCTATAGGCTGCGGTGTCCGCTTACCATTGTTTGCCAGTCGTTGCATTTAAAAAAAAATCGTCAGCCGTAAGACGTCCAGTCAGCACATATAGTTAGTAGCAGCCAAAGTAGCCAAATATATCGAAACACGTCTTTATATATGTTAAGAAAGAAAGAAAGAAAGAAAGAAGACATTTATTCACTACACAAAAGACACACAGAGACAAAGGGAGTACAAATAAAATACAATTGACACATAATGTGTGTGTCTTCGCGGCAGTGAATCGGTCGCTGTCTCAGCATTATGCCAAGGTGTCAGACAGACACCTACAGATGTTACGATATATTTGGCTGCTACTAACTATGTGATGCTGACTGTCCACTGCTAGGTACGGGCCTGGAACCGAAGAGTGACACAATGACCGGTCCTGCGCCCCCCGCATCCAGCGTACTCCGTTACCAGAGGGGTAATTACGTCATCTGTAATTTTCCTATACACAAAGTGTTTATTTATTTATTTATACTTAAGGAGTACCAACAGCTGCAAAAACATGATATAAGTCTTACATAGTAATATGTACAAAGCCAATTAACTCACAGATAGAAATGGCATAGAAAAAAGAAAAAAGTTTGACACACTTAGCACACAATATCGCACTAGGCATATGTACACTGCTAATACAGAATAGTGCACCATAAAAAAGAAAAGAAAAAAATACATAAAAAACATAGCAACTAATTAACAAAGAAGGAACACGTGAGCAGTCACACGTACCCGAACAAATCGCCACTTGCAATTTGTCTATCTTCAAATTTAGATTGGAGAATTGTTATTATGAAAAAAAACGACATGCTAGTTTCGTGTTATTTATATAGTCCGTAAGCCCACTCCGAATACACCAACGTCTCATGACAATACGATAAAATGCATGGCAGCAGGTCGAGTAAGTTGTGCTGAGCAAGAAAAAAAGGCCATGATTATCCCACCTAAAATTGGCCGAGAGTTTGAAAATCCTTCATTACCGGTCAAAGTATGAAGGGATATGGAGAGTAGACGTCAAAGGTATGTATACATTATTCGCCTTATTACAATTAATTAAGGTGCAAACGTTGTGATGCCTATGCATCGCAGCCATTTAATTAATTACTCCAATTAATTATTAAAATGTATTGATTACATTAAATATAGCCATAGTAACGTCATCTGCCTGTGACGAGTTCAAAACTAACTTCTGACGGGTCTGTTTTTGAAAGAATGACCTTTATCACAAATTTGAGGGTGTAAAAAGAAATGGAACCGACCGGAACGGAAAAAAAGAGACGCGTGAAATAAAGAGCTATCAAAGATTTCTCCGGTGTTAAAAAACACTTAAAAACGAATGAGTTCGTTTTATGGACATTGTGTGTGACTGTTATGGCAATATGTGTTATTGGTGCGTGTGTGGAGATTAACGTGTCACGGGGTAAGTGTTTCCGCGAACTATATGTAGTAGACCAGAATTTAGCCTAAATTACTTTGAGGCTGGAAGTACTTTTCCTCTGTATTTATCCTGTGACATTTGTTCACAGCTTAAGGGAACGCCCTTCCAGTGGGCGTAGCACGGTTGCCATTTTATCACTTATCGTTGTGGTAAAGACGCCCATCACGCTCTGACAAGTATGCGAGTGCGAGAGTGACGGATGTCTTATCCACAACGATAAGTGATAAAATGGCAACCGTGCTACGCCCGCTGTACGGACATTATTATGATCAGGGCTCGAACAATTCATGCGGATGACGTAAAAATGACGTAAATTTGTACACAGGATGATGTTTGTATTAAACTTCCGTGTGACATATCGCACGAAGTAAAACAATAATCGTGAGTAAATCCATGAGATTTATACAGAATGACGGGACGATCGATGTCGTGCATAAAATAAATGTTACGAAATTTGCTATCGTAAGTACGATTATTTATTAATTAAAAGTATATATATTATTAAAAAGAAAAACAAAAAAAGACCAATTTTATGTTATTATTTATCCTATTCATTTACTCGGCTCATTCCAAGTGACGATGTCGTTTAATTAAAGATGATAAATGATAAGTAGTAATTGTTTATGAAAATACTATTTGAAATCATCCTACGAGCGGTTTGACGTCATCCGCATGAATTGTTCGAGGTATGATTATGATAAATCAGCAATTTTAATAACAATCATATTTAGTATTGATTTACCAATTAGCATGTAAGGTATAACTGTTAGTTATAATATGAATGGTAATGATAATAAATAATTAAATAAATAAAATATCACGTCAGCTTTCGGACAAAAAACCGCATTCAAATCGGTCCGTTCGTTTAGGAGCTACGATGCCACAAACACGCAGACACGTTAAACTCCTCTATTTGCATCGGAGGTTAAAAATGACCCTTAAGATGGTGGATTTACAAAATTACGTTACGTAAACTGACAACCAGCAACAGAATGAAGTTGATTGACCCTTATAAAGATATGGGAATCTTTAGATACCTAATAAAAACTTATTAAAGCTGTTTGGAGATTCAAAATGTGTAATGAAGTCTCAGTCGAAAACCATTTCGGTAATTATGTTACCTAAACGTAATAAAGTAGTTTCAGATTTTTATTCTCACTCGCTTTTAAGGAAATCGCGAAATCGTATAAACATGGCTTAAACCCTGTGTTACGTCAATACTACCTCTGTCATATGAAAATCCAAACTGCCATACAGAGCCTTAGTATTGACATCATGAGAAAGAAACAAGTGAATTCAAAAGAACTCACTTGTTGAAGAACCCAACAGACTTTTTCAAATAAAGCCTGCGTCACTCCCACGATTAAGAGGAATCCAACGACACCTCATATGTCGAAATCCGTCAAACGGTTTAGGTTAGGTAGGTTATTTGATTTGATTTTTGATTTAATATGCTTGAAAAACATAACCCTCCTCTCCTTCGGCAGTCGGCAAAAAAAATAGTTAAAAATAATCTAGCGAACTATATCAGAAAATGGCCCAGTGGAAAAAGAAATGTCGCTAAGTTGCAACGAGAAAATCTTATCCACATGCAAGGTAAAATTAAATTGTATGACAGTATTGTCTTGATTGTCTCCCGTACAAAATGTGACATTGAGAGCTGACACGTACAACGCGTTACGCAATCGAACAGCTGTCCATATGCAGACTCTATCGAACAATAATAATTTACTTTAAAAACAAAGTTTTAACCGACTTCAATTTAGTACTCCGCCAAGCCACGAGAGCATTTCAACATTTCTTTTCCAATTTACCAGATGAACTGATTTCCAAGAGCAAATGCGTTGATTATTAGAAAAAATACCGAATCGCTGTACGTGGGTCGATAATATTTGAGGACTTCCGTCGATACCACAAGGATCACCTTTGGCACTTCATTAGTTGCTATTTCAACGGAATCTTATCAGAATCGGTGATATACTTTTGTACTTTTAAGTACATAATTGAGGAATTCCATAAGTCATCTGTGGTCTTCATCATCAATTCCACTCCACCAAATGTATGATTTCCGGGTGTAAATACAAGAGTCAATAGAAAATACCAAAATCACTACACGCGTGCCTAATATAATTGAGGAGATTCCTCATGGAACCCATCATCCAACTGAATTTTTGAAAAAAATGGGACCCATCTGGAAGCATTATACTTACAAACAAAAAAAATTACGAATCGGCTCATCAATGACGGAGTTCTGAAGTAACTAACATTATAAAACATACAGTTCAAACTGAGAACCTTGTTTTTTTGAATTCGGTTAATAAAATACAACCTTGTTTCTTACAAAATCACGCCGTTAGCCTGCGAATGTCAAATAACGTTTTGTATAGAAATCGAACTACCTTAAGTTAGGTTTGTACAATAATTATATAAAAAGGAAAATACAAAACATGCGTGGCGGGGCCTACGCTACCGGCGGTCAGTGCGATAGACAGGAACCTCCTGACTATCCGCGCAGTATCCAGGAGTACCGCCTTCTGTATCTGACCCTTGATCCAGCCATCTTACTATTATTATCTCTTTATTCAATTTCAATCTTAGGCTAGGTTTTTACAATAATTATATAAAAAGTATAATATAAAAACTGTACATACAAAACATAAAATCATTATAAAAACCTAACCTAGGTACCGCCGGCAGCGAGGCGGGGCCTAAGCTGCCGGTGGTCAGGGCGCCAGAGACAGGAACCTCCTGACTATCCGCGCAGTATCCAGGAGTACCGCCTTCTGTATCTGACCCTTGATCCAGCCATCTAGCGAGTCTCTTGAGGTGATGGTCGAGACTCTTCGCTATTAAACCGTTCGCCGAAACGACTATCGGGACGGGACAGAATGATGACATGTAATATTTTGAATATTATTAATAAATGACTTATGACTTATAATAATAAGGAGATGTAAAGTCTCCAGCTTCAAAATGAAATATAATAATAATAATGGAGATGTAAAGTCTCCACAGTCAAATAAAATAAAATAACTGAGATGTAAAGAGTCCCTGGTCAAATAATTCATAATCTAACCTAGGTGCCTGAGTGACTCCCCGGGACGGCGGCATGCCCGACAAATGTCGACCGTACCGTCCTTCAGGATATACCTCCGGTAATTGTTCATCGTGATAACTTCGTCCGTATTATCATAAAGTAAATATAGCATAGAGTAACTATCCCATACTGCGGTCGAATATTTCTGAAGAACGTTAAGAGATGTCGCTTGGAGCACCACTGACGGATATTAATATTTTACGTTATACGAAATCTCAAATATTATCATTAATAGATATTCATTTTCACTTATCAACTTAAAAAAAAAAAAAAACAACCAGACACAGGCCTTAATAGATCGTAAATCGATTCAAAATAATTTATAACATCCTTTATTTGTGCGCTATCTAGTGAACGGCTTGACCTTTATTACAGCTTAGCTTGTAAGTGGACAAAGTATACATGCGCAGGATTCTAGCAGGATAAGTGTCCATAGATGGTGCTGTATTAAACCTGATATATTTACTAAACCTAAACGCATTGTTGTTACGAAAATATATAAAAAAGTTTCTTTTAAAAAATTTAATTTTTGGTACAAGCTTTTATTGCCGACTGTACTTTTCTGTATACCATCATCAACTGCTCATTGAGACGATTCTAACGAGCACCAACTCGATGGGGTTATATGGTTTTATTACGGAGTTCCTATGGCCACCTTCTGTCTCTATCATCAGATCAGCTCGATGGTACCATAATATTGAATGTCATCCAAACTATAGTTATACCCAAAATTTCAGCTCAATCGGTCACCGGGAAGTGGGTCAAATTTAACTTGCAAGATTTGACGGACAACTTACTTACATACATACTTTTATACTTACATACGAAAGAAGTCAAGTTACTATAAAACTTGTAAAAAGACCTATCGGTTTTTGCACTCCGGGAGTGCCGGCAGAAGTGAAAACTTGAATAATTTTAATTTTGCAAAAAAAATCCCTTCCGCCCCCCTCTCTCCCCCTGCGTGCCAATATATCTAATAACAAACTTATTAGTAGTACGCTATAGTTCAACTTAACTCGGCAAAATTGATGAAGTAGACGAAGAAATAAAATACCAATTTGTTTTTGCCATTGCCAAATATTTTTCAAAGCTTTATCTCTCTAAGAATAACGTCCAAATTCGAACTATTCGAATTTGCTCAATAGCAAAGCGGTAAAGGACGCGCGGACAAAATTACAAATTTATTTGCAGAATATGCAATTGCAAAGTGTTTAACGGCTTTATATTCTTACGAATAGCGTTCAGTTTTGAATGAAGTCGAATCGGCTAACAGCAATATATAAAAGTTTGATAAAACAAAATGGAATTTGCATTTACGGAAAATGTGTTACGAACTTATACTGTTAACAATAAAGTACAAATTAGAACTATGTGCCCCTAGTCAAACCCCCGTTTTCCCCCCCGACCCCAACCTCGTCCCGAATCTCTCGCCATCCTCCTACGGTCACGTGGCCTCTTACGCATCTGATGTCACAAATATCTGTCCCGAGTTTAACAATTTTTCCCCATCCCAAAAAGTGCTCAGCGCCGCTAAAGAAGTTTTCACTTCCAAAAGAAAACATACATACGTACATACATACATACATTCACGCCTTTATTCCCAAAAGGGGTAGGCAGAGCACATGAAACTTATGTTCCAGCGCCACTTCTAGCATAAATGTGGGTATAAAAAAGATCGACAAAATGTGATATTGCAGTGATAGGTTGCTAGCCCATCGCCCACAACACACTTCAACCCTGCTCCCTTAGTCGACTTTTACGACACCCACGGGAAGAAAAACGAAAACGTACGAAGACTTTTTAAATAAGATGAAGTAAAAACTAGTGCCTATGCCAAATCTTGGGATTAGGTGTCAAAGCGGACCCCTGGCTCCTTTAGGGGCACACCCGGGAATATCGCTAGGAGGATTGTGATGCGACTGATGAGTTTAGTAGATAATTATTAGAATAGGTAACCTAGTCCCTAAAACATCAGAATACTACAGTAAGTAAAAAATATAACATACATTTATTCGGGACCTATACGTAAACCTGTTTTTATTTTACAACTTATTTGAATATTCTTTCTTTACATAGGTATCTAGTACCATAAATAAAGAATAATACCTATAATATGTACCTACTGCCATTCACATTTGAGTATGTAGCAATTTATGATTCAAATTGCCAATAAGTACCTAAAATTATCGAAGTGCTTACGACGCGCGACGTTGTCAGCTCGCGCTGGCAGCGCCGTAGTTCGATCTGGCAACGTCGCCAACTGTATAGTAATTTCCAATTTATTTTATTATTTTTAACATCTCTGCATAACGTTCCATTTCGACATCTTATATATTACAACAAATGAATTACTGCGTGTGACAAATATTTTACATTAAATTAAAATAAACATAAAGTGACTGCAATCTCTTAAATTATTAATAAATAATGGAGCATAATTATTTATTTCTTATCACTTCGCACTCGTCTTTGAAACTGTATAATAGTAAAGAGAACTGCGTACAACGAAACGACTCAGTGCAGACGAAACACAGATTACAGAGACGAAATGAGAAAATGTTGCTACAAAATTAGTCCTTTAAATTGTAGGTAAACAGAATAAACTTTGTCCATTTGTAAAAATGCGAAAAAAATGATTTAGTATGAGTTTATTGTCTCAATTAAAAATACAAATAAAGATAACCTGCGGTATGATATTTTTTTAGAAAAGCGTAGTGAAAATATACGTGTAATTACATAGGCAAAGTCAAAACGTCAGAAGTATATGGAAAGATAGAGACTTAACTGGCCACACTGAAACTAGAGACGATAGGTATCAACTCTACCACGAACATATTGTTAATGTTATTCTTTTAAAATTTGACCTCCGCTTATTTGAATGGACCTACGATTTGATTTAGAAACGGATTTGTTTGCCAGTGATTTACATACGACCACTTGGTAGGTAGGTAGGACTGATTTGATATTATTGAATTTACCAAAATGACACATCGGTGCCAATTCATAAACTGTCACACATTGTTTCGTTTTCCAGTTAGTGATAAAAATCGCCTACGGATCTGGATTAACAATTCAGGTAAGCTCTATTTTATTTACAATAAATAAAATTATACAACTAAGCACATACATACTTGGTGACGTCGGGCATGCGTCAGTCAACTTGACTTTTTATCCAAAACATCGTTTTGTCTTTCAGTTTTTTATCGCGTTACTTACGTTAAAATAAGTTTATATCTCGCTCCAAACTGATTAGTGTCCTTATTAATCCTTCATTTCATGTTTGCACTGTACCTAATGGTAATGATAAACTAGTTAGGAGTTTGCTTGTTGGCATTTTATTTTGAATCTTTTGAATTTACTTATTCGCAGTGTGATTGCCAATTCGTGAAAATATCTAACCGGAAATGATGGCTGAAGTACTTGGTTTAGCTTGAGATTTAACTACTTTTCAGGCCGGAAGGCTTGGCAGGTTTTTTACAAGAAATGTACTTGATGGAAATTAATAATATCTAAGTATTTAGTTTTATGACGACTGCTTTAGCCTAGTTGGTAATGACCCTGCCTATGAAGCAAGAGGTCCTGGGGTCGAATCCCTGTAAGGGATTTTTTTTGTGTGACGGGCACAAATATTTATTTCTGAGTCTTGGATGTTTTCTATGTATTTATACCTATTGGAACTATATATATCGTCGTCTAGTACCCATAATAGCTTATTGAGCTTACAATGGGACTAGTTCAACTTGTGTAAGATTGCCCCTTAATATATATTTTATTTTATTTATTTTTAATTTCAGGCAACATCAATCTCACATCTTTGACACCTGATCAGTTAAAGTACTGCTATCTTTTTGAAGTGCATTTTGAATCCTGCTATGAGTCACAATGATAACCAGAGAAGGTTGACCGGGACAGCTATTACTAGACACTATCACTGTGAAGATAAATCAATTGATGTTATTAGCTTTGTGTCTGTAGAGCACCCAATGCAAGGTATGTCTTGATTTTTTATTGTTCAAATAGTATTTTCTTAAAAACATGATGACAATTTTTCTGAAAAGGGACTCCTTAAGGCACACATGGGAAATGTACAAAAAAATTATTTATCATTGAAAACAGGATGGCATTGGTATCCGTTCATGTCAAGCGAGATAGCTTTAAGAAAATATTGCGTTTGGTGTCGGGTTACAAAAGCACCACACCCTTTCTTCCCGTCGGTGTTGTTGGTCCAAGCAACTTATACTTGAAAATATATACAGGCTGTCCCAGCGCTATGCAACTTGAAGGGACAGTACCTTAAATATTGTAGATAAGATATTATACTGAAAGGAGATATTATTGAATATTTTATAGTAAGTAATACTGCACTCAAAGATTTTCATAAAATTGCTTGCTTCGTCTGGGAGTCAATCCGACCATAGAGGAAATATTTATTTATGATCCGGCTAAATCCAACTCCTTTCTTTCAAGCTAAATTGTACTTCGAAGAAATCATTCTTTATTTTTAGCTTACTTATTGGCATCATAAAAGCACGTGGTGTTTTTATATCACATATAAATAAAATAAATAAAAATAAAAAAGCTTTATTAATTCCATTACAGCGTTTTTTACAGTTAGTAAGTAATGAATTATGTATGTAATGTATTGAATTTCTTAGCTAAACACGCAGAACTAAAAAAAATGCTTATAAGATGTTAGGATTGTTAGGTTAGGTTAGTTAGGTTTCACATATAGCCGGTTTTTATTAACATACGGCGGCAAGCATATTTGAAAATATTAGCAGTATAATTTAATAATAATATAAACAATAAATCAGCTTATATACGTCCCACTGCTGGGCACAGCCCTCCTCTCAAGGTTGAGAGGGAACGGGCAGTAGTGCCCACGCTGGCCCAGTGCGTGTTGGGGACTTCACATACACCTTTGAATTTCAAATTACTTAAAAAAATGTGTCTCCTCCACACATGAATGACTTAACAAACGTATACAGACACTACCTAATCGATCTATCGTATGAGTCCTAATTCTATCAACTCAACGGAAGGGGTAAAGGGGACGATTAACAAAATTTAAGTATGCTCGGATAATATTGTTTAGTTTAATATTTATTTTTAAATTTCAGGATCTGGTACTGAAATTACATTCGTTGACGTGCGACCTACCGGACAAAGTAAGAAAACCTGACAATGATCCTGAGGAGTGGCCAACTTCAGCACCACAACCCGCATCGCCACAGCCCTCATCACATCATCACGTCCAACTGAGGCTCCTCAAATAAAAAGACATCTGGAAGAAAGCTCCTCTTGCGTGGACGTGGGGGCGGCGGCGTCGAGCAACGCATCCGACAGATTATTTAAACACATTCAAATTGTATTTATTCAGAGCACGTAGATGTTTTAAAAAAATATATTGTTACTAAAAAAAATATATTTGTAAATCTCACAAAAGAAGTCTACAAAATCAGCAAAAAATTAGGCTACTTACTGCAAAGTAAATGAAATAATTTACATATAATACGTGTTATTGAACCCTTACCTTTTTACCTTACTTTTCTCAAGGAAATCTGCATTACTCACAGGCAGTAAATAGAAGAATGTCTCGGATCGCATGTAATGCACGCAAGGGCAAACAAAATGCGATCGGAGGCTTTTTTACTACTGCCTTGCCGGTGGTGTTCGCACCTTTTTTTATAACTGAAGCTTTCAACCTCAATAGTTTTTAAATTTTGTATATTAAGGTACCTTCCTATTGTTCCTTAAGTTTGTTCTATAATCGTTCTCCTACAGTTGTTCCTGGTAATAATAATCTTGAAAAATCCAGGGGAGTCAAAAGCGCGATTCCGATCCTTTACTGAATTGAGTATTCAATGTGCTGTGGTTTTATCGATCGAGGGAGCGAAGCGAACGAAGTTCTACGCTTCAGCTTGGGCCGAAAATCGTTCGTATGTCCGGTGTCTGTCCAGCTGTCCGGCTGTTCTCCTATACAGGTCGCATTCTTAACCGATTCTCGTGAAATTTTGTGAGCAGGTTCGGTTTAGTATATAGTTTTTTCTGTTACTTTTTAGAAATTAAAAAAAAGACAGGTTCGCTAGTTTCTACAGCACATAGAGCCACTAGCACAATAAATCGCATGGCAGCAAATAGACGAATCAAGGTACAGCTTTGAGATTGATAGTACAAATGCACATCATCAAACAAGATGAGTTTTGTTGATAGTGGGGATCCACATAACTCCCCCCTCGGGAGCCCTGGCAAGCTTACCCCCAAGAACACACCACATACCTAAGTAGCAAGTAGTGGAACTTTGGCTGCGGTCTTATGTAAGGTTGCTTATATAGGTACTTTATTTATGGTACATGATGGTACGGTGGAGGTTCTAAGAAAAGGTACGAAAATTGAGCATTTTATTGACTGGTCGCGTGTGCTCTAACAAAACAGAAAAAAATACTATTATTTTACTTTGTGTAAACCTAACTTGCAAAGTGACATCTATTGACCGCGTAAAACAGATTTTTTACAACATCACCTGTTGTAGGTACAGATGCCGTTAGTGTATTTGATAATCCGTAAAAGGCAATATTGATATAAACGACATCTTTTGCTGAGAGCAAATGTACATACCAGTTCACTAACGCCCCCTGGTGCTCACAGCAAATAAGGCGGATTCATTTTAATGTATGGCGTGGATATATCTTCTTATACTTTATTTATGGTATTATTATTTGTGCGAGTGTAAAATGTGTGTTACGCCGTAGAATCATCCGGCTGGCTCCATCGGAAGACCAGAGCTGGCCACCGGGCCAGCACAACGCTGAGGTGTTAACGTTTCGTGGCAATGTTGTCTTCTCTTTTATATGTTGATTTATTTGCATGTATGTGTTGTCATTAATAAATGTTATCGTATTCTATTCTATTCTGTGAAGGAGGCTCATGTCCAGATGTGGACGTCGTTGTGACTGATAATGATGAAGATAAGTTACTACCACTGCAAAGAGTACATACCTGTTATTTTATTAATAAAAGTACACATAAATTAGCACGCCCACAATTATTATTGAAACAAGACATCCACACGTAAGCCCAAAGAACAGAAGTTTTCCTCTGCTGGTTTCAGTGCGCACGGGTTGTTGGGTAGAGTCCATAATATTCGTAGTCCACTGTAACAATAAAAGAGTTGCCAGCGTCCACAGGCTACGTTGACCACTTACCAAGGTGGGCCGTAAGCTTGTTTGCCACCGACGTCAATAATTAATAAATAAACATTTGGGGCCAATCTTACACAAATCGACCTAGTCCCAAACTAAGCAAAGCTTGTACAGTACGATTACTGTTAGTTAAGACCTGACAGATGGATTGCCTTCATTTAATTTTCAACTTTAATCTTATACAAATAAAATAGTTATTACTAAATCGGTAGATGTGGGTAACAGTATTCTGAAAAATGCTTTATCTATATGAAATTAAAGTTGAAAATTAAATGAAGGCAATCCATCTGTCAGGTCTTAACTAACAGTAATCGTACTGTACTAGGGGCACTAAACGAAGAAAAACATACACTCGCGGACAAAGAATACGGGTCGGTAAAATACCGTCATATTTCCTAAAATAGTGCGTAAGAGGTTGTACAGTTCTGTTAATCCTGTCATGATCTTTATTTAATTTTACATATAAACTGCTAATAACAGTAAAAAATATAACATTACCAGGTTTAAATCGGACTCGTAAAAACCCATGAAAAAAAAACAACGTTAACGGAGCGAGATATCGCAAAAATCGTGATTTTTGGATATTGATATTTTTATGATAGGATCCAGGAAATTGCTAATACAGTCGGGTATTGTAAAGAATAGCATATTACTCGTATGTAAATAAAACAAGTATTAAATATTTTAAAAAAACCTATTGCAGTTATTTAATTTAGGGTGACCCGAAATATTTGACCGCGAATGTATATAGATAAATTAACACTTAAAATACATCGAAATTATCAATGACCCAGGAACTTCGTGCTTATTTACACAAATAAATGCCCTAACCGGGATTCGAGCCCGTAATCTCCTATGTAACAACAGGCGTAGGCGTTGGGGTGTAGGCTTGTCTCCTACACCCCAAAACTGCTGGGAGACAATCTTTAAGGAGTCGGTCTCCCGCGTAATGACGTCCTCATAATCGCCGGGAATGTTATTGACAGGTTGGAAAAGTGTCAGTGAGCGTTTCTCAAAAAAAATGCCACTACATTTTTCCGGAGATTTTCTGCAACTTTTATGTTATTTCTACTCAAAATCACGATGTCTTTCCATCCCAATAGGAGAAAAAAAGTGTCCCAAAACGTCCATACATTTTTGAACTTTCCTATTGTGTTACCACCATACAAAGTGTATGGTAAATGGTAACACAATAGGAAAAATATCTTTGGGACAGTTTTTTGTCCTACCAGGGTCGAAAGAGCTCCTGATTCTGAGTGGAAATAGTTAACATAAAATTCCTAGAAGTACAATTAATAATAGTGGCATTTTTTTGAGAAACGCTCCAATAACATCTAAAATAAATAAGACCGACTCCTTAGATAATGTCTCTTTTAAAGTCCAGGAGGCTAACAACATACTAAAAAATGTCGCTGGAAATTGAAAGTGAAGTATATATGTGCGACGGAAACCCGTCTATTTACTATCAAAGCCTCAGGGCTGACTCGAGCGGTAGCCAGCGGCGCTAAAGGAGGGAGCGAGAGAGTTTAGAGCACGGCCTCCCGCTCTCACGTATGTCACACGGCACGGGTACACTACCATAAGTAATTCCGAAGAGTCATTTGCACGATTTTTTTTCTCCGAAAGCCATTTTCCTGCGCTGAGTGAATTTCAGATTTTTCAGGATATTAACCTAACCCCGAGCTAGACTTCTATTAAAAATAATGACCAAAGAAAGACTGCATAGAATCGGGAGCATTGAAAAAGGAGGCCTGTGGTGTGATAAAAAGACGAACCTATTTATGTATTTCACTAAAAGCATAATGCGTCCAAACCTTCGTTTTGCGGAAAATAGCGTTCGGAGCTTTGCCCTCTAGTCCTGTTCTGGATTTTAAACAAAAGCATCTGAGTCCTTACCTTAAAATCTAACCCCGGTGGGGTCGTACCTATAAGTTTTTCAGAACTTATTTATTTATTTAAACTTTATTGCAGAAAAGAAAACTTATCGTACAAAAGGCGGACTTAATGCCAAATGGCATTCTCTACCAGTCAAACCTTAAGGCAAAGCGGAAAAGATTGTGGGCAATGCAAATAACAACTAAAAAGAATAATAACATTACGGTAGTCCTATATACAACATATTTACACAAATACATATACATAAATAAAATAAATACTTACATACACAAATAAATATATACTACATGCATACTTACAAGCGAAATTTCAAATATGTAATCTTCAGTCTACTCGGATCTGCCAGCAAAGAAATCACGCACAGATTTCTTAAAAACGAATATTACTTATGTACTTACTGAATATTTACTTTCAGCTTTTCGGTGAAGGAAAACATCGCGAGGTAACCGGTCTAATCATAATGAGGGCTAGTTTTGGTTGAAAAGTCAGATGGCAATCGCTTTCGTAATAAGTTTCTGTCAAAAATTTCATTTTTGGTACAAGCTTTTATTGCCGACTGTACTTTTCTGTATACCATCATCAACTGCTCACTGAGACGATTCTAACGAGCCCAAACTCGATGGGGTTATGTGGTTTTATTACGGAGTTCCTATGGCCACCTTCTCCATCATCAGAACAGCTCGATGGTACCATAATATTGAATTGTCATCCAAACTATACTTATCAAAATGGCATGGAAAACGAAGATAGTTGGCGGCCATGACGTTAAGTTGCTTCTCCGTGAGTTGCAGAGGTACAATCCTGCGCTACACACGGAGGAGTGGAAGGTGGTAGACACCTTGACATCGGACGCGAACACCAGGCGCATCATATTGATGGACCGGGTGTCGGCCGACGTTATCAAGGCCGCGGGCTACCACCTACACACGGGTGTCGACCTGAGCTCCTTCAAGCTCCTAGAGGACGCGGAGGAGAGGGCGCTTGAGGGGGCTGGGGAAGGCACTCGTGCGGGGACGGGCGCGGGGGGTCCGACGCCGGGGGAGGGCGCGGGGGTTCCGCTATCTGGGGAGGCCGAGGAGGACACACCTCCGGAAGGCAATGTGCCTGGCACCAACGGGGAGGCTAGGGGGCTGAGGTAGCCAAGGGGGAGGGGCAGTCAGAGGTGGAGGACGGGAACAGGGCGGGCTCCGGGTACGGACTTGCTGAATCCCGCAGGGCCCGAGAGTCATCACCGTTATCGGTGATCGGCTCAGAGGACCTGCGGGGATTGGCGGAGCTGTACCTGGGGGCCTCCATGTCTCCCATGTCCTGTGACGAGGCTGTCCAGGAGGAGGCTGCCGACCTCAGCAAGCCCAAATTATAAAAGCGCCAATGGCGGGTCTAAGGTGTGTACAAATTAATTTACAACACAACAAGGCGGCCACTGCCCTTCTGGCAAGGCAGCTAAAATGCGACAAATTCGATATTGCTCTTATTCAAGAACCATATATATATAAAAGTGAAATAAGAGGTTTAGGCGGAACGGGAGGAACAATTGTTCACCTGTGTCCAGATAATAACAATAATATGAGGACATGTATATATGTCAAAAATGGCATCAACGCTATGCCTTTACATGATTTCTGTTGCAGGGATCTCACCACGGTGATGATCCTAAACAAGGGGGAGGGTAAGGAGCTCATACTATCATCAGCCTACCTCCCCTACGAGGCAACGGATCCCATCACACAACAACTGCGGGATCTCGTTGCATACGGCAGCCGGGCGAACACCAACCTGATCATCGGCTGCGACGCGAACGCTCACCATGTCATCTGGGGTAGCTCAGATGTCAACAGGAGAGGAGAGAAGGTACTGGATTTCCTGGTAAGCTCTTCTCTACAAATACTGAATAAAGGCAATGAACCTACCTTCGTCAACTCTAGGCGGGGGGAGGTTATTGATTTAACGTTGGCTACTAACAACACTTGCAACAAAATCAACTCATGGCACGTATCTGATGACATATCCCTTTCGGACCACAGATACATTTGCTTTAGGTACCAAACTAAAATAAAAACAAATACGGTACGTAAACGGAATCCTAGGAACACGGACTGGTCGGCCTTTAGAAATGATCTCAAAGTGGACCTAGGAGACCCAAAAGGTAAGCTAAACTCTATTATTGACATAGAAAAGAAAACCCTGGCTAAAAAGTTACCATGGTGGACCCCAGAGATAGTCAAGCTCAGGAGGGAAACCAGGGCAATATTTAATGACGCAAAGTCATCCAATGACTTCGGGTACTATGCACAAAAACTCACAGAACTCAGCAAGGCTGTGAGGAAAGCCAAAAGGAGAGCATGGAGGAATCACTGCGATCAGATTGAGTCAATACCGGAAGGAATGAGACTAACAAAGGCATTAGCAACCACAAAGTCGGTACCGCTCACATCCATCAGGGACAATGACGGTAGAATGACGAAAACGGGGCTGGAGACCCTTAAGATAATGTGTAACACACACTTCCCAGGCTCAGTAATACACGACAGCGTAACAGACGACGGTGCAATTAGTGCGTTGGAACAAACCACAAGTACAACAAGACACAATTGGGACACGTCTAAAAAGGTAGTAGATCATAAAAAGATAAAGTGGGCACTTTCAACATTTCAACCTTTCAAAGCCCCGGGGCCAGATGGAATCTACCCCATTCTACTACAAGAAGGCGCTAATGTACTAATCCCGCACCTTAGCAGATTGTACAGGGCGTGCTTGGCCTTCGCACACGTACCGCGTGTGTGGAGGATGGTAAAAGTAACCTATCTACCCAAACCAGGTAAGGCGGATTACAGTGAAGCCAAATCGTATAGGCCGATAAGTTTATCGTCGTTTTTCCTCAAAACACTGGAGAAATTGGTAGATAGACACATAAGGGATGGCCCATTAAAGAGACATCCGCTGCACGAACTGCAATGTGCATACCAGCCAGGGAAGTCAACGGAAACCGCACTTCACCTGGTAACAACCAAGGCTGAGCAGGCTATAGAGAATAAAGAACTATGTCTGGCAGCTTTCTTAGACGTGGAGGGAGCGTTTGATCGCACCACGTATAAAGCTATCAGCGAAGCAGCTGCAAAACATGGTGTAGAGCCGACCATTTGTAAATGGATAGGCAACATGCTAAATGGCAGACTAATAAAGTCATCTCTCTTGGGGGATGAGATAACGGCCACGGCCACAAAGGGATGTCCGCAAGGTGGGGTACTCTCACCAACTCTCTGGAGTTTGGTGGTGAACTCACTCCTGGTGGAACTCAATAAAGGTCCCACCCACACGGTAGGATATGCTGATGATTTAGTAATACTGGTGAGTGGGAAGTTCCCAGGCACGGTATCAGAAATCATGAACAAGGCACTGAAGACAGTGGAGAGATGGTGCGACCGGCACCAATTATCCATTAATCCAGGCAAAACTGTAGTAATACCCTTTACTAGGAAAAGGACCCTTCGCGGCGTACAGCAGTTAAAACTGTACGGGAGGGTACTAGAGCTGTCCAACGATGTGAAATATCTAGGTGTCACTCTGGATAAGGAACTGAATTGGAAGAAGCATACAGATCTCACCATTACAAAGGCACTCAGGGTATTTGGAATGTGTAGATCAGCGTATGGCAAAACATGGGGACTGAACCCAAAGGTACTGAAGTGGATCTATACCATGATGGTGAGGCCCATATTATTGTACGGTAGCCTGGTGTGGTGGCCAAGGACTTTAATGAGCACATGCAGAGATGCCCTGACGAAAGTACAGAGATCGGCATGCATGGCTATAACAGGGGCGTTTCGTACCACGCCTACAGCGGCGCTAGAAGTCCTACTGGACCTACCGCCACTTCACATGGTGATTAAGTCAGAGGCGCGCAAATCGCTCTATAGACTAAGAACTCTTGGACTGTGGAGCGACAGCAAGCCAAAGACTAAGCACACAAACATGGAGACTGACAGTCTCTTAGACAGAATAACAAACATGGGATGTGACAAAATGCTACCCAAGTATGTATTCCACAGGAACTACACAACAAAAGTTCCATCCAGGGCCGAATGGGCCGAAGGTCTAGAACCACCGAGGTCTGGTGTCGAAGACAGTATATGGTACACGGACGGATCTAAAATGGGATCCGGTACGGGAGCAGGCATTTATGCGATTGACTACAGTAGTAGTGTAAGCATGGGTAGTTTGGCAACCGTCTTCCAGGCGGAGACATACGCCATAATTGCCTGTGCACAGGAGAATATAGACAGGCAAACCAGAGGGCAGACCATCTATATCCTCAGCGACAGTCAAGCGGCCCTTAAAGCGCTCACGGCGCCGAAAGTGGATTCTAGACTAGTCTATAATGGCGTCCAGGCACTGAACAAGCTTGGGAAGCACAATAAGGTGCAACTAGTTTGGATACCGGGGCACGAGGGCTACATCGGCAACGAAAGAGCGGATGAGCTTGCAAGAGGGGGGTCTACAAATCACTTTGTAGGTCCAGAACCATTTGTGGGACTCTCGCAGAGAACCATAACTTCGGCCTTTAAAGCCTACGCCAAAACCAAACACCAACACGAGTGGAGGAATGAGGCGGGCTTAAGGCACTCTAAGCTCTTCATAGAAGGAGTGGACTCGGGCTGGACTAACAAGCTCTGGAAATCCAGCAGGAAGCAACTCAGAATCATATCTGGGGTGTTCACAGGTCACTTCGGAGTCAAGGATCTCTTGGCCAAGATAGGACTGTCGGACAGTTTAGTCTGTAGAATGTGTGGCGAGGAGGATGAGACCATGGAACACTTACTGTGTGAATGTCATGCCCTTGCCAGACAAAGAATGAATTACTTTGGTAGCGACTATCCGCAACCAAGGGAGTTCAAGGTGCTCCCGCTGAGCTGCATCATCCGCTTTGTGGAAACGATGGAGCGAGCTTGGGAGTAGGCATAAAGGAGAGGGCAAATGCACAAAAGATCCCGCTGGGTCGAAGTGCATCCGAAAGGGCCCTCATCTAGATAAGATAAGATAAGATAAGATAACTATACTTATACCCAACATTTCAGTTCAATCGGTCACCGGGAAGTGGGTCAAATGTAACTTGCAAGACTTGACGGACAACTTACATACTTTTATATTTACATACGAACAAGTCAAGTTAATATAAAGCTTGTAAAAACTAGTGACTATGCCTAATCTTTAGGATCCACGAATAACGCCATTCTCCAGAATAACGCTAAGAGGACGATGGTGGTACATACCAGTTATGTTACCAACATATAAATACCCACAACCGCCATTAAGAGTATGACAACGCCCATAACACACACAGCGAACAAAATTATTTTTCCATAGTGCTTCTCTCCATATACTGGCCCCCTTTGTATGATAGCAGGGGGAAGTCCCATTCTTTGAGAGTCCATAACCGCTCACTGCAACAAGACATGAGACCCTCAATTTCGGAGTTTCCTCAGGTTAAAATGTATAACTCGCTTTACATGAGAATCAGACAACGGTGTAAATATAAAAAAGAGGTAGATATGTTGTCTATACAGATGAGTTTAATGAGTTTAATAGGTTAAGTTAAGTTGTATTAAAATGTATTGCGTCTCGCCATCAAACGTAACAGTTTGGCGGGAATATAATTGTATAGTATGTAAGTTTTCATTTGAATAAATACAATACTTATATATATATATACGAAATACCGTCTTTAAAAACGGCCCGGCTTACGCACACACGAAAGAGCTGCGAATATTGCAATTACACACTAATAATAAATGTCAAATGAAAGCAGGACGGTATGATTATTTCCGGGAGCGAAACAGAGACAAGTATGTGTCGTAATGTACGATGCAGAGAAGCATACAGGGTGTACTAAAAATGGGGTGTGAACCGATCAAGGGCTTAACAGGTATCGTGTTCTGATAAGAAAAAACAAAAAAAAATTTTTGACGCGATTTTTTTTACATTTCTATGGAGTTTTTCGCCCCAGTCGGCCAACGCTCCATACTGAGGTAAAAAAAAATCGCGTCAAATTTTTTTTTTCTTATCAGAACACGATACCTGTTAAGCCCTTGATCGGTTCATACCCCATTTTTGTTACACGCGGCGAAACTATAAGGGTTCCTTGTTGACTACGGAACCCTAAAAATATAGTAAAAACGGGTCATACGAGACTTAAGCATGTGACGTAGTGAGTGTGTGTAACTCGACATTGGACAATACTGAAGAAAACGAGGGTAGACTAATTATAGACTCCTTAACTCAAAAAATCTTTAGAATTTAAGATTAGTAGTTAAGAAATATGTATGCTACTTTTAAAAAAATAAGTGAAATAAACAGATTAAATTTTAATTTTTTTTTTTTTTTTTTAGATTATCGCCTCCGCTGCTGCCTCCGCCTGCGCCCGCGCAAACCAGAGTGCTAAACGCACCGGCGACGCGAGTGCTCATGACTTAGAAACGCGAGTCGCTCCGCTATATGTTGAGCGATTTTCGACCTATAGAATACGTGAACTAGTGACTCCCGAGTCCGCAGTAAGCTCGGCCGAATTTCACCTTCCCATACGAACGTAGTTACGCTCTCATTTTACAACTTCGTGTTGGATTGTAACGAAACTACATTAGGTATATCTATGTCTGTAATTACTCTTTATGGTTCCAGTTTATAAAACAAACGAAATACAGCAAAAACAAGTTTTGTATGAAAAAACTTATTTTACTATGGTATCTGAAGCTACATAAACTAATTACAGACATAGATATACCTCATGTCATTGTATATGCAAAGTTTTGTTACAATCCAACACGTGGTTTTAAAATGAGAGCGTAACTACGTTTGTATGGAGAATCGAGCTTACTGCGGACTCTTAACTACTCACTTTCTTGTGGCAACCACAGTTGATAATGGTACCCTTAAACCCTAAACTGATTGTGGCAACTGTGGATGCCATGCAAAGTATGGGATGCTTTGATAATAAAAAAGCGGTCAAGTGCGTGTCGGACCACGCACAACGAAGGGTTCCGTGCCTATTAAAAAGGTCGTATCGTTACTGAAATCTTATGGCACTGACGTCCTTTTCTTTAAGAAAGGCAGTTTTTTAGCAATATCTCAAAAACCGTTGAACCGATCTTGTTCAAAAGAATTTTCGTTGAAAGAATTTAATAAGCCCTTTGTCCATGATTTTTTTAATATTTTTAAAATACACGGTTCAAAAATTAGAGGGGGGGGGCACAATTTTAGTGATTTTCGGGGCGATTATCTCAGACTATTCACTTAATCAAAAAAAAAATGCTGAGAAACCTTGTATTTATTTTGAAAGGCCTATCGATTGATGTGCCACACGTGGGCTTGCAATGAAAAAATTTTTTTTTTATGGAGTGCACCCCTAAAAAATGTTTTTTTTATTAACACGTTCACGGACACAGGACCATCTCAATTTTTTTGTGATACGACACAGAAATTCCCCATACAAAATGGCATTACACAGGCGAAACGAACAGAATATTTGTATGCGAATCGTCCGGCTACAGACGTAGTGCCGCAACACGCGGTCTGTCAATGTGTGCGTGATGGAGGTAACTTGTGTGCACCAGTATGAGTGCTTGCTGTGGCACTGGCGGGTTTGTGTTACAGCCAAAAACGGCACAGAGTCATAAACTGCCTATAAATACTATGACAAATATTCGGCTGTGGACGGAGCGCCACTTTTAATGAAAATTAAATTCCCGTCTACAGACGTAATGCCATATTACGAGGGTTTTAGTTTACGTCTCTCGACGTACTGTCCTTAATTTGATTACAAGACTATGTAGCGGCTAACAAAATACACCTATCCTCAAAATTCTATTCAAATATACCTTATAGTTTTCGAGTAAAATGCCTGTCACATACGGACAGACAGACAGACCGGCATGACGAATCCATAAGGTTTCCGTTTTTTGCCATTTGGCTACGGAACCCTAAAAATAGATTTAGGCTGCACTTTGTGAAAGGCCTACCCACGCCGCGCCTTCCGGTATGTGGTCACCACTCGACAACCTTTCCACCCCAACGGCCATCGGTTCTACGTGTAATGTGCCGCCCACTACCACTTAAGTTTAGCGATTCGGAGGGCTTGGTTTGGTAGGCATTGGTTATCGCTTGTTCGCGGGAGTCCGCTGGATGCGGGTGGCGTAGGAACGGTCATTGTGGCACTCATTGGGGGAGCTTTATGCCCAGCAGTGTACGTCTTTCGGCTGATATTGAATTTAGGCTACCTTTTTTAAAATCCGAAATCTAGTGAGTAGATTATAGCATTGTGTTTCTATATAAATTGTACATATTTAGTAAACGAAATAATTAACAAAAATATAGGTACTAATATAATGATAATAATAAGGATATTTACAGACTATATATTATACAAATAAAACCTATAACCTTTGTAAGTATATCAAGCATTAAAACTATTAAAAGTTCAAAAAACTTTATCGCGACTACCTACTATCGACAACACAGCTAACTGACCATCGGTGCATTGTAATAAGGTTCTATATAAACACAGGTTGGCCAGATAACAGTGTTGTCGTTTGTACGTTAAGTAACTGGAAAAACCTGTTATTTTTCAAACTAAGGATAGTTTATGTCACCCGGAGCATACATTTTGAATCGATTGATAACTCAATGATCAAAATCGGTTCAATATCTTAACTCATTCATTGCCCAGAATCGCTACGCGTTACGCTCGTAGCCGATCCCGTGGTTTTCCTCGTATGTAGCGGAAAGCGACTACGGCGGTCTGACGCATATGATGTGTCGTTATGGGCTCTGAATGGGTTAAACGCCACGGTGGAACACATGTTAAGGCTGTGCATTGGAAATTATCGCGTGCTTTGAAACGCCGTTCTGACTAGATTAAGAAACAAGAAGGTCTGATTTTGAGATACATGATTCTTGACTATATGATTGTTTATATGATTTTATCGATACATGATTGCTCAAAACTTCCTCGATAGAAAAAAAATCCAAAGTTGGGTCTGTATTTTCCTTTTTTTACTCAGCCTGCTCAAACGATACATAATTTTACGACGCAATCAAGTTAATACTATAGTATTTTATCTCATCTAAAATCTCACTATAAAATTCAAATTAAACGTCTCTAAGTTAGGTATTTATCGAAATTTGTCCAAAAAAGCCATTCCCGAATAGTGGTATACATCTCTTTTCCTCGTGCGCGGAAGGCAGCAGCGTGTCTCTGTCTAAGGGGCGTGTTCGACTCAAATCATTAATACAAACGTTAAGCCGCGTCCGCGGCGCCGTGTTTTTGATGTTTTTAAACATCTAACATGTTTTTCGAACAGAAAAGGGGCGTGGCCAAAATGTTTTTTGTTTAAAAACACAAACACATTTTCCGTTACGGATGGAAAATATTCCCCGCGTTCGTATGCGTGGGAGGGGGTCTATTATTTAATGTTTTGTTTTTGTATTGACTTAAGTAGGTACTAGTTTTAGAAAGTTTTGAATTTGAGTGAAGAACTGTCAAATAGGGCATTATTACCCGACTGCAGAAGGAGTGGAGGGTTATGTTTTCGAGCGTATGTATGTATGTATGTGACCTTATTCTTTGGCACGCCCTGCAGCCTAAACCGTTTGACGGATTTTGACATATGAGGTGTTGTTGGATTCCTCTTAATCGTGGGATAGGCTATAATATTTAAAAAAGAAGTTGGGTTTTTTGAAAAATCTTTTAATTTCTCTTGTTTAATTTACAATTATTTGCAATGGAGTGGAATTAAAGGGCCGAGAGGCCGAGGTTTTCATCGATTTTTGACGAGTTTTGAATCGTATCTCCTACTTTTGCACTACAGATAGAATTATAAATCAAACAGCTATCGGTTCTTTAATCTTTTATCTCCATTTTTGTCTACCGGATTTAGAAAGAAATGAATATTTAATTTTGTATGATTTTTGTAAACATTGTCAAACAAACACTTATTTCGTATCTCTATTGACGTGAAAGACCTAACATATACGAAATCTACATATTTGGGTTCGTCTATGACGTCTCTGAAAAGGTGTTCATTTTAGACTAATTAACGCAAAAGTTATGGCCAGAAAACCAGTATTTGCCCTAAAATTGTTCTACTTTGATGCCAAATATCTCGAAAACCATGAACTTTGAAGTAAATATGGGATACTATATTGCTTAAAACCGTTTTTCTTAATATAATAACCTAAAAAAAACATTAGAAAAGTAAGAGATTCAGATCGAAGGTCATTGGGGTATGGGAGCCCCTTAAGAAAAGACGCTGTATTTTATTCAATGATCAAAGATGGAAAATTGTACGGGGAAGACAGCGGCTCTACCACGAAAATCGAATCTCGAAGTTTGTATATCTCTATCTCTGTCGTTCGAGTACCTACCATAAAACATAAATGCGTTAGAGACGGAGATATCCGAACTTCGTATTTCGTTTTACGTAGTAGCGCCGCAGCTGTCAAAAGAAAAGTGAAATGTTATGACAAACAATACATTGTTCACTCCAAAGTCGATTTAGAGCAGCATTTCATTACATAAACAGCGTACACAATTTCAGGCAACCCCTGTTTCGATCGGCTACTTCGTGGCAAAAAAAAATACATTTTCTATCCGCCCCAGTCCAAGTTGGCTCACAAGGAAACATACCCAACTGTCCGGCGCCAACATGAAAAAAGAATGGACACGTGTTTTGCTATTTCGGCTCAAAACTAATATTAAAAAAAAAAAAACACTTAAAAGGTTCATACTTTTCACAAAGCTCTTCCTAAGTTAGAGGGTTTCGCCATTTTTCAGTACTTTGGAGGACAATATCTCCCGATAGGTTGAGTTTGGGAAGCTAAAAAAAATACGTGTCAGTTATTTTAGACTACTCTATAACATATATAAAAATCATTGAAATCGGCGCCGCCGGACAGTTGGGTATGTTTCCTTGTCAGTCCAGGTTGCACAGCGGTTCCACAACACTTCGGGAGCTCAAATACTGCGAGCTATCCCTCATGGACACTGCAGCTACGCGACACCCGCTCAGATCCTGACCTGATGGCCATGGGGCCTGTGAAGGATACCCTTTCAAACAAAATAAAGATATTTTTATACTCGTCGACCTTAATGTTTGAATTAAGACTTCGTACACCAAACTTAAATCACATACTTTTTACTATGGTGCTTCCAACTCAACATTTCATAACTGTTGAGACAACTAAAATGAAATGGACCAATCACGTGGCGCCTTTACTGAACTGTAATGTATTTGACCAATAGGACGCCGATCATGAGAAAGTCAAAAGGTAAATAGACATCAACGCACAAAAAAGAAAAAGCCGTTGGTTGCACTTCGTTTTCAATAGATACCAAGTTTGTTTAATTGGTTCAGTTGACTCGTAGAAAAAGAATTGTATACAATAGTTATATAATTAGCATTTTAAGTCTTTTACTTTAATTAGGCCCCTCAGCAAGCTTCGTGGCCAGAACGTGGTACTCGACTGAAAAAGCATACATTATATATAACGATTGCATAAAATACTATTTCAGATCGGTCCAGGCATTTTGTAATCGAGTAACATACAAGGAACACACATAAAACTAAAAGATTCCGACAAATCGAGAACCTCCTCCATATGACAGTTAGGTTAAAAATTGGTCTAAAATACTTAAAATTACGCACCCAAATTTTGAACTCTTTCTTATTGCACTTTACAAGATAAACAATTAACCCGATGGTAAGTGCCCCGGCCAGTAACGCTGCAATTATGTATTTCAACAACGCGTAGTGACGATCGAAGAACTGACGGCAACGACCATGTCGGTACCCAAATAGGGGGTGTAAAGGATCCATCACCTGTCGAAACAAGTTTGCGGAATTAATGATTAAGTCAACTCTCAGACAAATACCTAAGATAGACGGAACATTAAGTCTGAATCACACGGGCGCGGCCTGCGGTGCCGGTCGATAGTAATGCCTGTCAAGTTTACTATTGACCGCCACCGCAGGTTCTGCTAGTCTGTGAGAGGCTTTACGGACAACCTAGTGAAGCCAGTGTTCAACCATGCATAATAAGTAGGCATCGGAGTTTTTGTCGCGTGGTAAGACTAATAGCAAGCTATGGAGTCGACATTTGCCATAAATGTAAACTCTTATTAATACTCATACTCATTTATTTAATTAGTTAGGTATTTTTTATAATCGAGACAAGAACGTTGACGAGTTTAGAAACGATTATTTAATGTTAACTTTGGAAAATAAATATTACAATAAAAATATATTACCATTTTTATACTCACTAAAATTCATAAACCAACAAAAGATACATTAAAACACGTAAAAAATAAGTATGTATATAAAAATAGGAGAATAATCTGATAGAAAAATATTTTTTTATATAATTCGACTAAGATACACGACCGACCGCTCTAAAGGCATTTAAGGATAAATTAAATAAATGAGTATGAGTATAAATAAGAGTTTACATTTATGGCAAATGTCGACTCCATAGCTTACTATTAGTCTTAGCATGCGACAAAAACTCCGATGCCTAATAATAAGTGAAGCGCGCACGCTCACGCACACAGCAAACTCTTAGACCAAGAAAAAAGTAAGGCAGAGCATTACGGGCAATCTAGTGCTGCCGGTTTTCAACCAGCCAAATAAGTTTAGCACACGCTCACGTCACGCACACATTTACAAACCAAATTGCACTAAACTCTTCAGCACGTGTCGCAATGCTGTCAGGGTCAGCAATTTCGAGTTTTGTGTAATATGTTTAGTAATATTTAGTTTGGATGTTTAGATATTTGGATGTTTGTTACTCAATCACGCTTAAACGGCTCAACCGATTTAGATGAAATTTTGCACGAAGATAGTTTATAACCTGGATTCAAATATAGGATAGTTTTTATCCCGGGTCCACGCAGACGAAGTCGCGGGAGGAAGCTAGTTTGTTTAGTAATTGTGTGCGAGAGCGTGTGCTTAACTTATTTGGCTTGGTTGAAACCGACTTCACCAGGTTATTGTTAATGCTTTGTCTATCTTTTTTCTTGGTCTGAGAACAAACTAAACCATGAACAAAACTCTTCAATGCATGTCACAATGCTGCTGTTGTCAAGATCGTTTTTCGAGTTCTGTGCATCGTTTGACTTCACTAGATTATTCGTAATGCTGCGTCTATCTATTTGACTGAGGTTAAAACGGCCACTTACACAATTTACGAAGGGTGGGGTCTGATATAGGTACATTGCGAGATTCTGACAGTGATATGACGATTAATCTGTCATATATTTTGGACACATGAGACCTGAATCACATTGGCGCGTTAACGCTGTATCACACCAGCGCGGCCTGCGGCGGCGGACAATAGTAAATTTGACAGCTAAAGACAAGTTTAATATTGACCGACACTGTGAGAAGCCTTAGTCTGTGAAAGGCTTTATGGTTAAACAAGCCGATTTGACATTATGGACACCGGTGTGTCACTGTTAATTCTCCCAAAGTGTTTCAAACCCACGACCGATCGTAAATTGTTGAATTAATTGTAATTTTACACATTTCATTCCACAAACTTATTTTTATCAGACATGCTCTAATAGTTTAAGCCTCCGTGACGCTAAATATTCCAAACGATCCTGGTTAAGAAAACAATAGAAAATAAGTTTTTGTCAAAAAAAAAACACTTTTGGTAGTAGCTTTTATAGCCAACTGTACTTTTCTGTATAAGGTAAACTACTCATTGAGACGATTCTAACGAGACCAAACTCAACGGGGTTACGGGGTCTTGCATTCCCATGGCCACCTTCTGTCTCCAATATCATATCAGCTGAATGGTACCATAATATAAGTATATTATTATAGGGAGGGCCAAATCTTGCAAGTTACATTTGACCCACTCCCCGGTGACAGATTGAGTTGAAATTTTGGGTATACTTACTTAAGTATACCCAAAATTTCAACCACCATTCAGTGAGGGCCAAATCTTGCAAGTTACATTTGACCCACTCCCCGGTGACAGATTGAGTTGAAATTTTGGGTATACTTACTTAAGTAATACCCAAAATTTCAACCACCATTCAGTGAGGGCCAAATCTTGCAAGTTAAATTTGACCCACTCCCCGGTGACAGATTGAGTTGAAATTTTGGGTATACTTAAGTAAGTATACTAACAAGCTGACAAAGGATCAGGTCAATTAAAGCTTGTAAAAAAACTTTGACGACGGTTTAGCTTAGTTGGTAGTGACCCTGCCTACGAAGCTAGATGCCCCGGGTTCGAATCCCGGTAAGGGCATTTATTTGTGTGATGAGTACGAATATTTGTTCCTGAGTCATGGATGTTTTCTATGTATTTAAGTATTTATTTATGTATATTAGTATTTTTATCGTCGTCTAGTACCCATAGTACAAGCTTTGCTTAGTTTGGGACTAGGTCGATTTGTGTAAGATTGTCCGCAAATATTTATTTATTTATTTTTATTTTATTTATTTACTTGTAATAAAAAAGAAAGTCAAAGATAATGTTCACTCGGGCGAACACTGTTAAATTAAGGGAAAGGTATGGAAACTCATCATTAATATGGTGACTTTTATGTTGATTTGCTGTCAAGAGTCCTTTAGATAAAATTAATGTAAAATTACCTTTCCTGTCAGGCCACAAGAACAGCCGGTACATGTTTCACCTGTATTGATAATATCTTCACAAATACGGGTGTAGACTCGAAAATTGTTATTACTCAAAATGAAAAAAAAAGCAAAAAAATATGCCTAGTGACGAAAATCCCATTCAGATATCTCAAAGAATAACGAAGCTACAACCGTTTTAATATTGCTTGTTAGTAAGAGAAAACCCAAACAGTGTGTGACGAATTACAGGATGCTGCCGGCGGGCCGCTTCGACGGCGGCACCGCACACGACGGGGCGCGGCACGTTGCCGTCTATAGTGACGTCGCAATCTACATACAAGCGTCATCGTTTCATATGAAGTTGTGTTTTGCAAAAAAGGGACAGAACATACCCCTTCTCAAAACTTTGGACACTTATAACTTCGTGATTATTTAACCTTTTGCGTTGATTTTTTCTCCATTTGACTACATGTTCAATCCTTTTTCGAGAAAATATGTCATTATTGATTGCTTTATTTAGTGTCTACACCGCTATTGTGCAAGCAAAAGTTTGTCAATAACAGGTGGGGTTAAGTCTGGTCACTATAAGGTCTTGTGCTTGAATTTGAATTGAAGAAAATTAAAAAGAAATCTATAATTGAACAGACCTCTAATAAAGCACAGACTAGTAAAGCCTAAAAATGGTGTAGAACAAACCTATGAATCTTGTCCTCACTGAAGATGACCCTACGAACTATGAACCCATAATTTATGTAATAAGTAATGAGTTCAGTGTAATTTGTCCCAAAAATAGATAACATGTAAATGGAAAAATAGCATTAAGTGATTGGGCAACCAAAGGAATAAGGAAAAGCAGAGATAAAATGTATGAACTGTATAATGATAAATCCCACAATGACTCAAAAGCCTTTTATGAACATGTTAGGTCATGTTTGAAAATATTTAAAGCGGTCTGCATTCAAGCAAAAGCTATAACTATCAAGGAAAAGCTGTTTGGACAGCAATTAAGTCTGTTAGAAATATATCCAGAGATTCTGAACATACATTACTAATAAATAATCAATTTATTTCAAACACTGAAGAATTTGCTAGTATTTTTTGTAGATTTCTTCACTAATATAATTGAATGCAAACAGTCATTGAACTCATCCCCCGTATTGGCCGAAACCTACCTTGAAGAAAATTTCCAACAAACTATACCAACATTTTCTTTCGAGCACATCTCAACCAGTGACGTCCAAAATCATATTATAAGGGTTTAAATATTAAAACTACCGAAGATCTCTGGGGCTTATCCGTAAAAGTTCTAGATTCTCTAATGAATACCATTGCTACTTATCGGATCTGTTCACATTCCCAGACCTAATAAAATTTAATCAAAAACATACATAAGTACATACATACAAACATCCACGCCTTTATTCCCAAAAGGGGTAGGCAGAGCACATGAAACTTATGTTCCAGCGCCACTTTTAGCATAACTGTGGGCATAAAAGATCGATACAATGTGATATTGCAGTGATAAGTTGCTAGCCCATCGCCCACAACACACTCCAACCCTGTCCCTTAGTCGACTTTTACGACACCCACAGGAAGGAAAGGGGTGGTTAAATTCTAACCCGACACCACACGGGGTTAAAACACTCCTATTTTTAAGTCGGGAGATAGAACAAACCCTTTCAATTACAGACCAACCTCTGTCCTTCCTGTATGTATTAAGCAAAATCTTTGAGAAATTGATGTTAAGTCAACTGCTGTCTCATTTTAATAAAAACAAAATGTTGCTTCAAAATCAGTATGGTTTCACTAAAAGCAGATGGACAGCTGATGCGGGCACACCTGATGACTATTATTCTCGAGGCTTGGTAGGGCTCACAGGATGCTTTTGAAGTGTTTTGTGATCTTTCCAAAGCATTCGACTCTGTGGATCATCGCACGCTGATGCGCAAGCTGGAGGTCTACGTAGTTCATGGAAAAGTTCTGATTCCACCAAGTTCAGGGTAGATAGGCAACAGAAGCTTCTCTTAGTTCTGTGGTAAAGAGTTCCTCAAGGATCGATCCTGGGCGCTTTTTAATTTTTGCTTTATATTAACGATTTGCCGTACATGGTTAAAGACCTAGCAGAGATCGTTCTATTCGCCGATGATACGTAAGTATCTGATATTTAAAATCGATAGGAAAGATAGCGCTCTTGTACATATGAATAACGCACTAACCATCATCTCCAAATGGTTTGCAGCCAACAATCTTGTTATTGGACGCGAAAAAGACCAAATGTTGAATCAAATATAATTATTGACGGTGAAAGACATAAAATTGACAATGCAACCTTATTCCTTGGCATCAATATAGATTCTCACTTGGTACTCACGTTAATGTTGTGTCGGGGAAACTAAGCTCTGCAGCTTATGCAGTTTATAGAATTAGACGAATTAGATGTAGCTACAGCGAGTTTCTTGGATCTTCAATGGAATCTTGTTTGTGGGCTGCGGATTCATGCACAGACTAATACAGACGCGCAGTATAAAGCAAGACGATGTTTCATATAGTTGTCTCTGTCACTTCTTATGGTCAGCTGACGTGAGTTAGAATGAGACGAATAGTGTGGTGTTTTGAGTATTAACGACTCGTCTCCATATACTGTTCACCACAGTGGTAAAATAGTAAACAATTTTGCGGAGACGTCAACGTCAAGTTGACACTTATAGTGTTGTAATTATTTTAAAGTTTATATTCATCGACATTTTATGTAAATGGAAATACAGATGTGAGTGAGCTGGAGGTTTAAAGGAGGCTGAAACTATATAGATTATTATTATAGTTTTTAAATACTAATAAATTACATTTTAATATTTATTTAGTCCGAATCAAGTAGCTGTCTGCTGGTTTTTGTGTGTGGTAAATGCCGTAAATGACATTTTGAATACATGTATTGTATACAATTGAAATGTATCTCAAAACAAATGTATGGAGATACAATTTATTTACGACTGGTGCAGATGACGAATATATGAAAAGTAAATATGGATGTCGATATCTTGTAACAAAATATTTTTCGCTACACTAAATCTCGAGCGAGCGAGAGAGCGAATTATATCGTGCGAGCGAGAAAGCGGAGACAATGAAGACCTGTCAGATAACATGGATCCCTTTCTTGCTCGTCGTTCAGCACGTAAGTGAGAAGAGATCGGATTGTATAGAAAACGTTCAATTTATTAGGGACTATCTGCCTTTCTCTGTAATCTGTGGATTCATGCCATACATGAGATGCGACCTCGCGAATCCTTAAGAGAACTACTATTCAAGGAGATAAACACACCGTCCCTACCTTCCTTGTGCATTTACGCAAAAATCCTGCACGTACCTAAAAACTTATTAAAATATAAATTAAATAGTGATAATCATAATTTCAATACTAGGAACAAAGATAAAATAGCTAAAAACTCTAAAATACTTAAAAAATCTATCTTAGGAAACTCTATAAGGTATTATAATACAATCCCTAAAGAAATCACTGGGCTCACATAAGGTAAATTCACGAGTCATGTTATACTTTCTTAAATAAAGCTTATTAGTTATGGTGATTAAATTTTAAAGTTGTGGCATTTTTTGGCTATTTTATTTGCCAAGAACAGGGTTGTTCGCTCAGCATTCCAGGTCTAGGCGATCAGGACGTGATCAGGCGGGAGTCCGTTGGATGCGGGTGGAGCAGGACCGGTCATTGGGGCGCTCTTTGAGGGAGACCTATGATGATCCCAGATTTTTAAAAAAACAGGGACTTACTTGCTTATATTATTTTTGTTTCTTTGACTGACTCTTGCACATGATGACATATACCAATAGATACAACACCAGTGCGCCAAACAGCAGCCCAGCAGTGATATACTTCACCTTCTGGTGGTTTTTATCGAAAAACTTCCGAATACGCCCCGGCTGGTACATACACGTCCTGTTGAAACAAATTTGTGGAATTATAGGTAGACCGCTGAACTCAGTACTCACCAGCGCGGTGCGCGGGTGTGAGGGCAGCGGGAGGCACAACGCGGCGCCCGCACGCCGCCCGCGCCCCATTATCGTCCTACCCCCGCAACCGTGCGCAGGCGAGGACCGAGTTAAACGGTCTACCTATAGTAATTAACTAATTAAAAAATCGCGATGATGAATGAATTTCGCTCCTTCAATCATTTCTTCATTCCACAAATTTGTTAAAACCGTCGCCTAATAGCCTAAGCAGAGACATGTAATTATAAATTCTGCCAAATGTGCCAATGTCTGTGAGATTACACCCGATAGAGAGAATGTCCTTTGAAATAAGACCTAGGGTGCTACGAAAACGAAATTTATTCGTGTATCTTCCCCGCCGTCGCTCGAATAAGGAGGGGAGAGGGAGATACACGAACAAAATTAGTTTTTTTTTCGAAGTGTGGTCTCAAAAGATGCTTTGCGTATTTTGCTTCGCGCGGTTTGTAAGTTTGAAATTAGTGTGGCCGACTATTTATAAAACTGTCATTGTTATTGAAATCTTCTACCTTGGACGCTAGAGTTGCTATTTGAATGGACTAATCTCAAGTACCTATACGCATAGCCCTCGATATAAAAATGTTGCGTTCCAATATAATAATGAGCCTGCTGTAGCTAGTTTAATTATAAAGAGGTCTCTTTACCTTACGTTTTGTATGGCACTTAAACTGCTGCTTATATTATGCTGCGAGCGTCCGGCTCCGCCTCCCGCACGTCGCCCGCGCCCCTTTATCACCCTACCCCCGCTCCCGTGCGCCGAGCAGGCGGGAGTTCATAGATGGCGCTGCGTAATCAGCACGAGATAATTCTAAACTTACTCACTCTAAGAGTGGGTTCCACCAACTTACGATTACACACCGATGAAATGTTAAGGCGATGCCTTGATTTGAGGCCAACACGCCCCCTAGACAGAGAGACGCTGATGCCTTCCGCGCACGAGGAAAAGAAATGTAACACTCTTCGGGAATGGCTTTTTTGGACAAATTTCGATAAATACCTAACTTAGAGACGTTTTATTTAAATTTCATAAAGTGAGATTTTAGATGAGATAAAATACTATAGTATTGACTTGATTGTGTCGTAAAATAATGTATCGTTTGAGTAGGCTGAGTAAAAAAAGGAAAATACAGTCCCTACTTTGGTTTTTTTATTCTATCGAGGAAGTTTTAAGCAATCATGTATCGATAAAATCAGATAAACAATTATATAGTCAAGAATCATATATCTGAAAATCAGACCTTATTGTTTCTTAATCTAGTCAGAACGGCGTTTCAAAGCGCGCGATAATTTCCAATGCACAGCCTTAAGTATGGCGCCGGCAGCTGACATCCCATACAAACTTGTCAAACTTTAAATACATTCAGATTTGAACGAACACCTCTTACGATTACAGTATTGGGACAATCGCAGCACAAAATGAATTCTACAGATCTCTCACTCTTTACGTAGTGAAACTAGTTAAAGCTTTTTTTTTTTTTTTTTTTTGAACCTGACTGTTGCTATAATAGGACGAACCCAATATAGCGGTCGAATTGCGTGGTTGGAGGGTAGCCTGGGGAAAATCCAGGGGGAGCCTCCGGCACGACCACGCGGGAAAGTTTGTGCACTGGAATACTCTACGAGTTTGCGCTCCAGTGAGATTGGTTGAACGGTATCAACCGAATCTGGGGTGTGAGTGGTGTCGAACTACTGGGAGTTTTATCGCTGGTTCGCTAAAACCTAGCCTAGCTGAGAAGAGTCCAGCAAGAAACTCAGCTAGGCCCGACTTGGGTCGGACTGACTCTACCCGGTATGCGGCGGTACTAGTTAAAGCAAGCTCATTTGCTTAAATGTAAGGCCTTAATTGACGCCCCGCGCTCATTTGTTTTATATGGACGCTGCACGCTCCGATCTGAGCGGGGCGTCTACTCAGGGGGCCTAGACAAGGTTACAATCGACAAGCGCTAACGCCATTAGAAAACGAATAAAATGTATGGGAATGACAGATGTTAACGAAAAGTGTTTCGTCGGCATCTGTCATTTTCAGTGATCGGAATTGCTAGTGCCATCTCGGGGAATATCGGTGCGTAAGCGTAGTATGGATAAGGTCTTTAGCCCGGGGACTTGAATGAACATTTTAAGTTCGTGTTTGGTTTAAAGAATGTTTTAAAGAACCCCGGGCCTAACGATTGAAAATATGTTTAGTTGAATGCCCTAGAATTTAGATGTTGAAAGGTCATTTTCTACATATAAATGGATATTAGACGTCAAAAGAAATAGATTGACAGTAGAAAATATTGAAAAAAATATGATTTGCTACTATAAATCCAAGGAGAGTAAGGAACGAAAGATATGAAAAAAATAACTAATATAATAATTTAATAATGTTAATTTAATAAAGTAATGTTAATGTTTCGTGTTTTGTTTTATAGTTGTATTATTGTTACTTATAACTGTTAAACGAAAGTAAATGAATGTTGTATTTACAATGACTATTTTTTAGAGTAGGGGAATCTGAAGTCTTATGCATGTTGTGTACAATGTTTAAGGTCATTTACCCGAAATGGCACTACCCATTCCGATCATTGGTCATTTTACATTTTATTAGTTTCTATTGGCGTTAGCGCTTGTCGATTGTAACCCTGTCTACGGCCCCAGGTGCTACTCACACTAAGGTAACGTGATATGTATAAACATTGGTGATCTTTAAAATTGACTAGCCTCGCCCTAAGCTATTAAAAAACCCCACAGAATTTAAAAGAGTGGAGTTTCAACTGGTTAAAATTTGATTGTTATTTAAGATCAGTTAAAGTAAAAAAAATATATAATGAATGCAACTTTTGTAACCGACTTGAAAAGACCTCCCCTTTTCTTTGGTTCTCAATTTGTCATTTTTTTTTTCATGTATGTTCCTGGATTGCTCGAAGACGCCTCGAACGATTTTCAATTTTTTTTTTGTTTGAAAAGGTAACCTTCCCCAGGTGGTTCCATGATCATTCAGGTCAGGATCTGATGATGGTATCCTGGAGTAACCGAGGGAACACTCCAAATTTTACAGGCGAACTTGAAGCAAATTGGGTACTGATTTGAAGTCGGTTAAAACTTTGTTTTTAAAATAAATTATTTCTTACTTGATTAACCGGGTTAACAATCAAGAACTGAATGAAGGAGAGTACAAAATAAGCAAAGTTATAACGAAACAAAACACATCCATGTAGGTTATACTATTTTTAAACGCCCACTGCGTGCGGTGCCTTAAAATGTCGGGACACTCTGTTGCTCTTACCTGTCATGATTGGTGCGACAGAGAGCGCAATAATGGTGCCCCGTTCCCACATTTTGTAGCCCGGGCGCAGCGAGTGTTGGATGCTCTATATGAGTTTCTAACATCATTAAATAAAAATAAAAATTCATACGGAGAAACGGCGTCATTGCGGTTGCGTTGCGTTAATAGCGTGGTGCGGGAGGAGATGCAACGCTTTAATGTCGCACTAGATTGAGTGAAACGTCGCACTAAAATGAAGTATAACGACGCACTAGACTGAGTTCTAACGTCGCACTAAACTGACTGTTCTAACGTCATATTGTATTTTTCTAGCGTCGCAGTAGATAAGGTCCTAGTAGGTACTCTAGTAGTAAGGGTTACTGAGCTAAGCCGAAGACGGACGGACGGACATACAGACGGACATGATGAAACTATAAGGGTTCCTTGTTGAGTACGGAACCCTAAAAAGAGTTAAATTATCAAGTTTCAGAATAGCTTGCTGTTGTATACAACCTTGATTGTTTAGCATGGATATATTTGGCTTCGTAAATATTAGTCAGTATCTCTTTTGTTTAATTTTGTTAAATACCTATTATATTGCTAAACATAAATGATTTGACATGCTTGTTCCCAAAATATCTATTTACGGAAATACAATAAATTCAATGTTATGGATGCCAAATTTAAATCATGGGTATATTGCGTATATGATACCGCCCTAATCATTGGATTATGAACAAACACCGGTTTGGCGGGGGCAAAAATGTACTAGTGCAGTGATTAATTAAAAATAGACTAAGTTTATCGACATCAATAAAAATAAATTTTTAACCATCATTATCATAACTAAACTAATGGCTAAGTTTGAAAACTATGTGCAAACCTCTTTCATTTATACTTATCGGAAAAGAAATAGAACTGAGTCATATAGCAGAAATTCAGCAATACTATAAATTGTTTGAATTTGCTCCAATTACTACAGTTGACCTAGAAAGGTCATTTAGTTGGCTAAAATGGATATTGTCACCCAGGCGACGAAGATTAAAGTCTGAAAATGTGGAGAAAATTTTGATTGTATATTATGAAAAATATATTAAATATTAAAAAAGTTAATTACGCAAAAAGTTTATTTTTGTGTATGTAGTTTTCTTCTTCATTCAAATTCTTGAAATTACCCAACGGTTGTACGTAATTTTTATCGATATCAACTAATAAAATTAGTTTAATGTGTCCTCGCACTATTAAACGTCAGTACAGATTTGCCCCCGCCAAACCGGTGTTTGATTATGAATGTCATCCAAAAATGTTTCTACCAAAATTAGAAGTTTCAGTCGAAAAATCTTTTTATCTATGTTCCCTGATTACCTGAAAAAGCCTAAACCATTTTTTTTTAATGATATCCTTTCCATTCCGATTAGTCAAAAAAAGCCTGAACCAATTTTTTTTTTCAGAATGTATCCTTTCCATGTGGTTTCATGGTCATCAGGTCAGGATCTAATCATGGGATCCTGGAGAACTCGAGAAAAATCTTCTCAGAATTGAGCTCAGTCAAACTTTGTTTTAAAGGTAAATTATACACTTCCAAAGATGTAACATCCTGAGATCCGGAGTACACTTGAGTGATTTTGATTTAGAACCTTTTTGACATTCAGTAAAAGTACAAAGTAAATTTTGAAATTTGTAAGAAAAGGTCTAAGGAGGTTAATTTAATTATTGTTTTCTTATTTTACAATGGATAAGTGGCCTGGTCTCATTTCGAAGACCAAGACCCTCTTTGAATCACTTAGCCAAAATAGTTATTTTACTGAGATGTTATTTGAAATTTCTAATTTAGTTTGACCCCTGGGTACACCATACTTCTCCAAGCTTAAGGTTAAGTGAATAAAGATCATCATCATCATCATTACTTAAGAGCCTTGCTCTTGTCGGTGGAGTAACCGCCACTTTTCTCAGTCCATTGCCAGCCTCTTGGCTTCCTCATATGACGCGATATCAGCTTTATCTTTTATTTGGCTAAAATATGTTAGCCTAGGCCTTCCTCTGCCTCTCTTGCCTTCAATTTTACCCTCCAGGATGTTTAGGAAGAATCTGTTGTGCCGTATCAGGTGGCCCACCATCTTGCCTCTCCTATTTCTAATACATCCTAGCAAACATCTTTTCTCATCTACCATCCTTAAAACTTCTTCGTTTGTCTTTCTCTCCGTTCAGGTAATCCTTTCCATCCTTCGCCAGCACCACATTTCGAAGGCCTCTAGCCGTTCTCTGTCTCTCTGGGTTAGGGTCCACGACTCGCTCCAATATAAAGCAATGCTCCAAATGTAGACTTTAATCAGGCGCTTTTTAGCTATTTTTGATATGCGTGCTTTTAAGTGATGCTTTTTGTTATTGAATGCATTTTTGGCCTTAGCAATCCTCTGTATGATGTCATCCTGTGTATTTGAATTTCTGAACTTTTTCTATTGTCGTATCTCTGATTACGATTGGGTTACTGTATACTGTTGTGCGTTAAGAGATAGTGAGAATTTTGGTTTTATTGTAGTTAATTTTAAGTCCGGTTTGATTGAAAATTTCATCCAGTTTTAATATTAATTGCTGTAACTGATTACTATCTTCGGCAAATGCTGCGATGTCGTGTGCGAATCTAATGAATTGTACTTTGTTTCCGTTTATTTTAACGCCCCCCAAGTCTGAATCTATTGCTATCTGTATGGCCCGCTCTATGAAGATATTGAATATAAGGGGTGAGAGTGGACAACCCTGTTTTACACTTTGCCTGATCTTTGCCTTCCCCTTTTCTTCGTCTACTTCTATGATGGTTTCCTGGTTTCTGTAGAGTTCGTATATAATTTTTCTATCACTGTAATCGACTCCAATTTCGCGCAGAATACACATCATTTTTTCTAGTCTACTTTGTCAAAAGCCTTCTCTAGGTCAATAAAAGCTATATGTGTGTCCAAGTCAAGCTCCAATCGTCTGTCAATAATTAATCTGAGGGCTAAAATGGCTTCTGGTGTAGACTTAAAATTTATTATAACTTCAAAAGAAAGAAGGCAAAAAAATATGCCGAGTGACGAAAATTCCATTCAAATATCTCAAAATTACGAAGCTACAACCGTTTTAATGTTGCTTGAGAGAAAACGCTAGCAGGTCGTGACGTCACGATCCTCGGGCGTTATAGTAAATGACAATCGTTTCATATGAATGTGCGTTATGCGGAAAAGGACCAGAACATACCCCCTCTTAAAACTTTGGACACTTATAACTGATTATTTAACCTCTTGAGTTGTTTTATTCGCCATTTGACTACATTCTTAATCGTTTTTCAAGAAAATCTATTTTTTTCATTGTTGAAACTATTGCTATTGATTATTTTATTTAGTGTCTACACCCCTGTTGTATCGAAACGGACCCGGATACATTTAAAAGAATCCATATGGGCTTCTTACAGAATAAATATATATATATACCTACTATTATTATAAGTAGAAACATTCTGTGACATTGCAGCTTTGTGAGTTTATAATTTTACTAGTTATCTACGCCGCCACAGGGCGTCCACTTGACAACAAAAGATGGCGCTGTTGCGTATACACGACTTTCTCCAATCGGTTAGTCTCAAAGAGCATGGCAGGATAACCTAAGAAAAATTGCCCCCAGCGTTTTTGGGTCGAAACTATAATCAAACGATAGCTTTTGAGGAGGTAATATCCTGCACAAAGTTTCATCCCTCTGTTACCCCCTGGGGGTGAAAAAATCTCGATTAACCCCAAAACTGTTTTATTAATTTTTTCCTAAACTATGAAAGTTATGAATTTTAAATTATGTACAAATATTAATAAGACTAAAGGCTATATTTTAAAAAAATATGACCCTCCTAAACATTTAAATTCTTGTAAAAAAATATTTAGAAAAAATGCAATCATCCTGTATAACAAAGTTTGGCTTTTGATACACACACCAATTTTTTTTTCAAATATGAACCAATTTATATTCTACATCATACGAAAGTTTCATCGACCTAGCCCAGAAGGAACATTGACAAATTAAAATGAATTGGCTCTTTGGTGCCTACTATTAACTCCTGATTCTTAAGAGGCTTGCATTATTAACCCATTATGACCTGAATTAATTTAGGGTTTTGGAAATTGTTTTTTTTTTTAAATATATTGTTCATAAAGGTCCCCCTTAGTCACTTTTAGTTATTAAAAGTTAAATTATTTTATTACTTTTGGGAAAAACAATGGGTGCCGTATGGCACCGCTAGGCTAATACGTAGTCTTTAAATCTCTCTTTTCATATATATTAATTTACCGTTTGCTAGCAATTTTTACCGTTTATTTATGATTCAATTTTAGTTTTAATGAAATGGAAGGCATGCATGAATATAAAAGAGCTTACATTTATATAATAGTAATAGTATTACATTACACCATTTTTATTTATACACGAACGTGAAACTGGTAATTGCAGGATGCACAGAGCCCTACGTTGCATTTGTTGCATTGCAGTCTTGTCTGACTCTTGCCTACCTCCAAGGCACATTTGCGACGCGATTCGCTAGGTATTAACAAGTGATTCCAGCCATCGTAGCGTATGTCATCCATCAGTGACCCTATTGCCTATTTTAGACGTCTTGGAAGCTGATGGACGGCCGCCGCGTCGCGGTATATTTTTGAATTGCGTTAGGTATGTCTGTACGATTTATCTTCGGAAAGCTAACTGAGTGAGGGTGCTGTCTGCTCGTCTTGATAATACCCAGGCATTACATACAGCGGCGTCGATAAGATATGTAAAGATCGCCCACCACCATTTTTCCGAAGAGATTTTTGTACAAAATTTAAAATTCGTAACTTTCATAGTTTAGGAAAAAATAAACAGTTTTGGGGTTAATGGAGTTTTTTTCAACCCCAGGGGGTAACAGAGGGATGAAACTTTGTGCAGGGTATTACCTCCTCAAAAGGCATCGTTTGATTATAGTTTCGACCCAAAAACGCTGGGGGCAATTTTTCTTAGGTTACCCTGCCATGCCCTTTGGTCTGCGGGTCACTCCATGAAACTTTTTTATACGTTTCATATGGTTTGACGGAGTTTAGACGCCAACAAAAAACTGGAGAATGACCTACTAAGGCTAGAATATACGTGAAAATTGGTGATGTTCTGCATCGCGCTATTGAAGTTTTTAATTTATGTCGTATAAATACAATTTGCTTCAGGATTTTCTTATTTTGTCTCTCAGGCAATATCAACGAATTTTCACATTTATAATATTAGTGTGATAAGTGTGTATACATGTAATGGGTAATCTCTGGAACCGCTTGTCCGATTTCTAGCGCGTATAATATGGACTTTCTGAATGGATATTATGCTACATTTAATCCCGAGGGTTTGCCTGCGTTATTTTCAATAGGGTATTTGACAACAGTGAAAACAATTTGTTTTTTTCATTAACCGTACGGTTTCAGAGAAATTTCCTCCCTCGGACGCTCCGGTTGTGGAACGAGCTCCCTGGCGAGGTTTTCCCGAGGGACTACCATATAGGGTTCTTCAAAAAAGGAGTGTATACATTCTTAAAGGGTCGGCAACGCGCATGTAACACCCCCGGAGTTGCAAGCGTCCATTAGGCTACGGTAACCACTTACCATCAGGTGGGCCGTAAGCTTGTTTGCCACCGACGTGGTATAAAAATCATTAGCAACAGATAAAAATTACGAAAATACTCGGAGCCTATCAATCTTATCTACATTTTATCTGCTTTGCCTTAAGGTTGACTGGTAGAGAATGCTTTATAGCATTAAGTCCGCCTTTTGTACTATAAGACATTCTTTTGTGCAATAAAGATTAAATAAATAAATTAATAAATCTTTCATTTAAATTTGCTATTTTAAGATTTTTAAATTCATAAAAACTGCATTGCACGTGACGCCACATGAAACTTGCATGTGACACCACAAGCAAGTACCTAATCCCCTACAAATTCCATACTAACGGAGCGCTTTTGACGTTTCGTAAAAAGAAGCTGATTTGGCTTTTGTCAAATACTGTATACGCGGACGTAACCGCGCGCCGCGCGGGCAGCTGGTAATATCAGACCCGCACACGATAAGTGACAAGATAGAGCGTCCGTCACTGGCTGACACCGTTCAATAGAACGAGACGGACGCTCTATCTTGTCACTTATCGCGTGATAAGGCCGACCATGATACGGGGTAAAGTATAAATATTTGAATAACGAATTCTTATGTAATCCGTAATCTGATATTCTGGGAACAAGTAAACCTGTGTTAGTTAACCGTACTCTGGTGTGCAATATAACTCCGGATCCAACGGGTCACCAGGTTTACCCTGAAATGGACCGCGGCCGGGTCCGGCACGGCCCATCGATTGCGCAGAACCGGGTTTGTCTATTTCCTGACCGGGTCTCGTTGGTACCGGTATATCTTTTGGTGGCATTTTTAAGGTTCTTTTATCACCAAGCAACTGAGACACGAACTGCCGACGACTGTAAAAGATTTGAACACACTGAAAATACAGTAATTAGTAATTACTTAAACTATGAAAACGCCAGTTCAGTTGCTTACCGAAGAGTCCAGCATATTATCATTACGTGGTAAAGTGTTATACTTCACCAGTTGGTTATTATTGAAACAACGGTCAAACCACTTTTTTATCGACCTGCACGGCTAGCATGCGACGGCGCGCGAGCTCTCGATTTTTCTCGCACTATCCGTCTCTTTCTTATTAGAACACTTAGAACAAGAGATATAGTGCGATAAAAATCGAGAGTATGTCGCGGCCGTCGCATGCTCGACGTGCAGAGGGGTGATCATGATCACGGAACGTTTCGAACGCACGTTAGGGCATCTCAACTGTCATTTTCCCTGCTGGCGACAATAGAGACGTCTTCAGATATTTGTGAGCACTTTGGCCGCTCCGATATATCTGATGGCGACTGGTACAACCATGTACAGTGAAGGGCACCAATATGTATACCCCACAAGGTCTCAAAAATATGTAGGCAGACCGTATTTCTGCAACAGGTTAATGTTGTAGAATACATGTTTATGAAACTTTGAGTGAATACATATTGGTGCCCTTCACTGTACTACATGGGTAAATCAACTTTTCCAGTTTTTATTCTGCTCCGATAGGCCAAGAGATAATAGTAACAGAGTTCTAAAGCTTAGGAAAGACCCCACCATCGAATAGAGTGTTTAGTGGATTTAATTAAACCCTATAAAATTATGGTTTTAAGGAGTGACGTAAAAGCAACAAAAAACATTTGATTTCAGCCATATATTCAATTCAAATTATTTAATGCATACTGTGTGGGTCCATATTGGCTCACATAACATTACTTGTCATATTATTTTTCATAATAACGCTTTTTGATCATAGTAATCATTTATCATAATTTTTTTGCCTACAAATTTGTTGTATATACATTTATATTACCAACATCATTGCTCATAATTATCTTTAGGCAGATTTTTTAACAACATAATGTCATTTCCAACTATTCATCACGACTCATAATGATTTTTATAATAAACTTAATAATTATAAACTATATTGTATAAGTATTTGACAGCATAACATATAAAGTATGAGTGTATTATGTCGATTATCCCCGCAACTTTTTTATTTTTCATGTACCTAGCTTATTAAGCGATTTCGGCCCGCCAAGGAGTCGACGAAGCCGCGCTTCGCGGGGCTCCTATTTCCGCTCTGAGGAACACAGGACACCTAACACTCCTCATGTGTGTGTGTGTGTGGAAGATACCTGACAGTTTATAAATAAAACCAGGTAAAGTTTAAAATAAATATTATATAAATTTTTATTACTAATTTGTCGTTGTTAAAAAATAAATATGATTTAAAATTTTATTATTTAAAATCGTTATATTTTAAAAATAAATGATAATTAACATTAGTATTACAGATATTTATTATGATTGTCATTATTAACATGAATGATTCAGTGTTACGATAGTTATGCGCAAAGACAAGTTATAAGTAATGATCATTATGATATAAAATTATATAACAAACATTTTCGGACTTCCAATAATCGAAGTTGCAATTTTATGTGAACTTTCGCGCACCCATACTGTGTATATGTATGCATACAAGCTTTTAATTAACTTACTTACTTATACACTTACGACCCCCCACAAAGTTGAATGGGGCCGTAGACAAGGTTACAATCGACAAGCGCTAACGCCAATAGAAAATAATAAAATGTAGGGGAATGAGAGATGCCGACAAAACACTTTTCGTTAACATCTGTCATTCCCAGGCCATATACATTTTATTAGTTTTCTAATGGCGTTAGCGCTTGTCGATTGTAAGCTTGTCTAGGCCCCCTGATGGTGGTCAAGGTCGCGGGAGTTCGCTGGATGCGGATGGGGGCAGAACCGGTCACTATGGCTTTTGGGGAGGCCTATGCCCATTAGTGGACGTCTTTCGCGTGAAGATGATGACATACTTACGAACAGAACAAGTTAATTGTTTAACATGTTTTGTTCGTGTTGTGTAATTAGCTGTGACAGAGACGTAACATTGGAAGTCCTTCAGCACTTGGTGAGGTAGGGCACAGCGATATATCATCCCGCTCAAATGTGGAGCAGCCCAACTGGGGAAGTACCTCCGCCTTGCAGAAGACCACAGCCATAATAACACTACTACTTTGCTCTGTAGTAGTGTTGTGTTCCTGGAGGTGAGCAAGGTCGCCAGAGCTCCCGAGGATGCGTTGTGTTGAGAGCGAGGGAATCTGTTCCTTCCGCTGTCAACACGGCGAATCCTCAAACATATCAAGGGTCGGCAACGCCCATGTCACTCCTTTGGAGTTGCATGCGTCTATAGGCTGCGGGGTCCGCTTACCATCAGGCGGGCCGTACGCTTGCTTGCCACCGTCGTTGTATTAAAAATAATTTTGTCAAAAATTTCATTTTTGGTACAAGCTTTTATTGCCGACTGTACTTTTCTGTATACAATCATCAACTACTCATTGAGACGATTCTAACGAGCCCAAATTCGACGGGGTTACATCGGTTAAATACTGAATTCCCATGGCCACCTTCTGTCTCCATCATCAGATCAGCTCGATGGTACCATAATATTGAATTGTCAACCAAACTATACTACTACCCAAAATTTCAGCTCAATCGGATAACGGCCAGTGACTGAAAAATGGATTGCAAATTTTGACGGACAACTTACTTACATACTAGCATACTAGCTTGAATTGAATGCAAATAAGCATGTTATGTAATACGCATGAGCACGCACACGCGCACACACACACTCACACACACACTCACACACACATAAACACGCACGCGCGCGCGCGCACACACACACACACACGCACACACACACCCTTCAACAATAGTTAAGATTTACTTTAAGTTAATGTTATTGTGTTGAACACTGCTCCTTTTGCATCTAACATTGTAAGGAGAGGAGCGCTGCTTATCCTGAAGTACAGGTTTTACCTATTCAGGGAGCACAATCCTAGTTTTCAGGATATTAACTACTGTAAAATGTTACTGTAAAATATGCTTGTTTTTAAATTCCATTGACGGCGACTATACAAGCTTTTATGACATATATGTTTCTATGACTACTATTTTGCACAGTCATCATCATCACCTACTCATTAAGAGGAAGGTATGTGTAATGGATGACTTCCTATGGCTACCTCCCGTCTCTATTTTCCAATATTTGTATAGTCAACGAACTAACATACCTATGTACCTACTTATACCTATTCAATATCGGCTGATAAATGGTTGGCGAATTTTAAACGGCTTACAAACATTATTTACTTAATAAATATATTTACTTACTTAATAATAAATATACTAGCTTGAATTTAATGCAAATAAGCGTGTTATGTAATACGCACGAGCACACACACGCGCACATACATACTCTCACACACACACACACACACACACACACACACACACACACACACACATACACACACACACACACATACACACACACACACACCAACAATAGTTAAGAATTACTTTAAGTTAATGTTATTGTGTTGAACACTGCTCCTTTTTCATCTAACATTGTAAGGAGAGGATCGCTGCTTATCCTGAAGTACAGGTTTTACCTATTCAGGGAGCACAATCCTAGTTTTCAGAATATTACCTACTGTAAAATGTTACTGTAAAATATGCTTGTTTTTATGTCTTTTGGTAAACAATAAACAATAAACAATACTTATATACTTACATTCGAACAGGTCAAGTTAATATAAAGCTTGTAAAAAGGACTTAACTTAGGGGTTTAGTCATAACTAACTTTATATGGCATACACAAATTTACACAGCTGTGTCGTTGTCATTGTTGTGTCCATTGCTGCAGCCTTGGATGATGCCACTACCGTGTATGTATAAAATGCTAATGAAATGAATTTATTTAGTAAGTATCTAAAATAAGTATTTAATTAGCCTAGTATTTGGGATTTTACGAAAAGTTTTACACTCGATGTTTTGTTTAAAACTTTGATAATATGCGAAACATCTGTATAAAGATAAGTCAACTCGATCCTCAAAGTTAATAAAGCATTTTGGTAACAGTTAAAGAACCAATGGCCTTTGGGGTGGAAAGGTTCCCGAGTGGCGACCACGTACCGGCAGGCGCAGCGTAGGTAGACCAGACCCCCCAAGGTGGACGATGACCTTGTAAAGGTCGCGGGAGTCCGCTGGATGCGGGTGGCGTATGACCGGTCATTTTGGCACTCTTTGGGGGAGGCCTTTATCTAGCAGTGGACGTATGTCGGCTGATGCGACGATGATAATGAGTTTATATACAGGCTGTGCCTAGTTTGGGCCCGACGGTAATTCTCACCAGTGTACAAGCTTTATTCATAAGTTTAATTAAATAATTGTAAGCTATGTTTCTTGTGCAACTTTTGCTTGGTAAATATACGTTTTTTTTTTATAGGGTTGTTCATCAGAATCACTTTCCTACTTGACCCATCGTATTTGAAAAAGATAGAAAACATGGTATAGTTTAAATTATTTGAACTGAGCTCATGAATGGCCATTGTACATTATTTGTACTGAGCTCATGAATAGCCTTTGTTTATGTGGCGCTAACCTTTTTCTTCCAAAAAATGGCACGCGTCCGACCACACAGTCGTATCGTTAGTCTTGAATGCTATTGTTCTGAAGATAAGGATCAGTACAGTTCAGAAAATCTCAACTATACACAAGTGTTGATAATGCAATTGTCCTCTTAAACCATTTTAAACCTATTCAACAAGGAATAAGGTGAAAATCCAATATACATGCAATGTAGTTCTAACCTTTTTTTGTAAGTAACTGGTTGGCGGTTACGAGAACAAAAGCAGATAATAGGATTGTATTAGACACAATGCCATTGTGAATGCAGGTAAGTGGATGAGCTTAGTTTAGAAAATTTCAACTATAACATTGTGTATTTTAATGTTATTATGTAGCGTGACTATATATACGTATTCCTTACAGACTATTCAGGGTTCCATATGTTTCACCTCCCGTGTAGTGAAATGAACAATAAGAAATATAATGACCAGCGTAACGGTTATAGCCAGAGTTATGAGCAGTATGCGCGTGATATTGCATCCTTTAAATGCTGGAGTGGGCGATCCAGCTGCGAGCTGGGAGAAAGAAGCACCCATCGTCTCGCCAGCCATTGCTGCGAACAAAAGCAGGGGTTGTAACCGGTTTATTGGGGTGTGGTGCTGTTAACCGGTTAGCTTTCTTTTTGTTGACGAATTTAATATTTATGATCTTAACCGGTAAAGGTCGCCTGGACGCTCGACTATCTATACAAAAATAGTTCAGTTTTCATTTTAAAACGACATGCTTAATTTGCATTTTAGAAGTGATTGCTGACTTTGACTGTCGCATTCGCATACAAAAACAGTGGGTCACGCCAATGAGCTTCGATCTGAATCCCTTAGATTTCTAATGTTTTTTGTAGCATATTATATTAACAACAACGGCTTTAAGCAATATAGTATCCCATATTTACTTCAAAGTTTATTGTTTTCGAGATATTTGGCACCGAAGTTGAACAATTTCAGGCCTAAAAACTGTTTTTCTGGTCATAACTTTTGTGTTAATTAGTTTAAAATGAAAACCCTAGACACGTTTTTAGAGACGTCATAGACTAACCTAAACATGTAGATTTCGTATATGTTAGATCATTCACGTCAATAGAGATACGAAATAAGTGTTATTTAGACAATTAAAAAAAAAAAAAACAATTTAATTAGTAAGTATTCTTTTTTTTAATCGGGTAGAATAAGAGATTAAAAACCGATAGCCGTTTGACTTATAATTCTATCTGTAGTGCAAAAGTAAGAGATACGATTCAAAATTTGTGAAAAATCGATGAATACGCCGTAGCTAGGTCGGAAACTAGTTTATGTTTCTAGAAAATGGAAAAAATTAGAACGCTTTTCATACAAATTATTTAATTTCTTTTTTTCAAATTATATTTCTATTATAATTTATAGGGAAAAAAACTAGTTTCCAACCTAGTTATAGAGGCCTTTAAACCTGTCTTAATGCAGTGCAATAACTGGGGGAGGGGAGATAAACCATCTCGCTTTAATCAGTGAGTATGAGTGCATTTGTGTAGCCAGATCTATAGGCTGCTTTTAGAATAGAATAGAATAGAATAGAAAAACTTTATTTCGCAAATAACAGTAAATACATTTTAGATTTCCACTTCAGATGCTATGTTAAAACTAAGATTAGATGCAAAAACGGCGGATTTTGGCGGATTCCATTGTGTAGGTACATATACTCATAAGTTTGATGTTATTCCAGTATGGCGTTTTAAAATGAGAAACAAACTACGTTTGTATGAAGAGTCGACTCGAGTTGACCATGCTGGGAACTAAGTGGCAATTCGTTTCAGTTATAAATATATTTCCGTTAAACAGCGTCTGCATTCAATTAAAAGCGTGGTTCGGTTAACCGGTTACAAGCCCTGGCCCAAGCTGACCATTCACGAGCGCTCCAAGCCGCATGTAGCAGCTCTGCGCCAAAATGTCAAAATTCTTTAAAGGGAGCTGTCGTGGCGCGGGTAGCAATGCGCATGTAACACCCCTGCAGTTGTAAACAACCACAGGCTACGGTAACCGCTTACCATCGGGCGGGCCATACGCTGGTCTGCCAACAATATCGAGCGTTCATAGATTTAGTCCACATTCATTCGTTCGTTCATTCGTTAATCCACATTCATTGTACAAATGTACAGACATTGCGTCCCTTAAGGCGATGCCTTGATTTGAGTCGAACACGCCCCCTAGACAGATGTAACACTCTTCGGAAATGGCTTTTTTGGACAAATTTCGATAAATACCTAACTTAGAGACGTTTTATTTAAATTGTATAAAGTGGGATTTTAGATGAGATAAAATACTATAGTATTAACTTGATTGTATCGTAAAATAATGTATCGTTTGAGTAGGCTGAGTAAAAAAAGGAATATACAGACACATTTTTGGATTTTTTTTCTATCGAGGAAATTTTAAGCAATCATGTATCGATAGAATCAGATAAACAATCATATAGACAAGAATCATATATCTGAAAATCAGACCTTATTGTTTCTTAATCTAGTCAGAACGGCGTTTCAAAGCACGTGATAATTTCCAATGCACAGCCTTAACAATAGGTAAAGTAATGTTCGTAAATGCGGACGAATTGGGAATGAGGAAGATTTGTGACTGGACGAATTGGGGAGCAAAGTGAACCGAAAGGTTGAGTAATTTATCCGCTCAATTGATTTTGGATTAAAAAAACTAACTTACAACTTAAAAAGTTGAAAAACCCCTGACATTTTCATTTCAAAGTCCAATATCTCAAAAACGGCTTAACAGATTTTCATGAAAAATAACTAAGAACATTTGGGATCACATCAGCTTTGGAATAAAAAAACTGCATTCAAATCGGTGCATCCGTTTGGGAGCTACGATACCACAGACAGATACACAGATACACAGACACGTTAAACTTATAACACCCCTCTCTTTGCGTCGGGGGTTAAAAAGACAGTAGACTAAATTGCTTTATCAAATGAAGCCTATTCTCCACTTGGCAACGCAGGCTACGGTTGCTAAAGTCGATTTAGGGGTGTGCGAAGTTGGCTATTGTTTGCCAGAAGCAAGTGAGTGGGTGTGACAATTTCGTGTTCCCGCGGACTCTCAAGATGCATGGATAGTCCATGGAATGAAAAATTCCGTCAGAAATGGCCTGAAACTCAAATTGCATATATTGGATAAAGCATAAATTGTGGGTATAAATCATCGACAAAATGTGATATAGCGGTTATAAGTAGGTTACATGTAGTTGTTTATTGCTTACGTTAGTTATTTAATTATTATTATTGGGAGCCTGTACTTACCACTGCTGGGCAAAGGTCCCCTGTTTCGAGTACTTTCGATTCTGAGTTCGGTTGCCAGAAATTACTTTTTAAAGTATAACTTACTTATTAGGTAACGATAATTTTATTTATATAATACTTACCGGATTTAGTTTCGGACTAAGTTCTTTTACAAAACAGCCATTACAGATGATACAATTTCAAATCTGAAACAAAGCACTGTTAATTTTAGTAATAAGCAGTAACGGCTGCTAAGCGACACGTATAAATAAATTTAAATTGAAGAGATTTAACAATTAGCAGGATTCGAACCTGCGATCATTTGGCAAACGGGGCCAGTCGCTGCTGCGAACGTCAAATTGTATTATACCTTCAAATGGTGTTGCCGACGACATGCGGACGACATGGTGTTGGTGAGCCTTTGCATCAGTGCGTTGAGGAAGCTGCTAGCCGTATGCTAGAGTTATGCTGCTCCCCAGAGCCTCAAGTACAACGCGACAAAAAGTGAGCTATTATTGTTCAAGGCGGGCAATAAAACCTACGATATTATCCCACCAGTGGTAGGTACGGTTGTACTTGACGGCACACCAATAAAAGGAGCCTCACAATTTAAGTACCTACTTGGGGCTGGGTAGTGGAGACGCTATGCGACAATCTCGACATTGTGAGAGAGCGCCGAGCGTTGGCGGTCCGGTGTAATATGTTGGCTCGTAAGTTCGCACGGTGTGGTGAGAGTGTCAAGGTTACTATATTTCAAGCATTTTTTCAGTCTTTCTACTCGTGCGCGCTGTGGGTTGGGTATACGCAGCGGGCCGCCAATGCTATAAGAGTGCAGTAGAATAATGCGTTCAGGGTGCCAATGGGTCTGCCCCGGTATTGCAGTGCAGTGCGTCCGGCATGTTCGCGGCGGCGGGCGTGCCGGGATTCCCGGGATTCCATGCAATAATGCGCAGCAGGGTGGCATCACTCATGCGTAGGGTTCGGGGTAGTACCAACAGCATCCTCAAATCGCTTGTAAAACGGGTGGACTGTCCGATAATGCGGTATTGACGCATGCTCCGGAGCGTGGCCCCTCACGCCGATTTCAATTAGCTTTTAAGTTACCTGTTACTAACACTAGTTTTTAAGTATAAATATATTATGGAGTCCGAAATAACTGATTTTGATTTTGAGTTTGAAAAGAAAGAAGGCAGTACAAGGTGGTTCAGTACGGGTTGCACAGGGCGGTTCCACAACGCTTCGGGAGCTCAAATACTGAGCCATCCGGTTGCCTCTCGTACACTGAAACTACGCGTCATTGCTTTTACTATTGCTTGCCTTTACCTTTGCGCGGACGGAGCAACGCGGGCACCTAGTATCAATAAATAACAAATGAACACATACCCCAAATTTCTACTCTTTAAAAACACCACACATGCATGGCATGATAAGGTGAATTTTTAAACATTCACACAGGACTGACACGAGGATTTACTGATTCACTAAGACATCTTTAATATGATAAAATTACGAAATGTAACAAACAATTTACAATGTCAAATGTTTACAATTTGACAGGAGAAATTTAAACTGATAGAAAGCGGACGAAAAGAGGTTTGAGTCGTTCTTTCACAGGACAGCCGAAGCAGAGAAAGGATAGAATGAGAAGCACTCACTCATACAGACACACATGTGTAGTGATGTGCCGGGGAATATTCCCGTATGGGAATTTCCCGGGAATATTCCCTTGCTCCCGGGAATATTCCCCAAACAGGGGAATATTTAAATACAAATTAGGAAAATTAAAGTTGTAATAAAAGTAAATAAAATGAATAGTGCCCCGACAAATAAAGTGCCATTCGCCAAAAACGGCATTATTGTACTAATTCTGTCTTTTTATCTCAATTACCATTTAATACGTAAATATTTTCATATTTTGTATTCGTATAATATTTTATTGTGGTTTTTTTATTAACTTTGTATCGTTTCTGTTACTTTCAGAAGTCATCATCATCATATCAGCCGAAAGACGTCCACTGCTGGACATAGGCCTCCCCCAAAGAGTGCCACAATGACTGGTCCTGCGCCACCCGCATCCAGCTTTCAGAAGTACTTTTGTAAAATTTGTTTTTTTCTGATGGGGGAATATTTCCAATAACTGGGGATATTCCCATGTTTCCGGGAATATTCCCATTGTTCCGGGGAATATTCCCGGGAACATTGGGAATTTACTTGGCCCAAGTTATCATGGAATCCCTAATAGCAAGATATATAAACATACAGAATATCAATATTCCCGTATGTTCCCACCTGGGGAATATTCCTGGGAACGGCACATCACTACACTACACATGTGTGACAAAGATGTAAGCATAGACAATACCACACCTACCACAAGTTTGAACGAGATACAATGTCAAATCTCCTGTCCCTCAGCGCGTATAGGCTTTTTCGTTTGTCACCATGAACCTAGAATACTCTGGACAGGTTATGGTAATAATAATACGTGCGAGCGAGCTGGTAGCATACAAATCTCGATGAGTGTGACAGAAAGGGAAATATCATTCATTGTCCTTGTCATAGTTCTACTTTTTTATTTGCCACAACTGATTTAGTATGAAGTTGTGGCACATAAACCATTACCCGTCCAAATTAAGTAGGTTGTTTATGGCAAATCATCAGCCATTTAAAGACCAGTTCTTAATTTAGCTGCATAGGAGCCTTTCCGTCCCTCACTGTGGCATCACGTACAGCCTGTCCAGAGTAGGTTAATGTTTGTCACCAGCTTGTTCGTTACTGTCAAAATTTTGTACTGACATTGAGGTCGGAACATAATATGATTGAAGTATATAGACATGAGATGTCGAGGGTGTAAGTCTTCTTATCCTTCTCAATTAACTCAGGTTAATTTACATGTAACCCTTATGAGCATTAGCTAGGAATCCATCTATTAAATCCTTATCTACGCGAAGAAGTATCACGATTGGTGGCCTAAGGGCGGTTACACACGGCGACTCTTTGCTGCACTACAAACGCGATACAGCATCGATACCAATGACGTACCTTTATCATTACACGTTCAGATTGACTCGTCTTCCAAAACCTCGACAAATGAATTAGAAGTCTATGTTCTAAATGAGTAGACTGTTATTAAATTGACCGAAAGAGACTCCATTTAGCTGACGCTGCACGAGCGGCACGAAGTTATTTATAAGCGAGATAGGGGTAGCATTTGGCAAGACTCCGTCCTCCTGGTACTCACCCACGCAAGCCGAAATTTCGTACGTGCGGCGTCTGCTTTTATCTGCAGTGAGCCCCTCTCCCTCACATTAGGGGAGTTTCGAAAAATAATAGCTGGATAAGATTAACTAAGCAATGTTATATATAACATGATTGAAAACCGTCTTCACTTGGTTGTTCATAACCGTGTAGGCTCGGACAAGAATAGGTCTACGGTCTCCCCCGCCTGTGTTTGAAAGCGACTAAAGGGGGTCACCTGGACGCAGTGTTTCTGGCGGGGGCCGGGGCACTCGTCTAAAAACACCCGGGGAAGGCGACGAACATCTTTTCCACCCTAGGACGAGCCAAATGTAGCGAGGGGGCTCCAAAGCGCTCAGGATGAGATCCTGACCCCGTATCATGGTCGGCCTTATCACACGATAAGTGACAAGACAGAGCGTCCGTCACTGGCTGACACAGTTCGATAGAACGAGACGACGCTCTTATCTTGTCACTTATCGCGTGATAAGGCCGACCATGATACGCCTGCTGGAGTCCCCTACATGAGAGTGCAGATGCAGGCCGCCGAGGAGTTTTTAGTGAATACAAATACCACATAACCCTGTCATCGGCTCGCTTTAGATTATTTTTGTTTTAAAGGACCTCTGCACTATTAGCTTCGGCCCCACGCCTTCCTGTGTGTGGGACCTTCCTGTGTGTGGGAAGGAGTTATCTATCCATTTCACACACTATAGCCCCAACGCCTGTTGGAATCGGTTCACGGATGAACCCGCGAATGGCTTCTAGCAGGTTTACTACATCACATTTAATTTAATCTCCAAAGGGCCTCTACGTGTTGGATTTATATACGACCGGGCTTTGTCCCGTGAATTTAAACCGGAGATACATAATTATACTAATATGATTTATTGCACCACAACAAAAAAAACATTTTACAAGAGTAGGTTCAATAAATTGTAGGTCCAGAACCATTTGTGGGAGTCTCGCAGGGAACCATAACTTCGGCCTTTAAAGCCTACGCCAAAACCAAACACCAACACGAGTGGAGAAATGAGGCAGGCTTAAGGCACTCTAAGCTCTTCATAGAAGGAGTGGACTCGGGCTGGACTAACAAGCTCTGGAAATCCAGTAGGAAGCAACTCTCATATCTGGGGTGTTCACAGGTTACTTCGGGGTCAAGGATCTCTTCGCCAAAATAGGACTGTCGGATAGTTTAGACTGTAGAATGTGTGGCAAGGAGGATGAGACCATGGAACACTTATTGTGTGAATGGCATGCCCTTGCCAGAAAAAGAATGAATGACTTTGGTAACGACTATCCGCAACCAAAGGAATTCAAGGTGCTCCCGCTGAGCTGCATCATCCGCTTTGTGGAAATGATGGAGCGAGCCTGGGAGTAGGCATAAAGGAGAGGGCAAATGCACAAAAGATCCCGCTGGAGCCCTCATCTAGATAAGATAAGGTTCAAAAAATTAAGGTACCAACAGACGGCATTATCGCTTTAAAGCGTTCTCTTCCAGACAACCTTTGTTTATACGTTTTAAACAACAAAAAGAAACTGATCGTCATTTAGTTTGACAATATTTTTTGCTGCGATAGTAATGAGGAAAAAAGCGCCGTAAGAACGTTGAATATTCGCACCGCTGCCGCTGGCGCCGCCGCTCAATTCGGGGCCAAACAATAATGTCTGACTCATAGTAATTTTGAGAGCTATTGTCAAATTTACTTAATAACTAATACCTAAATAAATATTGGGGGACAAGCTTACACCAATTGACCTAGCCCCAAACTAAGAAAAGCTTGAAATATGCTTACAAGGCGACGATATACATACTTATATAGATATATAAATATATACTTAAATACATAGAAGACATAAATAAATAAATAAATATTAGTGGACAATCTTACACAAATCGACCTAGTCCCACAGTAAGCTCAGTAAGTCTTGTCATAGAAGACATATGACTGAAGAAAAAAATCGTCACAAATAAATGACCTTACCGGGATTTGAACCCGGGACCTCGGGCTTTGTAGGCAGGGTCACTACCAAATAGGCAATAAAAAAAAAATTGAAAGGAATTGAAAAAAAAAAAAATAGGCTATAGAGGTCGTCTATACGCTAGTGTGTTTTAGGTTTAAAACTGTTAAAAAGTGGTGAACTCACTTCTATGTCGCTAGTCGATGAAGTCAAGGAAGTGGGTCGATTCAAACAAGAAAAAGACGACGACAACTACAATTGCGCTGCAACATGTACACGTAGCCACGGTCCCTGTTACGCAAAAAAAAAGAAAAAAATTGGTACAGTCAGCGTCATATAATTAGTAGCAGCCAGAGTAGCCAAATATTTCGTAACACACCCTTATAGTTACAGTAATAATGACGCGTATCGAGATATTTGGTTACCTTGGCTGCTACTAACTATATGACGCTGACTGTACCTAACACTAAGAGCTTATGAAAAATCTTACAGGCGAGCTTAAAGTCGAGATTTTGTTTGAGTGTGCGTGCGGCGACGCATAGATACTATGGCGCACACATACAAGCCTCGCGCTGTGCGTTTGTAGAAAGATAACGTACTTTGCACTCTTTCTACTATAAAGGTCGCGGGAGTCCGCTGGATGCGCGGATGGAGCAGGACCGGTCATTGTGGCACTCTTTGGGGGAGGCTTATGCCCAACAGTGGACGTCTTTGATGATGATGGTGATGACACAAATAAGAAAAACAAATAGATCCGATAGCGATAGCTTACACGGCGACTTTTTTTGAAATGCGAAACAGCGCAGCTATGTCGCGGCGAGATAAACTATCCGTCTCTCTCTGACTAGAGCACTTAGATAGAGACGGATTGTTTAACTCGCCGCGAGACATGTTGCGCGCCGTCTAGTGGCTTTTAACGGGTAATCTATGGCTACTGTAGCGCGACAGTCGTGCTCTCGTCAATGCGCGTTCGTACCGCTGCAGAAAGTCGCCGTACATAACCGTTTTAAGAGGAAAAACCGGCCGTTTTTCCATAGAAACGTAGTCTCTTGTTTTCTCCCTGGATAGTGGCAGTAGAGCAATTTTTTTTCCATAAATCTATGGCTATTATTGACATGTTCCTATGTTTTCCTTTTTTTCATCAATTTATTCTTAAAAGAGATATTAACCTTCAAAAACCTAAAAAAATGCCAGATTTTCCGCTGTATTCAAACATCCAGAAAACAATTTTGACTAGATTATTTAAAAAAAAGAAAACATCGGAATATGGCCAAAGCCTATCTTTGATTTTTAATAAAAAAATAGTTAAATAGGTCAAGTTTTGGGGAAGAAATCAGGGGACTACGAAACGTTGATTTTATGTAATTTTAATAGGTATTATCGGTCCAAGCTGCAGTTGTCTCTATCGTCGGCGGGAGGCTTGTGGTTGGCGCGACAGCAATACATTTTACAAATACCTATCTCTCAATTATCTTGACCTTAGTGTTTCCTCTTAAGCTATTTGAGGCCGTTACTTCACTCCCAGAGCAGACGCAGTGCGTCACCATCTGCGAGGTGCAATGTATTTTTATATATGGCCCTTGTTGCCGCGTAGATAAGTAAATAAAAATGAGTTTTCACGGTATTATACTCGTACCTATAGAGAACTAAATTATTGCCAATCTTACCGACACAACAACGAACACATTTCCCCGTCTTAGAGTTGTATCCAAGGTTGCGCAACGGCCGAACTAAAAGAGAAGGCGTACTTCGCAGCTCCAATGTACTGATTTCGGCCAAAGCTGAGAAAAAATATAAAAAAAAACATTGTAGAAGTTTTTACTGAACCGCGAGATAAAATACCTGCCTTACATGCATATAAGGCACGCTGTGTGTGGTATTTAATCATTCTTTCTTTTTTTTTGCAAAATTTCGCACGCACCGACCACAAACAATGCCCATTCATGACCTCAGTTCATGCTATTTAAACTATACATCGTGTTTTTCTTGGATTCCGATACCTTCGAGGACAAAATTCGCGGATGAAATAAAATAAACTTATCTAAGATACTTACCCTTATTGCAATGTAAGGAAATCATTTAGAACAAAGCTAAGAAAAAACTTGGAGACTTTTTTTTGAAGATGAGATTAAAAGTTTGAGATGAAAATAAACAAAGTACCTAAACTTCTCAAGGACACTAACTAGTGTCCTTGAGAATACTAGTATTTTACATATATTTTATAGTATTTTAAATACTAGTATTTTATATTGAATATGATATTTATTTCATTCATAAGGGTTTCAGTCACACGGTGTTTTACAGCGATACAGTATCGATGTATACCTAACTGCTCTAACTTTAGGAGGCGTGATATGACACTGAGTGCAAAAAAAACAAATAAAATCTATTTAATTTAAATGCAAAGTTTACTTACATCCTGTATCCCTCCGTCCTCGCTTCGGAAGACTATAAATAAAAACATATTTTGTAACATTATACCGTTTATTACCCGCTTTACGCTAACGCCTATGCCTTTGGCAGATGAGTAAAGAAACGGAACAGAGTACCAACTCCTGAAGAATGTGCTGTATAAAATACCCATTTTGGTAGGGTTTTCTCAAACGGAAAAGTATTTTTTTGGATCATCGATTGTTTATTAGTGGTAAGTACGTATGGCCGTCGGCACAATACCTACTATAGTCCGACCGCTCCTTATCTTCAGAACAATAGCATTAAAGTCTAACAATATGACTGAGTGGTCGGACGCGTGCCATTTTTAGCAAGAAAAAGGTTAGCGCCACATAAAATGTTCATTGTATAATGAACTCTATCGTCTTACTCAATAGATTCAAAATGGACTAAAAGATAAAACAAACCGCTCCCAGTGAGCCAGGTACGAGGCGCTGTGTGTGGTATTTTATCTCGTAGCTAATTTAGAATCTATTGTATAAGAAGAGAGTTCATTATTCAATGAACATTTTACATGGCGGTAACATTTTTTTTACAAAGGAAAAAAGGCAAACAAAGGCTATTCATGAGCTCAGTACAATGGCCATTCATGAGCTTAGTTCCAATAATTTAAACTATAAAGTATACTGGATATAGGACCTACACCGGCTTTATTTAAACAGGATTTTAACAATATCTTTTACTTCATGTGACAAGGCGAAACGAAAGTATTGATATTCATTATCATCCGTCACTCTAGTCTAGGTGGAGTTGTACTAAAATGGTTTACAGCTTTTAGTATTTTGGTTACATTATTTCTGAAGACCGGAGTGATGACCAGGATATACATAGAAAGGAAGCGTATAGGGCGGTATCAGTCAGAGGTAACGTGCTTGCTGCAGGTCCGCTATAGGTGTTCCGCAGAGGTAAAGATTGCATTTTTTAAAGCCTTCTGCCAATCTTTTTACGCTAGCGCCCTGTGGGTTAAGCACACAAAGCGAGCTTATAGCGCCCTACGTGTTCAAAAATGTTTCCAGGATGCTGTTAGGAAGGCCCAAATGGTGTAGTGTCTCGGGGATGTTCGCAGAGGCTCGCACTAATGACTTTCATGCGATTATGCTAAATAAAATTTCATCCTTGATGGCTCGAGTGAGGAAAAGCACTAACAGCATCCTGAAATTAATGGCTGATAGGTTTAACTGTCCAATACTTCAGTATTGGATTGGGCTGGTCAAATCTACCTTGCAATATATTAAGTAAGTGTATGTTCTCTGTATATCCGTTTCTGTTGTTTTAAATTGTAAGTATGTAAGGTTTGTATTGTGTAACCTAACCTAATAATAATGGTTAAATTTAATATGTAACTAGAACCTCTTATATGGGTCGATGAAGACCTGAAATAAAAGATTTCATTCCTTCAATCGTTATTTAATTGCTAAAAAACTTGCTGTAGCAAAAACTCGATTTGATAATATATAATCGTATCTCAAAACAGCCTGTTCTCATTGCATCCGTATGCCAAAATATCTATTTTCCATGACACCCATGCAACGCGAACGGATGTTTTGGGAGCCGGTGTTCGTCAAACATATCTTTTGGGGTGAAAACATTCCGGGATACGGGTTATTTAGGAAACGGTAATGACGGGACCGGTAGCGGCATTATGTATTGTATGTAGGACTTTTTGGTAACGAATATCAAGGGAAACGTATCTTTTGGGAAAAGCACACTATGGGAAATGCATAATATATATCGGATTATTAAGGAAACGGTAGTGACGTGACGAATGTTTTGGGAACGGGTGTTTTGGGGAACAGAGAGCATGTTCCGAAAGGCGTGGGTAGGAGTTAAAAACATGCATATACATATCTATACACATCAGCGCTGCATAGTGGTTTGAAAGAGTCGAAAATGAGAACGCAAATTCTTTCTTACTCAGAAGGGTTGCGTAGGATGTTGAGGACTTGCATTTTAGTTTCTTAACAAATAGCAATAATATTATCACAAAATAATCAGACGTCAATTGTACGTGACAGTTACTATAGAATAAAAAGTTTTATTCCTTTTTTTCGTCTTCAGAACAGACTAAGACAAACCATACTGCCTTGTCTGCGGTATTTTTTCATTATTCGCTTCCAGATGATAAAAATAGATATAAATATTAAGGTGGTTCGATTTCGACACTATGGAAATGCAATAAAAAAGGAATAAACATGCATTGAACTAGAATAATTTGAGAAATTAGTTTGGGACGTGATACTTTGGGAAAACTTTTTCTCAAATTATTCTAGTCTATACAAGTTTATTCTGGGAAAGGGGGAATTTCGCACAAATGGAACGCCAATTTATGAAAGTTTATTACATAAGTTTCTTAAAATATCACGAGGTTAGACTGCGAATGTCAAAAGGCGTTTTGTATGGATATCAAACTATCAATTCCTTCTAATGAAAGTCTGTTTCCATTAAATTAAATCAAGTCCAATCCAGTAATAAAGTCTTCATTGGGAATCTCAAAGATTAAACACTTCCGTTATAAGACCGCACCACACAGCACGGAACAGGTTTCCTCCAGTAGGAGTAGTAGTAGGAGTGTCCACTAGTAGTAACTAGTGGAGACTAACTAACTATTAGTGACAATAAAACTAAAACACGCTGTAAAAAAAGTAATTATGAGGAATTATTCGTGGAATGCCGTATGTTGCCGGTTCATGAGGGGGTATTGCTGTTGATGGCTTTAGAGCAGTTCAATAAAAACGAATTTAAAGTCAAAATAAGTCACTCTAAATTAACAAGAATTATTAGTAAAAATATGTTAGAGGTGCCGGCGTGTGGTAATAATTATTATGGGAAGAGAAGTAGGAAGTACTTGGTCCCTAAAATATATAATGATATACCGTATGATATAAGGGAATGTAACACATTTAGAATGTTTAAAGTTAAAGTGAAGGAGTTTTTCTTAGAAAAGATAAAACCTAAACTGGAAATGTAGTCTAAGTAAAGTTATCACGTGAGCTGTACCATTACACTAGAAAACAAAATTATGTAACTTAAGTAACTAGCTAATAGCTAAGCCTACCCATCTGATTTTTGTAAGGGAGTCCCTCTGCCAACAAACTGTCCTGCAGTTTGGCAGAAGGAAATACTGTAAAACAAGGGTTGTTTACCCTGTTCACCCTGAGGCCTGAATCACACTGGCGCGGCTTGCGGTGATAGTAAATTTGACAGCTAATGACAAGTTTACTATTCTATCACGATCAATTGTAAACTTGACATTGTTTAACTGTCAAGTTTACTATTGACCGCCACCGCAGGCCGCACCAGTCTGTGAGACGCTTAAGGCCTGAATCATACTGGCACGGTCTGCTGTGGCGGTCAACAGTATACTTACTTGACAAAACCAATTAATGGACCGCCGCGGCCAGGCCACGCCGGACTGTGAGAGTCTTAATGCAATACGATTATATGTTTGTTCGAGTCCCGCTAGGACGCTTTTTTATTGGGTTTCAATGTAAATAAATAATATTAAAGCTTGTAATAATAAGTTTCTGACAAAAATTTCATTTTTGGTACAAGCTTTTATTGCAGACTGTACTTTTCTGTATACCGTCATCAACTTACTCATTAAGACGATTCAAACAAGCTCAAACTCAACGGGGGGTTACGTCGCTTAAATACTGAATCCCATGGCCACCTTTTGTCTCCATCATCAGATCAGCTCGATGGTACTATAATATTTAATTGGGTATGAGTATAGTTTGGAACCATACTTATACCCAAAATTTAAGCTCAATTACTTTCCTATTTGCGTCACAATCACAACAGCAGAATAGAAACATCTGTGCAAACGTAATATATAAATTATTAACGTTCTTTTTAATCAAGCAAAGCGGCTATTAACAATTTAAATTTATTCACACGTGCACATTGTTACAATTAGCAATAAGGTTTATGAATAAATTATTTTTACATTTGGAAGGCATGCGTGGAGCTAGCTACATACAAAGTACCAACTGAATCAACACGTAGAGGCCCTTTAGACAATTTAATGAAATGCAAGTAGTAGGTATACACCGATTGGACGCTGTCCCTGCCCGTGTCTTGGGACGCACACAGAGACAGCACCTGCTGGGGTGTACGAGTTATTATTATTGTCTCCGGTTGAAATTCACGAGGCGAATCCCGGTCATTTGGAAGGCGTGCGTGGGGATATAGAATGAACAAATAAAAAATATAAATTTTCGGACAACCTCACACAAATCGACCTAGTCCCAAACTAAGCAAAGCTTGTACTATGGGTACTAGATGACGATAAACATACTTATATAGATAAATAAATACTTAAATAAATAGAAAACATCCATGACTCAGGAACAATTCAGTGCTCATCACACAACGAACCCAGGACCTCTTGCTTCGTAGGCAGGGTCACTACCGACACGAAGAGGCCCTTTGGAGATGAAGTTTAATGTGATGTAATACCATCTGCTATAACCCATTGACAGTGTACATGGGTAGATACCCGTGAACTGATCCAACAGGCGTTGGGGCTATTATGGGTAAAATGGATGGAGAACTTGGTATACGTTTATGAGATATATAAGGGTGGATTATGAAACTGGGCTATTGCAAAGAGGTCCGGACACACACATTGTTGCGCACAAAGTTATCGAGGCAGGCGGTGACTAGCCGCTCATTAGACGGGTCCCTCAAATTGCCGTCGTAAAGACGGCCAGGAGCAACACCGGGTGAGCGGCTCAGGGTGTCGAAAGGTGGTGCTGCGCTTTCTCCGAAGTTACTCGCGGCGTTATGCCCTTTAACGATTCCACTGGCAGGGAGCGGGTAGATGGTGTGACCTAAACGATCACAGCGCTCGCTACGGCTAAAATTTACATTATTGTCGCTGACTTGAGCTGTCAAATCCATATTTCAGTAAACATTTTCTAATCGCTTTTGAGATTTTAATATGGTCCTAGTAAGATGTGTTATTGTGAATTGTAATAACACCAAGAAGAGTAGCCACTCACTTGCTTTCGGATTTTAAAAAAGGTAGCCTAAAATGCTTTCAATTTTTCTTTATCAAAGAAGTTCATACTTCACTTGGCAACCACAGTTGCCACCATCAGTTTAGAGGTGCGCGAAATTGGCAACTGTGGTTGCCACAAGCAAGTGAGTGGGTAGCGACTGTGAATTTTACCAATTTCCAAGAGCGTGGTGGAAGCGAGACCAAAGAAATAAGTGTATAATTGCCGTAAGAAAAAAAAGTAATTCACCTAACCTGTAAAATTTTACTTAAAGTACGTAACGTAATCATTTGATACAAGTATTAAATTGAATATTGACGGTGAATTAGGTACTATGTTACAGTCCCGATGGATCCCTGTGGCAGCCAAAGCCAGATGACAGAATTTGTAGTGCACACTTTAGGTAGGTAGGTAGAAAAGCCGATGAAGAAGCCAGCCCCATTTATGTTCCAAAGTTATTTCCTCCTGTGCACAAATCGAAACGGATTGACGAAAATGCGGTAATGTCGAGGTTTCAACGTTATATGAAACGAAGGAGCACGAGAACAGTAGAAGCAGAAGCAGTCCATCCTAATAATTTTAATCACCAGGACGCTCATTTCTCACTGAAAACAACAACGTTAATGTTACTGACTACCATCGTCCAAAATTGTCTAATATAGTAGAATAACACAAGAGTTCATTTATTTTATTCACAATATTTACTTACTTCTCGCTTGACAGCTGTGACAATATTGTCTATAATGGCCACCTGTCACGTGGCGCTGTCGTCGCGCACGGTCCCATTATTGCTATTATTATCTTTATTAATTTTTCATCTTAGGCTAGGTTTTTACAATAACTATATAAAAAGTAAAATATAAAACTATACGTACAAAACATAAAATCATTATAAAAACCTAACCAAGGGTACCGCAGGCAGCGAGGCGGAGCCTAAGCTGCCGGTGGTCAGGGCGCCAGAGACAGGAACCTCCTGACTATCCGCGCAGTATCCCGGAGTACCGCCTTCTGTATCTGACCCTTGATCCAGCCATCTAGCGAGAGTCTCTTGAGGTGATGGTCGAGACTCTTCGCTATTAAACCGTTCGCCGAAACGACTATCGGGACGATGATCGTCGAATCAACATCCCATATGGCGGTTACCTCGTGAGTCAGGTCTAGGTACTTGCTGGCTTTGTCCTTCTCGGCTTTCACGAGGTTCTCATCATGGGGGATGGTGATGTGTGCTATTATTATTATTATTCCTTTGTCGTATAAAAATCCACGTGACATGTTTTAACGACCCCTAATGCGCCAGAACTACGGGCGATCATCTACACATTGCACGTAGAACAGATGGCCGCTGGGAAAGTTTCTTGATTGACAATTAGACCGTGAGCCCACTCCCAATACACCTTCGTCACATGGCAACATGATAAAATTCATGGCAGCAGGTCAAGAAAGTTGTGCTGACCAAGATTGGTCAGCACAACTTTTGGTTGGAAAGGGAGTATCCCAAGGGTGGTCCCATGGTAAGGAAACCAGGATCTGATGGTGGAATCCTGAAGAAATTGGGGGAAACTCTCGAAAAAATTGTCTTTCCGACTAACAGTGTGTTCCTTAATATTATTCCATATAAAGAATTTTAAAGCCTATTATTTTCCCTAATAATCAACGCATTTGCTCTCGGAAATCAGTTCATGTGGTAAATTGGAAAATAAATGTGAAAATGTTCTCGTGGCTTGGCGGAGTACTAAATTGAAGTCGGTAAAAACTTTGTTTTTAAAGTAAATATACGGTCGAATTGAGAAACCTCCTCCTTTTTTGAATTCGGTTAAAAAGGCCCATAGTTTGAAAATCCTTCAATTCCGGTCAAAATTTGTATACCGCAACCTGTGTACTCGAACCTTTTCCAGGTCACCAGTCCATCTTGTGGCCCTTTTATAGAGTTAGAGTTGAATGTTCGCCATCATTATTCAAATTAAGGTTATCACAATGAACGAGAATACTTGTGCAGATGTTTCTTGATTCGTTCACCACGCCACGTTCACGCCTATCGTATAAGATAGCTGAGTTAGGCACTTTGAATATAAAATAATCCATATTCTGACAATGTGGCGTCTAGGTTTTATTTACAAGCTTTTTTTAACCTGTTGTTTTTTTAGGGTTCAGTAGTCAACAAGGAACCCTTATAGTTTCGCCATGTCCGCCTGGGCGTCCGTCCGTCTGTTCGTCCGTCTTCGGCTTAGCTCAGTAACCATTACTACTAAAAATATTATGGGTTTCTTAGAACGACGTTTTACTAAAGCGACTGCCATCCAACCAACCACCCAGAGGGAAAACTAGTCCTTATTGCGATTAGACCGGTTTCTTTACGAAGTTTTCCTTCACCGAATAGCCACTGTTAAAATTAAATTATATTTCGTAGGTGAGGTTTCATACATGTTTTTGAAAAACCCCAAAAAAAACCAGGTACGAGGCGGGGTTTGAACCCACGACGGTCAGATTGAGAGCCACGTGCTTTACAGCTCGGCTACAGTGGGATAGGTCCAGATCGCAGGTATAAGACAAATATGCGGTCTGTGACTTTCTTAGGTACCGCCCATGGCCAAAGAATATTACGTTTCTCCCTGGCCAGGAAATAGGTCTCTTACGCGCGCCGCCTTGTGATAACCCTGCAGGTGCAATCTAATAGTAGGTACATTACGTACTTAGGGCGGTAAATTCGTGAATGCCCCAGATCGCAGGTGTTTATGGCCCGAACCGAAGGTAAGGGCCATAAATATGCGATCTGGGGCTTTACGAATTACCGCCCGTGGTGCGTACACAATTTTACGTCTTCTCCTGGGTGTGAAGTGAGATTTTCCGCTCCGCCCGTGGGCGGTAAATCACACTTTCCGCCCAGAGTGACGTAAAATAATTTTCCCCTTTGGCCAAACCATACATGGTTTTTAAAAAGTATCATATCATAGAATGAATACACACCGGCCTTCAGATACTAATTAAATAATTTCTACATGTTGAAATTTAAACGAAAAACATCATAATGAATGATGTTTTTCGACAATGGTCATGCAAAATAAATATTCACTCAACGTGTATTGAATAAACGAAAAATACTAATGCAAAATCTCCACTTGTGTAAATCCTCAAATATAATAATTGGGGGTATAAAAGGTAGATTTCTGATGTTTTCCGCAGTTGCTAAAACTCCTTTAAAGATGAACGGTCTACTGGTGTTACTGTCAATGGTAAGTAGACTACTATTAAGAGCCCACTGCTGGGCAAAGACCTCTCTCATTTACTTCCACATATCCCTGTCCTGGGCAGCCTCCCACCAGTCTTGGTGATAGACGTCAAGCTCGTCTCGCCATCAACTGCGTGGTCTACTGCGATGTGGGCCCTACAGAAACGAATACGGATTCGGTTCTGTAGGGCCCACTTGATAGTAATTGTAGCCTATAACGCTTCTGGCATGAGGCAGTGCCATTTAAGTTTGAATATACTATAGATTATATTAGATTATTAGCAATACAGAGAGGTAACGCCACGCAGACGGAACTGTCGGACGGGGTCTTTTTGCTATGACTGGGTTAAGTTAGGTTAGGTTGACATATTAAATGTCAAATTCAATACATTGTTTGTTTACATTTTTAACCCCCGACGCAAAGAGAGTGGTGTTATAAGTTTAACGTGTATGTGTATCTGTCTATCTCTCTGTGGTATCGTAGCTCTCAAACGGATGGATCGATTGGAATGCGTTTTTTTATTCGAAAGCTGATGTGATCCCGAGTGTTCTTAGCTATGTTTCATGAAAATCTGTTTAACCGTTTCTGAGATATTGGACTTTGAAATGATAATGTCGGGGGTTTTTCAACTTTTTTAAACTTATTTTCGTTTTCAACTGGTGCTTACTTTAGATACACACAGTCCGTACGTTCAGCGATCATTTTCAGAACTGCAAACACATGTTAATTATGAGGTCGCATGACATTTGACATTTTGGCATTTTGAGATTTAAATGATTGATTAATTTGACGACCTCCGTAGTCTAGTTGGTAGTGACCCTGCCTACGAAGCCGGAGGTCCCGGGTTCGAATCCCGGTAAGGGAATTTATTTGTGTGATGAGCATGAACATTTGTTCCTGAGTCATGGAGGCTTCCTATGTAATTAAGTATTTATTTATCTATATAAGTATGTATATCGTCGTCTAGTACCCATAGTACAAGCTTTGCTTAGTTTGGGACTAGGTCGATTTGTGTAAGATTGTCTGCAAATATTTATTATTATTATTATTATCTATAAAAAAATATTTTTGGTTGGCTGTAAATGTAAATTTCAAACTGGCCTAAATCGTATTATTATTTATTACTATTAACTTTATGTGTGATACCTATAAACTTTGTAATTACTTATATTAAGTCTTACTAACAATAATGATCCGCGTTGGTCTCTAAATAAAAATGAATTTGAATTAAATTAATTAGTTTCACAGAAAATGGAGATATTGTAGATTTTATCCAAACTGACTAAGTAATCTGTTTAAACGGTGATTTATGTATGCTGTCACCCTTTAAACAGATAACTTAAATTTGTTAATGTATATAGTCAAGTCTTCGTGTTTATTAGATATACAGGGTGTGGCCTGGAATAGACAGGAGCAAAAATTAAACGGTAGAGTATTGAGATTGTGAGCAATTATTTCGGGGTGTTTATTCTTTTTTCTTTAAAGTAAGTTCACGTGTATTTTTTACTCCTCTGAAGTACACAAGTAGTTTTATTTTATTTAAAAAACACTAAAAAGTAACAAAACAATTTAAAAAATCACAAAAATATTTTTTTTTAAGAAAAACTATTAGGTCTCATTACATGATGTTACCCAAAATCTGCATATAATTATAACCTGCCCGCACGCGTATTGCAAAGAACCCGCGGGATAAAATATAACCTATAACCATCCAGAAAGATCCGTCTACACGCAGAGGTGAAAGAATTTTTGATGCGTCGATAAAAGAGCAATAATTCTAATATTTTTTTAAAGAAATATCCACGTAAAAACAAGTAAGTTGAGAGATAGGTACTTGTTTTTACGTGGGGATTTCTTTAAAAATGTGTCGTCCGTTTTACGCAGAAATTGTATTTCCCAAACTGATTAAATTAAACATAAAAATATTTATAAAAAAATGGTTGTCTGTAAAGTCAGTTTACCGACGATAATTTTACGTCATAACGTCATAAGATAACATTGACGAAAAATTGCATACTTTTATAAATTGAATTCAATTATTATTGTTTTGTTGTACGTCTCAAAAAACCATAAAAACGACACCAATATTGATATTTAGAAATTTCAACCCCAACGCACCCCAGCAGCCCTAGCAGCATTTTCGTTGGCATTTCGTTGGGCCAACTCGGTGATCAATGGCCCAACGTGGGGCCAACTTAAAATGCTACTAGGGAGGGGAGATGGTATTTCACGTCTGCCACGTTGGATTTTAAAATCGTTATTTTTCTCCAATCAGCGACCCGAAAAACCATAGAAACGATACCCATGATGATGTTCAGACTGTCACCCCATTTCCCCCTTTTAGGGGTTGTATTCCCAAAACTTACTCATTTATCGTTAGGAATACTCCTGTGAAGTTTCCAATAAAATAGTCCATCTAATCTTGTTTCCCCACACAAACTCTGGACTCCCATTTTACCCCTTTAGAGGGTGAATTTTGAAAAATCCTTTCTTAGTGCAACCCTAGACCTTATAAGGAATCTACGTGACCAATTTGGAATCTCTAGAACCAGCGGTTTGGGCTGTGCGTTGATAGTTCGGAACAGGACAATGACATCACACTTTTACGTGCATGCAGCCATCGTTCATCGATTTATAAGACATTATCACGTCAAAAAAATAGCAAAGATCTAGTTTTACGCCCGTGGGTGACGAAAAATTCAAAAACGTTTTTCGCTCACCTACGTAAAATATGCCAAAAGTGAGTTAGGTACTTGTTTACTAATTGGGCAGCTGAGTAACTATCCCCGGGGGGCGTCGTGGTGGAATGCTCGCGATCCCACTGCGTCCCCATTAACGGCAGGTATGGAAACGCCGGAGTGGTTTTAGTGGGTAGACTCCCTCCCCCTTCTGTTTAAATACAGTTGGCTGGAGGGCAAGAGTCCCACATACCCCCCCATTATAGCTTCCCCGGCTGGGGGCATGCGTAAGGGCATTTCCACTCCGTCAAAAAAAAAAAAGCTGAGTAACTCTCCAGGCGGATGATGAGAATGATCGTGTCGCGAGGGATTCTAATGTAGAATCTTGAGCGTAACGAGGTAATTGAGTTTTACGCCCAAGACGAAAATAAGTTTACTACCTAGTGAAGAACGTATTTCCGTTATGGGATAATAGCGGACGTTGATTGCAACTAAGTAAACCACATGCATTATATGCATTAGTGAACTATTTTCGAGATACTTCTCTCTTAATTTTTTCCTTGAAAATGTGAGCTTGACCACTACATCTCCCCTTATAACCCCTCAACAGGAATACGTTAATCCATACTAATATTATAAATGTGAAAGTGTGTCTGTCTATCTGTCTGTTACCTCTTCACGCTTAAACCGCTGAACCGATTGAGATGAAATTTGGTATGAACATAGTTTGAATCCCGGGGAGTTAGTTAGTTAGTTAGTTGTACTGGGCTCTTTTCCGCAAGTCGACATCCAGTGTGCCTATTTTGCGTGAAATGGTGGGGTAGCGCTACTCTAACCACCCCAGCTCCTCTAGAAAGTTGGTGAGCTGACTGCGTCCCGTAGTGTATCTGGAGACCCTAGGGTACTTTTTCCTGTATACTTCTACCTGCTTGCAGTCCAGTAGAATATGTTTGGTTGTTTCCTCCGCCTCCATGCAGGCTCTGCACATGGGGCTGTCTGTGATACCCATGTTGTGCAGGTGTCTGTTCAGGGTGTTATGTCCTGTTATTATTCCTACTATCTTGCGTAGTTGGTTTCTGTGTGTCCTCAGTAGTGCGGTTGTGAGTTTGTTGTCGCGTTTTGACAGAATCTCTTTGGTCTGTCTGCATGGTGTGTGTGAGGATAGTTTTTATCCCGGGACCACCCTCGGAGGGGGTGAAATTGGGGATGAAAGTTTGTATGGTGCTACGATATAAGCGAGTTCCACGCGGACGGAGTCGTTAAACTGTCCTAACGCGCGTACTAAACGTTACGTGATTAGTGATTGTATGGCCAGGCATCGTATTTAAACTGCGAGCGAAATCCATTGAAGTACATCCTACTAATATTATAAATGCGAAAGTTTAGATGTTTGGATGTTTGTTACTCAATCACGCTTAAACGGCTGAACCGATTTGAATGAAATTTTGCACGAAGATAGTTTATAGCCTGGATTAAAATATAGGATAGTTTCTATCCCGGGTCCACCCGGACGAAGTCGCGGGCGGAAGCTAGTATTAACTAACTGGTTGTCATACGTCATTTTCAATGGATTTCGCTCGCAGTTTACGATGCCAGCGGGCGTAGCATGGTTACCATTTTATCACTTATCGTTGTGGTAAAGACGCCCATCACGCTCTGACAAGTATGCGAGTGCGAGAGTGACGGATGCCTTATCCACAACGATAAGTGATAAAATGGCAACCGTGCTACGCCCGCTGGTGATTACCCTTCAGACCCCGTATCATGGTCGGCCTTATCACGCGATAAGTGACAAGATAGAGCGTCCGTCTCGTTCTATTGAACGGTGTCAGCCAGTGACAGACGCTCTATCTTGTCACTTATCGTGTGATAAGGCCGTCCATGCTACGGGGTCAGACCCCGTAGCATGGACGGCCAGAGAACACGGTTATGCGTTTTATGCCAGTATAAATATGTTGTATAACTAAATTTATATGTAAGAACGTAATCAATTATGCAAGTCGATTTTCTCATTTCCACTTACTGAAATTCGTTTTCTGGGTGAGGACCAAATTCTTGGCCTAGTTAATTGGTAGTTAAGTTCCGTTGTGACCCGAAAATTATTCATACAATTCTATGGTTAATTTTCGTCTCACAACGGAACTCTTTAACTATTAACCACGCTTGGCCAAGAATTTGGTCCTCACCCTTCTATGTCTGGCAGGAGACATTTCCCTACTCGTGCCCTTAAATATGGTTATGATTTACAGTTGGCCGTGGCCTCTTGCTCCCCGACATTTGGAGCTCTCGGCGGCCTCCCTAAAGGTGGTGAAGGTCTCGGAGGAGGTAAGATTTCACTCCCAACTGTGACGTCTCATCTTTGGGTCTCTCAGGGTATCCTACTAATATTATAAATGCGAAAGTTTGGATGTTCAGATGTTTGGATGTTTAGATGTTTGTTACTCAATCAAGCTTAAACGGCTCAACCGATTTGGATGAAATTTTGCACGAAGACAGTTAATAGCCTGAATTAACATATAGGATAGTTTTTATCCCGGGTCTACGCAGACGAATTCGCGGGCGGAAGCTAGTACTCGTGTAAATAAAACAACCATTGAATGCTATTAGCTCAGGCCCACGGACGTGACCTCGCTCACCGACAGCTAGCCGGCGACTGCCCCGAGCTGTCGGTTCGCCTCTCTGGTAGCAATACACCACACCCACGATAGGTTTAGTTTATGGACAAGACTATTATTGAGTAACTAGCTTCTGCCCGCGACTTCGTCCGTGTGGAACTCGTTTAATATCGTCGATTTAGCCCCCTTAGACGATGATTCCCGGACTAAAAGTTATTATATGCATATTCGTATGTTAATCCAGGTTATACACTATATGCAACGTGTGTACTGTAACATAGTGTACACGTTTAGCTGTTTTTGCGTGATTGCGGTTCAAACTTTTCCAAGCACAAGCATAATATATTAGTAGGATTTGCACAAATTCCAGGGACACGACTCAATTGAAAGACTCTAGCAGGTTTGCCAAAGTTTTTTTGGAAAAATTTCACCACCCAAACAAACTTTGGCAACCGTTGTGTTTGGTAATGCAATCTTCGGAATAATTTAAATAGGCGCCAGAACCGAACACTATTTACTACCAAATACTTAACATATTATTTAAGTAACTACAATTTGTAAAGCGTTTTTGTATGCTCCTTCAAAAATCATACTTGGTTACTTGCTTGAAAACTGACGACACAAGTCCTTTGCCTTATTATATTTGGCGTAAAATATGTTTTTCCAAGTGAAACATTTGACTACATGAAAGGTCAAAGTACCAGTTGGTAAACGAGTCATTGTTTAAACTTCCAATTGCCAAACATAAGGTTTGTTTTATAATTATAATAATAATATGTCAAGTTTAATGCCAAGTAATAATTTGGCAAATGAAATTTTGCGAAAAAATGTTTGTGAAGTGAAACTATGTTATTTTTTTTTGGCAAAACATAGGTAACCCTTAATTCACGATTTTCGCTACGGTGGTATATATAACGAATTGTGTACAATTTACAATGGGTCGTGGACATGAGCGGCTCACTTCGCGGCGCGTTGCATGCGATAGAAAGGGATGCTCACGTTTAGGCTCGTTCGGTATACCTAGAGGTCGGTTTATATCTACAGACATTGAGCGTGCCAGACACGTGCCCTGGCAGACAAAATAATAATCTTTTATACAGTGTCTATTTATATCTGGCCGCGCAGACACCAACCCCCCTCCCGACCCCGGAACGTGTCTGCCACGCGTCTGGCACGCTCAATATCTGTAGATAATATAAACCAATCTTAAACAGGAGATTCGCAAACAAATAATCTTCTATACATACTAATTTTATTTACTATGTGTCGTGGGTCTGGAGCATTTAACTTTGAGAGATTTAACTAAGACAACAACATAACCTTGTCACATGGACTGGTAAAATTTGCCTTCATACGTCCTGTGTTGATCAGTTAATGTATCCAATCGGTTAAAGTCTCGCAAAGTATCCCAGACCCAACTATCACATGCAAGTTATGCTACTTTTGGATACTTCTTGAAATGCAACAAAGAACTGTAGTTAAGTTTAATATAATTTACAATGCACTTACTCAGAAAGTGTGTCATTACATGGATCATCATAAATATAGGAAGTCAGCCCGCAGTAATAAAATTCAGCCTAAAATTCCCGCACATGTGCGGGAATGTAATTGCATGACAATTAAAATTCCACCATAATATATATTATTTTATTTCCTCGCATGATGTAAGATACTCGTGTCGGTTAAAAACTACTTAATTACCTATAATTTCCGCAATTGCATCACAAATAACTATAATACCAGCAGGGGGCGGTGGAGTTGGTGGTCCCTTCAACGTGCCAGCGGCTGTTGGTGGTGGAGCCTTCGGTGGAGGCCCAGGAGCTATAGTCCAAAGAGTCCTTGGAGGTGGTGTTCCAGGTGGTTACCTATCACTTACATAAAAAATCATCATCATCAGCCGAAAGGAGTCGACTGCTGGAAGCTCCCCCGAACAGTTCCACGATGACTAGTCTAGAGCTAACCACGTCCAGCGGACTCCTGCGACCTTCAGCAGGTCATCAGTGCACCTTGCGGGAATAGAAAATGGTATCCTCTTATTCTATCGACAGACTATCGGATGTATATCGCTGAATTTTCATGTTACGATGAATATATTCAGATCAACTTCTTAGGGACAGCTAACTTGTCATTATGCAGAACCCATTAGCTTCAGTTAAGTTTGTTTTATAACACTCTTCAAAAGTGAGGTGTTTCTGAAAAAAATGTATTCTATGAAATAAAAAAATCTTCTGGGCACAAGCCTCCTCTTATAGATGAAAGGGAATGTGCAATAGTTCCCACGCCGACCCGGTGCGGGTTGGGGTCTTATCCGTGAGAGCAGGCCTGTGCCTAGCAGTGAAACGTATATACGTAGCCATAAGCAGCCTATATAGGCAGCTTATATTGTTGTGTGTTATTGATTAATTTGAGAAACGTACATTCAATTAAACGTTTGTCGGTAAAATAAAGGTATTACCACAATCGTCATCATCATATCAGCCGAAAGACGTCCAATGCTGGACATAGGCCTCCCCTAAAGGGTTCCATAATGACCGGTCCTTTTCGCCCCAACGGCCATCGGTTCTACGTGCAATGTGCCCCGCCCACTGCCACTTAAGTTTAGCGATTCGGAGGGCTAATAACCACAATTATTGTTGTAATTTCTTTCCAATAAGCTAATTCGAAAACTAAACGCTAAATCGAAACATCGATTTGATCCACAGGCGCGGCTGCAGGTTCTGGTCACGGAGGTGCCGGAGGATATGGTGGCCTTCCAGGAGGTTAGTTATCACTTATATCATCACGCCTGTTTCTGGCAGGGGTAGGCAGCGATTATGGAGTTCCATTTGCTGATCCAGAGTAACTTTTGCTACTTACTTTTTAACAGAGTTTTTCCAAAACAGCCAGTGAGCATCCTAAACAATTATCTTTTTGACCTTATTTCTAAGAAAACAGATCCTAGGACTACCTAGAATGTTTATATCTTTATGATGCTGACTTTACAACTTTATTTATGTCAGTACACAAAGTAGAGATACAGCTGTAATATTTACCATTATTTTGTGACCAAAATGTTGAAAAAACATAAAATAATAGCTATTGAAACGATTTTACTTCAGTTTATACTAATTTCAAACAATAATTACAATTTGAAGTAATGTGAAACGGAATGTGTTTTAATCCAACAATCAGTGTCTGATGACGTCACTCCTGTCAAAAGTCAAAACTAGGCAACTCTATGACATCTAGGGACGAACCACGGACAAACAAATATGGCGAGTGACACACATGCGTGACGTCCCAGGAGGGATTCCCTTGTTTGGCATAATAACGTTTTGTCTAATTTCAGTTTGTCTAACAACTTTTAGTATAATGCATTGTTTGTCTAAAGTCAATTTAATTTTTCATAATAATTGTTTGTTAGAAATACGTTTACCCTAAACGACGATTTTCATAACTCTTGTTTTGCCGAATATTATTTTATCTAAAAATCAATTTGTCGATTCCCTTTTTAACTAATCATCACATTGCCGAAAAAGTTTTTACTTAGATTTTTGTCTAATACTGAATCATTATAATATTTACTTGTTAAAAAGTACTAATTGTACGAAAGACACATTGTTTATGTTGTTATACTTGCTAACTTTTTTCCTAATCGTTCCAGCTACGGTGAGCGAAACTAAGGCAGGTTAGTGTAGGTACGACGACGAGCGAAGCAAGGAGGAGTGTTAGGTAGAACTGCAACCCAGAAACGATTATTTTTAAGAATTTACTAAAGCTTTTATTCAAAACCTCCATTATTAGTTTCTGGCGACAGCGGAGACGATGAAGGGCGTGGAGTGATAAGACAAAATGAAATTAGGCAAAATAAAATTAGGTGAAGTGAGTATTAGGATAATGATTTTCGCACAAATGGAAATTAGGCAAAACGAGCTATTAGGCGAAACAAGATTAGTCTTAACAAAATTAGGCAAAACGTTGGAATCTTTCCATCGCTCTGCCAAATTATCGAAATTTGGAATTTCGTTAGCGGACGTTTCTGCTTAATAAACATTTAATGTTAAAAATGGGGTAGCGCATTGTTACTAACGATTCTCAATGTAACTTGAGACGTTGGTGCCGTTTCAGAAGTTGTAATAACGCGGTAGATGTCGCTACGAGCCTCCCTAAGGTGTAAATACAATAGTGGAAGGGATTGAAAGATTCGTCGCCATTAGCGGACCCACGGTAGCTCAATTGGCAGAGCGATGGACGGATTCCATATGTTGTGGGTTCAAATCCCGCTCGTGGCGAATAATTCTTAAATTTTCCACTATTATCGAAATTTGGAATTTCGTTAGCGGACGTTTCTGCTTAATAAACATTCAATTTTAGCGTCAAGTTTTCGTTTTTTAAAGCATACTTGAGTAAAGAGCCTGCTTGATATTTTAAACCAAGAGCATATCTAGTGGTGGACCATCCTTTGTTTGCAAACGTCTCAAAGTTTTTTTTCCACTTTCTCCATTCTGATACCACTGTAAGTTTCGTTAGCGCTGTATCAATCAACACTAGTTTTCCAAGTTTTTTTTTTTTTTTTTTTTATGTTCGGTGATTTGTGAACGTTCACATTCTTTGTTACAACCCTTAATCCACTCGTAAGCATTAGAGTTTCTGGCAGTAAACTCCCCGATCATAAAATTATGCAATTTTCTTTAATTTTAGTAATTTCTCAATTTTTTTTTCTAACGTTTGATTCGAGCTACCAGGCATGGTTTCAGCACTATTTGGTTGTTCCACTATTTCATCCAGGTAAAAATCATGAAACTGCAAGTTTTGTTCTTCATCCAAATACCCTATATCTTTGATATTTCGTCGGTAAATTTTCCTTGTCTAATCTTTGTCACTGATTTTTTTATTAGCATACTTGTGAGTTTTCGTAATTACTCCATGCAGGTTTGCAGGTCAGTAATCGGATGCGATTCAAAAAATCTGACCGCTGGGAGGAGCTATGGAGCTTATACATATTGTTGCCGACGCGTGGTATAGCGGGGGCGCGGCGGGCGCGGGGAACGGGGTAGATGTCGCCACAACTCGCACCGTACGCACGTCTTATGGCCTTCCGCTCTCAATTTTGCTTAATTTTGTATTCTAAAATTCAAGTATTGTTTTTTGTGTTATTTTTGGTATAATTAAACGTACTTAAAGTGATCAGCCTAACTTTTATTTGGGCGAAAGCTCAGATAAGCTACACATATGATGTTTGATTTTCCATCTACAATAATGTGCAATAGTTCCCACGCCGACCCGGTGCGGGTTGGGGTCTCATCCGTGGGAGCAGGCCTGTGCCTTGCAGTGAAACGTGTATAGGCTGCTTATGTAGTTGTGTGTTATTGATTAATTTGAGAAACTTACATTCATTTAAACGTTTGTCGGTAAAATAAGCTATAACCACAATCCTCGTCATCATATCAGCCGAAAGACGTCCACTGCTGGACACGGGCCTCCCCCAAAGGGTTCCACAATGACCGGTCCTTTTCGCCCCAACGGCCGATCGGTTCTACGTGCAATGTGCCCCGCCCATTGCCACTTTAGCGATTCGGAGGGCTAATAACCACAATTATTGTTGTAATTTATTTCCATTAAGCTAATTCGAAAACTAAACGCTAAACAAAACATCGATTTGATCCACAGGCACCGCTGCAGGTTCTGGTCTCCGAGGTGCTGGAGGTCATGGTAGCCATCCAGGAGGTTAGTTATCACTTATATCATCACGCCAGTTCGAGCGAGTTCCAATTGCTGATCCCATGAACCTAGAATACTCTGGACAGACTGTACGTGTTGCCACAGCGAGGGACGGAAAGGCTCCTATGCAGCTAAATTAAGAACTGGTCTTAAAAAGGCTGATGACTTGCCATAAACAACCTACTCAATTTGGACGGGTAATGGTTTATGTGCCACAATTTCATGCTAAATCAGTTGTGGCAAATAAAAAAGTGGAACTGTGATAAGGACAATGAATGACATTTCCCTTTCTGTCATACTTATCGAGATTTATATGCTACCAGCTCGCTCGCACGTGGTATTATTATTACCATAACCTGCCCAGAGTATTCTAGGTTCATGGCTGATCCAGTAATTTTTGCTACCTACTTTTTAACAGAGTTCTTTCTAAACAGCTAGTTAGCATTCTAAACACGTATCTTTTTGACCATATTTCTAAGCAAAAAGATCCCAGGACTACCTAGAATGTTTACATGTTTATGATGCTGGTTGTACAACTATATTTATGTCACTCCTGTCAAAAGTCAAAATTAGGCCACCGTATGACATCTAGGGACGAACCACGGACAAACAAATATGGCGAGTGACACATGAGTGACGTCACACGTTTAGGCGCGAAAGTTTAAATTGTCAGCTTGTAACAGGAATTTTTGAGTATAAATTATAGTATTAAATTTTTTTTATGCTTTCGTGGCCTATTCTACGCGCGATTCTTTCAAATGAAAGCAAAATTGAAAATATTGCATCTTATCTATAGACAAAAATAACTCTTGGGGTGGGTTGCACCAAACTGTCGGTAATCATAAGCGGTGTTCGTTTAAATCTGAATGTGTGGAATGTTTGTGGAATATTTAACGTTGATCGGCCTGTTAATCGTACGTTAGTGCAACCCAGCCTTAGTCTCGTATGGAATATACGTAGTGGCTAGCCTGGTACATCTTTAGTCATTAGGATTTTATACACTATTTTCAAAAGATTTTTTCAAACGAGAAATGTAAAAAAATAGACCCAGCAACTGGTTTTTTTTCTATGGCAGAAATTTTAGGCAATCATGTACCTATCGATTAAATCAGATAAATAATGATATAGTCAAGAATCATATTTATCTGTAAATCAGACCTTTTGTTTCTTAAGATAGTCAGAACGGCGTTTCAAAAGCTCGCAATAATTTCCAATGCACCCCCTTAAAGCTACAATTGGTACTATCGACAATACAGCTAACTGACCATCGGTGCACTTTAAGTGCATTGTAATAAGGTTCTATATAAACACAGGATGGTCAGTTAACAGTGTTGTCGTTTGTACCAGTAGCATGGGTATTCATTTCATGTGTTACAAATTGAAAATTCAGGCGTGGGTTTATATGTTTGTGTAATATTTAACAATTTCTGCCTTGTACCTATATTTAATGACGTTAGTTTAATTAAGTTTCTAAATATTTATTTCCTTGTATAATTATCCCATAAATATTAACAACTCGTATTGGATTCATTTAAGAAATATATAACCGGCTTTATAATTTGCCACCTGATTATCTGCTGTAAGTACATACTATTATGCTATTAATACTAGGGGTAAACTGTTTAATTGTATAACTTGGTAACTGAATATCATAAAAAAATATACACACCTACATTGTTTAAAAGTATCAGTAACCAGCAATAACTTTATTTTGTTCTATTCGTGGTATTTTGTACATAGTAAGTATCTCCTTTGGCCATAATAATTACACTTTGGGTATACAGGGTGTTACATAATTGATGATACAAAATAGCAAAATGTGAATCTATCCCTGATTCTGAACAACTTTTACTATGGAACCAACTATGTGTTATGCCAAAAAACTCCAACTATTTCACGTAACGAAACAATATTTAAAAATAAATTAAAGAATTTTTTTTAAAAATATTATGAAATAAAAGTCAAACTTATAATTATAGTATGAATATGTATGTAATGCAAAAATGTTATTAATGTTGTTATCTTACGCATGCTAGTATTAAGTTTTGTGTGCTCTTACAGGGCGCCATGGTCTGACCTGAATACTGAATGTAACACCTTAATAACAATGTACATGGCTTTACAAAATAATAAATAAATAAATACATAAATTTGCTCAGTTTAGACTGACAAAAATGTATGAACAGGTTTTTTTTTGCATAACACGAAGTTGGTCCCATAGTAAAAGTTGTTCAGAATCATGAATAGATTCACATTTTGCTATTTTGTATCACCAATTATGTAACAGCCTGTATACTTAATATATAACAATGAGAATACCCTTGATGTTTTATTGAATCTAGGTATTATTATTGTTACAGGTGCCCTCGGTGGACTCGCCGGTGGCATTCTCGGAGGTGCGTACTTACACACTACGCTTGTTTCATTTTTGCACGAATAATATTCATAATTATCCTTTTATTCTTCATCCAGAATTCCCTTTATATATAATTACGTGTTTTTAAATTCTAATTCCATCAGGTCAGAGGCCAGGAGGCAGAACCGACCGTGGCTACAAACAGGCAGGAGTTTACCCAGTCGGGGTAAGTTGAAGGGGGCAGTTGTGCCAGGGGTTCACAATGTACGGCCACGGCCGCGTGTACGGCCAACCACGGCGATCGGCGCGGAGCAATCTAGAGAGAAATATAAATTGAATAAGATAATATTAGTAGCTAACTCATTAGTATCCTTAAACATACTATCCACTCCAGACTAACATTATAAATGACAAAATAACTCTGTCTATCTGTCTGTGTGACCATCTCTGTGACTGTATGTTACCGTTTCACGCTTAAACGGCTGAACTGATTTAAATATTTGTTATAGAGATAGTTTGAGACGCTAGGAAGGTTTTTTTTTTTGTTTTTATAGTGGAAATCATGCCTTAATGGGGTTTACATGTTGCGGAACTTTTTATGGAAGTGCTAATATTGATGCTTCACTTGTGGGGTATCTAATAGAATATTTTCTATTATTTGCATTCAGGCGTTTAGCTGAAAAGATGTTCAAGGGGATTTTAATAAGTATACGCGGGTGAAGCTGCGTCCAAAATTGTCTGCCTGTAAATTAGTTCAAAAGTTCAAAATTCTTTATTGTACATAGAAAACCAACATATACAGGGATACTAAATTCTAACAAAGACTTAATTAACATTACAGAGTAGTAGACTAAAATACATGCGTGCTGTGTGTGTGTGTGTGTGTGTGTGTGTGTGTGTGCGCGTGCGTGTGTGTGTGTGCGTGCGTGTGTGTGTGCGTGTGTGTGTGCGTGTGTGTGTGTGCGTGCGTGCGCGTGTGTGCGCGTGTGTGCGCGTGTGAGTGTGAGTGTTTGTGCGCGCGTGTGTGTGTGTGTGTGTGTGTATGTGTTTATTTAACCACTTTCAATTAAAAGAGAATTAAGCTTTTTGGAAATTTACGTTGTCAAGTTAGCAATTTTTTTTCGATGTCTTTATAGTGTCCGACTCCCAAAAGCGCAAGCAAACACCCAAAGGCCTCCACCCTCTTGACTTCCACTCGTCCCGGATTTGAGCAATCTTTGGCCAATCCTTACAAAATCCTTCCATAGGTGACGTGACCGATCAACCCCCGTGCGATAACTTGTGAGAAGGTTAAGAATGTTATATTATATCTTGAGGCCCCGTGGACGTCAGCTGCGGCTCCGTCGGTGGGTTGACCAGCACCAGCCACCCAAACAAGTAAAACCAAAAAAAAATGCAATTTACCCCCATTCATTTTATCGTCAAATGATAGTTAATCCAATATTATGACGAAAAAATCGTCAACTCACTGTAAAGTGGCGGAATACCCGTCAGCTGGTCACACGAACACACTTTTCAGAAATTATCGCCCGGGAGTAAGTGACCGACTAAAAACTGCTCGCGGGTTACCATTACCAGATCGTCACGCCATCTTCATCTCGGCCAGCACGGCTAGCAGGCGACGGCGCGCGAGCTCTCTCGATTTTTCTCGCACTATCCATCTCTTTCTTATTAGAAGACTTAGAACAAGAGATAGTACGATAAAAATCGAGAGTATGTCGCGGCTGTCGCATGCTAGACGTACTGCCACGTCGTCGCCGCCCATCGTTTGGCACCCACTCCATGGCTATTTTGGCCCACCTCTGTTAAATAATACTTCTTTCATTATTATTTTTTTATGTTTTCAGGGCGGCGGCCTTTTCCAAGCTTTGGGTAAGTTGTCTAAAATATTGAAAAATAGCTTACTGAGTTATATAATTTTTTTTTTAACTTAATGAAAATTTTGTCACTAATATTTCTGTCACATATATAAAAGATAGTTCAAGTGATTTAACTTATTAAGGTGGTTCGCTTTCCATACAAAACTTTATTTGACATTCGCAGGCTAACAGCGTGATATTTTGAGAAATTTATGAAACAAACTTTCATGAATTGCCTTTCCATTTGCGCGAAATTCTCCCTTACCTAGAATAAATTAATTATTAACTAGGTACAATAATTTGAGAAATGCGTTTGGGACGTGATACTTTGGAAAAACTATTTTTCTCAAATTATTCTAGTTGTATACACGTTTACTCTATAAAAGGGAGAATTTGGCGCAAATGGAAAGCCAATTTATGAAAGTTTGTTAAGTACATACGTTTCTTAAAATATCTCAATTTAGCCTGCGAATGGCAAATAACGTATTGTATGGAAAACGAACCACCTTAAGAGCGTTTTATTATGATATCGTCATATTAAGTAGTATTAAAAAAGAGTGTACAATGTATATTATTGCCAAATAATGTAAACCCCGTCTTTTGGTTTGAAATGCTGACCGAAATTTTCTTGGGATTTTAGATCAATTGAGCCGAAAATACCTTGTCGCTATTTTTCAGGATTCCTTGCTCAAGGTCTCACTGACAAAGTTGGCAACGCTGGAAGCATCTTGGACGATGTCGTTCAACTAAGTAAGTAAAAAAAGGATTACATCCTTTAGGGAAGCAAAAGAACAGAAACTGTTATATTCTAATCTAAAAGAATTATTTTCTAGGGGATTTTTGTACGAACCGATTGGTTTCCAAAAAAATATCTTGACCGGTATCAGCTTTCACGTAATTTGATATTTGAATCGATGGCCGCCGTGTAGCTTACATTGTTGGTATTGTATTGACCCTGCCTACGAATCTGACTCTCGTGTTGTCTAATATTAATTAAGGGCATTACTTTACTGCTTAGACTGTCCCTTTGCGACCTTTTTTCTTTTCATTTTTTTTTTACATTTAGGTTTATCTAATTTTTTATGTAACTTTATTGTAATTAATGATTTGTGTTTTTTACCGCAATAAATTTTTTTCGTTCTTCCTTTCATACATTTTTGTGATAGCACGAGAAGTTCCTGTGTTTTGGCTGTTTTGTCTATTAAAGTTTGAATATCGTCGTCTAACACGAGTACGTGTAAGGTCGTCGATCCTTAATTATCGTCCATAGTTGTATCTTTTTATAGGTATGATTTTCAAACTCAAAACTCAAACTCAAAATAATCTTTTTTTTTCAAGTAGGGCCTACAAGCACTTTCAAAAATCGTCAGATAGAAACATAATCTTCAACTTATTTCTTAGAGCAATTTATTAAACATAATAAATAAAAACTATATGAAATAAAAATTATAGGCATCACATAGTTCTCAGTTATGTTTCGTGGAAGTTTGTTATAAAACCTTACACAATTACCCATGAATTATTTTTTATTTTTTGGAGCCGATTGGTGGGCACCGCGAGCTTATGCTTATTTCTAGTAATAATATTATGTAATGTATGTCACAGTTTTTTCTAAAATGTACAATGTTATTATGTACATACACAATATTGTCATAGATGTATTGCCAGTGTAATGTCATTATATTAATATCTTTAAATTGATCTCTAAGTGAGTCTGTGGTTCTATTTATATATTTAGGTATCGCCCGAATAGCCCATTTCTGCAAAACAAGAATTGTATGAATCTCCGAAGCACTGCCCCACAATAAAATGCCATATGACATAATGCTATGGAAGTAGCTAAAATACCTATACTAATCAAGTCTGTTCATTGACGGATCATGCTCAATGCTGCAGAACTTAGTCTATTCGAGATAGAGCTGGGTCGTTTCGACTTTTCGGTGAAACGAAACGTAACCGTTTTTTTTAAATCACAAAACTGTTTTGAAAACTGTTTCAAAAATAATTTGTTTCTCCGTGCATTGCCGCCGTCGCCGGTCGCCAAACGAAGTGAATTAAAACGGTTCGAGTTGCGTTTTCACGTTTTGCATTGCAACCGTTGCGTGCGACTGTCGCCTTCTACTCGTCATTGTTTTTATAAAACCGGTTTGTGGTTCTAGCTACAAACTGTTTTTCCGTTTCTGTACGAGAAACTGTTTTTGAAAACGCTTACGGGAAAAAACGCCCAGCTCTAATTCGAGAGATAAGCAATAGTGCCCCCATTGAAGCTTGGAATCTAACGTTATACCCAGAAAAACGGTACTATCAACCAACTCCCATTCCTCATCTTTCACAAATACTTTATTTATGTTTGATATTATACTTTTTTACAGGAATCCCAGCCGTACTCGACGATGGTTTTAATGCTGTCATCAGCGGTAAGTAACTCGATTTTATTATAACTAACAGTTCTAAGACAAGTACTCTAAATATATTCGAAAATGATACAAATACCAGCTATATTTTTGGAACATTAACCAAAAAAAAAATGAAAATGGTAACCAATTTAAATATAAAAAAATGTCTGATGGTCGACTTCGCCGACAAAATAAGTGAGATCTAAATGGGTGTCAATTTCTGTAGATAATACTTAACAGTCGATTTTTTTTTACACAAAACTAATAAATTAGGATAAATTGGAGCTTCTATGACTTGGTCGCCTTGGCTTGTCATGCTACCGCGTGTTCTAGTTATAATAATTATTCAGCAAGCATAAGCATAAGAATTTATGTTAGAATCTAAAACGGTTTTTTTCTGAATGTATGAATTTATATAAAGAAAATTTTAGCTGACTATCATTGAAGATGTCTATTAAAAACTATTGAAAACAGAAGGGGAAATATGTTGCTGATACGACATGACAATTACATAAAAGTTATAATAATTGAAGGAATGAAAGAAGGAATGAGAAACAGGGGAAGACGAAGACGTTTATGGACGAAGCTAAAGAGAAAGTTAATGTGATGTCGTATCAAAAGCAACAACAACAAATAACAAACAAACAAAAAAAACACCAAACAACAACAACAACAACAAACAAACAATGAAACAGTGGCAGATAGAAGAACAGATTACTCCACCTACAAGAGCCCGGCTCTTAAGTTTACGATGACGATGATGATTAATGTATTATATTACAGTGGGACGCGGTCTTGGAGGCATCGTCAACGCTCTTATACCAGGACGTGAGTAAAATACTTTTCAACCGGTTTTTTAAATTTTTACGCGTGAATTACAGAAGATAATGTACTCCTAGTAGCATATCGTTCAGACTAACCCCCTTATTCATAAAACTTAAAATGCCTCTGCTAAATAAAATGTGCTCTGTCCCTTTCTTACGAACGCAAATGTCAAAGTGACAGATAAGGACAAACGAATTTTAACGCCATTTTAGTTAAAACAGGCTTGTAGTACGTTTATGAATACGGCCATTAGTGTACTACCATACAGTCGTATATACCTATATTTAATCATTATTTTCTTTTTCAGTTGGATCCCTTTTGGGAAACTGTAAGTATTTTCCCAAGTTTGCATTTACGTAAGTATTTATCTTTTCAATGTCAGCGTCAATGATGTAAGTAATATAAAAAAGAGATTGATATGTTATAATCGCTCCAAAAGTGGCCCACTCAAACTAAGTCAATTGCATCAACATATTCCCTTAATGAAATAACATAACTTGTTAAGGACTTTAATCTATGTAAAGTGTATATTTTGTATATGTGTATGTTTATTTCACTGTGTATTTGATAGAAGTTTATCTTGGATTAAATTTTCATCCCTATTTTTGTTTACTGACATTTTTAAATTTGAAAACTTACTTATCCTGTTGTCTCAAAGACCCAATATGAATCTTTGCCTCCGACATGAGAGAGGCAAATCCTGTTGTCTCAATGACCCAATATGAATCTTTGCCTCCGACATGAGAGAGGCAAATCCTGTTGTCTCAATGACCCAATATGAATCTTTGCCTCCGACATGAGAGAGGCAAATCCTCTTGTCTCAATAAGCCAATATGAATCTTTGCCTCCGACATGAGAGAGGCAAATCCTGTTGTCTCAATGACCCAATATGAATCTTTGCCTCCGACATGAGAGAGGCAAATCCTGTTGTCTCAATGACCCAATATGAATCTTTGCCTCCGACATGAGAGAGGCAAATCCTGTTGTCTCAATGACCCAATATGAATCTTTGCCTCCGACATGAGAGAGGCAAATCCTGTTGTCTCAATAAGCCAATATGAATCTTTGCCTCCGACATGAGAGAGGCAATTCCTGTTGTCTCAATGACCCAATATGAATCTTTGCCTCCGACATGAGAGAGGCAAATCCTGTTGTCTCAATGACCCAATATGAATCTTTGCTTCCGACATGAGAGAGGCAAATCCTGTTGTCTCAATGACCCAATATGAATCTTTGCCTCCGACATGAGAGAGGCAAATCCTGTTGTCTCAATGACCCAATATGAATCTTTGCCTCCGACATGAGAGTGCAATTTTTTTCTCGGTTCTGCGACATCCAATTTTATTTTCTAAATCAAATTTAATTGTGTACATTTAATATATGAAAAGTTTATAAAAAAAGTCGCCATTACAATGTAATGCTACTTATCTAAATCCCTATATTATGTTTAATTAAGAGTATAATGGTAAGACAACGCGTCTGTTTGACTTTTTAGGGTTCCGTAGTCATCAAGGAACCTTTACAGTTTCGCCATGTCCGTCTGTCCATCGGTCTGTCTGTCCGTCTGTGGCTTAGCTCAGTGACCCTTACTAGAAAGCCGTAATTCGGCATGGGTACCTATATAAATACATCAATCACGTCAACAAAACGGTAGAATAAAATCATGGGATTTTTTTTCAGTGTACCTCCCCTACACTTAAAGTGGGGATGTTATTTTTTGGTGTAGGAAATCGTTTGATAGCTCGTTCAAAAATATTATGGGTGTCCTAAAACCATTTTTCATATCAGTGATTAGTTTGCGTATATTGGGCTTTAAAGTCGTAATTTTTGTTTGAGTCACGTGTCTTCCCCCCCTGCCGGCTAAATGGCCACTACTGGGTATGTGAAAAAAACGTGGTAGTAGTACATATAATGAATTTAAAAGGAAAACTATCACGGACAAGTAGGCATAAGTAGTTACCGAGTAATAGTCGACCAACTAAAATGTGTACTTGGAAAGGCCAATTTTCGTACAAATTCGGCCGACGCAACCGCACCGCACGTCGATGTAACTAAGACAGACAGGCAACTACGGAACCCTACTCTGCGCGTTGCCCGACACGCACTTGGCCGATTTATTTATTTATTTTACCTTTCCGTTTGCAGTGGTCGTGTCTATCGGAAAGATCGCCATTTGTCTTCTTGGTTCACCTGGTTTGACTGGCAGCGTTCTCGGTAGATCTCCTGGTAAGAATGTAAAGCTTATAATGTGACATTCTCTTTTGCAAAAATTTGAAATTACATAATATATATGCATGCATATATGTACCATAGCATCATACATTATATAAAATCACGCCTATTTCCTGGCGGGGTGGGCAGAGATCATGGATTCCATTTGCTACGATTTTACCAAACTTCTCTTACTTCATCGCTTTCATTACTTTCCTCATACATGTTCGAATTACTGAAACTACTTTAGACTTATATTTTTTTTAAGTACTTCTGTCGATTAAAATTATCGTCTAGTACCCATTAGAAAAAAAATTTTAACAAAAAATTAAACCGAAAAAAAACTGAAAAGCAAAAAGTAATAAACCTTTTTATTTAGTTTAATAAATAAGTTCTTAAACTATTGTAAGTATACCTAAGTATATATTTTTGTAATTATTTTGAGTTTTTGGCTTGATTGTTTGGCGCCGAATCAAAATTACTTAGGTACACTTAGATTAATTTAAGAACTTAGTTATTAAGGATAGTTAATTAAAGACTAAAAATAATTACTAAAATATATACTTAGGTATACTTACAATAGTTTAAGAACTTAGTTATTAAACTAAATAAAAAGGTTTATTATTTTTGCTTTTCAGTTTTTTTTCGGCGGTTTAATTTTTTGTTAAAAAGTTTTTATTTTTCAATTTTCTGTGGCTTACTTTATTTAATTACTAACTTAATTACTAGTTACATGCAAATAAGGTATTACACAAACCTCACAGATCAGGTCAAAAGCTCATTCATCGTGAGATTTTCCACACGACAACACAACACAACACACACACACACGAACACACCCGCGCGCACATCCACACACACACACACACACACACGCACACACACACACACACACGCAAACACACACACACACACACACACACACACACACACACACACACACACACACGCACACACACACGCATACACACAAACATGCGTGGTCATACATTTCAAACAGTAAGTGAACAATCAATCATCCCCTGTTTTCCTACCCTTAGGGTTGAAATTTTTATTTATGTGGGACCAAGTTCGAGGTATACCCTTTCTAATAAAAAAGGAATTATCAAAATCGGACTACTCTGTAAAAAGTTATGCGTGGTCATACATAAAAAAAATATATATATACGCGTTGACTTGAGAACCTCCTCCGTTTTTTTCGTCGGTTAATAATATGAGGCTAGTTCGATTTCTGTAAGATTGTTGGATTTATTATTTAAACCTTCGGTAGAGGACACGTTTTCGTAACTGCGCTGCATTGCCTTGCATATTATTTCAATTGTTTTACCCCTTTCAGGCATGGACAACACCCGCGACATCCCATACATTTGCACTCCGGACTACGGACGTAACTGGGGCTGCAGCTATAACGGACCATACGACAACGCTGACTCGATCCTCAACCATTACAAGACCAAGGACGCGAAGCGCCAAGCCCTGCAGTTCATCAACCAACACACCAACGGCCAAGGCGTTGATAGCTTGACCGGTTAGTACAGAAACAGGTTTCTGTTTTATGAATAACATTATCCGGTTATTTTAAATATCAGTAAAAAGTCATCCTAAAGGTGCCTGGGGTCCGCTTGCTACTTAATACCAAGGACTTTATATTCCAATAGCCAAACCACCTAAAGTCCCGTGCAATCCCACTAACTGCCCCGCTAACTGGATGAGAACCAGCCTGTCGAACAAGGCGACTTCTGGAGTGGATATTCAACAATAGAAATCATCCACACGGTCAAGCAAGTGATGGAGAAATTCAGAGAGTATAACCTGCCTCTGTGATTTGCCATCGTCGACTACGAGAAGGCTTTTGACAGTTTCGAACACTTGTGTTTTATTCACTGCGTCGCAGCATTGACATCAGATACGTTGATATTCTCAGGGAGCTTACAGGTGTGGAATCATACAAGTGCGTATGCATGAAATACCCAACCACGTGCCTTCGGATGGTGCGCCAAAGAGATACCCTTTCACTCAAGCCCTTCATAAGCATCTTAGAAAACATGATGAGGTCTCTAAACTGGAGTGAAAGGGGTATCAATATCAATGGCACGAAATTATCACACTTGAGGTTCGCAGATGATCTCATCCTCTTAGCTGAGAACGCTGCAGACCTAAGAGATATCCTCCACGAGCTCCATGTAGCATCTCAAAAGGTGGGCCTCAAGATTTACATATCCTAGACCAAGGTCATGGTAAATCATCCTCAATATACCAAATGTTATTGTTGGTGGTTCTGACGTAGAACTTGTGGATGTTTATATATTTTGGACAATGTTTATCTTTTTGCCACAAGACCCAGAGGAAAGAGTTCGCTAGACGAATCCCGCTACGATGGGCTGCGTTCACTAACCTTGCGGAAGTCCTAAAGTTTAAAAACCAACAGTGCCTTAGATAAAGGTATTTAACCAATGTGTCTTGCCTACCCTTACGAATTACACACTTAAAGTGGAGGTTGGTGGGACACTTGGTGAAGAGAAACGATGGACGAAACGGGTTAATGAATAGTGGTCAAGGTCATCAAAACGTTCAGCGGGCAGACCACCAGCCCGATGAACCGATGATATTTGCGGAACGGGAAGCAAACAGTGGATGAGATTAGTACGGGACAGAGGAGAGTGATGTAACAAAGAGGGGCCTTTAGCTACTCACCAGTGGGTGGATATGGACTGAATAGATAGATAGATATTAATAATATTTGTTTTTTGTTGCAGGATCTCGCAAAATCGTTGTCCAACAGATCCTCATCCTTGCTAACCTTATGGATAGTAAGTATAAAAATCTACAAGAAAATTAGTTAAAACGCCTACAGATCGATTTACCTGTCACTTTGACTTTTGTGACAAAATGCTTTTCTTTTTTATTTATTTTTATTTAGAAACTAACATTTATACATAAATCTTGAGTATATAAGTTTCCTGAAAGTACTTTTCACTTTACATATGACAGATAAAGAAGTTTTATAACGAACGGGTGTTAGAATAAAACCGGTTAACAATAACTGGTTAACCGGTTTACCTAGATAAATTTATTTGACGATAAGAATTACAACAATAATAAAAATTACTAGAATATCTACAATGATCGTCACCCTTTGCCTTTATTAAACATTTTCTTTTTCACAGAGGGCTCAAAGAACTGGTCCGATGATGACATCGCTAACGTCATTGTTACCAGTAAGTATATTATAGTAATTATAATAAGTCTCTGACAAAAATTTCATTTTTGGTACAAACTTTTGCCGACTGTACTTTTCTGTATACCATTATCAACTACTCATTGAGACGATTCAAACGAGCCCAAACTCAACGGGGTTACGTCAGTTAAATACGGAATTCCCATGGCCACCTTCTGTCTCCATCATCAGATCAGCTCGATGGTACCATAATATTGAATTGTCATCCAAACTATACTAATATCCAAAATTTCATATCAATCGGATAACGGAAAGTGACTGAAAAATGGATTGCAAATTTTGACGGACAACTTACTTACATACATACTTTTATACTTACATACGAACAAGTCAAGTTAATATAAAGCTTGTAAAAATATACCTTAGTTATTTAAAAAAACTTAACATCTTTTTTTACTTTTTATTTCGCTCAATTAATGTCACGAGAATCGGTTGAGAAATGCGACCTGTAGAGGAAAACAGTTGGACAGACAGCCGAACACACGAAACAATTTTTCCCAAGCTAAAACGGAGAACTTCGACGTTCGCTTCGCTCGCTTTTTCAATAAATAAATTAATCATAATCATATTAATGTATTTATTTTCCAGTTATCACCATTAACGGAGCTATCGCAGACAGCTTCCAACCCGGACGTAAGTACAATTAATATAAACATGACAGGTCAAACTGAGAAATCCTTTCTTTGAAGTCGGTTAAAAACTGTGACACATGACAAGACACCGAATACGAGTAACCAAGGGAAAATAATGTGGTTTGTGTCTCAAGGGAGCAAACTAGTGATATACTTGAAGACCGGTTAGTGTAGTGGGTAGGTACAACCGTTTTAACTCAGTTCACTAACTCTACCCAGTGACACCGCCTATGAAGCTGAAGGTCCTGGGTTCAAATCCCGGTAAGGGTAAATGATTTGTGTGTCTAGTACCTATCCATAACGCAAGCCTTATTGAGCTAACCCCAGGGGCTAGTTCGATTTGTGTAAGAATCCCCTAGTATTTACTTATTTATTACTAGCTTACGCCCGCGACTTCGTCTGCGTGGACCCGAGACAAAAACTATCCTATATTTTAATTTAGTCTATAAACTCATGCAAAATTTCATTCATATCGGTTGGGCAGTTTAAGCACGATTGAGTAACAAACATCCTAACATCTAAACATCAAATCTTTCGCATTTATAATTAATTAATTATACATGGACCTATGATACTCAGGTCAAGCTATGGTAATAATTACCGCGTGCGAGTGAGCTGGTAGCATACAAATCTCGATAAGTGTGACAGAAAGGAAAATATCATTTGCTGTCCTTGTCATAGTTCCACTTTTTTTTACTTTTTTATATACAATGACATGAGGTATATCTATGTCTGTAATTAGTTTATAAAGCTTCAGATACCATAGTAAAAAAAATACAGCGAATTTAAGTTTTTCATACAAAACTTGTTTTTGCTGTAAGTATTTCGTTTTTTTTATAAACGGGAACCATATAAACTAATTACAGACATAGATATACCTCATATCATTGTATATGCAAAGTTTCGTCACAATCCAACACGTAGTTTTATAATGAGAGCGTAACTACGTTTGTATGGGAAGGTGAAATTCGGCCGAGGTTACTGCGGACTCTTAACGTTTCGGAAGCTTGTTATAGATCACACACCCAGGTAGGGCGCTAAAACAAAAGATGCCTCAGATCAAATCACAGGCATTTGACGCCTGAGCCGAAGGCAAAGAAGATAAATATTCGATCAGAGGCTTTTTTTTATGACCACCCGTCGTGGGTGCACAATTTTTGATTTCCGCACGGATAGCGACCAGTAATTGCGTATTTACTGCTGAGATGTAATAAAAATTGCAATCTAGTTTTGTAACTTGCTCACCAACATTTATATATTAACAAAATCACGGTTTGTATTTTTTAATACTAATACCTAATCAAATAATTAAGTGACAGTTTTTTTTCTTTTCAGTTGGAACACAAGTTGTTGATGGTAAGTAATTTGAAATCCATTAATTTCTAAATCAGCTTAGGGGTTAACCACTTTAGTCCGCTGTTTGGTTTAGTTTTTATACACTAGTACCTAAACAGTTATAGTATTGTTTTGTCTAAAGTAATATTTATGTATCGTTATATGTCTTTTACTATGTATCCTTAATCAATGTTAATCGTGGTATCCACGGAAGATCAGCGTCAAGGTACCTTGTCATTAAGCTGAGTGGAGTCCTTTTCTCTGACGCTCTTGTTAGATTAACATTTCGCGATAGTTTTAAGCGAAAATGTTTATTTTCCATGTGTTAGTCTAAGTAGCGTCTTGAATAAATATTTTTTCTTTCTTTTCTTTTTCTTTCTTCAATGTTTATTCAAGCAAACAAGCAATACATTGATAATATTTACGGAAACATGAAACATAATTAAATCATTCATAATAATACTAAACGAAATCTAGAACCTACTCAAAATCAGAATTAATAAAAAAACAAAATTCCTACACCCCACTCTTTGCCATGCTTGATTGATCCAAAGGTTCCAAAAATGATCAAGGCAATGCCTCGCTGAACAGCAACAGTGATTACAACTCTAAACGAAACAAATTATTTTATAGAAAACATTTTTGTTTCGTGTTTTAACGTGGAAGTTACAATTCATTAAATTTTAAATTTCAGTCAATGTATAATACAAATAGTTTATACAGATAGTACAAATAATTATCGATTAATTTCAAACAAAAATCGTTAATAAAATAATTTGATTCGTTAGGTGTACATCGGCGCCATCTCTCTCGTTGAACTGAAACTAACTGATCTGGTTCTATTAGATTCAGGTCGATGTGCATTAGACTGGCCTAAAAGCTTTGAGCCTTTGAAGAAGATACAGAGAGGTCGCTAGGAGTAGTGGCGGCAAATGTGATGCAAAGATACGCTTCATCGGGCAACGTCTGAATAGCTCGGTTGGATGAGCGCTGTACCGGCAATACGGTGTATTTATATTAGATACTAGCTTCTGCCCGCGACTCCGTCCGCGTGGAACTCGTTTATACCGTAGCTCCATACAAACTTTCACCCCCCTTTTCACCCCCTTAGGGGATGATTTCCGGGATAAAAACTATCCTTTGTCCTTCCCCGGGATACTAACTATCTTCATACCAAATTTCATCTCAATCGGTTCAGGGGTTTAAGCGTGAAGAGGTAACAGACAGACAGACAGACAGACACTTTCGCATTTATAATATTAGTGTGGATTAGTATGGATTACTATTATTTTGAATAGTAGATATTACAGGTTCGAGTCCTGTCTTGGGCTGCAGACGATGACGGTTTATTTTTTCATTATATTTTGTTCTCTGTATTGAGCAATAAGTATGTTGGTTGTTTGATTGTACCTATGTACCAAATGAAATAGTTCCCGATTCTTTCCCTTTTCCGCAAAACGTACCGTGACATGAAACGATTGTCATTTACTATGACGCTCGAGGTCCGTCACGTTACTGACCTCGAGGGGTTTTCTCTCTCTAACAAGCAACATTAAAACAGTTGTAGCTTCGTATTTTTTGAAGATATCTGAAGGGTTCTTTTTTATCAATTAACATATTTATTTCAGATTGGATTACCGCCATAAAGAAGAACAACAAGAACAAGAGATTCCCAGGTAAATACAACATTTTATAGAAATAATAAAAATTTAACTGTTTATTTATTTGAAAGAAATGTGTTACATTTCCAGCGATAAGGCTTAATCTTATTGAAGTGAAAACTTCTTTAGCGGCGCTGGGCACTTTTTGGGATGGGGAAAAATTGCCCCCCTATTTTGTAACTTGTTTGAAGCTCACCTCAACGCTCACCCACAAATATATCTTGACACTGCGTTGAGTAGTAACCAAGCGTAGGTAGAGGTCTAGTTTCGTGACGGGTGAACGGCGGGGTGAGCCGCATTAACGCTTAGCGAATAAAAGCCCTGAAGAGTAACGTTGCCACACAATGTCTCTGCCTCCTTTCCTCGCTTTTTCCACGTCACCAATCGAGTGTGTGGCAGGGGTATAATAGTACGATATTCTATGCTAATACTAGCTTCTGCCCGCGACTCCGTCCGCGTGGAACTCGGTTATATCGTAGCTCGATACAAGTTTTCATCCCCCATTTGACCCCCTCAGGGGATGATTTCCGGGATAAAAACTATCCTATGTCCTTCCCCGGGATTCAGACTATCTCCATACCAAATTTCATCTCTATCGGTTCAGCGGTTTAAGCGTGAAGAGGTAACAGACAGACAGACAGACACACTTTGCCTTTATAATATTAGTATGGATTAAGAGGGACAGTCCGTCAGATTCTAGCTTTGTAAGTTTGTATGTTTTGGATAATCACGGGAACCGCTTTTCTGATCTCAATATATTACACGTTCTTGCAGCATGGACTTTCTGGCAGATTATAGGCTATATGTTATCCCGCGGGTTTGCCTGCGTTATCTATACGCGGGTGAAGCTGCGCGGGCAGCTTGTCACTAATATTGTCGTCTTTATTACGTGCCAGCAGTCATGGTAACAGAAATTACTTAAAAAGATAACTTCGAATGTGTATCGAGTTACCAATACTGTGTCTTGTGTAAAACAGCGTATTTACAAACATACATACAAATGACTGAAGAGGCTTTTAAACACACCAAAGCTGATAGGAAAAGTTATTTGTAGCTCAAATAACGAAAATGCCCTTAACGTGGGATTTTGCCACTCCTTTTATTACTAAATATGAAAGAAGGTTCACTAATGTTAGACCAAACAACTTTTGGCCAAATGTTTCATTTGACAAAAGTTTCATTTGACCTAATGCATTTTTTTCTTAAATAGAAAGCTTTATAGGATTATTATAAAACAAACCTAACCTAACCGAATGTTCTATTTGACGATATTCAAAAAATACCCGAAAATACCACTGTTTTGACGAAAAATGCATTAGGGCAAATGAAACATTTGTCAAATGATACATTTGGCTAAAAGTTGTTTGGTCAAGAGACAGGACCCATGAAAGAAACGTTAAAAAATTGACCAGTGTAGCACGTGTATTGGAGTATTTACTGGTTGTCCTATTTATTCAGCTTCTGCACGCGACTCCGTCGGCATGGAACTCGTTTATATCGCAGCTCCATACAAACTTTCACCCCCCCATTTCACCCACTTAGGGGATGATTTCGGGGATAAAAACTATCCTATGTCCTTCCCCGGGACTCAAACTATCTATATACCTCACCTAAACCGGTTCAGCGGTTTAAGCGTGAAGAGGTAACAGACAGACAGACAGACACACTTTCGCATTTATAATACTAGCTTCTGCCCGCGACTCTGTCCACGTGGAACTCGTTTATATCGTAGCTCCATACAAACTTTCACCCCCATTTCATCCCCTTGGGGGATGATTTCCGGGATAAAAACTATCCTATGTCCTTCCCCAGGACTAAAAGTATCTCTATACCAAATTTCATACAAATCGGTTCAGCGGTTTAAGCGTGAAGAGGTAACAGACAGACAGACAGACAGACACACTTTCGCATTTATAATATTAGTATGGATTAGTATGGATGCGTATTGTTTTACGACGCTCCTTGAAGATAACAATTAAACAATATGTCAGTCAGTTGAGATATGTTGAGATTGCGGAGGGATGTAGTTGTAGGTTCTAAGTAAAACCAGACATAGTTTCACCGAAGATGTTGTATTCTCGGTAGATTAAGTATAAAGAACAAGGTATACATTAGCTTATAGCACTTATAGATAGTTATTGCTTACTTGCTATATTACTCAATTACGTGCGTCATATGTTGCAGGGGACATATGACGCACACGCACACGCACACTCGGGTCATATTGCTAATCGATGATATCAAGTCCAGATTACACAGTCGCTGTAGCCGAAATCGGTCATGACAGCATCATCATCATCATCATCATCATGTTGCAGGGCGTAACGATAAGTTACCGTTAATGTGTTAATTAGGATAGTACACAGTAATGATTGGTTTTATGTGCTTTTCGTCATCTAAACTAAAACAATTTAAAAACTTGGATCATACAGAGAGTTGGGTCGTACACAGATTTAGGTTCGCGTCTTTCCTGTGGACATTATCAAAGTTAACGGCTATATACTGAAGCTTAATTTTATAGTTTGGACTCTTAATCCGCATAAACGGCGTCTCCTCTTCCATTTTATTATTCGATAAAAACATTATTTATATGCACGTGAGCTCTTAATTATTGACCACAGGAGAGACGAATGTGCGTCTTTACCCGTACACAGTGTATGAAACAAAATTCGTGTGTAAAATTAAACAAAAAGAAAGGGTTGGTTGGTAACGCTTCAACCCTCCTCCAAGACGTTTAGGGCCTGGTGATGTATGGTTCTCCTACCCATTGGCCCTATTGGGGGACCTGGCGGTTAGCAGCGGCAAATTCTCTACGCCTTCTCCCCCTCCCCCTCCACCTGCGCCGAAGCGGATGCGCATTATTGCCATGACTCCTGGGAGGTAGCATAATACCAATAGTATAACAGACTGAGATCCATATACATATGATAATCCCCTTTTTGTTTGTACCAGATCTTACTAAGCACCGGGTCCAGATCGTCTCCGTCCTCAGGGGAGCCACCGAAGACCAGTGGGCCGGTGCCTTCAACCAGAATAAACGCTCAGAATGGAGTAAAATCAGACGCAGCGACAGTCAAAACGATAGTTCATCTAATGAGCAAACTAATAACGAAAGCAACGAAAGCTCAAGGAACGAAAGAGACCGCTTAGAGACTGACAACGGAGCTGGGTCTTACAGCGATAGCGACAGTAGCTCAAACGACAACAATAACAGATCTAACGAGAGAAACAGCGACAACAACAACGAAAGATCTAACAAAAACGACAGAGACAGCAGCTCAGGCGTCAACGGCGACCACTCTAACAATAGCGATATCAATAACAACTCTAGCAACAGCAGCGACCAATCCAACAATAGTGACAGCAACAACAACTCCAACAGCAGCAGAAACAAATCAAGCAAGAGCGACAGAGACAGAAGCTCAGGCAACAACAGCGACATATCTAACAAGAGCGAAAGAGACACGAGCTCTGGCAATAACAGCGACAGTTCTCACAAGAGCGACAGAGACAGCAGCTCAGGCAACAACAGCGACCAATCTAACAATAGCGGCAGCAACAACAGCAGCAATTTATCAAGCCAGAGCGACAGAGACAGAAGCTCAGGCAACAAAAACGACATATCTAACAAGAGCGAAAGAGACACGAGCTCTGGCAACTACAGCGACCACTCTAACAAGAGCGACAGCGACAACAACTCTAGCAACAGCAGTGACCAATCTCACAATAGCGACATCAATAACAGCTGCAACGAATCAAGCCAGATCGACAGAGAAAGAAGCTCAGGCAACCAAAGCGACAGCTCTAAGAAGAGCGAAAGAGGCAGCAGCTCAGACAACAACAGCGACCAGTCTAACAAGAGGGACAGCGAAGACAACTCTAGCAACGGCGCCGACCAATCTAACAATAGCGACACCAACAACAGCAGCAACAAATCAAGCAAGAGCGACAGAGACAGAAGCTCAGACAAGAACAACACCTCTGACAAGAGACCTGGCTCCAACCAATCCAACAATGCAGACGCCTCTTCTGAAAACATCAGAAACAGCGTTGATGGCTCCACTTATCTCCACAAGAAGGACACTAGCAGCAAATCGAACAAGGACACCGATGAGAGACAATCCGCAAAGAGCAGCTCTCGCAGCGGTACATCCCTAGAAGGCGCTCACGGCAACAAATCATCCGAGTACAACATCAATAACGCTGAAGGAAACAGTAGCAAAAAGACATCGGAGAGCAAGGTCGATCTATTAAGCGAATCGACCAGCAAAAATGTTGACCATGACTGTTAGACTAAGGTTATCCTATTATTCCACAACATAGAAACTTTACATTTAAACGAAGCACATTTAATCTGTTGCAAAATCAAAGCGTTGATCAGTAATATCCAATCTACCCTTCATCAACTGATGGGTCACCTGCTTTTCTGTAGTCCGTGCTTGAACTCGAACTGGAAGCACGCTTAGACGAGTGACAATGTCAGATCATTTTGTATGGGGACAGTGAACGTGTTTATGAGAGAAATTCGAATATCACAGTTAGATTTTAAGACAGATAATTTTATGTGATAAATCGTTTCAATTGTTAAATAACTGTAATTTTTTTTAACAACCATTATGTTGTGCCTTGTATTCAAGTAATAAAACATGCATTCAAATGAACTTATTATTTATTTCGGCCATCGAGCATCCACAGAAAAATTTACGTAATCAGAAATTCATTTAACAAACTATGCACACACAGTTTTTTTTTTAATGTTTGTTACCTCAGAACTCCGTCATTGATAAGCCGATCCGAATTTTTTTTTGTTTGTAAGTATTCAAAAATTCAATTGTATGATGGAATCCATGAAGAATTGAGGGAACTCCTCAATTATATTAGGCACGCATGTAGTGATTTTGGTATTTTCTATTATAACTCGTGTATTTACACCCGGAAATCATATATTTGGTGGAGTGGAATTGATGATGAAGACCACATGACTTATGGAATTCCTCAATTATGTACTTAAAAGTACAAAAGTATATCACAGATTCTGATAAGATTCCGTTGAAATAGCAACACAATTAATGAATGAAGTGCCAAAGGTAATCCTTGTGGAATCGATGGAAGTCCTCAAATATTATCGGGTCACATACAGCGATTGGGTTTTTTTCTCTAATAATCAACGCATTTGCTCTCGGAAATCAGTTCATGTGGTAAATTGGAAAAGAAATGTGGAAATGTTCTCGTGGCTTGGAAGAGTACTAAATTGAAGTCGGTTAAAACTTTGTTTTTAAAGTAAATTATTACATTTTATAGTCTGGTTAAAAAGGGTGTCAGTAACAGAGAAGTTTAAGATATTATACACTCAAACTTTTATTTGGTATTATAGTGATAACCACAGAACACCCCCAAAGCCCAATGTTTCTCAGTTTGTTCGCGTCTCGAGTCACCAACTGAGAGTTGTAGCGCTGATAATCTGCGTTCTTCCGCCTTGCCATTCTCTGGCGTCCAAGTTAACTACCTGTGCAGTGTGCATGTCTCGTAAAAAAATAAAAAAATGGATTGTCGCGGCTAAACATGGGATTTTGTAGTGTGAGGTGATGTGGCAAGTACTCAGCGTCATCAACTTACAAAAAAAGATGGAATTACATTCTACAGATGACTCAAATTCATTATTTAATTGTAAATTGCCCTGCCCTGCTGTCTGTATTTTAGCCGCAATATCTAAAATACTAATCGACGGTTAAGAACAGGATAAGTGAAACACCTCGAGTTACTTAGGGGTATTTCTCAGAGGTTTTTACGTGTACAGGGGCATAAACACGTGAATTTATTGCTAAAAAAATCTGAATTAAATCATACAAATCCATCAGCATCTGATACACCAATGAATGTTTTACTAGTTAGTTGTCCAAATAGTAAAACATTCCATAAAGTATATCTATATATATAAAAGAAGACTTCCTGACTGATTCATCACCGGCAGTCGAAACTACTGGGATTAGAAACTTGAAATTTACACCAGAGCTTCCTTATATGACGTAGGCACGGGATAAGACGGGATTTTTGGAAATCCCATCCCTAAGGGGTTAAATAGGGGTGCAGAGTGTGTATGGGGAAAACATTATTTTTTGAACTAGAGACTTGAAACTTTGTAGGAAGATTACTTATTAAGATACAAAAAAGTACTTTCAGCGTTTTAGAAAATTCCACCCCTAAGGGGGTTAAATAGGGGTGCAATGTTTGTATGGGGGAAACATTACTTTATGAACTAGAGACTTGAAACTTTGTTGGAAGATTACTTATTAGTATACAAATAAAGTACTTTCAGCGTTTTAGAAAATTTCACCCCTAAGAGGGTTAAATAGGGGTGGAATGTTTGTATGGGGGAAACATTATTTTTTGAACTAGATAATTGAAACTTTGTAGAAAGATTACGTATTAGAAAACAAAAAAGAACTGTCAGCGTTGAGTAAATTCCACTCCTAAGGGGGTTAAATAGGGTTGCAAAGTTTGTATGAGAAACCTTTTCCTTTTAGCTAGAAACTTGAAACTTTGTATACAGATTACTTATTTAAATACAAAAAAGAACTATAAGCGTTTTGGAAAAATCAACCCCTAAGGGGGTTAATTAGGGGTGCAAAGTTTGTGTGGAGGAAACTTTGTTTTTTAGCTAGACTTAAAATTTTGTGTGAAGATTACTTATTAGAACAAAAAAGTACGTTCGACGTTTTGGAAAATTGTACTCCTCATGGGGTCAAAAGGGTGTGCAAGGTTTGTATGGGGGAGTTTTTTTTTTAGGTAGAGACTTGAAACTTTGTAGACAGATTACTTATTTGAATACAAAAATGTACTTTCAGCGTTTTAGAATATTCCACCCCTAAGGGGGTTAAAAAGGGGTGCAAGGTATGTATGAGAAACACTTTTTTTGAGCTAGACATTTGAAACTTTGTAGAAAGATTACTCATTAAAACACAAGAAAAGTGCTTTCATTGTTTTATAATATTCCATCACTAAGGGAGTTAAAAGGGGTGCAAGGTTTGGATGATAAACAATCTGTTTTGAGCTGGAGACCTAAAACGTTGTATAAAGATTTCTTATCAGAATAAAAAAAAAGTTCTCTCCGCATTTTGGAAAAATTCTACCCTAGGGGGGTTAAAATGAGATTCAAGGTTTATATAGAGGCTAAGAAAATGTTATAGTAAGAGATTTGTAACCTCGATCTTAGCCTGTATGTTAACACGTTCACGGACAGTACGTCGAGAGACGTACTAAACTGATTTCAGACTACAAAACTGATTTCAGAGTTTTTTAAAATTCATCCCCTATAAGTGTTAAAGGGGGTTCAAAGTTTGTATGAAGAGCAACACATTTTTAAAGTAAGAGATTTGTAATTTCTGTTTTAGAATGTTTGAAATTCATTTCATAAGGGGGTTGAAAACATACATCTCCCGAATGGGCTAAAAGGAATTGGATGATTCTAACCAAAAAGAAGGTAATGTTAATGTGGTAATGTGTAAGTTTATTTTGGATAATCAAAATAATTTTATTCTCTAACACCGTTCAATGGGGACGGCGGATGGAGATGGAAAGTTCTACGTTTTTTAGCATTAGATAAGTTTGCTTTCAAAACTATGCAGGTAGCCCGGAATAACGTGAGGACGGACTACTGGACGGATTTAGGAAAAATAATCCAGTATTGTAGCTTTCTTTAATACATTATGAAAAAATATATAGTTATAGCAAAAACAAATATAGAAAAAATATAGTTTAACCAAAAACGTCTGTTGATGATTGTTAAGATGTTTATACCTATTTGTGATAACGGAGTTATCAATTTAGCAATTTAAACTAATGAACTCATCGCACTCTTACCTTTTACGCTTAACCCCTGAACGGATTAAGATGAATTTTTCCATACAGATAATTTACCACCCTTGGAAGGATATAGGATAGTTTTTGTGTCGGAAATCATCCCTTAAGATGGTAGAACTTTGATTGGGTCGGCGATAATTAAGATTTCATCCACAATCATTTAATAGCAATCATTTTTCTAAGACGGTAACAAGTTCTACGCGGACGAAGTCGCGGGCAACAGCTAGTATATTATAAGAAAATAAATGTTAAGTGCTAAAATTGACGAACAGTGGATATGTCCCACGCCCAGATTTGTTGAAACAAAAAATCACAACTAAAGGCTGGAATTTTATTTTAATTTTTAATATTGGTTTACGAAATTCTACATTAGCTATTATTTATATTATTTGACTCAAATTAATTCACGTATTAATATTATCAAATAAATCCAATTACTCGACTTGACCCGCGGTAACACGTGATTTCAATGGAATTTATAAACGTTGTTACTACTAGCATGTGCATATTGTGCATGTCCAAATAAATATATAATTTTGATTGTTAAGCTGGTGCCACATTTATTGTATTTATTTATTTACAGTACAATCTGCAATCTAATATGAACATTTTTTTTTTTTTTTTATTTATTTCACAAGAGCCATTGTTACAAATACATGAATTAATTTCGCCAAACTGCAAAGCAGTTTGTTGGCGAAGACAGCACTCTTTTTATATTTTTTATACTAACTATGCTATTACTAAGAACTAAATTTGTACATCTATACTTACGTTAAACGTCCCCGTGCCTTTCACCGCACCTACAGATTGCACTACAATCTTAACTCCCAATCCTACTAATATTATAAATGCGTGTAGATGTTCGGATGTTTGTTCCTCAATCACGCTTAAACGGCTGAACCGATTTGAATGAAACTTTGCACGAAGACAGTCTATAGCCTGCAGTACATGCGTACAAATAACAGTTACTTTAATAAAGTGTGGACTTTAATGTATAGTTTTTACAATATTAGTAAATTTTGAATTCAGTAGCACCCTTTTTATGAATATTGATTTCGGTGAGTGTGTTTGATTTCAGTGTTTTGAAACTTAAATATCTCTCAAACCCTTACGTCTATAAGGAGGCCTTCACCACCATTATTAGTGCGTGTCGGGCCACGCGCAGTGTAGGGTTCCGTAGTTGCCTGTCTGTCTTAGTTACATCGACGTGCGGTGCGGTTGCGTCGGCCGAATTTGTACGAAAGTTGGCCTTTTCTATTACACATTAAGTTGATCGACTATTACTCGGTAACTACTTATGCGTACTTGTTTGTGATAGTTTTCCTTTTAAATTCATTATATGTACTACTACCACGAGTTTTTTCACATCCCCAGTTGTAGCCATTTAGCCGGCAGGGGGGGGGGACGACACATGATTCGAACTAATATTAGGGCTTTAAAGCCATATATCTCGCAAACAAATTACTAATTTGAAAAATAGTTTTAGAAAACCCATAATATTTTTGAACGAGCTATCCAACAATACCCCACAATATGGGTTTGACGAGAAAAAAAATACATCCCCGCTTTAGGTGTAGGGGAGGTACCCTAAAAAAATCTTTTTCCAAATTGTATTGTACTGTTTTGTCGCCGTGATTGGTTTATACCCACGCCGAATTGTTTTCTAGTTGTAAGGGTTACTGAGCTAAGCCGAAGACGGACAGACAGACGGACGGACATGGCGAAACTATAAGGGTTCTTTGTTGACTACGGAACCCTAAATAATCGGCACCGAAGTCAGGCACCGAAGGTCACCTCTGAGAATCGCCCTGCGATCCAACTTTTATTTTGACAGTATGCGAATCTGTACCTAACAGCTACTGTTTATAGATTACTTTGCAATAATACGAGTAGTAGATTGTTAACAAAGGGCTGAAGGCACCCACTTCTGACGAGATATTTAGTTTGGTGTCAGAAATGGTTCGAGTCAGAAATGGGTGACTTTCACTCTACTTTTCATATCGAATACGAGGAAAGTAAAAAGAAAACACAAACAACAAGTTTATTCAAAGTATGCAATTCAGAAACGTTACTCACCATTATCGTGACGTTATCAGAGCAGAAAGAATGATTAATTTTGAAATTTAAATATTTCTTATGTTTTTATAACCAATATTCGTATTTACTAAAGTAAAAACTATATAAATAGGGTAGACCAGGGACAATTGAAACAATTTGCCTTTAACCGCCTGTAACCGTTATATGTTTGTGAGTAGAAAGATGAATGCACAAAATATTTCAAGTTTACTTATCTGGTTCCTAAATAAAATGTATTCAGTTGGTCTATAATCCATAGTTTTTTGATAATAATGTAATAAAGAGAATGGGGCAGTATGGTTCAATTGACCTCACAGGAGTGTTAATTGAAACACTATGTGAGGTCAATTGAAACACTAATATCTTCGGCATAATGAAAGTACTTATATTTTTTTAAATCATTTTCATCACTACAATGGCATACAATGAGCTCATGAAAAGTTCGCAGGCACAAACATTTCTTAATTTATGAGCTGATTTGAACATCTCGATAAAAACGCGCGTGGAAAAAAAAGTATACGACTTTTAGTTTTCTTTGTTCCTGCTACCTTATACATTGTGCTTGTTTCAACTATAAAAATGTTTCAATCATAACCATTCCGTGTACCGTAGAACTCTACAACTTTGCCTTTTCAACATAGCTTTGCCCACCGCATCACATTTCAGTAAAAGCGAAATATCATAAAACTAGTAACAGATACACCTCCCTTTTCAATCTGTGGTTTATAGCTAATCATATTGCTGGCAACACTGGCCTATTGGTTGACGTGTGACGTAACGTCTAACTTCAGTCACGCGTGAGCCGGCTTCAATTGAGGACGTGTTTTTTAGTGGGCCAAAAAAGTTTAAGAAACTTCGGTATATCGGGTCAGGAGAGTCCTACAGGTATGCAATTTTAACTGTAAATAATATGCAGCTTAGAAACGATGTAGACGAAGTTTCAACACGTTATATGCATTACTTTTGTAATTATGATCGTGGGCAATCTCATGGTCGTATTTACGTATTTCACAAAATTACCCAGCACATTTTTAACGTTAGGGTTGTCACTAGTAGGTATGTTATTATTGACTTGCGAGGAGGCATTTACCGTGCAACTTTGTTTAAAGTTATTTTGCTAATTTAAGAGGAAATATAAGAAACAACCGCTTTATGTAGACGTAGTCTCTTATTTTCACCCTAAATAATTACATTATATCAATTTATTTACTATTACACAATTTATAATTAAAATTTTGAATGGAAAGGGATGAAGATGAATGTAAGTAAGACGAAAGTTATGGTATTTGAAAAAGATGAAATTATGACAGACTGCGAAATAATGATTGGTGAAGAAAGACTGGTGTAAGGGCGTCCCCTTAACAATGATATAGAAAGCTCCGAGCAGGGATTCTGAATGAAACAACTACTTCGGAACTAGCTGATAACTGAGTTTATTGTCCAATGCTTAGCTGATATATACAACATCTTTACGTGAGTGCGGCGTTTCCGCCCTCACGTATTATGAACAGTTTATTAATTGTAATCGATAAATTGTGCACCTCTCAGCACGCATGCTAGTTTGCTGATTGAGCGTGATTAACCATGTACGCTTGCCTGTACATCCTGGCACTCCAGAAAAGAAGACAAGTTAGGCCGGCGTTCTGAGAGGTGCATTGGTTCTGATACTTACTAATACAAATATAACCAACTAAGTACTACTAACAATATGCGACATTAATGTAGGGTGCGACCAAGATTCTATATTGATATTTACAAGTGTCTAATTGCTAAATTCTAAAAAATATTTCTTGCTACTCTACTTGGATCTATATAGGTAGCGCATAGTGTCCATCGAACTGAACGATCCGCGCTTTTGTTGAGGGAACGGTCCCTCTTTTCCCACTTGTCACTATATTGCCCTTTGTCACTTTCACTGCACTGTCACTTGCGCTGGTCGTTGATACCTCTGCCCGAGGTCGCTCTGCTGTAGCCGCCGATACCTCTGCCCGAGGTCGCTCTGCCGCGGCCGTCGGTACCTCTGCCCGAGGTGTCTCCCGGCGCCGCTGTCGCTGCCAGTACGTGAAGCCACAGCCTGCTGTCACCGCAACGGCTATGAGGACGTACAGTGCCGTGTAGTGGTGTACGTTATGTATTATCATTTGTGCCTCTGTTTGCTCTTTCAATTGCTCTATCTGCTGTTTTAGCTGATCTAAGGCTGGTTGGTTGTCTGCGTGTGAGACCGTGAACTTTGCTCGAGGCATTGTGTTATTCATTAAATTGTTTAGGATTGATATATCGGTTGGCACCTCCACGGAAGGCTCTACCTTTAAGTGATTGATAAAACTATTGTGGCCGTGGATTGCGAAGGCCTCGCTCTTTAGCATGCAACCCTGACCTAGTTCAATGATGCCGTTGCCCTCGAGAACCTTGACTTCAACGCCTTCCGCGCAGAATATGCGAATCTTGCATTCTTGACAGCACGAATACAGCCAGACGCCGCGGCGCTGTAACTTGATCCATCTATCGGCGCATGCTGACACAGTCGGTTGACAAAGGCCGTGTCCGGCGCCACTGATATTCACCTCGCAGACTGACTGCTTTGTGTTAAAGTTATATATAGGCTTATTAATTGAGCATATTATGTTGTCGCTAGACACATGTGTACACGACTCTAAGTCGTGTTCTGATAGGAATAATACAGCGTCCTTTTGTAGGTTGAACGCAAAATAAGGGAATATGAGTTTCATCTCGTACATTTGGCGACCGCTCCGCCTTGGGATGCTAATGATTTTGTCCATTTCAAATATGTCCGTGCTCACTATCGGTAACCTGATTTCTATGATGAGATAATTGTTGTAAACCTTCGCTGTCACTCTTGATAGCTTGTATATACTCCTTATGTCGTCCTTGTGAATTGGTAACGTAAGGTCCCCACGTAGCTGCCCGGCTATCCTATTAATTTGTTCCTGTAGTTGCTCTGGGTCCAACAGGTGCGGGTCTATTCTTCCTTGATTTAAGTCTATTATAGAGCCCATTAAAGTTTGTTGTATACTTTTGATATTCGTAAGCGTGGCGTGTGCTGCAAACGCTGCCGATGTGATATAAAACTCTCTGCGAATAACGTTGCTTATTTTGTCCATAGTTTCTGTTAAGGCGCTTAGGTCGTTTCTTACTAACTCAAATTGCTTATTTATGATATTTTCGTGCCGTCGCAAGATATTGTACTCAGCTTCTATTATACTCGTTTGATTCTTGAGCAGACCTTGCAGGTGGCTTTCATTTTGCGTTATTCGCACTATATCCTTCTCATATTGCTCCGCAAACCTCTCGTCTAAGACACCAAATAGGGAGTTGGCGATGTAACCAACACCATCTACCAGCCCGCGCTTCCTCCTGGACCTGCATTTCAATAGTGCGTTCAAATGATCAACTTCACTCAGTTCGTGCTGCAGTTGCAAGGCTATGTTTTTGTATTGATTGCCCAGGTTATTTGTATTGATCAACCCGTTCAAATGTGAGACGTACTCTCTGATTTCTGATAAATCCCTCCAATAAGTTGTCATGTTATAGTAGACAACCAGCTTCCACTCATCTCGAACATGCTGTAGGTTGCTTACTTTATCAAAATACAGCCCTTGACTGTTGTTCAACGCTGTGATAACTGTTGACACAGTTGGTGATATCAATGTTGCCAACAAAAACAAGGTCGCAACCAAGCTTTTAAATACCGGTTTACCCCGACGACCCCGCGCTGGTGGAGCCTTCGCCGCTGTCCCCCGTTCACTCTGCTGCTTCAATTTTTTGCCTCAATTTGATCGTTCACTAGGTCTTCTCTCACGGGCAGGACGACCAGCTTTGTAACTGGTCGTTTAATAGTGTTGTTTTGCGTCTTTAGCGTCACCACCCTGACGTATCCATCCTTCCCAGGATGTACTTCCATAACCCTAGCCAGCGGCCATTTCCCGGGAGGCACGTTGTCGTCCTTTACCAGTACCACATCCTCTACCTGTAGGTTCTTGCAGGGTGTTCTCCACCTTGAACGCGCCTGTAACTGCTGTAAATATTCTGCCGACCATCTTTTCCACAGCTGCTTATTTAACGCCTGTACTAGCTGCCATCGAGCTGTCAGCTTCAGTGCCTTGGAATCCGTTTGCGGCCTGTTAAGTATTGGACCTCCTACCAAAAAATGCCCCGCCGTGAGAATCTCGTCCTCCGGATTCTCTGTCAACGGCCCCAAAGGCCTTGAATTCATGCATGCCTCTATCTGCTGTATGAGGGTACTGAATTCTTCATACGTAAGCCTTTGCTCTCCTATCACTCGTCGCAGATGATACTTAAAACTTCTGACTGCTGCCTCCCATAAGTCTCCCGCGCTGCTCCACGCCGGAGCGTTGAAATGCCACTCCACATCCATATGGCTGATATTATTAAAAAACTCCCTGTCGATAGTTTGAATGATCTCCTGATACTCCCTCTTCAGTACCCGATTACAACCAACGAAGTTCGTCCCATTATCGCTGTACATATGCCCAGTATCCCCTCTGCGTGAGCAGAACCTCCTGAAGGCTGCTAGGAAGGCGGGCGTGCTAAGGTCCGACACCAACTCTAGGTGCACGGCCTTTGTCGCTAAACAGACAAATATAGCGACATATCCTTTTGTCGTTCTGATACCTCGACCTGTGTTAGCCTTGATCTCAAAATATCCCGTGAAATCCACCCCGGTATGCTCAAAAGGTCTCGAAGGTGTGACCCGTGGTGCAGGCAAATCCGCCATAATCTGCGGCCGGGTGCTTGCTTCAAAGCGCCTGCATCTGACGCACTTCCTTAACACCCGTTTAACCGTACACATTCCCCCAATTATCCAGTACTTGTTTCTCAGATATGATAACGTGAGACGGGCACGACCGTGCAACGTAGTCTTGTGCCCCTGTTCTATGATAAGCTGCGTAAGCCGCTCATGACTCGGCAAAATGATGGCGTGTTTGGCTGCTTCTGAAATACTTGCATTAGCCAACCGACCTCCGACTCTTAACAACCCTTTTTTATCGATGAAAGGATTAAGACCGATAATCTTGCTAGTGCTGCCTACATGCCCTATTCTTTTGATACATGCTATCTCTTCCTTAAAACAATCTTGCTGAACACATTTAATAACCATATCATAAGCATTGTTCAATTCCGCCGACGTCAGGTAATTCGCACGTTTTACGCTTTGTTTACTACGTGCCTGTGTTATGAAACGTGACACCCATGCTAACGTGCGCACCACGCGTGTGATTGACTCGTGCCTGTCTAGACAACTCGTAATTAAATTTACTTCCTGACACATGGCTACGTGCGCGCGGTGTTTTTTGACTTCTAATTGCGGCATTTCGTAGCACGTAGGACCGACACTCTCGTGCCTAAACTGCAAAAGCCATGCAGGCCCTTCCCACCAAATAACTTGTTGCAATAACTGCGCCGACGTCAGCCCTCGCGTCGCACAATCCGCTGCATTGTCCTCGGATCAAACATGATACCAGTTTGCAGGCTCTATCACGCTCGTGATTTGTTGTACCCTGTTGGCTACAAACTGTTTCCATCTTGCAATGTCTCCTTTTAACCATCCCAAGACGACCATAGAATCCGTCCAAGCACATATTTTGATATCTTTCCTTGATAAACACGAAATTGATTCAGTTATTTTTTCCATAAGCTGTGATAATAACACCGCTCCGCATAACTCAAGCCGTGGCAAAGATGCAACCTTATTCAGAGGCGCCAGCTTTGTTCTTGCCATGACTAGTCTTGACGTGACGACTCCGTCATCATTTTTCGTTATGATATATACCGATGCTGAATAAACCTTCTCTGTTGCATCACAGAATCCATGCAAATATAAAATGTTTTCGACATTGCCTAAATGCCGAATGACACTAAAATTGTTGATATGACACATGTCTTCCCTTAGCTTGTTCCAGTCGCCCTGAAAAGCCTCTGATAGTTGATCATCCCATGTCATCCCCTCAGCCCATGCCTTTTGAAATAAAAGCTTGGCCCTGACCGTTAGCGGAGCCAGCCAGCCGAGAGGATCGAAAATTTTTGAAATATCTGATAATAACTGCCTTTTTGTATGATATCTACCGGTTTCCACCTCCCATTTGCTCTTAAAGGTGAAACAGTCGGTTGCTGCGTTCCATTGGAGCCCCAGAGTCTTCCTGGTCTCTGAACATCTGAAATCTAGCGGCTTGTCGATTTGCTCCTGCGATAAATCACTGATAATCTGCGGCTCATTGCTCGACCACTTACGCAGATTCATCCCCGCGCCCTTTAACATCTCCATAAGCTGTTGCTGTAACTCCCTTGTTTCCTGTATCGTATTTCCCCCGGCTAGCAAGTCATCCATGTAAAAAGATGTTTGCAATGCTGACGCGGCGAGTGGATATAGGTGCGCGTCGTCCGTTGCTAATTGCCTGAGAGTACGCATAGCCAAGAACGGCGCGGCCTTAGTTCCGTAGGTTACCGTGGTCAGACAATACTCCTGGAGCGGGTCCTGTAAAGAGTCCCGCCAAATAATCTTTTGTAACTGCTGATCCGCTTCCCTTACATAGATTGTACGGAACATTTTCTCTATGTCCGCTGTGATAACATATTTAAACTGCCTCCAATTCAGTATGAGTGTTTGTAGGTCCTGTTGCAAATTAGGCCCACATTCCATTAAATCATTGAGACTATAACCCGACGAAGTTTTTGATGACGCATTAAAAACCACACGAAGCTTTGTTGTTGTGGAATCAGATTTCAAAATACAAAAATGAGGTAAAAAACACGACGGCTCTGCCGCTGACTCTGCTCTCCGCATATGACCTAGACCTTCATACTCTTTGATGAATTGCCTGTACTGCTCGCCTAGTTGTTGCTTTCTTTGCAACTTATTTTCTACCTGCTTAAACTGCGCCAAGGCCCTAGGCCTTGATAACCCGAGTTTTTGCTCGAACCCCGTCTTCATAGGTATTCCCACCACGTAGGCGCCATTTTCCATCCGGCCCGTTGTCCTTTGATAAAAATCCTCGCAATACTGCTCTTGCGGGGTCATACCGTTCGATACTGCAGTGATATCCTCTAACTCCCAATATTTTGATATATCCGCCAAATTATTCAACACAACATGACAACCGAATGTCCTTATGTTCCCGGAAAGGATCCATCCTAGCTTTGTCTGCTGTGCAATGATATTCTGTCCCGGATTTCTTATAAGCCCATTCATGATAATTCTCGAATAGACGCTCGCGTCTAATAAAAAGTCCACCGGCCTAGATATATTGTACTCTGGATCTGCTAGCTTGATATTTGATATAGATGGCATCGATTGCTTTTCAAATGATACATTGGGCAAACTGCTAATTACGCGTGATATCACCAATGCTTCCGTAGCAAATTCATAATCGTCGTGTATCGACTGGCATCTCAGCACCACCATGCCTTTGCTCTGTCTTGCTCCACTGCCTATGCCCGCGATCGACGCGTGATAACTGTGACGTCGCAACCCTAACAATTGCGCGGCATTCTCTGATATAAGTGATATTTGAGATCCTTGATCCAACAAAGCCCGTAAAATGATATATTCCCCTGATACTGCCTGCACTTTAAGTGATATGGTGGTTAAAAGCACCTCTTCATTATCGCTAGCAACATAGCTCACGTGATGCGGGTTTGATATTGACTTTGAACCGCTAGCTGACGCTGAGTGCGTTGGCGGCCAAGACGCACGATTGCATGCGTTATGCAGGAGCGTGTTGTGCTCCCCGTTGCATTCCCTACAACGCTTATTTGATAAACACTGATTCCCATAATGTCTATATAGGCAATTCTGACATATCTTGTTTTGCACCACCGCCCTTAACCTACCCTCCGGCGCTAGAGTTAGAAATCTCCTACATCTGAATAATTCGTGCCCCAGATTACACAATGGACATTTGATTGCCGTGGCGGGGGCGGCTTGATGAACTCTCTGCGTATTATTTCCCTGATATCCTGATCTGTTATTAAATGCTCCCTGATACGACGAAAACCTCCTCGGTGATGATGGTGTTATCCATTCCTTCTCTCGTCTCTGAATAATCGGCTCCAGAGCAGTAAACTTATTCTCTAAAAACCCCATAAACTCCTCCAACGTCGGTATTTCGCGTGGTGACTTCCTGGACTCCTTAAAATCACTACACGTTTCCTGATCAATCTTCTTTGACAAGAGATGCACCAAAAGTGGCCCCCAAGCGCCGGTGTCTATACCCAGGTTGTGTACGGAATTAATGCATTCCATAGATGTGTCATACAGTCTTTTCAAGTCTACCGACGACTGTTTATGAATCGTCGGCTGATTCAAAAAAATCTCCATCTGCTTAGCAAACAAAACCTGCGGATTATTGTATCTCCGCGTCAGTAACTCCCATGCAGCATCATAATTCTCAGATGATATATGTAAATGCTGGATAAGGCGCTCTGCCTCTCCTCTAAGCTTGCCCTTAAGGTGCTGCATCTTTTGAGCCTTATGTATCGACTTATTATTGTGTACCGCTTCAGTAAATAAATCATAAAATGTAGGCCACTGAGTATATTTCCCTGTGAACACAGGAATCTCCAATTGGGGCGTCGCCTGATGCCTGTGCACTATTGACCCCAATCTGATATGAAGACCCTTCTTCATCTCCTTATATGCCTTCTCATATTCAACAAACTCCTCATCATAAACCCTATCAGAGCCCTGCAAAATATTATCTATCTGAAGGTGTAGCTTATCGATGACCGTCCACCGCGACTGTACATTGTGAATCTCATCCTCAAATTCCCACTTTTCTAATATTGCGTCAACCTTAATGCTCTTAACCAACCGTGAAAATGCCCGAAAGTTTGTCCTTTGCTGATTTAACAGCTCTATTACTTCAGTAGACGCTTCCGGTCCCGATTCTCCCAGTGCCAGCCTTGCCGGACCCGGTTGTTCAAACGAAGACAAAAGCTTCCCGATCGCTTCATAACTCAATTTCGCCTGTTCGAACACTTTGTCCGTGAAATACGGCTGATCGTCATCCTTATCCTTACACTGCGAGCCGAGCATCATTGCTCAAAAACTCGTTCCACAAAAGATTCACGGCCTCCAACCTAGCCTTAATATACTCGGGAGTCTTCCTACTCGCCGAATCCTTAACAAAATTCGTCTTAACCTGATGCAATTTTTGTATAATCTCTCTCTGACGCGTAAGTAATGCCTCCATGATATTCGTGATATATGATAACCGTAACGTACGTAAGATATTGGTTGGATCTTACTTGATGCTGCTTGATACTGGAGCTGGACCCTGCCCTGCGTCTGCTCCCGATGCTCGATGATATCCGGATAAACTGCTGCTGTTGCCGTTCACTGATATGATAGCTTCGCGATTTTACTGATACTGATACTGCTGATATTGGGCACAACCGAACGTGCACTGTGATACTGATATTGATACTCCCGAACGCGTTCTATGATAGTGATACTGATACCGGAGATCCGGTTCGAAGGACCAAAATGTAAGGGCGTCCCCTTAACAATGATATAGAAAGCTCCGAGCAGGGATTCTGAATGAAACAACTACTTCGGAACTAGCTGATAACTGAGTTTATTGTCCAATGCTTAGCTGATATATACAACATCTTTACGTGAGTGCGGCGTTTCCGCCCTCACGTATTATGAACAGTTTATTAATTGTAATCGATAAATTGTGCACCTCTCAGCACGCATGCTAGTTTGCTGATTGAGCGTGATTAACCATGTACGCTTGCCTGTACAACTGGAACAAGTAAAAGAGTTTGTGTATTTGGGGACGTTATTTACTGGAGACGGGAAGCATGATAAAGATATTGAAAGGAGAGTGAATGCAGGGAACCGAGTGAATGGGGCACTGAACGCCTTTATGGGCAGCCAGAAAATATCACAAAAAGCACGTGTGGCTGTGCATAGGGGAGTGTTGGTGCCCACACTTATGTATGGTAGTGAAAGTTGGGTGTGGCAGAAAAGACATCAAAGCCGAGTGAATGCAGTAGAAATGAGAGCGTTGAGAAGTATGTATGGAGTGAAATTGAGTGATAGAGTCAGAAACAGTGTTATAAGAGATAAGTGTGGAATTGATGGAGATATAGTCATGAAAATTGAGAAGGGTATGTTAAGGTGGTTTGGGCATGTAGAGAGGATGGATGAAAGAAGATTAACGAAGAGAGTGTATATAAGAAGAGTGGAAGGGCAAGTTGGAAGGGGAAGACCTAGGCGAACTTTCTCCGATCAAATTGGAGAAATCTTACTAAAAGGCCAGGTCAAAAGTACCCTAAACCGACGAGCATGTATGAGAAATGTTATGAAAGTGAGTGAAGCGAAAGTGGTTTGTCAGGATCGTAGCAAATGGAGATCCGTGATCTCTGCCTACCCCTCTGGGAAAGAGGCGTGATTATATGTATGTATAATTAAATAATAATAATTTCTTATTTTAGAAAACCAAAGCGTTACGGCGGTTTAATTTTTTTCGCAGTTTAAAAATATAATGTTGATTTTTGATTGTTTTTTATAAATTGCGAGCCTTTTTTATTTAATGAATGATAAAAGCATTAAAAAATACTCATAATCATAATCATAATCATAACTTTATTTGTCGAAAAGCAGGTGATGATGAACACAGATGTTACAGGCATTGCCTTACTTAAAGTACTTCGCTTTTTTCCATGTATGGAAAAAAGCGAAGTACTTTAAGTAATCAATATTTGTATGTCTTGTAAGACATACAAATATTGATATTTCAGCGTCTTAAATTAAGCAGTCAGAAGTAGAAACAGAGATGGTAGATATCAACAAATACAATATTTATAGGTACTTATTTCATAATTTATATTTTCTAAAATTACACTACTATGAGTGTATCGATAATCTCCCTTTATCTCCCTTATTTTAGGAACAATTTGATCATCGTTCCTATTGACAACCAAATTGTCCTTAAACGTACACCTTGTTAAATCGTAGTTAGGTAAAAGTGAAAATTGTCAACCCTAGCATATTTAGGATTTTGTATGAAGAATCGCATTTTTTTTAATGACTGCCCACTTAAGTTTGGAGGTGCAATACTGAACTTAAATGACTTAATACCTATACGATTAAACTATGCCATGTTTATTCCGGATTATAGACTGAGTCATGACCATAAAGTTGATAATCGTGGAGTTAAGAGATTGTAAGTAAAAGTGGGCAATCTTGAATTATTATTTTTTTTTGAATTTTTTTGGCCCGCCTATTTAAGACCCATTTTCTACAGTAAAGAAACTTATTTCGACTATGGTTTGCTCACTCACACAAAGAAGAGTATGTCAATGTGTTCTTGGCACAGATAAGTTATACAATATGGACCAACAAACTAGAAAAAAAAGTGAGACTGTAAAAAGCGGGCAAAGTTGTACAGTTGTACATTACTACGGTACCTACCCTGTGACAAAATGTTGCAAACGACGGGATGTAAAATAAAATAATAGACGCAAACAATAATCAGTTTAAATTGTTTTAGTAAACAAAAAATTTGCGATATGCCAAATTAAATTAAAAAAATGACCCTTTTCTTTTTGATACATATTTTTGCAGTGGCCGACCTCTTTACTTTTTTACTTTTACTCTTTACTCTGAAGTCAGTGCCTGTTCGATAAAAAAAAGCCTACGTGAGGTTTGGCACAGGCTTTAAAAGGTGATTCAAATGTAATATGTACCTACATGAACGGATTATTTTAAGTTTTTCAGTTTTTATTGGAGACGGTTCTTTTTTTATTTAAATTCTCTTTAGTGATTGACATGTTTCAGTAGCTTTCTATGGTTTCCATCATCAGTTCATCGTCACAATCACTAAATGATTAATTTCGAGAACAGTTGCATGAGTTACTAGCCATTTGTTTTATTGTATACCCGCTTTTACATACGGGTAAAACTGGTATCCTGCTTTTTTAAGTCTGTTAATAACCATATGTTATATACAATAACCTACTCCAGAATGTAACAATGTACTTTTCTGAAAACCGCATCATAATTGGTTCAACCTAACGCGAGATAATCGCGGACAAACAAACATACATACATACAAACAAACGGGTCAATCTGAGAACCTCCTTTTTTTGACGTCGGTTAAAAAAATGACCATAAAATCTCGAAAAAAAAACAATGAGATTTCAAAAAAAAATCTATAAACAAGGTCAACAACTACACAAATAAATAGTGAATAATAATAAAACATACAAGTGCATCGAATACAGAACCTCCTTATATTTTCAAGTCGGTTACATTTGGGGACGATTAAAACGCGAGGACGATTAAAACGTTTTAATCGTCCACACGCAAGTTGTTTCTACCGTCCCCACACCCCGTTTTTAACTTCAAAGTCAAATATTCCATATACTTAAAAAAGACTCCAACGCTGATCAACGGCCGTTATAAACATTCGTTTATTCCTAACTATAATACCAAAATAATTTGATCTGTCAAAATACAAAAGTAAACAAAATTATAAGAAAATATATTATACAACAGCACAAATACATAGTTTTTACCACGAAAAACTGATTTGGTTCGTGAACACTCCTATCTCGCACCGTCGCTCGAATGCTACTGGCCAAGGATTCAAACATGGCAGACCGCGTGTTCTGAGTGTTGCGTCAGTCGCGTAGGTATTATAGTTTTCGAGAAATTTGACTTGTTTCAATCATGACGTGTTTCTATTGTCCCCGGTCTAACATACTTTCATAATTTCATTGTGATAAACGAAAATAGCCTATTCAAATATTTTCATACTATTTGTATTTATTTTTAGTATTACTTAAAGTGGTTGGTATGGGTTTCTGCCTTAGCTCACATACACAACTTTAAGTTAAAAAAAGGGTTTGTGAGTGTATTCCATTTGTCACCATCTCATACAAGGGTGTATGTGTGAATATTTTAGCTAAAATAAAAGTAATTAATTTAGAAGAAGAAAGAAAGAAAGAAAATACATTTATTTAACGTCACAACTTAGGTACACATTAAAAAAGAACAAGCAAACGATAAGACGAGGACGTTAAACAGGGTCCCCACTCAGCATAAAGCCACTGCAAGACACGCCAAGCAGAGGCGCTGATTTTCGGTGGGGACCTAACTTAAAACTATTATAGGTGACGGCACAAACGCAAACAACTGGTAATAACTAAGGAAAATTAAAACAATATGAATAAACCTTAACTTAATACTTAACATAAGTAACAGAATGAAAAATAAAACATTTAATCACAAAACAAAACGCGACAAGAAAGTTTAAAAGTTTAATAGCTATAGCAAGTACCGCCAACCGTCATACAAATTACAATTACAGTTGTGCTCGGGCCTACTGGCTACTATGTGATGATGTAATGATATGATATGCAGCTAAGCATTAGAAGGAATGCAGAAGGTAAGGAAAAGTTAATTAACTAATAAATTAATAATAACTAATACGCATGGCACTTTGTCTTAAACGTAGAAATTGTCCTTATAGCACGGATTGGTGGAGGAAGATCGTTCCAGCACTTCGTGGCAGCGTAACGATAACTACCACGAAATGCCGCCGACTGGTGCCCAGGACAAACTACATAGTTGAAGATACCTAGCGGATCTTACCTGCAAAGACCTTGCGTTATGCGCCCAGGTCAGCTTATTTTAAAGGTACGTAGGCAACTGGCGGTTAACTACACCAAATAAAAGAGAAGCTAAATGTAGTTTTTGGCGGAATGTCATTTTCATAACATGATTTTGATTTAGGTAAGGCGTCACATGAGCACGTCGGGGGATGTTAAAACAATAACGCATGCAAGCATTTTGTACTCTCTGGACCAACCTCTGCGTCCGTGCCAGGAGACACGGTCCGTATACTATGTCACAATAGTTGAACCGCGAGAGTATAAGTGCATCGCATAACCTCAACCTCAGTTACACACTGAGAAAATCACTTATTTTATAAAGTACCCCAAGTCTATAAAAGCAATTCCTAACGACATTGAGTACATGAGTTTCGAATTTAAATTCTCCGTCCATTAGGAGGCCAAGGTTCTTGGCCTCTTGGACGCGCTCCAACGACTCGCTTTCTAATAGCACTTCGAAATTACTCCTGCATAATTTAACTATTTGCTGCTTGGTGCCCAGTATCATGTATTTTGATTTAATAGGATTTAAAGCAAGTGCGTTTAGTTGTGATCAATTTACAACATAAATTTATTTTATATTTAAGAAAATGAATTCCATGAACTACTTAGTACGAATAAAATTATTTCCCTTTGTCAGTGGCGGGGTAAGGATTGATATTTATTAGAATTAGTTCCCGCATAATGCTTATAAGGCGAGGACTAATTGGAATACACTACTTTCTGACGACACGATCCGAGTCGCCACCGGACCACGGCAGCAGAGTACATCGGGCGGCGAGCGCCGGTGATGACGCACAGCACCCGCCGCACCGCGCCGCGCCGCGCGCCTCTATATAAGGCCCCGCGCACCGAGCCGGCTAGAACACCCCAGATTCGGTTGATACCGTTCAACTAATCTCACTGGAGCGCAAACTCGTAGAGTATTCCAGTGTGGTCGTGCCGGAGGCTCCCCCTGGATATTCCCCAGGCTACCCTCCAACCAAGCCATTCGACCGCTATATTGGGTCCGTCCTATTACAGCAACAGTCAGGTTCAAAAAAAAAAAAGCCGGCTAGCAGTCGCTCGCGCTCCGTATAGTGTGAACGTCTGCCACCTAGTTAGTGTGGTGTGGGGATACCGCGTTCGCACGCTAGGTTCCTTAGCTAGGAGGTCTCCTGGTAGCGGTGTGGGGATACCGCGTACGCTCCAAGAACCTAACTCCCAACCTTCCTTCCTACCCCAGGGATAAGCGGAGTGGTATTTTCCACCGCCCTACGCTCACCTGGGTCTCCGCTCCAACATTCCTAGCCAGGATGTATCCTGTAACCACGGCGCGGTTGGCCCTGAAGGGGTGACGGTGTACCGTCACCCCTTCAGGGCCAACCGCGCCGTGGTCTCCGAGACCCTTAGTATTTCGTAATCCATAGAGTCCGTAGTTACTAAGCTTACCGTGTCCGAATCTATTTTTGTTATTTAGGATAATAAAGGGCGTACACGACCTGTAACTTGTGTTTACATTTTATTCCCTATTCGCATTCTTCCCACATCTGAGTTAGTCTGGAAACCTCCGCCTAAGGAGGATATGTGGTGGTCGGTTTCACTGTCCATCATCACAACTTTTCTGCACTAAAGCAGAAACGTATCACTGCATATTTTTTAAAACAACAACGATCCATTATCATAGCATGAGATATGGGAAAGAGTTTACAAGGGTGAAAAATGTATACTAGCTGGGTCTCATATCCGGCAAAATTACTATGCTCTATTTTTACCCGAGTGGGGCTCGGTCGCCATGTACTAGATAAGTAAAAATACCAAATTATTGATTCTGTGTTTAACTTATTAAAAAGTATTGATGATGTCACGTTTCAGGCGCAGCGAGACGAGAGACCCGTAATGGCATTTCATACAAAATTGGAGGCCTGCAAGATGCTCTTTTTTTAATTTTCATTCCACAGTTTGTGGCACAGGGTCACGGCAAATAGTCATGAAAATTAAAATTTGATTTCTTGGAGTTTTTTTAATTTATTTCATTGCATGTTTGAGAAAAGCACTATACATACCTCGGCGTGAAAAGGGGTTGCCAGCCTATCCAAGTAACACAGTAAGCAATATAACTACTCACTCGTGGTCTTATATACAGTTCTACGCTGATATAAACTCTTACAACAGTTCATCCGTGAACTTATAGCTGCATAATAGCATTCAGTGACAATTAAACAGCTCGGCCTGAATAAGAGCTGTATTACGGTATAGAAAGGGTACACATTTTCGTCTTTATTCAGCTTTAAGCCTTTTTAAACACTATTAGCTGTTTAAGGGTAACTTAGTAGAGAACATTATGCTAAATGCTGTGTAAAACATCACATGTGAATATTTATTACGTTGCATTTTTTAAAGTACCACTTGTAAACTATTATAACGTCAATAGAGGTATAGTGAGCTACATGTGTACATTACTATTGCTTAGGGCTGATTTTTATTCTACTAGTCAGCCTTTATTCAGCCTACTGATAAAATCTACATAGTGACTGTTTAGAAGTTCACCAGAACGCTTATAGCTGTTTAGAATAATATTAGCGAATCAAATTACCGCCTTCTGCTGAATAACGTTTCACATGCGATGTCTAAGACAGATTTTAGCTGATTACACATACACATGTGAACCTTTGTGTAGCCTATAGCTGAAATATAGAATAAAAGTGGTTCACATCGGTGCAGAAAACTCAGTCACCATTTTTTCTATAAACTTTAAGTTATAGTACTTTTTATCGTTGGTTTTGGGGATATTTCAATCATAAAGTATTAATACATTTCTAATATTTACTCTTCTAAGACCAGTAGCAACAGTTTCTGGTCAATTCTTGATTTAAAAAAATGAAAACTGATTTGGTATACTTTTCTTCGGTGTATATTTTGCCGTTTATTTTGTACAAAAATGCATTATTTTTGGAGCACGTGAAAATTTTCTTAGATAATATACAAATAATATTTTATATACATAGTATATATACATAGTATATATACATATATACTCACAGTAAAATATATACGCAATCATTTTTCGCCGATATAACGAAAATTTAAGTATACAGTTAATATTATAATATTCTGCCATTCACCATTGAATCAGTGATGTAATGTCAGATATATCAACATCAGCAAAGGCATCAAATATTTATGCAACAACGAGACGTGAACAAAGTCACTCGTGCTCTTTTAAACAGTCGATGTTCAGTCATCTGTCCTGTGTGACCCTTATTACAGCCATTATACAGCCATTATACAGCCACTATTAAGCTATTAAACAGCCATGTGAACTTAAGGCTATACAATTTGTGCCCAATTAAGATGAATAACGGCTGAAATACCGATTTGAAGAAATAAATGTAAAAAAATAAACATCTCTCGGTTATTTTGGTATGAGTAGTTATTCTGTAGAATCTAAGTCATAGAATAAGTAAAATCAATAGTTTATAATATAGAAGAAGTATACTCTAGTAGTTTGAAGATATGTTGTGTGGACTTTTTAGAATCCTATTGGTAAGCAGTTGCGTCGCGTACCACAGGATGGGCCTGATGATGAACTTTGACAAAATGCAGCAAATGACGTAGAGTACAGTGACAGACGTACGCTAAAGGCCTCTACCCACCGAACGCGTGTCGTGCACAGCGCGTGTGCTGCGCGGGCCCGCGCAAGTTGTAAAGCATTGAAACTACACTTCAAACATACATCGAACGTGGGCCCGCGCGGGCCAGCGCAGGCCCGCGGCGCTAAAGTTACAACTCGGCAGCGCGGCCGCGTGTCGTGCGCGTCGCGCAGCTGCCGCGCTGCTGAGTGTGATAGAGATAGTGAGATACATATTAGATGTGTTGGTAGTGAAAGAGATATGCCGCGCTGCACACGCGTCACTTACGCGGCGGGCCCGCGCAGCTGCCGCGCTGCTGAGTGTGATAGAGATAGTGAGATACATATCAAATGTGTTGGTAGTGAGAGAGACATGACGCGGCGGACCCGCGCTGCACACGCGCTGCACACGCGTTGCTACACGCCGCCCGCTTACGGTGTGAATATACCTCTTCAACCGCGCCCGACACGCGCCGCGCACGCCACGCGGGCCGATTTTTCTACCGTTGTCGCATTTTGGAAAAGTAGTGTTCAAATACAAATTGATGATTCTGATGAAAAAATACTTTGTTTCTGTCTATGAAGTATTAAGCTATATAAAAAATATAGAAATCCACGGGTTTATGCTTTAATTTGTCAGATAATTGCATATTAGTGGGATAATCAGCGAGCCGAGGTTCTCGTGAGTGACGAAATTGTAACGGATCAAATAGTACTCACTGTAAAACTCGAAAACTATTCATTTTATTCCTTGTAGTATAAACATAGGCCACAATAATCCTTCTCAAACAAAAAAGTTATTATTTATTTAACAAAATCTTAGAAAAAACAGTTTCATTTCCACTGAGTTACATTTTGTACAATATGTACCCTAGTTTTTATTATAATTCACTGAAATGACTAAGTAAAAAGGAAATGTATTTTTTTAATACAAAACAAACGTGTAAAGATACTTTAACAGCCATAAAAAACTGACTAAAGACTGTATATTTTGCAAAATTTTATATTTTAGTCAAAAGAAAAATGTAGGACAATTTCTCAGTGGAACGTAACGAACGAATAGGGGTGTATCCACAGTGACCCACATTTTGGCCAATAGTTAAACATTTTAACATTACCTTTCCACTTAACTACATAAAATGCTTTCTAAGGCCTAATGCGTTGGTAACAACAGAAAAAAACCAAGTCGTTGTACATGGGCCGATAATATTTGAAGAGTTCCATCGATTTCTCAAATGCACCATACTTACCTTCAGTACCTCATCATGTCTGTTGCACTTCAAATGTGTATTTTGATGATTTGTTGCTAAGTTAACGAAATATTGTCAGAATCTGTGAACTGAGGAGTTCCATAAGTCAGAAAGGTCATCATGATATATTGTAGAATATACCGAAATCGCCATATGAATGCCCATTATATTCGAAGAGTTCCCTCCACTCCTCACGGATTCCATCATCAGATCTATGCCAAATGTATGCGACTACCTTGCAAATATCTGCTTGCCAACAGAAAAAGAATTATCGAAATCAGACGTGGTAAAGAATTATCACCGATACCTACAACAAAAAGTCGAAACGAGGTTTCCTTCATTTTATTAGTCGTCACGGGAAAAAATTGTCTTTAAAATTGTTATCCACATTTGTGCCCACAAAACACAGCTTTATCGTTTTCCAATGAGTGACTTTTCGTTCCAATGAGAAACGAAATTTCTCATTGGAACGTCACGTTTCGACCTTTCGAATCAAAATTTTGATTATAATCAAAAGTAAAGAGAATTTAAAGATTATTTTAATACATCAATAAACAAGATTAATTTGTTAACAAAACTACATATTAAAAAACATACTGAAATATGAAACATACCTAAGAAAAGTCCGTCACTAAGTGGAATTCACAATATGCATTCAAAAAACCTCCGCAACGAAACCTGCTTTCACCTCTTATTATTTGACATTACTAACTAAAAACAAATATGGCCGGCACGGTATAGGTACCGGAATTATGCCAAACCAAAAAAAAATGCTACTATTTGGTAGGAATAATCAAAATATCATCGAAAAATGTTCGTTTCTCAATAGGAATTTCCACTAGGTTACTTTTTAAAGTTAGATTTAAAATAAATTTTTATATATTAAATAGGTATTAACTGTAAGGAAATAATTAAAATTATTAAATATGGATACATTTTAAAACCTTATAGGTCATAAAATCATATTATTACCTTGCATAAATATGTAAAAATATGCTTGCAATTTTAAACTTCGCGGTAGGACATGGGATAAACAACAGTATTGCTGACGTTAAAATATAATAATTTAAAAAGTTTTCACTATTTTTAATAAATAACTATACAGTATTGATGCCAAATTATCCCTCTAAATGTATAATAATAAAACTTTACCCAAAAAAGTTAAAAAGTGGTCTATAATGATTGGGGAACTGGTAGGATATGACAAAAACTCAACTATACAACGATATAAAAATCAGCCCACGCGCCGCGCACGACACGCGTTCGGTGGGTGGAGGCCTTAAGTTACCTACCAACTAAGTTGGTGGCCGGCATTTACACTCAGCGGCGCGACGACACCACGCAGTGAGCCGCCCCTGCGGTGATGTGTTCCGAAGTGGTAAGGCATTAAGCTGATGATCAAACAAAACTACTACCGATCTGTACTTAATGCGGGGGAATTCCTGAGGAGTGATCACGTTAATTTTCGAACGCACGTTAAGACAACTCCTGGTATTTTCCCATAGGTACGGTAAGTGACATTGAGATCTACCTGAAGCGCATACAATGCGTTACGTGATCGACCTGAGGGCTATTCAGAATCACATAACGTTACCCACGCGCAATTTTTACATTACACTGTCCTTACATATAACAAGTGCGTGTCGGGCCACGCGCAGTGTACGGTTCCGTAGTTACCTGTCTTTCTTAGTTACGACACGCGCGCGCCAACTAAATGGTTGCGTCGGCCGAATTTGTACGAAAGTTGGCCTTTCTAAGTACATTTTAAGTTGGTCGTCTATTACTCGGTAAATAGTTATGCCTACTTAACCGTGATAGTTTTCCTTTTAAATTCATTATATGTACCACTGTCACGATTTTTTTCACATTCCCAGTAGCAGCCATTTAGCCGGCAGGGGACACATAACTCGAACAAAAATTAGGGCTTTAAAGCCCAATATCTCGCAAACTAATCACTGATTTGAAAAATATTCTAGGTGACCCATAATATTTTCCCACTTCAGGTGTAGGGGAGGTACCCCAAAAAAATTTTTTCAAGATTTCATATTTCTGTTTTTTCGGCGTGATTGATTCATGTCGAATTACAGTTTTCTAGTAGTAATGGTTACTGAGCTCAGCCGAAGACGGACGGACGGACGGACGGACGGACGGACATGGCGAAACTATAAGTACTACTTGTTGACTACGGAACCCTATAAATGACATTTAGATCTACCTAACGTACGGTAAAGAAAACTGAAACACGTAAATTTTTTGCTTTATTGTCAAGGTGACAAGAGCGAAAAAGATACCTACGTGTTTCAATTTTCCTGACTGTACGTACTTGTTTGTAAACACTGCAACTTAAAATAGGTATAGCGTTTTGCGAAACCAAACTGGTGTTAAAATTTAAAGTGTTCCTATACGAGTGTTACTGACCAAGCACTGTATCCTGAGGTGCTCACGTAAGTTTTCGAACGCACCTTAAGAGTCCGCAGTAAGCTCGGGCGAATTTCACCTTCCCATACAAACGTAGTTACGCTCTCATTTTAAAACTACGTGTTGGATTGTGACGAAACTTTGCATATACAATGAAATTAGGTATATCTATGTCTGTAATTAGTTTATATGGTTCCAGTTTATAGAACAAACGAAATACAGCAAAATCATTTTTTGTATGAAAAACTTAAATTCTCTGTGTTTTTTTTACTATGGTATCTTAAGCTACATAAACTAATTAAAGACATAGATATACCTCATGTTATTGTATATGCAAAGTTTCGTTACAATCCAACACGTAGTTTTAAAATGAGAGCGTAACTACATTTCTATGGAGAATCAAGCTTACTGCGGACTCTTAAGCCCAGCCATCGTCGACCTATTGTTTAATTGTTCTCTCCAAGTGGGTTGTAAAACATTACGCATAAACAAAATAACAAACAGCAGCTATTCCCATTGCCACACGCCACACTTCGGTCAGTGTTATGTCGTTTCTTTGTCATCTTTTCCTTTGATATTAAAGAGAAGTTGTAAAATGCCACGTTAAGTGCATTTTCGAAGTTTAAAGTGGAACACAGACTATAGAAATGAGCACTTCTTGTTTTACTTGTAAATACATTTCTTATAACTAACATTTTTGTGTGGATGGTCGATAATTAATAAGTTCATTTGAATTGAATGCATGATTTATTACTTGAATACGGATATAAACATTGCTGTTGCTATAAAAATGAACAGAAATTTAAAGACTGGGAATGTAACTGTAATGTTCCAATTTCTCCCATTAACACGTTCACTGTCCCCACGCAGTTTCATTTTCTGATCCAAACATAATTTTGCTACTTTTTCAACAGTTCTTTCAAAACAGCCAGTGAGCATCTTAACACGTATACACTTTTTGACATTATTTCTAAGCAATAACATCCTAGGACCTGCAATGTATTTATACATGTTTATGACGCTAATTGTACAACTTTATTTATTAAGCTTTTATACTTAGGCACTCTGTTTTATAAAGTTTAAAACATGTCCGCAGGTGTCGTTGGAGGTGTTTTAGATTTAGTTGTTGGTGGCGGAGAAGCTAGTTGCCTTCCAGGAGGTTAGTTATCACCTACAGTGTATACATTTTTATGATGCTGATTGTACAAGTTTATTTATTAAGCTTATATACTTAGGCACTGTTTTATAAAGTTTAAAACGTCCGCAGGTGCCGCTGGAAGTCATCCAGTTCCAGTTCTTGGTGGCGGAGGAGCTGGTGGCCCTCCAGGAGGTTCGTTATCACCTACAGTGTATACATGTTTATGATGCTGATTGTACAACTTTATTTATTAAGCTTTTATACTTAGGCACTCTGTTTTATAAAGTTTAAAACGTCCGCAGGTGCCGCTGGAAGTCATCCAGTTCCAGTTCTCGGTGGCGGAGGAGCTGGTGGCCCTCCAGGAGGTTCGTTATCACCTACAGTGTATAAATGTTTATGATGCTTATTGTAAAACTTTATTATTAAGCTTTTATACTTAGGCACTCTGTTTTATAAAGTTTAAAACATGTCCGCAGGTGCCGCTGGAGGTCTTCCTGAGTCTATACTGCTACAAAATTTCATTCAAATCGGTTCAGCCGTTTAAGCGTGATTGAGTAACAAACATCCAAACATCCAAACATCTAAACTTTCGCATTTATAATATTAGTAGGATTATAATATCATAGTGCGAACAACATATATTAGTGTAGTTAAAAGGTATAAGTTTTGGTGCTTAGTCCGCCTAAATTTTGGTATTTTTAATTTGGTGGTTTTTAACTTTTTATTTCAATCCGTTCAGCCGTTTTCATGTGATATGCGATCACATAAACAGACAAACAGACAAAAATTCTAAAAACTGTTGGAACGTGTTCTGTTATCGATTCTAAGTATTCCCATCAAACTTTTTTCGAAAATCTTCCATGTACAAACTTTCGACCCTCTTCAGCCTTATTATAAATGTAAAGATAGATAGGTAGAACGCTTAACACAGTCCTCGCTTGAGTTTAAAAATTCAAAATCATTTACTTCATGTAACAAGGACACATATTTAGATTATTTAGGTACATAGAATAGAAATAAAAATAAAAATTATTAGTCTACCATCGTATAACACTAGTGGGAGAGTGCAGCCCCGCACAATGTACCAGGATAGCACAGTCAGGCTTAAACGCTATCATTTTAAGAATGCTATTTGGACTGTCCCGCGCCCGGCGCACAGGGATGCCGCGCGCCCACGCATGGTCGCATAGAAACAGCTGACGCGCGCCTCCGCAAACATTCCTGATGCGCTACAGAAGCGAGGCAGTCCCATTAGCACCCGGAATACTGGATCCGGAGGGCCATAGGCCCGTTGCGAATACTGCACCCACAGGCTGCCAGTATAGAGGGAAGTGCAGAAAGCCCTGAACAGAGTGAAATTCACCTCTTTGGAGCACTTAGCGAACCTGCAAGCTATCATATTCGCTCGCACCGATAAGGTCCTCCTCTCCCATTCAATATCCAAGTTGTCCTTGAGATCAGCCGTGACGACATGGCCTAGATACTTAAAGTTGTTCACTCTGTCCATCGGGATGCAATTGAGGTAGATAGCAGGAGTCTCAGATGTCTGCTTACGGCTGCTCCCAAATATCATGTACTGGCTTTTTTTTCGTTATATTTTAGGCCATGGCAGCCTGCGCATGCCACAAACCGACGCGCGAGTTAAGCGCTCTATGTATAGGATTTTATGCTCTATTTTAAAAAGATATTTTTAGTCAGGTAAAACCTTTTTAAAACATCGATATGTCTCCAGGTACCACCGCAGGTCTTCCAGTTCAAGGTCTAGTTCCTGGAGGTTCTGGAAGCGGGTCGCCAGGTATTTTTATCTTTGTTTTTACCTGTAACTACTTTTTTACGGCAAAAATAAGCTATTTATTGTAGTAAAAGCCTTCTTTCTACATTGCATAGTTACGACCTTAAAAAAAAAAAAGTAGGTACTTACGAGGTGTGTGCCGAAGCCCCCGTCTGTACTATCGGCAACACAGCTAACTGACCATCGGTGCACCTTAAGTGCATTGTAATAAGGTTCTATATAAACACAGAATGGTCAGTTAACAGTGTTGTCGATTGTACATAATATTTTAAATTACTACTTCTTCACCAGCATATACACCTTAAATAGTTAAAGCAATCCAACTTGGACTGGAGCGGAAATTGAAGGGGAGGTATAAATAAACAGCGTACACACTTTCAGGTAACCGCTGTTTCAAACCGCTGCCGCGCACCAAAAAAACATTTTTTTAATACATTTGAAGGAATGTGGATGGCTTCAGGGTGCGGTCTTCTGGTTCCAGAGTAAAACAACGTGTAGTTCCTATCTCGTGTATTTGCAGTGACAAATAAAATATTAATCCTAAATGATAATCATCGAGCGATATTAATTATAGCGCCCTCTGACTACTTAATCGTAAACTATTAACACCATAGTTTGGCTTATGCTTCTAGTAACTACACCTAGCTAAGCCATCTAGTGATTCCAGGACTGAATCATAGATGGCGCTGTTATTAACAACATTTTTTTATATTTCCGCCTTAGTCCAAACTGGCTTAATTTGAGTTGCACAGGGCGGTTTCACAACAATTCAGGAGCTCAAATACCGCGAGCTATCCGGTTGCCTCTTGGATACTCAACTACGCGTTATCGCTCTGATAAAATTGTTTTTTACAAGTTTTCCACTTCGTATGTAAATAAATATGTATGTTAGCTCTAAAGCTACAATTGGTAGAAGTAGCATGTGTACGAGTTCTATATGCTTTACATATTGGAAATTCAGGCCTGGGTTTATGTTTTTACAGACTGCGACAACAACTCCGTCAGCAGTGGCAAGAATTCAAACAAGAACGACGTCGATAACAACTCCAACAACAGCAAAGACAATTCGGACAAGAGTGACTGCGACAACAAATCCAACAACAGCGACAGCAACAACAACTCCAACAACAGCAGAGATAATTCTGACAAGAGTGACTGCGACAACACATCCAACAACAGCGACAACAGCTCAAACAATGGCCAATCCAAGGATGCAGACAATGCCTCTTCTGGAAAGGCCAGGAACAGCGATGATACTCTCCACAAGAAGGAGACTAGCAGCAAATCGAACAACAACACTGACGAGAGACAATCCTCAAAGAACAACTCTGGTACTGGTAGTTCCCAAGAAGACGCTCACGGCAACAAATCATCCGACTACACCTTCAACAACGCTAAGGAAACAGTAGCAAAATTACTTCGGAGAGCAAGGACGATCGATCAAGCGAATCGACCAAAACACATGTTAACAATGACTGTTAGACTCTCTTCAAAGGTTACCCTATAATTCCACAACATAGAAACTTTACATTTAAATGAAGCACATTTAATCTGAGTTGCAAAATCAAAGCGTAAATCAGCAATATCCAATTCAATCTACCCTTCATCAATTCTTAACAGTTTCCCTGTCCGAGTGCCCACAATGATAGGTCAGGTCAGCACCTGCTTTTCAAGAGTCCATGCTTCCACAATGGATTCACTTCGGCCTGGAAGCACGCTTGGACGAGTGACAACGTCAGATATTTTTTATGGGGACAGTGAACGTGTTAATGGGAGAAATTGGAACATTACAGTTACATTCCCAGTCTTTAAATTTCTGTTCATTTTTATAGCAACAGCAATGTTTATATCCGTATTCAAGTAATAAATCATGCATTCAATTCAAATGAACTTATTAATTATCGACCATCCACACAAAAATGTTAGTTATAAGAAATGTATTTACAAGTAAAACAAGAAGTGCTCATTTCTATAGTCTGTGTTCCACTTTAAACTTCGAAAATGCACTTAACGTGGCATTTTACAACTTCTCTTTAATATCAAAGGAAAAGATGACAAAGAAACGTCATAACACTGACCGAAGTGTGGCGTGTGGCAATGGGAATAGCTGCTGTTTGTTATTTTGTTTATGCGTAATGTTTTACAACCCACTTGGAGAGAACAATTAAACAATAGGTCGACGATGGCTGGGCTTAAGAGTCCGCAGTAAGCTTGATTCTCCATAGAAATGTAGTTACGCTCTCATTTTAAAACTACGTGTTGGATTGTGACGAAACTTTGCATATACAATGAAATTAGGTATATCTATGTCTGTAATTAGTTTATATGGTTCCAGTTTATAGAACAAACGAAATACAGCAAAATCATTTTTTGTATGAAAAACTTAAATTCTCTGTGTTTTTTTTACTATGGTATCTTAAGCTACATAAACTAATTAAAGACATAGATATACCTTATGTTATTGTATATGCAAAGTTTCGTTACAATCCAACACGTAGTTTTAAAATGAGAGCGTAACTACATTTCTATGGAGAATCAAGCTTACTGCGGACTCTTAAGCCCAGCCATCGTCGACCTATTGTTTAATTGTTCTCTCCAAGTGGGTTGTAAAACATTACGCATAAACAAAATAACAAACAGCAGCTATTCCCATTGCCACACGCCACACTTCGGTCAGTGTTATGACGTTTCTTTGTCATCTTTTCCTTTGATATTAAAGAGAAGTTGTAAAATGCCACGTTAAGTGCATTTTCGAAGTTTAAAGTGGAACACAGACTATAGAAATGAGCACTTCTTGTTTTACTTGTAAATACATTTCTTATAACTAACATTTTTGTGTGGATGGTCGATAATTAATAAGTTCATTTGAATTGAATGCATGATTTATTACTTGAATACGGATATAAACATTGCTGTTGCTATAAAAATGAACAGAAATTTAAAGACTGGGAATGTAACTGTAATGTTCCAATTTCTCCCATTAACACGTTCACTGTCCCCATAAAAAATATCTGACGTTGTCACTCGTCCAAGCGTGCTTCCAGGCCGAAGTGAATCCATTGTGGAAGCATGGACTCTTGAAAAGCAGGTGCTGACCTGACCTATCATTGTGGGCACTCGGACAGGGAAACTGTTAAGAATTGATGAAGGGTAGATTGAATTGGATATTGCTGATTTACGCTTTGATTTTGCAACTCAGATTAAATGTGCTTCATTTAAATGTAAAGTTTCTATGTTGTGGAATTATAGGGTAACCTTTGAAGAGAGTCTAACAGTCATTGTTAACATGTGTTTTGGTCGATTCGCTTGATCGATCGTCCTTGCTCTCCGAAGTAATTTTGCTACTGTTTCCTTCAGCGTTGTTGAAGGTGTAGTCGGATGATTTGTTGCCGTGAGCGTCTTCTTGGGAACTACCAGTACCAGAGTTGTTCTTTGAGGATTGTCTCTCGTCAGTGTTGTTGTTCGATTTGCTGCTAGTCTCCTTCTTGTGGAGAGTATCATCGCTGTTCCTGGCCTTTCCAGAAGAGGCATTGTCTGCATCCTTGGATTGGCCATTGTTTGAGCTGTTGTCGCTATTGTTGGATGTGTTGTCGCAGTCACTCTTGTCAGAATTATCTCTGCTGTTGTTGGAGTTGTTGTTGCTGTCGCTGTTGTTGGATTTGTTGTCGCAGTCACTCTTGTCCGAATTGTCTTTGCTGTTGTTGGAGTTGTTATCGACGTCGTTCTTGTTTGAATTCTTGCCACTGCTGACGGAGTTGTTGTCGCAGTCTGTAAAAACATAAACCCAGGCCTGAATTTCCAATATGTAAAGCATATAGAACTCGTACACATGCTACTTCTACCAATTGTAGCTTTAGAGCTAACATACATATTTATTTACATACGAAGTGGAAAACTTGTAAAAAACAATTTTATTCAGAGCGATAACGCGTAGTTGAGTATCCAAGAGGCAACCGGATAGCTCGCGGTATTTGAGCTCCCGAATTGTTGTGAAACCGCCCTGTGCAACTCAAATTAAGCCAGTTTGGACTAAGGCGGAAATATAAAAAAATGTTGTTAATAACAGCGCCATCTATGATTCAGTCCTGGAATCACTAGATGGCTTAGCTAGGTGTAGTTACTAGAAGCATAAGCCAAACTATGGTGTTAATAGTTTACGATTAAGTAGTCAGAGGGCGCTATAATTAATATCGCTCGATGATTATCATTTAGGATTAATATTTTATTTGTCACTTTGCAAATACACGAGATAGGAACTACACGTTGTTTTACTCTGGAACCAGAAGACCGCACCCTGAAGCCATCCACATTCCTTCAAATGTATTAAAAAAATGTTTTTTTGGTGCGCGGCAGCGGTTTGAAACAGCGGTTACCTGAAAGTGTGTACGCTGTTTATTTATACCTCCCCTTCAATTTCCGCTCCAGTCCAAGTTGGATTGCTTTAACTATTTAAGGTGTATATGCTGGTGAAGAAGTAGTAATTTAAAATATTATGTACAATCGACAACACTGTTAACTGACCATTCTGTGTTTATATAGAACCTTATTACAATGCACTTAAGGTGCACCGATGGTCAGTTAGCTGTGTTGTCGATAGTACAGACGGGGGCTTCGGCACACACCTCGTAAGTACCTACATTTTTTTTTTTAAGGTCGTAACTATGCAATGTAGAAAGAAGGCTTTTACTACAATAAATAGCTTATTTTTGCCGTAAAAAAGTAGTTACAGGTAAAAACAAAGATAAAAATACCTGGCGACCCGCTTCCAGAACCTCCAGGAACTAGACCTTGAACTGGAAGACCTGCGGTGGTACCTGGAGACATATCGATGTTTGAAAGGTTTTACCTGACTAAAAATATCTTTTTAAAATAGAGCATAAAATCCTATACATAGAGCGCTTAACTCGCGCGTCGGTTTGTGGCATGCGCAGGCTGCCATGGCCTAAAATATAACGAAAAAAAAGCCAGTACATGATATTTGGGAGCAGCCGTAAGCAGACATCTGAGACTCCTGCTATCTACCTCAATTGCATCCCGATGGACAGAGTGAACAACTTTAAGTATCTAGGCCATGTCGTCACGGCTGATCTCAAGGACAACTTGGATATTGAATGGGAGAGGAGGGCCTTATCGGTGCGAGCGAATATGATAGCTTGCAGGTTCGCTAAGTGCTCCAAAGAGGTGAATTTCACTCTGTTCAGGGCTTTCTGCACTTCCCTCTATACTGGCAGCCTGTGGGTGCAGTATTCGCAACGGGCCTATGGCCCTCCGGATCCAGTATTCCGGGTGCTAATGGGACTGCCTCGCTCCTGTAGCGCATCAGGAATGTTTGCGGAGGCGCGCGTCAGCTGTTTCTATGCGACCATGCGTGGGCGCGCGGCATCCCTGTGCGCCGGGCGCGGGACAGTCCAAATAGCATTCTTAAAATGATAGCGTTTAAGCCTGACTGTGCTATCCTGGTACATTGTGCGGGGCTGCACTCTCCCACCAGTGTTATACGATGGTAGACTAATAATTTTTATTTTTATTTCTATTCTATGTACCTAAATAATCTAAATATGTGTCCTTGTTACATGAAGTAAATGATTTTGAATTTTTAAACTCAAGCGAGGACTGTGTTAAGCGTTCTACCTATCTATCTTTACATTTATAATAAGGCTGAAGAGGGTCGAAAGTTTGTACATGGAAGATTTTCGAAAAAAGTTTGATGGGAATACTTAGAATCGATAACAGAACACGTTCCAACAGTTTTTAGAATTTTTGTCTGTTTGTCTGTTTATGTGATCGCATATCACATGAAAACGGCTGAACGGATTGAAATAAAAAGTTAAAAACCACCAAATTAAAAATACCAAAATTTAGGCGGACTAAGCACCAAAACTTATACCTTTTAACTACACTAATATATGTTGTTCGCACTATGATATTATAATCCTACTAATATTATAAATGCGAAAGTTTAGATGTTTGGATGTTTGGATGTTTGTTACTCAATCACGCTTAAACGGCTGAACCGATTTGAATGAAATTTTGTAGCAGTATAGACTCAGGAAGACCTCCAGCGGCACCTGCGGACATGTTTTAAACTTCATAAAACAGAGTGTTTAAGTATAAAAGCTTAATAATAAAGTTTTACAATAAGCATCATAAACATGTATACACTGTAGGTGATAACGAACCTCCTGGAGGGCCACCAGCTCCTCCGCCACCGAGAACTGGAACTGGATGACTTCCAGCGGCACCTGCGGACGTTTTAAACTTTATAAAACAGAGTGCCTAAGTATAAAAGCTTAATAAATAAAGTTGTACAATCAGCATCATAAACATGTATACACTGTAGGTGATAACGAACCTCCTGGAGGGCCACCAGCTCCTCCGCCACCAAGAACTGGAACTGGATGACTTCCAGCGGCACCTGCGGACGTTTTAAACTTTATAAAACAGAGTGCCTAAGTATAAAAGCGTAATAAATAAAGTTGTACAATAAGCATCATAAACATGTATACACTGTAGGTGATAACGAACCTCCTGGAGGGCCACCAGCTCCTCCGCCACCAAGAACTGGAACTGGATGACTTCCAGCGGCACCTGCGGACGTTTTAAACTTTATAAAACAGAGTGCCTAAGTATAAAAGCTTAATAAATAAACTTGTACAATCAGCATCATAAAAATGTTTACACTGTAGGTGATAACTAACCTCCTGGAAGGCAACTAGCTTCTCCGCCACCAACAACTAAATCTAAAACACCTCCAACGGCACCTGCGGACATGTTTTAAACTTTATAAAACAGAGTGCCTAAGTATAAAAGCTTAATAAATAAAGTTGTACAATTAGCGTCATAAACATGTATAAATACATTGCAGGTCCTAGGATGTTATTGCTTAGAAATAATGTCAAAAAGTGTATACGTGTTAAGATGCTCACTGGCTGTTTTGAAAGAACTGTTGAAAAAGTAGCAAAATTATGTTTGGATCAGAAAATGAAACTGCGTGATCGCTGCCTATTTTGGTTTTAGTGCCTTATTTTACCGCCAAACGTTTAAAATAATGTATTTTTCACAAATAATCAACAACATCTATAAGCCTATCTATATACGTTCCACTGCTCTCGCGAATGGGACCCCGGACCACCGGACCAGCGTGGCAACTACTTAACATTCCCTCTCATCCATGAGTGTTGTGTCCTGTGCCTAGAAGATTTTATATTTCATAGAAAACATAAATTTTCAGAAACAGTTAACTTTTAAAGATTGTTATAACACAAACCTAACTTATGCTAATACTTTTTTCTTTTGCTTTTTAATTTCATCGATTTTATCAAAATTCTGCGATGTACATTCGATAGTTTGTCGATAGAATAAGAGGATACCATTTTCTATACCCGTAAAGTGGACTGGATGAGTTGCTGAAAGAGGCGGGAGTTCGCTGGACCCGGGGAGCGCTAGACAGGTCATTGTGGCACTCTTTGGAGATTCCAGCAGTAGACGTCTTTCGGCTGATGACGATGATGGTTTTATATGTAAGTGATGGACCTGGACCTGGAAGACCACCTCCAGCACTACCAGCACCTCGAAGGGCACCGAGAGCTCCACTAACAATAGCCACGCAATCGTTCACAGAGCTACAGCACAATAACTCAACAAGAGCATTGTCCATAAACTAAACCTATTGTGGGGAGTGTCATGACATCTCACCTCCGGGAACTCCACCTAGGAGGCCGCCACCTCCAGGGGTGCCGCCGCCTAAAGTCCGAGACGAGGCCACAGCAACTGTAAATCAAAACCATATTTAAGGGCAAGATAAGATAAGATAAGATCAAAACAGTGTACATAACATTTCATAAAATATAATAAATCTCAACAGTCTTCCCCACTTGCGGACACTCATAACTTCGTGATTATTTAACCTTTTGCGTTGATTTTCTCTCCTTTTGACTACATTTTTTATCCTTATTCGTGAAAATATGACTATTGATTATTTTATTTAGTGTCTACATCCCTATTGATTATATTCTTACAGACATGCTTAGGTATACACGGTTAGACACCATAGTGCATACGGGCATCATACGGTCGGGTACATCATGTTGATCCGTTTAAGTTGGCATAACCGTGTTCAGGAAGTTTTGCATAATGCATTATGTGGTTAACAAGGTTGCGATTTACGTCCGCTAACGAAAATACGTTAGGCAGATGTCGCACTGCGCCGCGTCTCCGGACGGAGGTGCGGAGCTGCATACAAATTTCGCCGGACGGAGGTGCGGTGCAGTGTGTCGTACCACACGGAATTTATATTCAAACTGAGGTACTCGCATACAACGAGCTCCGGAGATGCGGCGCAGTGTGACATCCACTTTAATTGACAAAAACCCTGTAGCCGTTCTTAAGCCTTCATGGAAAAATTAAAATGAGACAAAGTGTGTGTGTGTGTGTTCAATATCCAGAGGTCCTGGTCGTCTTTGATATGTGTGGCTAACCCATGAAGAAGTGTTGGATGCGGCGAAGGAAAAACTACAGATAATATCCCGGCATAGAAAAACGCAAGCATAAATGCATTTGCCACATACTGAGACAGGAAGCGATTAACGTTACCATCCTATACGCAGGTCACTTAACTCACTCCTCAGGCGAGGACAGAGTAAAGCGTTCTACTTATAATTAATCAAGGATCTCTTGTACTTTAGATCTTGACTATCGGACAGATTGACCGAAGAATGCGACCACGCTGTGTGAATGGTAAGCCCTTGCCAGACAAAGAATGAATTACGTCCTGCACACGCTTGCTCGGGTTCCACCTCGACAGTGCTTTAACGTGGGAGAAGCACATAAACGAAGTGTGCGGTCGGCTGGGGCGCACACCGCCGGGCGGGCCGCCGTGCGAGAGTGTTACTTCGCGACGGTCCACTCGGTGCTGACGTACGGCATAGAGTTGTGGGCTCGGGCCGCCGGCTGGTATCGCGTGTTCTCCATGCAGAAGAGGGCTGTCCGCGGCATGGCCGGCAAATCGGCCAACGCTCCGGCACGGGAGTTATTTCTGGAGTTCCAAATTCTGCCCCTGCCACGCATGCTGATATACCGAGTGGCAATTTTTACACACGAAAACCTCGGCAATTTCAAATGCAAGAGCACGAACTCCAGATATCCCCTGCGGAGCAATAGGCATGGAGACAGGTTGAGAAACAAAGACTTGCGAAGTCAGCTAAGTCGGTCTATAGCCTCGGACCACCAATTTATAACCGATTGCCTGATACCGTCAGAAATGCAGCTTCCATCGCAGGTTTCAAATCAAGACTGAAAAAGTGGCTTCTGAATAACATGTTTTATAACTATGACGAATTTTACAGCATGCCATTGACAATTTGAAAATAAACAATAATGTTATAAATTATTGATTAAGATAATGATAATAAGAAATATATGTAGAAAATTGTATGATGTATTAACCTAATGTACATAAACCCAATGTACTAATAAAAAATTTCATTTCATTTCATTTTCATTTCATTCATTTCATTACTTTGGAAACAGCCATAACCAAAGGAATTCAAGGTGAGCTTTGTCATCAGGCTTGTGAAAATGATAGAGCGAGCTTGGGAAGTTGGGATTACGCATAAAGGGAAAATCACTAAAGATCCCACTGGGTCGAAATGTATCCGAAAGGGCTATCTAGATAAGATAAGATCCTAGAAGGCAAAATAGAGTTAACGACCCCGCTTGTTAACGACGTAGAGGAAGCCCCAGGACTATAAGATGGCACAGATGAACGAATGGTACTGCAGTTGCCCTACATACCAAGAAATAATTAAGGATAGCTATATTATATCGCTTAGGAGTGAAGCAAAGATTTTCTCACAACACATTCCTAGATATTTGACACCCTAATCGGCAAGGCGTATGAGTATATATGCGATCTAGGCTTTCTTTATAAGGTGTTCACTTATCGTGGTGAATAATGATAGTTGTAGCACATAACGTATACATAGTATCTACATAGTCCCATTTATGTTTGACTATAGATTATTTAAGTTGTATACACCGGTCCATAATATGACAATTGCCGCCCGCTACCCGAAAATCCCCGTTCCTGTTCAGGGGGAGCCAATAGTACATTGTATCTCAAGGGAGCAAAATGAAATATTTGCATTATCATATTGAATTCTGAGTAAAGCGAAATAGAAGCAAACATTTTACAATAGAAACGTGAGCGTTGTGAGAGATTCTAAAATAGAATGTTGATCGTGACGAGGGATTTGAGTTTTACGCCCAAGACGAAAATAATTTTGCAACTTTGATCCCTCATTTTGACGTGTGAAATAGGTGTGAAAAAATATTTTTATCACCAATTGGTTCCCAACCGAATACGGCGTCGCGGTAGATCACGTGATGGCGAGACGAGCTTGACGTCTTTGACCAAGACTGGTGGGAGGCTGAGCAGGACAGAAATATGTGGAAGAAGAAGAGAGCGAGGCCTTTGCCCAGCAGTGGACTCTTAATAGTAGTCTACTTACCGTTGCCAGTAACACCAGGAGACCGTTCATCTTCAAAGGAGTTTTAAGAACTGTGGAAAATATGCAAAATGTGCCTTTTATACCCGCAATTACTATAGGTATATTTGAAGATTTGCACAAGTGGCTATTATTACTATTTACTTCATATATTTTAATATTGCAGTTAATATTTATTTTGTATTACAATGATATTTTTCATTTAGAACATGTAGAATGTAGAATTCAATAAAATGAATATGAATATGAATAGAAATTATTTAATGAGGGAACTGTATCTGAAGGGTTTCATGCGGCTCGGAAAGGCTTGCTTTATCGCTCAAAATCTGCGCCCAAAAGTCCATTATATCCGCTAGCGTGGAAAGAGTTTTTGAATTTGGAACGTGACGGTCAATCGCGAGATCCAACATTTTCTATACAGAATGAGAGGATTGAGAGGTCATTATCCTGCGTTCAGAAACTTATGGTGTTGTGCCAATAATTCATTATTATAATTTTCATAAAATGCAATAAATAATACTTAATCTTTCTTAATTACATATGAAATATTAATGATTAGACTGACTTATAAGGATACAATACAAATAAATAATTTAAACACGAAGTTTTAATTTTCAAAACTTTTCGCATTGTGTAAATTTGGAACGCACCTTTAAAAAAGTTAATTTAAGAAAAAACTCATATACAGTTAATTTTGTTTTGTTTTGTTCTAAAGCCACAGCAAAATCAAAACAATGGAAGTTATTTATAGATTTTAGTGCAGAAGATGATATGATTTATATATTATATGATTTTGAATGCCTGCTAAGTTAGCGGAAAAAGTAAAATATGTGTAGGTATTTGATCCTTGATTAGTGAGTGAGTACTTAGTATTCTTGGTACCTAAGTACCCAAGAATACTTTGACTTTTTTAATGTAAGTAAGCGTGGAGTTATATAAAGATGCAAAAATGTTTGTTACATTTTAATAATTATAAAATGCTTTCATCTTGATGAGATGTAAACAAAACCTTTATTTAAAAAGGAGTAAAAGGTCCAAATGAATCATTGCATTTACAATTTTCCTCGCGGTGGTGAGGTGAAAAGTTGTGTGTTTCGCTCGGCAGCAAAGTTGTCTCGTGCCTTGAAAGCCTCGCTATGCTCAGGATTGTACTTTTGAACCATTCGCTTCGCTCATGGTTCAATCTTGCAATCCTTCGCTAGCTCGGCTTTCAATACAAGCACTTGCGCCAAACAACAACTTTACAGCCTTGCATAACAAATAACTATTACAATGCACTGCAGGGTTATCAGAAGAAAGCGCGCGAGCTGTGTCGCGGCGAGATAGCCTGTCCGTCTCTTTCTCAGGAGAACACTTAGAAAGAGACGGATAGTAGGTATATCTCGCGGCGGCAAATATACCAAGACGCATGCGGATAATCCCATTTCCTGGCCGTTTTTCAAAAACTTACGTACGAAATATCATTTCATAGATAACTTTTCGGTTTTCGGTCTAAGGTCTAGTTTTCCCTCTGGGTGGACGGACAGATGGCAGTCGCTTTAGTAAAAATTAGTGCCTTTGCCAAATCTTGGTTTTAGGTGCTAACGCTGACCTGGGCACAACCGGGAATAACGCTAGAAGCACACAAGGTGAGTATTTACTATTTTGTCACCTTGCCCCTCATTCCGATCCATACATGATGATTGATGACAGATTGACACATCTTACAATGGTCTTGCAAATGTAAATAAGAGGTACAGTCAGCATCAAAAGTAACTGCGCAATCGAAGACGTCAAAAGCTCTTATTCCCTTTTAATAAAGACTTTTGAAGTCTTCGTTTGCGCAGTTACTTTTGATGCTGACTGTACGTCTCACGAGATATAACAACAATTTATTTAATTTCATATTAATAACGTTCACTAGATATAATGAACGTTAGCTATAACAACAAAACCAATACTTTTATAAGGAATAACGGTCAATTGGGATAATATTTATATTATATAACGTTTTTTTCCATAACACATAACTAATTTCAGTTCGTATAACATACATAACGTACAACGATCATAACACATAGGTAATATCTTTTCATATAACAATCATAACACATCGTATATTTCCTTAAAGGTTTATTATATAGAAGATTAGGTTAGGGCGGCTAGTAAATGGGCGTTGCCCCCCACAGTAAAAAAAAAACAATCGTAACAATGGTATTATTTGTAGGTTAGGTTAGGGTTAGCTTGTGTCCCTTAGAGCGGAAATAGGCACCCCACGAAGCGGGGTGCCTATTTCCGCTATATTTACGCTACTCGGTTAAGTTAGGTTTCGGTTAGGTTAAAATAATTGACGTTTGTTTTTTAAAAACATATTTATTTTCAAACCACAAATGTACAATTCAAAAGTTTACTGCTATTAAAATAATTGTAGTCGAATATACTATACGAGCATTATACTGTTTGATGTTAGATTCATTGAATAATATCTGTTTTAAACCTTAGGTGTTATGAATATTATAAGCTTTAATCTATATATCAATTAATATTATAACTTAATAACGTTATACTTTACCAAAATATATATTTTGAAATTAATTTCGTTCATTAAATGCAGTGAACGTTATACTAAACAAGTTTATACAAAGTGAGCGTATATATTATGACTGTTGTATGATAAGTTCTTATACCTCGTATAACTTACCCGTAAATAAGTTTCGCTCAAAATTTTCCCTTTTGGTACAAGCATTTATTGCCAACTGTACTAACGAGTCCAATTTCAACGGGGTTACATCGGTTAAGTACTGAATTCCCATGGCCACCTTCTCTCTCTATCATCAGACTAGCTCGATGGTGGTACCATAATATTGAATTGTCGTCCAAACCTATACAAAAATTTCAGTTCAATCGGGTACCGGAAAGTGGGTCAAATTATTTATACTTGCAAGATCTGTCCCTAACTACCAAACTAACTAACAACCAAACAAAACCAACAGGTCAAGTTAAATAAAAGCTTGTAAAAAACAAGACGCCACATTGTCAGATTATGGATCATTTTATATCCAAAGTGCCTAAGTCAGCTGTCTTATACGATAAGTGTGAACGAATCAAAAGCCATGAAGACACATCGGCACGAGTAGGTATAATCAAATGTTTGAATAATGATGGACTACATTGAACTTTATCAATTTAACACATGAAAATCTTGATGGTATAAAATGGCCTCAAGATGGACTGATGACCTGGAGAAAAGGTCGCGGGAGTCCGCAGGACCAATCATTGTGGCTCTCTTTGGGGAGGCCTATGACCAGCAGTGGAAAGTCTTTCAGCAGATGTGATGATCATATCTCTATCTCTACATATAATAAATGTGAAAGTTCGTTGAGTTCGTCAGTGAAACATAATAAGTAGAGCTTGAACGAAATTTATGTAGTAGAGCTTGAAAGTATTTATACAACATACTTCAAAAACTTCAATAGCGCGATGCAGAACTTCACCAATTTCCACGCATTTAGAAGGTTATTCTCCAGATTTTTGTCTGCGTCTGAACTCCAACAAACCATACTAAACGTATAAAAAAGTTTGATGGAGTTACGGTGACCCACAGGCCAAATTTGAGAATATTTGGATAAAGTCGTCTTTACTTTACGCAACAGCGCCATCTATCTGTTTATTAATACGACAGCTCAACGAAAAGGAGTATTATGTTTTCTGTTTGTCTGTTTAAGTCCGGGTACGAGTATCTTGGGAAAACTATCGAATGGATTAATATGCAACTTTCACTAAAACGTTCAATGGATCTTCGGCCACGCAATAGGCTATAGAAATTATAAAGATAAGGGTGCAAAGGGGTAAAAAAATGGGGTTGAATTTAGTAAGTATGTTTTTGTATATAAATAGTTTTTTTAATGTAGAGTAGATACACGTTTATTTTATTCTGTCAAATCACAAAATTATGTGTCAAAAGTCCCCAAAAACGTTATTACTCAAAATGCCTTCAAGAAAGAGATCGAACCTGACACGAATTTCTAGAGGCCGCCAGAAAACGAGTGGCAAGATCTCAGGAGTCCGAAGAAGCTTCCCGGGCTTCTAGATTCCTTGAAAACAGTGAAGATAGGGAAGCACGTCTCGGCCACGATCGTGAACGCTATTCGTTGTCGCGAGCTTCCGAGACTATTACGGAACGTCAAACAAGATGAACAGCGAATTCTCGGGCTTCTGAAACATTTACACAACAAGAAGACTGCTTGACCTCTCAGAGAAGTCGCAAGGGGGCGTCCACAAATTACGTAACGCAAATTGGAGGGAGAGGGGGGACCCGGCCAAGCGTTACGGTCCTGTTACGTTGGAGGAGGGGGGTTTCAAGGTTTGCGTTACGTCACGCACGATTTTTTATAATAGTATACTTAAAAAAAGTTTAGTTTTTCACATCCCTAAAGTAGAACCTGCAAAATTTGTGGCTTATATTCATGCTCTAAAAAAAGCAGCTGCACACCACCGCAGAATTATTCACTCAACTTCTGCAAATAAAGTCTCCGTTAGGCGAGTTATCACTGCATTTACTGCGGACTCTTAATATTTAGAGTTTTCCTATATGAGTGTTACGTTACTGACAAAACACTGTAACCGGTGGTAGATACGAGTAATTAAGTTCAAGCTCCCGGGGTGTGCTTTATTGGGAGTTATATATAATATTAAGTATCTTCATTTGTCGCTGGCAACACAGCGGATCCTCGAACAATAAAGAGTCGACCACACGCCTGTCACTACTCTGAACTCCAAAGCATCCGCAAGCTAAGGATGACAATCGGACACGACTTAAGCGTCGTGGTGTAAAAAAAAGCGAATGCAGGATTCTAGTGTCGGCATGTGACTCGGCTGGAGTAGCCAGTGTCTAGAGGCTACGGGGACCGCATCAAGCGGGCCGTGCGATTGTTTTCCACTGAAGTGTAAAAAAAAATGCATTCGCATGGAAACTAATACAGCATTAACATTGACTCCAATAATAATGTCATTTAAGTTTATTTATGGGTTTAATATGATAATAACTGCAGCTTGTGTAAAGAAATGTTTCGTCTTTAACTTACGAGCTCATACATTATTCACCTACTAATTCATTTAATTAATGTTGCATTTGAAAAAATAAGCAAGTTAATGTCATAGGAAAGTGCCGTGCGATTAACAAGGTAGCAGTATTTATAAACCGACTTCAAAAAAGGAGGAGGTTCTCAATTAGCCAGTCTTTTTATGTTTGTTCCTAGATGTTTTTTATACACGGTGGCAAACAAGCGTACGGCCCGCCTGATGGTAAGCGGACACCGCAGCATATAGACGCATGCAACTCCAAAGGAGTAACATGGGCGTTGCCGACCCTTGATATGTTTGAGGACTCGAAAACTCCTGGACCGATTTGAAAAACTTTCTTTTTGTTAGAATGGGTATCCTTCCCAGGTGGTCCCACGGTCATCAGGTCAGGATCTGATGATGGAATACTCGAGAAGTCGAGGGTACTCTTCAAATCTTATATTCCTTTCTCCCTTTTAATTATTCATCCGTTACGAAAGCTTTTGGCATATACTCCAGGCAAAATACGGTTTTGAAAAACATTAATTTATAATAGCGTTTTTTTTTGTTGATTTCATTTTAAAATGTTATTCTAAGATGATTTATTAAAGAATCCGGCAAACTTTCCACCCGGAAGTAATTATGTAGATTTCAATGAATCATGCATTGTCTTTTTTTGTACGATTTATCTTGAATATTATAGAGAAGATGTAAATGAACCAAAGTAAAGCCAAAAATATTTATTAATATTTTTTCTGACTTTCCAGAAGCTAGTTGATTTATCATTTTATTGATGTCTGAAATTTTGTCGGATTTTGTCGCTGGGTAACTATTTAATTGATAATATATCCGTTACACATAAAAAATAAGCTATTATAAATTATTTCCAAAATTGACATTTTTTCCATACAAGCTGTCAGTTCATTGACTGGACTAATAGCTGTGGAGGTCCCCCATATAATGAGACCGCAACGGAGGGCGGACATTACATGGCCGTGGTATTATGCTGTGAGGGCAGCTTATTTAATGTTACCGTTTCGCGTAGTTTTCGCGATGGGTAAACAAATCTTTTTATTTTTGAGCATACATTTTCCACTTGTGTTTTAAAATCACAGAATTCATCTATATACAGGGTGTTTTTTTTAAATGGGACAGTATGGGGAAATCCGAATCTAAAGGAGATAGAGGAAAAGTGCCCAAGGAGACATTAGGTGTTTTTTTATGTAAACAAATTTGGCTCGTTAAAATTTTTGGTCAAGCGTGAGTTGTTCTTAAAAAATTATAAAGTTGGTCAATTTTTTTTTGACGCGGGTCGGCTCTGTTTCATGTAAGGATTATTTCATTGTAACGGAAAGAAAAAAATCTGAACAGCAGAAGTTGGTCAAATTTAACATTTACTCAAGTAATAAACCAACTGTATGAAGATTAGTTTTCATTAAATTTGACCAACTTCTGCTGTTCAGATTTTTTTCTTTCCATAGAATGAAATAATCCTTACATGAAACAGAGCCGACCCGCGTCAAAAAAAAAATTGACCAACTTTATAATTTTTTAAGAACAACTCACGCTTGACCAAAAATTTTAACGAGCCAAATTTGTTTACATAAAAAAACACCTAATGTCTCCTTGGACACTTTTCCTCTATCTCCTTTAGATTCGGATTTCCCCATACTGTCCCATTTAAAAAAAACACTCTGTATAGGAATTTTGAATGAATATCTTAACCTACAGGATCGCCTTTGTACGTGATGTCTAGTTTTCTGTGTTTGCCTCTATGAGTATGGAATTGTGCAAGTATATTTTTACTTATATTTATTGAAAGGTTGTTCCTTTCTAGCCACTGAACTGTATTTCGTAGAGCATTGATTATTTCTATCTCGTAAATTTCGTTATTTGTGCATGGGATCACAATTGATGTATCGTCATTTTCTGGCGGCGGCCATCTTGGTTTGACTGGTTCAACTCAGCTTCTGCTCAGGTTCTGGATCAGCTTGGTTCAACTGTATTTGTCATCTACCTAAAGTTAAAGTGTGTGCCAAATTTCAGGTCAATCGGTCAACAGGAAGAGGGTACATTTTCAATTCCTAGATTTGACCCATGACAGTCGAACTAAATAAAATGTAACGTTAACTATCGTAGGATCATTTTATTAAATAAAAATATATTTATAAAGCTTTTTTTTAATTGTGTACAATTAATTAAAAACATATGAATTCCATTCCATTGATTGAGTGATTTCAATAATATGATCTTTTAAATGACATAGGTATAAGAGCCTTATACAAACAATTAGGTGTTGTTTTCAAAAACCGTTTAGTGCTTAGGCTAATCATTCATTATGTATCAATAATTAGAACCAGTATTGTTTTAAGAGTCCGCAGATGCAATACAGAGGAGTAATCTGTTACTTTTGGAAGGTCGTTTATATACAGGGAAAACAGTTAAGGCGACAATACACTTCCTTGAGGAACCCCGAATTTATTCGTTTTATATTCGGATTTGTGACTAACTATAGCGGTCCCTTCTTCTCTTATAACTTCCGTATATTGAGATCTCTGATTTAAAAACGAATGTATCCAGCTATGCACATTTCCCCTCACGCCGTATAGTTCAAGTTTGTCTAGAAGCCTCTTGTGACAAACTAAATCGAAGGCTTTGAACATGTCTAGAAAGAGAACGCTTACTGACTGCCCTATATCTACGTAGTGGAAAATATCTTTAAGCAGTGTAAATGTGACAGTTGTCGTAGATTTATTTTTTATGAAACCATGTTGATTTTCATTTAGGAGAGAGTATTTATTGGCAAAATTAGTCTTTGAAATACTACTTTTTCCAAAACTTTGAAGATAACAGGGATTAGAGCTATTGGTCTGTAATTACCTACATCATTTCTCTTCCCCTTTTTATATAAGGGTTTGATGATTGACTTTTTGAGGCCATCGGGGAAAACACCTTCTTCTATCGAGAGATTAATAATATGAGATAGAGAGGTACACATATTGATTTAGAACAAAGCTTTAAAATCGGCGAGTTTATTTTGTTTTCGCTTGCCTAATGCACCTGCCTAGGGTTTTTGCATAGGATTTGTATGCTTTCTGATTTGCTATGGTCGGGCTTACACGTTTTTTGTAGTATAACGGACGTTTGCGCGTAGTACACGTTTTGAGGCTGTGATGTGCTTAAATTCCGTGGGTTATAATTAATGAAAAATTATTTTGTTGATAAGGTATAACCAAAGGTAAATTTACAAATCTAAAAATATAAAACTAAAGTTGATGGTGTATGAACAATCGAAATTACATGGTCTGCAAGAGATATAAAGACCAATCCTAACATAAAATTAAAACACAAAAACTAAAACTAACATGCACAAAAAAATACAAAAAGATAGAATTATAGATCGTTGCTGGGGATCGAACTCAGGCGCTTGGCTCAGAAGGCTGACGTTCTCAGACCGCGCCACAACACTATAGCGACGAAACTAGGTACTGGTTGAAACCAGTGCCTAGTTTCGTCGCGTGGGCTTGCATAGGACAAGTCCATTCATAACAAACTACGTGTTAAGGTGACCAAAATTTATTCTCCCATGCCATGAGGAACGGCTTTGACTTCTACCACTATGCACGTGATATAAAAAGGCGTCAGCCTGTGGCTGTGGACAAAATAACCCGTCAGTGTCATGGACTTTAACTGCCCGATATAGGTACATGGACTTGCACTTGCACTCAAATTAACTCCCCCGTGTCTCTTGTATGATCGCGCACAGTATTACACAGTTATCGCACTGTGTGGCACAATTATGACTGGAGTCGCACTTGTATTAAAATGAACACTCCGCGATCCGGAGTCACGCTTTGCCCTCTCGACCGTTGTCACCGTTTTTTCGGCCTACCTTCAATTCCAATCGCGAGATACCGTCTTTACTTAAACAAGGTATCGTTCCGAAACGAGTGGCGCTGTGGATTGGTAGGCACAGAAACTTTTATAACAGGAAAGCACAGCGAATGAAACATAGTCATGAGACTGTGGAATTCATTAAGGCTGCACATTCGAAATTTTCGTGAAAATGAGTTGTTTTGTAACCGTTTTATACATTATAACGTAACATTTTTGCCGTCGGAAAAAATATATCATAATCTGCAAGATATGCGACGGGTCATAGTTTTCGTAGAAATCCATTTTAACAATAAAAATTACAGAAAAAAAATGTAGTCACCCCTATATTTTCACTTGTAACCATTTTACTGCTCCATTTTTTATCAGAATAATATGAAATTTTATAACTTTCTTCATACAATAATGAACAAGGGCATCATTTTCTTAATTTCTTAATTTTCCTCGTTTTCTGAAATATTCCGCCAAAGTTCCTACGCCTCCCCGTTTTCGTCCATACGGTCAGTGCGGGACGAGACACGTTGCATGACGGACCTGTGTCAATTTGCGCTGCACCGAAATTTTTAAATATTTGTGGAAATTGTGGACTATATTTGTTGCATAGAGTGGACAATCCGTTTTGTGATTCGTATAGTAGGTAACTAATAATAATAATAATAAATTCTTTATTTCAGGCCAGTTTGCCCGTAGATTGTTAGTAACATACAAACTTACGATACTAGAGTTAATAGGTCTTAGCTTAGGTCTCACAATTTTTCAATAAACATTACATACTAATAAACATTTGCGTATAGTTTAGTTTTTAGTGACAGATAATTTTGTTGCATAGACTGGACAATCTATTTCGTGGTTTGTAAAGTAGTAGGTACTATAGACAAGACAGCTGACTGACCATCCGTGCACTTTATGTGCATTGTAATAAGGTTCTTGTATAAATACAGGATGGTCAGTTAACTGTGTTGGCGTTTGTACCTAATTAACATTTACGTAGGTATAGTTTAGATTTTGTTTTTTAGTTAAAAATGGGAAAAAAGCGCAGGAGGAAAATACGTAATATATAAATACGTAATATATATATATATATATATAAACGATTTATGCTTAAAATAAATTAGTTCTCTGTATTCATTTTTCTTATTAGGCTTGGTTTGTACAATAATGATATAAAAGTAACACCGGTGGTCAGAGCGACAGAGAGACGAACCTCCTGACAGTCCTGACTATCCGCGCATTATTATTTACTAGCTTCTGCCCGCGACTCCGTCCGCGTGGAACTCCATTATATCGTAGATGTCGTAGGTATCGATACAACTTCTCACCCCCCATTTCACCTCCTTTGGAAACGATTTCCAGGATAAAAACTATACAAAGCCTTTCCCGGGACTAAACTATCTCTAAACCAAATTTCATCTAAATGGGTTCCATCCAAATTTTTACCCTCTATTTCACCCCCTCAGGAAATGATATTCGAGATAAAAACCCTATCTCCTTTCCCAGGACTCAAACTATCGTTAAACCAAATTTCATCAGTAGGTATGGGTTCCATCATTCAAATCGATGCAGCGGTTTAAGTAGCTCCATAAAAATCCCCCCCCCATTTCACCTTGGGGATGATTTCTGGAATAAAAACTATCCTTTGTCCTTTCCCAGGTGTCAAACTATCTCCAAACCAAATTTAATCTAAAAATCCAAATGAGTTTCATTAATCCTCCTTAGCAAAATCGATTACAGATGGCTTCCCGGTTGGCGGGCCGATATTTTGTACTAATGTCGTCACCAAGCTGTTACATACATGGTACGTACTGAACAATACCTATATTTTCACACTGTTCCACCTTTGTTAATTACATGAAACTTACATATTATGTAGATAGGTAGTTGGTTAATATTTAGTACAAAAATGGTGATAGTATGACGAGCCTGAATTGTTATATAGGATGTTTTATTTTTTAATTTAGGTTTTTTCTAGGAAAATAGGTAAGTAGAGAGCTCATTTATTTTTTGATAGTATATATTGATCACGTCAACATTTATGAAAAATTTGATAACTTTCCTATTTACACTTTTTGAGAAAAAAAATTATAACGTTTTAGGGTTAAATGAATGTCGTGGGGTTCCAGGTGGCAGTAGAGGGTTAAAAATTGGTATGGATTATTTTCATTTGATGGGGCACTAACTGGTAGTAGTTTTGAACTCAAAGCTTTGGGGGCAATTTTTGAAGGCTTATCCTGCTACACCCTTTCATCCAAATCGGTGCAGCGGTTTAAGTAGCTCGAAATCAATTTTCAACCCCCATTTCACCCCCTTAAGAGATGATTTACGGGATAAAAACTACCCTATGTCCTTTCCCGGGACCCAAACTATCTCTATACCAAATTTCATCTAAATTGGTTCAGCGGTTTAGGCGTGAAGAGGTAACGGACAAACCGACACACTTTCGCATTTATAATATTAGTATGGAGTATGGATATGGAAGTATGGATAGTATGGATTATATGTCTTTGCCGCTCACGGGACAATGATGTCCCGGACCTTTGGGCGGCGTGCGTGGAGCTCTGAGCCAACTCGTAGAGGCCCTTTTGACAATTTAATGAAAAGCAAGGAGTACACCAAGCGGATGCTGTCTCTGCCCGTGTCATGGGACGCACACAGAAACAGCACCCGCTGGGGTGTAAGTCTATTGGGGTTCCCTTTATCTGGCATAATATCGATTGTCCGAAATACACTCCGCATAACAGTTATCGCAGAAACATTTTTAGCCGAATGATACTTTAGCATAATCATATACTTAGCATAACTATCATGTCGCATAACACTCATTTGGCAGAATTTTGAATTACAGAATAGTGATATGGCCGAAGGCGAGGTTTTTTTTTATCAAAGAACAGAAAACTTGTTTTAATATCAACAAACATATTAAAACAAGTTATACACAAACACACAAATTTCGGCGATACAATTATTCGATCATAGGACTATTAACTACACTACAATCGTCATTATGCCAATGTACAGTAGTAAGCTGCAGAGATAAGTATACCCCTTGCTTGTAAAACTCGACTGACCGCTAGCGAAGACGTACCCACAACTCATAATCTCCGATATAGAGAAAGACTCATGTTACCCTCATCAAACCTAAAAATGCATTCTGATGCAACCTATACCATGTCAGTGAAAGTATATAATAAATTGCCCGATACAATAAAATCCGAGGAAAAACACAAGAAATTCATAAAAATATTAAGAGAATTCCTTATTAATAAAAGTTATTATACACTAAGAGAATACTTAGAAGAAACTATAAAATAAAATGGAAATTTAAACTCATTGTATACATAAATGTAATACATAAAAACAAAGTACCTATAAAATATATATATATATATATATATATATATATATGTATAAATAAATGTGCAATAAACAAATTTTGATATTTAAATGTAATGCTCTTTATAATTTGAAATATAATTTGAACATTGCACAGAATATATAAATTATAAAAAGCAGAACTACATAAGTATGTAAGTCGTCTTCTCTTCATTAATTTTGCGGTGCCCAACAGGGTCCACAATTAAGTTTTATTCTCATCACTTAGCAACTAAAACTTAAGTTTACCTAAAACCTTGTAAACTAACATTGTGGAATGCAATAAATGATTATTGAGTATTGAGCTCCGACGGAGTCACGTGATGCAGGCACGTGACTCCGTCGGAGCTAGCGGCCATTTGAATATTGTTTAAATTAGTTTTTAGCCATTGAGTATGTATTGCGATTTCTTCAAATTCGAACTACTTAACCAGCTAATATTACCCAAGAAGGCCATAAACTTACAAAAAGACACCAAACTCGTCGGGATCGAACGCGCGTCATCGGCCCTGTGATTTATTTAACCCGCTCAGGGTGCCACCAGGCTACTTGAACATTATGACTACTGTTCGAAATTACTTACTATTTATTTGCATTCACTCTGTTATGCATCCTTTTCTAGCGTTAAAATGGAACTAGTCTTGTCCTTGTTTGTTATCTTATTATTGCACTAGATCGGTCAATGCATCTCGGACTGAATGTAAACGTTTCAATTATCTTTAAAATAGGGTCGTAAATTGAATGCTTTATTAGTTCTTTTTACAAATTGCATTTGAGGGTAAGCTCATATTAAAAGATTATTCTTAGAAATCTCTTAATACGTGTTGTGTAGTGTGCGTTAACCTTCACCGCTTATTAATTATATTCTTGGGAGTTTTAAAAGTGTTACCATGGTTCGATTAACGACTTTTTTAAAAGCCAAAATAATTGTTCTCTGGGAACAAAACCAGAGTATTAAGAAAATAGCCCGTGATATGAATATAACGGTAAGTAAGATTATGAAATGGACGAATATTTTTGGTTACCTATATCTACGTATTTTTCAAGCCTTCTCATCAAAGTTTTAATATTCAAAAATAAGTGTTCCTTATAAGCGTTCATATTTATTTTCTAGAGAAGAACCGTTCAGAAGTAGATTAGGAAATATCAGGATACGGGTGATGTGAAATATGATCTCCTCGCGGCCCACGTCCTCGAGTATACACCGATGAATCAGAGAGACACCGTAATATTGTAAATATTGACACGGAGGCCCCATTTACTACCACTCGGTCAAGTGCTCAAACATTTGGGATTTCGCTCAGTACGGTTCGGCGACATTTGCATGCAGCCAATATCCATAATAACAAACCTGCAAGGAAAATACCTCTCACCGATGCTCATCGAACCGCTACAACAAATTTTGCTGAACGTTACCTTAATTTTGATTGGGAAAACGAGATAGTAATATTTACAGATGAAAAATGTTTTAAATCTGATAAAGATGGTGTCTACGCGCCCCACCGCCCGGTGAAGCGGGGGACGACACCAACGACATTTAAACGCCCGCGCCGCGGCATCGGTCTCTTTTTCCGCCGATCTCCACCGCGCTCGCACCTCGCCATTAGGCCATTTAAAAATCGTACTTACCTATGTAATTTCTAATTAAACCTATGTATAATACAGTCTAAAGTTTCACTTATTGATTCCCGAAGGCTCCAACAGATGGCAGAAAGTTATTATGGAGAAGAAGTGGAGATCGGTATAATCCTAAAAATATGTTAGATTTGAGAACTAGTGGAAGAATTTTTTTTTTTTAATAATATAGGAGGCAAACGAGCAGTCGCATCACCTGAAAGCGATAACACTTAACACTTGAACATCGGGTAAGCAAATTTTATCTATGTAGAAGTTGTGTAAAAAATATGTAAATAATTATAGTGTTTTTATACATATACAAGGTGGAACGGAACGATGGACTTTCCCGCAAGAGGGGGATTATTGAGCGCTAGTACGTCACATTTTCCAGATACTCAATTTTTTTTGACGCGTTTTTTTTTTACCTTTGTATGGAGCATTGGCCGACTGGAGCGACGAGCTCCATACAAATGTAAAAAAAAAATCGTGTCAAAAAAAATTGTTTATCTGGAAAATGTGACGTACTAGTTCTCAATAATCCCCCTCTTGCGGGAAAGTCCATCGTTCCGTTCCACGCAGTATAGAATTAAAAATTACTGGAATTGTATATTTATTGTACTTTACAGCGTATTGGGGCTGAATATCATCCATGGGCCCCGGAGAACTAGTGGAAGTCGGTGGCCGCATGAATAGCCAGCGCTACTTGGAGGTGCTAAGGGATGTCATGCTGCCGACGGTGCGAGTCGCATACCCTGAAGGCCAAATTCACCGGTTCACCGATCACGACTCGTCCAGGACTGGCTGTCATCACAGGATGACATTACTGTTTTTAATTGGCCGTCTAAAAGCCCTGACCTTAACCCAATTGAAAACTTGTGGGGTCAAATGGTTTTGAATTGGCACTCTAGTGAAGTCAAGTCAAAACAGCAATTAGACAAAGAAGTCAAAAGAACATGGGAGTTGATGCGAAGCAGCAGTGCATGTTCGAACATGGTCATGCACATGAAAAGCCGGCTCCAACAAATCATAGACAATCACGGTCACCCTCTTCGATATTGATAGCCTATCACTGTAATTATCCTAGCCCATTATACTCTGACTGTCAGGCCATTCGCGTCTGTTAAAATTTGTGAGACTTGTTTACGAGAGATATAAATTGTCAGACTGCTTCATAGTCTAACATGTTGGTTCTCTTTCCCACGTAAAAAGTTCACGATTTTACAAAAAAAGAATACCTAAATATATATATATAATAAGTCGTATTTCTAGAAATATAATGTTCAAAGACTTTAAAACAGTGGGCATTGTATTTATTGCAATGCTTATTTACCCACATAAACATTGCTTTATTTATAACATATTATGAGTAATCCTATTATGAACTTGCCTATTATATACCTTCGTAGATTAGGATATCTACTTATTCTTAGTCTGCTGGACGGTCGCCAACACACCCCTCCGACCGATCGGCACCGACCGCTGTAGTATGAAATTTTGCTGCAAACTACTGTCTACACGGTCGGTGCGGACCAAGTCGTTCGATCGGAGGGGCGTGTTGGCGACCGTCTAGAAGGCACTAATATTTCTAGAAATACCTACTCTCCTACCGTAATTTGAATCAATAGAGATTACAGTTTTTGTTTGAAATGTGAATAATGAAAATATGTAACCATGTTATACCGATTTCTGCAAGTTTTACCAAATAATGTTTTAATATATATAAATGACTGATTAGAAACAGCTAGGCCGCACTGAAATACGTTCAAAACAGTCTTTAAATAACAGCAAAACTTTATGCATTCAGTTTTTTGCTAAGTTAAAATAATAGCCAAATAAAAATATTTATAAACATTTAACCGTTTTTTATTTGTAATAAACACATTTTCAAAATTATTCAAGAATAAAAACATCATAATATATACTTACTAAATTAACTTATGGAAAATAAAAAAAACACAAAAAGGTTATCCTACTCCGAGGATTCGAACCTGCGACATACATGTGTCTATACTTTAAAGTTTTCTGTAAAGTCGCCACTCGACCAATAATGGTCATAGCGAACGCTCACTGGAAACTGCAATCGCTTGAATTGGAACGGGAAGTTGTTCGGTATCAGTGGAATGTGCGGTATAAATACAGCTTCCCCAGCAACGCAGCCCGTAAGGATCTGAGCCTCGATGAGATTCCGCTGCAGTCTCACTACCTTCAGGCGGGTGCCATTACACAGCTTCGGCAGAGATAGGTTCCGAAGCAGCATAATAGGGACTCGGATCTTCAGCGTCAAAGTAGTAGTCTCTCTTGTGAACTATGAGCCATCGCGTCTAAACGTGCTTCGTTGTATTTTTCCAGAACTGACTGTACCCGAAGTACCCGTACTGAGTCGGTTTCAGATTCGCGAGAAAGACTGTGGCGTTCACGGTTTTTAGCTAACCGCAACTCGCGGTCTTCATCAAGTTCCTGGAATTAAATAAAGTAATTTACCTATTTGTTTACTGACAGATAAACATTGCACATGACATTGCATACAATCATAAATGGCTGTAACAGAATCGTAATGATTCTTGTATGGTATACTTTGTTTACATTTTCATATGGAATGTGAAAACAGAATAACCTTATATGAGCAGTCATAAACGTGCCAGCGTCTTTTTGAAGAATACCGTATTTTCGAAGAAAAAATATGTATTAAGTAGTACCTAACTACATAAGACCGCGCCGCAGACGTGTGTTAGCTGGAACGCCAAGCGTTCATTGCGTTGCGTGAAAGTCTCAGAGCTAAGATATATAGCGTGGCGCTCTCGGTCGGCGGACAGCCGGAGATCACGCTCCTCCTCGTTTTCCTTACATATCTGCAATCTTGTCGCTGAGGAGCGACTTCTATGAGAGGTCAAGCGGAGTTCACGTTGGGTGATTCATGTTTCGGAAGCGCTGGATTCTATATGACGCTCACGGTCCGCGGCTACATGCGCCTCACGATCGACGTCGCTTTCCTCAAATGAAATATCTCTGCGCTTTCATTTATCACCCTTAGTAAGCGAGAAATGTATTATGACAATACATACCTAAATCCATCATTTGCTAGAAAATATTCTTCCTACATACCTGCGATCTTGTCGCTGAGGTGCGACTTCTCTGAGAGGTCAAGCGGTCTTCTTGTGTAAATGTTTCAGAAGCCCGAGAATCCGCTGATAATCTTGTTTCACGTTCCGTAATAGTATCGGAAGCTCGCGAGAACGAATGTGGCCGTGTGACGATCGTGGCCGAGACGTGCTTCCCTATCTTCACTGTTTTCAAGGAATCTAGAAGCCCGGGAAGCTTCTTCGGACTCCTGAGATCTTGCCACTCGTTTTCTGGCGGCCTCTAGAAATTCATTTCAGGTTCGATCTCTTTCTTAGTCTAAGTGGGAAGAAAGACAAAATCTGTACCTATATTTGAAGATAATATATAATTTTCGCTAGTACGAGTAAGTCGACATTCGAGAGCTATAACCGAAATATGACCTTCCGTTTTTTTACTTAATCACGTAAGGGTTGCAATTCAGCATAATTATGGCTAGTAAAAGCCTAAAGCAAAAAAAACAGCTATAATCGAATTTAAACTTTTGTGAGACATGTCTAAAATGCTACTAATAAATTCACGGTTAAATTCATGAATTAAATGACACGACAGGCGACATGTTTCGAACACTTCGGGAGTTCTTCTTCAAAACAAACATCGAAAACACTCATCCTGAAGAAGAACTCCTGAAGAGTTCGAAACATGTCGCCTGTCGTGTCATTTAATTCGTGAAGTTTACCGTGAATTTATTAGTAGCATTAAAAAAAACGAATATATTTATGAAAGCTTCGATCATGTCTATGAAAGCCAGATTTTCAGGCCACTGTGTGGCGGCCAAATTTTTCAATTCTGATCTCGGATTCGTACTTGGAGATAATGGAGACCCTTTAGTTATCAATTTTGAACATATTAAAGAAAAACTGCAAAACTGTGTTCACTTTTTTAAATATAAAAATGTCCAAGTTCGCAGGCAATAATTGTTGGAATCTGCACCCTCGATAACCCTAAAAGCGACACCCGTAATGACTTTAAAGAAAGACAGTCAATAATTACACAGTTCAACCCACGTATTCAATGTCACTACAGGCGACATGTTTCGAACTCTTCGGGAGTTCTTCTTCAGGATGTGGTTGTTACGAAAATGGTTTTTGTTTCAATTTAACAAAAATGGCTGAAATATAATGATGTGATATAGTTTTAGAATCGGCTTAGTAAGCCCTTTCATAAGGTACCACACACGATAGGTTTCAGAACAAAATATTTCTTTTTTCCATACAAAAAAAGATGTTGACGTAACTCCTCTCCTTTTTCTAGATCAATCGTACCGTTTTTTTAAAACTTTAACACCATTTGTCACATATTTTGGCTTACCACTAGCAATAAATCGACAAGCGCTAACGCCAATAGAAAATAATAAAATGTATGGGAATGACAGATGTTAACGAAAAGTGTTTCGTCAGCATCTGACATTCCCCTACAATTTATTATTTCCATTGGCGTTAGTGATTGTCGATTGTAACCTTGTCTACTTCCCCTGTTATTTTAGCAGAATTTTCCAGAAGAAGACAAGCCGTCATTTGTTGCAAAATATCTGTTCAATTATTTACATTATATGTTCAAATACGATGATGTAAGTTATTGTGACGTCTAACGAGGCCACCGCCGAAACAAATGAAATACGTTATGAATAGTACATTTCTTAACGAGGGGCGTAAGTGGAATATTGCGAACAACAGTTTGCAATATTCTTACGCCCGTGTTATACACAATATTTTTCATTACATTTGCGAGGAAATAATAACTACAAAAGACAGAAAAATCTATGTTTCATACAACCGCACTAATCAAAAACTTACGAAATTGACAACTTCACTTTCAGATCAGTGCGAGTGAAGCGCGCAGCTTCGATATTGCAACCAATCACAGAGCAGTACAGTATATTTTATGCGGCGCGGGGCCAACTTGATTTTTTTCAACTAATCACAGAGCTGAATTCTAGTGGCGCGCGGCCAACTAGATTTGCTTAAACCAATAAGATCACACACAAGCTCATAACTCTCTAGAGAGCTAAGAAAATCCCTTACTCCCGTGGGAACAATTAAGGCAACGGCCTTTAGTATACAGGCATGGAGTAACACCATTTACGAGCAAGTGTGATGGTATAGTACATTACTCAATTAGGGCGGTAAAACAAAACTCTCACTTATTAAAAAAAACAAAAAATGGATTTTGACGCCCGAGGGCGAAAAATATGCCGCCCATAATTACTAATTTTATTCAGGTACAAGTTGCAACCCAACCGCAGACAATAGCAGCAGATGACGTGTCGCGGCGGCATGTCTCGGCGGGCCTACCCTATTTTATTATTATTCTCTTTATTCATCTTTCATCTTAGGCTAGGTTTTTACAATAATTATATAAAAAGTAAAATATAAAACAATACATACAAAACATAAAATCATTATAAAAACCTAACCTAGGGTACCGCCGGCAGCGGCAACGATGATCGTCGAATCAACATCCCACATGGCGGTTACCTCGTGAGCCAGGTCTAGGTACTTGCTGGCTTTGTACTTCTCGGCCTTCACGAGGTTCTCATCATGCGGGATGGTGATGTCGACGAGCACTGCCTGGCGTTTCGATCGATCAGTCAGCACAATATCAGGCCTATTGGCAAGAATAGTCCTGTCCGTGATGACAGATCGATCCCAATAGAGCGTGGCACGACCATTTTCGAGAACTGGCGCAGGTGTGTACTTATAGTAAGGCACTTCGGAGACCACAAGACCGTATAGCAGAGCAAGTTGCTGGTGAATAATCCTGGCTACAAGGTTATGTCTGTGCAAGTACTCGCCGTTAGCAAGATGACCACAACCGGAGATAATATGCCTGAGTGACTCCCCGGGACGGCGGCATGCCCGACAAATGTCGACCGTACCGTCCTTCAGGATATACCTCCGGTAATTGTTCGTCATGATAACTTCGTCCGCAATTGCACAGACAAAACCTTCGGTTTCCCCGAAGAGATCCCCGAAACGTAGCCAGTTCACCGACGCGAGCAGATCTACATCGGGCCCTGTGAGGGCCTTGTAGAACCGCCCGTGTAGCTCCTTGCTCCTCCACACCGCCCTGCGGTCCTCGACGCTCATTACTTTAAGTCTGCGCCAGTTCTCGTTTGCCAAGGCGAGCGGGGTGAAGTTTCCGTCTACTGCTACTACGTCACGATGCATCACACACTCGTTGTTTAGGAAATAATCCCTGAGACTGCACACCTCGTGGTTGTGGAGGTCTTTGGCATTTAAAAAGCCGCGACCTCCACACTTCCGCGAGATGTACAGTCTCATAACAGACGAGCGTGGGTGTAGCATGCGATGCGCAGTAAGCAGTACTCGGACTCTTCGATCCAGGGCATCCAGCTCAGTCTGAGTCCACCTTAGTACGCCAAAGGAGTAAGTAAGCAAGGGCATCACCCAGGCGTTGAAGGCGCGCACCTTGTTGCCGCCCGACAAAAGACTATTAAGTACTTTGGTCAGGTGACAAAAGAAGCGCTCCTTCACCGCCCGCTTTACGCCCTCACCCTCAATACCCAATGACTGTGACATACCAAGATACTTATAGGTTTCTGCTTCGGAGATAGATTTGAGGGACATTGTCTCAGAAAGTTGCAAATTTGTTGAATTTACAACTTTCCCCCGCTGTACATGCATGACCGCACACTTATCGACACCAAACTACATTTTGATGGCGCTACTGAAGACTTCTGTTGTTTTCAGTAGTTCCAACAGGTTTTGTCCATTCGGCGCAAATAGCTTAAGGTCATCCATATAGAGCAGATGAGAAATGACCTCACCCTCCCTCCGAAGCCGGCAACCTAGTCCTGAATCCTTCAGCAGGGTGCTAAGCGGATTCATTGCTAGGCAGAACCACAAAGGACTCAGACTGTCGCCCTGGAAGATCCCACGTTCAATCCTCATAGAATCCTGCGGGCCAGAAGGGCAATCTCCTCCCCCCGGTTGACGAAGGACTGTGGTCCACTGCCCCATGCAAGCGCCTAAGAAGGATCTTAGAACTGCATCAACTTTATACAACTAAGATCCTCCTCAGCCATTAATGAGGCACCGAATGAATGGCCTTCTTGTAGTCAATCCAGGCGGCCGAAAGGGCCCCTCTATTCCGCTGGACTCGTTGGCAAATGGTCATGTCTATGAGGAGGAGCTCTTTAGTACCACGAGACCCAACCCTACATCCATTTTGAGCAGGGGCCAAAACGTTGTTTGCAACGATGTGTGCGTTATTTTTGCTCTCAGAATGGATGTAAGGAGCTTGTACAGCGTAGGCAAGCACGTGATGGGTCTGTAATTTTTCGCTTCCGTGGTACTAACGGACTTATAGAGCAGGGTGGTGATACCAGTCGTCAAGAAAGATGGCAGGGAACCGAGCTCAAGGGCCTGCTGGAACTGCGTTGCCAAACGCAGGTGTGAGCATCGAAACCATTTCAGCCAAAAGTTGTGTAATCCATCCGGTCCAGGACATTTCCAGTTCGGGGCCAAACGGATGGCACAACTTCTCTTCGGGGCTGATGGTAACAGTCCCCATGGGTTCGATGAACTCACACTCACGTTCGACAACACTCATCCACTCACCTTCGGTGTGTTCGACTGGTACCGACCAGATACTACGCCAGAAGTCAACCATGGCAGTACCATCCGGCAGCTGCCCGTCGGACACACGAAGGTCGGTTTCCTCCCACTTTCGGTACACCTTCCTTTGATCGCTCTGGAAAAGGCAATTCTGCTTGCACTATACCACCGGCAGCGGGAGCCATGGGCGGAGCAGGATGCCCCGTAGGCCCCAAGTGTGCCGGCAGCGGTGGTCGTCCTCGTCGCGCAGGTGTTCGTGGCAGCGGGGACGGCGGCCCGCGCTCGTCGCTCGACTCGTTGGTGTCGGGCGCTGTGGCGAATTCATCGCCCGACGACGATGGCGATGGCGAGGAGCTAGACGGCGCGGGCGGAGGTGGCGGGCGTGCGCGTTGTGCCGCTCTTGAGCGTGTCCTTGTGATCATATTCGTATTCGTATCGTTTTAGTTTTCTCCGATATGCCTTTGACAGCTGCTTGTCAGTTCCCTCGATACTGATTCTGCTTGATTGCAAAAGTGGTACCGCATTTTAAATATATTGCACATTGTTGGAAACTAGTATGTGCATCTGCATAGGTGTAAAATATTTAAAAAGGCACAGAAAACATTAAAAACGAATTTATAAAATATAGAATTAAATTGACACCTGTCATGACAGCGGTTTTTTTTTTAAATATTATTATTATTAAAAGCTTTTATTTATATAATAGAGAGGGAACGCAGGGCTCTCGCTGTGCGGTGTAATATGTGGGCTCGGCGCTTTGCGCGTTGTTCGGGAGAGGTAAAGGTGACCCTGTTTAAAGCCTTTTGCCAATGTTTTTATACATGCCAGCTTTGGAATAGGTACACCAGGCACTCGTTCAACCCGCTAAGGGTCCAGTACAATAATGCCTTTCGTATTTTGCTGAAATTGCCACGTTTCTGCAGTGCGATGGGCATGTTCACCGATGCGAGAGTTCCTGACTTCTTCGCCATTTTAAGAACCAGGTCTGCGGCCTTCAGGGCGAGACTCTTAGCTACCAAAAATGAAATCTTGTCACTAGTGGCCCAGGATCACAGTGACGAATTTAATAACTACTGGCGCAAACTGCACAGGTCTGAGAACGGCCAAGTAAAGTGTGAGTGTTTTACTTCAGTGTTTTTAGTAAGTAGGGTTTAAGCATATTTTTTACTGTATTTTGCTTTTACTTTGGTGTACATTTTATGGGTGTCTTGCTGGACAGGCAAGACACCCATAAAATGTACATAAAGAATTATTATTATTATTATTTATTTAACTTGCAATGTATTGTATGTAATTTATTGTTTTGTTGTTTGGTGGAATCTTTGAACTCAATTTTGAAGTAGATATCTTCAACCGATTGAGCTGAAATTTTGTATACACGTTTAGTTTGGATGACAATTCACGATAAGGTACGTGACGTCATTCTAAATCTAATATGGCGGACCAGACAAGATGGCGGAATAGTTATTTTTAATGCAATTCTACCATATGCGTATCAAATGAAAAAGCTCGTTGAGAGCAACTCGAGACACACTGTGACGTCATTCTAAATCCAATATGGCGAACCATCCAAGATGGCGGAATAGTTATTTTTAATGCACTTCTACAATATGGGTATCAAATGAAAGGGCTCGTTGAGAGCAATTCGAAAAATAATGTGACATCATTCTAAATCCAATATGGCGGACCATCCAAGATGGCGGAATAGTTACATGGGTATCAAATGAAAGGGCTTGCCGAAAATATTTAGAAAAAAAATATGTGATATCACTTTAAATCCAATATGGCGCACTATTCAAGTTTTTTGTGCTATCCTATAATGAAAAATATTAACAGACTAAGAAACCTAGCCAGCGATAACTAAAAAGTAGAAAATAAATTAAAAACAAAAATAAAAACTTTAAAAAAAGCTTTTATTTAAACGCTCTAAAAAGAAGAAAATAAAATATTTCTTTTAAATTTTAACTAAGAACTTACAACCTCATTATACACAACTTATATGGTCATAAAAGCTTGTCGCGATGATCAATATTTAATTAATTGAAATTTTATGAATTTAAACTTAGCAGATTTTACATAAATCAATAAGTAGGTACTAGTTTATTTACACAAGAAAATCGTGCGACAAGCTTTTATGACCATATAAGTTGTGTATAATGAAGGTTGTAAGTTCATAGTTAAAATTTAAAACGAATATTTTATTTTCTTCTTTTTAGAGCGTTTAAATAAAAGCTTTTTTTTAGTTTTCTTTTGCTTTTAATTTTTAATCATGATTAATGATTTGCTGAGCGCTGTCATCACGGCTAAGTGTCTAATGTACGCTGATGATAACTATTCCACAGTGGTAGGGACGACCATGACCGATTACGTTTATAGAATGACATATATAGACGCTATTGCTGAATGGAGTGAGAACAATCGACTGGACTTTAAAGCTGGTTGTCCACCAGAGGGGCAAGACGAGAATTGAAATTCGTATGGGACTTACTACCTATTTGCACTGAGCGCGCGCGCGCGCGGTGGAAATATGTAGTAACTCCCATACGATTTCAATTCTCGCATCGTCTCGCCCCTCCGGTGAAAAACCAGCTTAACGCCTCTAAATGTGTATTTAATACCTTTGCTAGACTCCGCTCACCCATTGGTACCGAGTATAGCCTTCGCGGCATACCACTTCAAAGGACCGACGAAATACGTGACTTAGGACTTACTCTGGACTAGATTCACACAGCATATAACGAAGACCTGTAAAAAAGTATCAACAACGCTGGGGTTTATTATGAAGAAACTTCCCAATTTTTAACCTGCCAACTCGCAATCATGCTATACAATGCATACATCCGCAGTAGGCTTGAATTCGGTATGCCAGCAGGCATATTTACAAGTGACGATACGGATACTACCCGGACGGGTACGGGCTTTTCGTTTCGGGAATGACCGGGGCTGCACACGCTTGAGACTCGGCGAAAATTACTACACATCGTCGGGGATAGTGCAATACCGCGTAACTAGCACTAGTAAATACTACGTATCTAAACAGCACCCATATTGCGAAACCGATACGCGGTTTCGCAATATGGTAAATACCGCGTATCTAACAAGAATAGCCAAACTAAAATGTTCCCGCCAACGAACGTAAAATCCTGATTAGAATTATACCAAGCTTCTCCTGTAAAGTTGGGTATTGTGTAGATACGCAGTATTTACCAGTGCTAGATACGCGGTTTCGCACTATGGGTGTTGTGTAGATACGCACTATTTACCAGTGCTAGTTACGCGGTATTGCACTATCCCCGACGCTATACTGCACTATTACCAGCTGCTTACTAATAGAATTGACAATGCGTCCATGTTGGAACGAATGGGCCTGCAGGTGCCGCGAGCGAGTGGGCCGGCGCGGTCGGCGCTGTGAGTGGCGCGGGCGGCGCGGTGGAGGCCAGCCAACAGCCCTAAACCGTATAATGCAGGAAGCCGACAGCCTAGACATATTTGCGGTCAGTATTGGCGTATTCTATACAAAAGTTATAGCATCCATATAGTAGGAATAGGTCGTTTTGGACGTACAATAAAGATTTAAACTATGCCATTATACTCATTGACGTTATTTATATGTTTATTTTAGTTTGTTACTTTGCATTGCTTCGTTTTTCATGTGGTGATATTAATTTCGAAGAAAGTGCATGTAACTGTTTCTATGTAATTAGTATAGTAACTACATACCTAGGTACCATTTAAGAGACCTGGTGTTATACCTACTGTAAACTTTTTTGTGAATTAAAAAATTACTTATTATTGTTCCGCCTCTATCAATTCCCCACTACCCTTCTGTATAAATCATCTGAAGTTATAACAGTCCGACGTTTGTTTATATTGCACACAGTTCCAAAATAGCACGAGGAAACCCCTTTTAACGCTGATCATGCCAGTAAAAGGCGTAAAGATTTTGTTTGTCCAAAAAATATACGCAAAAACGACACGCTTTCTCTTCTAGATTTATTCTTTTCCTAGGTCCACTTTTTTACAATAGACTTAATGCGCGGCTAGATTAAAGCTGATTTTCCACCGGAGGGGCGAGACGAGACGAGGCGATGCGAGAATTGAAATTCGTATGGCACTTACTATTTCCACCGAGCGCGCGCGAGGAGAGAATTGAAAATTGGCCATACGAATAAATCTCGTCTCGCCTCGTCTCGTCTCACCCCTCCGGTGGAAAATCAGTCTTTATATCCCCTAAATTACATGAAATGTAAATCAACGCTACGAGAAGCCCTCAAAATATGTCCTATGACGATACAGAGAAGTTATTTATAGTTTTCAAATATTTTTATTTTATTCTATCTTTTATAGTTAGCGACTAGGTTATAACTATAAATATTTTGTACTAGTCAATAAGAATGATATTTTTATTATATTATGAATAACTTGATTTTCAATTGTTAGTTCTTTTTTTGCCTGAAACACAGGGTACCCTAGCTCAGGCAAGTGTTATTTGCCTCTAATAGTAAGCTAGTCTATAGTAAAACTGATGTACTTTATGGTTTATCAATAAATTAGGTTTATGTTTTGTTTATGCGCACTTTATGTCTGTGACAATACATGGCTTACAGTAGGTTTTCGAAAGAAGAAAAATCCTCTTAAGTAGTTTAAATTGAACTAGTATTGCTTTGAAATAAAGTGCCCATGCCATAATCTAGTACAACGTCGATTACTAGTACGTTTACCTTATTAGCATGAGAGGCAAGTCAGCTTTTATAGTCCGCTGATTTACCAAAAATTGACGTCAAGCTTAGGAATGTCATGCAATAAATGACAAAAATATGTCATGGTGACGTCAATTATAGTATACCAATATCCTCAAGGCTCTTCATTGTAATAGAAAATGCGTCTAAATTAGGTGATGCATGTTTTTAACATATAAACATCTGTGTGGCCAATAATATTGACCCAATTCAGTATATATACGCTACTTTGGGGCCTAAAAGTATCAGAAGAGAACACGGTTTCAACATGGCGTCACTTAAAATCATCAGTTTTTTTGCACTGGTAAGTAATTTAATAGTAACAATTGTTTGAATACTTATTGTATGAGCGAGCGAAGTGAACGAAATATCTTTCGTCTGTCCGGCTGTTCTCTCTACCAGTCTCATTTCTCAACCGATTCTCACGAAGTTTTGTGCGCTGCTCCTGCGCTGTTTAGATTTCTAAGTAGATCCAGTTTTTGTAAATAAATTTAATAATAGGGAAGATGCAATATTTTCATTTTTGCTATTATTTGAAATAATCGCATGCAAAATAGACAACGAAAGTATTAAAAAATTAAATACTATAATTTATAGTCAAAAATTCGTGTTACAAACTGACAATTTAAACTTTTGCGCCTAAACGGATCTACAGTTCCTGTGACGTCACTCATGTTTGTCACTCGCTGTATTTGTTTGTCCGTGGTTCACCCCTAGATGTTATAGTTGCCTAAGTTTTAACTTTTGACAGGAGTGACGTCACCAGACGCTGACTGTTGTTTTAAATCACGTTCCGTTTCACATTTACTTCACCTCGTAATTATTGTTTGAATTTTTTATAAACTAAAGTAAAAACGTTTCATTAGCTATTAGTTTATGTTTTTTCAACATTTGGTCACAAAATAATGGTAAACATTATACTTACACCTTCCCTATTTCAACAAGGAACTCTTGCGACTACTATAGCTCACAGAGCCACTAGTATTAAGGTAAACGTCCCAGTGCTTGACACTGGCCCAATACACGACTTTCAATCTAAATCTGTAATTATATTGATCAAAAATAAGTAACTACCTATCAAATTTTGTATAAATATCAAGATGTCGAACATTGGGTACTTTAATTTATTGTACTTACTTATGGTGGATTCCGATCGAAGACATGGCCCTATACTCGGGACAAGCTATACGTGTTGCCACTTGCCAGAAACGTATCATCGAATTTTTCGTCGAATTTTCATTTCATCGAAAGCATTTTTTATTTATTCTTCAGGATGTTAATAAAACAAAACTAACTTAATCTTATGAGTTCTACACAATTTCCTTGTAGCCAAACGTTGAACTATTTCTGAGAAAAAGTAGTTCATGACATGAAAATTCGGCGAAATAATGCATTCGATGAACGTTTGTCGGTAAATTGGGACTCCCGATTTGTACGCTACCGTCCCGCTGGTACTATTAATAAGTACGATAGCTATTTGAGTGTTATGGGTCCATGGATTGAAAAGCATTCGTAATTTGCACTTAACTCTACATGTATGTCTGCCTGTCCCTTTTAGAAATATAGGCGTAAACCTATGTATGTATGTATGTATGTATATATATATGTGTATGGATGTTTTTTTGCTTTCCTTAGGACGTCCTCAACGAGTAATAGATGATTGGAAAGAATGCGACCAAAAAAAGCATTTAAATACAAAAAATATAGAAATTAATTCTCTTTGATTTCGTGTGTCGCTTATTATTGACCAATGAAAGATTTTTCTAATCTGATTTTTATTGCTTCCTTAGGTGGCTGCAGGAGCTGCAAAACCTACGGTATGTATTTTTTTATACTATAAAGATGGCAAAGAAGTAAACTCTTCACTGATATCGTACCACGTCAACAACTACAAATCAGGAAGACGCCAATCCCCTTATATTTGAATCCTTGCATTGAATTCAAAACGATACATTATATTTAAATATCAATATTAATTTTTTTTAAATTTCATTGTTTTAGTGTGGAGGATTCGATTTTTTCACTGACGGTTTCGAGAACGCCGCTGAACAAGGAGTCAACATCGAAAACCAAGCAGCCAAAGTAGGACTTGGCATAGCTGGTCAAGCTGTCCATACTGCCGAGACTGGAATTCAAATAGGCGAAGGTGCGACAGGTGCCTTTCATAACCCAGCTAAAAAAAATGGGGCTGAATTTGCTGAAAAAGCTTCGGGTGCAGACAAAGAAAAAGCTGGCTTAGCTGGTTCTATTGGTTCCAAATTCGCTGGCGAAGCTATGGATGCAGCCAAAGAAAAGGCTGGCTTAGGATCTGTTGGTTCCAAATCTGTTGGAAATGCTGCGAATGTTGCCAAAGAAGGGCACAACATTGCCAGTAAAACTATTGACACGGCTAAAGGTAAGTCAGACCCGGACTGTTTTTTTTTTGTTTTTTTTTATACCACGTCGGTGGCACACAAGGTGAGGTAGGGCACAGCGAAATGTCATCCCGCTCGAATGTGGAGCAGGCCAACTGGGGAAGTACCTCCGCCTTGCAGAAGACAGCTATAATAACACTACTACTTGCTCTGTAGTAGTGTTGTGTTCCTGGAGGTGAGCAAGGTCGCCAGAGCTCCCGATGAAGCGTTGTGGGAATTTGATCCATCAGCTGTCAACACGGCGAATCCCCAAACATATCAAGGGCCGGCAACGCCCATGTTACTCCTTTGGAGTTGCATGCGTCTATAGGCTGCGGTGTCCGCTTACCATCAGGCGGGCCGTACGCTTGTTTGCCAGCGTCGTTGTATTAAAAAAAAACAAGCTTACGGGCCACCTAATGGTAGAATTTACATAAACATCCCAAGAAGACTAACCGGGTAACCTAGAAACGGGTCACGTCATGAAGATCGAATATAGCGCGACATGTTTTAAATCGATCCGCGATTCTTGAATTCATTATGGTAAATATTCAACTTTTTTTTAGTATTCGAACAATTCAAAGAAAACTATAATCTATATTTAATTTTGAATAGTAATTTTATCTTAAACTCTCATAACTTGTAGTTTTATACATCCTGTAGCAATTTTATTATGGTTATAATTTAGTCAACTCGTACTAGCCCCGATGCATGACTTTCCTCTAGTGAAAGCAGTTTTGTAGGTTCTCCCATTTGTAACGAATTAGTTTTAGATAAAAATCCAATACTGTTTATAACTAGTCTAGTGTTATAAGTTTTAACACTTATAACAGTTCCATTTTGAATGAAGATATTCCACACTAACAAAGTTAAAATATAAGGATTCCACTTTTATGAGCAGCAGAAATTATTCGTTTTTCTTTTCTAACCGAACCCGGTTACGAATTCAACAGGCGTAAAAAGAGTAATTACTAGGGAAAGCGACAGGGCATAGCTAGAGGGCAGTTGGATACCACAATTTGACTTGGACAATAGTTTTTAAAAAGCCCTTTCTTCTACTACAAAAAAATTGGAGATCGTGTTTACAAATCTATGTACGAATATTTTTTAATACGTCTGTCGCAATGGAGTTAATTTTATTTTTAAGGTGGTGTTCACGGAGGTAAGAAAAGTACTCGTCGCGGAGGCGAAGCTGGTGAAGGATCCGATGACATCAAATCTGGATCAGACGTCGTGGGAAAAGTTGCTGATCAAATGAAAGATAGCGTAAATGCTGCCAAGGGAATCAGTGACGTCAAAAAAACAAATAGAAAGAACCACGCTGATGATGATGATGACGATTGTGATAGACTACAAACAAATAATGATTCTCGCAAAAACGAAGAAGTTAAGGCTGAAACTGAAAATGAACAAAAAAATGACAATGAAGATGGTACTAAAGCCAGTAATAGTGAAGGCAAAAACGTAGATCGTGATCAAGATGTTAATAAAAGTAAAGATAAAGATGGAAAAAAAGGCCACAAACGTGATGGCAAAACTAAACAGGACAAAGATGAAAATAACGAGGATAAAAACGATAATGTCCAAACCGACAATGGTTATAAAAAAGAAGATGAAGACAAATATAATGAAGAAGGTAAAAAACCTGATTCTGGCAAAAACAAACATGATAATCATGAAAATAAAAAAGATGACAAGGCCACAGACGAAGATAGAAAAAACGGCCACAAAGGTCATTTCGGCCAAAAAAAACACGATGATGAAAATAAAAAGGGCGACAAAGCTGAACACGAAAATAGTCAATCGTATATTGATTCTGACAAAGATGATATAGATGAAAATAACAAGAACACAAATGATGATGTTAAAACGGACAATGATGATAAAAAAGAAGAGAAGAAACATAATAAAGACGAAGGCAAGAAAGTTGATACTGAAAAAAACACACATGATAATCATGAAAATAAAAAGGACGACAACGCCAAACACGAAGACAAAAAAAACGGCCACAAAGGTGATTCTGGCGAAAATAAACACGACAAAGGTGCAAATAAAAAGGACGACAAAGTTGAAGACGAAAATAGTCAATCGTATAATGATTCCGGCAAAGATAAAGGTAAACACGATAAAGATGAAAATAACAAAAATAAAAACGATGATATCGAAACCGACAATGGTGATATAAAAAAAGATGAAGACCAACATAATAAAGACGAAGACAAGAAAGTTCATTCTGGCAAAAAAATACATAATAATCATGAGAAAAAAAATGGCCACAAAGGTCATTCTGGCCGAAACAAACACGATACAGATGAAAATAAAAAGGACGATATACTTGAAGGCGAAAATAGTCAATCGTACAATGATTCCGACAAAGATAAAGGTAAACACGATCAAGATAAAAATGGCGAAAAAGAAGATAAATTGAATGGGCCCATCACAGCAGGTCGCGGCATCATGACTAGTGCCAGTGGTTTAAAAGGTAAGGGTGCTAAAGGAAGTAGTCCAGTTGAAGACTGCTAAACAAACCCAAATTAGCTGATTAGCTAAAACAGCTAGACTAGTCTAACCTATGTGATGATATCATTTGAATTCGTAAAATAATTCATTTAAATAAATGGGCACACTACCCGCTAATAGAGATTTGGGCCTTTCATTTATTTATTATTTTAATCCCATTATTTTTTGTGTCTAGGTTAAGTTTTATTTACCGTGTCTTTTTTCGATATAATATAATAAATAAATAATATCAATAAAAAAGTCTCTTGAAGCCTCAATAAGTTTATATAAAACATATTTTTCAGTATACTTATTGAAGAGTTTTCTCGGTTCTATTATCAGATAAACTTAGTACTTACTGAAATAATTATTGTTTTGTCGTCTATATTATATTACTACCTATCCGCGCGTCTTCGCCCGTGTATTCCCAAGAACGCAGGCAATCCCGCGGGATAAAATATATCCTTTAAGATTCCGCAGTAAGCTCGATTCTCCATACAAACGTAATTACGCTCTCATTTTAAAACTACGTCTTGGATTGTAACGAAACTTTGCATATATGTACAATGACATGAGGTATATCTATGTTTGTAATTAGTTTATGTAGTTTCAGATACGATAGTAAAAAATACAGCGAATTTAAGTTTTTCATACAAAACTTGTTTTTGCTGTAATTCGTTTGTTTTATAAGCTGGAACAGGTTCACTAATGTTAGACCAAACAACTTTTGGCCAAATGTTTAATTTGACAAGTTTCATTTGACCTAATGATTTTTTTTTAATAGAAAGCTTGATAGGGTTATTATAAAACAAACCTAACCTAACCTAATGACTTCTATTTAATGATATTCAAAGAATACCCGAAAATACCACTGTTTTGACAAAAAATGCATTAGGTTAAATGAAACATTTGTCAAATGATACATTTGGCTAAAAGTTGTTTGGTCAAGAGACAGGACCCCGCTGCAACCATATAAACTAATTACAGACATAGATATACCTCATGTCATTGTATATGCAAAGTTTCGTCAGAATCCAACACGTAGTTTTAAAATGAGAGCGTAACTGCGTTTGTATGGGAAGGTGGAATTCGGCCGAGCTTACTGCGGACTCTTGACCATTCAGAAAGTCCAGTCTACACGCAGGTGAAGGAATAATTAAATTGGGTTTAGTGGTTCCGGCCGGAGATCCATTACAAACAAACTTAAACTTACAAAGCTACAATCTCACGAACCTTTTCATAATATTAATATAGGTAAGGTACTTGGACGTTTTTAAATAAATACAACAACAAGCATAATTGTCATCGTCATTTTATTTTCCTTTGGCCACTATTTTCCTCTTCAATAAATCGAATACATAATAATAATAATAATAGTCGTTTCGGCGAGCGGTTTAATATCGAAGTCTCGACCATCACCTAAAGGGACTCTCGCTACATGGCTGGATCAAGTGTCAGATACAGAAGGCGGTACTCCTGGATACTGCGCGGATAGTCAGAAGGTTAAATCTAACTTAAGAAGAAACATGAATAAAGAGATAATAATAAATCAGACTATATACGTTACACTGCTGGATGGGAGGGAACGGGCAGAAGTCCCCACGCTAGGCCAGTGCGGATTGGGGAATTCGCATACCTACACCTTTGAAATTCTTCGCAGATGTATGCAGGTTTCACGGTGTTTCTTCCTTCACCGAAAAGGTAACGGTAAATAGAGTATTCCGTACATAAGTTCCAATAAACTCATTGGCACGAGTCGGGATTTGAACCCACGACCGCCGTTTAACAGTCGGGGCCGTAGACAAGGTTACAATCGACAAGCGCTAGCGCCAATAGAAAATAATAAAATGTAGGGGAATGACAGATGCCGACGAAACACTTTTCGTTAACATCTGTCATTCCTATACATTTTATTCGTTTTCTAATGGCGTTAGCGCTTGTCGATTGTAACCTTTTCTAGGCCCCCTGGACCACTAGCGCCATCCCCACCATCTGATTAACTGAGAATCCTCCTATTTTGAATTCAGTTAATAATTGATTTGATGTTCGGTAGTTATAATAATAATACACCCCTGAGCCACTCACACCGTTGTTGTTGCACGTGGCGTCTCCTTTCTTTGGGCACACCTTATCTGATTGCCCTGCATCACTGCAATGTCTACACGTGAGGTCAGATTGCTTGCACGTCTTGGCGGCGTGACCAAACTTTCGGCATTTGAAGCACCTGGTGACGACCGTGAAGTCTATCACTGGGCACGGATTATCCGACGTTCATGCCAATAATCGTTTCTTCCTATTCGCAATTCTGCACAATCAGAATTCCACAATATAATAGTATTTCACCACATTCGCTCATTGTGCACAGTAATTATTTGTGTACAGTAGCGATTCCTCCTGTTTACAATTCTGCACAATCTGAATTGCGAATAGAAAGAAACGATATTGGCATGAACGTCGAATAATCCCTGGGCGCGACATCATCACAGTAGATTAGGTACATACTTTTCGCAAGAATAGTATGATATGTTATACCATAACATTTCGGCTGCTCGAAGTCAAAAACAAGTAACTAGGTTTTTGCATACAGGAGAGCGAAAAATATTTTTTTAACTTTAAAAGTTATTTTCATAAAAACTACAATATTGTATGAAAATAGTTATTTTTGAAGTGAAAAATTCTTTAGCAGCGCTGGGCACTTTTTGGAATGGGGAAAAATTGTTAAACTCAGATGCGTAAGGCGAGATCTCAGCTTAGGCATGATGCGTAGACAGGCCGACCGTAACGGACGGGGCGTGGGGACGGGGCGTGGGGGCGGGGGAGGCTAGGGGTCGGGGGTTGGGGGGAGGGAGGGGTGAGGGGTGGAGGAGGAGGGGGGGAGGGAGGGTTAGGACGGTTTTTTTTGCAAAATTAAAATTATTCAAGTTGTCACTTCTGCCGGCACTCCCGGAGTGCAACCCGGCCTTTTTTATATACAGATTTGTATGTACTATTTAATGCGGATCTGATACGAAGTAAAACTTGTTATTATTAAGTCTATAGGAGCATGCCAATGTGCCTAAACTGAAGAATAACTAAATCTTTATATAACTTCCATTTTCCTGAACAATTCTGTAAAGAAAAAAATCACAAAATATTTTTGGGTTTTCTCAAATCAAGTTTTTCTGTGTGAGGTTATAAAGAAAATCGTGTAAAATGAAGAAGTCTTCGGCGAGCCCAATGTCCCTAATGAGGGATAACAGGCACACATCGTCATCTTAATCATCGTCTTCATCAAGATATTCATCATATCAGCCGAAAGACGTCCACTGCTGGACGTAAGTCTCCCCCAAAGAACGCCAAAGTGACCGGTTCTGCGCCACCCGCATCCAGCGGACTCGAGCGACACCTTACCAAGTCACCGGTCCACCTTGTGGGGGGCCTACCCACGCTTAGCCTTCCGGTAAGTGGTTGCTACTCGAGAACCTTTCCGCCTCAACGGCCATCGGTTCTACGTGCAATCTGCCCCACCCACTGCCACTTAAGTTTCGGAGGGCTACATCGGTACCATCAGGGATATGAATTTTTAAAACACGGTATAATCGTAGTAGCAGTTTAATCAAAGTTTACAAAATTGATTATAATATGACAAGTGTTTGGGTTCCGTGTGTGTGGTTCGCTGCCCCAAGGCGAAGGAAGAGGGACGCGACTCTCGCTGCTGGTGTTGGAGTGATGTTTGTTCGTCCGTGTCATTTATTCTTGGGGCCGCGTATACCTATCAATGAAGAAATCCCAAGTTGATAATTAACATCAAGTATATTATATGTTCATTGTAAATGATGACAGAATAGGAAACAACAAAAAACTTAAATAGACTAAAGTAACCTGTCAATAAAATAAAAACCGGCCAAGTGCGAGTCGGACAAGCGCACGAAGGGTTCCGTACCATTATCTATAAAAACAGTAAAAAAAATAAAAAACGTTTTTCGCCCCTCTTAAATATTTATAAAATTTTGTTTTTAGTATTTGTTGTTATAGTGGCAATAGAAATACATAAATTGTGAAAATTTCAACTGTCTAGCTATCGCGGTTCTTCAGATACAGCCTCTAAAAAAAACGTTTGTTGTATGGGAGCCCCCCTTAAATATTTATTTTATTTTGTTTTTAGTATTTGTTGTTATAGTGGCAATAGAAAAACATAATTTGTGAAAATGTCAACTGTCTAGCTATCGCGGCGGTTCTTGAGATACAGCCTGGTGACAGACAGACGGACGGACGCACAGACTGCGAAGTCTTAGTAATAGGGTCCCGTTTGTACAAGGTCGGACCCCTGCGGAAGGGTTCCCTTAAGACTAGCTGCGTTCCCCCTTTTAATAGCTATGCCAATCCGTTGGGCAAGATACGAGCCAGAGTATCCGGAGACCATAGTCTCCGGATACTCTGACCAATTTTTTTGAAATTTGGCCGAATAGTTGGTGAGCGCCTCGGCTCCAGGGTACGAGCGTTTCGACAGCAAAAGCCGCAAAAACATGCCGGTCTGTAACGCCGATGTAAATTTACGGCACTTTGTACATTTATGTATATTATTAACAATGCTCCGTGTACGATCAAAATAGCAAAGTATGCCAAAATAAAATAACAGCATGGTTGCTAACCCTGACCTACGGCGAGACAGAAAATTTGCTTACTATAGTGAAATAGTTCTGCAATCGCAAGCATGCTTTTTGTTAAATACAGTTTTGTTTTTCTTGACGTAAGGTAACAAATGTTTAGACAGGCAATATATATGTAAAACAAAGGCCATTTATGCCTAAAACACAGATTACAAGACAACTGTAACCTATTTTAGGCAATAAACTTGTATATTGGTCACCTAAGACCATTTCTTTTAGACGCATTGGCGTATTAATATTGTATACGAATAATCCTGCTAAATATGTTTTGTTGTTAATAACTTAGTTTGATTACATCCACTTATTGTACTATTCTTTCCTAAATAAATCATTTTTTTTTATTATTATTGTTACAATTACACCACTAATATAAATATTCACTATGACATTTCGGCACAAATATTTTTTTATCCCGTATACCCGCGAAACTACCCCTTTTATACAAATTGATATACCTTCTTGTTTGTGTTTTCTGTTGGGCTGGTTACCTATTTAGAGGAAAATATCACCCTGTAAGGCTTAGACAAAATAACAGCGTTTCTATTCTACAACTCGCAATTGCAACATTAATGCTGCCTATTCTTTATAGCACACATTGATGAACTCATAAAATATCATTGTTTGTTTTCATGTTTAATATTTTAAGTACTTACCTATCAACTTTTATTTTGTTCTGTAATGTGTCCTTATTTGAATAAATATTTTCCTATTCTAATCTATTCTATTCTAAATTAAATTAAAACTAAGTTTAAATGGATGCTGGCCTCACTCGGTAGCGTCCGGCAAAGCGCCATAAACGAACATTATAATTTTTTCCAAGTTGAATATAAAATAATTGCAATATAATCCCATGGGGGATCAGGCTAGGGGATTCTGGTGGATAACGTGCATATTTCTGGATGGTATGTCCTTTGGGGATCTGAACCTAATACCTCACAAACCTAACCTGCCTAGTGGTATGAATTTGTGAGTGCCGGTTATGTTAAGTATTGAAATCATTAATTTATATTTGAAACCATCTTACCATGGTAAATTTATAGCAAAGCACCACCAAGTAGACCTGAAAATTAAAATACAAGTGAAATTTTAGTCCATAATTTTATCGTTTTAGCGTATCAAGATCACCCTAAGTAGCATGATCAAGTTTATGTCGGACATAAAGGATTTGTCCCTGACAATCAATTATGAAGTGCGAGAAAGACAAATGCTCACCTCAGACTTTTTATATTTGGAATATTAAAAGCTGCCCGCCGGCTTTGCTCTCGTTCTACCGGGAACCTCAGCAAAGCTGCGGTATAATACATAGCAAATGTCCCTCTAAAAGTCAGTTCCATAGGTGAGCGAAAGAGTTTTTAAAATCGGATGAGTCGTTACGGATGTAACCCGTTACAAACAAACTCACAGGCTTCCTCTTTATCAAGAATCAAGAAGAATCAATTATTTATCCGTGTACAAAACAAAAACAAACGAAAAAGTAAATCTGTGTCATGTCACGAAATGGGCCCAACTCAGCGTGATGCTGGCTTTGCAGCCAGCACTGGTTATCCGTTGGGTCCATCCAGCGAGGACAAGGCCGAGTACACATATTTAAATTATAATAACAAAAGAATGAAAATATAACATTAACATGAATAAGTAATGACATAACATGAATTATTAAGCAATCAATGCATATACAATATTTGTATAGACATTATAGTTAGAGATAGTATACATGATTTGAATTTTTGAAACTTACCAGTGGAACCACCAGTGATTCCAACTGCGACGGTAGAGACGCCTGAAACAAAAAAAAAGGTTATTTAAATTTTGTATTAGTTAAGAAGTAACGATGGTAACGAAACTAATTTAGTATGGGGTGGCGCATGGTTACCGACGTTTTCCCAATATAATTCGAGACGTTGGTGCCGTCTAGTGAGATTTCGCTACAGGAAACTGATTGAAGATTTTGTGGGCGAGACGTTCTGATAGCTCAGTTGGTTACCAGTCTGGTCACCAGTTCAAATATGACTGAGTATTTAATTTTTAATTTTTACTTGCAATTTAAAAATTACAAAGGTTATTTATATCTTACTCAACTACTTTATTAGGCTTCGTAGCCAATAGGTATGGCAAAATAAATGTTGAATATCTCGTACATATAAAGGTGCGTTTTGCGGAAAAGGGTTGGAATACTTCGAAAACAAAACCTCGTAAAACTTTGGACTTTGGATTCATTCTCTTGTCACTTTTATTTCTATTTTGAATATAATTCTATTTTTTTTCGAGAAAATTCATCAGCATAATTATCCTTCTAGCGTTATTCCCGGTTGTGCCCTAAAGGAGCCCGGGGTCCGATTTGACACCTAACCCCAAGATTTGGCATTCGTGAGGAATCAACATCATTGATTATTTTATTTGGTGTCAATATCCCCATTGACAGCGAGTGTCGTGACGGTTCATTTAAAGCGACACTATAAAATGCGTGATTCTGATTACGAAAAAAACCGGCCAAGTGCGAGTCGGACTCCTGCACCGAGGGTGCCGTACAAACCTGTAGGTATATAAGTAATAACTTTAAAATTATTAAAAATATTTTTATTCTATGATGTCACTAAAATTTTACGGTTTTCGCAATTTTTCCTTTATCTGTGTAATAAGACGTTGCTTCGTACCAAACTTCAAGATTCTGAGTTCACCGGTACCCTGTAGGTTTTGATTCCCTTGCGAGTTTCGAAAATTTGCGGAAATTTGCGACATAAACGGCTGTATCTTTTGATTGCGTTGGCTTAGAAGTTTGATTTTTTCATAGCTCCAAGGGACAGTAGACCTGAATATTTGGTATGGGAGTATTAGGACCTTTTCGTGACACTAGTTGATTGATTTCACACACTGTTTTAGATTTAGTTTAATTTTTAATTTTAATCTTGTCATGAATAAATGCTTTTTCTTTCTTCTTTCTTTCTTTTTGGTATAAATTTTAGCTTGATACCTCCACGCGTTCCTGAGAAAAAAGGTCTTGACAGACGGACGGAAAGAAGGACGGACGGACAACAAAGTGATCCTGTAATGGTTCCGTTTTTTCCATTTAAGGTACGGAACCCTAAAAAAAAGGTGAACAAAAGCATTTTTATGAAATATAATTCAATTTAAAGATATACATCCACAATAGACAGGTTTATCTATGAGTGTACTCACTTTTAGCGGCGATGTGGGCAGCTTGGGACACTGCCGCGTAAACTGAAACAAAATGGTAGAGTTCATTGTCTTAGTTACCTGTTGCATAAAAACGTCTAATATAGTGGTTTTAGAGATGGAAATAGTTATTTACGATACAAGTGCCAAAAATGGGAAATTCGCAACGAGTGGTGGTAAATTAAAACACGACCGAAGGGAGTGTTTTAAATCGACACGAGTTGCGAATTACCTATTCGCACGTGTATCGTACAACGTTTTACTGTACATATGGCTCTTTAAAGTTTCGAAATATGCACGAAAAGTCCTCTTTTCCGCACTAGTGCGGGAAAGTAGCACCATATGTACTGTAAAATCAATTTACAATACAATCGTGCACATTTTTTTTGAGCTCAATGCTTGTTTTATGAGGGTCAAACGACGATAATAGTGTCTGAAAGTATACCTGATCTAATTAAGAATTTCAATTTTAAATATCTGTCTTATTAACATGATATTATTTTAACATTCTCACTCGTGGCTTTGTTGTGTTCTGCATGGGGGGTATATGCCATAATTGGTCATTGTGGCACTCTTTGGGGGAGGCCTATGTCCAGCAGTGGACGTCTTTCGGCTGATATGATGATGATGATGATTCTCACTCGTTCACGTCGTCATACATCAGAAACAAATATTTACGCTCATCACGAATATTTTCTCTTGGAACGAAATTGCTCTCGGCGGATGGGACCCCAGTACTATCGACTGCTATTATATATATGACTGATGACTGATGGTCAGTTAGCTATATTATATATATAGCTAGCTGACCATCAGTGAACCTTAATTTCATTGTAATAAGATTCTATATAAACACAGGATGGTCAGTTAACAGTGTTGTCGTTTGTACGCCGCGCCGCTTCGTAGGTAGGGTCACTTACCCCCCCCCACTGTGTCGTCTGTTGGGACGATTTTTCATCGTGTGTCGTCGCCTCATACAAATTGGTGTCCGACAAGTGTGAACAGCTTCATATAAAATGTTCTGCCACTACGACACACGATGAAAAATTGTCCCGACAGACGACATAGTGGGAACGGTGGGTCATCACTACCCACTATGGTAAACCGGCTGTCAAAACCGGTTTATAAAAGGGTTTTTTTTTTGTCAGTATAGATGATAAAATGTCCTTACTTTGAAGAGCTGCTGAGCCGACTCCTGGGAGAATTGAGTCGATTAAGTGAGCAGCACGTACGACAACTGGAAAAATAGTTTGACTTTACAATACAATACAAAAAAACAATGGTTCGCCAAAAAAAAACTAGACAGACTAGACAGACACCGGCGGTCTTGTCAATAAAAAACAATAAAGCACACTTCTCAAACTTACCTTTGTCAACAGCGTTCAAAAGAAGTTGAAGGCACTTGTCGACATCTGTGAATGATAAAAAATGGTGAGAGATTCAAATGAATAACAAACAAATATTTGGGGATAATCTTACACAAATCAACTTACCAGCGTGGCTAGCGGCTTCAACGGCGGCCTCAGCTCCGTGAATGAGTTCTGTAAAAACAAAACAAGGTAAGTATAAATAATACTGGGCATTTATAGCCTTCTGAATTTCTGTAGATTAGATTCGTTTATTCTCGATAAAAAGTACAACCTATGTGTGTATAAAATAGATCGACTATGCCTGAAATAAACGATTTTTTGAACTGTTAGAACTTCGAACACCTATAATTTAGTGATTTCTTATTCTTTTGTGTTACTTTTTCTGCATTCGACTTGATTTTTAATCCTCTTTCGAGAAAATTCAACATCATGATTATTTTATTCGGTGTCCCCCTTCCTATCCTTTGACTGTACTACATATATACAGGGTGTAACAAAAATGGGGTATGAACCGATCAAGGGCTTAACAGGTATCGTGTTCTGATAAGAAAAAACAGAAAAAAATTGACGCGATTTTTTTTCACCTTAGTATGGAGCGTTGGCTGACTGGGGCGACAAGCTCAATAGAAATGTAAAAAAAAATCGCGTCAAAAAATTTTTTTTTTCTGTTTTTTCTTATCAGAACACGATACCTGTTAAGCCCTTGATCGGTTCATACCACATTTTTGTTACACCTTGTATATACATGCTTAATACTATGTAAATGTGTACTTACCACTCTTAGCCTTGTCGACGATGGCGACTGTAAAATAAAATATTATTGTTGTTATTAATAATCAGTGTTAAAATTATTATAATATTGAATGTGAGTCCAAAGTTTTCATACATTTGAAAAAAAAAAATGTTTTTGTACTTTTTACTCAGATTCGTTGATACGTTGAACGATGTTTCATAAGAAAAAGAGTTCCAAATATTCCATTACAGGGATCGATTTTTGAATCTCACCAAGTGACTAATTCTCACCGATGTGAGTGATTTCCGAAAGTTCGTATTTTTGAAACCTATCGGTGACTTACATTTGTCATAACTATGATATCGATTTACGAGTGCCCCTACCCACTCGTAATTGAAATCACCATGCGATTGTTTTTGACAGTTGACTTATGTGACATCGGCCAAAAGTCCCATAGTATGTTTTTATAAATTATAAAATCTGTGTTAAGTATATTCTCTTTGTTCGTCCTTTTCTAGTGAATTTTTCAAAACTTTAGTCTATTTTAAGTTATAGTATGAGAAAATAAAAACCGGTATCAAGGACAACACTATAACATCTGCGTAAAAAGAAACGTAACGGGAAGATTGTCTCTGACTGACATTGTAAAATTTCTGCATGTTGGTAAACAGCGTGTGACTTTCAAAAATACGGCTTTTGGAAAATGGTGACATAAAAGTCATCGGTGAATAATTTTAGTCACCGGTGACTTTGATATCACCAGTGAGATTCAAAAATCGCACTCCAGATCTCAATAAAAGCATGGCGTTTTTTTTTAATTAGTATAATCGTGAAGAAAAAAAGTTTTCTAGATTATTTCAGGTAATTTACAAACACTTACGTTGAGGGGCAGTGAGGGCAATGGTACCTGAAAAATAAGAAAATTGGTTAGTTAGGTGCATAATGTAAAAGTTGCTGTTGAAAGGTTGTCTGGAAGAGATCGCTCTTCAGCGATAAGACCGCCTGCTGTCTACCTCTGCCTACATGTTATTGTATTGTTTTTCTTTTTAACTGCTTTGTTTGTGTGAGGTGTGCACTAAAGAGTATTTGTATTGTATTGTATTGTATTGTTGCTATTTCAACGGAATCTTATCAGAATCTGTGACGTACTTTTGTACTTTTAAGTAGGTACATAATTGAGGAATTCCATAAGTCATCTGTGGTCTTCATCATCAATTCCACTCCACCAAATTTATGATTTCTGGGTGTAAATACACGAGTTATAATAGAAAATACCAAAATCACTACACGCGTGCCTAATATAATTGAGGAGATCCCTCAATTCCTCATGGATCCCATCATCCAACTGGATTTTTGTAAAAAAATGGGACCCACCTGGAAGCATATACAAACAAAATAAAACGAATCGGCTCATTAATGACGGAGTTCTGAGGTAACAAACGTTGAAAAAAAAAAAAACAACCGAATTTTGAACTCCTTTCTTTGAAGTCGGTTATAAATTACTCACCTACACCTCCTGGAGCTACTTTAGCTGGTTGTGCGTACGTTAGTCCGGTGATTGGGGAGCAGTCTGTGTTATCTGGAAACCAAGTTGCATTCTTAAGTCATCATCATCGTTATCAGATCAGCCGAAGTCTCCTGGCGGACATGGGCATGCCCGAATGAGTATATACCGCAACGACCGGCAATGGCATCTTAAGAGACCGCAGTACCCTCGGCCGAATTTCACCTTCCCATACAAACGTGCTTACGCTCTCATTTTAAAACGTGTTGGATTCTAACGAAACTTTGCATATACAATGACATGAGATATCTATGTCTGTAACTAGTTTAGAGAAACAAACGATATACAGCAAAAACAATTTGTATGAAAAACTCAAATTCGGTGTATTTTTTTACTCTGGTATCTGAAGCTACATAAACTAATTACAGACATAGATATACCTCATGTCATTATTATATATGCAAAGTTTCGTTACGATCCAACACGTAGTTTTAAAATAAGAGCGGAACTACGTTTGTACGGAGAATCGAGCTTATTGCGGACTCTTAAATAGATAGAAGAGTGAAAGGTATTGCAAGATTCGTCGCCTCTAGCGGAGCCTATATTAGCTTAGTTGGATAAGAGCAATGGGCGGTTTCCAGAGGTCGCGGGTTCAAATCCCGCTCGTGGCGAATAGTTTTTCTATTTTCCACATTAATCGAAATTTATTCTTAACTAGGATGATCACGCCACAAATGTGGGTTCTTAGAGCGCAAATGCTTCTTAAACACTTTCGTAGGCAGGAACCGCAATTAGCAGTATTTGCCAATTAGATTCAGATTCATTTATAAATAGATTAGATTTATTTAGATTTATTTTAGATTTATTTTATTTTAGATTTTTTTTTTTGATTTTTTTTTATTTATCAATAAAAATTGTAATATAAATTAACTGCCATGATCGTCTAATAATAATAAAAACTTAAGGTGGTTCGACGACTATACAAAACGTTTTTGCCATTCGCAGGCTAACGGCGTGATATTTTAAGAAACTTATGTAACACGCTTTCATAAATTGGCTTTCCATTTGCGCGAAATTCCCCCTTTCCTGAAATAAATTTGTATGAGCTAGAATAGTTTGAGAAACCTGGGAAGAAGGATACCCTTTCTAACAAAAAATAATTTTCCATTATCGGTCCAAGTGTTTTCGAGTAATTTGTTCCTTGAGTTGTTTGTTCCTAAAACATAAAAAGATTCCGACGAATTGAGAACCTCCTCCTTTTTTGAAGTCGGTTAATAACAGGCTGTCCTTAGTTTCAAGAGATAAAATGAAATCTACGTTACTTTTGATTTTACAGTGGGTTTTATATTTTGGCAGTACCACTATGACAAAACCCGCGTAGATACCGCAGGTAAATCTTTTTCTACTCCTATACCGTTATCTGTCATTTATATAGGCTGTAGCTCAAATACAATGCAATAACCCTATGGTCTATGGCTCATAAACGCACTGTTTAGCGTACTTTAATGGTAAATATTTTTTTCATAAAAGCACTGTTTAGTCAAATAGTCGATGTAGCTCGAAAGTCGGCCAGGTTGAAGTGGGACTGGGCTGGTCATGTCTGCCGCATGCCGAGTGAACTGTGGGCCAAGATCGCCACTGAATGGCAGCCCGACAGCTCGAAACGGAGACGTGGCAGACCTCGTCGGCGATGGAGAGACGAGCTAGACTACTTTTTAAAAGAATGGCCAGAGACTGCTCAGAACCGGGGGCACTGGAAAAAGTGGGGGGAGGCCTTTGCCCAGCAGTGGGACACTACAAACTCACAATAAAAAAAAAAACATTTGTAGACCATAAATTATTTACTAAAATAATAATAAATCATCATATATCATGTGTCAATTTACGTGTCTTATAAATTCTTGGTATTATTTATAAAAATAAACAGTTCGGATTCGATTCGGGTCCGGATTCGGTTTGGTTAGGATGGCAAGTGCAAACAAATTAAAAACAAAACAAACCGTAAACAAGAGGTCATATTTCTGATTTCCCACCATTATTTGTGTATACAAATACAGGTAAAAATGAAAAGATTTATTTCGTGTTTGTGAAGACAAAAGTGTACGTTCCTTTTAAAATGTTCGAAAGAATTGATAACTGCACTTCTGGAGAAATTGCGTGAGCAGCAAAAGAACGAATAGAAAACTTACTGCCTGATAAGCAAACCCCGGGGTTTTCGGTGCGGGAATGAATGACATTAGCTAAAGAATAGGTATAAACAGAATGAAATTACCTACTAAATAAATTAATTGAATAAAAATATACTTAAGTAATAAAAAAAACATACGTTCATATTCTTTATCTTCTCGCACTGACAATGCTTTTCCGTAGAGCGTGAATGTTTTTTTTTATCGACCGTCTCGATATCGATGTTTATATATAATGCAAAAATACGATTGAATTTTCGCTTTTTAAATCTTTGCTCAATCTCAATGAAAACTTCTTGATGAAAAATAAGTAGATAACCTCATTGGTGAAGCGATAGCCTTAGATAAATGATTGTTATTATTTTGTTATTATTATTCTCTCGTAAGGCTTGGTAGAAATGCTAAAGTACCTACTACTTAAGTTAAAGTAAAATTGTATGGTTTGTTTACAATTCGCAGGAAGGTATTGATTCATTAGGCACAATATGATATTTTGTCAGAATAACCTATCTGTTTATCTCTACTCTTTCTCAAGTTATTCCCGCACCGAAAACCCCGGGGTTTGCTGATAAGTCTAAATAATGCAACATATTCAAAATTTGTCGTAGAAAAAGTATTGTATGCAACGGTGTATAACTGGTCTAAAAACGCTCGTGGCGTTTTTAATTCGCAACGCACGACACTCGCATTTAAAACGTACCTTATGAGTATACATGTAACTGTTGCATAAAATACTATAAAAAGGCCTTCGATAAAAGTGATGCAAAAATGTTTTAACTTTTTCTTCTCCAGACATGCTTATAATGTTATAATAAATTACTAAAAAACAAAAAATTTATTCAAAAAATTAAATTCTTACCATTTGCACATGCAGTAATAGCGAATGAACCTCCTGAACCACCTGGGAGTCCGGGAACACTTGAGGCTCCTGAACCACCTGGGAGTCCGGGAACACTTGAGGCTCCTGAACCACCTGGGAGTCCGGGAACACTTGAGGCTCCTGAACCACCTGGGAGTCCGGGAACACTTGGAGCTCCGGCGCCACCTGGGTGTCCGGGAACACTTGGAGCTCCGGCGCCACCTGGGAGTCCGGAAACACTTGAAACTCCTGAATCAACTGGGAGTCCGGGAACACTTGGAGCTCCGGCGCCACCTGGGAGTCCGGGAACACTTGGAACTCCTGAATCAGCTGGGAGTCCGGGAACACTTGGAACTCCTGAATCAGCTGGGAGTCCGGGAACACTTGGAGCTCCGGTACCACCTGAGAGTCCGGGAACACTTGAAACTTCTGAACCACCTGGCAGTCCGGGAATACTTGAGGCTCCTGAACCACCTTAAAAACCGTAATTATATGTTATGTATTTTATTCCTTTTACTGTGGAGTTAAATGAAGATAACTTTTATTTACAACTAGCTTCCGCCCGCGACTTCGTCCGCGTGGACCCGGGATAAAAACTATCCTATATTTTAATCCAGGCTATAAACTATCTTCGTGCAAAGTGCGTTTAAGCGTGATTGAGTAACAAACATCCAAACATCCAAATATCCAAACATCTAAACTTTCGCATTTATATTATTAGTAGGATTGTGGCAAACACTCATACGGCCTGCCTGATGGTAAGTAGATAACGTACCCTGTGAACGCTTGCGACTCTAGATGATTCAAGCTTGTTGCCGACCCTTGCTTTATATTATATCTGTACAATTTGCGCTACATATACACGTATAGTTGAAATTTTCTAAACTAAGCTCATGAATGGCCATTGTACTGAGCTCATGAATGCCTTTGCTTGCGGTCCGAACATAAGCTATTCATGACGCGCGCGTACCAAATTTTCACCACATGAAATGTTAATTGTATAATGAACTCTGTCGTCTTATTCCATAGATTCAAAATGGACTAAAAGATAACAAAAATAGAGTTCATTATTCAAAGAACATTTTATGTAACGCTATTTTTTTTTGCAAATGTGGTACACGCGCATCTTGAAATGCCTTTTCTTTTTAGTTCCTGTGAAAAAGGATCTTGACGGACGGACGGACGAACGGACGGACGGATAACAAAGTGATCCTATAAGGGTTCCGTTTTTTCCTTTTGAGGTACGGAATCCAAAAAAGTCAATTTGTGTAAGATTATCGGCCGATATTTATTATTTAATTATTTACTGTTCCTGGTAATGAGTAAGCTCAGTAACCCCCGACCCAAAAATAGGGGTGTTGTTTGACATGTCTGTGTATTCGTGTCTATCTGGGGCTTTGTAGCTCCTAAACAAACGAACTTTCCGAAAGCTGGCGTGGTCGAGATGGTTCTTAGCTACGTTTCAACAAAATCGGCTCAGCTGCTTTTGGGATATTGAACTTTGAAATAAAATGTCGGGGTTAAAACTCACTGCCTCTAGAGCCGTCACCTCCAGCGTTACCCTCGTCACTGTCAGAATCTAAAACAAACAAAAAAATAAGAAAAAGTTGCGTCCCTCTCATTTGCTTCCTTCATTTTTTTCATCGATTGCGACAATAGCACGCATCGGTTTTAGGAGAAATATGAAAAAAATCATGGACATAGGGCTTATTAAATTCTTTCAGCGAAAATTATTTGAAACAAGATCGGTTCAAAGGTTTTCGTGATATTTCTAAAAAACTGCCTTCCTTAAAGAAAAGGACGTAAGTGCCATAAGATTTTATAACGGAACCACGGAACACGGAACCCTTCGTTATGCGTGGTCCAACACGCACTTGGCCGCTTTTTACTAGCCCCCTTGTCTCCTAAAATGGCAACCTCGGTACTCACCACTGGCTCCGCTGTGATCACCAGCACTTCCAGCTGCAGATGCCAGCCCACTTAGGGCACCTATATAGTCAAGAAAAAATAATCTTTAAAAAAAGAAAAAAAAATGTTCACATCAATGTCATAACAGATACAAAAACTTAATATAAAGGGTGTAATCGTCAAGTGTACCTATAGTCAGCGATTACTCCGTAAATATAACAGGTATCAGAAAACTTGAAACTGATATGGAAACGTTACCTAATTAGTAAAAAAATTAAAATTAAAATTAAAATTAAAATCATTTATTTCAGACATTTGGAGTCCATAAAGTGTTAGTGATTGATTGAGATTTACTTAAATGAGTATGTTAGTACCTAAGCTTCAATGTTGAGTGGTCCAGTGCCTGATTAGGGCACTGTCCCATCTCTCCGCCACCACGGCCAGGAGACTGTGGCGGCTGGCGCGTACCCTGCGCAGCGTCGCGGCACAGCGTTTGCGGAGCGTCGCATGGAAATCGTCTACGTGCGCGTCCGCAAACATGCCGGACGCACTGCAGTGTCGCGGAAGCCGCAACAGTATCCTGAACGCGCCGTTGTATTGTACACGCATGGCGTTCATGGCACGCTGCGTGTACCTCGTCCACAGGCTGCAGGTGTACAGCGATGTACAGTATGCTTGAAAGAGTGTTATTTTAACTTGTGCTGTACACCTGCTAAACCTGCGGGCAATCATGTTGGCCCTGACGGCCCGAGCCCTGCGCTCTCGTTCAATATCAGAATCGTCTTGAAAGTCATCGGTGACCAAGTTTCCGAGATATTTAAAAGAATAAACCCTTCTCAGTTCCTGTCCGTCCAAATGAATGGGCGGGACATGTAACGGGCACTTGGTCCCCGCCTTGAAAATCATAAACTCGCTCTTCTTCACATTATATTGCAAGTTATGTTTTGAGGCATAGGACTCGCACTTCTCAATTAGTATTCTTATACCACCGATCGATGGGCTCAGCAGTACCATGTCATCAGCATAGCTTATGTTATTAAAACAAACCCTGTCTATGTGACAGCCGACACGTGTACTGCTGAGCTCACCGATCAGATCATTCATGTACAAATTGAACAGTTTGGGTGAGGTCAGGCCCCCCCGCCTCACCCCGCACTCCAAGCCGTACTCGTCCGACACCTCATCACCCCAGCGGACACTATTTCGCTGACCAGCATTCCAACACCTAAATATGCGTGTTAGTTCCCCAGGAAATTGCACTTCGTCAAGCTTTTTCCATAGAAGATCGTAATTCACAAGATCGAAGGCTTTAGAAAGATCTAAAAAACACGCATTTATAGGTGTATTTCTACAAGTATTATATTCACAATCGATTGCGACAACAGCACGCATCGCTTTTAGGAGAAGTAGGGCACAGCGATATGTCATCTTGCTCATATTTGGAGCAGCCCAACTGGGAAAGCCACCACCTTAGGTTTTCAAGACCGCCTTTGCTCTGTAGGTGTTGTGATCCTGCATGGCTATCACAAGACGGCGCGCAAGCTCTCTCGATTTTTCTCGCACTATACCTCTCTTTCTAAGTTTTCTAATAAGAGGGAGACGGATAGTACGAGAAAAATCGAGAGAGCTCGCGCGCCGTCTTGTGATAGCCGAGGAGGTGGTGAGTAAGGTCGCCAAACATCCAAATCAAAATCTTAAATTTATTCTGTAAGTTCAAAGAAAACATATGCCAAGAGAAACCGGCATAAAAAAACTCGGTGAAATATGTTTTTAAAGAAATCCATTGCTACAGTATTGAATGTGAAGTTTGCATTTTTATTGAAAAAGAAATAGAGAACAAACAAGCTAGTACAAGCTTTGCTTAGTTTGAGACTAAGTAGGTAGATTGTCCCCAATTTTTAGGGTTCCGTAGCCAAATGGCAGAAAACGGAACCCTGGATTCGTCATCTGTCTGTCTGTCTGTCCGTCCGTATGTCACAGGCATTTTACTCGAAAGCTATAAGGTGTATTTGAATACAATTTTGAGGATAGGTGTATATTGTTATCCGCGACATACTTTTGTAATTAAATTACTAAAAAAAATTTTTTTAGTCTCCATACATAAAACTGAGTCAAATATTTTTTTTCATTGCAAGCCCACGAGTGGCACATCAATCGACACGCCTTTCAAAATAAATATAAGGTTTCTCAAGATTTTTTTTTATTAAGTGAACAGAGTCGGAGATAATCGCCCCGAAAGTCACTAAAATTGTGTCCCCCCCCTCTAATTTTTGAACCGTGCATTTTTTAAATATGAAAAAAATCATGGACATAGGCATCATCATGGGCATGGGCTTATCAAATTCTTTCAGCGAAAATTGTTTTGAACAAGATCGGTTCAAAGGTTTTCGAAATATTTCTAAAAAACTGCCTTCCTTAAAGAAAAGGACGTAAGTGCCACAAGATTTCAGTAACGATACGACATTTTTAATAGGCATATAACCCTGAAGGGTTATATGCCTATTAAAAATGTCGTAAAAATGATGAATGAATTGTGCGTGGTCCGACACGCACTTGGCCGCTTTTTTTTAGCGCTCTTGTCTCCTAAAATGGCCCCCTTGGTACTCACCGCTGGCTCCGCTGTGGCCACCACCATTTCCAGCTGCAGATGCCAGCCCACTTAGGTCACCTATATAGTCAAGAAAAAATAATCATTAAAAAAAAGAAAAAAAATGTTCACGTCAATGTCACAACAGATACAAAAATATAATATAAAGGGTGTAATCGTCAAGTGTAGTCAGGCGATTACTCCGTAAATATAACAGGTATCAGAAAACTTAAACTAATATCGAAACAACGTTGCCCAATTAGTAAAATCACATCAATTTATTTTTAAAATATAACTAGAAATATCATCCCCACTTTAAGTACTTTACCGCAAAAAAAATTTTTCAAGATTATATTCTGCCTTTATGTCGGCATGATTAATGTATATAGGTACCCATACCGAATTACAGCTTCCTAGAAAGCTGCTAATTGCTGTGTTTGTCTGCGGCTCCGTGACCCTTACTACTAGTAGTAAGGGTCACGGAGCCGCAGACGGGCAGAAGGACGGACAGACAGACGGATATGGCGAAACTATAAGGGTTCCTTGTTGACAACGGAACCCTAATAAGGAAAACTCTTTTTCATACTATACATATATAACATACTGTTTTTAATATCTACGGATACTAGAATAGAGACCCACTTGAGTTTTGACAGTTCCAAATTTAAACCCATAACGTTCCAAAAATCTGTACTGTTATAACATTAAAGTACAGATTTTACCTACTACCACGGACAAGAAAGTTCTCATAGTAAAATCGGTTGTAAAAATGCTGGTCATTTCCTACGGTTTCTGAACGCATTTTAGAGCACTAATGATCTGTGCGTAGATAATAGTACATTACTTACCAAGGGCTGTCTTTTTACTGTCCGTGGTGAGTACACAATTTTACGTCTTCACCTGGCCACAATGCGAATTATACCATGCGCGCAGCGTGCGGTAAAACTTACATAATGGCCAGGTGTGACGTAAAATACTTAAATACAAAGACCTGCAAGTCTCGGAAACAAATATAACTATCACTATAACGATTACACATTATTTTAAAGCATAAAAAAAATACTCACCGGTAGGCGTGCAGTAGCCATTTTGGAAAAGAGCCTGGAAACACATAGGTACCCTTTATTAAACTATACTTTAATAGTTTCGCCGGGTAAAGATGAAATGTATTTTTTTAACCCCCGACGCAAAGAGAGGGGTGTTATAAGTTTAACGTGTCTGTGTATCTGTGTATCTGTCTGTGGTATCGTAGCTCCCAAACGGATGGACCGATTTGAATGCGTTTATTTTTATTCGAAAGCTGATGATCACATCAGATCAGCGGGATCACCCGAATGTTCTTAGCTATGTTATATGAAAATCTGTTTAGCCTTTTTGAGATATTGCACTTTGAAATGAAAATTTCGGGGGTTTTTCAACTTTTCTAAGTTGTAGTTATTTATGGAAACGATCCATGATTTAAATGTCAACTTTTACTTGGGTTTACATACACCCCAATCACAGGTGACAACATTATTTGCAAACATAAATCATGCATAATTTAACCATTTTAAGAGTCCGCAGTAAGCTCGGCCGAATTTCACCTTCCCATACAAACGTAGTTGCGCTCTCATTTTAAAACTACGTGTTGGATTGTGACGAAACTTTGTATATACAATGACATGAGGTATATCTATGTCTGTAATTAGTTTATATGGTTCCCGTCTATAAAACAAACGAAATACAGCAAAAACAAGTTTTGCATGAAAAACTTAAATTCGCTGTATTTTTTTTACTATGGTATCTGAAACTACATAAACTAATTATAGACATAGATATACCTCATGTCCTTGTATATGAAATGTTACGTTATAATCCAATACTTAAGAATTTTTAAAATGGGAACGTAACTACGGGTTTCTATGGAGAATCTAGCTTAGGTACTGTGGACTCTTAAGTCATAAAATAATATCATATAAAGTTCAATCATCTCGTCAAAATTGAAATGTTGAAAATTATTTATTTATTTATTTATTTATTGATACATGGAAAACCAACAGTGCAACATGTTTATAGACAAAATAATAAATCCATATAGCCAATTACAGGTTCTCACTTATACCAATAAACTAACAAAGAAATCTATAGCCAAACTTAAACTTAGCGTACATTACGACGCACAGTAACCATCGCGCACCAATAGCAAGCATGGCAATGGGAATATACAAGTAGTTAATAAATTAGGATATATAAACTCTAATAACCCGAGCCTACTGAAGTATCACACATGAGGAATCTTATCAATTTGGATTTTATTGCTTGTATGCTATCACAAAATATGTCTATATCTAATTTAACTACAACTTTGTTTAAACTCCTGCCTGCTCTGCACAAAAAACTATTCTTTCTGTATTTAGTGGAAACATGGGACATGCTAATAGGACGAAAATGGCGGAATCTTCTTATGGGAGTATTGAAATAATTTTTTCCAAAAAAATTAGGACAGTCAACATTGCTTCTTATTATATTTAACAAGTATAATACATCAGCAATTTCACGACGCTTAACAAGGGGTATCAGGTGATGCTTTTTACATAAGGTTAAATAATTAGTTGAACTATAATGTATATGCATTTTATAGCAAAGAAATTTCATGAATTTGGATTGTAATCGCTCAATTCTATCGATGTAAATTTTATATTGGGGATTCCAAATCTGATATTATATTCTTATATATTAAGTAGAATTAGGTTAAAGAGTTTAATTACATATAACATCATCATTCTTTATGTGTTTTCTATTTTTGACTTCCTTAATTACCTTGCTTGACATGCATAATGTATTAATCATAATCATAATCATAATCATTTATTTTAATTATTATTGTATTTTAAATGTTAAAAATTGTGTTTACTATTTTTATGTGTTAAATCTAATTGTAAATGTATGTTAAAAAAATCTAACATACCTAATGTTAATGTATATTGTTAACGAATAAAGTTAACTGAACTAAGGGGGTGGAATGGCAGGCGAAAGTTATAGGTATAAAGCTACGATATAAACGAGTTCCCGTCGGACATAGTCACGGGAAAAGGTTAGTTAAAATACATAATTACCAGAATCAGGAAGCAAAGTGAAGCCTTCATAGTGCCGTTTTTGAGGGAACTGCGAATATCAGCTTCGTGTCACCTTTATATACATAAACTGATTAAATATGTGACGTCAGACAGGTGGTCGCATATTAAACTATCGAATTCACTGCTGACATACCATGCCTGGTGTTAAAATTACCTGAAATATTCGCGAGATATTCGATTTATTTAAAACCAGCAGCGAGGGTGCGGGTGGAATCTAGTGGTGTATAAATAAAATTGAAAACAAAATACGAAAAATGTGATCAAGCCCAATGGTAAGCCTAACGGTAAGTAGGTACCTAATTTGTATTTTTTTTCTTTATCATCATCACCATATCATACAATTCAGAGCAGGAGTTGGACATACACCATGACAGTTTACACCGATTCAGGACAAGATGACCGATTCAAATGCCTCAATAACCATAGTAATTTGCATTAGTTTTAGACCCTCTTATTCTTGAATTAGTCCTAAGTATTGATAACACTCGGTGGTGAAAACTGAATAAAAGCTTGAGATGTCCGATAAACAATATTTATTGTATCAGTTTACAACATACATTTATTGTATCACTCCACAGCATAATTACTAATGTATTAACATCTAGTGAACCAACCGTCTAATGAATGAGACCAGCGTGATTCCTTGGCATGCCAAAAATCAACCAACGAACGAGGGTAGTGTTTTTCATACTAAAAGTAATATACCCACAACTATTTTATATAGAGTATACTTAAACATATCGTTTTAGAATTACGGACGGTGATATTACACACAATGAACATAGAATACCAACAAAACATGACGAGTATTTACATAAACACTAAGTCAATGCTAGCTCTATTCGTACAATGAATGTGGCCATATTTTAATAAGCAACGCATAATATACCCTAAAAGCATATGAAGTTAACAGTCGGCCTTCCTGGCTAGCCACGTCCTCGTGGATCTGCTTATTTATAAAATTAAGTTAAATACCAAATTTGTTTAAAACCATATTTATGAAATACAATAATTTTCTTAAAATATTCGTCTTGCGTGGAACTCCTACCTGTTTCCAACACAATCAAGGAACAATCTTAACTTTTATATGTGAGTGGAACCCCTGCATGTTTCCATCATCACGCTTGTAATATTCAATCAACATGTTCAGTAATGGGAAATCCTTCTAATTTCCTTATACTGTTAATTTCTTGTATATTTTACCAATTCAATCATTTATATGGGTAACCCCGTACACACAAATAACACAAATACACATGGGTAACCATTAATAAATCGTATGGTCTCGCAAACGAATTATTCATTAACGAATTGTGTACTATATTTAATAAGTATCATCATCACGCTTATAATATTCAATCAACATGTCCCGTCATGGGAAATCCTTCTAGTTTCTTTAAACTGTTAATTTCTTGTATAATTTACCATTTTAATCATTTATATGGGTAACCCCGTACATACAAATAACACAAATACACATGGGTAATCATTAATAAATCTTATGGACTCGCAAACTATAATTATTCATTAACGAATTGTGGACTATACATAATACGTATCAGTCAGACAGAGCCACATCACTATCGCTACCCTCTGTGTCCCGATTGAACACTAGCCAGGGTAGTATTTTGTCAACAGACACTATACTTTTGAAAGAACGGTTATTTTTCCTAGACAAAGGAGTATCACAAATTTCATACCGGTCGTGATCTAGTACCTGTGTTATGCGATACGGCCCTTGGAACTTGGGCACCAACTTACGGCTTTGCCCACTTGCTGGTATTTCTCTTTCTACCCTTACTAAATCTCCTAGGTTGAATTGAACTATCTTTCTGTGCCTATCAAATCGCTCTTTTTGTTTCTCCTGGTTTTTCTGTATATGTTCAGAAACTTCTTCCCTTACGGACTCCAGGTCTAACTTTTTTACGTTATCGTCGCCCAAACTAGACCGTAAAAGGGCGTCTCCAGTGCCAGTCAGTTGGAAACCAAATAAAACCTCTGATGGGGTTTTTCCTGTCCCCTGATTGATTGTGTTATTCAGCCCCCATTGTACCTTTGAGACCGTTTCATCCCAAACATTTTCGGATTTCCCGTAATTGGCTGCCGTGAGCGCACTCAGAATAGTTCTATTGTAGCGTTCTACCTGACCGTTAGCTCGCGGCGTAGCGACAGCGTTTAGTACGTGTTTTATACCCAGAGAAGTAACGAAATCCTTGAATCGCTTTGATGTGAAGCCACTGCCCCTATCAGAGATTATCCTTGTTGGAGGCTTGAACAGGTCAAAATAATGTTCGAGAGCTTTAATAGATGTAGATGTATTTTTAACTGGCACCAAAACAATAAATTTTGTGAAGGCATCTATTATGACAAATAAGTATACATTATTCCTTTTACTTTTAATAAATGGTCCTAGATGATCGAAATGTAAAGTGTGAAACGGCGATTCCACCTTAGGGATAGAATGCAGTTCCCCTGCTTTCTTTCCCCCTTGGCCTTTTGAATACGCACATTCCAGGCAACTTTGTACATATTTCTTTATGAAACGATTCATCTTAGGCCACCAGTAATCACTTTTGATCTTGTGCAAAGTCTTGTCAAACCCGAAATGACCTATGTCGTCATGGTTAAACTTCAAGATCTGAAACCTAACTCCCTTTGGGACGACCCACCGCTCGCCATCGTCGGTTTTTCGATACAATAAGCCACGTTTGATAACATAGTTAGTTTTAATATCTGGAACATTATCCAAGGTAGTATCATTTAAGATATCTATAGTGCGCCGAATTTCAGAGTCGTTTTGCTGTACGGTTGTGATCCAATCAACAGACGTTTCCCTAACCTCGCACACGGTAACGTTGGGTTCTACTATCGCTGTGGCGGGGTCAACAGGATTTCGGCTGAGAGCGTCTACGTGTTGCATACTAATGCCGGGCCTATACTCCATATCGAAATCGTATTCCTGCAAGATGTTCCACCAACGAGCAACTCTGGTTATCATGTCTCTTTTATCCAGAGTTGCTCTAAGTGAGTTGCAATCCGTAATGATTTTGAAATGTAACCCGAGCAAGTAAACACGGAAACGCTGTAAGGAACACACAACAGCCAACGTCTCCAAATCGTAAGATGTGAAGTGCTGCTCTTCTGGAGAGGTTTGGCGACTATAATATGCTACTGCTTTAAATTGAGAGTCAGAATTTTCCTTTTGCAGTAATATACCACCTAAACCAAGTTTGCTCGCGTCCGTGTGTACTTGCGTTTCAGAGGTTGGATTGTAAAACGCAAGAACAGGCCGTTCAACCAAAACTCTACGTAAAGTGTTGAAAGCCGTATCTTCGCTTTCACCCCATTTCCATGTAGAATCCTTTTTTAACAGTTGTGTAAGCGGTCTGGCAATGGTGGAGAAACCCGGTACAAATCTCCTAAAAAAACAAGCAAGACCTATAAATTGTCTGACATTGTGTTGGTCTTGTGGTCTTGGAAAGTTTTGAACGGCATTGATTTTTCGACTTCCCGGCTTGACACCTGCTGCGCATATATCAAAACCCAGGTACTCAATATTTTTTCGGAAGAAATGACATTTAGACAATTTAAGAGTTAAGCCAGCCTGCTTGAACAAAGTTAGTATATTCCTTAGATCCTCTAATCCTGCCTCCACAGCTGTAGATGGAATCACAATATCGTCCATGTAAGCAAACGCATTTTTAAATCGGGAGTGTCCAAGTATTTTATTGATGGTGCGCTGAAAGGTTGATGGCGCATTTGCGAGCCCGGACGGCATGCGATTGAATTCGTAGTGACCGTCCGGGGTCACAAATGCGGTCAATGGTTTGGATTTCTCCGACATTGGGATCTGGTAATAACCAGATGCCAAGTCGAGAGTTGTGAAGTATCGAAATCCAGCCAAATTATCTATCTGGTCCTCAATTCGTGGCATTGGATAATGTTCTTTGATTGTATTTTTGTTAAGTTTTCTGTAATCTACACACATTCGAGTCTCGCCTGTCTTTTTCTTAACTAAAACTATAGGAGACGCAAATTCTGAACTCGACTCTAACTATACCACACTTTTCCAAATCATCAACAATTGTCCTAACAGTTTCCTTTTTCATGTGAGACAGTCGGTAAGGTCTATAGACCACTGGAGTAGGATCTTTCAGCCGAATCTCCATTTCAGAAACGTTGGTGCATCCAATTTCACTTGTATTAAAAGCAAAGCATTCCCTAAAGTTGTTCAATAATGATAATAATTTTGTTAGATTATTGTTATCAAAGTCCTCGTCAACTAATAAATCTTTGGGGCGGATATCTACCTTATCAGAGATAACATCGCAAATCTCCGCTAGATTAACATTAATTATATTAGCGGGAGAGGAACGCACTAGCAGTGTATCCTTCAGTATTAAAAATTGCCTACACAGGAAACCTCTAACGGTAATTTGCCCTTGACCGTCTTCAATTCGACAGAAGTCACGAAATATTTCGTATTCTTTACGCGGCTCCTACCTCAGCTGTTGCTCTATAATCAGGTCACCGGAATATTTTGGCACAATATATACTTTTACAGAACAGACTCCTTCAATTTTTGTATCACTTTTCGTATAGACCAATATTTTATTTGGTTTAACACTGTTATCAGTAATAAGTAATGTGTCATTTGTTTTGACGACAGTAATATGACTCTGTTCCGTGAACGTTTGCCCTACCAGCAAGGATACTGATAAAAATTCATCTGGCACTATTATTATAGGTACTTTGGCACAAACACCATCAATTGATATCTCTGCTATACACCTACCTAGAGGTGTCACGATTGCGTTACCAAAACCTCTGAGGAGGGGAAGGTCATCAAGGCTCAAGGTCAAAAAATTATCCGCATCAGAAGCCCGCATCATGGTACATTGACTACCAAAATCAATAAAGCAAGAGAAATCTCTTTTATTAACTATAGCAGTTTTATAATACTTTGTATCGTTTTTGTCAATACCAACCAATTTCACAGTTTTCTCTTCTTTATTAGCTATTGGTTTATTATTTGAATTTTTAGTGAAACAGTGTTCGGACGAGTGTCCCAGTTTTAAGCAGTTCACATTTCTTTTGCGGTTGCCTGCATCTGAAACTTGGGTGACCTTCCTCTCCGCAGTTATAACATTTAAGCACCTTGCCATCTCTATTAGTCCTAATATATGGTTTTGATTTATGTGTTTGATCAGGAGCAGATGGTTTTTGAAAAGGCTTCTCAGATCTCTTAATTGATTTGACACTTCGTAAATAAACCAATAATTTATCTGGATCGGTAAATTGTGCCGCTTCTGCTCCTGTTCGAACCGACCGATCATCAATGCCTAGCAAGATGCAGTCTACTGCATCCTTTCCAGACAACCTACACCTATTTAACAAAATCATTTTATCATAAAAATAATTTTCAAGTGAATCACCAAATTTAACTCTTAAGTTCAGCATTTCTGTCAATAAGATCCCATAATTCTCGGTACTTGGAAATGCTGTTTTTAATTTAACCTGCCATTCCTCCCAAGAATATTTCATACTAGGTAATGACTGATACCACCGCTGTGCTACACCATTTAGCTTAGGTAAAGCATAATGAAGGACTTCAGGTTCCGACCAGTTATAAATAGCAGCGCATTCGTTAACTTTGGTGAGCCACATATCGATAGTTTGACTACTCTTGCCCGGATCGAACTCTGGGACAGCACTGGTACCCACAGGGTATCTAACAGACGGCTTTGAACCATCACGTTCCGATTTAATGACCTTCATCAATTCTTTGAACACATCTGTTATATCCTGAGGCTCCCCGTGCAGTCCTGAATGGCTAACATTTCTGTTGTCTCTATTTGTATCGATATTTTCTAGTCTATGTGTTGACAACTGATCCATGCCAGCATCTACTTTGTTAGTATTTACGGTATCATTTAAATGGCCGGCACGTGGCCTTGTATCTGACACACGAGCACGTGATCTGTTGTCATCACGACTTCGTGATTTTTCATACATGTGAGGGCTACGAGATCTGAAATTATGTCTAGATTCTATTGTTCCCCTGTGGATACTACGAGATTTTCTACCTCCACTGCGGCTACCTCGGAGCCTAGCCAGGTATCTATGCTCGCTAAGTAGTTGTTAATTAGGGTATCTGGATACAGTTCAGAGTTATCCAGATCCCCTAATTTCCACTATTCAAAATATACCTAATCTATTCAGAATCACTGTTCCCATCTATTAAAGAAAATATTTTTAAATATTCATCTATTCCTGTCATCTATTCGAGACGTCGTATTAGGCGCATTTTACAAATTAAAAAAAATAATTAATTCATCCGTTACATTAACGCAGGTATGTATGAATTTTATAATACAGTTGATATTTTGTCGGGTCGTCGTGTTGTGGGTATATTGATAATAACCATCAAATGATGTATGCAAGAAGTAAACATATTTGTTGTTATATCGATTCAGTATCAAACATTTATTCGAGTGCATTTGTAATGCATCGTAATAATTATCAATTAAATATCACCAAAATCAGTCGAATGTTGCTCTGAATCCAAGATCATATGAATAGGTAGGTATAAAATGCAAACCAAGCATTCTATTGTTTGTAAGCTTGGTGTACTTTTTCTTTGTTTAGGAGGAGGAAACAAGGAACTTAAATATAGTAGGGTATTAGCAGGATGTTTTAAGACCCTGGGAATCGATTCATTCAATAGGTATGTAAGTACCTATTTATTTAATTATGCATTAAGCAAGTTCGGATAAGGATAGTAAAATAATACCTATTCATGAAAACAACTATTATATGCTCAATCGTTTAATTGATAATAATAAGAAATAAACGAAACATTACTAATTAATTATAATTACCATTACACAAGAACTACCTATTCTATTTACATATCATATAATTATATATTAAAATTATTAATATTACTAAATATTATATTAAAACACACTTAATACAAGCTCTTACATACCTAATCATTTACATTAAGGTATAATTATTACTCGAATCTGCAGTTATGGAACCCTCCATCTTATCTAATACATTTCGTGTTGCCTCATACACTTCGTCTAAAAGTATATTTTTAACGACATATTGTGCACATAGCTCAGCGTTCCACTTGCACGTTTGATCACTGGTTTCTAGTTGATCACCATTAAATATTTCAATTTTTACGATTTTTGTAGCACCATTACGATGAGGTTTCTTAATAAACGAGTAGACTGTAGGCTCAGCTCTTCTTTTAAGCCCCAATCCAAGACGTCGCTCAACCATAGGTTTCCTTTGTTGTGTAGTATCCGGTACAAAGTTGAATAGTTGCTCTGATGTATCCTGAAAGAATAAAATATTTTTTTATATGTATATTTACCATATGATTAGTTGTACATTATTTAATTCAGTTCGCGAAAAAAAACCCAATTTAAAATTAACTTTTTTTACTTACCGACATTTTGCTCGTCTTTGAACTGTTCACCAAAATATATTTTTTTGATACTAATTTGTGTCTACCATAATTCCTGACTTATATAAGAAAAATTAACGTGTTAAGAGAGTTGAAAACCGCTACTAATTTAGTGCAAATTATTGCAACTGATGTTCGTGGAAAGCAATATGGAGCGTTTCCCGAAAAGGTAAGAGGACACCGCCTGTGTTTACATTTATATATAACGTAACGATACTTGTCTGTCTGTCTGTATTACACAATATATGTCGTGGTATTATTTATAGCAACTTAATCAAATCTAAGTAAAGCCGTACGCCAACACTACTTTATAGCATATTATAATAAAACGATGCTCACTTATCCTTAAGTAACGTTATTACCAACCCACTTAAGATGAATGTTCAGACGTAGAGGAATGAAATTTTTATACAAGTGGAACCGCGCGTCAATGTTAGTATTTGAACCTTTGATTGAATCATTTTATTTTATGTATCTTACATATGGGTAAATAAGTGCGATATTAAAATAACTTTGTAATATCATTACTATGCACTTTTTTTCGGGTTATTCTGACACTGCATTTGCGTAACAAACTTTACAAATGATGTACATGGGGGTGTATTGTATATAAACCATACTCCGAGCACTCTGGATCATTACCTGGATCTCCATCCTACAGCCAACTGGTCAAGAACTATCCCGAAGAACACCTAGAAACTTTCAAATTGTTAAAATGTAAGTAAACAGATTTGTTTCTATTTCATTATGTTTCTAATAAATTAATAATAGTAATAACTACTGACTAAACATTTCTGTAATTCAGTGTACAGTCAAGATCTAAAATATGTGCACGGACAAAGTGATCAAAAATATGTGAACACGACTCTATTGTTAAGGGCATACGGTTGCATAGCTATTTTTGAACCTTTGGGAACGTACATATTATGATTTATGAACTCGATTGTACATTTGCGAGGCATGACTATAAACTCGACTTTTTGGTATCGTAATGTTAACAAGTATGACGAACGTTTGCTTTGGCATTGAATATGTGAATTAGGTATCTATTCATACTTATAAGCATGAATAGATCCTTACTTCATATATTATTAACTTTTAATACCTGGAGATTATTATGTTATTTAACTTATGAATTAGTATCAATTACTTACTTAATTCAATGTTCAAGGGAGGGCTTCTTATAAAAAAGCCATAAATTAAAGAAATGCCTACTCGTTAGTATAATATTTTATGCTCAATTTGTGATTGTGAGAACATCACTTCTAATTTTAGTTTATCGTGTACTTATCAATAATCCAAATATATTTTTTTTCAGGTCGAATGCAGAGGAACTTTTCACTTCTGACATCGAATGCGACCCACCGAAGCCAAAGAAGTCATCAAGCAAGCGCTCCGTGCCTGCCGCGGCTTCGACTTCGAGCAAGCACGACGAGCCGTCATGCGCTCCGAAGAAAAAGAAGGGCACGGTCATCAAACCGATCAGCTCGGCGATGAAGCCTTCGGTGTTGGACTTGTTCGGAAGTGATAGCGATGAAGACGACGCTCCAGTTCCGTTGGAACCAAAAAAGGGTACACCTATTTATTCATATATCACAAGAAGGCTCGCCAACGGTAATTGTCGACAAATGAACGAATGTAAGACCGGTTCGCACTACATCGAACTTAAAGTATATTCATGTAATGAGATCCAGAATGTACAGCCTATGAATAGATGGCGCCATAGCGTTGTGACTTTAAAAAATAGGACAGACACTGACACAGAGGCCTGGTCACGTCTGAGCGAATTTATAGCTGCCACACGCAAGGAGTTTAAGCATTGTCCGCCAACCTTTACTAGTAATTATTATTAACGGTCCCAGATAATCTTATAATCAGGGCTCGTACTTTGATGTTGATGACATAACTATGTTCTAAATACATGATTTAATTATGAATGATGATTGATTATTACTCTCTGTCTCATCTTAGAGTTTATCCCGGTTGCATACTCAGCTACTTCTTCGGAGCCCGGGTTTTGCTGTATTACTATATAAGATCAATTAAAATCATCCTATATGCAACGTGACGAAATTCGCACAGAAAGTATGAGCTCTGTTTAGAATATTTTCATTGTATATATATATATATATATATACATTTAATTAATGTACACCACCTTCTGGTGACCTTCTTATTATATTCATTAATGTTGAAATGAAAGTTACTTAGGTTAGTTACATTATGTAAAATTACAGTAACTGTGTATGAACAATAATAAATACTTTAAACTTAAAATTGTTTCTTTACAGTTCAATTACCACCATGCGAGTCGAGTGTAATTAATAAATCTATTAAATGTGATAAATGCAATGTTGAAATCCTGAAAAAGAAGTATCAATATCATATGAGAACGAATATTCATAAGAAAAATTGTTTATTAAAGTCAGAGTTTACCAATATTGACATAATTGCTACTGCATTTAAGAACAGAATTGTGACATATCGCATAAACCCTGCACAGGAAGGCGAGCACCTCACACCTGAGGCATTCCTGTGCGATGTGAAAAACGATGTTTTAAAAGTTATAAAATTATCATTGTTAAAACATACGTGTTTAAAATTGAATTTCGAGTTGTTTGCTGCTTTCTCGTTACCTCACTTCGGGAAACAGGAGATGAAATCGTTTAATACAAAATATGATTGTGTTTTTAACAACAGTGACACTGATGAAATGTATTTAAATGCTATCGAAACGTTTAAGCAGAAACTGACAGAATTTGAACACTGTGAATCCGGTTGGAGTTTCGTTTCCGTTAGCCATTTAGAATTAAACATAAATAAATATTGCCCTATGCGAGGCGGTACATTTATTAAGTTACCATCAAAAATTCAAAACAGAAAATGTTGTTTAAACATACGAAATAAAGATGAGCACTGTTTTTTGTGGAGTGTCATTGCTGCGCTGTATCCTGCCTCGTCCAATGTGTGCAAACCGAGTTCATATCCACACTATTCAACCGTGCTTAAAACAGCGGGTATGACTTTTCCTCCTTCGTGCAAAGATGTTCAATTATTTGAAGACAGCAATAATATCAGTATAAATATTTATGGATTGAGTAAAGATAATGTAGTGACTGGTCCATTGTATTTAACCAAACATAGAAAAACTAGGCATGTAAATCTATTATACTTTGAGCGAGAAAATAAAGGTCATTACTGTCTTATAAAAAATCTCATACAATTGGTTCGCCGACAATTCAGTAAATACAAGGGAAAAACATTTATGTGCGAAGCGTGCTTACAGTTTTTCACTTCTGAAAAGAAACATACATCTCATAATTGTTCTCAAGTTTGTACTGTATTACCTGAAAAAAATAGCACACTGCTATTCAAACATTTCGATAGAAAGCAAAAAACCAATTTTATCATATATGCTGATTTTGAAAGCCTACTACTTAACTGCACAGGAAATAATACTGAAAATACTCGAAATTTAAAAGTTCATCAGCCATCATGTTTTGCATACTATATTTGTTGTTCACATAACCCTGGCCTGAACAAGTTTGTATCATATAGAGGCTCAGATTGTGTGGAAGTATTTATTGAAAGGTTGATTGAAGATGCAAGACGTTTACATCAAATATTAAACGTGAAAAATCCCATGTCGCCACTAACTAAAAAACAGGAACAAAGTTTTCAAAATGCTACAGTGTGCCATATATGTAACAATTTATTATTCGACGATAAGGTTCGCGATCACGATCATGTTACATCTGAATATAGAGGTGCAGCTCATTCACATTGTAATTTGATGTTCAGGGTGTGTCCATTCATACCAGTTGTCTTTCATAATTTAACAAACTATGACTCACATCTATTTATTAAAGAATTAGTAAAATACAATGGCTCAATCACAGTTATACCCAAAACCAAAGAAAAGTATTTATCAATTACGAAATATATACCTATATCTTCAAAATGTGAAGACTCCGATCGTCTGGTACAAATTAGATTTATAGATTCATTTCATTTTTTGAGCACTAGCCTAGATACCTTAAGTAAGAGTTTATCCAATGAGGATTATGTTCATCTATCAAAGATGTTTAAAAAAGATAAATTGAATTTACTTAAAAACAAAGGTATTTATCCTTATGACTATATGGATTCATGGGAAAAATATAATGAGACATCACTCCCATCAAAGAATAATTTTTTTAATACATTAAAAATGAAACACATAAGCGATATAGAATATAATCATGCACAAATAGTATGGGAACAGTTTGATATTCATTCCCTAGGTGAATATACTGATTTGTACCTGAAATGTGATGTTCTATTGTTGTGTGATATATTTGAAAACTTCAGAAACATAAGTTTAAAACACTATACTTTAGATCCTGCTTATTACATAACATCACCCAGCTTGAGTTGGGATGCTATGTTGCTTTTAACAGGCATTCAACTTGACTTAATTGATGACTTAGAAATGTATCAAATGTTAGAAAAAGGAATTCGTGGTGGACTGGTGCAGTGCTCACTACGACATGCTAAAGCCAATAATAAATACTTACCAGAATTTGATGAGATACAACTCCCTTCTTATTTGATATATTTAGACTGTAATAATCTGTATGGCCATGCAATGACTAGAAGTTTACCTTATTCTGAATTTAAGTTTTTAAGTCGAGAAGAAATAAAAAAGTTTGATGTTTTAAAAGTCCAAGAAAATAGTGACATTGGCTTTATCTTAGAAATAGATATAGAATACCCAGAGAACTTACACGATTTACATAGTGAACTACCATTTGCTCCAGAGAAATTTGTTCCTCCAGGTGGAAAATCTGCAAAGCTGATTGCAAATTTATACGATAAATATAACTATATAATTCATTATGTTTACTTAAAAGAATGTTTGAGAAATGGTTTGATTTTGAAAAATATTCATCGTATAATCAGTTTCAGACAGTCAAATTTTCTACAAAAGTATATTGATTTGAATACTTGTCTTCGCCAAAACTCCTTAACTGCATTTGAAAAAGATTTTTTCAAACTCATGAACAATGCTATTTTCGGAAAAACCATTGAAAACAAACGTAAACACGTAGAAGTAAAATTGGTTACAAAATGGAATGATAATGGAAATATTACAAATAAAATAGTTGGAGCGGAAAAGCTGATTTCTAAGCCCAACGTTAAGAATGTTTCAGTATTTTCAGAAAATTTTCTAGCTATTCAATTGCACCCCGAAAAAATTTTGTTAGATAGACCTATTTATATTGGATTTTCAGTATTAGAATACGCAAAGCAACATCTATATAAGTTCCATTATGACTATAAAAAATAAATATAAAGAAAATGCTAAACTTTGTTATACAGATACTGACAGCCTCCTTTACTTGATTTTTACAGACGACATTTATTATGACATTAATAGTCACCAATCACTTTTTGACACCAGTAATTTTGATATACATAACCCATATCTTATAAAACGGAAGAACGCGAAAATTCCTGGTTTATTTAAAGACGAGCTAGGAGGAGACGTCATTGCAGAATTTGTCGGACTTAGAGCAAAACTTTATGCCCTTCAAAGTATGAAAACACGAATCAAAAAAGCTAAAGGCCTTGCTAAGTATGTAACTGAAAAGCTTTCATTATCTGATTACACAAACTCCTTATTTCATGGTGAGACATTGAAATGTCGAATGAATTTTATTAAATCAATAAAGCATGTACTTTACTCTCAAGAGATCAATAAAAGTGTTTTAAACAGTAATGACGATAAAAGACAAATACTGGTAAATGGGATTGATACCCTACCTTGGGGTCATTTTAAAACAATATTATAAATGTTAGATATGTGTTGAATGTATGAACCTTTGTATTATAGTTAGCATGTTATGTACCATGTAAAAGCGTCTAAATTTAGTATTGCATTTTCAATATTTCAATTGTAAGCTATGGTGTGATTGCATGAACTGATGTATAATAATTAGTATATGTATATACATTTCTAAGATAATAAATGTTTAAATTAGTATCACTTGTAAATTTTAAAATAGTAAATAGCAATGTATTGCATGTTGTGATAATAAAATAATTTGAAAAACGTATACATTTGTTTTAAAGTCTCTATTTCCTCATCAGGTAACCATATAAAAGAGTTTACATTGGTATTGAACTTCAGTTGATATATGGAGTCTGCCTCACTAACTGCCAGAACCTAATTTTAGAACCTAATTATTATTCAGTTACAAATGCTAGTGAAACTATTCTATCGAATATGAAATTTATTAAGCAACCCGTATCGTTAAAAGTAAGCGAAATAAAATCTAATACTAATAATAGAATTCTTGTAAGACACAGCACGTTGTTACCGAATTCTATTCGCTGTATAATATGTGGACCATCGAACTGTGGTAAAACAAACGTGATCCTTAGTTTATTGTTTCATAAACGCGGCTTGAAATTCAAAAATGTATATTTATATTCAAAAACAGCATTTCAGTTCAAATATCTGTTTCTGCGTCAAGTTATACAAAGAGTTCCAGAAATCAAGTTTTTTATGTTTGGTGGAAATAAAGAGGTGATTCCGCCTAGTGAAGCATTCACTAAATCTGTAATGATTTTTGATGACGTGGTCTGTGAAAATCAATCTAATATTCGCGATTATTTTACAATGGGAAGGCACAGGCAAATAGACTGCTTTTACTTATCACAGACTTACTCAAAAATACCGAAACAGTTAATACGAGACAATGCAAATTTTTTGGTCATATTCAGACAAGATGATATAAATTTAAAACACATATATGATGAGCACGTCAATTCTGATATGGAGTGGTCACAGTTCAAAAAACTTTGTTCCACAGTGTGGGAGCAACCGTTTAATTTTGTAGTTATCAACAAAGACTGTGCAATTAGTAGTGGGAGATATAGGAAGGGATTTGATGTGTTTATTAGTTTAGGCTAGTATTTCAAGGAACATTTATATTATTACATTTACCTAGAAATATTTAGTGCTACTTATGCATGCATTATTCACAGTCGCATTTGTGTTAATAATAAAATATATAAAAATATGGAGAAAAATATTAAAGAGCAATTAATTAAATCAGCTGATAATATAAGAAGTAAATTAAAACAAATTCGTAACGAAGAGGATGAAGCCGATTTAATGTTTAATAAAATATTAAAACCCGTCACCGAGCCATTGGACATATTTGTCAAAACAATGGATTCTAACGACAAGAAAAAAACAAATATTTTAAATGGAAATGTTAGCAAATGCAATTTCAAAGATAACATGAGTAATAGAACAAATTCAACATTATATCAGGATTTTGAAGAGAGTTCAGCCACAATAGTAGATGATGATTCTGAATACTCCGATAAAGAAGAACATGAAAATAAACCATCAACGGAAAATAAAATACAAAACGTTTCGTTAAAGAAAGAAGATATTGTAGAAATATATGATGATGTGAATATACCCTCTGGTGTTCGGAAAGAAAATAATAAATTATTGATGGGTAACTCAAATGTCACCTTGGCTGCTGTAGATGATAAATTAAATAAGAAATACCTGATTTCTGTAGATGAAAACCAATATGAATTGACTCCTGGTTTGAGGGAATTACTATTCTGCAAAAAACCTAACTTAGCTATAGTATCATGTGAAGACCAAATAGTGTATAAGGATATGTTGAATTATACTAGCGCACATAAGAAAGATTACAACCCTGACGAACGTATTAAAGGAGATAAAAGTAACAAGTATCGTAAAATAATAAAACCGTTGTTTGAGGCGTCATCACCATCACATATAACTGAACCTAAACTTGGATGTGGCATACAAATGTTGAAAAAATATAAAAGAAATACCGATTTAGTTTATTGGGATGATCCAAACGAGTTAGTTGAAAGATTGAAGTTATTGGTTGCGTCAAAAAATGCTGGTAATAATAATCACAACAATGAAATTATTTCCATAATTGAAGAATTGAAGGAAGCGGGGATAATTTCACAATAAATACCTGAATTATACTGCAAACTCTTCATTATCACGCCACGATTCAAATATGAATGTTGATAAATTCGGACATAACATACAAAAGCAAAAATTTGCCAAAAATAAAAAATATTATATTGTGGACTGTGTTTTGAAGTATACAAGTGATGGTAACTTAAACGCGCAGAATAAAATCATTAAAAACCTTTCAACACCAGTCGATGATGCAGATAGTGCCTCTAAAGAGTATGTAGATACATCTATACAAAAATATTACACTACAGTGAATAAATTGAATCACTTACTTACTGAAGTATGTGTTAGATTGACGAATTTAGAAAAGATTACCGACCCAAAGAAATCTTAAAAAAAAAATGAGCAAGGCAAGCATTGTAAATGAAATACACAAAAACGCTAGAAGAAACTTTTTGCGAAGGCACGTAATATTAAAAGATATTGATGATTTATGGCAAGCAGATTTGATTGATGTTCAATCGATTTCTAAGTTTAATTCTAATTATAGATATATATTAGTCGTAATTGACACCTTCTCTAAATATGCTTGGACATACCCTTTAAAATGTAAAACCGCAGTTGAAGTATATAATGCTTTTAAGGCTATTCTTGTTAGAAGTGCACGTATCCCTAAAAATTTACAGACAGATCTGGGAACAGAATTTTATAACAAAACATTTAAAAAACTTATGCATGAAAACTCCATAAATCACTACTCTACCTACACTGTTAAAAAAGCATCAATTGCTGAAAGATTTATTAGAACTTTAAAATCCAAAATGTATAAGCAATTCAGTTTAAATGGAAATTACAAATGGACAGATGGTACTTTAGAAAATTTAGTTCATAGTTATAATCACACCTTTCACCGAACTATTAATCAGAAACCAGCCGAAGTTACTGAAAGAAATAAAACATATATCATGGACAGGTATTCTAAAATGAATACATCAAAATCTATTTCAAAAAAGGATTTTCTTAAAATGGGAGACTACGTACGAATCAGTAAATATAAAAGCAATTTTGAAAAGGGTTATACGCCTAATTGGTCTACAGAAATATTTAGGATAGTCTCAGTTCAAAAAACAAGTCCTATTACATATGTATTAGAAGACGCCAGGCAGCAACGTATTTTAGGTGCATTCTATAGAGAAGAACTACAAAAAACAAAACATCCACATATATATCTTGTTGAAAAAGTAATAAAGAAAAGAGGTCATAAAGTTTATGTAAAGTGGTTAGGACTACCGCCAAGTGAAAATAGCTGGATTGAAACAACAAACATATTATAGATTTAAAAAAATGCATATATTTAAAGTAATTCTTCTGCACATTTACTCAGTCTTAAATGGGATATGAATGAAGACAGTTATCTTAATTGGATTATAAATTATTTACCATTTGAACTTCACCTACCTGGATATAATTATTGCGGACCAGGAACAAAATTAACTGAAAGGATTATACGAGGAGATACAGGAATTAATCAATTAGACGAATATTGTAAAGAGCACGATATCGCCTATTCCAAAACATCTCTTTTGAGCGAACGTCGAAAAGCAGATATTAAACTAATGAAAATGGCTAAAACTAGAACATCTTCACCTGATGCGAATTTTGGGGAAAAAATTGCAGCTAATGTGGTTAATAAAGCCATGTTAGCCAAGATATGCTCGGGTGCTGGATTGAAAAGACACAACAAACATGTTGACACTAATGCTGGAATTCGTGTTAGTAAACATTTAAAACACGTAATTGCTCATACGAAAAAACATCTGCTTAAATTAAAGCCCAAAGGAAAGAAACTAGCAATAGAACTAGCAATAGCAGCTGCAAGAAAATTGGCATCAAAATCAAATGTAAAACTACCTCGCGTCATACCTATCCCTAAAACTGGAGGATTTTTACCTTTGATACCAATATTTGCAGGACTATCTGCCACTGGAAGTTTAGTAGGAGGTGCTGCAGCAATCGCTAAGGTTATTAATGATTACAAAGCTGCTAAGCAACGTCTTGAAGAATTAAAGCGACATAACGAACACGTGGAAGCTGTATGCATAGGAAAAGGATTACACCTTAAACCACATAAGCGGGGCTTAGGAATTTACATATCGAATAAAAAAAACTAAATAATAGGCTACCTAAACGACCTCTTAGTAACATCGATATTATAATCTACTCAAAAAACATCCCATACTTTCGTGGGGTATTTATGAGAGATAAACTACCGAAATATCCATATACGATCGAATGTGGTATCATTAATTTAGATAGCTCAGAAAACCGAGGGTCTCATTGGGTAGCCTATGCAAAAATTGGAGATTACATTGAATACTTTGATAGTTACGGAAATTTAAAACCCCCGTCTGAGTTTATAAAATATATGGGTTCAGATATCCACTACAATTATGATAATATTCAACAAAACCATCCCTATAATTGTGGTCATTTATGCATTAGTTTTTTAAAACGATTTTGGTGTAACAGAAAAAAATATATAAATAGAAGCAAAACACTCTGAAGTGACTAGTATACAATCATGTCTGTAACGTTAACAATCACAGGGAATAAATCAATTTTACATTCATATTTCCAACCCCCTATATACACATCAGATAAATATGAGTGTGGTTTACTATACTTCTCGGCTTTGAATTCAGTGCCAAACATAAACGCTACCAACAACGTTTTTACATACGGTGATGAAGAGAAGAGACTAGAAATACCTTTTGGTACTTACGATCTATACGATATTGGTGATTATCTTCAAGAAAAATTAACAGATTGTGAAATCAAAATTAAGGCTAACAATAATACACTAAAATGTGAACTGTACAGCACTAAAACAATACATTTTGATAAAACATATAATTTCGCAACACTGCTTGGGTTTGGAAATGTCAAATTAGAAGCAAATAAATGGCACGTGTCGGAGAAGCCAGTGAACATTCTTCCATTGTCGTCGATCAGAGTTGAATGTGACTTCATTAAGGGATCTTATACTAACGGCACACCATCTCATGTAATACATGAATTTGTCCCAGCTGTTCCACCCGGTCATCGCTATATAGAAATTCCGAAAAACATCATTTATTTTTCAGTTAATAAAAGTTCTTTATCGTCTGTAACTGTTAAGATCGTTGACAGTCACGGTGAATGCATAGACTTCAGAGAAGAAAATATACAACTACGACTTCATTTGCGTAAATCAAGATGATTATATTTTATAATATAATTCCCAATACAAGTGTCAAAAATACTAATAGTCAGCGCAAAGTCGAAGCACTAGGACGTGTCAGAAAAATCAAGAAAATATCAAAACATAACAAAGATTTTCTTCGTGCACTCGGTTTTAAACTATGAACAATATGAACATACTGAATATTACCGATCAGTCATATTTTGATAATTCAATTGAAAGCTATGAAGTGCACACCTATAACCCTTACAATAACAGCTTCCGAGAAAATGATGAAATTCGGATACCTGTTCACCAACAGGATATATACATATTACCATGTGCCAGTTTTATTTACATTGAAGGATTTGCAAGACTGACTGATAAGGATCACAAACCCTCAAATAAGCCAACACGATTTACTAATAATCCTTTTATGTTTTTATTTAATGACGTCAGGTATGAAATTAATGGTATTGAAATCGATCGTGTTAAAAATGCTGGTATTTGCACCACAATGAAATCATATGTGTCCATGAACACTGGAGAAAATAAAGTTGCTGCTATGTGGGGTTGGGGCCTAGACGGATTTACAAGTAAAGACGGGTTCTTTAGTGTAATGATACCGCTTAACAGGATACTGGGGTTCGCGGAAGATTATAACAAAATTATTATGAATTGTAAGCATGAGCTTATCCTCAACAGAAGTAACTCCATTCTTAATAGCGTAGCAATTGATGATGCCGATAACATTCAAATTAATATTCAAAGAGTGCAGTGGCGTGTTCCACACGTGAAAGTGTGTGATCGTGAAAGACTATCACTGCTTAAAATTTTAGAAAAAGATAGAGCTATTCAAGTAGCATTTAGAAATTGGGATTTGTATGAGTATCCAATATTACCGCAAACTAGCAAGCATTCCTGGTCAGTGAAAACTACCTCTCAATTAGAAAAACCGCGTTATGTCATTGTTGGGTTACAAACTAATAGAAAAAATAGGAAAAATAGAAACTCATCTTTGTTCGATCATTGTAATCTGACTAACGTGACTTTATTCTTAAATTCACAATATTATCCGTATGAATCTCTTAATTTGAAGTTTAACGAGAACAAATACAGTATATTATACGAAATGTATACGAAATTCCGTCAGTCTTACTACAACCTTCCAGCAGATCCGTTGCTTGATATCAACAGCTTCAAAGAAAAAGCTCCACTCTTTGTTATTGATTGCTCAAGACAAAACGAGACCTTAAAGACTGGTCCAGTTGATGTGCGATTGGAAATTGAAACCTTAGAAGATATTCCAGACAATACGACAGCCTTCTGTCTTATTATCAACGATCGACTATTAGAATATAAGCCATTAAGTAATTTGGTTCGCAAACTGTCATGAATATTATAGTAGATGTACAAGGGTTTAAAACTTATGATAATGAATTTATTTTGAAAGAAATTGCCATATTTAACCAAAATCAAATACAGGTATTATTATTCAAACCACCATTTCCATTTTATTATTTAAGTAAGACAGAAAGAAGAACAGCGTCATGGATAGAAAAAAATAGAGGGATCTCCTGGAACGATGGCGTTATACCATACTCGGACTACCAGAACATTGTTATTAATCTTTTGAAAGATAGCCGTATATTTACTAAAGGAGTTGAAAAAGTATTGTGGTTGAAAAAAATATCAGGAAATAAGAATATTTTTAATTTAGAAGAAAAGGGGTGTCCAAACTTAATAACTGTTTGTGAACAATTCAGTTCAGAAAACGATGTATTCAAATGTATCTATCATTCTTCTGTATGTGCTTTAAAAAATGTTATGTCTTTGAATAAATGGTGTATTAAGAACAATATATTTTTTCAATAGAATAAGCTTGTTTTATTAATTACCTTATAATTTCAATTATTAAGATGATTCTGTTCTATCCAGTAATTATATGAATTAAGGGAGAATGACTAACAGAAGAAGACTTCTTGAATAAATTATGCAAAAAAAGAAACGACTGACTAGTTAAATCCATCTTTAATAATTCTGAATAGATGGAGTAGTTTTTGAATAGTGGTAATTAGGGGATCTGGATAACTCTGAACTGTATCCAGATACCCTAATTAACAACTACTTCGCTAATAGATATGCGACTACTTCTATAATAGCTACGTGAATGCCGCGTACCTCTAGAACGGCTCCGGGATGGTCGCTCCCCTGTGTGCAGACACCGTGAGCGCCGCCGGCTGCTCCGCGGGCGGCTCCGATGACTGCTCCGATGGCTGCTGGACCGTTGCAAGTTGCGATGAGCGCTGCGTGATCTCCTCGAGCTGCGGCTGCGCCGGTTATTTCGTTGTCGACTTTGCCGCTGCCGCCCGTCTCTGCCATCATCAGGTGTTGCCAGTCTTCGTTCATTGGGTATATGGTCTTCCATAGCTGGAACCGTTAATTGTATCGGACATGTAATGCTCTTTTAAATTCAAACCGTTAAAACATATTCAACTTCTCAAAATGCTATGAAAGTATTGAATAAATTGTACAGGTGTACCACCAATAAAAAAAGTCATATTTGGTAAATAAACATCATCATCATCATAAACTTAAGAGCCGGGCTCTTATCTGTGGAGTAATGAACATATCTGAACAACAAAAAAAAATAACTCAAAGGTGTATTAAATTTTACCTATATTACGTTAATTACAGAATACACAACATGTACAAAAATAACAACAAAATAAACTTGGAACACCATTGATACAGCTCGTATCTTTGCACAGTATGTACTGAAATAATTCAACTGACCTTGCTCAATTTAAGTCGACGCCAGCACTCACATTCAAGTTAAAATATTTTCAATGCCGGAATAGATATGTGTTCAGTTATAAAACTGTGAGAAAATGTGTTTTACATTTCAGATACAATAAAACTGAGCACAAACTACTGCTGGTATCATATGAGTACTATTCCATATATTCAAAATGATTTAAAACGTTAACGGTTTTTGCTCGTTTTCTTTCCAATTCAAATCAAATATTCTATGATAACGTTTAAACGTTATCATACCATGCAGCAAACTTGATAACTACGCACACATGACATGATTGAACTACAGAACTAGCTGAACAGTACGTTAACCAGTGTTATTCGTTCACATTTAAATTAAACGAAAGAAAAAAAAAACCTTTTCTAGTGGGCCGGTGTTAAGAGTACATCCCACAATTCTGAAGCTGATAACACTCGGTGGTGAAAACTGAATAAAAGCTTGAGATGTCCGATAAACAATATTTATTGTATCAGTTTACAACATACATTTATTGTATCACTCCACAGCATAATTACTAATGTCTTAACATCTAGTGAACCAACTGTCTAATGAATGAGACCAGCGTGATTCCTTGGCATGCCAAAAATTAACCAACGAACGAGGGTAGTGTTTTTCATACTAAAACTAATATACCCACAACTATTTTATATAGAGTATACTTAAACATATCGTTTTAGAATTACGGACGGTGATATTACACACAATGAAAATAGAATACCAACAAAACATGACGAGTATTTACATAAACACTAAATCAATGCTAGCTCTATTCGTACAATGAATGTGGGCATATTTTAATAAGCAACGCATAATATACCCTCAAAGCATATGAAGTTAACAGTATATTATTATTAACTACTATTGTGTCCCCTACTGTATTGTCTTGTTTCAAATTATTTTTAGTCGATGATTTCTTTGATGCATGCTGCGTTCGCCTTTAATTGGTGGCGCAATTTAATGTAAACCTATGTTTTTTTTTTGTATTAGTGCTTATAATTGTTATCGCCGCTGTTGGCGATCCTTAATAATAAATAAATAAATAACTATTAGCCGAAACACGTCCACTGATGGACATAGGCCTTCCCGGAGAGCCACAATGACCGGTCCTGCGCCACCCGCGTCCAGCGGACTCCCACAACCAGGGCATCACCTACTACTGCCTACTACTACAGTATAGAAGAATAATACAGTAGGTAATCTGAGGCCGTTTAGGAGCGTTCGTTACCTACATTCGCTCAATGCGCAGGGCTGTGTCAAGTTTGTGGCTTGGCATACCTATAATACTAATTTTGCTTTTAAGTATGCAAAGTATTTCTGTTACAGTTTAATAGACAATATTGTATATACAAAGTAATAATATTATAGATAGTTGGGTATGTGTTTTTAGTTTCCCACTTCATGGAATATTTTAATACCACTATACTATGCCTAAAATATTTCCTAGTAAGTATAATAGTTGCTAAACTGCACTAGGTTGGTAGGTGCTTAGTTACAAGCCTATTCGGCTCCTTTTGATATCGTGGCACTGGCCGCTCGCTGTCTTCATACCTAAGAGGCGGCTTCCTTTGACGTATCGAGTGAGAACGAGCGAACTACGCAACGGCGCGGCCCCAATTAAAGCATTCTCCATCATTCCCGAAGGCTATGTGTGTGTGCAGCCGTGCGATGTGCCTTTGTTCGAAGTTTATCTACTGTTCATATACTGTACTACTACCCAGTTATAGAATCTTAAATTGTTGTTTTATAAATTACTTGCATAATAGAAAACGTCTAACCATGCCTTCATTATAAAAATTAAGTTGTTTTGATGAACTCGATTGATACAGTTGACAGTATGTTAGATCGCTTACACCAAACACAATTTTTCTTTGTAGCAAATTTTCTTTTCGCAATTTGTCCCGTTTTTTCTCACTCTAGCTTACTTTCTCAATCGTGTTGCTCCCGTATCGTATTTTATTAAGGGGCTACCCGAGGTTTTCATGGATTTTTGACAAGTTTTGAATCGTATCTCCTACTTTTGCACTACAGATAGAATTATAAGTCAAACGGCTATCGGTTCTTCAATCTTTTATCCCCATTTTTGTCTACCGGATTTTGAAAAAAACAAAACTTAATTTTGTATTTTTTTAAACATTGTCTAAATAAACACTAATTTCGTATCTCTATTGACGTGAAAGATCTAACATATACGGAATCTACATATTTGTGTTTGTCTATGATGTCTCTAAAAACGTGTCTAGGGTTATCATTAATAACTAATTAAAACAAAAGTTATGGCCAAAAAACCAGTTTTTTGACAAATATCTCGAAATCAATGAACTTTGAAGTAAATATGGGATACTATATTGCTTAAAGCCGTTGTTTTTATTATAATAAGCTACAAAAAACATTAGAAAACTAAGGAATTCAGATCGAAGGTCATTGGCGTATGGGAGCCCCTTAAGTCTCAATTTTTTCACCCATTGCAATCGTGAAATAGTACAGCTTAAGTTCGTTAGGCACTGGTCCCACCGCCGGCTAGTAAGCTAGAAAAGTTGGGCGAGTAACGGTTCATTGCGTGCTGACCAGGCACAGTGTGATCAATCGACCTTTACAGATCCGCAATGAAATGATACTCGCCCAACTTTTCTAGCTTACTAGCCGGCGGTGGGACCAGTGCCTTAGGTAGCTTCAGATGCCTGTAGGGAAAACTGCCCCGAAATAGGAGCCCCGCACAGCGCGGCTCCGTCCAAACTGTTCAATTAATTCAATTACGTTTATAATGTAGCTCCAAGCTAACAAGTTTTCGCCCCCCATTTTGCCCCCTTAGACAATGATTCCCGGGATAAAAGTATTACCTCGTGTGTTCATAAGTTTGAGACGCATTTCAAACCTTAAATTTTAAACAAAAACTTGCTGGTAGCTTGCCATGGCGTTTTCAGAATTTGAAATAGGAACGTTTTAAATAAGAAAAAAGAAATATTTTTATTTTTGTTGTCATTGTTTGACAAAATGGCGGCGAAGAAACAATTGCGGTGTACTGTAATTTTATTGTATAACGCGGGAAAAAAACCAAAGGGAATCTGTAATGAAGTAATGAGTATTGGAGCTAGTCGCAATTTTGTATACTAATATACTATAAATTATACTATAAAGAGATACAAGGAGACACAAAAGATTGTCGACCGTCTAAGAACTGGCCGTGCGCGAACTGTAAGGACTTGCTAACATAAAGATTGTCAAAGAACGAATTCGTCGAAATCCGTGCAGCACGCAGAAGACTTCAGACTGACATTTCGCGTATATCGGTAAATATACTGCTCAAAAAAAATAAGGGCCACTTACATTTTTTATATTTTATTGTTATTTATTGGACATAAACTAATTGATAGCTGGCTAATTAATGAACTCCCGTATCCTTCAGAATCTAACCTTTTTCATGCAGGAGTTTAAGTCTAAAAGCTAGAAAAAAAAAGATTACTGTTTAATATAATTTTCACGTAACGATCACCATACTTGTGGCCCCTATTTTCTTTTGGGTAGTATATAATACTTGAATATGATCTTAAATTAAAGGCGTATAGTAAGAGAAAAGTGCATAATCCAAATGATCGTCTACGGAAATCGCGGCTCCAACGATGTCAGATGTTGCTTAAGAAGCACGGTCCTAGAAAAATTTTGTTCACGGATGAGAAGATATTTACCAACGAGGAAAAATTGAACAGGCAGAATGATAAAATCTATGCTAAGATCAAGGGACATTCCGTCTAACAGATTCAGACATTTACAGATTAGTGTTTCGTTCATTTACACCCCAACCCATTACATACTTTTTGATATATTACTTTTATTAGTCTAAAAATATCAAAAACATTATATAAACGAAGTCTATCGAGCTGAAATTGGACTAAAATTAAGCTCGCTAGATGGCGCAAATCGACAACTAACATCAGCGACCTCTATCAAACTGAAATTGAACAAAAATTATGCTCGCTAGATGGTGCTATTATTATATAATTCAAGCATTAATATAATGTTTCTTTTTCATAGAATTTGTGACTCATAAAGTTTTTAAAAAGATCTGAAATTGGGTAAGTATTAACACGTTCAAAAGGCAGACGGCCCGACAGCCTACTAAACGAGAAAAAAACGTCGAACTCCTATTTAAAAAGTCTCCGTTATAATTGTCTCTCCGAGGCCCCAATTGAAAGAAATACGAAAATCTTCCAGCGAGTAGCGAAAATCGTGAATTAACCTTATTCATTAACATAATTAGAAAAGTTGAAAAACCCCCGACATTTTCATTTCAATATCCAGTATCAAAAACGGTTGAATAGATTTTCATGAAACATAGCTAAAAACACTCGGGATCACATCAGCTTCCGAATAAAAAAAACGCATTCAAATCGGTCCATCCGTTTGGGAGCTACGATACCACAGACACAGATACACAGACACGTTAAACTTATAACACCCCTCTCTTTGCGTCGGGGGTGATTGAATTCTTGAATTTTATATCAAAATAGTTTACAAGTCAAAATGTGAGTATGTCATTCCTAAGAAAATCATCAAGGCATTACACTTGTTTTTTACTTTGAACGTGTAACTTAAGTAAACAAATAATTCAAACCAACCTACAACTGAACAAATATATTTTTGAATTGACGAAAAATTTAATATGAACTGAACACGATAGTATTAATCCTATTCCGTTCAAAAGCCGAATAATTCGCGCTAAGTAAATTAAAGATATTAATCATTTTCATCGCAAACTGAGCAAATAAGTAATAGTCCAGGCAAAATACGGTTTTAAAAACATTTATAATTTATAGTAACTTTTTTCTTGATTTCATTTTAAAATGTTATTCAAAGATGATTTTTTCAAGAATCCGACAAACTTTCCACCCGGAAGTAATTATGTAGATTTAAATGAAGCATGTGTTGACTTTTTTGTACTATTTATCTTGAATATTATAGAGCAAATGTAAAGGAACCAAAATAAAAACAAAAATATTTATAAATGCTTTTTCTGACTTCAGAAGCTCGTTAATTTATAATTTTTGATGTCTGAAATTTTGTCGGATTTTTCGCTGGGTAACTATTTAATTGATAATATATCCGTTACACATAAAAAATAAGCCATTATAAATTATTTCCACAATAATGCGTGACATAAAACTAAGTTGCCGCGGATTCTGTGATACATTACATACATACAGGTGACCTGAGACCAAAGTGCCGAAGGTGACCGGCGAGGCAAGTGAAGCCGGAGGCCGAGCTTTTCAATGGAATTAAAGGCCTAAATCAATCCTTCAGAGAGCGGTCTCAATGCGAGCCCGAAGGCCTACGAGTAACTTGCAAGCGAAACCGGAGGGCTGAAGTTTTGAAGGTATACGGGGAGGCAAGCGGAGCCGAAGACGGAGCTTTTTGTAGGAATGAAAGGCCTTAAGCATGCTTTTAGAGAGCGGGGTGGTAAGCGTAAGGCGTCTGTAACTTATTTTAACCTCACCAAAACCTACAAATTTATCTTGACGCCGCGATTCGTAGTAACTAAGAGTAGGTAGAGGTATAGTTTCGTTAGGTGTGACGGGTGGGGTGAGACGCATGTGCGCGTAAAGAATAACAGCCCTGAACATCGAATTATGTGCAGGTTCTAAATAAGATCCATGGATTTCAATGGGCTAGTTTTCCTTTTATCAGACTGATTTACTGATTTGGCACAAATAGACAATCGTCAACACGAAATGACCATTTTGAGAATGGACCTTTTGGTAATAACAATAGCACAATAAACACAACAACAACATAACTATCAAAACTACCAGTTATGAAGGATCTCGGTGTGCGACAGACTCTCTATTCCACAGATAACCTCCAATAGATAGAGCCTATAAGCGATTTAGTTCGATGCAAAGGTCACCACAGTTGGCGGTAGGTGCGGGTTGCGGGGAGGTCGGTAACGGCGCTGTGATTGGCTGTTTCGAAAATAGCGCGCTTTGTCACATAATGGCGCCAGAAGCGTAGTGATGGGGCGCGTTGGTCGTTAACGGTTTTAAGTGGAGCCGCAATTAATTGTTAGTAGAATATTTTACATGGCGTAGGTACCTTTAACATGGTTTAAATTTTTGAACGGCTGTCACTGTTATATTATTATCTTATAATGTTTCGTTCTTAGAATATTTTGATCACCACGTAACTTAAAAAAGGTATGTTACAATCCCGTCGAGTAGTCATATAAAATAGTTATTTCTACGCATTTTACAACATTTACTGCATTATCGTGTTTATGTCGGACAAGAAGCCTTCGTCTCGTTCGTATTTACATACTTACTAGAAAAGAACGAATGGATGTTTATTCGGCATTAACGCGAATGCGCTAGCTAGGCTAATGTATGATATTTTAAGATTGGCATAGGTATGGAAGATATATAAAAACGATGTCATTAAATATAGATATTATTTTTTCTATGTGATCAAAATAATGTGGTTGATGATAATCTTCACCATCATTTAAGAGGGCGTTAACGTGCTCACTAACGCCACTGGTAAATAATTTTGATTACTTCAATTTAACGATATATATTTAAAAAAGCAGGCCACTACACATAGTATTTTGTATTTAAGCTACATCACTAACCACTTCCGACATCCGTCACACGTCATCGAAGTCCAGCATCAGGGCCATCTCGTGACACTAGTCCTAATTGCTCACAAAGACGATTCGAAAAACTTCAATCGCCGTCTTCGAAGTCCAGCATTAATAGGGCCTGCTTGTGGCACCAGTAGTAGGTATGAGTATATTGCCGCGTCCAGACGTCCGAGCGCGGCGGACGAGGGGTGACATGAGCGGTAAGGATTCATGAGAAAGTGCGAGATAGGGATAGAATTTTGCAGGTTGGCAGTCGCCAAATGCGTGCCTACATGGCTTCTATTTACGCGGGCCGATATCAGGCGGCAGACTGCAGTCCGCCGATATCTGGCGCCGTCTTATACTGTTTAAGCCAACTATTTTAATTGAAAAAGGAAAATTAAAAATTATTTATTTAACGATAAGCATTGATACAGTGTCTTAAGCTAATATATATTTTAAATACCTACTTATCTCTAGCATGTATTACATATTACGGCTAAAAATAGCAGTGGATTAACGTTGGTACCCGCACTAGGCGTGCCTGTATCGCGGGGACCAATAACAAGTGGTGTGGCATAAATTATGATTAGGCCGGTTTACAGGACTATTGTACCTAATGTCACATGTTTGATTATGATCAGCTTCAACAGTTCAAACATCATAAAACGAAAATGTATTTATTATAAACTATCCGATTCTTATATTTAACTTTAACAAATCTAATGCTATGTAAAAAAAAAAAAAAAAAATTAAACAACTATTTCGATTTTCTAAAAAAATTTCTGTCTCCTGATAAGATAAACTGGCCAACCATTTTTTTATAATTAGTCTCGCGTCAAAAACTGAGCTTTTTTTGATGTCGCACTTCCTTGAAATGGTATTGTATATAGAACTTGATATATGGGGGTCGAAACGTTTTGCAAAAGCGGTACGCACAACCGGTACTTGTGTTCTATAAAGTCTTCTACTCAACATTTTTTATGGTCATCAGTGCCAAGAATTGCTTTGTGTTTATCTACGACGACTTTTAGCAGATAGAGCTGGCGGACAGTGAGCACTTCGCATTTGTTGTACAGCAAGTTTGTCGAGTACCTGAAAGGCTTTTTGAGCATTGTTTTGAGAACAGCACGCTGGGCTCTTTCAGCTTCAATGATTGTGGTTTTATTAGCGCTGCCCCAGCACGATATGCAGTACGTCAAGAGTGACTGACATAATGCATAGTACACTAGTTTAAGTGTACTGAGGTCAGCCGCATTTCTTAATAGTCTCATGACGTAGACTATGCGTCGCACTCTATTGGAAAGTGCAGCTATGTGCGATTTGAAATTTAGATTTTGGTCCACCATAACGCCTAAGTATTTAATTACCTCTGCTTTACAAATAGAGCTGCAGGAACATACGTTATTATCACCACTGCACTTATGTATCTTAACGTCGAGCATTGTTGGGGGCGGTGATGAAGCTTGAGTTTTATGGAAGCATAGGAATTTAGTATTTTTAGTGTTTAGAGTTAGCAAGTTTCTCTGAAGCCATTTGGCAACCTCAGACATACCGCGCTCAGTGTTTGTGCATACTTACACGTTAAAGGAAAAAAACAGATCGAAGTATTATTTCATACGATTCTGTAATATTGTAACTTCAATTTCATTATATATTATATGTATACTACATAGCAATAGGTAACTTCGGCACTACATAATATTCTACAATACTCTAAATTACCCAATAAATAAAGTAAAATTACATAATAATGCTAATATTTACACGATTCAACTCACGTATTAAATTACGGGCACGTGTTTCGAACTCTTCGGGAGTTCTTCTTCAGGATGAGTGTTTTCGCGGCGGTGTCGCTTGAATCAACAACAACAACATGCCCGTAGTGACACTTAATACTTGAGTTGATCTGTGTAATTAGCATTATTTCAACATGTCTCACGAAATTTAAATCCGATTAAAACTACATAATATCCACACACACACCAACAAAGAACTTCCAGTAGGTACAAGAATAATATGTTCTGTTAACTGTGTTGACTCAGTTTTGCTTCATAAAATAATACATAATCATCTTGACGCTCCTAGCTTACTCCAAGATATACAAATTAGAGTTCCACGTAAAATTGAACGCCAATGTCGTATTAAACATTTATTTTCCGGCCCTCGTAGTAGAACAAGTTATGCAAAAAATGTTTTTATTAAGCGTGCCTCTGGGCTTTATAACAATAACAATAAATTAAAAGATATTGATATATTTAACTATACCGTAAGTTCCTTAAAAAATGTCTTAAAAATTGCATCTAGATAATTTTGATTTATATTCCTATAACAAAGTTAGGTTACCTAGGTACTTGCAAATAGTAGTAGTAATTTTTTTGCTCGCTTCTCTTTGTCATTTCTTTACCTTATTGCAAAATTTTCTATTTTTACTTGTAGCAACTAATAACTGCAACTATGTAATCATTCTTAAATTAAGTTTTTGCTATAATTTGGGATACATATTGGAAACTATAGGTCTGATTTGTACTTTAACTAACAAGTAATGATATACTTTTGTATGACCGTTTGTTTCATATTAAATAAATAAAAAAAACATTTAAAAAAAAATCGCTCTGGAAGCTATACAACAGAGTGAGATATTAATTTACTACGTCTCCCTCTACTTCATAGCTAAAACGGTTGCTGTCCGCCACGCCGCCTTCTTGATGTAGTCGAATATATTATCTATGTTATGACTCCTGAGAGGTTTTTTAACAAAATAATTATGACAATGCAATGGCTACGATATAAATATAATCTTTAGTGAATTTTCGTATTAAAGCAGTACACGAACTCAAGGGTGAATTAACGTATTGTTTCCTTAAATGAATCTGAATCGGTAAAAATTCGAAAGCATCACTAGCCCATCACTAGAGTGTCATATGCTTTCGTAAGAGAGGAACAATATATTGTCATTTACATTTGATGAAAAGGGACATGCATACTTTACTACTTCTTATGGACCAGTGTAAAATGAACTCCGCGTGACAGAATTAAATTTACATTTATGTGATAAATTTGACTAACCTGTGAAATGTTATTCCGTCGTTTGTGTAATTAGAAGTTCGGGAGATTTTCCCACACCACTTCACACACCAAGAACTATCTTTTATAGCGCAAAATCATTTTTAATTTGTTGGTTGTTTGACGCACGTATAGATCGCGTACCTGGTCGATACTGACAATATGGCGCGGGTAGGGGGAGGTTATCAGTGCAAACACATATATGCGTGGTGACCACACGTCGCCCTATAGGCTCTATCTATTGGAGGTTATCTGTGCTCTATTCGATAAACATGTTAATAATCATATCAGCCGAAAGAGGTCCTCTGCTGGACATAGGCCTCCCTACAGTGCCACAATGTCCGTAGCAGGGACGCTAGCAACTCCAGCTCCAGTGGACTCGCATGCGCGTTGCCAACTAGAAGTAATTTCATACATTTAATATAAAAAGAACAACAGAGTTGTTGGTGGTTTATACTAGAAGTTAAGTTTCGCATGTCAGGCATGCTTGTCCATGTTCGACATAAGGTTTTAATAGAGATGACACCTCCGCCTAGATATTGTCAGTGAATGCTGGCTGTTTGTTTGCAACCTATGTCTATTTTTATGAACCTGCTGCTCTCCAGCAAGAGCTTAGTGAGCTAGCAAAATTTGGGTTAGGTTTGTGAAGTGAAGAGAGGAGTGAAAAATAAAATATATGTTACCAAGTGAACTCTGTAGTTGTCTGTACCCAATGTATGTAAAATAGGGGTTACATAAATGGCGGTTGTACGATTTAATTGTTATATTGTGACTTAGCTTCGATGGGAGCCCTATGTCCACCAGCGGACATCTTTCGACTTATATGATGACGATATATACAAGTATATAATTATAGAATGGACCTTCACGAAGGACATACGATTTGTAGCCGAATCGTAAGTCCTTCGTGAAGGTCCACTCTATTTTATTCTTTATAATCCAGACTAATTACAAATGCGAAAGTGTGTGCTGGCAGTCCGTCTGTTACCTCTTCACGCTTAAACTGCAGATCCAATTTAGATGACACTTGGTATAGAGGTCCTGAAGAAGGACATGGCATAGTTTTTATCCCCTAAGGGATTGAAATGCGGGTGAAAAACGAATTCCACGCAGACAGATTCGCGGGCAGAAGCTAGTCAAGTAAGTCACAGCGCTCGAAGGCTAAACAGTTGAACAGTTGAAGGAAATATTTTTAAAAGACATTATCAAATGAATACTAGGTATTAATACAATGATGTCTTTTAAAAATATTTTGTGTAATGTAGAAAGTCAGAACATGTGTTCTCGGATGTATTATAATTAATTCTTAATTATTTATTCTATAAATTCTCTGTCTAGACAATAACGTTGGATATATGAGTAATTTTACACGTGAATTACCTGTTTTATATATAAACTAGCTTCCGCCCGCGACTTCTTCCGCGTGGACCCGGGATAAAAACTATCCTATATTTTAATCCAGGCTATAAACTATCTTCGTGCAAAATTTCATTCACATCGGTTCAGCCATTTAAGCGTGATTGAGTAACAAACATCCAAACATCTAAACTTTCGCATTTATAATATTAGTAGGATTAACCTGTCATTTAATTCCATCATATCAGCCGAAAGACGTCCACTGCTGGACATAGGCCTCCCCCAAAGAGTGCCAAAGTGACCGGTCCTGCGCCACCCGCATCCAGCGGACTCCCGCGACCTTTACCAGGTCATCATCGGTCCACCTTGTCGCCGTTTACTTGCTCGAAGCTTAATACTACATAACTTATTGAGATTTGTATACTACCATCTCGTGCGGTGTTAACATTATCACAATTAGTTTACTTGAATTAACCAATCACTTGCTGTTGCAGCAAGACATGCTTGTATTTAAAACAGAAAGTCTGCTAATAATTAATAAATTCCGGTAATTAATACAATTTGTTTAATTGAATTAACAAATCGATTTCTGATGCTGCAAAACACGTTTGTATTTACAGCAAAAGAATCCACTGGGAATCACTAAAATATGTACTTGAAATTACAAAAATGTATTTCATTGAATTTACAAACACATACACGGTAATTACATCGTTATTTATAGGAATTACTAAACAATCGCAAAAATTACTAGTGTTTTGTGATTGCATCATTTACTAAAACTGATTACTACATATTACAAATCTGCTTACTAGGCTGCATTTGGATATTACTAAAGTATTGTACAATTTACAATATTTCATGGAAATCACATAATTTTATATTTACGCATTTGAGTAAAGCTAGTTTGTAGAAATTACAAAAAGGTGTTGTAAAACATAGCTTTTGCCAGTAATAATAGCTAAAGTATTAATGACTAAAACTTAGTGATTCGGGCAGTAACAAAACGACTTTGTAAAATCTGGTAATGTTTTTTTCTCAGTGTCTCGGTATTGTTATTACCAAAGCTTGTCCTGAGTAAATACTTGGTAGACCTTGATACTTCTTCTTGGTAATAATTTTCTCCGAAAATGTTTGAAATAAAACACAGTTGGTTTTTGTCCTTTTTATTTCGCTCCATATGAGTATCTTCTTAATTCTATATGTCATACAGCTAACCTAACTTAGACTATAGGTAGGTACAGAGTATATATACCTAAGTTATATCTTTCAGTTATAATAAACTTAACAAAGAAAACAACATCAGACAACTGAAACTCTTTATACCAATATCATTGTCACTACTAAAATTCTCAATAGAGGGCTTTTGAAGGAAAGTGGAAACGGTACCCTTTAGACGCTCGTGATTGTGACTCCTTATTGATGGCAGGGTGAGTTATACCCGATACAATAGAATATTATGTTTATCCTCTTTTTTCATATTAAAACGATGAAGATGGTAAACAGGCGTATGTGCTTCTTGAGTAGACAAGACACCTTGACGCCAAAAGAATCACAAGCGAGTTGCTGACTTATAAATCTTAAATTTTTTCGACAATAGCTTCTTTCTTTTTTAATCGTTTATTTCGAAAAAACTAAATTACCAGAGTTGTTTAACATTAGTGCCAAAAGAACGCCTTTTTATTAGTAATTAATTGATATTTGGTATAAAGAGTCAGTTTACAATAACTGACCACCGCTTATTTTCCATCCACAAAGATGAGTTGTTCCAAAAATGGAACATTCTAATTATGTTCCATTTTTCCAGTAATGTGAGAGTAGGCTGTTTATGGGAAGGCGTAGCGATAGGCGGCGCGGGGCCGCGTCGGAACACAAACACGAACGTATGGCGTTGCCTGAGTGTTTAAACCTACAGGCAGAGTAGGATTATCTCTATAGGCACACTTAGGCACGTACCTAGGGGCGCGGGGATACTAAGGGGAGCGCGACTCGCAGCGCGCGACCTTATGAAAAATTAACAAAGTGTTATTAAGACAGAATTCGTTGACAAAAAACATATTCGATGTTATAACATAATTATTAGAGACGCATTTCGAAAATAACTTTTTTGTATACAATTCTCAGCTAAAAATCGAAAATCGTAGTTTCGTATTTGTACATGTTAGGACATTTTGCTAAGTAATGACGTTCTACAATGTACATATTTATGCACAGTAAGCACATAAATTTAATAGTATCATTAGATTTATTTCTTATTAAATTCTTAATTGTAAGTGTACTGTAAATATAGCTTTGTAAAGATGAAAAATCATTGCAGAAAATAGAATCTTCGTTGAAAGAAACTTTAGTGCACATCAATCAAAATAGGTACAATGTACCCAATTTGTTTGACGATGTACCTACAATGATAACAATTAAACTTAGTGCATACTGTATTCGTTAATAAATATTGAATAGAATAGAATAATAGAGTGTTTGTGTGTCAAAAAAATAATTAATACTTTGACTTGCAACAAACAAGCCGTAATGTACTATGTAAAACTCGACTAAGTAAAGGTTTTAGCTTTAACAACATAATTCTGTAATTTTGAAGATCACACTTTTAATATTGCAGGGCAATTACTTAACTTTTAAAACGTCATCAGTATCATAATCACCCTGCTGCTGGCCGACGCTCTAATGGCATGTTCCAACGTATATTGATGCAGTCCGAGCGCCTACCTCTACTATCTGCGTTACGTAAGACATCTACTCTCAGGGAGTGAACCGATTCCCCTGACTCGTTATCAGGTGACCGTCGGTCGGCCTAACAAACAGTCGGGTCAATCTGACCTTGGCTTGACATTAGCGGTGACCGTCGAATAACAGAACTTAACGATAGATCAACGAAACCGCTCATCAGAGAGACCTAGAAGTACACTTAATTTTCTATTCTCATTTAACCTACTCATTATTTATGCAACTTTAAAAAGAATTAAATCAAAAGGGTTAACGAATAAAAAGTCACGCCCCGCTTTTTTCGTATTTTACTTTTTTTTTGGGACATACCTTAAATAGATCACATCACTATAATATAAATATATAAAGTTGCGTAGGATAGATCAATAAATAGGGGAAGGTAAAATCACTAACATTTTCTGGTCATTTTGTTTCACTTTTGACGGCGATAGCTCGAACAAGCTCAAACGGCACATGCGTATCGCAGCGACCGCAATATCACATGTTATATTACTGTGTATCATATCATTCATACCGAGGCCGCCATTTCGCTTCTGTTTCATTTCAATGTCATTATTGTTTTGAAATAAAAGTGTTAAGAATAAATAAGTCGACCGAGCCATATCTGGCCTGAAGTTTCGAAAAGTGGCCATCTTTGGCAACATCTGTCAAGTACTTCCGGCCATTTCAGAACTGAGAAACTTATATTTAATCTCTGTACGATTAAAGGGCTCAATGATGCCATGCCATGCTGATGTCACATGACGTAAATAACCACACAGAACATTCTTTTGAACGAAACATTGAATTAAGATGATTTTCTCGAATCAAGAGAAAAAATGTTGTCTAAAGATAATTCCGCTTCATTAGAGATAACAACATTTACCATCTTCCTAATTTATTTCTTGGTTCAAGAATATTTACGTCGAATCACAATTTTTCTGTGGAACTTTATTTCAAATGTATAAAATCCCATCTAAATATCAGTGCATCTCACTCACACACTTTGCTTTTCACGAAATAGACAAATAAATCAAAAATGATTTACAGATATGCGTTCCAAAATTGAATGTTAATCAATGATATTACATATCACCCTCTGTTGAAGTAGGAGATCACGGACCATTACTACTTACTGACGAACTTTTCGCTTTACTGTGATATTACACTGTGCTATTACATTGTGATATTACAATCACTGTCAACAACCAGGTTTGGTTTGCATAACCTCTATCGACCTAACCAAACAGAAATCTAATCTAGCGGTGACAACACTCATGGACGGTAGAAAAAAGGGGGGGCTTAAACAAAGTAATCCTCATACAGTGATTCAGAAACATCTCCAGACATCAACACATATTTAAATCAAAATGGCTGACCTTCCAACCTATACCATACAATTAAACGATTAGGTTTTTGTCACCGCAACATTTTTAGAGTCGTCTTTCTATTGCACGGCGGAAACATATATTGTGCGCATATTTCATGCAAGTGCAATCATAATACTTTTTATAGGTTTGAGATCATTAAATTTTACTTTACGTTTTGTTCTAGCTAACCTGTTTTAATTAATTAAAATTTATTTCTCTTTATCAACCGGACACTTACATATTTTGTTTGTAAGAATTAGATGAGAGAACAAATGAATATTAAAAAAAAATGGAAATTAGTCGATTCAAATCCTTATCGGATCTAAAGAATTTGTTTGAAAAACGGAAAAGTATGGTATCACGTCATTTTCGGCTTAGACCCTAGACTAAGTTATGCGGAGTACGTCTTGTCCCTTGGATAAACTTTTTTATGTGCCTAGTGTCGAAAAAGAGACAGATTTACGAGTATGGAATGCCTCTCTTCTGTTACGTTGTCTTCCTTCTTACAGGTTTACAATCAGCTTTCACAGTTTATATAAATTTGTCTTGGAAGTGAAATGTGGGTGGGTGCGGCGCGACACGGCTCAAAACCGTCGCTGCGCCGGCTATTTTACGTGAAAAAGTTAGAAACATTAATGGGAAAAGTAACTACGCGCATTACATAAGAAATTACTTTAAAACAAATGGAACAGGCCACTCGCATCTTTAAGGTTGTCTCGGAACCGATACGCGGGGTTCTTATTCATGCTGTCTCATTATTTTAATATGCCTAGAGGGAGCGATGAGGAGTTTTCTAAATAAAATATCTTTGGTATGTTGGAAGGTCTGGCCTTAAAAATGGTCTAGCGGTTAAAAAACGAAAAACTACGACATCTATTGCACATTATTGCTGAGTTTATTGCAATATTCAAAATAGAAATCGACACTACTCTAACACACATGCGCACACACGAACCAAACAGGGCTGTCAATTGCAGCTGGCTAGTTAATTACTACTGTCAATGTCAACGGTATTTAACCAACTTCCAAAGGGGTTCTCAATTAGTCGGAATCTTTTATTTTTATTTATGTTCCCTAATTACTCGAAGACGCCGGGACCGATTCGGTTTTTTCTTTTTTTGAAAGGTTGTCCTTCCCAATTGGCCTTACGGTCATCAGGTCAGGCTCTGATGATAGGATCCAGAAAAAGTCGAGGGTACTCTTCAAATAAGGAGAATTTATGAATTGAATTCGGTTAAAACTCTAATGAAAATTATTTAATCAAGTAATACTTATCTGTGTTGGTAGATACAAGCCTGAAACTCGAATTCCCTTGTATGTTAACGTCCACCTAACCTTAGCCGTTAAAACGTGTGTCTTTATCTTTGACCGTTGCGTTTAAAACGGGATCAGTATAGTTTTTAAAAACGTGTTGGGCTGTGACCGAAGGTGTATCTGTATGCCTGATTGCCAGAGGGCTTGCGGCTGCAGGTGATTTTGAGTTAGTCACCGGCATCCTGCACCAGACCATAATAACACTACTACTTGCTCCGTAGTAGTGTTGTGTTCCTGGTGGTGAGCAAGGTCGCCAGAGCTCCCGAGGAAGCGTTGTGTTGAGAGCGAGGGAATTTGTTCCTTCAGCTGTCGACACGGCGAATCCTCAAACATATCAAGGGGTCGGCAACGCCCATGTTACTCTTTGGAGTTGCATGCGTCTATCGGCTGCGGTGTCCGCTTGCCATCAGATAAAAAAAAACAGAACAATTTAGGAAGGGCATGGCCCACCCAGCTCCGTCTTATGTACGCCTAATATGCTGTGACCCCGTTATAAAATGCCACCTTGATGAAACTGTACATAAAGGTAATCTGCAGGGCCCGTAATTTTCATGCCGATGACATCAATTTGACGTCACGCTCCATATAGGGTGATCCCAAATAGCTTTATTGTAAATTATTAATCATGAGTCGTCAATGATTCTAATCATGTACAAATGACTTAGAAAAGTAGTCAATTTACACGTGGAATAAATAATACTTACTTAAGTATTGCGTATGAACGCGAAGATGACTTAGATTTGCATGGGAATTAATGCAAGAAGGATGGCGTGCTTTACGTTAACAGAGGAATACTGTTTTCTACGTAATTATGGAAATGTGTTAACAATACTATTTAATAGAATGTATGTATAAAAACAAATCAAATAGTTTTATTTACGTTTCACGTAGTAAGTATTATTTATTCCACGTGTAAATAGACCACTTTTCTAAGTCATGTGTACATGATTAAAATGGTTGACGACTAATGATTAATAATTTACAATAAAACTATTTGGGATCACCCTATATGGAGCGTGACGTCAAATTGATGTCATCGGCATGAAAATTACGGGCCCTGGTAATCTGTAATTTCAGTGGCGGCTCACTCTGATTTGGTCGCGCAGCTATAAGTAGGTACATTCCTACCGGCCCCAGCAGGGCTATAACAAGACGGCGCGCGAGCTCTCTCGATTTTTCTCGCACTATAACTCTCTTTCTAAGTTTTCTAATAAGAGAGAGGCGGATAGTGCGAGAAAAATCGAGATAACTCACGCGCCGTCTTGTGATAGCCGTGATGGTGGTATGTCAGCGCTCCTACGGCACGCACGCGTTCTATCGCAGCGCGTTGCATGCGATAGAAAGGGATGGCTACGTTTAGGCACGTTTCGCATACCTAAACAGGGGATTTGTTAAGAGACAATCTTCTGTACGTAGTATTAATTATTTATTCTGTGGCAATTTACTCTACAAGTCACTTTTTCCTCCAGCACGTTACCTAATTGGAACCCATTGACTGTGTCAATTAAAATTCAGTTTTAAAATTGCAATGGAAGCGCTCAGTGGAGCTAGCAACTCACGCCGCGCCGCGACGCGAGTCGAAAAAGATCTTCCATCCTCTTTCTAATTTGCATGGTGCGAGTGAGACAGGAGACGCTTGCGAAGCGACTGAGCAGCAAGTTGTACTAGACGAACTGATGTCCGTTTACGGAGTCATTGTTAACGATTTCGTTATACGAGTTTTTATTACGACGAATCCGTTGGTTTGAATTACTGTATTAATATGTGGATTTGCATAGAAAGCAATTATTTTGGTTCATGATACGAAAACGAGTTTAATTTTGACTTAACATGAAACTACCCTCCTGCCAATTTCACTTAAGTGCAACACAAAATTGTGTAATACATAGATTCTTTGTACAGTGTAACAAAGAATCTATGTATTACACAATGTACCCGTTTCCTTGACTTCCGTTATTAATATCATACTACCTTATTGACAATGTCTCTTTGTTCAATATTTTACGAAGCACAGATAACAAAAAACAGCCCATTAATGAACTAAATGTTAAATAAAATAAAGCATCTAGAAGATCTTTGTACATTACGACATTTCATGCCCTTAAAGCAAAAAAGTAAACTTAGCTATCACGTACTAACTAAACACAGCTAAATTAAAAATACCTCTGACATACTTTAAGCACACTCTAGGTAGACACAACATTCATCTCACTATAGGCAACCCTAGCTTAGGGCTGGCGCATACAGACGCGAGTGCCTCTCTTAACATAGTGCGAGAGCTGGCGAAAAACAGCTGGGACTTGTAAGTTTTGTTTTTCGGAAAAAAAATTAAACGCCGATTAACCGATCTATGTTTGATTTATGAAATTACTGCTGTTTTCATTGATCATTAACATCAAATGTAAAACAGTTATTCAAAAGGGGTCACTAGCGTATATTAACTCCAATTCTGTCCGTCAGTAGACATTTTTTTTTTTGCAGCAACGTTTCAAATTTAATATATCGTGTTTTTTAATGATTTATCAGATTCAGTAACATTGCAGTTGCGTTTACTTTTGTCTCACTCCAATTGTCATGTTTGTAGCTTAATTATGTAAAAGGAGGCAAAGTAGCCGTTTCTCGCCGGGCATTACATTTTTACATTTGATTGGGTAACAACCTTCTTGGAAGATATTTTCAGTCCATACTTGATATCGATTTTTATTTTGAATATGGTCTTTACATTAAAATATTGCTAACGGATAGCGCAGACCGGTGAAATCACCTTACACGTTTCAAAAAATACGTTTTTTTGTGTACAAAATAACGAAGAATCTAAACACCGACTAGCTTGACTAGAAACCAAGACTAAGAGACACAAATACTACACCTCTATACCTATCGCGACCTCTGGAACTCTTTTTAAATTCTAGTTTTGGAGCTTTTAAGGAAAAAAACTTAAGCAAGGCTTCTCTTTTATGTAGTTGTGACGTGCCCGGACAGACATATTTAAAACTTGTAATACAAAGTATTCGCTTTGCCTACGTAAGTTTTTTTACCTTTAAGTAATTTTAAATATTTTTCTACTTTAATGAACTGAGCATTGATCACACAAATTTGAAATTATTAATTGTTTTTTTTTACATTAATCCTTTTTGAAACTTTATTTTTATTGTAACATGAATCTAATCAATTAACTTTAGAAGTAGTTAAAAGAAAAAGACTCGCAACCTTCTATGGAAATTCAAAATACCAACCACTTTTTTTAACTAGTTGGTAAAAAAAGTTCCAAAAGGCCGCTAAAACGGGTACTCTTAGAGTTCCCGAAGTTTTTGTAATTGGTGTTTTATTGTAGACGGATCAGCCCGAAGAAAAACGAAGGTTTGGCACCGAGGGCGCGGGGGCGCCGGCTCCTGTATTAAAAAGACCTTATGTTACTGTGTTCAGGTTCGATTTGCAACAGTGTTGTATTTGACAGCGGCTTCTGTACTATAATAAGGGTTTTAAGTAAAACAAGTGTTTCCTTCATGTAAATTTACAGTTAAAACGGGAATATTTTCGTCAAATATGTAAATAATTTTATTTTTGTTTGACAAAAATAAATCATTCATAGGTATTCTCAATTTTCATTTTTAAGGAAAACGTAGTTTTGTATTATATACATTGGTTTACTTTATAATATCTGTAACTTGTTCATTATTATATTGAATTATGTTATCAAATTTACCGGTACATACACTTAATTTTATAGTACAAGAGACGAACGAAGAACGTGATACCACGTAGTATATAGAGTTTCGGTTATATTTGATATATGTATGTGTGTAACCATGTTTTGTATGTATGTTTGTACGTAGGAGCGGACGCCCCCACGCAGCGCAGACGGCGAAGACTCATAAGGCATCTCATAGTGAAATCAAAATATTAGGATTACATTAACTTCTACCATATGCCAATCTACTTTTAATTATACATACATATATGTCGTGGTTATAAAATATTTGGTGTTATTTTGGGACCTTAAAGAATACCTTAATTATGGAATGGAGAAAAAAATAACACACAAAAACTAAAGTTACACAAAATTTGAATAGCCTATCTAAAAGATATAATATTTTAAGTTTTGCACATTGTATATATAATATACTTTAATATATCTTGCAATTCACCTAGCTAACATATTACCATTTTATAATGGTTCATAGTGATTATAGCTTATTATATCTTACCTTACCTTATATTTCATCATAGCGTACATGTATATATAGTGAAGGAAGTATATATAGCAACAAGAAAAGGCGTTGACATGCGTCCTGCAGTCAGAAAATGCTGTCTTACTCTACGGGTACACGCACTACACTACTTCAAGCGAATATAGCCTTAATGTTACCTAATAATATATGAGACTATAGCTACATTTTCTATCTAATGGTTTGTCTTACTCTGATATCATAACCTTAAGGTCGCACCTCAAACCGGCGGGTACACATACCCTCGCTTCGCTCGGCTCCGCACGATTGACTGGATGACTCAATTGACTCAACGTTCGACCCTTAGCTTAAATGAACTATATATAATAATATATAAATATTTTACTAGCGATATGTCTCTCAAGTTTCGACTAAATGCCCAACAAAACGCTAATAGACGAAAACAAATTAACTACAATCAACAAAACGATAACTTTCTCAATATAATATATAAAATACATCATTTACAAAATATTAATATCGAATTCTCTGGTAGTGTGGATAGACACAATACCTCCAAAAAGTTTCAAAAAAGACGATGTACCACTAGCTGTACTGAAGACGCGCGCCTTGCGGCTTGCCGCATGCGTCATGCGTCATGCGTCATGTTCCAAGCAGCGCGGCAGCGACAGCCCGGCGCGCGGGAGAAACGAACGAACATTACCTACGACGATTACATGCCCTTAAATCTAAACAATAAATATTTTTTCTTTCCACTTAACCACCTATTCAATAAATAAATCTAATATTTTTCACTAAGTTTTTTTTTCGGTATTCCCTCGAACTTTTAAGTGTATCCGTTAAGTATAGACACAACCATGTTTAAGTAAAGTCGCGGCCGTGTTCAGTTTGGCAAGTCCGGACTAAGAGACGGGCGTGTGGCACGCGACAAAAATGTCGCACGTCGCATGACGCATGCCACAGCCCCACGGAATATAAAATGTCTTATAAAACACTCTCACTCGGCTGCGATGTCTAGTCCTCTACATTCCTACTAAACATTTGTCCAAAAATCTACATTTTTTCCTCTAACTTACTCTAGACTTGTGCTTGATACTGCCTTCGTAAATCCTCAAAAAAGACCTTTTCGCAACCATTTTGTGCCCGCGTGGTCGATAATAATATAACTTAGCCTATTCTTATGTTACATGAATATCTATAATATATCTTTAAAATTATTTCTTATACGCATTCTCATGTAGATATATTCGTAAGCATATAGAAACCAAATCTTCGATTTAAGTGACTCACATTGCCTCTTCCACCCATTCGGGTAACACTATCTAAGGCATGAAGCCTGACACCAACCTAGCAATCATGATGGCGCAAAAACATAAAAAAGAGGACTGAAGCTCACCCACCTGAACGACTATACGGTCTTACTTGCTAGATATCCCTTTAGAACAGAAACAGATGAAAGATAGGTACATAACCATCTTAAACCTATTGGTATCTACCGGTAACGAAGATGTACTTACGGCCATTCCCAATAATCAATCCACGGATAGTTTTCCTTACCGACAGTTACATTTTGCCACATTTTCTATGGGTAATCTGTCAAAATGCTGGCAAGGAAAACTATCCGTGGATTGATTATTGGGATTGGCCGTTAGTTGGTTTTAGTTCAGATGACGAAAAGTACTTTAAAATATCACGGCGATTCACAGTTCTTTCAATTACGCATTAACAATAGAACAAACAGTAGCTTCAGCACGTGCCACGCTTCGGTCAGGCCATGACGGCTCTTTGTTATCTTTCTCATATTTAGAGAAGTTGTGAACTTCCACGTTATGTTTTCGCCATTTCAACTACAACAAACTATACTTGAATCCCTCATCAGCGGTTGCCCGAAAGGCCAATGGGTAAGATGGATCTGGGAGGGCTCGGAGGGGGTTCAGAGGCAGTCGGGGCGGCAACAGCAGTCCCTCCGCCCTCACACCAGCAGGCTCGGTGCGAGCCACTCGTCGTCACTGATCTGAAAAGAATATCACCGGTTTTGTAGTTGGTCGGCACAGTTTTTGAGCTAAACCACTGACTTTCACCCCTCAGCATTGCAATGCCCACACCACGCATGGCGATGGGCCCTCAATGTGTCGATGATAGGTGCTATTTCTAGCCTTTCTCTAATACACTTATTTCTTATTCCATCCATCCTCGTCACACATCCATCTAAATATTCTCATCTCCGTTACATGCAGACTCTTGTCATCCGTCACCTTTAAGGCCCAGCATGCATATAGTAAGGTAAACGTCCGAGTGCTCGACGCACAACAATGGGCACTCTATGTCAAAGCAATATGGGTTAAATTCGAGCTAGGAGGATTTTTCTTCATTCAAATTTAAACCATGTCAATTTACATGCCATATGCCATAGTACAGCGTCGAGCACTCGGACTTATCTTATTACGAGTACAATTCGCACCACATAAGTGTGTGCCTCTGAAGTGAGCGAAGTGAGTGAGTGAGTGAAGTGAATAGTCGCCTTCCGCGCACCTGTCGAATCCCTCTGACACCTTAGCGACACTACTAGTAGTAACTATGTAGAACGTATGTACGAAGTAATACATAATAAGTCTGGAAAACACATTGTAAAAGCTTATAAAGAAATGCTAATAAATAGAGTAATCACTTAAGTGTAATACGATTTGCAAATTATTGTGTAAATCTTAAAAATATAAGATTTTAGCCAGTGTTTGTAATATACTAACATACTTTTTTTCTCAAGAAAGAAATCGTTTTTTTTTTTATGTAACACTATTATAGTATTATGTGATAGTAGCTAACATCACAGACGCAAACGTATGTGGCACCTACTGTAATTCTCTATTTTGTAGCAATTTCGATGCAGCGTAGAAGGGAATTGGGTATAGGCTATTTCAAACGTAATGTTTAATTAGTTAATGACCTTTAAAACGTTATTAATAAACTTAATTAACAATTGAAGCCGTGAGTGGATGAAGATCGCAGTTTTTCATGTTTTAGTTTTTTACAAAAATGAGGTTATTAATCTATGAGGAAAGGCATGCATTCAGGTTTAATGTTTTAAGCCAAAATAGCCTTAAACCCAGGGTATGAATGAGTTAAAGTGCATCAAAAATGAATTTTCTCCGTGGATAAAGGTGTTAAGTTATTAGTGTTAAGTTACGATTAGGCTATAAAATTATGTACGTGTTTTCAGTACGCACATAGCTCCTTCTTCCACGATTTCGGGCTAATCTATGGAAGGTGTTAATGTGTAAGACATAGCTTCTTCATTCGTGATGAATATTTCTGTATGTAATGTAATGTATTAAGTTCTGATTTTAGATGGAGGTGCTAATCATAATAATGTCACGTTTTATGAGTTAAACCTTTATAAGCGTTTGAATATCGTATCCTTTCACTTTTGTTCTTTACCACAACAAAAAGGCTTTTTTCTTTCAACTGCGATTTATTTATTTTGTTGGTTATTTGGGTCATCGACTATAAGTTCTAATTTTGTGACATTAACACCTTCACCCACGTGTTCCAGTGCTTATTTTATTTTATCCTTATCCAAACACTAAACGCCGGGATGAAAAGTATCCCATTTTTTTTTTTTTATTTATTTATGAAAAGTACAAAACAATTAACAATGTTATGTTACTCGCCAAACTGCGATAACAGTTTGTTGGCGAGACCGCGCTCATTTTAACTAATGTTAAAATGTGTGTGTGTGTTTTAATCCAGGCTATAAACTATCTTCTTGCAAAATTTCATTCAAATAGGTTCAGCTGTTTAAGCGTGATTGAGTAACAAACATCCAAACATCTAAACATCCAAACATCCAAACTTTCGCATTTATAATATTAGTAGGATTGACTCACCGGCTGCACCTGAAAGTGCTGTACTGGGTAGTGGAGCACTTGCGGCGGCTGCGACATCGCAGCCACGCCGCCGACGCCGCCCACGCCGCCGACGCCGCCCACGCCGCCGACTCCGCCGACGCCGCCGCCAAGAGCCCACGGCAGTTGCACGCCTCCCATCCTGAAGACGGGATAATAATGATAATAGTGTCAGGGCTCGGACACTACTCCAGTGTTCACTTCAGCGCACCCATCACGCCTAAGGCTTGATTTCCTCCTGCGCTGACGTCGGTCGTTGACATCGGTCGAGCTCACTGTCGGTCGCGTATGACAAAGAAAAATCCCGCATTGCGAAACCGATCGCTGTACGGAACTGAGCGCGCGATAGTGGTGTATAACGCGTCAGCGCACCGACGGCGTGGCACTGACGAGCGAGACCGACGCGCGGCATCAGCGGCGCGTAGCAATAAATCTGCCGCGGACGTCAGCGTCGCTGTGCGGTGTCCCATAGAACATGATGTATATTCATACGCCCGACTGGGGTCAGCGGCCTGCGTCGGCATGGGAGGAAATCAAGCCTACTAAACTAGACCTCAGGGGTCCTAGACAAGGTTACAACCGACAAGCGCTAACGCCAATAGAAAACTAATAAAACGTATAGGAATGACAGATGTTAACCAAAAGAGTTTCGTCGGCATCTGTCATTCCCCTACATTTTATTAGTTTTCTATTGGTGTTACCGCTTGTCGATTGTAACCTTATCTACGGCCCCTGGGCTATTATTCTTTACGTGCTCATACATCTCACATGACCTGTCACACCTAAATAAACTAGATCTCTACCTACCCTTAGTTGTTACGTATCGCGGCGTCAAGATATATTTGTGGGCGAGCGTTTAATAGTTATGAGTCTGGCAACCCCTTTTCATGGCGAGGTATGTACATAGTGCTTTTCTCAAACATGCAATGAAATAAATAAATAAACTCCAAGAAGTCACTTTAATTTTCTTTTTTTTTACGAGTATTTTGTAGCATATTCTTTTAGGTATGTAGGGTGTCATGTATGAATCGCTTTCATAAAAATGACTATCTTCCGGCATTTAGCCTTGGCTAATTGGGATATGCCCAAGAATTTAACTATATCAGGGTTATAATATATCTATTATACTGCGACATATAACATAATATATCGATCTCGAAAGAAGATAGTACGGCCAACCATTAGCAATGACGCTCAAAACATACCTACAGTCATCCCAATTTAAAAGGAGGCTATTTAAATTAGTAAAGATTGTAAGTAAATACAATTAGTTAAGAGTACTTTATTAATGGGTGGGTTGTGTGGCATAATATTGATTGTCCTAAAATCTTTAGGCCGAACATTTTTGGCATAACTTGGCATGGCTTACCTGATGTACCGCATAATATTTTTTGCATACTTGTTGATTGTTCTAATTCTTGTTACTCCTAACATAAAATAGTCGAAAATGTAAATGACTAAAACTGAAATCAGACGACCGCACTTCCTCGAGGTCTTGACTGTCCTACCCCTAGAATGTATACAAAAGTCTGCGGGAGCCAGGAGCTTGCGAAGGAGGTTCAGAGTCCTGAGTTGAGCGCCCGCACAAGGCCAAAGCGAAGCGAGCTGACGACTTCCCGAACGAAGCGTAGGTTGAGTGCGCCTGGAAGGGCTGGCGAAGGGAGTTTTTGGCAGGAGCCAGGGCGTTGTGTGGGTGGGACCGGTTTCCAGAAACCCTTCCGCATTTAAAACGAAATTTTATATTTAAATCGTTACCTTGCGCCGCTCAGAATAAGTAGTCGACTAAATGGCAGTTCGTAGATGCTAACTCCTAATTCAGGATAATGTTTAGGAATTATGAACTGTAGTCCAAATAACATAAGTATTATTACTAGGAATATTTTACATTTACAAGGAATGTAAAATTATGCAAATGTGATCTTCGATGATAAAATGTTTGACGCAATAGATATTATATATAAAAATAATTAGGACAATCAATATTACGCGTAACAATTTCGGCAAAAAAATATTTTACACAACAATTTTTAGGCTAAACGTGACTAGGGCAAAAAAGAAATGCGACACGAAAATAGGACCATAAAAAATTATGCCATCCGATAAAGAGCCAATATTAATATTTATAACTTACTGAGCGGCTCTGAAGTTCGATCCATACATGAAATTGTGAAATTCAAATTTTATTCAAAACTTAAGATAGGTCATGGATGAATCGCTTTCATAATTATGACTCTCTCCCGGTATATAACCATATGGCTACTTGGCATATCCCAAAGAATATAACTATATCAAGCTTATAATAATCATAATGTAACTAATCATTATTAATGGCCTTTAAGGCTGTTACAGATCATACAATAAGCAGTGTCAAGAAGGGAGATAACGACTCTCATGGCTGTGTAAGCCAATGCGGGAGCCTTACGACCGCAAACCTGGCAGGTATAACTAGCCCGCGGCGAACTTTCGAACGCGCGGTAGGACAATTTAACTGTCATTACTCCATATAAAAACTGATCTACCTGACGCGCGTACAATGCGTTACGTGATCGACCTGCAGGTGTCATGTTAAATATTATACTGCGACATATAACATATATCCATTGCGTCACTTATTCGACGCACTTCTACTCAAAGAAGATAGTCTGGCCAGCCATTAGCAATGCAGCTGTAAACATAAATTGTCCCATTTCGGGCTAACAGTTCTCAGTAGGTGGGCCATTTTCCGGAAAGTTGTAGGTACACTCGACTTTTTTTTTCAATTTTGATATTTTTGGGTTTTTTCTACTCAGAATCGAGAGCACTTTCGAACCTAATAGGGGATTTTCCCAAGATTTTTTATTCCATTCCGTTACCGTTTCCATACTAAGCTTGTATGGCGGTAACGTAACGGAAAACCGAAAATTATATTTAACATTTTGGACTGTTTTTTTCTCCTATTAGGTTCGAAAGTGCTCTCGATTCTGAGTAGAAAAAACCCAAAAATATCAAAAAAAAAGTCGAGTGTACAACTTTCCATAAAATGGCCCAGGTACCCCCAATTTGTTATCCGCAAGGATGCATAAAAGGAGGCTATATACTAAAGATCCTGAGAACAATTAGTTTATCATCATCATATCAGCCGAAAGACTGCTGGACCTAGGCCTCCCCCAAAGAGTGCCAACGTGATCGGTCCTGCGCCACCCGCATCCAGTGGTCCCGCGACCTTAAACAGATCATCAGTCAACTTTGTGGGGGACTTTTTTTTAATACAACGACGGTGGCAAACAAGCGTACGGCGCGCTGGTGGTAAGCGGACACCGCAGCCTATAGACGCATGCAACTCCAAATGAGTAACATGGGCGTTGATATGTTTGAAGATTCGCCGTGTTGACAGCTGAAGAAACAAATTCCCTCGCTCTCAACACAACGCATCCTCGGGAGCTCTGACTAATTATTTAAGAGTATATATTTTCTTGTTGCTGTGTGTATATCAATGATTTTAATAAAGATTGTATTGTTAAGAGTACTTTATTAATATTATAACTTACTGAGCAGCTCTGATGTGCGATCCATACATGAAATTTTGAAAATCAAATTTTATTCAAAACTAAATATTATCATTTTATTATCATCTTTAGTTAACCCGAATTTAGGTTATAGCATGGTAGAGAAACACAAAGGTAAGACTCGATTTCTCGAAGACGCCTGGACTTATTCGAAAAATTATTTTTTTGTTTGAAAGGCTATCCTTCCCAGTTGGTCGTCAGGTCAGGGTCTGACAATGCGATCCTGGAGAAGTGGAAGGAACTCTTCAAGTTTCATAGGCACAGTTGAAGCGGAGTACTGAATCGAAGTCGGTTAGAAATTCCTTTTTATTATTTCTTAGGATAAATTAAATTATATATAACTTTACATTATATTTTTTATATAGGCTGACATTATAACGACGTTTATACTAAATCATATTATACGTTCTGACACGCCCATACACCATAGCTTAGCTTTAGTAATTGAATTACGTAAGTACAACAAGTAAACACTAATAGCTTTGGGTAACCAAGCGTCCATTGATCATTCCCTTTGCTGGCCCCTGGTGTTGAATTAATGACCGTGTTTGTAGTTGTATGAAATGATTACATTTCAAACACATTCAGTGCCAAATATTTCGTAAGCTGTAAGCTACGGTAGCCTAGTGGTTCAGGCATGCGGCTGTCAAGCGGCGCTCGTGGATTCTAACGCGTTACCTTTTCGTTGAAGGAAAACATCGTGAGCAAATCGGTCTAGTCCCAATAAGGTCTAGTCTTCCCTCTGGGTTGGAAGGTCAGATGGCAGGCGCTTTCGTAAACTAGTGCCTATGCCGAATCTTGGGATTAGGTGTCAAAGCGGGCCCCGCGCTCCTTTAGGGCACAACCGGGAATAAAGCTAGGAGGAGGATGATGAGAGACTTTATAAATCTCTAAGAATTAGGAATTATAATTATAACATTCATAATGCCCCTAGTTTATTTTCTTATGTGTGATGTATAATTAAGGGGGTGAATTGGAAATTATCGCGTCCCTTGAAACGCCGTTCTGACTAGATTAAGAAACAATAAGGTCTTTTTTTTCAGATATATGATTCTTAACTATATGATAGTTTATCTGATTCAATCGATTCATGATTGCTTTACATTTCCTCGATAGAAAAATAAAACAAAGTTGGGTCTTTATTTACATTTTTATACTCAGCCTACTCAAACAATACATTATTTTACGACAGAATCAAGTTAATAACAATAGTATTTAATCTCATCTAAGATCTCACTTGATGAAATATAAATAAAACTTCACTAAGTTAGGTATTTTTCGAATTTTGTCCCAAAAAGCCATTCCCGAAGAATATTGCATCTCTTATTCTCGTGCGCGGAAGGCATAACCGTGCCTTTGTCAAGGGGGCGTGGTCGACTCGAATCAAGGCATCCCCTTAAGAATCAACAATAGATATAATTGACTTATAAAAGTGCCATTGTGGCGTATTTGCAGAACAAATATTTTGATTTTAATTTCACTCACCCCATATACTGCTGCTGATATCCAAACTGGCCATAGGAGTAGCCCTGGACCCCTTGCACTCCCTGTACCCCCTGCACCCCCTGCAGGAAGCCTCCCAGCTGCTGAGGATAGGTGTTGTACCAGTAGGAAGCCGGAGGCACGCCGCCGGTGTACGCTGCGCTGAAGGGGCTGTAGGCTGTGCCACCGAGCTGGAAACCACAGAGTTTGTGTGAGAGACAAATGGCTGGCGATCTGTTAGAGCCACGGCAGCCAGAAGCTGTAGATGAGTTCTTTCACACATCATCATTACCAGATCAGCCGAAGAACGGCCACTGCTGGACATAGGCCTCCCCAAAGAGTGCCACAATCACCGGTCCTGCGCCACCCGCATCCAGCGGTCTACCGCGAGCTTTACCAGGCCATCAGATCACCTTGTGCGAGGCCTAGCCATGCCGCGCTTTCCGGTACGTGTACACCGCTCGAGAACCTTTCCGCCACAACGGCCATAAGCTTTGAATTCCATAAGAAAAAATAATGAAGCCATAAGAAATGGCTTTTCAATTATAGAGGTCTTTGATGCCACGTGTTAAGTGCAGAGGTCATTTATTTCATTAAAGAAAGAAAAACCAAGTGATTTAAAGGCGTTTCAATTATAGAGGTCTTCTATGACTCGTGTGTCAATTACGGATGTGTCGGTAAAAAAAAAACAAGAAGTGATTTAATGGGTTTTCAATTATAGAGGTCTTTGATGCCTCGTGTCTTTTACAGAGGTCATATTGAGAAAAAAGTTTAAAATCAATTATAGAGGTCCCAAAATTTCAATTGTAGAGGTATTTCGGTGTTAATCTGCCAATGGACCGGTACCGGCCATTTGGTTGCAATTATAGAGATTTTTCAATTGTCCAGGTTCCAACTAACCAGGGGGCCTAAACAAGGTTACAATCGACAAGCGCTAATGCGCTAAGCGCTAATAATAAAACACTTTTTAATAATAAATAATAAAAAGTGTTTCGTCAGCATCTGTCATTCCCCTACATTTTATTATTTTCTATTGGCGTTAGCTTGTCGACGGCCCCAGGTTTCACTGTATAGCTATATTTATTTGCTCAGAAAACATCCAAGACTTGGAAACCAATATTCATGGTCATACACAAATATTTGCCCTTACCGGGTTTCGAACCTAGGACCTTCAGCTTCGTAGGCAGCGTCAATACCAAATATACATTATATACACGATGATTCTTAATTCGTGATCATGAGTAAATTCTAATTCTGTAATTGATACCAAACACGATTAACTCGAAGTTACTTAAAATAAAAATTCTTTTTTTCTGAATAAAACTGAATAAGGAATTACTTTATAATTCAAAACCGTTGTCACCCTAACGGTAGTTTGCGAAAGTTTGACGTATGTGTGTTTGACGTATCTACTTATTTTCAAGAAATGTAGGGTGAGCAAACATTCAGTGGACATTAGCGTTAGCATTATCATTAAATTTAATTAACTAAACAGTGATTTCATTGCATGAGACCTCATCCATTGAAATCTGTTTTGGCTGTTTATCAATATTTTTCGACTCCTGATCACGAATTAAAAATCATCGTGTATACTTAGGTATGATGAAGTCGTCAATAAGCCACTGTAGAACCATACAATTATCATAAAAATAGTACTTATTCCAATTAAAGTTCTAAAAATACTTAGCACTTAGAACATTGTTACATCTCAACGTTTTCCATCAAAATCTGATTTAGAATTCCCTTTCACAGCCAATTCAGATAAATAATGTAAATAGGGCCCATTTGCTAAATTGCCATAGGAAAGATCAGAAGTTCTATGCTTAATTAAATTGTAATTACTTCCGAGTGTTTCTGGGAAAAATCTAAGAATTTACATGTTAAAAATGTTGCCTCTGAAAGCTTTTTCCTGGGTACAGTCTGTATGATATGAAAATATATTTTATGTTGAAGAATTTACACCAATAATCCTACTAATATTTTAAATGCGAAAGTTTAGATGTTTGGATGTTTGGATGTTTGTTACTCAATCACGCTTAAACGGCTGAACCGATTTGAATGAAATTTTGCACGAAGAGAGCTTTGTAAGTATTACATACATACATAGATTCAGACCTTTATTCCCAAAAGGGGTAGGCAGAGCCCATTAAACTTTAGTTCCAGTGCCACTTTTATAAATGTGGATAGCATAAATATCGACAAAATGTGATATAGCATTGATAGGTTGCTAGCCCATCGCCCACAACACACTTCAACACTGCTCCTTTAGTCGACTTTTACTTTACGACACCCACGGGAAGAAAGACGGGGTCCCCAGACTCGGTCCGGCCGACCTTCGTTACAAATTCAACCTTCCTGCCTACACCGTGTGGTCGATAATCTATCGCTTTTAGGGTCCTCAGATTCCCAGGAGAACTTGACCAGCTGCCCGAGACTGTCAATGCAAATTGAACTTTCCTGCCTAGACAGTAAGGCAGATATCCGAAATCCTTAACTGGTCTGGTGTCTGGTCCATAAGTACTTGCGCTCTTCCCGATACCTTCGTTACAAATTAAACCTTTCTGCCTAACTCAAATTCAAATAATTTTACAATAGAATAGAATAGAATTATTTATTTCAGGTCAACCTACCCAGTGCATCAAAATAGGGCAATCAAATCTGCCCTAATAGGTACCTTCAGGATACTATTTTGGCTACTTCCGAGTCGTGCCATGTTTTATATCGAACAAAGTCCATAACGTGTTAGTAACATATTACTTATTTCCAAGGTTAGCATTATATTAATATAGTTTTCTACACAAGAGAGCATGCGGCTGCACCCAGTGCTTCAACCACGGTGAGTGCCACCGGTGGTTAGCTTGCATATTAGGATGATATTCGAGCAGGCGCAACACCGTCGCAGTAGCGCGCCACATCGCTTCCTGATCCCTGGAAGCCATCGATCCCCCCCCCACATGCCCGAGGCGCTGCAGTGTCGCGGCAGCCCGAACACCACTCTGTACGCGTTGGTATACCCGCAGAGCGCTGTATGCCCGCTGCCCACCGCTGGTCCATAGGCTGCACGTGTAAAAAGACTGGCAATATGCTAAGCCATAAGGCTGACAGCTAAAGTCCTCACCTGGCCTGGTGTTTGTGCGTTGTTAGGGTCTCCAGACTCCTTGCCCCAGGAGCACTTGACGGGTTGCCCGTTCACATCAGTATTGTGCACCGCCACAATCGCGTGCGTTGCGCTTTCCTTTGTGGAGAACCTGAAATACAGACATAAACAGTATGAATATAGTCCAATCCACACGGTAGCCTAGTGGTTCAGGCAGGCGGCTGTCAAATGTCGTGTGTCAAATGAGTTTTTCGGAACTTATGTACGGAATATTTACCGTTCGCTTTTCAGTGAAGGAAAACATCGTCAGAAAACCGGTCCAATCCCAATTAGGTCTAGTTTTCCCTCTGGCTGGGAAAGTCAGATGGCAGTCACTTTCGTAAGACTAGTACCTATGCCGAGCTCCTTTAGGGCACAACCGGGAATGACGCTAGGAGGATTATGATGAATGTATGATGGGTGGTGCTAAAAAATATGATTCTACTAGCTTCCGCCCGCGACTTCGTCTGCGTGGGCCCGGGATAAAAACTATTCTATATTTTAATCCAGCCTATAAACTATCTTCGTGCAAAATTTCATGCAAATCGGTTAAGCTGTTTAGGCGTGATTGAGTAATAAACATCCAAACTTTCGCATTTATAAAATTAGTAAGATATCAATTGGATAGAGCCAGCCTTTGTCGTTAAAGTTGATTTATTTATAGCAAAATTGCAAGCATTTGTATAAAAAAAGTATTGTCAAAACTAATGATTGTATAAACAAGCTACCCTCTTGTCCCACAAACAAGAATTAAGACACAAGCGCACTGCTGCGCATATACGACGTTTACATGTCATATATGCGGGCGCCGCTGTCGCTCTCGTATTGCCCTGACAATCCACGTACGCAAGTGTTGCACTTTTATGGACGCTGCTTAAATCATCTTCTATAGATTTTAAAGGCCAATGATGACTCAGATTTAAGATAAATTAAAAAAAGAGTTTTTAACAAATCATCACGAATATAAAAACTATAAATATTGGTCTGTCTGATGTAACTAACTAAATTCAATTGCAACGATTTGTCTAGTTATTGTACCATTTCCCGCTAGTTCATGGCTTGGAAATCGCGTAGGTTTGATTCAATGACGTCTGCTATTGTGCCAAAGAGTTTCATTGGAACAGCCGGTCACAGTGAATCCTAGCTAAGCAATTAGGCGAATGTATTTGGTCGCAAAATTCAGCTTGCATGTGGCTGCTATTAGAGCTGGGCGTTTTTTCCCGTAAGCGTTTTCAAAAACAGTTTCTTGTACAGTAACGGAAAAACAGTTTGTGGCTAGAACCACAAACCGTTTTTATAAAAACGATGACAAGGAGCTACGAGTAGAAGGCGACAGTCGCACGCAACGGTTGCAATGCAAAAAGTGAAAACGCAACTCGAACCGTTTCGTTTAACTTCGTTTGCCGACCGGCGACGGCGGCAACGCACGGAGAAACTAGTTATTTTCGAAACAGTTTTGTGATTTAAAAAAACGGTTAAGTTTCGTTTCACGGAAAAGTCGAAACGACCCAGCTCTAGCTGCTATAAGAGTGGAACGCGTGTTCATGTATTCGAAGATCTATATTTTTTTCGAATCCTGTTTAGGTGTCCCACTACTGGGCGAAGGCCGCCCCATTTTCCTCCACTCTATCTTAATTTATTGGCGTATCTGTTGTACTGCCGTAGATTTTGTATGCACCAGCTGCGTTTGGAAAATACAGGTGCAAAATTCATCCTATATGTAGCGGCCTCCAGTGTGGAAAGGGACTTCATGTATTCGAGGATTTATCTAAAAATACAATTTACCTGATGAAGGCATATCCTTTATCCTTGAACACGCGGATCTCCTGAATAGACCCGAAGGGCTGGAAGGTCTTCTGGAGCAGTTCTTCAGTAAGACCTGCCGCGAGACCTCCACAGTAGACGGTGCAGTTGGTCGGCGAGCTCTGGTTGTAGACCTCGTCGAAGGTCAAGGGTTTTGAGTTCACTGGAACAACCAGAATATTTTGTTAGGCTTATTTGACTTTATTTGTCACTAGTTGCTATGCTTACGTCTCCCAGTATGTACAACTTTCAAAACATTATTTAAAAGGTAGGATATGAGATGGATCTGGACAGTGCTGGACACTTTCTCGTTTCGGTGAAATAAAACGTCGTGTACGGTACCGGGCTAATCTCAATATGCTCTTGCCAGACAAATAATGAATTGCTTCGGTAACGGCTATCCACAACCTAAGGAATTCAAGGTACTTCCGCTGAGCTGCATCATACGGTTTGTCGAAATTATGGAGCGAGCTTGGGAGTAGGCATAAAGGAGAAGGCAAATGCCCAATGAGGGAGGCGATGGCTGAGATGTGCGTCATACTCGTGGTCGGGTGCTGTTTGTGGAGTCCGGACTGTTCGTGCTTGCAGGGGCATAGTACCTAACTACTAAAATACTAGTGTTATTATTATTATCGTATTGACGAGATATATCATTCTGATCTTGACACATTTTATTGTTATTGACCCTGTACGCGTCTGACAATATTACATTAATGTTCCTTTTTTTTGACGCTTACGGACCGTGTACATCTTTAAGAACATTAGGATAATTATTAATTATATATGGGCGCTCGCAGATAACTTATACATCTCTGGAATACTGAATTAATATCATTAACTTCTTGCTAATGCTGATACAGAACTTAAATCGAATGTAGGTAATGGGCATATTTTTAAATTTTGTTATGTTTTCATTTAGTGACATTTAGTTTGTTAACCGTTTATATCGGTTCTTAATCTGCAAATTTTAAATGATTAATGTGTAAGATTATTATTATTATTTCGTAAATTACCGTTTGACATGTAAAAGTGCCCTTCTGGCCTATTTGCAGAATAAATAATTGATTTTGATTTTCACAAACGATCCCACTGGGTAGAATAAGTAACTCGAAAGGTCACCTAGATAAGATAAGATAATTTACTCACTACTCAGGTATTAGACATTATCTGAAAATGGGTTAAACTGATCTCAGAGCCGCCTGGGGCGTTGTACTCTGGCTGCATTGCTCCACTCAATGGCTTTGGCTAGACTTCGTTTATTTTCTGAGAACATACTTCAAAAATACTGCAGTAAACGAATCGAGAAATGGATATGAGATTACAGACTCAAATGTATTCAATAATAACATTGGATGAAATATTTTGCCAGATTTTCAAGAAAAATTCTATTGTGTTCCACCGGAAAAGTACTAATATTATTACTACCATCATTGTTTCTTATTTACATAAACGATTTGGCGAATGCAATGACTTGTGCTAACGATGATACATACCAGTTTTCGGACAAAATCTAGAACAGAATAGTCATAGTATTTATTCATAAAACAATACAGGCATTGTGTTCGAAATACATAAAAAAAATGTTCATCCCAAGAAACAATAAAGAAAATAAACTTAGTATATCTAAAGCAGTATCAAATATTTCGTCCATGGTGTAAAAGCAAGCTCTCAATAAAAAACTTTTCAATTCCCTATGAAAAACGAGTTATATGTAATGACTATCAGTTTAGTAGGCAACCTGTTATACAGTTTTATGGCTTGGTGACCAGCGAATATGCGATATGTAATGTGCGGAATGTACACCATATCAAAGGACTTGAAACAAGCCCAGTTGAACATACAGACCACCCAGGATCGACCAACCTGGCGCATGAGAACGAGGAGGGCCGACCCCAAATAATGGGAAGAGGCACAGAAAGGAGACCAGCACAATGTGCAACGACCTTTAGTCTAAGACAGAACTTTAATTTAATGTTTTTGGTGAGCGTAAGTAAGCGTTTATACCTCTCTTCGCATCATATAGATTGATTAGTAGAATTCCTTCAATGATAGTTTACTGCACAATGTGTCACCCACTTCAGCTATTTCATATCGTAAAAATAAATTATGTTGCTCAGATACACTATTCTCGTGGTCAAGATCAAATGAGCGTTTCTCAAAAAAGATGCCACTTCAATTTTCTGCAACTTTCATGTTATTTCTACTCAAAATCCCCAATAGGAGACCAAATGTGTCCCAAAATGTCCATAAATTTTTGAACTTTCCTACTGTGTTACCACCATGCAAAGTACAGTTTGGGACAGTTTTTTGTCCTGCCAGGGTCGAAAGAGCTCCTGATTCTGAGTGGAAATACTTAACATAAAATTCCTAGAAGTACAATTAATAATAGTGTCATTTTTTTGAGAAATGCTCAAATATGACAGATATTTTTAGAAAACATATTACACCAGGGGCATCTTATGCTAAGAAGATGGTCGTAATAAATCACATCAAAACCCAAGTTTTAACCGACTTCATATCAGTACCAAAATCGCTTCAAGTGTGGCTATGAAATTTGAAGAGTTCCACGATTTTTCCAGGATCCCATCATGGGATCACCTGGGAAGGAAAATTCTGAGAAAGCGTATCCTTTCTAACAAAAAAAGACCCGGTTGCACTCCGGGAGTGCCGGCAGAAGTGAAAACTCAATGACATTGTAACAGTTTTTCGATCAGGTCACGTGTCCGTCTTACCAATTTTCAATGTGACATCTTACAGTCACGTGATCTTTTCAGTTTTCACTTCAAAAAAAAATTTTCCTAATCGCTCCTAGCGTTTTCAAATAATCGGGGAACATACACTGAATGATTCCGACGAATTGAGAACCGCCTCCTCTTTTAAAGTCGGTTAAAATGTCAACGTAACTGCAATTGGCGAATTTCAAGTGACCGTGGCAAGTAGCGGTATAACAGTTGATTCACCAATCCCACAGTTGCTTGAACAAATGAATTTGCCCTTAGCAACAATCGGTTCCAATAATTTTGCCTCTATACTCTGAATAATAAATGCCACAATTCTGATGAATTCAAATTAGTACGTAGAGTGATAATTCGGTGAACGACCGGAGATTGGCTGTGAATTTCAATGAGCTCATTCTGATTGGACCATTTCAATTAATTATTGATTCACTGGAATATTACATTAACTAACACAGTACCACGATGGTGTCCAACAGGCATACCTACGGCCTGTTTGATGGTCTATGGACACCGCAGTCTATAGACGCTTGTGACTTTGCCGACCCTTTATTGGTCTGAAGAGTCGTTATGTCGACAGCTAAAGACAAAACAAGTCCCTACCTCACATTAACACTTTGAAACGCCGCGGCGGTAATTTTGATGACGTCATTACTTGACTTGAGTCTATCTCCCACTCCTTTAGTTTTTCTTTTATTCTCTTTTTTTTCTTTTTTTTCTTTCAATCTTACACTCCTTTGGGGTCCAAGAGACATGCCTAGCAACATAGGTACTAAAGCCAACACAGTTAACTGACCATCCTGTATTTAAATAGAACATTATTACAATGCACATAAAGTGCACGGATGGCCAGTTAGCTGTGTTACTTATGTCACATTGGGGTGAGGCGAAATGTTCGATTTCAAATAAACCGAAGAATTATTTCATCATCATATCAGCGAGAAAGGTTTGTCAAGATCGTAGCAAGTGATAATCCGTGATCTCTGCCTACCCCTCCTGGCAATAGGCGTGATTATATGTATGTATTTTATCATAATCGCATCAGCCGAAAGACTCTGCTGGACATAGGCTTCCGCCAAAGAGCGCCATAATGGCCGGTGCTGCGCCACTGGCATCCCGCTGGATAGTGGTAGAATGCCACATTTTGTATGTATCAATGACAGTAGAGTTGTCCTAACGTGCGTTCCAAACGTAACGTGGTCACCCCCCAGGAATACGAATGTACTAGATTATAATTACAACAACCTCACGGACCCCGGACTCGGCATTCACCTCTTGCAGAGAAGTTTCAGTTCGATACAGTGGTAACGCGCCCAGCGTTGGAAACCATGCCGCGAAATAAAGAATCGGTACTGACTCGGCTGGCAGCTTGCTAATACCGTACCACCTCCGCACCAACAAAGGAAGTCTTCTAAGTTTCGCCCTCTCACTTTCACATGCGCCGAGCTAATGAGTCAGAAAGGGAGCGAAAAAAATTATAATAATACGAAACGTAAGTTTCGAAGCGACCCTCAGTTCAATTTCCGTATGCCGTAAATATATGGGCGATGCGACGCGACCGGAAAGTACTAACTTTAATACTACATATGTTACACTAAGTACTCGCTGCCCATGGGGTTCTGTCCACGTTACTGTAACGGCACAGGCACAGCCGCGGCATAAAATATAGCCTATGACTATCCAGAGATTCCGTTCCAGGGATGCCGCGGATGCGACTTTTTAGACATCCTCGGATGCGGATATTTTTAGGCTAATATCCGCGGATGCGGATGCGGATCTTGAGGAAAAGACTCAAAAACATAAATACGCAACGTCTTTAGGGTGCTTTAGGGTCACGCAGTACTCGAACACGTTGCGAACTGATGAGCGAATACGGGGAATCGTCAGATTACAGAAACGAAATGAAGATTCTTATTGACTAGTCACGTGGCACGCGCCGTGTTGGCCCCTATCTGGTCGCGAACTGTACTACATCCGCATCCGCAAAAACTCCGCATAAATTTTTGCTGATGCGGAGGTAGATGCGGATGTTGAAAATCATACGGAACATCCGCAGTTGCGAATGTCTGCAACAACCCTGGACTCCGTTCTACACACGTGTGAGATTTTCAAATCGGTTTAGTGGTTCCGGACATGATCTAGTATCTGCCCACTACATACAAAATCACAATCTTTGAAATATACTTCACAGACATATCCTTTTTAACATACTAGCTGTCCACGCGGTTTCACACGCGTATTAAAAAGAACCCAGGCAGAGCTTGACACTGATCCCCGGCAGAGGTTACATTTTGGTAAGGGCTCGCATGCTTTCGAGGGGGCTAGTTGGCTGAAGCCGCTAGCGTTATTCCCCGTTGTGCCCTAAAGGCGCCCGGGGTCCGCTTTGACACCTAAACCCAAGATTTGGCATAGGCACTAGTTTTGCGAAAGCGACTACCATCTGACCTTCCAACCCAGAGGGAAAACTAGACCTTATTGCGACTACAGCGGCTTCCTCACGATGTTTTCCTTCACCGAAAAACTGTCGGTAAATATTCCGTACATAAGTTCTGAAAAACTCATTGGAACGAGCCGGGATTCGAAAAGGCGCTAAAGCCGTAGTGTTGCCTATAATGTTGAATCCGTGTCAGCATACCTATTATCCATATCTGACCCATAAATACACTGACCGGCAGAAAATTTTAACCAAAAACTTTTCGTGATTTCAAACTATAAATTGAATAGATTAAATAATGTTTTAAGATTTTAAATAATTAAATGCGTTTTTCTAATTTGGGCCAAAATTGCCGGTGAGTATAGAACTTTATCCAAAGAATCTAGGCTTCTTTGTCATGGAAAGTCGTATTTATTGGTTACTGGGACCGGAAGGACTAAGGCCGGATGTATTTAATGTCGGGCAGGAAATTAGACGACGGGGGGGGGGTTGAAACGAACCTTTTTATATTAATGACATGTTACAATCGAAATGTTGACTGTGGTTTGATTGTTGTTTTGCAATAAATAAAGCGGTTTCATTTTTTTGACAGAGTATAAATATACAGAGATCTATAAGCGTGCCACCAAGCCACCATACGGACCGAAAGAAAAGTGCCATTTTAGCATAAACGTGGGAATAAGATATCGGCTAATTAAATGTGATATGATATCGCATTGATAGGTTGCTAGCCTGATGGTAAGCGGACACCGCAGCCTATAGACGCATGCAACTCCAAAGGAGTAACATCAGCGTTGCCGACCCTTGATATGTTTGACGATTCGCCGTGTTGACAGCTGAAGGAACAAATTCCCTCGCTCTCAACACAACGCATCCTCGGGAGCTCTGGCGACCTTGCTCACCACCAGGAATACAACACTACTACAGCGCAAGTAGTAGTGTTGTGTTTTCTATGTATTTAAGTATTAATGTCCATTATATATATCGTTGTCTAGTACCCATAACACAAGCCTTATTGAGCTTATGGGACTAGTTCGATATGTGTAAGATTGTTCCCTAATATTTATTTACTTATTATTTATTCCTCTGAACCTCATCAGGACCTCTTCTTAAGGGCTAGGTATTTATTGACGCTCCAAAAATCTCAACCCATCCAGCACTTTATTTAATTTTTCTTCTATTTAATTTTTTATTTTTAAACATCCGAACCGTTTCGCGTTTTTCACATTGTGTCTCTCATCCCGTTGTGCTTGTGTTACATATTTAACAAATTGATTATATTAATTATTTATTTATTATGTGTATACGTTTGTATCGGCAGTGTTGCGTTCCGTGGGTCACGTACGGTGCTGTCTGAAAATCAGCGCTGTAGGTGTCTGTCTGACACTTCGGGATAATGCTGAGACAGCGACCGATTCACTGCCGCGAAGACACACACATTTTGTGTCAATAGTATTTTAATTTTACTCCCTTTGTCTCTGTGTGTCTTTTGTTAGTGAACAAATGCCTTCATTCTTCTTTTCTTTCTTTCTTATCAGCCTATATAGGTCCCATGGCTGAGCACAGCTCTTCACTCATAAATGAGAGGGAATGGACATGAACGACCTATAACCAACAAGACAAGTAAATAGGTAGGTAGCTAGCTTGAAAAACACTATGTTAAGTCGCTGCTCTTGTACATATAGCATAATTCTATTAAACACACGTTTCATTTTAAGTTTTTAATTTGTAAGAGTTGAGTAAAGTCATTGACTAAATAAACAATGTAATATAAACAGTCCAAATAAAGAAAGTAATGACCAGCTATATGATTCGCTAATCTATTATAACTAGACCCCTCGGATAATTCAGAGCCGTGAGTTTGGAACACTGGCAAGTTTAACAGTGATATTTCTTATTTTTTTATTTATTCGAATGAGAACTTACATAGGTACTATACATTTATACTCTCGTCAAACTGTTACGTTTGATGGCGAGACGCGCTACGTTTTAATACAACTTAACCTATTAAACTCATCTTATAAAACAAATTAGGTAACAATTTCGTGGGCCCCATACCAAAGAAATGATATTATAATGTGTGTTTAACACACTTCTTGCAGGATATGGCTATGGTGAAATAAAAACCAGATTGTGTTGCTCTGAAAGAGAAGAGTTTTATTACTCACTAATATTTTACCCCAACATTACATTTGTGGAACTTAATACTAATTAATTTAATATCTTACCTGAAAGAGAAACAACATTAATGCTATTATTCCACCTTCTTCACTAATACACGTCCTTAATTCAAATATTAATCCTATTTACACCGTTATAATTTATCTCTGCATTACTTGCACCTTTTTATATAAATCACGGTTGACAACCCGTCTAAACTCTGACAGCTGTCATCTGTCATTGACAGCCACAGATAACGCCAAACTAAATGAAGTGTAATTGACTTCGTTTACATCTCCCCCCCCCATTCAATCCTAACAAAAACCATTTTTATTACTAATTCTATCATTTACAGTAATGGGACCAGTTTTGTTATGTGGAAAAGATTTGATTCAGTTTTTTTATGGCCTGTGTCAATTCTATAAATAGAGTTTGACATCCTTTCTAAAACTTTATAAGGACCAACTTTTAATTCATGCAACTTTTTCCTATTTAATCGATTTCCATTTTCTACGTATACTAAGTCACCTACTTGTATTTGACACATTCTTCTGTTATTATCGAATAGTTTTTATTATAATTGTGTGATTTTAACGTGTTTTCTAGTGCGATTTTCCGATCTTTTAATAACTCATCATATGTTATTTCCTGCTTTAATTCATTCGGTAAAATAGCAACTGATGTTCCTTCTAACAAGTATTTTGGAGAATATCCTGTCACCGTATGTTCAGTCTCGTTATACCTTTCAGTACACTCGTGAGCGACAGTAGTCCAGGCCAATTTAGTTTTCCTTTCATTTATCCTACATCTTATTTTGTTAACTAACGTCTGATTTAGCCTCTCGTTCAAACCGTTTGAAAATGGAGCATTGACAGCAGTGAAGACAATTGGTATATTTTCTTGGTCTTAAATTTTTTTGAATTCCCTTGAATTTATACCTGGATACTGGTCAGACCGAATCATGCCAATTTTATTTGAAGGGATTACTTTTTTGAGAAGCTTAATAAAGTCGCCAGCACTTTGAGTTTTAGAAGTTAGTATATAGGCATACCTCGTAAAGTGATCTACAAGTAAGTGTAGGTATGTTTTCGTAGAGCGCGAACCACCAAAACCACCAATGGTATCTATGGACATAATCTCATAAGGGTGTATTGCAGGTCCTAGGTGTGACATCAATCCAAACTTGTATTTCCCTCTAGATTTGTTTTTTAAGCAAATTTCACAATTGTCACAGATAGTTTTAACATTACTTGTTAGGTGTTTCGCGGTATAAAACGGTCTAAGTTTATTTTCAATTTGTTGTGATCCTAAGTGACAGAAAAAATCATGTATATTTTTACTAAATTCCTCTGATAGTACGATTTTTTTCTTTTGTCCTATTTTTTGTAGTATATTTTATCTTTTAATTCTAGCTTATTCTTATTTTGTTGTACCTGTTCATTATTATCTTGATCGTTTTGAATGTCCTGTAGTCCTATAAAATTTACACATTTAATATTTTCGTGTGGATAATCACCTGGTTCTAAAACAGGATTCCTACTTAGACAATCTGCTTCTAAGTTGTATTTTCCAGGAGAATAAATAACTTCAAAAGTAAACTGTGATAAGTAGTATGTAAGTTCTCCCAAGGCCTCATCCGTCCTCGCTTTAATATTCATGTTTTCTACGGGTTTGTGATCAGTAATAACCGTAAATTTTTTACCTATGAGCCAATGTTGCCAATAAAATACAGCTTCTTTTATAGCTAGACACTCAAGATATATGGCCTTTTTCTTTTTCTGAGCGTCATTCAGTTTTCTTGAAAAGTACGCACAAGGTTTTTCGTCCCCATTGTATTGTGGTTGCTTCAATATCGCGCCTATACCCTGTATACTTGCATCAGTGTATATACGTATCGGAAGATTCGGATCAAATATAGCCAAAATTGGTTTCTGACACAGCTGTTTTTTTACTGTCTCAAAGGATTCTTGACATTTTTCTGTCCAGCTAAAGAATTGTCCCTTCCTGAACAAATTATGCAAAGGATCTAATATCATTGATATATTAGGAATGTACTTTCCGTAAAAATTGATTTTACCCAAGAATTGTCGCACATTTTTCACTGTTTTTGGTACAGGAAAATCTTTTATTGCAATTAAGTTATCCTTTAATGGAGTAATAGTGTTATTCTCGATAATGTGACCCAAATACTTCACTGAGTCTTGAGCAAAGTTACACTTCGAGAATTTCAGTCTAAACCCCTCCTTTAAAATTGCTCCCAATAACAGTGACAAGTGCCTGATATGATCCGCGAATGTTTCAGAAAATACTAATATGTATACTGAAAAATTGCAGGCGAAGTTTTTAGACCAAACGGGAGACATGTCCATTGGAAATGTCCCTCTTGTGTAACAAACGCTACTTTTTTCCTGTCTTCAATTCTCAATGGGATTGACCAGAACGCTGAGTTTATGTCCAGTGTGGAAAAAAACGACAGTTCCTCTTTTTTACCACCAAATCCTCAATTAGCGGAAAGGGTTGTGACTTTGGGACTAAATCTTAATCAAATCGCGAAAATCTACGCACAATCTAGTTTTTTTTCCTTCGTCTTTCTTGTAAGCCAATGTCACCGGGGCAGCAAAAGGACTAAGATTCTTCAATCAAGTTTTTTTTTAATAACTGATATTTGTTGCTCTATTTCTTTCCTATCTTCAATAGTGCACCTATATGGCCTCTTGCTACAATACCTATCAACTAACAAATCAATGTGTGCCTCATAGTCCTTTACCGTCCCTACATCATACTTGTCCTTAGCAAAAAGTGATGTATATCTACAAACAAGTTTATTTATCTCTGACTGTAGTTGTAGGTCGAGGTGACCTACCGAAACATTAAAGCTTTCCACTTCCAAATGTTCATTAAAATTTATTTTAGTTTCCTGTTTATTTTCTTTTTTAGTTGTTTTCAAAATACCCACATCCTTATGTTTATTTCCACCTTGTTTTCCCTCAAAATTGCTACCTGTGAAGCCAGGAATAATTTTTGCATTTTTGGGGTAATCATTTTGTATATTATTTTGTTTTTCAAGGAGGGGAATATTTTGAGTAATTACCAGTTCTTCATCTTGATTTAAGTAAAACGTTTGTATGCAATCTAATCCTATTAGAAAATCATAGTCAAAATTTTCCTCATCAATCACAAAAACATTAACATCTTTCTCCATGTCAAATATTTTTATCTTTAGAGTTACCATTCCTATAGATTTTTTCACACCATTAATCGTTTTTAAGCCTGCTTTTATTATACCATTACTATTGGAACTATTCTTCAAAGACAGGAACTTAGAATTTATCGAAGACACATTAGACCCTGAATCATAAACTCCCAATAATTGTAATGTATCATTTATTAATAATTTAATTTTGATTAATGGCGGGATAACTAGTTTTTTGGATCCATTTCATTCAACTCCGTTTCTAACTCTGAATGATTCACACTCCTTATTTGGTCCCGCTTAAATCTATCACTATTCTTATTCTTAAACCAACATAAGGACTCAGGGTGGAACCGTTTCCCCTTGTTTTCCTTTTCACAAATTTTACATGGTTACTCTCTTACATTTTTTCCTATAATTTTATTTTCAGTGTCCAATGGCTTCTTCTCCCAACCCGTTTTTTCCACTAAATGTTCCAGACCCCTAATGATACTATACAAATCCTCAGTTTCTTTCAAAGTACTCCTATCCACTTTATCCGCTATAAAGTTTGGTAAACCCGTAGCTATGAGATCAATGAGAGTAGGTTTATCCATGTTTTTATTGATTTCTAATAAAAGTCTTTCCTTCTTCAACGCATATTCCAATAGAGAGCCCTGCCTATATTTAAACAGTATTGCATACCTTACTGGTGACCAACCTCTGTCCGTATATGTCTCACATAAGTTTTTTTTCCATAGGGACCATTTCGAATCCACTGTATACTTTATAAGCATGGCCCTGTACCAATCCAGACACGAATCTTCCAAAAATAACCTAAGAGCTTCAATCCGCTTCATATTCTCTTCTATGCCTAAACGGGTGCATTCAGCTTCAAAAGTCATAATCCACTGCAACACATTTGATGTTTTCCGTGTAAATTTCTCTATTACAAACTTATCCTTCAAACCAGTTATGCTTTGAGGTTTAGACCTTTCACTGTTTGATTCAGCATAGTTTTCCAGGATCCTTGATAATACTTCTTCTGAAATTCCCGGTGCCGGAGTCAGTTGTTGAGTCTTCGGTACAATTTCCTCTAACAAGTATCCCTTAAACTGCATATTGCCGTCTTCATCCTTATAGGTACTGGTTAAATCTAGTGTCTCTGTGATCCACACTTGCCTTTTATCATGTCTCTTCTGTAACGTGTTTCTCACTTTCAAATAGGCTTGTGTTTTCATTATATTGTCATGTAGCTTCACTGGTTGGTATTGTTCTGGTATTAAAAATATTTTTTTATCTACGTCCGAAATAGAAGTTATGCAAATCACGCTCGTTTTCGGATCTTCAGTACTTGCCTTAACCACAAATTCAAACCTCAGTTTGTCCATCTTTGCCGTTAAATAGCCGAAAATGTTGTTTTATAATCTGTGTTAAACACACTTCTTGCAGGATATGGCTATGGTGAAATAAAAACCAGATTGTGTTGCTCTGAAAGAGAAGAGTTTTATTACTCACTAATATTTTACCCCAACATTACATTTGTGGAACTTAATACTAATTAATTTAATATCTTACCTGAAAGTGGGTCACTCCGCTACAAGTAAGTACGTATACGGTATACCTACCGGCCCTAGGGGGTATGTTAGCCCTGCTACAGCACGCACGCTTTCTATCGTTCACGCGTTCAACGTTTAGGCAAGTTCGGCATGCCTAAACAGACGATATGTTAACAGAGGACCATATGTACTACCACTAACATTAGCTCCGTAATGTTCTATTTGTAATTTCTGGCATCAGAAATTCGTTTACGACCTAGATATAATATGATATTATATGGCGCATCCCATTGTGTTTGCAAAGCTTCATGTTATTCTAGCGTGTTGTTTTGAAATGAGAACCAAAGTACGTTTGTATGGAGAGTTGAGTCCTGGCGACCCTTAAGACAATGTCTAAGAAGGATCACGCTCACCCAGAAGATGCCTCACTCTTACCTTGAAGACATCAAGGTTGCACGATTCTGGAAATACAGACGCAGGAAGAGAATTCCAGATTGTGGCAGAGATAAAAAAATATTTCTCTTATTTTGTCCTTTCCTCTTGAGACACTGCGGAATATTGGATGAAAAGATGTGCCGTAGCTTCCCGAACGCTGCCCAGTTGAGTTGGATTCGACGGTTGATCCTTAAGGTAGACCTACCTAACTGAACAGTCTGTCCTAGGTATATCTTCGAACAACAAGGTGGACTTATGACCTGGTTAAGCTCGCGGGAGTCCGCTAGATGCAGGTGGCTCAGTGCGTTCATTGTGGCACTCTTTAGGGAAGGCCTATGTCCAGCAATGGACGTTTTTCGGCTGATATGATGATGATGGTTTTGTTCTCTAGAGTTAAATAAGTCAATATTAGGGGACAACCTTACAGAAACGAACTCTAGAACGTTCTCTGTTCTCTTGAATAGCAGGCGTCCATGCTACCGTTTCAGGTGGGTTGCCATCCTCTTACGTACAGTCAAGTGCAAAAAGATGTATCGATTTAATCCTCTCCTAAATATGTACCGAAACGACGAAAGCGATGCCGATGGGACTTATTTATGAGTAAGTTGTATGCGTCCATATTTTCCCTCTTGACTATAATAAATAGAGGTTAAACTTATTCTGGTTAGTCTGCAGCGAATACTAGCGCCGTGAATAGCAGTGGTCTTTAATAAATTAAACGTACAAAGAGCTTATTTAGATATTCAGAGGGCGGAAGATTAAAGAACAAAAATGTATAAGAATTGTGCCTTAGGAGGAAAATGGCGAAGGTGACTGAGGCTTGTTCTGCGACATATAACTCCTCGCATATTCTTTACGTTACGGTTGTTTAATGTATGTTATTTTACAAAAGATCTTTAACTTTTAAGGCTATTCAACTGTGGAACTCTCTCCATCTTGTCATTAGAGAAGCAAAATCTATCAGCCACTTCAAATCCCTTTAAAGAGCATTATTTGTCTGTCCCCTAATCCAAAAAAAAATCGTACAAAGAAAAAACCCACACTTACAAACATATATTTGCACGATTTGCAGACAAGGTCAGTGACCCACCCACTAGGCTAAGCCGGCCGTTAATAAGCTAGAATCACTAAAACGCTACTAAAGTATAAATAATAGTAGGCACCTACTACGTACAGATGGTTCTCTGTTAAAAAACCCCCTTTTTAGGTATGCAGAACGAGCCTAAACGTGACCATCCCTTCCTATCGCATGCAACTCGCTGCGTAGAACGCGTGTGCGCCCTAGCAGCGCTAACATAAGCCAGTATGTACTTCTAGCGGCGCGGGCAAATCACAGAGTGAGCCGACCGTGACGCTACATGAAAACCGTCCATTTTAATTTCTCGTGACTAACACTAAGCTCTAGGGCGGAAAGCCGCGGATTGAGGTCGCGCTTTCATCGGAATCGATTCTGGGACCGCGACAAAAGCGACAAGTAATGAGGCTTGCAAAAAAAACGGAATGTATAAAGAGCAAGTCGAAATGACATGCAATAGAAAAGAAGCCTATTTTGCCACTTAACGTTTCGTTTTCTTTTAAATCTGTTATTGTTGGTGGTGGAGTGATGGAGGCCCATTGTAGCCGAGCAGTAAGGCGCTATGTTGCGACTTTAAATCTGGAGGTCGTAAGGTAGAACCCCGGCTTGTTACCACTGGATTTTTTCAAAAACTTACGTTCCTCTACATAATACAATTTGGTATTTAACAGTGTGTACGTGAAGGAAAACATCGTTAGGAAACCGGTCTAATCCCAACAGTGACGAGTCGTTTTCGTAAAACTAGTGCCTAATTCCAAGTCGGAAAGCTTTGAAGCCGGTTTTCTGACCATCTTATGCCACATTTCCGAGCAGTAACGTGAAAACTCCTTTATTTGGTGATTTTCCACCCCATTTCTACCCCACCAGAAATCCTTTCATAATTCGGCATATTCAGCAGATGACTTAGGTTCTGGTAGAGCCAGTACTGGCGCTTTACTCCAACTCCAGAGTGCCTAGCTGGTGGCGGTATTATTTCGCCATATCATATGATCATGTAAGCCGATGACGTCCACTGCTGGACGTAGGCCTCCGCCAAAGAGTGCCAGAATAACCGGTCCCTTCCAGTCCCTTCCTACTCGAGAACCTCCCAAATGATCACATGATTGTCATCAGACTTTTAGTTTAGTTTTAAAGGTAGGCCTGGCCCCAAATCCTCCTGCAACATCTTGGTAGCCCTGTCTTCCTCAATCTTACAAAGAGTTGATTGAATGCCACAAGGCATTCTCTTACAGTCAAACAAGACCAAACAGAAGCTTGATGGTTATTGCAGTGGGAAAAATATATGAGCATAATCTACTATTAGCATACTAATAATAATTTCGATTAACAGAAGAAAGTACTTAGTCCTACTTCCTACTAATATTATGAATCCGAAAGTTTAGATGTTTGGATATTTGTTACTCAATCACGCACAAACGGTGTAGGAACGGATTGAAATGAAATTTGTCATGGAGATATATTATAACCTGGATTGAAACGAAGGATACTTTTTATCCCAATAATCATCCTATGAAGGGATACAATTGGTGATGGCAGGGTAATACGCGGAGTCCACGCGGACGAAGTCGCGGGCAAATCTTAGTACAAATATATAAAAGCACGGCTGATAACAGACTGTTTAAAACTACCAGCCCTAAGATTCGATGTTCAACATACAACGCGTGAGTTTAAAGATACTCACGCTCGTTCTTCGGCGCCGGCGGCTTGCGCGTAGCCCAGTTGGTGCGAATGGAACGTGAGCCCAGCCACTGCCCGTTCATTGCCGTGATTGCTGATTCCGCTTCCTGTGACAAACAATTGACAACTCGTCATCAACATCATCTAGAAGATCGAATGGGGTTGTCGCTCAAAGAATTCTAATCGTGATATTTGAGGTAGAATTCCAACCAGCTTTGCTTCCGATTGCAGAAGTATACGTCCTATTGTCATTGTCAGATGACAATTGTCGAGATGGGGAATTAGGTGCCTGAACTCCTCACACATTATTCATGCAATCATTTCAAATAAATATTTTTCTTTTAATTTACTTTTATTTCAATACTAAAACGAATTTCTCTTTCACTTCTCTTATCCTGGATAGGTGGACCGCTTAACTCAATCCTTGCCTGCGCTGCGCGTTGGAGCGACAGTAGGATGATAAAGGGACGCGGGAAGGCTGACGAAAACGGGGCTTAGCCTCCTGCGCGTCGCCCGCGCCCCGTTATCGTCCTACCCCCGCTTCCCCTTGCAGGCGAGGAATCAGTTAAGTGATCTGCATATAGCCACCCGCCGTACAAGAAATGTTGCAAATGAAATTAGAATCGACTATAAAGTAGTCGGCTTTTTTATTATTGAACCAAAAAAAAAACATTAAATAGTATGATACTAATTCCATTCAAGAGGAGGATGCCTTTAAAAAGGCCTTCGGGCAGCCAGGTGCTGTATTGTTTATTATTTTTTCTGTGAACTACTCACCGATTTTTTTAAGAAGGACACGAAACCATAGCCCTTGGACTTGAGGGTCTGAGGATCTCGAACCACACGGCAGTCCCTGTGAACAAATAGAGAACATTCATAACTTTCTTCGTGAGCTTATCACGATAATCTGACCATGATTTAAACGAAAGCGAGCTATGGGCCAAATTAGCCACCAAATGTACCCCACAAGATGTCTTCCGCAGTAGAGGTAGACCGAGAAGGAGATGGCGGGACGACCTTAAGAGTCCGCAGGAAGCTCGATTCTCCATACAAACGTAGTTACGTTCTCATTTTAAAACTACGTGTTGGATTGTAACAAAACTTTGCATATACAATGACATGAGGTATATCTATGTCTGTAATTAGTTTATGTAGCTTAAGATAGCATAGTAAAAATAATACAGCGAATTTAAGTTTTTCATACAAAACTTGTTTTTGCTGTATTTCGTTTGTTTTATAGATTGGAACCATATAAACTGATTACACACATAGGTATACCTAATGTCATTGTATATGCAAAGTTTAGTTAAAATCCGACACGTAGTTTTTAAATGAGGGCGTAACTACGTTTGTATGGGAAGGTGAAATTCGGGCAAGCTTACTGCGGACTCTTAATAAGTCTTGCGCAGATTGACGAACGCTAGCACGAGACCGAGACGAGTGGCGGAAAAAAGGGGAGGCCTTTGACCAGCAGTGGGACACAATATAGGCTAATAAAAAATAACCTGACTCAGCGTGGCGAGATCCGTAAGTACAAAAATACAAAATACAAAATATTTTATTGATTTAAAACAGTGGTTTACAGACAAGGCAAGGTTGAGGCCTGTCATTAGGTATATATGTACCTGTGTTGAGAAGTCTCGCTCTTCCAGACATATAGTACATTGTAGTAATGCACAATTTAGAAAAATGTAGTTTAAAGTATATTATACAAACTTAATCTACGTTTATTTTAAACATTTCCTTACAGGAGACAAGAAAATTATGTATGTGTGTGTATTTGTGTATGTGTGTTTGTAACATATGTAATATACATATAGTGGTGCTGGTGTACCTACAGCTGATCGCGCGGCCATTGAACTCGCGGGTAGTCTAAAATATCATAATTATCTTTATGTCGTATTTGGTGGTAGTTGTCAACTTGTCTTCCGAAATACATCTTTGAATACGTAAGACGTGCTGCGGCCTTATTTATTTAAATCCCAGTTTTTCCCGTGGTTTGGAGTTAGGGAGTGCCCCCATATACGTCATTTGGCGACGAAATCGAACTTTCAGCGTGTAAAGTGGACTAAACAGTGTTATAATGTCGATTGGAAAGTTGCAACCGTTTGACCCCTGTGCGGACGATTGGGCGTTGTACATTGATAGGTTAGAACAGTATTTTATAGTGAACAAAGTGACTGATGATTTAAAAGTGCCGACTTTAATAACAGTGATGGGGAGTGATGGTTACGAATTGCTAGTGACATTGTGTACGCCGGACAAACCTTCAACAAAGAAATTTGATGTTTTAACGCAATTGATGAGTAATCATTTACAACCTAAGCGTAGCGTAATGGCGGAACGTTATAAATTTCGTCAGAGGGTCCAAAAAACTGGCGAGTCGTTGGCAAATTATGTAGCAGATTTAAAAAAGATGAAGAGAAGATTCAAAACGGAGCTAGAAAATAATCTTAGGGATCAATTCGTCTGCGGAATTGCAGACGATACCATTCGGCAGCGGCTATTCGTAGGCGAAGGTTTGACCTTCGGCAAGGCCTGGAATCTGGCGGCAGCCATGGAAGCGGCTGAAAAAGATGCCGCGGCAGTGGATGGCAAGGCACGAGGCGCCGGTAAAGAGGTAGCGGAAGTTTTGTATTCGTCAACAAGTGGGACCAGATCGCAGGGTGGAAAGGGTACCGCGGGCACTTGGGCGGCTGGTGGATCGAGCCAGGCGGCTGGAGTCCGAGTTGGCAGGGCGGCCACGCCAGCGTGGGGTGGACGGACGTCACCATGGTCATCATCATCCACGACGCGAGCGGCGGGGGCTACGCGCACTCGACAGCAGGGCCAGTGTCGTGCGTGCGGAGGCAACCATGATGCGATAACGTGCAAGTTTCGCATGTATTCGTGTCGCGTGTGCATGCAACAAGGCCACTTAAAGAAGATGTGCCCACGGCTGTCTACCGGGGCGAGGGTCAATGCATTGGACACGAACGAAGAAGACGAGGAGTCAGTATTAAATGAGGTACCATTTAATGCACTAACTGTAGGCAATTTAAGCTGTTACAAACCCCTATTGGTTGAGTTGGACATTAATGGAGTATGGTTACCAATGGAGGCGGATACAGGTAGTGCTATTTCGTGTATAAGTTTTGATTGCTATCAGAAATTATTTAAAAATATACCTATTCAAAAATCTAACTTAGTGCTAAATTATTACACAGGAGAATCGGTTCGCCCAGTGGGTAAGATTACTCCATTGGTTAGATATAAAAATAAAAGTAGTAATTTAGATTTGTTCATTATAGATAAAGGTAGAAACCCACTGTTAGGAAGGCAATGGCTTCAGGAATTGTCAATAGGTTTCGAATCATTGTATTGTAATAAAATGGATACGAAAGTTGAGCTTGATATAGATGCATTGATTTCTAGGTATAAGGATGTGTTTGCGGACGGGCTCGGGCGGTACACGGGTGGCACGGTGGCGCTTCACGTGCGCGAGGGCGCAGCGCCCGTGTTCCTGCGCGCGCGACCGATGGCGTACGCGCTGCGCGCGCCGGTGGAGCGCGCGCTGGACCAGCTAGAGCGCGACGGTATTATCACACCGGTCGAGACTTCGGATTGGGCCACGCCCATAGTACCCGTGGTTAAACGTGACGGAGGTATTCGCATTTGCGGAGATTATAAGTTAACACTCAATAAGTGCCTAGAAGTTGATCGTTTTCCCTTGCCGAGGGTCGAAGATTTACTGGTCAAATTGCACGGGGGGGAAACGTTTTCTAAAATTGATCTATCCCAAGCTTACGCTCAATTTGAGTTAGACGATGCGTCTAAACCATATACTGTGATCAACACTCATAAGGGCTTGTATAGGTACAATAGGCTCATATATGGACTTTCATCAAGTCCTGGAATCTTTCAAAGAAAACTAGAGCAACTTTTTGCTGACCTGCCGCGAGTGGGAGTTTTCCTAGACGATGTTATTTTGACAGGAATGGACAAAGAGGAGCATTTGCGTACATTACATCAGGTGTTAGGTCGTCTCGAGAAATTTGGCTTAAAAGTAAAAAAAGAAAAGTGCTCCTTCTTTTCAGAATCTGTGACTTACTTAGGGTTCAGAATTAGTAAACAAGGGGTCCATACGTGCCCCGAAAAAGTAAGGGTTATAAAGGATATGGCTATACCTGCTAATGTTACTGAGCTGCGTTCTTTCTTAGGGATGATTATGTATTACGGTAAATTCGTCGAAAATATAAGTATGAAGTTAACACCATTATACCAGTTGTTGAGAAAGGGTGTTAAATTTGTTTGGAACAAGGAGTGTTCCGAAGCATTTATGGCCGTTAAGAGGAGTTTGATGTCCAGTTCAGTGTTGGCGCACTATGACCCTGACCTTCCGCTGTGCTTGACAACTGACGCAAGCTCGAGCGGCGTGGGTGCGGTGATCTCTCATCTGATGCCAGATGGAACGGAGAGGCCAATTGCATACGCATCGAGAGTACTCAATGCAGCAGAGGCAAATTATTCTCAGATCCAAAGAGAAGCCTTGGCCATAATATTTGGGGTCAAGAAATTCCATCAGTACCTGTACGGTCGAAGGTTTTTGCTAAGGACGGATCACAAGCCCTTAGTTTCCATATTCGGAGAAAAAGGAGGAATTCCGTCAATGGCCGCAAGCCGATTGCAAAGATGGGCGGTAATTTTGTCAGGTTATCGTTATGACATAGAATACGTGCCCACAGACAAAAATGGAGCAGACGCGTTATCAAGGTTACCGGTAGGAAGACAAGCTCCTGACAAGGCAGAAATCACGTACGTACAATTTGTGCAGGATTTTTTGCCAATCACGAGTGATCAAGTTAGAGACCGTTTGAAAACCGATGAACTGCTTAGAAAAGTAGTCATATATTTACAGTCTGGATGGCCTTTAAAGTGCGAAGACCCGGAGCTACAGCCATATTGGGTAAGACGACATGAGCTATACTTAGAAGCAGGTTGTGTAATGTGGGGGTACAGAATGGTGATACCCAGGGCCTTAACAGAGGATATTCTACGAGAATTACACGTAGGACACTCAGGAGTAGTTAAGATGAAGAGTCTAGCACGAAGCTATGTCTGGTGGCCTGGGATTGATGCTGAGATAGAACAAACATGCCGAGAATGCAGGGCGTGCTCGTTAGAAGCACCAGCTCCAGCCAGGGCCACGCCACAATCGTGGCCATATTTCAAAGAAGTTTGGAGTAGATTACATATGGATTTTCTAGGACCTCTAAATGGCATGACCTTTTTGGTGGTCATTGACTCATCTTTCAAATGGATAGAGGTGACACAAATGGCAAGGGCGACGGCGGAGGACGTGATCAAGGTCTTAAGGGAAATGTTTGCGAGGTTTGGGTTGCCAAAAATGATGGTATCAGACAATGGCCCTCCTTTCACGAGTGGAGCTCTAACTCATTTTATGCGATCTAATGGCATAGTACAAACCCATAGCCCTGCATACCATCCATCGTCGAACGGAGCTGCTGAATGCGCGGTGAAGCTGGTAAAAAAAGCTATTTTGAAAGCATTACGAGAGAAGCGAGACGTGGATGCTGCGCTACAGTCTTATTTGCTAATGTATAGAAACGCCATACACAGTAGCACGGGGGAATCGCCAGCGAGATTGCTACAGCGAAGAGGACTGCGCGCGCGGTTGGACTTGCTGCGCGCGGACGCGGGAGCTGCGGCACAAGAGTGCGCGCACGCAGCACAGCGCCGGCAGCAAGAGCACGCGGGCGGCGCGACTCGAGCCTACACTGTTGGTGATAAAGTTTGGGCTATGAATTTTAGCAAGGGGGAAAAATGGGTTAGCGGTACCATAACAGAGCAGTTAGGTTCTCGTAATTACTTAGTGCTAAGGGAAGGCGGTCAAACTGTTAAAAGGCACATAGATCAATTGCGCAATAAGTCACGTTTAGCTATAACGGCGTGCCCGGCGATAGTAGGCGGTAACGAGAACGCAGTTTCGCGCGCGCCGCCTGTGTCAGCCCCTGTACCACCCGCGCCAATACCTAAACGTGTACCGGTCCCCGTCGAGCGATACGGGAATCCTATATTATATTAAGATTTTATAGTTATAAGCATTTAATATGCACTTAGTGTTAAGTTTCCACCTTATTCATACAACTTAGCAAACCTCTGTTAAATTAATTGTGTTATTAATGTATCTGGCTTAGAAGTACGAATTCGTCTAAGTGACAGATAAAAACAAACTAGTTTAACTGCATTTCGGCTAAAGTTGGCGTATCAGTAAGGGCATATATGTTTAAAAACTGTTATTGCTAAATGTAAGATTCAAATTCCTTATCATTTAGATTTTTACTGTTGAAGTCTTTAATGTCATTAACATAAGATTGAATTTCGCGTGACTTCTTAAGAGGTTATTTTTTAATGTCTAGTTTTGTTATTAGTAGTCTTTGTTAAGTGGTAGGGTGTAACATATGTAATATACATATAGTGGTGCTGGTGTACCTACAGCTGATCGCGCGGCCATTGAACTCGCGGGTAGTCTAAAATATCATAATTATCTTTATGTCGTATTTGGTGGTAGTTGTCAACTTGTCTTCCGAAATACATCTTTGAATACGTAAGACGTGCTGCGGCCTTATTTATTTAAATCCCAGTTTTTCCCGTGGTTTGGAGTTAGGGAGTGCCCCCATATACGTCAGTGTATATATATATATATATATGTGTGTGTGTGTGTGTGTGTGTGTGTAAATGTACAATACTACAGTTACTAGACAGTTTCATAGGTGCTATATTATTATCTCTATGTGCCTAAGAACGACAGTCCTTCAGTTTCACTATAATAAGTAAGTATGAGTATTTCTTATTTAAGCGACCTGCCTTGTCGGTTCAGAGGCGGTACGATATCAGTAAGCTGTCAGCTGTTACTGTCAACTGTTAGTCAAGTCAGTACTGATTTTTTACTGCGATTCTGCCTTTGAATGCAACTTGACAAAGGCTAGGTAATTTATCCCGCCGCGTTCGTGCTACACGGGCAGAACATTATAGAATGTACCTTGAAAGGTTGTTTGGAAGAGATAATTTTTTAGCGATATGGGGCCTGTTCTTTACCTTCCTGTATCTCGGTTTTCTTTTGTAACTGCTATCTGCGTGAGGTGTGCTATAAAGAGCGTTTTTATCTGAATGGACATAGGCCATATTTTAGCCATTTTTATCTTTGCAATACGCGGGCGAAGGCGCGTGGGCAGCTAGTGTACCATATACGTAACTGACTTTTTGAAATAACAGTACGTTAAATACGTAAAGCAATCAACTATTAACGTTGACTGAACCCTAAAATGTGTGCTGACTACTGAACCAAATGAAATCGTCGACCCTTTGACCCTCCGCGATCCCTCCTTATCGCTCCAACGGTCGCGCAAATCTTGCATCTCTCTCGGTATAAATGTTTAATGTAGCTCGTAAAATGTTTACACCCGTGATAAGGGCGAGGAGAATTTAAAATGTTTGTGAAAAAATAATGTATTTGAAAAAGGGTGTTTTCAGGATTTCTTATACTTTCATGTGAAATTTATGAGACCACGACAAGCTAGCGTATGAAGAACCTAAATAAACGATAAGTACTTCTTTTTAGTTGAACAATAGGTCATACTGGTAAACTGTCTATAGAATGTACCTGTACGTTAAAGTGACGGTTGAAAGTTCGTTTAGATAACAAGAAAAAAATTAAAACTGTCTTCTTTTGTTTTATCAAAATGTAAAACAAAAGAAGACAGTTTTAATTTTTTTCTTAATTATTGACGTATAGTGAGAATGTTTTTTCGGATCTTATCTTAAGGCACTGGTCCCACCGCCGGCTAGTAAGCTAGAAAAGTTGGGCGAGTAGCATTACATTGCGGATCTGTAAAGGTCGATTGATCACACTGTGCCTGGTCAGCACGCAATGCACCGTTGCTCGCCCAACTTTTCTAGCTTACTAGCCGGCGGTGGGACCAGTGCCTTAGGCTGTGCATTGGAAATTATCGCGAGCTTTGAAACGCCGTTCTGACTATAGATTAAGAAACAATAAGGTCTGATTTTCAGATATATGATTCTTGACTATATGATTGTTTATCTGATTTTATCGATACATGATTGCTTAAAATTTCCTCGATAGAAAAATATTCCAAATTTGGGTCTGTATTTTCCTTTTTTACGCAGCCTACTCAAACGATTATTTTACGACACAATCAAGTTAATACTATAGTATTTTATCTCATCTAAAATAGAAAGTTAGATATTTATCGAAATTTGTCCAAAAAAGCCATTCCCGAAGAGTGTTACGTCTCTTTTCCTCGTGTGCGGAAGGCATCAGCGTGTCTCTGTCTAGGGGCCGTGTTCGACTCAAATCAAGGCATCGCCTTAAGACCCATCGATCCAGCAATGCCCTTAGTTTAGCCACGTGCCACTGACGATTCGAAATAAAAAGGGCATGTTTAATAAAATATTTTACTCGAATAGTGACTAGTTATATTACAGATGTAGTGCATTGTTTTCCATAGTATTTAATCTGAAACGTTCGTATTTGTCATGCTACTTCAGTCAACCACAGTACTTTTTGTATCGAGACTGACTGAAATAGCAAGACACGTTCTTACGTTTCCGTGAAGATACGATGGAAAATAATTATAAACTACATCTGTGTTCAGTATACAGCCAAATCGAAGGACCTCAATGCTTACGAGAGTAGGTATTGACCGGCAACAACCATAGACACAATCCGTCAAGTGTCAGTGTCGGAAAAGTCTATGAAAGAAATATTAATAACGCAAACAGCTACTGATAAAAACAACTATAAAATAGATTAATTAACCAACATCTACAAGTGCATTGGGAGCAGAAGAGGGGCGCCCCTTCCACGTTGTGGTAACGACAGTGACGGGTAAGTCGGTCTCTCCTTCCTTTCGGGGTATTGAGGAGCATCGGGGTTCTTTTAAAGAACGCAGTATACAGTCTACCACTTTTCTCGTGGCTTTACGCCACAATCTGTACCTAACTGTTGAAGTAGCAAGGCGCAAGGTTCAAATTAAAACGAAAGGTATATCAGTGGCTGAAACATACTTAGTACAACGTAAACAATTAGCGGTTACACTTAACAATGAAATACAATGGCCTTGTCTTCTCTTTGTGCCTAGTACAAAGAGAAGTGAATTCGTTCTAGAAATTCGCAACATAATCGAGTCACCTCGTTCATAATAATGGGCAAGTTCGAGATCTAGCTTACGACTGTTGCCTCCTCCAGAATTTATTGTATCCAATATAATAATCAGACAAATGTCAATTCGCCGTCAAAACCCTATACATAATAGAAACGGACGGTGGAACTCCCAAGGAACCGAACGTTTGTACTGTGTCGCTTTAACGTCATGTTTTAACTGCCACACGAAATTGCCAAACGGGTGAAAGCGAGAAGGTATCAAGGTGTTAAGGTACTTATGAGTTCGCTTGTAGGTACTATTTGCTATAACGGCAATATTGCCATTGGCAGTATTTCAGGGACTGTGAATATTGGCCACGGCTCATCAGTAGGCCTCGTCACAAAGCCAAAAGACGTCCACTGCTGTGCATAGGCCTCTCCGAAAGAGTGCCAAAGTGACCGGTCCTGCGCCGTATCCAGCGGACTCCCGCGACCTTGACCAGGCCAGTAGGCCTACCTCGCCTTAATTCATGGACCTATAATTACTCAGCACGTCTATCATGAGACGGGCGCGACATACTCTCGATTTTTCTCGCACTATACCTCTCTTTCTAAGTGTTCTAATAAAAGAGATTGATAGTGCGAGAAAAATCGAGAGAGCTCGCGCGCCGTCTTGTGATAGCCGTGCAGGACAAGCTTTGGTACAATCTCATCTCAATAAGTCTGACAGAAAGAGATATGTCATCCGTTGTTTCACTGTTTTTTATTTGCCGCAACTGAGTTAGTATGAGCAAACAAACCATTACTCGCCCAAATTAAGTCGGTTGCGCATTGTAAGTAGCAAGTAGTAAGTAGCGTTAGGTAGATCTAAATGTCAAATTGTATGTGGAAAATTTTCTGTTAAGAGTCCCCAGTAAGCTTGATTCTCCATACAAACGTAGTTACGCTCTCATTTTAAAACTACGAGTCGGATTGTAATGAATCTTTGCATGTACAATGACATGAGGTATATCTATGTCTGTAATTAGTTTATATATGGTTCCAGTTTATAAAACAAACGAAATACAGCAAAAACAAGTTTTGTATGATTTTTTTAATTCGCTGTATTTTTTTTACTATGGTATGCCGTGCCTAATTGTTCAGCTTCAGATACTATACTAAAAAAATATAGCGAACTTAAGTATTTCATACAAAACTTGTTTTTGCTGTATTTCGTTTGTTTTATAAACTGGAACCATATAAACTAATTACAAACATAGATATACCTCATATCATTGTACATGCAAAGTTTCGTTACAATTCAACACGCAGTGTTAAAATGAGAGCGTAACTACGTTTGTATGGGAAGGTGAAATTCGGCCGAGCTTACTGCGGACTCTAACTGTCCTAACGCGCGTTCGAAACGTTACTTGATTACCCCACAGCTCTTAATTTAGCTGCAGCTGCTTTCCGTCCCTTATGGTGGCATAAGTATCTATAGCTCCTTTATACTTGCTCTATGCCTGCTTCTACTAGAAAATCTATACGCTAAGCCTCCTATCCCCAAAGTTAGGATTTTTCTTACTAAGATGTACCTTGATTTACAATGAGGCTCGAACGGCTTTCGGCGGCCATATTTGAATGGCTTTAGGCCGCCGGTCGCCTCATACTTTACGACGCTGTATCTGCCAACTTACAGACCAATATTCTAGAAAGATTGGTGGGCGAGGCGCGAGTTGCAGCGGGGACGGAGACACAGGCGGAAACGATTTTGAAATTAATGGCGTTTTTCTTTTGTTATTAATTAAATGTCGTACTAGTGTGTATTGACTGAAGATACAAATGATACTTAAAGTAAACTAGACCACAACCCATTTAACTATGCATTAAAGGATGATAAAGCTTTTCAGGGTCGATCAAATAGTTGCTCGCCCACCAGCGGGCCACTTTCGTGTTCGTAAAGTATACATACAATTGTTTTTAGAATAAAAATATTACAAACATTGCCTTACTGGCTCGAAAAACGCCGGCCGCATATCCCGCCACTTCTGCCTCAACGACATCATCCGTCGGGCTCTGGTCAGTGTCTGCGTGCCGGCCACATTAGAGCACGTGATGACGGCAGGAGACCCGATGGGATGAGTCTCGTGCCTTGGCAACAGGAGCGGCCGTTAGTCTGTGATGCCACGTGTGTGGAAACCCTAGCGCCGTCCCACCTGGGCACGACGTCGTCGAGGGCTGGCGGAGTGGCCGCCGTAGCTGAGGCAGCAAAGCGCCGCAAATATGCAACTCTTGGCGAGAACTACGTATTTGCAGCGTTTGCCGTGGAGACCCTGGGTCCTTGGAGACCGGATGCAATAAAGCTTTTTAAATAGCTAATCTATATATTATGCTCACCCGGTCCTCTGGTGATCGTAGGGCTGGCTCGTTCCTCGCAAAACGTATTGGCATTGCCATTCAGCGAGGCAATGCAGCCAGTCTCATGGGCACTGCCTAGTGACAGCGATTTGGGGGAAATATGTATACTTATATAGTTTAGGTTAACATATTCGTAGTTTAAGTTAGTTTGTAAGTTTTTTTCATGGTTATTCTTGTAAATAAAGAAGTATTTTAAACAAAGAACGCAGGGAAAAGAAATTTGCCCATGTCCATCCAGAAGGCCATTCTATACACAGGTGAAAAAACCGGATAAGTGGTGCTTTTCTGACCTTTCCACTTTTAATCAATATTGACCAATATGAAACCGGTAAGATAACAAAAATACCCTACACTAAAAAGTAATCCGCTGACACTAGGGCGGTGTTGGCGTGTTCCCAACTAGTGGACGTTTTGTTTATTATCGCATTCTCGATGCAGTTTGTCGTTGCTGACAGAGATACCAGTCAAGTGGTCAGCGAAATATGCACTTTTATAGGCAGACTACTTAGCTGGCCTGCGCGGCGCGCGGGACCGGACGTAGGAAGGGGCGCGAGTGACGCGCGGGAGGCAAAGCCCAGTGATTATAGCTTTGAAACTTTGTATCTGGGGGATAATCTTCAGAACTACTCATTCGATTTCGAAAATTCTTTCATCCGTGTACCTATTTCTGTATAGGCTGAATTTCCTTCTCAATTCTGAGGATCGTGACTCTGCTGACGTAGCATAGCCAGTATGCTTCGCCAGGACTTTCAGTCAGCTGCCTGTTGGAGAGCTGCGTTTTACTCCTGGTTGAGCCGACGTTTGGGGCAACGGCATCTTGGTCTTCTGCCTTCTACGTGCCGGTTATCCCCAATTTCTCTAAATTTTCGTCGTGGGTGGACTTAGGCTATATTTTATCCCGCGGTTTTAGTTGCATTCCTTGGCAGAGCCACGCGGTTTTAAATGAACATCTACCCATAATCATCATATCAGCCGAAAGACGTCCACTGCTGGACATAGGCCTCCCCCAAAGAGTGCCAAAGTGACCGGTCCTGCGCCACCCACATCCAGCGGACTCCAGCAACCTTTACCAGGTCATCAGTCCACCTTGTGGGGGGCCTACCTACGCCGCGCCTTCCGGTACGTGGTCGCCACTCGAGAACCTTTCTGCCCCAACGGCCCGATGGCCGATAAAAAATATGGATGGAAAAGTATATTCACAATTTGAGAATAACCGATCGGTTCTAAGTGCTATGTGCCCGCACATCTACCTGCTCCCCGGCTATTCTCAAATTGTGTCTGCGGTTGCGTCTAATTACTACAACCATTTACGAACATTTTATATGGCGTCGTGTTAATTGGACGCAGAGACAAAATTTGAGAATAGCCGACCCGCTGACAGTGGGGCGGTGCTGGCGCGCGCCCAACTAGACGTTTTGCTTATTGCTGCAGCGAGCGGACAGCGAAAATGGTGACATGTTTCAAATCACTAAGCTACTACCCTAGTTTTGAATGTACTTTTATCCTGAATATTAAACCTGATGTGGGCGTAGTTTTCGAGGTTGTTCATAATAATCATACCATTTCTTCATGCTTCTTTGTTATCTATAACAAAATATTGGACCCGATTCTACAGTGGCTTATAAACTTCCTAATTTTACTTTAGGTGTCGCTAAAACACTGCTATTCTATGAGCAGCTGTCATAATCCAATGACAGCGCTAATTTGAAACGATCGTTTCTTATTTTAGGCGGTCTATTCAACTTACTTAGCTGCCTGCTATTTTAAATATGTCATTTTTAATCTTCCGCCTAAATGATGTCTAAAAATTAGACAATTTCGTTTTAGGCTAGTTAAGCCATGTGCACGTAGAATCGGGTCTACTAGAGGCTCTGTGAGCTGTAAAAATCGCGAGATCGTCCTTTAGTAAAAAAAAAGGAAAATTTAATCGTCTAAAAAAGAATAATTGAACCTACTCACAAAGTTTCCGACGGTCACAACATGAGCAAATCATTAGTAGATATCATTTTGAAATAGCTATTTGCGTGTGGAAACTGAAGCTAGAAAAAGTCGGGTCTTGAAACTAATGGCGCTGTGAGCTGTATTAATCGCAAGCCTATTAAAATTAAAAATAAAAAATCCAAAAAGTCACTCGACAAAAACCACTATAGAAATAAATTTCACGATTGGTTGACAAATGCGACATGTATGATGTAGAGCAGAAAAGCGGGACTGACACCGGACACTGGACACTGGACGCCGGCCGGAATTTCCCCTCAACATCAATAAATGTAACAAATTTTTAAATATTGATATTTAACAACTTTCCAAAGTAAAATACATAAATGCACATTTTAAAGGTTGACTTTTGTATGAAAAACGCATGGGTGCTCGATACCTTTGGCCAAGGCTGTATGTGTATGAGGAATTAGGTAATCTGTTTTTTTTTTTCTTTAATTTATTGATTAAGACAAAAACAAAGAATATCATTATAAAGCCCTTCTAGGCAAAACCCTGAAGAGGTTTGTGTGCCGATGGGGAGTTCTTAGTATTCTATTGATCTAATTTATAGTTAAATTAAAAGCTAGTTATTTTAAGTAGGTTAGTTAGTACAACATACTTCACAGAATATAGGTTACATTATTGCATTAAAAATTGCATCTTTAATATTTTTCTTATTTTACAACCTTTCACATATAAGTTTTGTACATGTTCAGGTAATTGATTTATTATTTTAGGCAGTAAGTATGAGTATTTTCGAGCACCATATATGTTATTATATTTAGGTAAACAAAATTGGCTTTGGGATGATAACTTTCTTAATCTAATACATCTTTTCTTAACTTTGAGTTTTGTAACATTGTGATATGCTTCAATTAAGACTGCTAGTTTAATTTTTTTTGTACAGGTAGTAGATTACAGTATTTAAATAGTTTTGAATAGTCGGTTAGATAATGCTCTTTAATATTTTTTGGTACAATAGTTTTGAGTATTCTAATTTGTAGGTTATATATTTTTTCCATATAGGTCTTAAAGGTTCTACCATAGGTACCCAGGGCGTATCCGATCACAGTCAGCGAGGGCTAGGTATAGCAGACGTAGGGTTCTGTACGGTACTTTATGCTTTAAAATGTATAATCTACTCAAGATAGCTCTCAGCTTATCGCATACGTAATTAACATGAGGTCCCCAGTTGAGTCTGTGATCTATTATAAGTCCAAGGTACATGTGTTCCTTTACCACTTCTATATTTTCACAGTTACACGTATCTGTGCAGCTGTGTTGGTGTAGGCACTTGTGCTGATGGGCAACTACAGAAACTCCGTGTGCAATTTTGTTATGAGCCGAACGAACATGCATTATTTTTGTTTTTTTGCGCGTCAATAACAAGCCCGACGTCATGCGCCCATTTACAGAGAGTGTTAAAGTTTGTTTGCATTACGCTCTCAGCCTTAGCTATATCTCGGTCGGTTGTGATAATGCATGAATTACTTACGAGTAATTAGGTAATATGTGTGTGTGATGAATACTTACGAGATCTCTCCAAACGGTGCGAAAGCATCGCGCAGGCTTTGCGTTTCAATCTCAGGACTCAGGTCGCCAACGAAAATGTGATAGTGTTCTGAAACAATAAAAATACAATCAATATAATTTTCATCACATAAAAACGTGGATGCCTTTACTCGTCAAAAGGGTAGGCAGAGCACATGCAACTTATGTTCTGCCCTGTTGGCATAAATGTGGGTATAAACCATAGAATGCGAGCTTCTATCCAAACACGTGCCCTAAACCCGGTATGAGCATGTTCGAACTAGTGCTAGACACAAGAGCTCAGTACCGAAATCTATTATACCAGCCTCCCTGCTAAACCACTATACTCTTATATACATAAAAATACTGCAGCATGTGCATAATGCCTTATAACACTTTGCTTGGTGACCTTAAATAAGAGAATTAGAACTCGTTTAAGAGTCCGCAGTAGGCTCGGTCGCATTCCACCTTCCCATACAAACGTAGTTACGCTCTCATTTTAAAACTACGTGTTGGATTGTGACGAAACTTTTTTTTGCATATACATTGAAATGAGGTATATCTATGTTTGTAATTAGTTTATATGGTTCCAGTTTATAAAACAAACGAAATACAGCCAAAAACAAGCTTTGTATGTTTTTTTTAATTCGCTGTATTTTTTTACTATGGTATCTGAAGCTACATAAACTAATTACAGACATAGATATACCTCATATCATTGTATATGCAAAGTTTCGTTACAATCCAACACGTAGTTTAAAATGAGAGCGTAACTACGTTTGTATGGAGAATCGAGCTTACTGCGGACTCTTAAAAGTAAAATGACAGAATGGCTGCAGGCTAAATGGTTTTACAGTGTTAACGAATATTGATTTTGATTTTGAACTAAACGGCTGCCTGGCTTTGTTTTGACAACTCGCCCCCAACCCCGCATAATGGCCATGGCACCCATCCTGTGGGGCCATTTAGCGGCGCTACTTAGACTTCTATGGTTTTTGCGTTCACCGCATATAAAAATCGACAAAATGTGATATCGCAGCGATAGGTTGCTAGCCGATCCACAACACACCTCAACCCTGTTCCCTTAGGCGACTCTTACCACACGGGGAACTTTTCATCAGGCTTGCTCGTAAAGGGCTTCATGACGTGCAGGCATCATCATATCAACCTAAAAGGTCCAATGGCCTCCCCCAAAGAGTGCCAAAGTGATCGGCCTTACGCCACCCGCATCCAGCGGGATCTATATACCCATCTTGGGTCTTCCGGTACTTGGTCGGCACTCGGGAACCTTTCCGCTCCAACGGCGGTTGGCCATGCAGGCATACCACATATTTATGTTGTACGCCTGATATATTCCATATCAACATGCTCAACGTTCGTATCCATGCGCGCCAAGCTGCGTTAACCCACCAATAAAGCCATCTCTACTTTTTTCACGGTGCCAGTGAACCAGTTTTCGGAGCGGATCAAATGTTTGTATGGGACTAACTATACAGGGTGGCTCATTCAGAGCGGTCAGTATGGAAAAGTCTGAGACTATAAGATATACGAAGATCTGTTCTTAGGAACTATGTCATCGATTTTAATAACAAGAAAAACTGCATTCAAACATTTAAAAAAAACTTGTACTCAGCTCGGGAATCGAACCCGGTCGTTTTGAAAAAAAAAACCAACACTATTTCTATTTCGATATCGATTGTGTAGGTCTTAAGCAGTAAATGTTTCTATGGAACAGCCAAAATGAATAATGAATGGCTAAAATGAATAAAAGGGATTGTTTTCACATACTTTAATTTATTTTAGTAGGTGTTCGAAGTGACCACCATTACAATATTCAACAAGTTCAGTCATTTAAACTTGTCTCTATGGTTGTTTGTACCTCTTTACTGGTGTCGCAACTTGTTACATACACCGCTTTACATATCATATGGCATTGGCATTGCATTAAACCATTCCGGAAGTTTTGTTATCTGCGATAATATTATCTATTCATGACTGCAATTGCTTACTTATATTAATCAAACACTAATAATACATTGAAAAGCCCTCTACATACTTATTTTAAGTATGCAGATACAGAGACGTGATAAACCTCATTTGAAAATGGAACGTCTTCTTGTGACTGGCCGAATAGCAACAAAAAAAGAAAAAAACATTGGAGTGTCATTGTTTTGGCGGGAACTTAAAATTTTGCTTAGGTATTTTATTAAACAATGCCTTTTATTCATTTTAGACATCATGTTCCATAGAAACATTTACTGCTTAAGACCTACACAATCGATATCTAAATAGAAATAGTGTTACTTTTTTTTTCAAAACGATCGGGTTCGTTTCCCGATCTGAGTACGTTTTTTTTAAATGTATGAATGCAGTTTTTCTTGTTATTAAAATCGATGACATGGTTCCTAAGAATAGATCTTCGTATATCTTATAGTTTCAGTCTTTCCCATACTGACCGCTCTGAATGAGCCACCCTGTATACAACGATAGTTCGTAAAAAGACAAAAAAGGTGGTCAAAAGCGGACCCTCACTGGTGATCGCCGAAACGGCCTCATTAATCAGCTGTTGGCCAGAAATTAACAAAAAAAAACATATTTATTTGCGACACACAAAATGCCAAACATGACGAAATTTTTATGATTCTAATTATGATTTGTAATTTACACTATTCTAATCCATACTAATATTATGAATGCGAAAGTGTGTCTGTCTGTCTGTCTGTTACCTCTTCACGCTTAAACCGCTGAACCGATTGAGATGAAATTTGGTATGGAGATAGTTTGAATCCCGGGGAAGGACATAGGGTAGTTTTTAGTTTTTATCCCTGAGGGGGTGAAATGGGGGATGAAAGTTTGTATCGAGCTACGATACAAACGAGTTCCACGCGGACGGAGTCGCGGGCAGAAGCTAGTCTTATAAATGCAAAAGTGTGTCTGTCTGTAAGTCTGTTACCTCTTCACGCTTAAACCGCTGAACCGATTCAAATGAAAATTAGTACAAAGATAGTTTGACTGCTGTCGAAGGACATAGGATAGTTTTTATCTCAAAAATTGGCCCCTAGAGGTGTGAAATGGAGGGTGAAATTTGTATGGAGCTACGATACAAATGATTACCACGCCACGCTAGTACGTTATTAATGTTAACATGAGGAAAGTAACCATATGTCACGTTCTCGTAACACATAGATGTACGATGCGTCAATCCAAATTGTTCTCTTTATAATACGCAATGCGCTATATTTCGCAGTCGAGCGAACATTGACAGAATCTATCGAAGTATCTTGTCGGATATAAAAAGTGACTGGATTCCTTATTTCCATCTGTCTCTGCCATTTGATATTGCGTATAGAATTTCGACGGCCTCTGGCTTTATTAGCCTAGTTGGTAGTTACCCTGCCTACGTAGCCGGAGGTCCCGGGTTCGAATCCCGGTAAGGGATGTGTGATGACCACGAATACTTTGTCCCTGAGTCATGTCAGTCTAATATCCTAGTCGATTTGTGGCAGATTGTCAAAAAACAAATGTAAGTATATTTTTTATTTTTGGCTTTAGTTTTTAATCTTTTTGCACGCCGTGATGTCACCAGTTGGCCAATTAGGTCGGCAGTCGGCACCACGCTGAGTCGGGCGCTTTCATGGCGCGTTAATTATATTATTATGTTTTATTGAATTTTCCCGTGATTTTTGTGCCATGAATAAAATGTTTGTCTGTCTTTCTTTAAATTGTAAGCTACGGAGCTATGTTATTATGTATGTTAATGCTATGTTTTGTTATTTATTTCTATTTGTTAATTCTTATAATATATATATTTGTTATCGTATTGTATATCATTGTTAAGCATTTTAATTTTAATTTAGTTCATATTTTATTTCATATTCATTTAATTGTATAATTTTATTGATTTGATTGTATTCTTATATCAGTGATACTCGTTTTTTTTTTCGTTTTTTTTAATGATTCAGCGAAATGGATTTAAATAAGACGCAAGTTCTCTATACCTACTAAAAGTGAGTACTACTAAATTGTCGCCATGCAATATACTTGAAAAAGAAAAAGAAAAGACATACATTACTCAAAACTGTTGTTATTTGAAATATTATAATACATTGAAGTATTCTGTATGAAATTTATGTTTTTTCCAGGGTTCGGCGGGAAAATTCTCGAACTTTGTTTTTAATGTGACTCATTGATTTTTGCACGGATTTGTCTGTTATCAATTTGCTGCATTTAATCCATTTGCGTGTGAAATCCGGCAATGAATTAGCTGGTTGGCATGTTTTACGTAATTTAGTCTTAATATTTGCCCAATATTTCTCTATCGGACGAAGCTGGGGACAGTTTGGTGGATTGGTAGTTTTAGGCACTACGTTGACATTATTGTCCCTATACCAATTCAAAGCACGAGCCGAATAATGGCAACTTGCCAAATCAGGCCAAAACAATGATGACGAAATATGCTTTTTTATAAAGGGTAACAATCTTTTCTTTAAGCACTCTGAAATATAAATATCCGTGTTAATAGTTCCGGTGGTCACGAATGGCGAACTCCTCATACCACATTGACATATGGCTTGCCATACTAGATATTTCTTGGCAAATTTTTCTACCGGAATAACTTTTTCAGATTCAGGAAGGTTCCTTGCGTCACGAGATGAATAATATTGGTTACCCGGTATAGACTTAAAATCGGCTTTAACGTAGGTTTCGTCGTCAATAATAAGGCAAACATGTTTCTTTTCAATCAACAGAGTATATAGTAATCTTGAACGCCTTACTGCTCGATTATACTGTTCCGTTGTTCTTTTTGGGGCTTTTTGCTTTTTATACGTAGCAATACCACATTTCCGTTTAATTTTTTGAACATTTGATTGGCTTGTAGCAACTTTTTTTGCCACATCTCGAGAAGATAACGACGGATGGTTATCAAATAACTTGCACACCTTTGCTTCCAGTTTTTTGATTCGTTTCCTAGTGGGTTGACCTTCCCGTTTCTTTCTATCAATAGTTCCAAGTAGTTTTATTTTTTTTAAAGTCCTTTGCACCGTTCTTCGAGTAGTTTGGCATGATTTCGCGAGGTCAGAAGTTGATATGTTAGGATTTTTCGTAAATTCTTGCAAAATCAACTCGCGGACACTTTTTTCTCTTGACGCCATCGTGACAAATTAAAAATCAATATTATTTTTTTCATTGTGTCGAACATCGCGAAACATTCTAAATTTGAAACTTTTCAAAAAGGTTGCAACACGGCAAAAAAAAACACTATAATGCAGGCGACAATTTAATAGTGCTCACCCTTTATTAGCTTCCCGAGCTATTCGAACTATTAGAACCCGCGTATTAAAAAGAATGCAGGCAAACCCGCGGAATAAAATGTAGCCTATAACCCATCTACAAAATCCATTCAACACGCAGGTGAAAGTTTTTTTGAAATCGGATAAGCATTTCCCACGCTGTTCCGGAGATTACACCCATACATATATTACCAAAACATACAAAACTTGAAATCGCATGACGAGTAAGGGATAGAGTATAGCTAGCCCTATTGAAGAGAACCAAGGCGAAGCCGCGGTGTAAACTATAGCCAATGCCAGTCTGAAGACACATTCTGTAAAACACGAAACTTTTTTTTTTAATCGCTTAAGTGCTCCCGAATATTACCGCCTACAAACACGAAGCGAATTTTGCACTCAACACGGCCGGTAATAAAACCTCTGGAGCAGCGCATTGTAAGAACGTTATGTCAAATTTTATTTGGAAAAATGACAGTTGGATTGTCCTAACGCGCGTTCGGAACTTTACGTTATTACCCCTCTGCAGTAATCGTGTACTTACAATAAAGTTTGTATTTAACCACTTTCAGTACCAGGAACCCGCTTTAGGTAGACCGCCTAATTTAGTGGTCGCCTGTGGGGTGTGTGGGGGCAGGACGATAACGGGGCAGGGGCGGCATGCGGGAAGCAAACCTATAAGTTCAAAGATCTAGCGATACGTTTCAAACCCAGTAAAGCCTGAATCTAGTCTAGGCAAGGACAAGATGCGACCAATTTTTCCTCAAAGGTAATACCAGCAGGCCCGGGGATTGAATTACTGCAAGCCCAGATAGCAGAGACTTCTCAGTTCAAGTTTTTTTTTTTTATAAATACATAAATATTTGCGGACGATCTTACACAAATCGACCTAGTCCCAAACTAAGCAAAGCTTGTACTATGTGTACTAGACGACGATAAACATACTTATATAAAGCCCGACCAGGAAAATAAAAAACTTCGCCATATTGCGGAAAACTATTGGAACTAATTTCCTCAAATGGCAACAGTTACTTTGAAGACGTCATTAATGCCATCTGTCAATTGCTGTCAAAGTGACTCCCCTGTATGATATCCTTCCTCCGGAAATTCCCCGCCTGTCAACATTAAATTCCTGCTCACTTTAGTATTTTCCCCCTTTGTATATGTCTTAGGTAAATTTATCAAAATTAACAACCTGTTTTTGTAGATAGTTTAACAATATTTGTTAGTTTTGTCTCTTGTTATAGATTCAACCCTGAGTGAACCTGGTAATCTTCAGTCACCGGTCAAATATCTATTATTATACGTGCCTTTTCTAACCTTGACGTTGGCAGAATCATCGACAATATCGATGGAGCCATAAAACCAAAGATTGATTGATTGATTGAAGTGACTGAAGAAAAGTGATTAACAATATGACGAAGTATTTGTCGGAAAGAAAGTCTGAAGGATTAGACTCTATTCCTCTAAACAACATCACCGACCTTGTTGCCAACATGACAGTGGAAATTAATTAGTGTTGCCATAATTATTGCTCATTTAGCGCCCCCAGACCAGGTTTTTTAATTTCCTGCTCGAGCTATACATAAATAAATACTTAAATACATAGAAAACATCCATGACTCAGGAACAAATATTCGTGCTCGTCTTCGTAGGCATGGAGGCACTCCCAACTAAGCTAAGCCGGTCGTCAATTATAATAAACTAGCTTCCGCCCGCGACTTCGTCCGCATGGACCCCCGATAAAAACTATCCTATATTTTAATCCAGGCTATAAACTATCTTCGTGCAAAATTTCATTCAAATCGGTCCAGCCGTTTAAGCGTCATTGAGTAACAAACATCCAAACATCTAAACTTTCGCATTTATAATATTAGTAGGATATTAATTCCATAATACATACATACACGCCTTTATTCCCAAAAGGGGTAGGCAGAACACATGAAACGTATGTTCCAGCGTCACTTTTAGCATACATGTGGGTATAAAAGATCGACAAAATGTGATATTGCAGTGATAGTTGCTAGCCCATCGCCCACAACACACTTCAACCCTGGTCCCTTAGTCGACTTTTACGACGCCCACGGGAAGAAAGGGGGTGGTGAAATTCTAATCCGACACCACACGAGTAATAATATAATAATTATATTATCTCAATGGTGCCTTTTCAAACGAGCGAGCGAAGCCAACGAACCTCTACGCTTCAGCTTGGGCCAAAATTGTCCCACTGTTCTCCTCTACAGGTCGCATTTCTCAATACAGATTTCACTTGTTTACTCACATTTTTTGAAAAAAACTAAATTCGCCGAATGTGGACGCCAGAGCTGATCCCCGATTGGCTTAGAAAGTCACAAGACGCGCCGTCCCTTGCGTACAGACACTGTTCAAATCACCTGCCAAGATATTTGAGGCCTATTGGCATCCGTGACGAAAATTATCATTAAAGCAAAATTACAAAGATTAAAAAACCCTAGCCGCCCGCGCTGCGCTGTAAAATATAGCCTATGGACATCGAGAAAATCCATTCTATACGCCAGTAAAATCCTTATCGTATCTTATCTTATCTTATCTAGATGAGGGCCCTTTCGGATGCACTTCGACCCAGCGGGATCTTTTGTGCATTTGCCCTCCTTTATGCCTACTCCCAAGCTCGCTCCATCATTTCCACTAAGCGGATGATGCAGCTCAGCGGGAGCACCTTGAATTCCTTTGGTTGCGGATAGTCGTTACCAAAGTCATTCATTCTTTGTCTGGCAAGGGTATGACATTCACACAGTAAGTGTTCCATGGTCTCATCCTCCTCGCCACACATTCTACAGTCTAAACTATCCGACAGTCCCATCTTGGCCAAGAGATCCTTGACCAAGAGAAGTGACCTGTGAACACCCCAGATATGATTCTGAGTTGCTTCCTACTGGATTACCAGAGCTTGTAAGTCCAGCCCGAGTTCACTCCTTCTATGAAGAGCTTAGAGTGCCTTAAGCTCGCCTCATTCCTCCACTCGTGTTGGTGTTTGGTTTTGGCGTAGGCTTTAAAGGCCGAAGTTATGGTTCTCTGCGAGAGTCCCACAAATGGTTCTGGACCTACAAAGTGATTTGCAAGCTCATTCTACTTATAATACTCAATCACGCAAAAACGGCAAAACGGATTGAGATTATATTTGGCATGAAAATAGTTTATAACCTGGATGAAACATAGGTACATACTTCTTATCCCCCTAATCGTCCTCTAAAGCAGTGTTTTTCAAACTGTGGGTCGCGACCCCCAGGGGGGCCGTGAAGCCTTCTAAAGGGGGTCGCGGCTACTTATATTTTTAAAGTTAAAGTGCTGTAAGTATTTTGAACAGCGTAGGGTGGGGGGTCGCGAAATATTTTTTTCTGTACTAAGGCGGCCGCGGCATGAAAAAGATTGAAAAACACTGCTCTAAAGGGATACAATTGGGGATGGCAGTTAATACGGGAGTCCACGCAGAAAAGGTCGCGGGCAAACGCTAGTACCTATGGTATAAAGTGGATAAGTTACAAACCTATAAAATATTATCATAGACTTTTTTCTTTACAATATTTGTATATTTAGGGCCAATTTTTCAATCTCTGGATAAAGTTATCCGTAAGTTAATATTATCACCATCTTTTTCTTAATTCATATGAAAGGAAAGGACAGAGCTAACATTTATCTGACAGAAAGTTTTATCTGGGAATTGAAAAATATGATTTATGAAAAGTTTTTGTTTGTAACAATCATACGTTATCATAAGAATAAGATAAAAATAAGACAATTCAAAATAAAATTAAAAGTTGATCAGTGGGTTGGCATTTTATAACTTATCGTTGTGGTAAAGACGCCTATCACGTGACACACGGTGACAAGTATGCGAGTGCGAGAGTGACGGATGCCTTATCCACAACGATAAGTGGTAAAATGGCAACCGTGCTACGCCCGCAGGCTGTCCTTTCTGCCACGTTAAGCCTTTCCTTATCGAGGGCTGCCACTCGAATCACATAACGCAATAAAATAATATAATAATAACACAACACTTCTGAACGGTATCTGTGCAGATAATTCAGACCCAAAATAACAAACGTTGTCCCTCGGATTATTAATTCGTCCCTTCTGAAACTAGTTTGTTCTCGTTTTATACATATTTAGGGATATTTGTATTAGATATCTCGTTTTAGTTAAGGTGGGCATTCACCTAAGGCGACTTAATGGTTTGTCGGTGCGCACGCGGTACTGATATCGTCAGTGAGCATTCGCTTTATAAAAATACATAGATCATTCACCATTTTTGAATTTTTTGAACTGAACAACGAACAGAGCCAAGAACGAAGCCAAACGGCAAATTTTTACGGTCTTTCTAGCGAACGCTGCAGTAAACGATCGTCAAGAAATTTATTCTTTTGTACCTCTAGCATAACTTGCTGCCCTCCAAAGAAAAAATATTAGACAGAAAATTACGAGCAGCAAATTAACCAGCAATCTAGTGAAGCCGGTTTTCAACCAAGCCAAATAAGTTTAGCACCAGCTCACACATACTTTTTTATTTTTATTTATTCGAATGAAAACTTACATACTATACATATATATTCTCGCCGAACTGTTACGTTTGATGGCGAGACGCGCTACATTTGAATACAACTTAACTTAACCTATTAAACTCATCTTATAAGATAAATTAGGTAACAATTTCGTGGGCCCCATACCAAAGAAATTATATATATATGCATACATACACACACATCCACACAATCATGACAAGTCGAGAAGACATTCCTTTAGTCTAGTTTTTATCATAGATTTACTTAATTTAGGACTTTCTCTTAGTAAACTAATTTTATTGAATATTTTTGGTACTACGTACTTTGAACTTCTTTTGCCATAATAGTTTAGGTTGTTTAGGTTTGGTACGTATAGGATTCCACTGAGTCGAAGTGTACCCGAAAGGGCCCTCATCTAGATAAGATAAGGTTGAGGTAAACAGCAGGCGGTGTTATCGTTGAAGAGCGATCTCTTCCAGATAGACATCCATGATATTAGTATGAAAGTAAGGATATTGCGAACCCTGGTTCTGATCGAGTTTATCCTCAATCAGAGATATAATTCCGTGAAAGAGACGCAAATTAGGACTATTCATGCCTCTCGCTCGTACCCTTATTCAATAAAGGTAGCAGTGTGGAAACTCATATTCACGTAAATAAATAACATTATGTGTCTTCTTCTTTGGCATTTCTTCACAACATAATTGTCGGGTCTCCTCATCACGTGACCGTACCATCTGAGCCTTGATTCACTCATTTTGTCACTTACGGGTGCAACCTTAAAGCTTCCTCTTATGTGTTCGTTACGTATTAACGTTAGTAAATAACATTATGTGTATTTTGCAATATGTGGTCTTTTTATGTATATGAACTTTTGGAATTAAATAAAGAATTAAGTATTTGACGACCGCTTAGTAGTGAAGCTGCCTACGAAGGTGAAGGAAGACCTGGGCTCGAATCCTGGGTATAAGCAAATATTTGTCTAGGATGTATCCTTTTTTATATAATATAAGTATACTAGCTTTTGCCCGCGACTCCGTCCGCGTACCCTCATACAAACTTTCATTTAGGGGATGATACGTAACTGAGTTATCTATTAATAAATTCAAGAACTGTGTGAAGCGTAAACTTGTTTCGAAAGCTTATTGAACTTAAGACTACATGAATGATAAAACGCCATGGAACTAAAATTGTGACTGAATTTTTAATTTATTTATTACGTTTGTAAAATGACATTGTGTTTTTAATTTATTATTCTCGTATTTTAGAAACATTCTAGACTAATATTTTTTATACAATTTTGACTTCATATAATTTTGAATTTTTATGTTTAAAAATTGCTCTAAGAAATTAGCTTATGATTATGACACAGACGCTTGTCACTTATCGTGTGATAAGCCCGTTCGTGGTACGGGGTCATGTCTTATTCCTTAACAGATTCTCGTGAAAATTTGTGAGAAGGTTTAATATCAAAGGATTAGTTTTTTTGGGACTACCTTACACAAATTGACCTAGTCCCAAACTAAGCAAAGCTTGTACTATGGGTACTAGACGACGATAAACATACTAATTTAGATAAATAAATACTTAAATACATAGAAAACATCCATGACTCAGGAACAAATATTCGTGCTCATCACACAAATAAATGTTACCGGGGCTCGAACACAGGACCTCTTGCTTCGTAGGCAGGGTCACTACCAACTAGGCTAAAGCGGTTGTCATAATTATAGATTACTTTTTAAAGGACAGGCTCTTCTTACAGAGAGACACTAGTGTCATGTTATTAATTGTATGCGTTAATTTAACATATATACTTAATTGGTACAAACTTTTCCTTAAACGCTTCCCATACAGGATAACCACAACTTAATTTACCCATCTCACTCTGACATATATCTGGGTCCACTGTGCTGTAATTGGGTCTGCGCCAGTGTTTTTTATATATAGTAGAAAACCTTTTTAATGCAACCAGGTCGCCGTGATGGTAAATATTCATGGCGCGACACGAGCGTGTGGGCGCGCCTTTATATATATAGATACACACATGTGTTTAATCATTGTTGACTTAGCTGCAGAGTAAATATATGGAATAGGGCTAGAAATAGTACTGTATAATTGAGGTCTAAAGTAGGGCATGCTAGCTGGAGGTGGTAATTATCCCGAACGAATTTAGGGCAAATAGTTGAAGGGGTAATATGGCTTTTAGACCAGAGTAAAACACTACTTTTCACTTCGACTGCGAGAAAATAAACCATCCACAATTAATAATAATCGTCATCCTTCTAGCATTATTCCCGGTTGTGTCCTTAAGAATCCGGGGTCCGCTTTGACACCTTATCCCAAGATTTGGCATAGGCACTAGTTATTACGAAGCGACTGCCAACTGACCTTCCAAATCAGAGGGAATACTAGACCTTATTGGATGAGAGTTACCTGCACCGAAAAGCTAACGGTAAATATTTCGTACAATTGTTCCAAAAAATTCAATGCTATGCTCCTAAACTAAACTACAAAATTGTACCTACATACCAATTTAATGCTGATTTGTCACGCTTTCAATGTCGAATTGGGCCCATATTTCTTAGGTACTTGCCTCGTCACGATCTCTGCATTGAATTGTCAATAGCACTTGTTGAACAAGCCGGATATTTCAATGTTTTGTTGACGTGGATTTTCAATGTATGAGCCAGGAAAGTTGGTATGTGAGTATAGGTATCTTCAATAAAGTCAAAAAGAACCAATGAGGTAACCTTTTAACCACTGAGACAGCGAAATATAATCCAGCTCCAATTCGGCGCAGTATCAAAAAAAGTGGTCGCGGTGTGAAAAATTAACACTTTTTCTGTGACTGAAGGTGTAAAAGGTTAACACTTTCACTGCCACGAACCCGCCTAGCGGGATCCTACGCCGTTCCCTTTCCGCTACATATACGAGGAAGACCACGAGATCGGCTACGAGCGTAGCGCGTAGCGATTCTCGGCAGTGAATTGCTAGCGGTTTCCTGTGACTGAAGGTGTGAAAAGTTAACACTTTGCCACGAACCGGCCTAGTGGGACCCTACGCCGTTCACTTTCCGCTACATATACGAGGAAGACCACGAGATCGGCTACGAGCGTAGCGCGTAGCGATTCTCGGCAGTGAATTGCTAGCGGTTTCCTGTGACTGAAGGTGTGAAAAGTTAACACTTTCACTGCCGCAAACCCGCTTGGCGGGGCCCTACGCCGTTCACTTTCCGCTACATAAGAGGAAGACCACGGAATCGGCTACGAGCGTAGCGCATAGCGATTGTTGCCAGTGAATGTGTGATGTGACTTTATGAATTTAAGGCTTAGGCTTCAGAGAAAACAAAGTTCTTTACATGTTTTCTTAAACTCCTACATACGCTGTGAAACACGTGAACCGTGCCGTGAAATTTCCCCAGACTCCCTTATATTCATTCACACAACTGCTACAACTCCACACAAACCAGTTGAGCTTGGCCCCGCATTTAGTAATAGGGTAGTTGCGTTAAAATTAATAACGTTTGTTGCCATTAAGGATAGTAACCATCAAATTATTGTAATAAAGTATAAATTGCAAAATACTAGCTTCCGCCTGCGACTTCGTCTGCGTCTGCGACCCAAGATAAAAACTATCCTACATTTTAATCCAGGCTATAAAGTATCTTCGGGCAAAATTTCATTCAAATCGTTTGAGCCGTTTACGCGTGTTCGAGGAACAAACACCCAAACATCTAAACATCCAAACTTTCGCATTTATAATATTAATTATGTTAGTTACAAATAGTTACAAAAAACATGCCTTTTTTCATTGTCCAAGAGCAAATTTAAAGTTATTAATATAATCCTTACACTTTTATGGAAACAAAATTGTACAACAACTATGGACCTAAAAGCTGTAATTTGCGACCAAAACAGCAATTAACTTTATTTTCCATGCAACAATTAGTACAAAATAGCAAGCCGTGACGTCATACTTTCATGTCAATTAGTATGCAACGTTTTGGCTGCCGCCAGCGAGGTCCGCCTTTGACTTTTTTTTTGGGTATTTATATGTTATTTACAGCATGTACCAGTGCTCCCATACAAACATTTGTTCCTCTCCAAAAACTGGTTCCAATGGCATTGTAGAAAAGTCTTCGGTCAAGCTACGAATGAACGGTAGAGACGGTTCGTGAATCGGCCTCGAGGACCCTGGGGGCTGAATTAATTGGGTACAATTTATTTAGTGACGATTGAATTGAGTAAATATTATAATAAAGTGAATATTGCGTGAAGAATTCACAATGGGATATACAATACAATACAAATATTCTTTATTGCTCAACGGAGAGATGAGCGTTTTAAAAAAAAAATGCCACTACATTTTTTCGGAGATTTTCTGCAACTTTTATGTTATTTCTACTCAAAATCACGATGTCTTTCCATCCCAATAGGAGAAAAAAAGTATCCCAAAATGTCCATACATTTTTGAACTTTCCTATTGTGTTACCACTATACAAAGTATAAGGTAAATGGTATCACAATAGGAAAAATATCGTTGGGACAGTTTTTTGTCCTACCAGGGTCGAAAGAGCTCCTGATTCTGAGTGGAAATAGTTAACATAAAATTCCGAGAAGCACAATTCATAATAGCAATACCCTGAATGGATATTGTTTTAATGGATTTCGGGCCACTTTGACCAAAATAGTTTTTTTTATTTTTTATTTATTTATTTATTACACACACTGCAACTATCTTTACATGTAACCCTAATACAATGGTGCCTTAACCTTACATTAAAAATCATCCTTATTACTACTTAACTAAATAATTTAAATTAAAAAATCAATTTATTACAATGCATAATAGTCAATTTAGATTACAATATGTCATTACACAATAATTCAAATTAAATGTCAATCCATTACATAGCATACATACATATAAACACGTTTTTGACAATTCCCACATAGGGCAATAAAAAAGATCTGTCTTGTCGGCAACGAGATTCAGAACGTGTATAGTACGGCTGAGAGGTGCCCGTGTGTTACGGAGCAGACAAAACGAATACGGTACGTAAACGGAATCCTAGGAACGCGGACTGGTCGGCCTTTAGAAATGATCTCAAAGTGGACCTAGGAGACCCAAAAGGTAAGCTAAACTCTATTATTGACATAGAATTCGAAGCGGACAAAATAGTACAAGCCGTATACACGGCCTTCACTAATAACTGCCCGGAAAAGAAAACCCTGGCTAAAAAGTTACCATGGTGGACCCCAGAGATAGTCAAGCTCAGGAGGGAAACCAGGGCAATATTTAATGACGCAAAGTCATCCAATGACTTCGGGTACTATGCACAAAAACTCACAGAACTCAGCAAGGCTGTGAGGAAAGCCAAAAGGAGAGCATGGAGGAATCACTGCGATCAGATTGAGTCAATACCGGAAGGAATGAGACTAACAAAGGCATTAGCAACCACAAAGTCGGTACCGCTCACATCCATCAGGGACAATGACGGTAGAATGACGAAAACGGGGCTGGAGACCCTTAAGATAATGTGTAACACACACTTCCCAGGCTCAGTAATACACGACAGCGTAACAGACGACGGTGCAATTAGTGCGTTGGAACAAACCACAAGTACAACGAGACACAATTGGGACACGTCTAAAAAGGTAGTAGATCATAAAAAGATAAAGTGGGCACTTTCAACATTTCAACCTTTCAAAGCCCCGGGGCCAGATGGAATCTACCCCATTCTACTACAAGAAGGCGCTAATGTACTAATCCCGCACCTTAGCAGATTGTACAGGGCGTGCTTGGCCTTCGCACACGTACCGCGTGTGTGGAGGATGGTAAAAGTAACCTATCTACCCAAACCAGGTAAGGCGGATTACAGTGAAGCCAAATCGTATAGGCCGATAAGTCTATCGTCGTTTTTCCTCAAAACACTGGAGAAATTGGTAGATAGACACACAAGGGATGGCCCATTAAGGAGACATCCGCTGCACGAACTGCAATGTGCATACCAGCCAGGGAAGTCAACGGAAACCGCACTCCACCTGGTAACAACCAAGGCTGAGCAGGCTATAGAGAATAAAGAACTATGTCTGGCAGCTTTCTTAGACGTGGAGGGAGCGTTTGATCGCACCACGTATAAAGCTATCAGCGAAGCAGCTGCAAAACATGGTGTAGAGCCGACCATTTGTAAATGGATAGGCAACATGCTAAATGGCAGACTAATAAAGTCATCTCTCTTGGGGGATGAGATAACGGCCACGGCCACAAAGGGATGTCCGCAAGGTGAGGTACTCTCACCAACTCTCTGGAGTTTGGTGGTGAACTCACTCCTGGTGGAACTCAATAAAGGTCCCACCCACACGGTAGGATATGCTGATGATTTAGTAATACTGGTGAGTGGGAAGTTCCCAGGCACGGTATCAGAAATCATGAACAAGGCACTGAAGACAGTGGAGAGATGGTGCGACCGGCACCAATTATCCATTAATCCAGGCAAAACTGTAGTAATACCCTTTACTAGGAAAAGGACCCTTCGCGGCGTACAGCAGTTAAAACTGTACGGGAGGGTACTAGAACTGTCCAACGATGTGAAATATCTAGGTGTCACTCTGGATAAGGAACTGAATTGGAAGAAGCATACAGATCTCACCATTACAAAGGCACTCAGGGTATTTGGAATGTGTAGATCAGCGTATGGCAAAACATGGGGACTGAACCCAAAGGTACTGAAGTGGATCTATACCATGATGGTGAGGCCCATATTATTGTACGGTAGCCTGGTGTGGTGGCCAAGGACTTTAATGAGCACATGCAGAGATGCCCTGACCAAAGTACAGAGATCGGCATGCATGGCTATAACAGGGGCGTTTCGAACCACGCCTACAGCGGCGCTAGAAGTCCTACTGGACCTACCGCCACTTCACATGGTGATTAAGTCAGAGGCGCGCAAATCGCTCTATAGACTAAGAACTCTTGGACTGTGGAGCGACAGCAAGCCAAAGACTAAGCACACAAACATGGAGACTGACAGTCTCTTAGACAGAATAACAAACATGGGATGTGACAAAATGCTACCCAAGTATGTATTCCATAGGAACTACACAACAAAAGTTCCATCCAGGGCCGAATGGGCCGAAGGTCTAGAACCACCGAGGTCTGGTGTCGAAGACAGTATATGGTACACGGACGGATCTAAAATGGGATCCGGTACGGGAGCAGGCATTTATGCGATTGACTACAGTAGTAGTGTAAGCATGGGTAGTTTGGCAACCGTCTTCCAGGCGGAGACATACGCCATAATTGCCTGTGCACAGGAGAATATAGACAGGCAAACCAGAGGGCAGACCATCTATATCCTCAGCGACAGTCAAGCGGCCCTTAAAGCGCTTACGGCGCCGAAAGTGGATTCTAGACTAGTCTATAATGGCGTCCAGGCACTGAACAAGCTTGGGAAGCACAATAAGGTGCAACTAGTTTGGATACCGGGGCACGAGGGCTACATCGGCAACGAAAGAGCGGATGAGCTTGCAAGAGGGGGGTCTACAAATCACTTTGTAGGTCCAGAACCATTTGTGGGACTCTCGCAGAGAACCATAACTTCGGCCTTTAAAGCCTACGCCAAAACCAAACACCAACACGAGTGGAGGAATGAGGCGGGCTTAAGGCACTCTAAGCTCTTCATAGAAGGAGTGGACTCGGGCTGGACTAACAAGCTCTGGAAATCCAGCAGGAAGCAACTCAGAATCATATCTGGGGTGTTCACAGGTCACTTCGGAGTCAAGGATCTCTTGGCCAAGATGGGACTGTCGGACAGCTTAGTCTGTAGAATGTGTGGCGAGGAGGATGAGACCATGGAACACTTACTGTGTGAATGTCATGCCCTTGCCAGACAAAGAATGAATTACTTTGGTAGCGACTATCCGCAACCAAGGGAGTTCAAGGTGCTCCCGCTGAGCTGCATCATCCGCTTTGTGGAAACGATGGAGCGAGCTTGGGAGTAGGCATAAAGGAGAGGGCAAATGCACAAAAGATCCCGCTGGGTCGAAGTGCATCCGAAAGGGCCCTCATCTAGATAAGATAAGATAAGATACGGAGCAGATTCGTTCTGCCGGTTGGCTCTTCCAGCAGCTGCGGTTGCCGCCTCCTCTCGGTGTACCTGTCAGGCGCGCACAGCTTGAACATTTGTAACATGTCCGGGTTGCAGATACTACCGCGGAGAACCCGAAGCAAGTAGCACGCAAGCACCAGATTCCTGCGAGTTTATATATTTTTTACAAGCTTTTATTTAGTTTCAACTGTCCCGTTGTCTGTCTGTCTGTCTGTCTGTAATCAAATCTTGCAAGTTAAATTCGGTCCACTTCCCGGTTTCCAATTGAGTTGAAATTTTGCACGAATATGCAAATCGCATGACAATGCAATATTATGATGACGTGGAGCTGATCTGATGATGGAGCTGGAAGGTGGCCGTAGGAGGAACTCCGTAATAATATCACATAACCCTATCGAGTTTGAGCTGGTTAGAATCGTCTCAATGAGTAGTTGATGATGGTGTACAGAAAAGTACAGTCGGCAATAAAAGCTTGTACCAAAATGAAATTTTTGACAGAAACTTATTTAAAAAGGGGGATGGGGTGGCGCATGACCGGTCATTAAGGCCTCTTTGGGGGAGGCCTATGTCTAGCAGTAGCCGTCTTTCGGCTGATATGACGATGATAATAAAAACCAGTAGGAAGGTAGTGGTGGTAATCGATTTGGTATTTGGATGAAATCGCGGTAAGAAACAAGTATAATAAGAAACTCGCATCAATTTCGTTGAAAAAATGCAAGAGCAACAGCAATAAAAACCGGATTACGTTTATTTGCTAACTTTATGATGATTTGAGTACCCGCCCATTATTTACGAAACGTCACATGGTATCCACTAATACTAGGTTCTTACGACGTTTTAGACATTAGAGAAATTCTCAAGAGCTGGTTGCTTACAAAAGGTCTCATGGTTCATAAGAATTCTAGGTAGATAAGATTATTTGCAAACTTTTTCTGGCTTTGAACGGTCCATATAATACTAAGCTTCGTAAATATTCTTACGATTGGTTTTACGCTGAAAATATTTTAAGATGTTTCTGTTTGTTTTTATGAGATTGTCCTTCTAATTAGATTAGCAGATTTTTGGTATTTTACAAATAAATATGAGCATGTAGCGTGAGTATACCCACGGAGGACTGATGACCTGGTAAAGGTGTGATTGTGGCACTCTTTGGGGGAGGTCTATGCCCAGCAATGGACGTCTTTCGGTTGATATGGTGATGATGAAAATAATGTGCTAGGGTCAGGCCTGCTCTTCTTGTCGCTTTGGCTTAGGCTCGGTTCCAGAGATTACCGGCTACATACAAACATACAAAGCTATAACCTCATCACAGATTATTATTAAGTATGTTGTATGTCTGTATTATTTCATAAAAATGTGTTTTACAACAGAATGTCAAAATACAACCTATGTTACAAGAGATAATTAAAATACAATATCCAAGTTTGAAAAGTCAATCCCTGGCAATCGCTGAGTTCCCTCACAACCATTTCTACCAAGCTCACAGACATTTCTACTTAAGAGTTCCCAGCAACGTCGACTTAAGTCAACTCTCGATATAAAAGTAGTTTGGTTCTCATTTTAAGACGGCATACTGGAATAACACGACACTTTTTATACACATCGAGATTTTTAAGACTGTATTTTTATTATAGACAGTTATATAGACCAAATAAAGGAAAAAGCTGGTGTCGTGTCGTATCAGCAAATTAAAGGGCTGGCGTACGACAGAGAGAAATGGAAAATACTCCACCGACCAGAGGATAACTCTTAAATTAATGATTATGATGATTTTTATTACATAATAAGAATATAAATTCGTTTAAGAGTGTAAGTTACCTATTAACATTTCCTTATACATTTTTTTGCTAGTTATGATAATAGACATAATGGTTTTTTTTTCAATTAGACAGCATAAAAAACGTTCTACTCGCGCTTCCGTTTTGATTTCGACCTGAAAACGGCGGATCCCATGGTGAATACCAAGTTTTATGTTAAAGCATCTCGTTTTAAAAGGAAAATAATACTACGTTTGCATGGAAAGCCGACCGTCCTGGCGACCCTTAACTTCACAGACTTTTCTACTTTATAATTCGAGCGTTAAAAATCTTGTTTGAAAACAAAACCAAGTAAAAATCTAGCTGTAAAATCACGCCCGCATCGCTGAAATGAAAATGAAAACTTGAAAATCTCTTCATAGTTGCACAATGAAGAAAGTTTTGAATACGACAATAGTCGCCCTCGAGAGATAGCAGCGGACAGAAGTTTGACTAGAACCCCTGTTGTTGGCCAAGAAGAAACATCTGAAGATTGGCATTTTGTGAGATTGTAAAGGAATAGTTGGAAAGAAGTCTTAAGTTGAAAGTAAGTAAGATTTTTTTTCGAAGCCTATAGAGTGTCTCACTGCTGGGAAACGCCTCCCCTCTCGACTTCCACTCGTCCCGGATTTGAGCAATCTCTGGCCAAACGTTACAAAATGCGTCAATTTTTGTTATTTTCGGCTTCCCATACAAAGAGTTTCCTCCCTCGGACGCTCCGGTTGTGGAACGAACTCCCAACCGAGGTTTCCCCGAGGGACTACAGTATGGGGTTCTAAATGGGGAGTGTATACATTTTTAAAGGGTCGGCAACGCGCACCTGAGGTGGAGTAGCAGGCGTCCATAGGTTAACCACTTACCATGAGGCCGTAAGCTTGTTTGCCACCGACGTATTATAAAAAAAAAATGTTATAGGTTGTCATTTTAAAACGACTAGAATACTTAGCATGAAACTTTATTATGCACAATGGTATTCGCCATATCTACAGGGTGTATCAAAAATGGGATGTGAACCGATCAAGGGCATGTTCGGTAGTGTACTGCGATTCCAAAAATGCATTTGTTTATTTTTTTAAGTTTTTGATTTGTTTTTGCTTACATTACAGTCTTTGTTTTTGTTGAAATTGCTTATGTATGACATCGGAAACGTAAAAGCGGTCACCTGCGTGTTAAAAAACATACACAAAACATTTGTTTTCATAACACACGGTTGAAAATGAAATAAACCCTCCCACACTTCACCCTCGATGGGAAATGTTGTCATACACAAGCAATATCAACATAAACAAAGACTGTAATTTAGTCACACACAAATATATCAATGTAGATATACAAAAATAATCAATTACTAAAAGAAGATAAACAAATGCATATTTGGAATCGCAATGCGCTACCGAATATGACCTTGCTCGATTCACACCCCATTTTTGATACACCCCGTATGGTCGGAAACTAGTTTGTGTTGCTAGAAAAAAAAATAGAAAAACAAAACAGAGCGATAAGAACAAAAACATTTGAAGACTAATCACTGATTCTATTAAGTATAATTTACAGCAACACGGACCAGTTTCTGACCTAGATATGGATCCCATTGTGTATAAAAAAAAACATGACAAATGCTATACTTGTATGCCGTTTTAAAATGAGAACCAAAACAACGTTTGTATGGAAAGTCGACTTGAGCGTGCTGGGGACTCTTAGGCACTGGTCCCACCGCCGGCTAGTAAGCTAGAAAAGTTGGGTGAGTAACGGTTCATTGCGTGCTGACCAGGCACAGTGTGATCAATCGACCTTTACAGATCCGCAATGTAATGCTACTAGCCCAACTTTTCTAGCTTACTAGCTGGCGGTGGGACCAGTGCCTTAAGGCCGTAGGTGACTTCGTGTGTCCCGTCAGTCGATTCAATATTGACTCTTTGATGCGCGCTCACATTAATTACCTTATATAACGAAATCATTTTAGTCCAGTAATTTTACTGACTACTAGTATGGAAAATGGCCTTATAATTTGAATGAATTTTTTAGGAATGTTAATGGTGTTATAAGTTGGTGTCGTGATAAATTTGCTTATTGATGATTTATTACCTATTGCCTCGTTTAATTTATAATTTTAATGATCTATGAAATTTATTAGTATTTAGAAAAGAAAGAAAGAGAACCATTTATTCGTGACCCACAAAAAACGACAAACATTGAATTAAAATAAATAATAATAATAATAATAACAAACTCGACCATCACCTCAAGAGACTCTCGCTAGATGGCTGGATCAAGGGCCAAGTACAGAAGGCGGTACTCCTGGATACTGCGCGGATAGTCAGGAGGTTCCTGTCTCTGTCGCCCTGACCGCCGGTAGCTTAGGCCCCGCCTCGCTGCCGGCTGCACCCTAGGTTAGGTTTTTATAATGATTTTATGTTTTGTATGTATAGTTCTATATTTTACTTTTTATAAATTTATTGTACAAACCTAACTTAAGATGAAATAAGAATAAAGAGATAATAAATAATAAATATTAGGGGACAATCTTACAAAAATCGAGCTAGCCCCATAGTAAGCTCAATAAGGCTTGTTTTACGGGTACTAGAAGACGATATATTTAATAGACATAAATACTTAAATACATAGAAAACATCCAAGACTCAGAAACAAATAATCATGCTCATCACACAAATATTTGCCCTAAATAATACAAATAAAAACGTCGTGAAATGGTCCCAACAGCATGGTGCTGGCGATTACCAGCGCTGAGGCTCTAGTATAAGTTTTCCCGAAACAAAACGTTACGACCGCGTTTGCGTTTAGCTGTCAAATTCCATACAAATTGAGGGTAAAACGCAAACGCGATCTTAGAGAAGAGCCTCTGGTCTTCCGTTGAAACCATTGGTGAAACCACGGGGGCAGCGCACACATTGCAATAAAAATAAAAATATAAAAACTTACAATAATAATGACAACAATAACACAGTCAAACAATTTAAGAAAATAAAAAATTAAATCAATTAATAAAAGCAAGGCTTGTAAGAATTCAGTAGTGATTTACTATGCTAGCGTTTTCTCTCTGACAAGCCGCATTAAAAAGGTTGTAGCTTCGTAATTTTTTGAGATATTTGGATGGGATTTTCGTCACTAGGCATGTGTTTTTGCGAAGGCAAGACTCAAAAGAAAGAAAGAAGTTTCTTTTGAAGTAATAATAATTTTTGAGTCTACGTTGGAACCTGTAGAGGAGAACCGCCAGTCATAGGTAAGATTTTTTTCCAGGAACTTCGTTCGCTCGTTTAAATATTTGGATAGGCGTTTTATTTCAAAAAAATATTTTTATTATATTAAGTTTTCATGACATTTTTGACGAAAATTGGACCATTACATGTTTTAAAATGCAAATGTAATTTTCAAACAATCTTTCGGTACTTGGTATTATGATTATTGATTATGTATGCGCAATTCAATGTTTTTTTTTATTTCTGAGTTATAGGTAGTAAGAAATACACGATACAAAAAAATTTACAAAAGGCACACACAAAGAACTTACCCCTATGACGATGAGTATGAGAATGATTATAATCTTTTCTAATTAACCTTTGAGTAGATGAGAGATTAAATGAATAGAAATACTTAGATTAACCCTAGAGCCTAGTTTGGAGTTTCTTCTCAAATTGATAAATATGAAGATGTCTGCAGCGTTTTAGACCCGCGGCTGGGAATCGAACACGGTCAAATCTGAGTTCATTTTGTTGCGTAAATATATATCCAGTATAAGGTTTTTTGAAAATCTTTGAATGCGGGTTTTTTTTAACCGTCTCGCGACTTTTAAGAGCATTCAGTATCTTTTGTATTTAGTTTCAGATTTTCCGTCGCCGCCCCGTTTGAATAACATACCCTGTATGGTGTGTAACCACCATACGATCCTACCTATATTTAAATGCGAAAGTATGGATGTTTCTTACTCAATCACGCTTAAACGGCTTAATCGATTTGAATTATATTTTGCACGAAGATTGTTTATAGCATGGACTAAAATACAGAAAAGTTATTATCCCGGGTCCACGCAGACGAAATCGCGGGCGGAAGCTTGTAAATAAATAAATAGGTATGACATTCATGAACCGATGTGGCTTGTTGAACCGGCCGTGAATACCCAGCATTACTCGCGCACGGAAAGAAACCCAAGTAGAGATTATCTTGACAATAAATTCCGAAAAATTATGTCGTCCCTTTCTTTATCCGTCTGTCCTTTAATAATTGCTTCCTTGGTTAATCCGACTAAGATGGAAATATAAAAAGCGGACAAGTGCGAGTCGGAATCACCCACCGAGGGTTCCGTTCCGTACACAGATTGATTACGTACTTTTAATATATTTTTCATGATTTTTTGTCAAATATATAGTTTTCAGATTTTTCCCTGTATTTGCATTTTATAAGCTATATATCTTATAAAACTATATTACTTGCCAATTTACATAGTTCTAGGTCAACAGAAAATAGGTTCCCTATAAATTTAGATTTCCTTGAGGGGGTCGAAATATACGTTTTTTGCGGCATAAGCGGCCGCATGTTTTTTACGTTAACTTAGAACTTTGATTTTTTAAAGCTTCAAGAGACTGTAGACTTGAATAAGTATATGGTTTTAATTTCAACTCGATAACTGCACGCGTTCCCGAGATACCTAAACGGTCTTGACAGACAGGAAACAAAGTGATCCTATAAGGGTTCCGTTTTTTCCTTTTGAGGTACGGGTGCGGAACCCTAAAAACGGAGAAGGTTTAGCACTTTCACTGCAAGGAACTCGCAAAGCCGGTGCCTACGCCTTTCCACTGCTTAAGGCAGTGGTTTTTAACCTTTTAGTGATGAAGGACCATTTGATTGCTTTTTGTTTTGCCATGGCCCACATACAGTTGGGGGGGTCATTGTGTCGACTCTTTGGCACTAATTTAATATTTTTGATCGATGGCTTCGCGGACCACTGGTTAAGAACCACTGACTTAGGGAGTAAACCACGGGATAGGCTTTTTTTTATTTCCAAAAAAAGCCTTGTCCTAAGTTTGTCCATAACGCTGCAGCCCTCTTTAGTATTCTGACCCCGTTTAATAGGGGAAACTATGATCGTAAACAGGGGATAAAAAGTTACCAAGGTCGGAGACGGGAAAATAAAGTCGATGACCTTGAACGGAGTTTATTTTGTATCGATTGCCTGTTGTTATGGTGTGCGTGACTTCATCGATGGAAATTTTGTGTGTTAAAATAATAGGTAGGTCATTTTATTGTAGGTACAATGTTCACCGGTCGGGCCGGAGCGTTCAAAGCGAAGCTTTAACAGACGTTACATTTCACGCTTGAATGGATTAGCGGCCGGTCGGCTCCTCGCGGACGTGGACGGCTCGGCGCTCGGCTGTCGGCTGTCGTCGCATCGACCCGGCTCCGTCCGGCGTTTGGCTACTGCACTCTATTAAGAGATGCCTTGATTCGAGTCGACCACACCCCCTTGACAGAGACACGCTTATGCCTTCCGCGCACGAGAAAAAGAGATGAAACACTCTTCGGGAATGGCTTTTTTGGACATATTTCGATAAATACCTAACTTAGTGAAGTTTTGTTTATATTTCATTTTAGATGAGATAAAATACTATAGTATTAACTTGATTATGTCGTGAAATAATGTATTGTTTGAGTAGGCTGAGTAAAAAAAGTAAAATAAAGTCCCAAATTTGTTTTTTTTTCTATAAGAAAATTTTACGCAATCATATATCGATTAAATCAAATAAACAATCATAATACTTAGTCAAGAATCATATATCTGAAAATCAGACCTTATTGCTTCTTAATCTAGTCAGAACGGCGCTTCAAAGCACGCGATAATTTCCAATTCACCCCCTTAAAATGCGATCGGCTGCCGCCGGGTGCTCGTGCATCCGTTACGATGCGGTGCCATGCGTAAGAATGTTACAAACTCGAGTAATCAAAGCCCTCCGCTAGCCTCCTGTTCGTAAATCCTCTCTTACCGTACTTGTGGCGCAGTCCTATTTTTTAAAACATGTTAATTCTAATGCGTTTCGCGGTTACTTACACGCGCTCTGAACGAATGTGAGCGAAAGCGCGCGAAACATTGATACTGGAAGGTGAATTGTATGCGTCAGAGCGACTCTTAGGTGGATGTCACACTGCGCCGCATCTCCGGACGGAGTTGCGGCGCAGTGTGACATCCGCCTTAGTTCAAGAAACACGTAAGCCTTGGGGCTATTGACCTCAACTGTACCTAAACTAGAATTAAATTACATCCTCGTCCTCCATCTCGTCTCAGCTATTTGAAAAGGTACTCCAGCATAGATTTGTGTTGACTGAGAGTCTATCTGGGTGAACGTATGGGATTGAAATTACTATTACGCTTTTTTAACCGCCCGCGCAAAGAAGGGGTGTTATAAGTTTAACGTGTCTGTTTCTGTGAGTTTGTGGCATCGAAACTCCTAAAATAAAGGAACGCTTTTGCTGCGGTTTTTAACCCCCGACGCAACGAGTGTCTGTGTATCTGTCTGTGGTATCGTAGCTCCCAAACGGATGGACCGTTTTGAATGTGGTTTTTTTTATTCGAAAGCTGTTGTGAGCCTGAGTGTCCTTAGCCATGTTTCATGAAAATCTGTTTAGCCGTTTTTGAGATATTGGACTTTGAAATGAAAATGTCGGGGGTTTTTCAACTTTTCTAAGTTGTTTTATTGTTTGAAAGCTGACGTGATCGAGACGGTTCTTAGCTACGTTTCAACAAAATCGATTCATGTTTTTGAGATATTGAATTTTGAAATGAAAAAAAAAAACTTATTGATTATTATTGTTATACCACGACGTTGGTAAACAAGCGTACGGCAGACAACGTTGCCTATAGGAACATGGGACTCCAGAAGAATCACAAGCACCTTGCCGACCCTTTATAGGTTTAAGGATTCGTTGTGTTGAGAGGAGATCACTATATAATCCCTCACTCTCATCTCCTCCTCGGGAGCTCTGGCGACCTTACACAATACTATATCATAGCTAGGCCTGATGGAGCCAGCAAGTGTTGCCTTGAAGACCTCGGGAAGGAAACCGAGTGGGGAGACCGCCAGCCATGTGGTCGGACGTAATTAAAAAAACCGGCCAAGAGCGTATCGGGCCACGCGCAGTGTAGGGTGCCGTAGTTGCCTGTCTGTCTTAGTTACATCGTCGTGCGGTGCGGTTGCGTCGGCCGAATTTTTACAAATATTGGCCTTTCCAAGTACACATTAAGTTGGTTGACTATTGCTCGGTAACTACTTATGCTTATACTTGTCAAAGACAACTATATACTTAAACGCAGTATTTCGCGACCGAAACAACAATTTACCTGATTTTCCATGCAACGATTAGTACAAATGAAGTACTATCAGTATGAAGCGTTTTGCGCTGCCGCCAACGAAGTCGATTTTTGTCTCAAATTTTTGGGTATTTATGTTTTTTAATTGTAGTTGCTCCCATACAAACATTTGTTCCTCTCCAAAAACTGATTCGAATGACATCATAAAAAAATCTTACTCATCATCCCTATTCTTTGTCACGTTTGGGTTTGTGTTTGAGTTTGAAATCTGGGATTTTAACCATTATATTAATTTATTTTTAAACATGATTAACAAAATAATTATGCACTTTTAATGTATCCTCCAGCAACCTTTACCAGGTCATCAGTCCACCTTGCGGGGGGCCTACCCACGCCGCGCCTTCCGGTTCGTGGCCTCCACTCGAGAACCTTTCCGCTGGATGCGGGTGGCGCAGGACCGGTCACTTTGGCACTCTTTGGGGGAGGCCTATGTCCAGCAGTGGACGTCTTTCGGCTAATATGATGATGATGAATGTATCCTAGTTATAAACAAGTAATTAAAGCCCGTTATGCTCCAGCAGAAAATTTCTTCCTGTGATGGTAGCATGGTCGCCATTTTTAACCGACTTCAAAAAAGGAGGAGGTTTCTCAATTCGGCCGTATATTTTTTTTTTATGTATGTCCGCGTATAACTTCGTCGTTTATGAATTCAATATAAAGAATTTTAAAGCCCTATTATTTTCCCTAATAATCAACGCATTTGCTCTCGGAAATCAGTGCATGTGGTAAATTGGAAAATAAATGTGGAAATGTTCTCGTGGCTTGGCGGAGTACTAAATTAAAGTCGGTTAAAACTTTGTTTTTAAAGTAAATTATATCACTTTATCGTTGTGGTAAAGACGACCATCACGCTCTGACGAGTATGCGAGTGCGAGAGTGATGGATGCCTTATCCACAACGATAAGTGATAGAATGGCAACCGTGCTACGCCCGCTGGTACTGAAATTTCAGATCAAATACTTTACTATGAAAATCTTAATGTTCACGATTTTCATGAGTGGAAAACCCCTCTACTCTATTATTATTAAAACTTCGATCATATTTTTACTAAACTTAATGAAATTACTAGTACTTATATTTTTTTACTCCTTCTTCGTCGCAGTCAATGAGATATATATTTTTTAAATTCTTCTTGAGTACCTTTTACATAGGCTCGTCAATATTGGTGTACCTATCTAACCGAACGACGTCACCAAATCCAAAATGGTGGACGCTAAATGCAAATTGCAGTCAACTTTTAAAAGCGTTTTTTCTACTAAACCACTTCCAAACTCCTTTTAAAGTCTCAAGGCCCGAGTTAGTACAGTCGGCCAAAGTTTTTACGACTGAAGGCACCTGGGTATAGTTGGGGTGGTTTAGAGGCTGATTTTATGGCACAACTTGGATTTATACCCAGGACGGGATTAGGCCGAATTTAAAGCGGAATTGACGAGTGACGTTTTATCAAGTTGATTCCTAAATTAAGCAATTAGGTATTTTTAATTAATTAATTATAGTTGATGTATTTTTTAGTCTAGTAATTGACTACTAGACTAAAAAATAAATCAACTATATATAAAACTAAACTATATATTTGGTAATCCTTAAGATACTTAATATGTTCTTAAAATAAAAGTGCCTTTTAATTTTTTTTTTATATGATGCGTATTTCGGTTTTAAAATTGATGTGAATGATTTTGGGAACTTCAAGCAGAATTCTAGTTAACCAAGTATAAAACCTGACAATATCAGTGGTTTCAGTATATTGTACACCTATTAATCTCATCCTCCTAGCGTTGTTCCCGGTTGTGCCCTACACAAGCCCGGGGTTCACATGGACACCCGGGTTCAGTTTTACGAAAGCGACTGCCATCTGACCTTCCAACCCAGAGAGAAAACCAGACCTTATTGGGATTGGACCGGTTTCCTCACGATGTATTCCTTCACCGAAAAGCTAACGGTAAATATTCCGTACGTTAGTTCCCAAAAACTCATTGGTATATGAGCCGGGATTCGAACCCACGTCCGCCGTGCTTATATATTTATATGCCTACTAATAATCTAAACTAATATTATAAAGATGCAAAGTCAGTGACATTATGGCTTTGCAAGTTTGTATTTAGGGGTCAACTCCGAGACCGCTTGTCCGATTTCAAAAATTATATCCCCTATGAATGAACTGGCCTTCCTGGGTGGACATAGCTGTATTGTGTCGCGCAGATTTGCCTGCTTTCTGAGTAATTCAAATTCATTTATTTTTCCCGATACTTATCCATATAGAATGTTAGTAACAATGAAACTAATATGCTATGTTAGTGACAATCAAAATAAACTTAAACTAAATAAAGGGGGCGGCTTATTAGCAGCGTGGTGCGGCAACTACAGGCGCGTGCAGCCGCACCCAGCGCGCGCGCAGCGGCGAGTCCCAGCGCTGCGCCAGCACGTTCAGAATGCTGTTTGAGCTTGAGTAATACTTGGGCAGCACGCGGTTATTTTATAATTATACGAATGTACATTGCACTTTGCATTTCCATAGACTCCTTTTTTGGGAAATTAGTGTGGTGGTTACCCAATTGCCTCTCACACCGCAGCTCAAAAACCAGTTTCCCGCTCTTCAATGTCTGGTCTAGAGCCCTGCCAGAATCGGCTTGCTCAGCCTCTATCCAGTACTGACGCCGAATACTCCACCGACAAGAGGAGACCTCATAAATTTATGATGATATACGTAGTACATTAAATTAGCTGGAATTGGGGAAAAAATATAAATAAACGTCTCCTGTATAAATGCTTTAAGGTTGACGAACAGTATTGAATAAGGTTTAATCTTTTATTTAAGGTTTCCGATTCTTTAAAAAAAATTAATACCTGGATATTATTGGAGCTGACCGAAAATATTCAATTGAGTTTAATAATCACGGCAAACTTATTTAGTTTATATTTATACATACCTTTCTATAATTAAATCATTTTATCTTTTTATAACTTGCTTGAAACCATTCGTATACTGGAATTATGCAGTTTATGTATGTTAAACAAGTATGGATGCTTATTTTTTTTTTATTATTACTTCCGGGAGTGCACGTTGCACATAGAATCGATGGCCGTTGGGGCGGAAAACTCTCAAGTTATGTTATTCACTACGCGCTAATGCGGCTCACCCCGCCGGTCAGCCGCCACGAAACTAAACCTCTACTTGCGCTTAGTTACATCGCGGTGTCAAGATATATTTGTGGGTGAGCGTTGAGGTGAGCTTAAAATAAGTTACAGAATAGGGGGACTGATGTCCTTGTAAAGGGCGGGGGACTCCGCTGGATGCGGGTGGGGCAGGACGTCAAACGCCACAAAAATGTATAATACCTCGCAAATAATATTTAGGTCATGGCTGTTTTTGAAAATTAATAAATGAAATAAATGAATTATATTCTGCAAGATTGCACTTTGACAATTCAAAAACTTACCAGCGTTTCTGAAAAAGAAGAAACGGAATAATTTGCGGAAATCGCGAAACGTCTGTACGGCTATCATGCTAGCTCGCTCGACTTTTCTCGCCCTATCCGTCTCTCTCTTATTAGAACACTTAGAACAAGAGGTATTTTGCGAGAGAAATCGAGAGTATGTCACGGCCGTCCCATGATAGACGTGCAGGTTGACGTAACTGGTGACCGAGGAGCTGGCGGCTTTCTCGCGCAACGCATCAGCATTGCAATGCAGCGAGGAAATGCCGCCAGCATCCTCGGTACAATGCCTCGAGGACCTTTTTTAGATTTAACTTAGTTTTAATTTAATTTAGTTAATTTTACTTTTATATTATGTTCAATAACATCATAATTATATGTAGTAAATAAACCTACTTAAGTAGGTAAACCTGAATTTCTTGTAGGAATGACACTACTACTTGCTCGGTAGTAGAGCGAGGGAATTTGTTCCTTCAGCTGTCAACACGGCGAATCCTCAAACATCTCAAGGGTCGGCAACGCACATGTTACTCCTTTGGTGTTGCATGCGTCTATAGGCTGCAGTGTCCGGTTACCATCAGGCTTGTTTGCCACCGTCGTTGTATTAAAAAAAAAAAACCTCAATTTCACTCGATATAATGTTGCTACACCCAACATAATTAACAGTTATTCTATGGTTTATAATTATGTCAAACAACGTAACATGTTAACCAATCTAACCAATAATACAAATTTAAACATCTTATTTGAATAGAAAATTACCGAAACTTGTGGAGTTGCGTCGCAAATTGAACGATAAAATTCGAAGAAAAAGTTTCTGGTCGCCCCTTTTGGTTATTCAAAAGGAATTTACATTTGTAATACTTTTGTGAGATCTAATTCTTGTTAGAAATACTTATGTTAGTGTATACTCATATTATAAGGAGTAAAAGTCTGTGAGGTTTTGTAAATATGTAGGTAAGTTTGTCGATTAGAGACTTTTATCAATTTACTATATCGTAAAGGCAAAACACGTACGTTTACGTGTTAGTTTGTCTATCTTTCTGTTCCTGATCTCCACTTAATTGCTCAAATGTTAACTGGATGAAGTTCCCTTACAGGTATACGTTCGCTATGACACCGATTTAATCAATTTTGTCTTTTACTTGTGTCTATGTCTTATGTACAATAAGGTAATTAAATACATACATAGGTACCTATTTTGTATGAAAAACGTTATAATACTTATATCAAAATATTTTTTATTTTATTTCGGACCACAACACTCCATAGCTGCAGCAGCATAAATTATTAAAACTAAGTTAAAAAAAAAAAATTTTTTTTTCATAAGTCCAACCCAATCGGGCTGTTAAATCTATTGGCAAACACTTAGAATGCTGTTGGCGATCCGTGTAACTCGCAGGGAAACGATTTTTTGCGCATGATTGCTGGGAAACCTTCCGTCCGAACTTCGCAATACATGCCAGACGCACTGCACCTGCTGCTGGGCAAGCCCGTCAGCATTCTAAATGTGTTGTTATACTGCAATCTCAATGCATTATACAGGGTGTATCAAAAAAAGCGTGTGAACCGATCAAGGGCATGTTCGGTAGCGTATTGCGATTCCAAAATGCATTTGTTATTTTTTGTTTAAGTACATTCAAATGCTTGTTTTTGTTTACATTACCGTCTTTGTTTATGTTATATGCGCTCGATTTTTTGCCCGACTACGGCAGATTCGAAAAGAAGAGATAGGTATGTTTTTAGCAGACAAATGGTTCCGTACCATTATCCGTTGAATACTCCACTGCGAGACATTTATACTTTAACAGTTTTAACACTAATATTATAAAAATTCGAAAATCCGGATATAGGTTTAAAAATCCGGATTTTGAAACGGATCGTGAAATCCCATGAAAATCCGGATTTTGAACTTCGAATAATCCGGATTGCAATCCCTAGTACTCCACACAAATGTCCCTGCTGCAGTACTGTTGACTCACTGGGACATCACGGGCTTACGGGCAAAGCGCTGGCCACTTTTCCAGGCACGCCGCCCTGAACGACATGGAACATCCTCCCTAGTATCAAGTTTAAAAGCCTACTTCAGCCTACCTACTCTTATACTTACTCTACTAGAAAATCGGAAGCTCTGAAGCTCTGGAAAACTTGAAGTTATAAAGTTCTGTAAATATCTTAAATTCCTGAAGCTTTAAGCTGCTGAAATCTATATTATAGGGTTCTAACTGAAGGGAAAGAAAATAAATCAAACAAGGAATGAGAGAGAGAAAACAAATAAACAATACATTTAGAAAAGTGATTTTACTCGAAACTTTGACTATTTTATCTAACAAAGTCCGGTGAGGACTTTATTAGACATCCGCGTTGATTCCTAGGCCAATACCTACACAAGGGAAAACAATGCGGACTCAACAAAAACCCTTGTTGCCAAACTTATTCTAGTACACTTTTATTTATCTGGCATTATTATACTATTAAAATAATTTAGCTACTTTCTTAAATACGCAATTATAATATTAATTGGAAAACTACGTAAGTAAAAAATTCATAGCGTGATCATCTAATGTCAGGACTAAAAACCTAGTTGTGAAATGTAGTAACCAGAATTCTCTAAGGTGTGAGGAATGTACGAACAACTGAGTCAGATCATGTCCAAACAAGCATTGTTAATAAAGCTAAATAATAACTATACTAAAATAAAATTACCTTAACCAAATGTATTCACGCCCTACAATATCTTAATTATAAATGTTACTAGCTGAACACAATACTAAGAACTAAAACATAGAACCTAACCTATTTATAAAATACTGTCGTTGGCTGTGTGGTAAAAGAATGGCTTTAATAAGCAGGTTAAGTGGTCAAAATTAGTAATGTTTAATGCGAACCGAAATAGATTATTATAAAATGTTTTAAAGTGAATAAAGTATATGTAGGTACCTAGAAGTTAAAAGTACAGAATGGTTAATATAATAGGATAATGACGGATATAGTTATGTGGAGTTGCTATTATGAAATATAACATTTAATAAACTTTAAAGCTAAAACGTATTAAGTCGAGACGGCGATGATATTTCCTACAAGGCAGGATTGGAAAGGTAATATCTGGCTTCTTACCAAATGTAGGTAATACAAATCTCAATCTAAAAGATGTGAGAACATTGCAGGTGTAAAATAGCTGATTGCAAGCAACCATAAAGCCACAGGACCTCACAAGACTACCATGCATAAGTCATATATGTATTGGCAACTATGGCGAAGGCCGAGTCTCACGAGGACCGATTCCGATGCTAACCCCCTGGGCGCGTCAAGCTAACCACTCGGGCATGTCCCTACCTAACACCTAACACGAGCAAACGGAATATCCTCGTATCAGAGACTATAATAGATATGTGACAATAGAGCCTGACGAATGAACAGTATACATGGCAGTAGTAAGAGCGTAGCCCATAATATTATGAGACCAGCCATTTTATATTGCATAAAGCAAAAGTGATGAACTACTGTAAGCTAAATTAGAAGCCAGTTGGATTAGGTATGTGATGACGACGCTGCTGCTGATGATATGTTAATTTGTTAACCGATTACGGCCACATACATCAGTATTTTATATTACATAAGCAAAAGTGATAAGCAATTGTAGCTACATGTTAACCGAGTCCGATCACAGCGACTGTGTGTATTTAGATTATACATACACCATAATTGATGGGATTACAACTTCACGTCGCACCCAAACATGTGAGCGTTTCTCAAAAAAAATGCCACTATTATTAATTGTACTTCTAGGAATTTTATGTTAACTATTTCCACTCAGAATCAGGAGCTCTTTCGACCCTGGTAGGACAAAAAAACTGTCCCAAAGATATTTTTCCTATTGTGTTACCATTTACCATACACTTTGTATGGTGGTAACACAATAGGAAAGTTCAAAAATGTATGAACATTTTGGGACACTTTTTTTTCTCCTATTGGGATGGAAAGACATCGTGATTTTGAGTAGAAATAACATAAAAGTTGCAGAAAATCTCCGAAAAAATGTAGTGGCATTTTTTTTGAGAAACGCTCATGTACAGTACACTGTACTATGCAAACAAGACAAGCTGTTGCAATTCAGGTTTAGTATCCAAATCGAATCGTACAGTCATCCCCAATATAGTATGCCCATCAGTCTTAATATCACTCCTGAGCCATGCAGCCGCAAGGACTCAGCATTGACCAGATTCTTGCGACAGCAAGGAGTTTTTCTCAAATCAATAGCCTGTACCATCGTATAGCTTTCACACCTCATCTCGTCCATACAATAGAGTATATAGTAGGTAAATATATATTGGGGTCACAAAATATTATTTATAATTTAAAATAATGGACCCTAAAAGCTATATACAACTCAATTATAACCAGCTTGTATGAATAGCACTCAATTACTCATGGACGACTCAACAAATACTTAGTAATTAATAATAACACCACCATTAATCTTAAATTAACATGCACAATAGAATAAACGGGTCGATTAAAACACTGTCTCTTTATTAAATCAGGTACGTAGTACGCCCTCGTTGCACCGATGAATACTTATATTGGCAAATATTGGTTGCTTAAATATTTCACTAATTACATATGAAACTACGCGCGGTTACGACTAGGGATTATATAAACTTATAGAACTAGGCAATGGTTAATGAATCAACTGTTCATGATTAATATCAAGGCAAGTTGTGTTTAAACCGGACAATCTAAAAAGCTAAACACCAATTAAGGGATATTCGTCACTAAGCAATTACACTGTTAACACCATTTGAACTTTCTAACGGACATTATAAACTCAAAAGTGAATGTATTATGTAGCAATGTATATGAACACACGCGGAACACATTAAACTATCACCAATATTTGCCACATGAAGTTAAAACATTTACCGACGAGAATCTGTGGAAATAAAATGTTAAACACACACAAAATCCTAGTACATCCTAAAACAATCTAGCCCTACGTGAATCCTATCTTTGCAAATACACTGGAAACGACTCACATGATCCTCGACCTCGATGCTCTCGTGAAGGCAAATCTCCCAAAAAAAACCATAAAAACGTTGTGCAAGCCCTTATAAAACCTCATCCCCTCTTGAGAACCCCTAATGTCTCCCGATCACCATGATATCACGCGATTCTAGCGGGAAGACCATTGATTGGATCGCACCCCGATTCTCGTTTCCTATTGGTTTAAAACGATATGCTGTAGTACAACGTTTTCCTACTCAACAAAAGATGCCTCCCTTTACGTCCAGCTCATTTAAACACGACTGAATTAAAACGTCACCTATTTAACCTGATTATCTAGTTTTTAATATCTTCTAAGTTTTGTAGGGTAGTTAGGTTTCGTAACTTAATTTAATCCATCTACTCGCCCTCAGATGTCACTCAACTTGAACTACGCAACAAAATATAACCCAGCCAGTATTCGTTGGCAATTTAGACAGCTAAGTACACAGACACGGTAATGGTTTCTGTCGTGGTCGGATAACCTGTTAATTATTCATTGATCGCTCACTTGACCGGCTAGCTGTCTAAACTATCACGTAGTTTAGCTAGTTGTTGATAGATGGCGCTAACACGCCCAGTATCGAATAGGTTACCCTGCAAACGTCAATTGTCTATCAATATTACCATTTACATCGAGTTAACTACTACTTCTTAAAGCGATTCTATAATTTAACTATTCCGTACTTAAATGTTAACTAGCATCCATTAAGAAATAAACTTTAAGCTATCAAAACAATAACCTAACAATAAGTAAATAGTCTTAAAATATGAAATATTTGAATGTAATAATTGTAACTTAATAACTGAACTAAATATTAACGCCATCTAACCAAGTATCATGAAAAGTTTCATCAATAATGAAGTTCAATAAGCTTTCAACTAAATTCGCCTTTCAGAACACTGTTGATGGATGTCAGTTATGTCACTCACATAAATCCGCCGGTCTCTTGCAACAGCCAATGGGCCGTCGCTCCTGGAGCCTTCGGGCATAGCCAGGGACGAGGGCAAAAGACCGGACGGGATGTCCCTGATCCCGTGGTGTTTGGGTAAGGCACTAGTTTGGGACGCTACTTGTGTAGACTCTTTGGCTCCTTCCCACCTCCACTGGACCAGCAATCATCCTGGTGCGGCGGCCGTGGCGGCCGAAAAACTAAAAGAACATAAAAGGGGTCTCGGCTCCGAATATACTTTTATTCCTTACTATCTACTATTTGATTCAAACCATCTCTACAACGCATTCACGATTTTTAAGTACTTAAGTACTTTTAAATGTACTTTACGCAGATTGCCAAATAACTAGTTTACAGTTTAATTTTAATAAATTACGCAAAGCATAACGGGCCGTATAGAACTTACCCTAAACGTTCGTGCAGCCACGGTATTTGAAACAGAAATAATGATTGTTGTCGATTATGTTATTTACAAGGTGCTCTAAATACCATTTCTATGCTAAAACATTCACTGTACTGTCTGTCCCTTAAATTGGACTGCAGTGTCACTCTATTTCCACTAATTGACGCAGATGTCAAAGGTCCGTATAATCGAATGAGTTACATCCCAGAACAAACAGAGCGTAATGTTACAGAACATATAAATAACTCAGGCCTTTTATTCCGCCATAGCCATTTATTCTATTCATGCATAGTACAAACATAATATTAAAATTGAGAATAATAGCTGGCCCTAATGGCCCCTAAATTTTAATAATCTTCGATTAAACGTTTCAGCGGTTGATTTTCAGAGAGGAACTATCTATACGTATAATTTGTGAAGCCTTGGAAATTACTACCACAGCAATTAGCACACAGAACCATATATCTAGCTAATCTCCCGTAGCGATGACCCAAAGATTACAAACCAAAGATAACCACTTAATCCTTAAATTACATAGGTACCTTACTAAAGATACTTCATGTGATCACTGACTCTATAATGATTAATTGCAGTTACACACTATTCATATTTATAAAAACAAATCAAACACTTAATGTTTTTCACTCACAGTATTGTCAATTTTCTTAAAATACGTGCCTACACTAAATTCACTTATTCGTCTATAAAATGTATTTCTATGAAACATATCACAATAAAACTCAAGTAAGGGAGCGACTACACCGGTGCTTAACGCCGCGTATACGCGATGACGTGTAGTATGCGTCACGTATTTTTCATACATTTTGCTGCGTTTTACGGTGCGTTAGCGTATTTTGAGCAGCGGTGTGGTCGCACCTTAATGGAACACTATTTCAGGCAAATAAAACGCGGAACACGCGCGCGAAATCAAATATCAAAATCAATTGATAATTAATTATAAAGGAATCCGAATGGAAAAATCAACATTTAGTTACGAGGCCAAATCCCAACTGCCTATATTTATGACACAAAAATCCTACATGGATTCTTGTGCAATATTCAAAAGGTGTAATTATTTTACATGCCATATTAACATACGTCATTTTAGTTTACAATAAATAATAATCTCACTATAGGTTAGTCAAAAGACATATTATAATATTGCAACTGATATAGGTTAGGTTCTTTCGGTTCCAAGCCCATGAATTGTGTTTGCTATAGTCTCTACTTGCATTGCATTTTGAGAAGTCCCACCACTTGAAATCATGAAGTGGTAACAAATTAGACGACATACGAGACCAGCTCTTTAGATACAAAAATTAAAACCAATAAATTAGTGGTTTATTTTATTACCCCAGTATTGAAATAAGTTCGATTTCAAGGAACGCTTGGCGTGAGAAACGTTTTTTATGGATTTTTTCTGAACTAGGTACCTATTTTTTTAAAGATAACCATAGAGTAATGTAACACTGCAGTGACAAAACTAATCTAGCAAAATCTCGTCACGAAACGCTCTCAGTTATACATTTTTAATACATCATTCATGTACTTAATAATAACATCACTCAACTCGAAGCTTGACTGACAGACTGACATGTGTATTAGTAGCTCATTATACTGAAATAGGGATCAAAGAGAATGTAACAAGTTCTGAAACGCTTTGGCAGTACATCGGTAACTTGGTCAATTTAACGTCTTGTTTTGCGCTTGTTCTTAGATGGTTTTAATGTGCCATTTATACGGAACTAGCTTATGCACGCGACTCCGTCCGCGTAGAACTCGTTTATATCGTAGCTCCATACAACGTTTTACCCTCCATTTCACCCCGTTAGGAAGTTATTTCCGGGATGAAAAATATTCTAGTCCTTCCCGGGGACTCGAACTATCTCTATACCAAATTTTATTTAAATCGAATCAGCGGTTTAAGTGTGAAAAGGTAACAGACAGACAGTCACACTTTCGCATTAATAATAATATATTAGTACTTACTAGCTTCTGCCCGCAACTCCGTCCGCGTGGAACTCGTTTATATCGTAACTCCATACAAACTTTCACCCCTTAGGGGATGATTTCCGGGATAAAAGCTATCCTATGTCCTTTCCCGGGATTCAAGCTATCTCCATACCAAATTTCATCTCAATCGGTTCAGCGGTTTAAGCGTGAAGAGGTAACAGACAGACAGACAGACAGACAGACAGACACACTTTCGCATTTATAATATTAGTATGGATTATAATATTAGTATGGATTATAATATTAGTATGGATTATAATATTAGTATGGATTATAATATTAGTATGGATTATAATATTAGTATGGATTATAATATTAGTATGGATTATAATATTAGTATGGATGGATGGATGAGTATGGATCGTATGGATCAGCGGAAACATTAACTCGTTACGAAGCTGAAAGTCCTAGGTTCCAAGCAAGGCAAATATTTATGTGATGATGGATATTAAATATTCATCATCACATAAATATTTGCCTTGCTTATACATCAAAGAAAATCCAAGACTCAAGAGACTAATTTCGTCTCTTGAGTCTTGCATTTTCTTTTGATGTATAAGGTATTATATATCTATTAAATAAATCATCGTCTAGTATCCAGAACACAAGAATTATTGAGCTTATTCCTAGTTCGATTAGTGTAAGAAAAGTCAGTGTCACAAAAGAAGTAGGTGTTTTTTAAGACACACTGTACATCTAAGAAGACCAAAAAACGTCTAATCAAAGTATATTATATCTGAAGTATTGCATTGTACGCGAGTGAGACGGGGACACTGACGCAAAAGGATAGAGAAAGGCTAGAAGCCTTCAAAATGTGGTGATGTTGGTGGAGGATGCAAAGAAGCTTATTCTTAACATGGAACTAATTACAGACACAGATATACCTCATGTCATTGTATATGCAAAGCTTCGTTACAATCCAACACGTAGTTTTAAAATGAGAGCGTAACTACGTTTGTATGGAGAATCGAGCTTACTGCGGACTCTTAAAACTTTGGACATCTATAACTTTGTGATTATTTAATCCCCTGCTTTACTTTTTTCTCCATTTGACAATATGTACAATCATTTTTCGGGCAAAGGAATGGGTTAACAATGAGTGCAAGGTTTGTATGGGAAATATTTTTTTTGAGCTAGAGACTTGAAACTTTGTGGAAAGACTACTTATTAGAATACGAAAAAGTACTTTCAGCGATTTCGAAAATTCCATTCTTAAGGGGGTCAAAAAGGGGTGCAAGGATTAGATGAGAAACACTTTTTTTGAGGTAGATACTTGAAACTTGTAGAAAGATTCCGTATTAGATCTACGAAAATTTTTAGGTCCGGTAAGGAGAGATGACGGAAGCTTCAGAGTCCCGAAGAACGTCGAAATTAGGCATCTTGTGGCTACACCCAACGTTATTGGAACAAAAGCTCACCGTCTCCGCTGGCTTGGTCATGTTGAAAGAAAAAAAATGATAGATTTTCGTTCCACTTCAATATTTATATATATTCCTGTTTCTCCTATTGATGTCATTCCCTCGCACTATGTATCTATTTGTAAATCTTTTGTCATGTTGCCACCCGTTCCATCACGAAATGGACTCGGCGGAAGGCCAGCGCTGGCTGTTAAAGCCAGCATCATGCTAAGCCGGGTCCATTTCGTGACACGGCCTAGGCCGCACATTTTATCTCCTTTCTCATATGTGTGATTGTTTTCATTATTTGCTGTCACGAATATATGTTTTCCATGTAATAATTTATTATAGATAGTATAGATATTAGTTTAAATTTGAATTTTGAAGAAGGACATACGCTCATAATAAATTCCCAAGGTCAGAGGCATGCTGCATTCATGACGCCCTATGGGGATTTGTATTTGTACGCATGCCCTACGGTTTATCGAATGCCGGATTATACAATGCATTCCCACAGTTCGTTGCGCTCCGCTTCCGAATTATCTTCATTCTTCTTATTCTTTCAATCTCTTTTGTCTCGGCGGAGATAAGGTTCTCTTTATTGCGGTCCAAGTTATGAGGGGATAGAGGGATCGAAAAAGTTCTTAGATTTAGAAACGGCTTCATATTTGCGTAGGTTAAATGAAACGATGACTATATGAAAGCCTCGCGATGGCTTTTTACCAGGTCATTAATTTAAATATTAATTGTTTAATTATTTTGTTTTTTGTGGTAAGACTTTGCTGCAGTGATCCGTACAATGTAGGTAATCGTAAGGATGTCGTATTTTTAATCTTGATAAATAGAAGGAAGTCTACAGTATAATTACGAAACGTTACTGTACGAAACGTATGAGTTGAATATATTAAATACTAGGTTCCGCCCGCGACTTCGTCTACATATACATATTTTAATCAGGGCTTTAAACCATGTTCGTGCAACATTTCATCCAAATCAGTTAAAAGTCAGTCAAAAGTCTATTTGTGCAAAAAGTAAGTAATGTTTATAACAGGTGTTATGTGAGAATTCCGAGGACCTCCACTATTTGCCAATAAAACGGCATACAAATTTGAAGTCTGGCGATTTCGTCAACTTACGTACCAACCTAATTTATTACAAATTATTTCATTAACATAATTACATTCTTACAATTTCCTTAGTCAAGCCATTAAATATAAATAAATATCAATCATAAAACACAGTGAATTAAATATTCTTGTACGTCATAATAACATTTATCTTTAAGTATTTTACCCATTCTATTTCTAAATTTGTTAGTTGGTAGCGTTTTCAGAGATTCCGGCAACTTATTGAACAGTTTGACTGACATGTAGAAAACGTTTTTTTCTGAATAAAGCAGTGGGGAATTTAAAATTTCGACTAAGAGATAAGTACAAAATTTGTACTTATCTCTTCGTCGAAAATTACGTTCAGGGTTGATTAGATTTTTCTGAAAAGGGTCGTCATATTTCCTTATGAAAGTTAGGCATTCCATTATATTATATAAGTATGGAACACTTAATATTCCCAGTCCCTTAAAATAGGGCCTACAGCTTACCCTAATGCTTATTCCCGCTATAGCACGCACATTGTGCCAATTTGAATTACCCCAAAACAATATGCCATAGATAATGATTGAATGAACATGCCCATAAGACACTGATTGCAGTTTCCTGATTAAATCATTTGCGTAATTGCCTAAGAGGATAGGTAAAGCTATTTATTTTCGAGTATATTCTTTCAATATGTTTCCAATTTGAATTTTGGTCAAGGGTATTCCTAGAAATACACATTTATCAACTGATTCAATCGGTACCTTGTTAAGATTAATTTCTATTTTTGGCGGTTTAGACTGAGGCTGGTGAAATTGCAGGATTTTAGTTTTGGCAATATTTAATATAAGATTGTTTTTTTTCAGCCCTTGCGCCTCCAAGTTATGGTAGATTTTCTTTCTGTTTTTAACATATTTATTTCTGTGCATTTTACTATGATCGCACAATCATCTGCAAATAGGACAGTTGGATGAGAAATACGGTCTGGTAAATCATTGATGTAAGTTAGACATAGTAAAAGCCGCAGTTAAGCCGTTTAAGCGTGATTGAGTATCCAACATACAAATATTTAAATATCTAAACATCCAAAATTTCGCACTCATAATATTACTAGGAAGGAAGAAGGATTTTAATAATAAAAATGTATTATTTTAGTTTCTTACTCAATATATCTCGTAACTTGCACCCTGACTTCTAAGTTTATATCAGCCTCGTTAAGCTGGCATTTATGCTGGATTTCTTGCAAGCTACGTCTAACGGCCCTGACTATGCTTCGAAACAAAAGAGGTTTAGATAAACAAAATGTAAAACATGACACAAAGAAAAAAATATCGTACTACTAAAATAAAATATGAAAAACCGGCCAAGCGCCAGTCGGACTAGCACACGAAGGGTTCCTTACCATTATCTATAAAAACAGCCAAAAAAGTTTGTTGTATGAGAGCCCCCTTAAATATTTATTTTATTTTGTTTTTAGTATTTGTTGTTAAAGCGGCAACAGAAATACCTACATAATTTGTAAAACTTTCAACTGTCTAGCTATCGCGGTTCTTGAGATACTGCCTGAATAAAAAAAAACGTTTGTTGTATGGGAGCTCCCCTTATTTTTTTATTTTTTTTAGTATTTGTTGTTATAGCGGCAACAGAAATACATAATTTGCTGTACCGTCTAGAAAGACGCGAACATACTCCAGATCTTTTACCGCGCACGCTGTTAAGTTGTGGAATGAGTTGCCTTTGTCGCTGAGACAGTCGCGGTCTGTTGCGTCACTTAAGATGAATTTGAAGAAGTTGTGGCTTTCCAATGACTTGTGAATTGGTTGAATATAGTATTTATTTATTTATTGTATATTTGCGATATATATAGTGTGTATTATATTTTATACTGTATATTTATATATGTATTGGCATGTTTTTATTTGTCTAGAATACCTACCTATTAGGTTACCTATAAGGTTTTGTTTTCATTTTCTCTGTTTTGTACACGGTATAAGTTTGCCTATCTCGGTCTACCTACCTTCCTCTCAATTACTCAAAGGTTAGCTGGAAGAGATCCCTTATAGGGATAAGTTCGCCTTTGTACTCTGATCTATTGTGTGACATGTATATTCTTCAACCTGTTATTGTGTACAATAAAGTGCTTACATACATACATACATACATAATTTGTGAAAATATCAACTGTCTAGCTGTCGCGGTTCTTGAGATACTGCCTAAAAAAAGAAACGTTTGTTGTAGGGGGGCCCCCCTTAAATATTTATTTTATTCTGTTCTTAGTATTTGCTGTTGTGTACGGAATCCTAATAATTTACTTTAAAAACAAAGTTTTAACCGACTTCAATTTAGTACTCCGCCAAGCCACGAGAACATTTCCACATTTATTTTCCTATTTACCACATGAACTGATTTCCGAGAGCAAATGCGTTGAGTATTAGGGATAATAATAGGGCTTTAAAATTCTTTATATTGAATAATATTAAGGAACACACTAGTCGGAAAGACTTTTCGAGAGTTTCCCTCAATTTCTTCAGGATTCCAAAATCAGATCCTGGTTTCCTTACCATGGGACCACCCTTGGGATACTCCCTTACCAAAAAAAAAAGAATAATCAAAATCGGTTCATAAACGACGAAGTTATCCGCGGACATACATAAAAAAAATATATATACGGTCGAATTGAGAAACCTCCTTTTTTGAAGTCGGTTAAAAATGATTTATTTTGATTGGGTTACTTAAAAAGTATACACTATAATAAGGTTGGTAACTTCTAGTAAGTAATCCTTTTTACTTGTGACAGAAGATGCCGCTCTCCCATGTATAGTAAAAACCACTACTTACTGTAAAATAAAATATCCTGGTAAAGCCCGACCACGAAAATAAAAAAACCTGGTCTGGGGGCGCTAAATTAGCAATAATTATGGCAACACTAATTAATTTCCACTCTGTCATGTTGACAACAAGTTCGGTGATGTTGTTTAGGGGAATAGAGTCTCATACGTCAGACTTTCTGTCCGGCAAATACTTCGTCATAATTGTGAATCACTTTTCTTAATTCGCATTTAATAGTTTTCGGCATTTTAACGCAATACAACACGTACCAACGACAACTCACTTTGACGGCAATTGACAGATGGCATGGATGACGTCTTCAAAATTACTGTTGCCAGTTCAGGAAATTAGTCCCAATAGTTTTCCGCAATATGGCGAAGTTTTTTATTTTCCTGGTCGGGCTATAGAACCCAGGCAGATAGATGCACGAGACAAAATGAAGCCTAATATTATGTCATGTGTATATACTGATGCGATATGTTTTTAATTGACGATCTCTGTAGCTTAGTTGGTAGTGAACCTGCCTACGAAGCCGGAGGTTCCGGGTTCGAATCCCCGCAAGGGCATTTATTTGTGTGATGAGCAGTGATCTTAATTGTAGCATTTTTGGTGCAACGTAGTGTTGTTAACGAAATTGGTATAGACAATATCGATCAAAGTTGTCAATTAAGGTTAATATTAAACGTTATTAACGCTAATTAAGCATTAGGATGAAATTCTTATGCCAATTCCGTTAAAAACACTACGGTGCACCAAAAATTATACAAAAGACGATCACTGCAGTGATGAGTAGGTATGAATATTTGTTCCTGAGTCATGGATGTTTTCTATGTATTTAAGTATTTATTTATCTATATAGATAAATAAGTATACCCATAATACTTAGCTTTGCTTCGTTTAGGACTAGATAGATTTGTGTAAGATTGTCTCTTTTTTTTCCATTACAGGACTACTACTACACTAATCCTATTAAGTAAATCCTATTTCTTTTTTCTGAAAAAAGTATGGTCCGGTTTACATTCATTTCAATTTCGCCAAACATTACGTTTATCGGCGACTGGTATACTCACATTCATTTTTGCAGGTACCAGCGGGTTGATTACGCAACGCTCTGTACAGTACGATTACTGTTAGTTAAGACCTGACAGTTTGACCTGACATTTAGTAATAACTATTTTATTTGTATAAGATTAAAGTTGAAAATTAAATGAAGGCAATCCATCTGTCAGGTCTTAACTAACAGTAATCGTACTGTACGGGCGCTAATCCGGTCTGAATTTTTTAGCATGGAAAGTGATATACAAATCCCACGTACGCACGGCAGGGAACGTTACATAGTCAACCCCTAGATTAACTTATCGAATGATCGACCACAACTGTATATTAATTTTTATGTAACTTATCTATTTATAACTGTAACTTATATAAATACTTTATTATTTGTTCTTACATTGAGGTGTACAACAGCAACTTTTTGAGTTTGATCTTAAAGATAATTTTGCTGCTACACTCGTTTCCAAAATTAATAGTGTTAAATATTCGCGGTTTTAAGTAGCTATGTGTATTTTTACCATAATGATTGTTAACAAAGCTACTACATTTTACAGATACTATGTTACCTCTGTATTAATAACTAGCGCGGATTTGTCCGCCTATTGTATAAAACGCCGGCAAACTCGCGGGAAAGAACTAACCTATTGTCCATTCTACTATTGCCCATTCTATACGCAGGTGTTTTTTTTTTTTTATCAGATGTTCAGTTGGAGATGACCCATTACAAACAAACTTACTAATTTCCAAAGCTACCATCTCACAGACTTTTGCTCTACGTAAGTGACAAGACGATAAGTGACAAGATGGAGCGTCCGTCTCGTTCTATCGAACGGTGTCAGCCAGTGACGGACGCTCTATCCTGTCACTTATCGTGTGATAAGGCCGACCATGATACGGGGTCAGGATAGATAACTAAAGACAGAGCGTCCGTCTCGTTCTATTGAACGGTGTCAGCCAGTGACGGACGCTCTATCCTGTCACTTATCGTGTGATAAGGCCGACCATGATACGAGTACGGGGTCAGGATAGATTACTAAAGATAAAGCGTCCGTCTCGTTCTATTGAACAGTGTCAGCCAGTGACGGACACTCTATCCTGTCACTTATCGTGTGATAAAGCCGATCATGATACGGGGTCAGGATAGATTACTATACATATAAACATTGATAAGCCGAGGCAGCGGCGGATGCCCGAGGGCGACCCAAGGTTGGCAAGTATAGCTGTCTCGGCGGCCAGTACGATTATGTCGCATTTTGCGTCCAGACACTCGGCCCTTGGGGAAAAAGCGCGCGTCAGCTCCACAAGGTGATCAGCAAGCGGTTGAGGGACGCAGGCAGCTGTCTCGCGCAAAGAATAGCGATTGCTATTCAGCGCGGAAATGCTGCCTGTGATGGGCACCCGGCCTAAAGGGTCAGGTTTTGATACGTTTTTCTAATTGTATATTCTTAATTTCCATTTAAGTAGCTTTACATATGTGATGTGGATGTAAGGTACTACATTTTTTATGGATTCGTAGTTACGTATAACTTAAAAAAAAATACCGGGTTGCTCTCCGGGAGTGCCGGACGAAGTGAAAACTTGAATATTAAAGTTGTGCATTTTTGGTATTTTGGAATGGTAAGGGAATAATTTTGCACGAATTGCTTTAATTATCAGTATAAAAAGTAAAAACTAACCCCCCCCCCCCCCCCCCTCGGCTTGTCTACGCATCATGCGTAAGGTGAGATCTCGCCTCTCAAAAACCTATGAACGGAAACCGCAAATCCGCATTTTCATTTAAAAATCCGCGTTTTGAAAGCGCAGCTCCCGCTTTTTGTATTCTGGCAACACTGAATCTCACCTTACGGTCACGTGACCTGTGGCGAGTTTAACAATTTTTCCCCATCCCAAAAAGTGCACAGTGCCGCTAAAGAAGTTTTCACTTCAAAAAAAGAATACATATATAATGTTTTGTACTCCTTAAGCTACCTTAATAATAATTAAAAATAAAATAATAAAATACTTGGGGCCAATCGTACACAAATCAAACTAGCCCCATAGTAGGTATACTAGACGGATACTAGAAGACGACATTTTTACTAACTAGCTTCTGCCCGCGACTCCGTCCGCGTGGAACTCGATTCGTAGTTACGTATAACCTAAAAAAAAATACCGGGTTGCTCGCCGGGAGTGCCGGAAGAAGTGAAAACTTGAATATTAAAGTTGTGCATTTTTGGTATTTTGGAATGGTAAGGGAATAATTTTGCACGAATTGCTTTAATTATCAGTATAAAAAGTAAAAACTAACCCCCCCCCCCCCCCTCGGCTTGTCTACGCATCATGCGTAAGGTGAGATCTCGCCTCTCAAAAACCTATGAACGGAAACCGCAAATCCGCATTTTCATTTAAAAATCCGCGTTTTGAAAGCGCAGCTCCCGCTTTTTGTATTCTGGCGACACTGAATATCACCTTACGGTCACGTGACCTGTGGCGAGTTTAACAATTTTTCCTCAACACAAAAAGTGCACAGTGCCGCTAAAGAAGTTTTCACTTCAAAAAAATAATACATATATAATGTTTCGTACTCCTTAAGCTACCTTAATAATAATTAAAAATAAAATAATAAAATACTTGGGGCCAATCGTACACAAATCAAACTAGCCCCATAGTAGGTATACTAGACGGATACTAGAAGACGACATTTTTACTAACTAGCTTCTGCCCGCGACTCCGTCCGCGTGGAACTCGATTCGTAGTTACGTATAACCTAAAAAAAAATACCGGGTTGCTCTCCGGGAGTGCCGGACGAAGTGAAAACTTGAATATTAAAGTTGTGCATTTTTGGTATTTTGGAATGGTAAGGGAATAATTTTGCACGAATTGCTTTAATTATCAGTATAAAAAGTAAAAACTAACCCCCCCCCTCGGCTTGTCTACGCATCATGCGTAAGGTGAAATCTCGCCTCTCAAAAACCTATGAACGGAAACCGCAAATCCGCGTTTTCATTTAAAAATCCGCGTTTTGAAAGCGCAGCTCCCGCTTTTTGTATTCTGGCAACACTGAATCTCACCTTACGGTCACGTGACCTGTGGCGAGTTTAACAATTTTTCCCCATCCCAAAAAGTGCACAGTGCCGCTAAAGAAATTTTCACTTCAAAAAAAGAATACATATATAATGTTTCTTACTCCTTAAGCTACCTTAATAATAATTAAAAATAAAATAATAAAATACTTGGGGCCAATCGTACACAAATCAAACTAGCCCCATAGTAGGTATACTAGACGGATACTAGAAGACGATATTTTTACTAACTAGCCTCTGCCCGCGACTCCGTCCGCGTGGAACTCGATTATATCCTAACTCGATACAAACTTTCATCCCCCATTTCACCCCCTCAGGGGATGATTTACGGGATAAAAACTATCCTATGTCCTTCCCCGGGATTCAAACTATCTCCATACCAAATTTCATCTCATTCGGTTCAGCGGTTTAAGCGAGAAAAGGTAACAGACAGACAGACAGACAGACAGACAGACAGATGGACGCACTTTCGCATATATAATATTAGTATGGATATTATAAAGAGGAAGTGTCTGTGAGATTGTTGCTTTGTAAGTTTGTACCTAATGGGTAACATCCGTCCCCGCTTATCCGATTTCGAAAGTTCTTTCACCTCCGTGTAGAATCGACGGCTATATTCCATCCCGCGGGTTTGTCTGAGTTCTTTGCAATACGCGGGCAAAGCCGCACGGGAAACCAGTAATAAATAAATACACGTATCTTTAAGTATTTAAAGACAAGTTAAACATCCAAGAATAGGAAACATATATGCATGCACATCACACAAACATTTGCCCTAATCGGTATCTAAACATAAGACCCGGCGCGTTTGTCAGACATCTAATCTAATCGAAACAGCAAAGTAATTCCACTTTATACCCCTAAAACGAGGTTAAAGTAATACATAATACAGCATCCCTTATCTAAATTAGACGCAAATGTCTGCATGAGCTGCGATCGATAGGCCAGTGACCCCGCGGTACGCGGAGCGGTACCTACAGAGCAAACGATTGTGATACAAAGGGCTTTCAAACTCAAACTCAAACTCAAAATGATCTACCTATATATTCAAGTAGGCCTAGTAACAAGTACTTTCAAATCAGCAATTTTTTTTTTGCGTAATCTATTAAACATAAAAAAAAAAAATTATATGAAGTGAAAATTGTATAAAAAATACTAGTCAATGTTTCTAGAAAAACAATCTAATGTCAAAAAACAAAATATAATGAGGATAATAGAGAAAATACTGTATATATCTATACATATATATATGCTTTCTGGGATAATTTGTTTATACAACGACGGTGGCAAACAAGCGTATGGCCCGTGGTAAGCGGACACCGCAGCCTATAGACGCATGCAACTCCAAAGGAGTAACATGGGCGTTGCCGACCCTTGATATGTTTGAGGATTCGCCGTGTCGACAGCTGAAGGAACAAATTCCGTCGCTCTCAACACAACGCATCCTCGGGAGCTCTGGCGACCTTGCTCACCTCCAGGAACACAACACTACTACAGAGCAAGTAGTAGTGTTATTATGGCTGTGGTCTCCTGCAAGGCGGATGTGCACGACGTCCGCCTATCGCGGCGTCGACCGGGTGAATGCGCGGCGCCTAGAGCCGCGGCGCCGTCTACCCAACAATCACCTAAGAAGTGACTAGTCCGAGACACGCAGCAGCGACGCGTCGGTCCCGCCCCCTGCACTCGGACAGCCACCAACACCGACTACTTTTGACATGGATTTCTAAGTGAAATGGGATTCTAGCTGGGGTCAGTCTTTATTTACTTATACAATCTAGGTACTTATATATTATATATTTCTTACATGCGGTCCTGATTGTCCTCGTTGTCTTCTGTCGTTCATAGCGGAGGTGCTTCCCCAGTTGGGCTGCTCCACATTCGAGCGGGATGACATTTCGCTATGCCCTACCTCATCAAATCTAGAGACAACATATAAATCCGAAGCCACTCATATATGTATAACTAGAGAATGCAATAAAAGGCCATCCTACTAATATTATAAATGCGAAAGTTCATCCAGGATGTTTAGATGTTTGTTACTCAATCACACTTAAACGGCTCAACTGATTTGGATGAAATTTTGCACGAAGATAGTTTATAGCCTGAATTAAAATATAGAATAGTTTTTATCTCGGATCCACGTAGACGAAGACGCAGGTGGAAGCTAGTATTAAAATGTAATCCAAATCGTTTGAGCCGTTTAAGCGTGATTGAGCAACAAACATCCAAACATCCAAACTTTCGCTTTTATAATATTAGTAGGATAACTGCTGGTTCAGGCATGCGGCTGGTAAGCGGGGGTCGTGGGTCCGAATCGTACCAATGAGTTTGGCGGAACTTATGTACGGAATATTTACCGTTCGCTTTTCGGTGTTGGAAAACATTGTGCGGAAACCGGTCTAATCACAAAGGTCTTGTTTTCCTTCTGGATTGGAAGGCAATATGGCAGTCGCTTTCGTCAAACTAGTGCCTACGCCAAATTTTGTTAGTAGGTGTCAAAGCAGACCGCTTGCTCCTTTAGGGCACAACCGGGAGTAACGCTAGGAGGATGATAGTGGAATCGTGGCCCATTTCCTCCTGACCCCTTGACAGAGACGGCGGTATTTAAATAATTAAGATCCTCACTTCTGCGTATAATACAATTTAAGTGTCCTGTTGTCCGTCATTCGGGTCATTAGGCCTCAGTTGTTAATTAGAATTATTTTGGATAAAATAGCATACTTAGGACTATGATTGTAAATGTAGTACCGTAATAATAGCCCACAATTGAACTGTGTAGGTAACAAAAGGGGAAAATTCAAAGTTTATCATCCATACTAATATTATAAATGCGAAAGCGTCTGTCTGCATGTTACCTCTTCTCACATAAAATGAAATGTAGTATAGATAGTTTCTATCCTGGATATCATCCCCTAATGAGGTGAATTGGGGATGAAAGTTTGTATGGAGCTACGATATAAACGACTTCTGCGCCAACGAATTATAGAGAAACGAAGCGTAGTTACACTAACTAAGTCGTACATTTTATTTTTGCCTAGACATTAATGAATTGCGACTTTATTAAAATCATATGTAATTATTTGCAGCACCCGAGTGCGAACTGTTTGCGTGGCGATGGGTGTCTGTGAGAAATGAATGCCTGAGATTCTGTGAGATGATGGATGCGAGGCCTACGTCCGTGAAAGAGCAATTTGTAATGGTGTTATTTGTAATTATTTGTTTGTACCTGATTGTTGTTTGTAATAACCTATACGTTCCTGTTTGTATGTGTTAATTTTAAGTTTCATGTCGCATTGGATTTCTGTAAGGGCATGTAAACATATTTTCAAATGAATAAATTTTGTCGATCATCAGTTAGCTTTAATTTATATTATAAGTAACTTCTGCCCGCGACTTCGTCCTCGTGGAACTCGTTTATATCGTAGCTCCATACAAACTTCCACCCCCACTTCAACCCCTCGGGGGATTATTACTGGGATAAAAATGCCCATGTCCTACACTGGGATTCAAACTGTCTCTATACTAAAAAACATAAATCCTACTTAATATTATAAATGCGAAAGTTTAGATGTTTGAATGTTTGGATGTTTGTTACTCAGTCACGCTTAAACGGCTGATCCAATTTGAATAAAATTTTGCACGAAGATAGTTTATAGCCTGGATTAAAATATAGGATAGTTTTTATCCCGGATCCACGCGGACGAAGTCGCGGGCGGAAGCTAGTAACTAATAAAACATTCCATGTCAAGTATATCTAAATCCACCTATTTGTAGCTTCCCAAATATGCAGAAATTTGAGATTGCAAAAAGCAACAACGAATATGAGCAAAGAGTGTGGAAGTGCCTTCTCCCAAGTGCCTTAAATCGATTTCCTGGCCCCGTATCACGGTCGGCCTTATCACTCGATAAGTGACAAGATAGAGCGCCTGTCACTGGCTGGCACCGTTCGATAGAATGAGAATGACGCTCTATTTTGTCACTTATCGCGTGATAAGGTCAACATGACACGGGCACGAAGGGACATGATACGGGGCCTGATGATTTATCAAGCTCAATACAGGGTCAAACTGCAGCCCTAATAGCGACACATGTTAGACAAGCACAACTGTAAGTTATATTAAGCTAATTAATTAAGTTGGTAGGTAAGTTGAATCACACACACACTTCATTAGGATTAACTAGTTATAAGGCAGGCTCCCTAACTCGAAAATATTTAATATTTAAGATAAGCAGTTAAGATTGGGATTGAACACTGATTAATTTTTGGTGAATTAAAAAGTTAATTTTTAATTTTTTCTTATTGGTTCAGCGGTTCAAGAGTCCGCAGTAACCTCGGCCGAATTTCGCCTTCCCATACAAACGTAGTTACGCTCTCATTTTAAAACTACGTGTTGGATTGTGACGAAACTTTGCATAAACAATGACATGAGGTATATCTATGTCTGTAATTAGTTTATATGGTTCCAGTTTATAAAACAAACGAAATACAGCAAAAACAAGTTTTGAAAAACTTAAATTCGCTGTATTTTTTTACTATGGTATTGGAAGCTACATAAACTAATTACAGACATAGATATACCTCATGTCATTGTATATGCTAGTTTCGTTACAATCCATCACGTAGTTTTAAAATGAGAGCGTAACTACGTTTGTATGGAGAATCGAGCTTACTGCGGACTCTTGCGTAAGCGCAGAGGTAGCCGATAGATAGAGAGACAGACAGATACACTGTAATATCATGATTAAAGTAAAGATGTAGTATACTCTATACTCTACTAAACACGTACTTCATTGTAGAAGTACCATAGCTCAACGTCTTATCTGAAGTTTTCAAATGGAGCGCAATCATGAGATTGGTGGATTGGGAAGACTAGTAATTCTACTTTATTGGTATTGCCGGCTTTCGCGTGGCACTCGTTTTCAATTGAATGGCGTTCTAAATGCTTCTTGCTTAAAGTTAAGGTGGTTCGATTTCTATAGAAAACGTTATTTGACATTCACAGGCTAACGGCGTGATTTTTTAAGAAACCTATGTAAGAAACTTTCACAAATTGGCTTTCCATTTGCGCGAAATTCCCGTTTCCTTGAATAAACTTGTATAAACCAGAATAATTTGAGAAAAATGGTTTTCCCAAAGTATGACGTCACAAACTAACATCTCAAATAATTTTAGTTTATACAAGTTCATTCAAGAAAAAGGGGAATTTCGCGCAAATGGAAAGCCAATTTATGAAATTTAGTTACATAAGTTTAAAAAAAAAAACACGCCGTTAGCCTGCGAATGTCGAATAACTTTTTGTATGGAAATCGAACTACCTTAAGTCCCAAGCTCGACTCAAGTAAACTATCCATACAAACATAGTTTTGTTGTCATTTTAAGACGACATACTGTTGTAATAGTATGAAGATACTCCTTGCTTAATACTGTCAGCGTATTAGCTAGATGACTTATTGTGTCTAGGTTTTAAAATAATCTTAGCTGTAAGTCAGTCTATTTAAGTAATGCAAATTGTTGTATGCCCGATATTGGGTAACTGTTGAAACCAATTCTGTCACGTCCAGCTTATGTACATAGTTATACAATAAAAATATTATATTCTATTCTATTCATTGTCATCTGTCTACCCAACTGAATTGTGCTTCCTGTGTTCTCGGTGGTGTCTTCTATAATATATTCGCGTTTATTCTGCTAGTTGCGTGTAATATCCTAGATGTAAATTAGATTAAATTTATATTACCCCTTTTTTTAATCCCTAATTCTGCTAGTTGTGTGTAATATCCTAGATGTAAATTAGATTAAATTTATATAACCCAATTTTTTAACCCCCGACGCTTTAAGAGGTGTGTTACAAGTTTGACGTGTCTTGTGTCTTCTGTTTGTGTGTCTGTCTGTGGCATCGTAGCTCCTAAACGAACGTACCGATTTTCATGCGGTTTTGTCCGAAAGCTGACGTAATCGAGATGGTTCTTAGCTACGTTTCAACAAAATCGGTTTTACACAGCCGTTTTTGGGATATTGAACTTTGAAAATATAAGTTGAAAACCCCCGGGTTTTTAATCTTTTCTAAGTTATTAATTATTTCCTATTGTATCTGAAATGTCAGAGAAAAAAACAATGTAATTCTTTTACGTCATCACGAAAATAAATCGGCCGATTTTACTTAAGTACCTAAATTGACAATAACTGTGTACAAATAAGGTCACATCTTAAATATGAAGTCCAACAGTCTGCCCATAAATAATAGGTAAGCCTGTCATACAATGATTAAAGTATGAAGGTAAACTTATCCCTATAAGGGATCTCTTCCAGATAAACTTTGAGCGAAAAAGAGTTTTGCGAACGAGCAAGCAAATACCTTACCAAAGCTATTCTTCATGAACATTTCTTACCTGGAAGTAAAAGAAGAAACATTAGTAACTAGTTAGTACTAAAATATCACCTACTTAATACAATACAATATAAAAAAAATCGGCTAAGTGCGTGTTGGGCCACGCGCAGTGTAGGGTTCCGTAGTTGGCGGTCTGTCTTTGTTACATCGATTTACGTAGGTATAGAGAAGGTAACCTATAAAAAAAAACAAGATTTTATTCCTTTGTTTTGTTGGCGTGATTGATTTATATACCTTTGCCGAATCACATATTTCTGGTAGTAAAGGTCACTGACAGATGGACAGACGGACATGGTGAAACTATCAGGGTTCCTCGTTGACTACAGTCCCCAAAAAAAGTAAAAGCCGACTAAAGTGGGGTCATCGGGATTACGCTTGTGAGCCAGATGTAGCGAGACGCGGGGAGTGCCACAGTGGGCTCAGTATAGAATAGAATAGAATAGTGACAATAACAAATGAACATGAACAGAAAAAAACAATAGAAGTTAGGATGATATCCTGGTGTCCATTAAAACACAGATGCTGGCCGTCACAAAAAGAAATCACATTGATTGACTACCATAGAGCCTATGGAAGGTACACCTTAGAGCCTATGCAGACGACGTTTTATAAACGCGCTATACGCATGCGATTAGGACGCTACGCAAACGCAAGGCAGTCGGCAAGTTATAATATAACCTTAGCACACGATAATCGCGTTAAATTCACTGCAAACGCACAAACGACGCGCACGCACGTGGCGATACCTATACAACGAATCTACCGCGCCTATATCTATCAGCGCCTCTGTATGTCGTCAGCGCGTTTAAAAAACGTCGTTGCATAAATAAGTTGGCCCTTTTAGTAGTTTTTAGGAAAACTAAGGTTTGTATTGATAACCGTCATGATTTTATAATGTGGTAAAGTCTACTAGTTTCATATTATTATTGAAACTAAGGTCAAACTACAAAAAAAAAACGACCTGCGACTCGAACCCAAATTTACGCCTTTCTCCAGGAACTATTTATGCCCCATTGAGCATACTGTAATACCGTTCCATTCCAGTGACTCCAGCCATCAGTTCTGCTGCAAGGACGTGGAGCGTTGGCCACGGCCGGGAGGGAAGAATAGAAGAGGCTCATCGACATTGTCGAAAGCATGCGCTGGCACGATACGGGTAGACACAGCCAAAGGTGTACGGCAACCTTATCAGTCCCCGTCCTGAGCTACCAGCACGGCTGTCACAAGACGGCGCGCGAGCTCTCTCGATTCTTCTCGCACTATCCGTCTCTCTCTCTTATTAGAACACTTAGAACAAGGGGTATGCGAAGAAGTGCGAGAAAAATCGAGTGTATCGCGGCCGTCTCATGATCGACGTGCAGTTCCGAGACTGGGCATGCACTCGGGCTCTCTCGTGTACTCCTTCGTCAACTGCCTCCCTGGCCCCATTGTTGTACTGTTACTTAATCATATAGAAAGAAAGAAAGAAAGAAAGATACTTTTATTCACAAACACACAGGACACACGTGTTAAACAATAAAATAATCAAAAAAAAGAAAACAGATAAAACATGAAACAAGTGTGTCTCTGCGGCAGTGAGCCGGACACTGGCTATAGATGATTGACTTTCTCTTTCCAACAGTCAAGTGCAAAAATATGGGTGCATACATACAACTTACTCATAAATATGTCTCATAACTCTTATGTCAGCGGAGTACTTATTTATGAGAGGGTGTTATCGATACATATTTTTGCACTTGAATGTACAAAATACCCTTTTGCCTCCAGTGCGCCTTGAAACTGATATCTACTATAAAATAAATGACCTCGTTAAATTTAACCAACATTGAATTTGGCAATTCATTTATATTAATTGGCAGTTGTTAATGCTATAATAATTGCGGTGTACACTATACCCTAGTGAACAGAGGATCTCGGTATCAATTCCCTCCATCGGGAATTAACAGTTGAATACCTATGAACTGAATAATTAAAGCTAGCCACTTACGACCGCTCCAACCGAATGGCTCCGCCTAAATCGGTCCGTGAATTTCAATACTGTAACGTTGAAAGACAATTGGCATGGCCCGTTGGATATCAAAAGATTGGAAAGCCACATCGACACGCCAACGAATCCGAATGGAACGGTCGCGTCATTATATTAAATTAAATATTAGGGAACAATCTTACACAAATCGACCTAGTTTCAAACTAAGCAAAGCTTGTACTATGGGTACTAGACGACGATAAACATACTTATATAGATAAATAAATACTTAAACACATAGAAAACATCCATGACTCAGGAACAAATATTCGTGCTCATCACACAAATAAATGCCCTTACCGAGATTCGAACCCGGGACCTCTAGCTTCGTAGGCTACAGAGGTCGTCATATTATATACTCGTCTTCATCCTACCAGCGTTATTCCCGGTTGCGCCCTAAAGGAGCCTGTGGTCCGCTTGAACATCAAATCCCAAGATTTGGTATAGGCACTAGTTTTACGAAAGCGACTGCCATCTGACCTTCCAACCCAGAGGGTAAACTAGACCTTATTGGGATTAGACCGGTTCCCTCACGATGTTTTCCTTCACCGAAAAGCTAACGGTAAATATTCCGTATGAAAAAGTTCCGAAAAACTCATTCATACGAGCCGGGATTCGAAACATTAGGATAGCGTAGCAAATAAAAAACGGCTCTAGTTCTGTGTCGATCGGCAAGTTACCCATTAGGCCTTCGCTATTGCATTAATTGTTTAAATTTTAATTGCATCCAAGCCTTCAAACTGTTCTGTCTGCTTATATTTCGGGGGAAGCGAAATTAAATATTCTCTGAAACAAATTGTCTGTATTAATATGATGAAAACACCATATGCGGTCAGCAAAATGCTTGTATTAAAAGGGCTTTCTCAAAACCTAACTAAGTCATTTTACCTATTAGAGACCTAATATGTCCTACGAGCGCTTCCCGCTACAGAGCGGAAAAATGCTACACACGCTACGCACACGCAGTGTTGCTTGGCCTCTGATAGGTTGAATCACTCGTCTGGTTCCCTAGCAGCATTTTCGTTGGCATTTCGTTGGGCCAACTCAGTGATCAATGGCCCAACGTGGACGGACTTAAAATGCTACTAGGGATGCGTTTCCCCTGTTCTAAAAACTAGGCTTGTGTCGGTCAGGAACTAGGAACTATTAGGAATAAATTCCTATCTAAGAACAAAAAGAACTAGTTCGTCAATGACGATCTTAATCGGTCTTCGGTCTTTAGTTCAGCAGCAGAGCGGGAGTGGAATGGAACGAGATGCGAGTGACGTGACCGGGTAGTGGCGCGCGCACAGGTGCGAGTGAGATAAACGGTTGTAAGTTGCTCCGTCGTCGGTTTTGTTTGGTTCGCAATTTTAAAATAATAGCTAAATATTCTAATGAAGTAGTTTCTTATTCGTTCCAACGGATATCGAATTATCGATCCAACCATAAAGCGTTTATTAAATTATCATGAATTCTGCATTTATACGTAGAGCGCCATGGCATGGCAGTCAATCAAACAGTGCTTAACTAACAGCCACTCCCACACTGACCTAAAAGAGCGAAGGAACTAAAAGACCGAACTAGTTCCTCAAACCGATTGAACGAGATCGGAGCGCTCCCGTAAAGGAACGAGCAAGCACAAGCCTACTAAAAACAAACATTATTTTTCACCCAATATACTGACTTAGTGAACAAAACATTTTAATATGACAAAGTTCGATAAGTATCAGTAACCTTCATCGAAACCATCAAACTCTCGTCACAACAACCTGTATATCGTTCGCTAACACGTTTACGCTCCGTATTTCGGTAACCAATATCTTAAAAAGCTTTTTTTTTCTATAAAAAAAACCTACATTCCAAGTCCCACCTTGTGGTTTCAGCTTCAAAGTCGAGAATGGAACGCCGCTGTTCTCATAGGCCCGAAAAAGTCGAGCGGATATCAATTTTGTATGTTATGCAAAGAGTCCGAAATGCTTTGGCGGGGAAATTTAATTTCGCTCAATGTAATTTGAACGCTGCGTCCAAGCGCGAAGGTCGAATTTCACTTGCGCTCGGGAATTCGCCCTCGCCTCGGGCTTGGTATACAGGGCGATTTAAATTTTTAATTTGACTGTCGGCCTTTCGGTATTAAAAAATAGGGGTAAACAAGTATCTACGAATGGTTGTGTAGGAACGCCAAAATGACAGTGAACCTGTTTCAAAAACATGTTTTTAGTATGAGTTATCGTTATTTTTCTGAACACGTTTTGTTTGAAGGCAATTTCAAGGCTAATTTTGACTCTGGACCCATCATCATCATCCCACCTAACCTATTAATTGAACTAGTCACTTCGTCACTTTTCATATAAAAGTTGACATTTAGATAACTAACGCGCGCGCAATGCGTTATCGGATGTCATGTCCACCTCCATTTGCCCTTAGTTACAGGTCGACACACGTAAAAAGAGCTCTGCGCGCCATATTGAATGTATGGCCGCCAGGGCTCTTTTTACGTGTGTCGACCAATACCTGATTTACCTGCAGCTCGCGAAGCGAATGAAGTTCTGCGTTTCAGTTTGGGCAGAAATTCTTTCATCCGGCGTCTGTCTGAACTGAATCAACAAAAAAAAAACCGGCCAAGTGCGAGTCGGACTCGCGCACGAAGGGTTCCGTACCATAATTTATAAAAACGGCAAAAAAAATACGTTTGTTGTATGGGAGCCCCCCTTCAATATTTATTTTATTTTGTTTTTAGTATTTGTTGTTATAGCGGCAACATAATTTGTGAAAATTTCAACTGTCTAGCTATCGCGGTTCTTGAGATACAGCCTGGTGACAGACAGACGGACGGACAGACAGAGAAGTCTTAGTAATAGGGTCCCATTTTTACCCTTTGGGTAGGTACGGAACACTGAAACGAGGATTTTTTACCACTACAAAAAAAAACTGATGATGTTGTTTTAAGGTAAAGTAATATCCCATAAAAAACATTCCATGTAAAAAAAGGCCAAGTCTCGAAACTCTTCCACCGTAAAAAGTTGTGAGATATTTCGTAGAGCCAAGTCTCAGGCATTATTCTTGGCAATCACACTACTTTCCTGCATTTATGGATTTCTGTAGGTATACCGAAATCTATGTATTATTGTGTGATTGCCAAGTTACAAAATTTTATTTAGCAAGCAAATAAAGATTAATAAGAATGCCTGAGACTTGGCTCTACGAAATATCTCACAACTTTTTACGGTGGAAGAGTGTCGAGACTTGAGCCTCTTTTTTACATGGAATGTTTTTTATGGGATTTCGCTTCTTTTTGTACGTTATTGTGTTATCAATACATACGAATTATGGATGCAGTCCCATTCTTGCTTTTTCATGTTTTGACTCATTCACTGCAAATATAACGTTGTAATCCTATATGTTTACATGGGTTTACAATTATTTATGCAGTTGCTGTATCTAGAAAACTGGAGTGAAACTGCATTTTTTTTGTCTTGATTTATTTATACACTAAACACTAATTGTATTCTAAATTTGAAGCTTCTATATCTGCTAGAAGTGCCTTAGACTTTTGATGATCGGTGACTCAGTCAGTGACAAAATTAAGAAACTTTGACTAGTTATAATTCTTAAACCACTGGTTCAAATTGGATGAAATTTGAAATATATCGTGGTTTTACAATGCGTGCTTGGTTACTGAAAATTCAGACTTCTAGTTTTACCCACAACGAAGTAATAGGGGGTCGAAAACGGCCTGAACTGCTTCGAGAACAGGATGGTACGGCCGTGCCTCTCGCTGTTTTGCTCGACTTGGCGGGGGCATTGCCGTGCCCCCAGATCTAGACATTTTACAATTTGATAATTTACATACGAAGTTAACATCAACCTCTAAGTTGGGTTAGTACCATTCGGGGTGGTGCAAGAGACGAGCGAAAGAGGAATAAAATATTTTGTTTTATTTTTAATTGTGTTCAAGCATTGAAATATTCATTAACTATATCGTCGCTCGTATGCTGCGCCCCAAAACACAGATTGTAGATGTATGAGTAGGTGCCATCTATTTTCCGAACATCCTGGTCAATGCAAGAGGAAATGTGATAACGATATACAGCTGATCGGTAAATAGCTGATTTATAAATATGAAGCCTCTCACAGACTAGTGATGGTCAGTAATAAACTTGACAGTTATTGTCCTTCTGACCGAAGGGTGTCGTGTTTCGACGGTTCCGGGGCAATCTGTCGAATCCTACACCGGAGATGACGATGCAACGGGGCCACGCCGTTTCGTCGCCTAAATAGTATTATTTGTTGTTTTTAGTTTCGTGACGCATTGGTTATTACTGTAATGTCACGTAAATGTATTTGTCAATAAATAAATTGTCAAATTTACTATTTGACCGCCATCCCAGGCGGCACCGCAAGACCGCTGAACTGGGGAAGGAAGTGGGATTGGGATGGACATGTCTGCCGTATGCATGCGGAAAGATGGGCCAGAACTAGTACTCTAATGGACCCTGCCAGGCAGCCACCGGAGCAGACGCAGACCGATTTGGGCGCATTCTGTTTGGGTTGGCGGGAGCATGCCAGCAATAGGGCCGAGTGGAGGAAAAGGGGGAGGCCTTCGCCCAGCAGTGGGACACCTAAAATCATCATCATCATATCAGCCGAAACACGTCCACTGCTGGACATAGGCTTCCCCCAAAGAGTGCCACAATGACTGGTCCTGCGCCACCCACATTCAGCGGACCTAAAATGGCTAAGGAAAAATATATCTTTATATACAATTAATATCGTCGTCTAGTACCCATAGCACAAGACTTTATTGAGCTTACTATGGGGATAGTCCGATTTGTGTAAGATTGTCCAACTACATAGTGGTGGTGGTAAAGGATATACAAATAAATACATATTAAGGTCCATTCTATATACCTATATTGGTGAAAGCGTTTCGGAGATTACCCCCTATATAGTAATATTTGAAAGATTTATGTGTTATCACTATGTTCTTTTATGCTCTTCTTAATGAGTTCCTGCACTACCTATTTAAAATTATAATTTAAAGGTTTCCTGCTATGCAAAGTTTGTCTGGAAGAGATCGCTTAATCGTATAAGACCGCCTGTTGTTACCATTATTTATTAAGCAATTTTTTTTGTAACATGTTTGTCTCTTGTCGTGGTGCAATAAAGAGTACCTATTTATTATTTTATTATTATTATATAGAAACTGACAAAGCTACATTCTCACAAAGCTATACACTGACACACTTTATATATAATATGCAATTATGCATTATGTACTACTTATTACATGCACCGATGCGACGTGTGACTCCGTCCGCGAAGAATGACCATACCCCCCGCGCCGCGCTGCGCTTGGAGGATGAGTTAAGCGGTCGGACTATAGATTTATACATGTCTATTTATAACCGGCGCACCGTGTTTGATATAACCTTTTTTGTACATCATTATACATATTATACATATTATTTTTGTACATATTATATTACATTTAATGTTTCGCCATAATTTGACGTATCATATAATGCGATTTATTCAGCAACCTGACATTTTTTTGTTGAGTGTGCTGATGGTATATTTTTCAGTTAATGTTTATCAAACAGAAACGTTCGCTAACGAAATTCCAAATTTCGATCGTAGTGGAAAATTTAAAAATTATTCGAGCGGGATTTGAACCCACAACCTCTGGAGTCCGTCCATCGCGCATCCCGCTCGTGGCGAATAATTTTTAAATTTTCCACATCAACATTTGGTATATTTTCGTTTGAAATGTTAACTTGCAGATTCCGGACAATTTTTAACCCTTTAAACAACCAACTTCTATCTAGAACTCCTATCTTTATATCAAAGTGAGGGTCAGCAATGTGTATGTTGCGCTTGCAACTAAGTAGCTACCGTAGCTTAAGGACGCTTGTCAGGCTTGCAGGCAAAAGCTGCCACTGACGTGGTATAATAAAATCCCTTTCCAACCAAACCGCTTCCGCTTATGCTTTCCGCTCTTCGCCCTCTTTCATCCGCCCGACTCAATTTCGGTTCAAAATTTTCGCACATTTCCTCCCATCGCCCTTGAAATTTCAACCTAAATGTGTGCCTACAAAGCCCAGATTCCCTCGCCCCATTCAATCGTGTTTGGGCAATATTACACACGGGCTCTGGTCGAAACAGGTCGTAAGGGGTTTTGTACCATGTGTGGTATGTGACGTTTCGGAAGTGATTGGTTGGTTAGTCGTATGTCGAAACGAACTGTAAAGTTTTGTTGCGTGAGGGTTCAGTTACAACGCGTTGGGGTACCGTAGGGAGATAGGAAAACCTGTGTATAGCATATTCAGGCTTAAAGTCAAAAATTGACAGGATTTTTAGTTTTTAAATGGTCTTACTAATATTATCTGAAGAAATGAACACTGTCCGTCTGTCGGTTACATTTTCGCGCTTAAACCACTGAATCGATTAAGATGAAAGGTATGGAGATAGTTTAAGAGTCCGCAGTAAGCTCGATTCTCCATACAAACGTAGTTACGTTCTCATTTTAAAACGTGTTGGATTATAATGAAACTTTGCATGTACAATGACATGAGGTATATCTATGTCTGTAATTAGTTTATGTAGCTTTAGATACTATAGTAAAAAAATACAGCAAATTTAAGTATTTCATACAAAACTTGTTTTGCTGTATTTCGTTTGTTTTATAAATTGGGACCATATAAACTAATTACAGACATAAACATACCTCATATCATTGTGTGTGCAAAGTTTCGTTACAATCCAACACGCAGTTTTAAAATGAGAGCGTAACTACGTTTGTATGGGAAGGTGAAATTCGGCCCAGCTTACTGCGGACTCTTTAACTCATATCAACTGCCATCCTCAATCCTGGTTATTATCTGCATGCTAAATTTGATCTCAATCCGTTCAGCCGATTTTGCATGATCGACTTACAAAACATCTAAACACCTAAATTTTCGTGTTTATAATATTAGTAGGATATAGACTGGCTGCCAGCGGGGCAGGCAAAGAACGCAGGCAAGGAACGCAGGCAATGTCGCAGACAAAAATATACTCTACAGATTAAAGTGTATTCTATACTTTCATTAAAGTACCTTTATGAGATGAGATAAACATTTCAAGAGATTACCCTCTACATACTAACATACCTACTCACAGGCTTGTCCTCTTTAGAATATTAGTGCAGATTCGTTTCAATAAAAGCATAGGTATTTAAGAGGATATAATGATTCCTGACTACATGATTGTTTAACTGATTTATGATATAATCGATATTAGCATGTCTTAAATTACCTCTATAGAAAAAAAAAAAGTTGGTTTTTTATTTTCCTTTTATTACTCATCCCACTCAAGCAATTCATTGTTTTACGACTCATTCAAGTTCATATTATAGTATTTTATCTCATCTGAAATCTTACTTAATTAAATATGGATGAAACTTCACTAAGTTAGGTATATATCAAAGGGCATTGGGTAACCTTGTATGAGAAAAAATGACGTATTTTTTGCAGCGGCCAAGGATGTTTTTTAATAATCGTTTAACGTTTTTAAACGCGTTAAACAATATCGGAGCCGAGATATATAAGTTTGAAGTTTAGTTTAAGACTACAATATGACCTGTAAAAATATAATATTACATTTCATAACAAAATATGTTTGTTTTGAGTAGATCTATCATAATCTACCACTTTCACGAGTGGCCGCTCATCTAAAAAAAATGACAACATTTTTACCCAAACCCCTTTGTCCAAAAAAGCCATTCCCGAAGAGTGTTGCATGTCTTTTTCTCGCGTATGGAAGGCATAAGGGTATCTCTGTCAAGGTTTGTGGTTTTCGCGAATCGACTCGAATCAATCCATCGCCTTAATATTCAAAGGAGTATTGAAAAAAAAATTGATTGATTGTTGATAGGGATCAGAGGAAATATGGTTCAAAGAATTTGAAGAAGGTCTAAGATGGCCGCGGATTCCACAGGCTGAATGTGATGGATAGGTTTTTCGTAACTAAATGATTAAGGCGGTGCATTGGAAATTATAGCGTGCTTTGAAACGCCGTTCTGACTAGATTAGGAAACAATAAGGTCTGATTTTCGGATATATGATTCTTGACTATATGATTGTTTTTCTGATTTTACCGATACATAATTGCTTAAAATTTCCGCGATAGGAAAAAAATGCAAAGTTGGGTCTGTATTTTCCTTTTTTTACTCAGCCTACTCAAACGATACATTATTTTACGACACAATCAAGTTAATACTATAGTATTTTATATGTCATCTAAAATCTCACTTTATGAAATTTAAATAAAACTTCTCTAAGTTAGGTATTTATCGAAATTTGTCCAAAAAGGCCATTCCCGAAGAGTGTTCCATCTCTTTTTCTCATGCGCGGGAGGTATACGCGTGTCTTTGTCTAGGGGGCGTGTTCGACTCGAACCAAGGCATCCCCTTAAACAGGATATCCTCTACCCGGGCCACATACAAGAAAAGTGGCAATGAAATTCGGATCAACTAAAATCGGAAATACAATGGAGCTTATGGGTATATTGTTTCACAATAGGACGAAGTAAAACAAATGCGACTCTGTTCCAGTTTGGAATGGCATAGTTTACTTTAAAAAGTTTTCATCATCCGCCCTGCGTTATTCCCGGTTGTGCCCCTAAAATAGCCATCTTTCTTTAAAAAGTTTTAATCGACTTAAATTCAGTATTTTGCCTTATTTTAGCGACTGTGTATTCTTTGGTATTAACAGAGAAGGAAAAAAAAAACGAATAAAAACATATCTTATTTCCTTTCCCGGAACTCAAACTACCTCTGTATTCAATTTTATCTAAATTAGTTCAGCGGTTTAAACGTGAAGAGGCAATAGACAGACATACTTTCGCATTTTTAGGGTTCCGTAGTCAACAAGGAACCCTTATAGTTTCGCCATGTCCATCCGTCTGTCTGTCCGTCTTCGGCTTAGCTCAGTAACCATTACTACTAGAAATCAATCACGCCGACAAAACAGTATAATAAAACGTTGAAAAATATATTTTTTTAGGGTACCTCCCCTACACCTAAAGCGGGGATGTAATTTTTTTTCTCGTTAAACCCATGGTGTGGGGTATTGTTGGATTGCTCGTTCAAAAATATTATTGGTTTCCTAAAACTATTTTTCAAATCAGTGATTCGATTGCGAGAAAAAAATAGGTTATTAATAGGGTTATTGCGAAATTAGGGCTTTAAAGCCCTAATTTTTGTTCCGGTCATGTGTCCCCCCCCTGCCGGCTAAATGGCTACTACTGGGGATGTAAAAAAAAATCGTGGTAGTAGTAAATATAATGAATTTAAATGGAAAACTATGACGGACAAGTAGACATAAGTAGTTAACGAGGAATAGTCGACCAACTTAATGTGTACTTGGAAAGGCTGATTTTCGTACAAGTTCGACCGACGCGACCGGTACCGCACGTAGATGTAACTAAGACAGACAGGTAACTACGGAACCCTACACTGATGCGCGTGGCCCGACACGCACTTGGCCGGTTTTTTAATATTAGTATTGATATTGTTACGACGGGGGGTTATAGCAGTTTTATTACCATACGGTACAGAGAGTTGACTTTGGTCACAGTGGTCTGTGACTTTGGTCGACCGTGTTTGTGACTTTTAAACAACTTATTGAGTGATTATGATTATATCACCGCGTACCGTGTTTAGGGTTGGTCGCACGCGAGGAAGTAAGGCTTTTGGACTCATTACAATTTGCTTTAACGTTGTTAGTATACTAGTTAGTTCTTATACATAACTAAACTTTCACTATTCTCACACATCATTTTTACTAAACGGGACTTAATCGCGTATAATTAACTTATCTATTTACCTGACTGCGATCTTTCGCCATTTTGGATGCGTCGCAACATCCATTTTCACGGGACAAGTTGTCCCGGGAACATGGATTTTTATACCTCTATGACCTATATTGGTCATGCACTTAAACAAACACCTTTACACTCTAGGTGTTTCAGACAGTGTCTGCAGAGCCCGCATGGAAGACGAGGATACAGCATCCCACATCATCCTGACATGCCCTAGGGTGGTAGACTACTAGTGACTACCGGAAGCCGTCGGCAACAAGGGCCTGCTCGGCTTCCTGGTGGAACTTGGTTGGCACGAATGACAGTAGTTAAGTGCCAATAACCTATACCCAAAATAGGCGCAATTGTGACGTTGAGTTGCGGAAACCCAGCCCGCGAATACCTAATAAACTATAATTCTATACGTCTAAGATCTGACCAAGCGAAGACAAGGGTTATAAGAGAGTGAAAAAAAATACTTTCTGACAAAAAAAACATTTTTGGTACAAGCTTTTATTGCCGACTGTACTTTTCTGTATACCGTCATCAACTACTCATTCAGACGATTCTAACGAGCCCAAACTCGATGGGGTCATGTGGTTTTATTACGGAGTTCCTATGGCTACTTTCCAGCTGCATCAACAATCAACTCCACGTCATCATAATATTGCATTGTCACGCGATTTGCATATTCGTGCAAAGTTTCAACTCAATCGGAAACCGGGAAGTGGATCTTTAACTTGCAAGATTTGATTAGAGACAGACAGACAGACAACGGGACAGGTGAAAGTAAATAAAAGCTTGTAAAATCATCTCGTTAATTATTAGCCAGGAATAATTAACTTTCAAAACAAAGTTTTAACAGACTACAATTCAGTACTCCGCTTCAAAGGTTTGAGCTTCCTTCTTATTCTATTATACTCCAGGAAAAATAAGGGTTAGGAAAATAATACATTTATAATAGCGTTTATTTGGTGATTTCATTTTAAAATGTTATGCTAAGATGCTTTATTCAAGAATCCGACAAACTTTTCACCCGGAAATATTATAGAGCAAATGTAAATAAATGAACCGAAATAAAGTCAAAAATATTTATTAATATTTTTCCTGAGTATTCAGAAGCTAGCTAATTTATCGTTTTTTTGATGTCTGAAATTGTGTCGGATTCTGTCGCTGAGTAACTATTTAATTGATAGTATATCCGTTACACAGAAAAAATAGGTAAAGTAAATTTCATTTTTCCCATACTAGTTTTCAATACATTGACTGGACTATTAATATTATGAATGTGAAAGTTTTCTATGTTTCAACCAGATTAAATCAGAATAACAAACATAAATTGAATACTTTCTGTATGACAAGTAGGTACAATTTTGTATCATTTGGCGTCGAGACCGAGGGTCTCGACGCCAAATGATACAAAATTGTCCGAGTCAAAACCGAGGTCCGTGGGGTCCCAGTGTGCAAAAGTTATTTGCGGAAATCGCGAAACTATTGACGTAACTGGTGACCGAAGAGCTAGCGGCTTTCTCGCACAGTGCATCAGCTCGAGTGCCTTTATTAGATTTAACTTAGTTTTAATTTAATTTAGTTAATGTTAGTTATCGTCTTGTAATTAAATGAATATTATGTATAACATAATTCCCCTTATGTCCTGAGGTGGGTGTAAATAGCTGCGATACAGTTTATGCTAAAGCTGGTGCTTACGTTCTTATTGTTTTAAAATTAAGTTTGTTTTATGTGCAATTAAAATCTTAAAAATCTAGGCAAAGTTTGTAAGTAAATGGCTTTGTCAGATTGTAGATGTGTAAGTTAGTTTACATCATAGCTGGCCTTAAAGGAGCAATTACCGCACGCTACGCGTCCCCGGCCAGGGAGAGACGTAAAATGTTGTACTCACCAAGAGCGGTAATAAAGGAAGCCTCAGGTCGCCTATTTATTAATATTGTTAATCAAACACCAGCGATCTGAAAAATTTTATATATATGACTATGATTTCAACACACTTGCTTGTAAAGGGCTTCATAACGCGCAAGCATACAGAGCTATAGGTAATAGACTAATAGTAATGTTTTCTTAAATTGCATCTGCCACTCATGCGTCAGTTATAAAGCAAGGAGTTTTGTAACTCGAATATAATGGTTAAAACCCATATACATATAAATAGATCTAAACATAAAAACCAGTCAAGTGCGAGTCGGACTCGTCCAATATTCAGATTCAGATTCAGATATCATTTATTGTCAAAACTGTGTACATAAGATCTCATGTCATACATTAAAAGGTATCAACAGTTTGCCCATTTCGGACGTACAATATTTGAACTTAAAATTAAACTTAATCGTTTGTAGACCTATATAAAATATTCATTTACGAAATATTTATTTTATTTGTTCCGTACCATTATCTATAAAAACAGCAAAAAAACGTGTTTGTTGTATGCGAGCCCCCCTTAATTATTTTTTTTAGTATTTGTTATTATAGCGGCAACAGAAATACATAATTTGAGAAAATTTCAATTGTCTAGCTATCGCGGTTCTTGAGATACCGCCTGGTGACAGACAGACGGACAGACAGCGAAGTCTTAATAATAAGATCCCCTTTTTACCCTTTGGGTACGGAACCCTAAAAACACAAACAAAACTTAAATGTCTTCAAAATTAAAATGTAGTAATTTAGTATCTGTATAATAAATAAGTTTCTGTCAAAAATTTCATTTTTGGTACAAGCTTTTATCGACGACTGTACTTTTCTGTATAGGTACCATCATCAACTGCTCATTGAGACGATTCTAACGAGTCCAAACTCGATAGGGTTATGTGGTTTTATTACGGAGTTCCTATGGCCACCTTCCAGCTCCATCATCAGATCAGCTCCACGTCATCATAATATTGCATTGTCGCGCGATTTGCATATTCGTGCAAAATTTCAACTCAATCGGAAACCGGGAAGTGGATCAAATTTAACTTTCAAGATTTGATTACATACAGACAGACAGACAACGGGCCAGGTGAAACTAAATAAAAGCTTGTAAAAATAAAATGTTTGTAACAGTGATTTTAAATTGTGGCTCTAATTCGAATGGACTCTATTTTGTAAACATTCTCTTATAGTTGTGGTACATTGTACTAGAATAGTAGCTAAGTGTTGTGTTGTTTGTGTGTGTTGTGTTTTTGTGTTGTGTGTGTGTTGTGTGTTTGTGTGTTTGTGTGTGTTGTGTTTTTGTGTTTGTGTGTGTTTGTGTGTTTGTGTGTGTTATTGTATTGTTTTTCTTTTTAACTGCTTTGTTTGTGTGAGGTGTGCAATAAAGAGTATTTGTATTGTATTGTATTGTGTTTTAGTAGTCAAACAATATACCTATACCTAGTTTTACTGTTTTACATATTGATGTGCCAAGAGTTAAATAACTACTATGGAGATATAACATTGAAAAAACGTTTGCCATATATCTATAACAACTTGCCTAAAGACATCAGACTTGAACAAAATGCACGCTTATTTAAAAGAAAATTAAAAAAACATTTTCTAGAATCTTTACCCTAAATATTTATTCATACCTACATAAATATACCATTAGATATATACCTATTACCAAAGCATATATGTATTACTACTAGCTTCTAACTAACGTAACTTAGAGCGTGATTGAGTAACAAACATCTAAACTTTCGCATCCTACTAATATTATAAATGCGAAAGTTTAGATGTTTGGATGTTTGGATGTTTGTTACTCAATCACGCTTAAACGGCTGAACCGATTTGAATGAAATTTTGCACGAAGATAGTTTATAGCCTGGATTAAAATATAGGATAGTTTTTATCCCGGGCCCACGCGGACGAAGTCGCGGGCGGAAGCTAGTTTATAACATTAGTAGGATTAGTAGGATACTGTACATTTATGTTTAAGTCGAACTATTAACTAGTTTTGTAAAATTAGATGAGTTATTATAATAAGTCTTTCTGCAGTCAAACTGTTAAAAAAGTTTTGAAGGACTTTAAGTAATCAGTGTTTTTATAGATTTTTTTAGTAACAAATAAATAACAATAATAACATAACATATTGTAAAAATCGTGCAAGCAAAGAATAATATTTTATTGAATATAATAAAAATTTTGCCCCCGGTTCACGCCAAAACAAAGGTAACCTCACATATTTTACTCACACACTGAGCATGACATGATTCGACATAAGTAATTAAAACCTTTACAAACGCAACAAAATATAAATGTCCAAGGCGAAGTTAACCCTATACGGGATACCTTACAATAAATTGATGAATAGCTCCACCGCTTGATTCAGTTCTTGCCTGCGCGGCGCTCGGGTGCAGCTGCAGAGTGCAGGGGTATGACGACAATGGGGCGCGGGCGACGCGGGAGGCAAAGCCCGGCACCCGCACGCCGCGTGCGCCCCGTTATCGTCATACCCCTGCACCCGAGTGCCGCGCAGACGAGGACTGAGTTACACGTTGTAGGTAGCTATCAATTCTAACGATTCTTACACATTGTTTTGACTCAACGGGACTTAATCGCGTAAAATCAACTTTATTTACCACTTTGAGGCTTCCTGACGTTTCGGATGTGTCACAACATCCTTGGGCACGGGACGACAAATAAGAGGTTAATAAATAAGTTAATTTAACGCGATCAAGTAGCGTTTAATCAAAATAATGGGATATCTTACGAAGTGATGAGAATAATAATTATTTTTTGGTAGTGTGTCCTTGTCTTTTGTCATAATATTCCTTGTTGAAGCCGACTAACAAAGAATGTAAAATACCTATTACATTGTAGGCCGTGCCATGGTTACGGGTAATAATTTCCAATTCATTACCGCCCCGCTGCGATGATTAAAACGGGTGTGCCCTCACGATATACTATGTTTTACATATTTAACTGGCTTGTGAAAGAGGAAAACAGAGTTTTAGCCGACTTCACATTAGACCAAAGCCGTTGAGAGCGAGGGAATTTGTTCCTTCAGCTGTCAACACGGCGAATCCTCAAACTTATCAGGGGTCGGCAACACCCATGTTACTCTTTTGGAGTTGCATGCGTCTATAGGTTGCGGTATCCGCTTACCATGAGGCGGGCCGTACGGGTTGCACTCCGGGAGTGCCGGCAGAAGTGAAAACTTGAATATTAACGTTGTGCAATTTTGATATTTGATGATGATGAACTGACATAATCAACTGTCGATAATCGTTTGTAAAGTGAACGTGAATCGAATCATTGAATCAATTCAAATAATAACGGTAACAACCGATATGTCTCGCAACTAGAAAGACGTCAACCCCCCCCCATCCTACCTTACGCATCTTACGGTCACGTGACCTCTCTCGAATCTCACCTTACGAAATCTGTGGCGAGTTTAACTATTTTTCCCCATCCCAAAAAGTGCACAGCGCCTTTTCACTTCAAAAAAAAGTAATTCGCCTATCTGAAGTGCCATCGATGTCTCCAGGATACCATCGTCAGATCCTGACCTGACCGTAGGACGATAAGAAGGATACCCTTTCAAACAAAAAAAGAATTGTACAAATCTGTCGAGGCGTCTCTGAGTAATCGGAGAACACACATAAATATTAAGGGCTCCCAAACGCTTGAATCCCTTAGTTTTCTAATGCTTTTTGTAGCTTATTATATTAACAACAACGGCTTTAAGCAATATAGTATCCCATATTTACTTCAAAGTTCATTGTTTTCTAGATATTTGGCATCAAAGTTGCACAATTTTAGGCCAAAAAACTTGTTTTCTGGCCCATAACTTTTGTGTTAATTAGTTTAAATTGAAAACCTTAGACCAGTTTTAGAGACGTCACAGACGAACTTAAATATGTAGATTTTGTATATGTAAAGAAGGAAAGAAAGAAGACATTAATTCACTACACAAAAGACACAGAGATAAAGGGAGTAGAAATACAGTACAATTGACACATAATGTGTGCGTCTTCGCGGCAGTGAATCGGTTGCCGTCTCAGCATTATGCCGAGGTGTCAGATAGACACCTGCAGCGCTGATTTTCAGACAGCACCGTACGTGACCCACGGAACGCAACACGACATACTGCCGATACAAACGTATACACATAATAAATAAATAATTAACATAATAAATTTGTTAAATGTGTAACACAAGCACAATGGGAGGAGAGACAATGTGATAAACGCAGATCTTTCACGTCAATAGAGATACGAAATAAGTGTTTTTTTAGACAATGTTTAAAAAAAACATACAAAATGAAGTATTCATTTGCTTTAAAATCCGGTAGACGGAAATGGAGATAAAAGACTGAAGAACCGATAACCGTTTGTTTTATAATTCTGTAGTGCACAAGTAGGAAATACGATTCAAAACTTATAAAAAATCGATGAAAACCTCGGGTAGAATCATTGTCGTTATCATCATCATATCAGCCTAAAGACTTCCACTGCTGGACTTAAGCCTGAACAGTGCCAAAGTGACCGGTCCAGTGCCACCAGCATCCTGCGACCTTCACCAGACCCCGTATCATGGTCGGCCTTATCACGCGATAAGTGATAAGACAGGAGGGTCGTCTCGTTCTATCGAACGGTGTCAGCCAGTAACGGGCGCTCTATCCTGTCACTTATCGTGTGATAAGGCCGGGTCAGGTGCCGTTATACAGGTTGAAACATAACTCGTTGTTTGTAGCACAGTATTTTGAGGAAAATTCATTGCATTAACTCTCGAAGCAAACAATTAAACTATTGATAATAACTTAAATAGCAAAAACACCAATCTTATGGTCACCCTATTCAACAAACTTGGTCTGTAGCTTAAAGTGACAGTGTAACGTAGCAATTAGGCTGACTAGGCTCAGTAAATTTAAATCATTTTTTTAATTATCGAATTATTAAACGTTTACATGTTTGCCTTTTGTCACGTCCACATGTTTAAACTACAGTTAAACAGTAAGAAACACATATTTCTGTTCACGACTTAGGATTCAGCCTGTATACTAGTATTAAAAAGTCAGTATTCATGCTGGATAGACCAGCGCCACAATGACCGGTACCTGAGCCCGAAACCAGCGCACTCCTGCGAAATTTGTGGCGATGGTATATCCAGCATGTCCTTAAGTTGATGATCATGAATTTACAAGGAAAACTATCACGGCTAAGTAGGCATAGCTAGTTACCCAGTAATAGTCGCAAAAATTCGGCCGACGCAAACGCACCATTTAATTGACGCGCGCGTGTCGATGTAACAAAGACAGTCACGCAACTACGGAACCCTACACTGCGCGTGACCTGACACGCACTTAGCCGATTTTTTTACGTAATTCCGAAGAGTCATTTGACCAAAAGCACATTTATTCCGAATTTTATAACTCCGGAAACATTATTCACGATATAATAATAATCTAACCATTTTACTTATTCCATTAAATCATCTGCGTATTATAATTTTGGAATATTGATGGTTTCGGGCAAATGACCTTTTCTGTTTTTTTTTGTTCCCCATATGGCGGCCCATACCCCCACGGGACAGGCAATGCCTAGTGTGAGGGTCAGCATAATTGTAATTGGCTATGTTTTTAAGAAATAAACTATTTGTATACAAAGAACTTGCATTTCGAGCCGCCGCCGTAGGTCCCCATTTTGTCCATCAAGATATCCTACTAATATTATAAATGCGAAAGTTTGGATCTTTAGATGTTTGGATGTTTAGATGTTTGGATGTTTGTTACTCAATCACGCTTAAACGGCTCAACCGATTTAGATGAAATTTTGCACGCAGATAGTTTATAACCTGCATTCAAAGGATAGTTTTATCCCGGGTCCACGCAAACGAAGTCGCGGGTGGAAGCTAGTGTGTGAATAAAAAAGAAAAAGGCAGAGAGCAAAGAGTTTTTACTACAACTATGCTCCGATGTTTCGTTTTTGAACTTTTATTACCTACCTTCGACATCTGCAGGCGACGGTAAAGTAAGTGTGTTTTTGCGATCCTAATTAAATAACAAAATCAGTTCTCAATTAAAACAAATCAAAGGAGCATAAATGCACTCTTAGTAGCCATCTGGGAGGTTCGCCGTGAACAGAGTGGAGTGGACGACTTATACGCAATTATGCGTAAAAGGCACTGGTCCTTTGTCAAGAGGGTGAGCGAATCGACAAACAGTGCTCACGACATTTCGGTTAAGTTCGATTACGAGTAACTTTTAATTTTAATTTTAACTTTTAATTGTATTTTAATTTTGTTCATTTTGTTTTGTTTGTTTTATTCACAACTTTTTTTTTTTTTTTAGTTACTCATTGTTACAATAATTATATGCACAAGTTAAAATTTGGCGGAGGAATTGTGGTACTATGGCGGCAGGGGATTCAAGTTGTTGTTTCCTCTTAAGGCTTGTAAAAGGCTGAACTAGAAGTAAGGTTTGTTTGTATTTTACAACTCGCTAGCGCCCTACTTGCCCTATGCAAATGATGCCACGGCCTACTCAAATACAGTGAAGAAATGCTTTCTTAGCATTTCGTGTTCCATTCACTCTTTTTATATGGTAGCGACACTAGTAAGGACTTGATTTGTTTGTCGACTAAAATTGAAATTTTTAACAGATGTTGTCAGTCACTGGGATATTTAGCTTTCATTTTGGAAAACAAACGATTGTCATTACATGCTTTTATTTTTACTTTCACCTGTCGCGTTGTCTGTCTGTAATTAAATCTTGCAAGTTTTTGATCCACTTCCCAGTTTCCGATTGAGTTGAAATTTTGCACGAATATGCAAATCGCGTGACAATGCAATATTATGATGACGTGGAGCTGATCTGATGATAGAGCTCGAAGGTCATAGGAACTCCGTAATAAAACCACATAACCCCATCGAGTTTGGGCTCATTAGAATGGTCTCAATGAGTAGATGGAGGTATACAGAAAAGTACAATCGGCAATAAAAGCTTGTACAAAAATTGAAATTTTTGACAGGAACTTGTTTTAGAACTAACCGTATAAATAAAGTATTCACGACCGCTTCCAAAGCGAAATGCTTTAATGCCAAAACAAAATCGGTGTATGAATCTTGAAACTATAGCGTTTTAAGATGAGAAAATGAATGTGTGTGTTTACCCGTACACAGTGTAACAAAATTCGTCTCTCCTGTGGTCAATAATTAAGAGCTCACGTGCATATAAATAATGTTTTTATCGAATAGTAATATACCGAGAAGAGGAGACGCCGCTTATGCGGATTAAGACTGGAAACAAAAATTAGGCTTCGTAGCCCTTAAATTTGATAATGTCCACAGGAAAGACGCGAACCTAAATCTGTGTAAGACCCAATTTTGACACTAATGGTGTCACTGAAGAGTTTCATTATCACAAACTTTCTCCTATTTAGATGTCTCCATTAGCACGGAGAACGCCGTGCCTCTTTAAACAAACTTGACAACTTATTCATAAAACTTAACAAGCTGTTAGTTTAAATGTGTCAATTTCTCAAGTACATAAATGTCACACTTATAAACTAGAGGCTCTGTGAGCATGTCCTTAAAAAAAATACCCCACTGAAAAAACCTATTTAATTAACGACCCTGACCAAATTTCACGAAGATCAGTTGAGAAATGCGACCTGTAGAGGAGAGCACCGGGAAAGCAGGACATCCGGACACCGGGAGGTAGAAACGATTTTCGAGCCAAGCTGAAGCATAGAACTTCGTTCGCTTCGCTCGCTCGTTCGATAAGTAATTCCTAGGATATCTAACGTTGTGATGGACGGACCGAGTCACACCGTCATTTTTGAATTTCGGTTCGAAATCTAAAACCTACGTGAACCAAACAATTATGAGCCCCTAACGTATCGGACATAGCAGAGGGGCTAGCACAACTGACGCCGCGCCGCGACGCGAGTCGGGTAAGATCTACCCTCCTCTTTCTAATTTGCACGGTGCGAGTAACCCCCCGTTCCCACTATGTCGTCTGTCGGGACGATTTTTTATCCTGTCGTAATTCACATTTTATATGAAGCTGTTCACACTTGTCGGACACCAATTTGTATGAGGCGACGACACACGATAAAAGATCGTCCCGACAGACGACATAGTGGAAACGGGGGGTAAGACAGAAGATGCTCGGTCGAGCGCGAAGCGACTAAGCAGCAAGTTGTGCTAGACCTACTGAAAACAATCGCGATATCAGTTTATGCTTTTGGAAGCGTAGCAATTCTTAACTACCGGTTAAGGAGGGGTTAGCCGTGAATGTCCATATGTAGCGAAAAACGCCTGTGGCTGTGACGCACGTATGTACTGATTGACGCTGAATGGAGCCATGTATGTTGAGGATGAGATGTAACGAAATACATTTTAAGCATAGTTTAAAAAAAATACCGTTACAATGTATTTAAAATCATTGCCAACCGTACAAAGAACGCTCCACCTTCGTATTTGATTAAGCAGCGCCCGAGGCTTTCATTTACATAGGGCAGTTACACACAAGCTATACAATCTAGAGGCGTGTATACATTAAAATGCTCACAGTAAAATCTCACGCAGTCAAGGCTTTCTCGGAAGAAAATGTAGTTAAATTAATGCCTCGAACAGAATGGCGCGGCCTGGCCGCGGCAGGCAATAGTTGGCATTAACTATCACTGTTGACAGCAACTTTTTTGTGTAGGTGTGGATGAATGAAGGAGAATTGAAGAATAACAATTTTTTTTGAAGAGTGGTAAATTTTGTAACGACATTTGGGAACTAAATATTCCTTTTAGATTCACGTGTTTTTGTACCAAATGAATTTAATGGCTCCTCTACATGATGGCCCATCCTGCTGGCCCACTAGGATGGGCCAGCGTGTAGAGAGGGTAGTGGTGTCGGATGGCGTGGTGGGATGACGATGGGATGCCCGCGGTGTTGATTTTTCGGCCGCATATCAAAGGGAGTGGGCCAGCGATGGTGGTACGCATTTACACGTGGTCCATTCCGCAGTGCGCGTTCGACCGCGGTCGAGTGTGGACGTTCGTGCTGTGTATTTTTTTAATCGAAAATGACGTGTACAACACGAAACAATAAAGTTTTTGGAATTATATCGGAAATTTAAGCCATTTCTTTTTAATCATTTTATTATTGTGCACGTGGCGTACAGGTAAATTGCCGCAGCGGCTAACGCTTCGACGTCCATCTCGCATAACGATTCGATCACAACTGAATGTCGCCGTCGTATAGTGGCGTTCAACCATCGCATGGCCATAGCGCTGGGCCATAGGATGTGCCATCATGTAGAGGAGTCATAAACATCGATGCAAACGAAACGAAATAACAAAAAAAAACTGCGAACCTGGCTTATATGACGTTCGCAGGTAACGAGGTTCGCAGATATTTCGACAGGTTGTAATTCTTGTGGTGGATACCGTTTGGACCTATTTATTTATTTAAATCAGGCAACAAAGGCCCATATTACAAATACATAAATCAATATCAACTTATTAAAAGCTACAAAAACACACTTTTAGTGCGATGTGTTGCGCAATTTCGTGGTGTCACGTAACGGACCGCGATAACGTCGGAACTTAACTACCTTCAGCCTAAATTCTTCCTTAAACAAGGTATATAGCTGGTATGTTGGAACTCTCACCACAGAATTAAAATTCTCGTTGTGGCGAGATTCCAACCTCACGACCCTCAGGATGAATCCGGTCTTCACGCGCACATACTTCACTTTTTCCTCTGCCTTAGTCTAGTGCAATCGGCACGCGTAAAATATGGTTAACCGGTAGAGGATGACTTAAGGCGTTAAGTCCGCCTTTTGTAATTATTTTCGTTGTGCAATAAAGCCTAAATAAATAAAATTAAATACTATAAGGCCTTTAATGACTGCGAAGTCAAACTATACTGAAAGTTGCATACAATTTTCCTTCGTGTTGGTTTACTGTGCTGAATTTCTCTGCGTAACAACTTGTCCGGCCCGGCACTCAAGTATTCAGGCTCGCTAACAAGACCCCCTACGGCGCGGGAGGGGGGTTAATTCGTAATGCGTTTTGGCCCAACAACGCGTTTAACTCTTATAAGGCAAGTTCTTGCAATATTAACCTTACGTCAGGTGCAACCTAATTTAAGTTGAGTTGTCTCATATCTTTTTATGTTTGTTCATATTTTGTAACTTAAACTTTATTGTAATAGTTTGATAGTTTACTATCAATTTAGCAACAGTATGTTACACATTTCAACATGAGGAAAGTACCCAATGAGCACTATCCAAAAACTAAGAATATTCTCAAAAAGATACTTGAACTTATTTAAATGTGTCGAAAACTTTAGCGCAACTGGTATAGTTTTCATTTAAAATATTCTTAATGTGAGTTACATGGACTTTCTGGATGGACATTAGGCTTTATTTTATCCCGCAGGTTTGCCTGTGAAGCGCACACTACTTTGTCAGCAATTGGATAGGAACTAATCAGTAATGATTAACATTACTGGTAATAATTTACTTTAAAAACAAAGTTTTAACCGACTTCAATTTAGTACTCCGCCAATCCACGAGAACATTAAATACACCAGTTATAATAGAAAATACCAAAATAACTACACGCGTGCCTAATATAATTGAGGAGTTCCCTCAATTCCTCGTGGATCCCATCATCCAACCGAATTTTTGAAAAAAATGGGACCCACCTGGAAGTCTATACTTACAAACAAACAAAAACAGAATCGGCTCATCAATGGCTGAGTTCTGAGGTAACAAACAAAGAAAAAAAAAATACAACCGAATTGAGAACCTCCTCCTTTTTTTTGAAGTCGGTTAAAAACACTCAAAATCTGTAACCGTATTATCTATAATACAAATAATATAAAGAGGAAAACTCTGTGAGCTTGTATCTTTGTCAGTTTGTATGTAAATTTCAAGTCAAAGGCAAAATTTAAAAATATTATCTCCCGAGCCAGAATAATTTTTTACTTTAATTCGAAAATTATAATTTCGTTAGCAGCGTTACTGTAATACAACATTAATTAATTTTGTATGTAATGAGTAATCTCCGAAACCACTTACAGTTAAAGCAATGACACGGAGTTTCAGTGTGCGAGAGGCAACCGGGTGGCTCGCGTTATTTGAGCTCTCGACGTGCTGGACGCGACAACACTTCGGAAGCTTGCCTCTCGGACACGCAACTACGCATATACATACATACATAACTTCACGCCTTTATTCCCAAAAGGGGTAGGCAGAGCACATGAAACTTATGATCCAGCGCCACTTTTAGCATAAATGTGGGTATAAAAGATAGACAAAGTGTGATATTGCAGTGATAGGTTGCTAGCCCATCGCCCACAACACACTTCAACCCTGCTCCCTTAGTCGACTTTTACGACACCCACGGGAAGAAAGGGAGTGGTGAAATTCATTCACCTACGTGTAAAATTTACTTTCTGGGCGGGTATGGGCTATATTTAACCCGAAGGTGTACCTGGCGTTTTCTGTAATAGTCGGGCGAAGCCACTATACAAATAAAGCTATTCACTTATTGAAACTTCTTAACACACATATATTTACGTAGCCGTAAAAGAAACACGCACATCGTAAAGTATTACAATGAACAAAGAGCCCATTTTATAGGTTACCTATCGACATTTTTATCAAATCATATTGGCCCATTAGGCAATAACATAGGCACTCAAGGTATTTCAGTCTGCGAATTGCTTTATGAGTAGGTACTACATTCGTGTTTTTGTAGTTGATAATTTACATATTTATGTCGTATTCTGCCCATCTAGCCGCGGCAGGCAAGCGTAGACTATAACATTTACTAGCTTCGGCCCGCGACTCCGTCCGCGTGGAACTCGTTTATATCGCAGCTCCATACAAACTTCCACCCCCCATTTTAGGGAAGTGGGGTGTTAGAAAGAGACAAAAAGTAGCCTATGTCACTCTCCATCTCTTCAACTATCTCCACTTAAAAAATCACGTCAATTCGTCGCTCCGTTTTGCCGTGAAAGACAGACAAACAAACGCACACATACACTTTCCCATTTATAATATTAGTATGGATACTTTCACTTTGTTCATAGGCGCTTTCCACTACACAGCGAGAAAACCACGGCATCTAAACTGTTGACAGTGAATGTGTTAATGAGTTTCACCCAATTACCTCTTAACGAAACAAAATAATTCATTAAATATTTTACGTGGAAGTTACCACGAACAAATTTGGAACGATATGATAAAGAGCAAAAGATTTGATAGAAAAATCTCATGGACTCTTGTCCTGGGCTTCAGAGGGTGATGGTAAATTCTTCCATTACTATATTTGTTCTCTGCATCAATATCGTTTCACTCGTACGTTAATTTATGGTACTTTTTTACCGTCATCAACTACTCGTGAGGGTTTCAATGAGTCCAAACTCGACGGGTTAACTTTCGCAGTTATCCTCAAGCATCCAGCGCAAACTTATGGCAAACCAGCTCGGTTGTGCCATAATATTGCGCTGTCACTCAATTTATACAAGTATGGAAAGTTTCAGCCCAATCGGATACCAGTAATTTACTGAAGAATGAGTAGCAAAATGTTGGAGGACAACGTACATACTTAGATAGAAACTCATCATATCAGCCGAAAGACGTCCACTGCTGGACATAGGCCTCCCCCAAGGAGTGCCAAAGTGACCGGTCCTGCGCCACCCGCATCCAGCGGACTCCAGCAACCTTTACCAGGTCATCAGTCCACCTTGCGGGGGCCTACCCACGCCGCGCCTTCCGGTTCGTGGTCGCCACTCGAGAACCTTTCCGCCCCAACGGCCATCGGTTCTACGCGCTATGTGCCCCGCCCACTGCCACTTAAGTTTAGCGATTCGGAGGGCTATATCGGTTACCTTGGTTCTGCTGCGAATAGCCTCATTTCTGATGCGATCACGCAGAGAAACTCCCAACATAGCTCTCTCCATAGCCCTTTGGGTGACTGATAGAAACTGCTGACTGATGTAAGCTAAAAAAACGCGATTCCTTTTTTGTAAGAAGGCGATCTACAGATAGTGGTGTATGCCATATCTCATACCAGTTGTTTGACAGTCGAAAAAACCCGCAGAAAATCATTACAAACATAATACATTAAAAGGGAGCGATCTTACCGCTGCTCGAAATACGGTGACGCACCGCAAACGCAGCAAAATGTAATATGAGGACGTGACGCATACGGCATGTCAACGCGGAAACGCAGCGTAACTAACCAGTGTGGTAGCTCCCTACGGCGTCAAAGCTTTGTAAGCTGACATTTCATTGCCAGTTAAGAGTCCGCAGTAAGCTCGGCCGATTTTCACCTTCCCATACAAACGTAGTTACGCTCTCATTTTAAAACTATGTGTTGGATTGTGACGAAACTTTGCATATATATTGCCATGAGGTATATCTATGTCTGTAATTAGTTTATATGGTACCAGTTTATAAAAAAAACTAAACAAGTTTTGTATGAAATTTACTATGGTATCTGAAGCTACATAAACTAATTACAGACATAAATATACCTCATGTCATTGTATATGCAAAGTTTCGTTACAATCCAACGCGTAGTTTTAAAATGAGAGCGTAACTACGTTTGTATGGAGAATCGAGCTTACTGCGGACTCTTAAGCATTACAAGGTCGGCGTTAGTCCTTGCACTGCTTGTAATGTTTGCTGTTATCTACAGCCGCGTGTTCTACAATAAAGCTAAAATTAGTTTTATTTTACGCGAGTAGAGTTAAAAGGCGCATTTTCATTCGTCGTTAAGTCGGCCGATTTACCGCATGCGAGTGCTCCTCAAAAACAGCACTCACCAGGCACTGGACCACTCAACGTTTAAGTTTAGAGCCTAACATAGTTGCACTCATTTGAAACCCTAATTTCCGGATTTAACTGTATTAGTGTTCCGTACCAAAATTGGTCCAACGGACCACTTATGCGATCACTCGGAGGCTGTCCGTCTGTCACAGCCAGTTTTCTCGAAGACCGTTTGACATAGGAAGCTGAAATTTGGTATAGATATAGAAATTTATTTTTTTAACTCACGATAACGTGTTGTATTGAGTGAGCCCCCTTCCGTCTATTAAGAGTCCGCAGTAAGCTCGGTCGAATTCCACCTTCTCAAACAAATGTAGTTACACTCTCATCTTAAAACTACGTGTATGATTGTGACGAAACTTTGCATATACATTGAAATGAGGTATATCTATGTCTGTAATTAGTTTATATGGTTCCAGTTTATAAAACAAACGAAATATAGTAAAAACAAGTTTTGTATGATTTTTTTTAATTCGGTGTATTTTTTTTACTATGGTATCTGTAGCTAAATAAACTAATTACAGACATAGATATACCTCATGTCATTGTATATGCAAAGTTTCGTTACAATCCAACACCTAGTTTTAAAATGAGAGCGTAACTACGTTTGTATGGAGAATCGAGCTTACTGCGGACTCTTAACACAACGAATCCTGAAATCAATAAAGGGTCGGCAACTCATTTGCGACACTTCTGGAGTCACAGGCTTCCATAGGCTACGGTGGCCGCTGAGCAGGCAGGCCGTATGCCAATTTGAAGGCGTCGTATGAATAAAGTTTTAACACGTCAAGCGCGCTAGTAACACACGTGTGTTCATAACGGACAATACTAAGGGGCTTATGACACTTACCTGAATTATGTGAATTACTTACACACATTGTTCTAGAGACGACGCGCGTTCGTCGGGTTAATAATTTTATTTAATAGGTAGGCCAAGGCATGACTTGGACGCATTTTCAAGTGATTGGCCAAGGATTGCGGCGGACAGGGACGAGTGGAAATCCAGGGGGAGGCCTTTGCCCAGCAGTGGGACACTCCAACAGGCTAGCAAAAAAAAAAAACAATTGGCAAAGACTCACCAAGTTTGCTGTTCGCGTGGGTGTGCTGGTGCGGCTGATGCAGCATCATGGGGTGTGGCAGCTGCAGGAGCTTCGGCTCCAGCTTGGCTTGAGCCACCGGAATGGGCCCGGCGTTCGTCATCGTCGTCATCGTGGCCGCGGGCATCATCAGCGTCGACATTGCAAGCATTGTGCCACCATGCCCTACTTCATTTCACTGCACTTTAAAAACCGTTCTGTTTAAGTGGTGTGGATTGTGTTGGACCGATTACACTTTCGGCGTGTGTATGATGGTCTGTTTTTGCGTTAGCGGCTTGTTTAGTTTTAAACGCTTTGTTTGGTTTTGTTTGGTTCTGTTTGCTTACTATATTTTTATATAAAAAAAAAAGTTGAAGGTTAGATAACTACAGTATATTTTGCTTTCATCAGACATTTGCAGTAAGCGCAGAATACTTTGAACCGTTGAATGGCAACTTAAGCGTTATAATATAATTTACTTTAAAAACAAAGTTTTAACCGACTTCAATTTAGTATTCCGCCAAGCCATGAGAACATTTCCACATTTATTTTCCAATTTACCACATGAACTGATTTCCGAGAGCAAATGCGTTGATTATTAGGGAAAATAATAGGGCTTTAAAATTCTTTATATTGAATAATATTAAGGAACACTCTAGTCGGAAAGATATTTTTTTCGAGAGTTTCCCTTAATTTCTTCAGGATTCCACCATCAGATCCTGGTTTCCTTACCATGGGACCACCCTTGGGATACTCCCTTTCCAACAAAAAATAATAATCAAAATCGGTTCATAAACGACGAAGTTATCCGCGGACATACATAAAAAAATAAATATATATATATACGGTCGAATTGAGAAACCTCCTCCTTTTTTGAAGTCGGTTAAAAATGATGTCGTGTGAGTTGGTTTTTAATGTCTCAAATATCTTGGATATTTAAGTAATCCCAAAGTATCTTAGGCAATATTATTGACAAAATACTACGACTAGGTTACATCTCAACGTCAAAGAACCCCGCGTTTATATTTTAAATTGAACTCTTCATATTTTAATTTTCTTTTAATGTTACTGAATGCAGTTCGTAAATGATAACTTTACTTTTTTACATGTGGCCGTGTATAAAATGTATGTTTTTCTCATAATATCTAGTGTTTGCTACCCAATATGATGAACGTGGCCATACGTCAGTCAACCTCTTTTAAGGTGATGCATATGATTACAGCACATTTGGTGATAATAATTGAACCATGATTTTTTTAACAGTAACTACAGTAAACTAATTAATAAGAAAACTGACGATCATTGTCAAACATATAAAATATCAAGTAACTAACCTGACAGTGTAGATTTGAATTAAATACTTAACACATTCACTGCGCTACGCTCATAGCCGATCCCGTGGTTTCCCCGGAAAGTTAGTTTAGTAACCCATTAGGCGGGTGAAAGTGTTGTTAGGTTTGACAGCGCAAGTTGAATTCAAATCCTCATTTATGATTTAGGACATCAGATTGGTCTCAAAGTTTATTTTTAATTCAGTATACGGGTTACATTTTTTATTCTATGCTAAGAATTTTTTGTATTTGAATTAAAAATTATTTGTATTTTTTTATTTTATTGAGTGTCATTGCGGTGGTGATTCGAACAACTCCAGTTACGATCACCTGAATGACAAGCATTATTCAATTAAAGATAACATTATTATTTTCTGATATCCATAAATATACAAAAAATTAAAAAATATGCCTTTAGTTCACAAACCCATCTAAGTAGTCGCAAACCGACACTCTTAATCAGGTGCTCGCTAACCGGCGCAACGACCATTCTTAAGTTATATGTGGTGCTTAGGCTCGTTAAAGACAATAACACGATTACCACTTTGTACTTAACACAAGCATAAAGTTAAAAAAAAAACTACGGAAAGCTAACAAAAACTTTTTTTGTAGGTACAACCTGTCACCGGGAGCATAAGTTCAAATCGATCAATACCTCGTTCATCAAATTCGGTTCAGTATCTTAAGCGCGGTGAAACAAACGCAAATAAAAAAATAAACTGCCAAAACATATGTAATATGCAGAGAGGTAGGGCAAAGCGAAATGTCATCCCGCTCGAATTTGGAGCAGCCCAACTGGGGAAGTACCCCCGCCTTGCGGAAGACCACAGCCATAATAACGCTACTACTTGCCCTGTAGTAGTATTGTGTTCCTGGAGGTGAGCAAGGTCGCCAGAGCTCCCGAGGATGCATTGTGTTGGGAGCGAGGGAAATTGTTCCTTCAGCTGTCAACACAGCGAATCCTCAAACATATCAAGGGTCGGCAACGCCCATGTTACTCATTTGGAGTTGCATGCGTCTATAGGCTGCGGTGTCCGCTTACCATCAGGCGCAGTACGCTATTTTGCCACCGTGGTTGATAAAAAAAAACCTTTCCTTTCGGCTTAGAAGTAGCGTAGCAACAAAGAGCGTATACTTACACATACCTAAACATATACAGTGCGTACGTACACTAATATAGGTCATTCTTAACCCGCTCACTGCCACAGTAAGCATAACTTATGTGCCCCATTAATTAGTAGCTGGCTCGCCGCCATTTTTCTAAAATGGCGCCGACAACGAGGGAATGCTTTCAGGGTTCGAATCAGAGCGGCAATGTACATATTAATTTATTACATTTTATGCTGTTTTACCGACTTAACGTAAAGCAGGCACATAAAACATGAAACTGCGATAAAATCAAATTATATTGGAACTTTAAAAAAATAAAAAATATATACAGGGTGTGGCCTGTAACAAGGTTTAAAAGGACGCTTCCTTAGAGCATCTGTAGTAACCCCTTGTCCAATTTTTTTTTTCGGATTAATGTTGATCTAAAGTAACGACCTTCAAGTAATGTATCTTGGCATCACGAGATCTTAGCACAGCAGTCAATATAGATTTTGAGGTAACATTATGTAATCCTACTAATATTATAAATGCGAAAGTTTAGATGTTTGGATGTTTGTTACTCAATCACGCTTAAACGGCTGAACCGATTTTAATGAAATTTTGCACGAAGATAGTTTATAGCCTGGATTAAAATTAAGGCTAGTTTTCATCCCGGGTCCACGCGGACGAAGTCGCGGGCGGAAGCTAGTGAGTCATAATAGGTTTTGCATTTTTGTTTTAAAAAGAGATTTTTGTGATTTTTGAATTTTATTGTTCTGTCACACTGTAACAAATACACGTGAACTTGATTTAAAGAAAAAAATAACTTGCTCACAAGCTCAAGCTCTACCGTTTCATTTTTTGCTCCTATTCCTGGCCACACCCTGTATATAAAAGTACTGGAAGACGCAGCGTGGGGAAGCCCCTCATGGTGGACTGATGCCCTGGTAATGGTCGCGGGAGTCCGCTAGATGCGGTTGGCGCGGAACCGGTCACTGTCACTCTTTGGGGAAGCCTATATCCAGTTGACCTCTTTCAGCTGATATGACTGATGATGATATCTATAGTAAAATCGTCTTTTTATCTGTATGGCATTTGTCCGTAATCCATTTTGACGCATTCGATCTTTTTTGGACCCATCAAAGCAAAGTTGGTTGTTTATGTCCCTTTTTGCCTCAGCGAACGATACATTGTGTCGGGCCACGCCCAGTGTAGGGTTCCGTAGTTGCCTGTCTGTCTTAGTTACATCGACGTGCGGTGCGGTTGCGTCGGCCGAATTTGTACGAAAATTGGCCTTTCCAAGTACACATCAAGTTGGTCGACTATTACTCGGTAACTACTTATGGCTACTTGTCCGTGATAGTTTTTCTTTTAAATTCATTATGTGTACTACTACCACGAATTTTTTCACATCCCCTGGTAGTAACCGGGCTATAAAGCCTAATATCCCGCAAAGTAATCACCAACGATACCCCACACCATGGGTTTTACGAGAAAAAAAAATACATCCCCACTTCAGGTGTAGGGGAGGTACCCTAAAAAAAAATATTTTTCACGATTTTATTGTACTGTTTTGACGGCGTGATTGATTTATATACCCATGCCGAATTACAGTGACAGACGGACAGACGGACAAACTATAAGGGCGAAACTATAAGGGTTCCTTGTTGACTACGGAACCCTAATAAAACGAAATTATTAAATTAAAATGACGGTACTTGACCCCATCTTAAATCATAAAAGCTATTTCTATTTCTTAAATAACGTTTTCCGAAGGTTGTTTCTTCTCTTTTTATCGAGCGAAAAACTTAACCGTGTCTTAAATGTGACCGTGGTTAAAAAAAGTCAAGGCATCCCCTTAAAATCCAAATACCCATAGTCAGACAAGCCAATTTCAGTTTAAAACTGGATCGTTATGTCAGATTTACCACAAATATGTATTTAGGAGTATAGTCTAGTATTTTAGTTCAATTTCTTAGATTACTCATAAAGTCCAACCAGTGTATCTATAAAATTCATTATAATATTAGTATATCGCAAAAGCTAAAAGAATTGAAGCTACGTATTTAGTCAATTTAATCTAAATTGAAACGTCATATAAACACAAGCAATTTACTTATCAAACGATGTTTTCAGTAAACATTATATAACGTATGTATTTGATAGCTTATTAACAACTTAAGGAGCGACCACACCGGTGCTTAACGCTGCGTATACGCGTTAACGTGTCGTATGCGTCACGTATTCTTCATACATTTTGCTGCGTTTTACGGTGCGTTAGCGTATTTTGAGCAGCGGCGTGTTCGCACCTTTATACTGTAAAAGTGGCTCTGTGAGCTGTGTGCGATTTTATTTACGACTTTTTACCATTATTCGTATTTTTTTTCCTCCATCGACAAAAAAACTATTTGAATGTCAAACCGGCTCACAATTTTTTTTTTGTTTTTTTTTGAAAACTGTTCTCTATTTTTATACTCGTCGACCTTAATGTTAGAATTAAGACTTCGTACACCAAACTTAAATCACATACTTTTTACTATGGAGCTCCCCACTCAACATTTCATAACTGTTGAGACTACTAAAATGAAATGGACCAATTACGTGGCGCCTTTACTGAACTGTAATATATTTGACCAATAGGACGCCGTCATGAGAAAGTCAAAAGGTAAATGTCTATCAACGCACAAAAAAGAAAAAGCCGTTAGTTGCACTTCGTTTTCAATAGATACCAAGTTTGTTTGATTAGTTCAATTGACTCGTAGAAAAGTATTGTATACAATAGCTATATAATTAGCTTTTTAAGTCTCGTACCTTAATTAAGCTACTCAGCAAGCTTCGAGGTCTGAACGTGGTACTCGACTGAAAAAGCATACATTATATAACGATTGCATAAAATACTATTACCTACCTAAAGTCTCTTCAGCGATAAGACCGCCTCTTATCTAACTCTACCTACATATCATTGTATTGTTACTCTTTTTAACTGGACCGCGTATGTTTAGGGTTTGGACGTTGTCGTTTGGGGGTGAATGAGGCTGTTTTAAGTTTGTGAACCCTTAGGCCGATATTGCCTTAAAGCGCTAGTAATACTTCAAAAAGTATCTCGCTGGATATGCTGTGCTGTCTTCGCTTGCGCACGACTTGATATTTGAAAAAAAAACATAAATAATACAAATAAATTTTATTCTGCAAGTAGCTAGTCAAAATTCTACCAGCGTTTCTGAAAATGAAGACCGCATATCGTCGATAGTAGTATTATTACGATGACAAATATGTTTATTCTGAGGTACATGCCTACATACATTGTGTTTTCTTAATAAGTGTTTATGTATAATGTAAGTGCTATTTGATGTATTTACGGAATTTGTGGTATAGAGAATGGGATAACGAGTATTTGTATTGTATTGTCTATTCATTCTTACTTACGTTTCCATCATGTATATAAACATGACGTCAAATATGATGATAGACAATGACTAGTGCCTGGAAATGACGATAAAATATACATGAGGTGTGATACATAAACAATCTAGACATCGTTAATGTCAGATATTTTAGAGGTAATTCGCTCGTTACTTCAATTATTTAAGAAAGTCTTATTGTAAATTATATTTTAGTGGTTACGCGTTTGATTTCAATACTCTCTGAGTTTCTTTAAGTATACAACAAGATTATAAGTGATTATTATACAGGGTGTAACAAAAATGGAGTGTGAACCGATCAAGGGCATAACAGGCATCGTGTTCTGATAAGAAAAAACTAAAAGATTTTTTTTGACGCGATTTTTTTTAACATTTGAAATGTCAAAAAAGTCAGCTACTAAAATATGATCTAACATTCATTCTAAAGCTCTTTATAACCGGGTACTGGCTAGGTAAGTATACCTATTTAGTAGCGTGTAGAATTCTCGACGCGATTTAGCCCCGGTGTAAATGACCTCGACTGTACCAGAGGTTGGTAAAAGGGTTCTCGGGACGCATTACGGGTTATTTGGCCAAATTTACTGGAATAGGCTGAGGCTGTTTAAAAGCGGAGCGGGAAGTGTATTTTTCTTTTCAAGATGAGATTATGTGCTCAAAATTATATGAGTAATTTTTTGGACGAAATGTCGTTTTAATTTAATAAAAACCCACGTATATCTATAGTTTAAGTTAAGGAGTGTCTTTCCTCCGTCTGTTGTCAGGTTATAATTTCACCACTCCCTTTCTTCCCGAGCAGGGTTGAAGTGTGTTTTGGTCGATGGGATAGCAATCTATCACTGCGTTATATCACAATTTTTCGATCTTATATTATTTATGCTATGCACTGGAATCTAAGTTATATGTGTTCAGCACCCCTTATTGGAATAAAGACGTGCATCTATATATGTAAAAATAGCAAAATTCCCCGCTGGGTCTAACACGTAGCCTTAGAATCATTACTCGTAGACCCTCTACGCCGTAGCCGCGTATCCCGTAGCGTCAGGAATAATGTTTAATGAAGGGCAGAATCCGCCATATTTGATGTCAGTATGTGTACAGTCAGTCCTTGTTTTTGCTTGTACATTTTTAGGTATTTGAATTACTAGCTCCTGCCTAGCGCATTTTCTTTTCAGAACTCCAGAATGGTAAGCGTAAATGTGGTGGCCAATACCTACGCTATAAGGATGTTCTGAAAAGACACATGAAGAAATGCAAGTTAGAGCCCTCTGATTGGGAGGAGAAGGCAGCACGGCGGCCCGAATGGCGACGTCTAATCCATCGGCATGTAAATGCCTTCGAAATTGAGCGTCGTAACGAGCTCGATAGAAAGCGGGACGAGCTGAAGGCTCGCCTACCGGCAACCATCCAGTACAACGTCGTGGGCGGGGTATTAACCTGTCCAATTTGCGCTCGTGCCTTTGCAAAAAAGATAGGATATGCAAGCCACATGGGAGCGCACCGGAGAGTGGAACAACGACACTCGGGTCATATTGCTAATCGATGATATCAAGTCCAGATTACACAGTCGCTGTGGCCGAAATCGGTCATGACAGCATCATCATCATCATCATCATCCTGCCTGCGACTTTGTCCGCGTGAACTCGTTTTTAATGTATCTCCGTACAAATTTTTGCCCCCAATTTCACCCTCTTAGGGTATGATTTGCATGATACACACTATCATATGTCCTTCGTGGGATCTCAAAGTATCTCTATACCTAATATACTAAGGGCCCTGTTTCACAATCGCCAGATAAAGTTATCTGCCAGTTAAAATTATTGCTATCCTATAAATATAAATATCCCGTCATATAAAAGAAAAGTGACAGCCAACATTTATCTGACGGATATGTTTTAACTGGAGATTGTGAAACAGACCCTAAATCTGTTAAGCTATTTAAGCGGGTAAATATAACAGACGGACAGACAGACTCACTTTCGCATTTATATTATTAGGTATCGACTTGATGCCAGCGCGGCTCTGTCTCTAGTCTTATCCGCTTAAATTGTAACTACCCGCAATAAAAACAAAAATTAGCTATCAACATAACAAACCCTCAAATCAATAAAGGGTCGGCAACGCGCTTGTAATTCTTCTGGAATCGTTAGTCTATAGACTGTATGACTGTTTGTCACTACCAACTCTAGTGTAAGCATCGAATCGTCCAATCGGTGTGGTGGATACTATTATAATAATGCAAAAGTATGTTTGTCTGTCTTTCTGTTACGTCTTCACGCTTAAACCACTGAACCGATTTAGACGAAATTTCTTGGTTTCGAGATAGTTTCAGTCCCGGAAAAGGACATAGGATAGTTTTTATTCTGGAACGATTTGGGGGTGAAATGGGAGTGAACGTTTGTATGGAGCTACGATATAAACGAGTGTCACGCGGACGGAGTCGCGGGCTGAAGCTAGTCATCTATGACTATGTCATCATTTGAGTTTAACACATTCGCTACGCTCGTAGCCGATCCCGTTATTTTCCTCGTATGTAGCGGGAAGCGACTACGGCGTAGGCGCCCGCTAGAGTGTTAAGCATTGTTATATTTGTATGGCTAATAAGAATAATTCAATTACTCCGCATACCTAATCTTTCAGCCGCTTAAGAAAAGCACTCACTTTTTCATAACAAAACTTTTAATATAAGTATAATCCAAATTATATTTTTATTAAATTGGAATAATCCCGAAACTCTGAAGTTTTTCTTCTATAATGAAAGCCAAACATTCTATAATCCTTAAGAATGAGGTCTAAGAGTGCAGATTTCTACAGAGAAGCTACGATAATAATAACACCGCGACCGAACGAGATGGTAGCATTCATCACATTTTGTCGATCTTTTTTATACCCACATTTATGCTAAAAGTGGCACTGGAACATAAGTTCCATGGTGCTCTGCCTACCCCTTTTGAGAACAAAGGCGTGAATGTATGTATGTATGTAATATTAGAAAAACGGCAAAGACAACCGCTGAGCATTCCAAAAACGCTACGTGAGAATCACCCAGCTGTCAAATTTACAATTGACCGCCACCGCAGGCCGCGTCAGTGATCCAGGACTTATATACTAGTGGCTACGTGAGCTGTAGAAGTCGCAAGACATTCTTAAAAAAAGTGACTCAATAAAATAAAAATTAACGAACCTGCTCACAAAATTTCAATTTCACAGACAACTGATTGTCGGCCAAAGCTAGCATAGTGCTTCGTTCGTTCGATAAAGCTCACCTTCCTAGGGTTATTCCCGGTTGTGCCGGTATAGCCCTATAGGAGCCCGGGGCCCGCTGGCACCTAATCCCAAGATTTGGCATAAACACTAGTTTTACGAAAGCGACTGCCATCTGACCTTCCAATCAAGAGGGAAAACTAGACCTTACTGGGTGTAGACCGGTTTCCTCACGATGTTTTCCTTCACCGAAAAGCTAACGGTAAATACTCCGAAAACTCGTTGGTACGAGCCGGGATTCGAACCCACGACCGCCGCATGCCTATACCACTAGGCTACCGTAGCTTTCTCGTTTGATAAAGCTCTCAGAAATAAAATGTTGCCACTATGTTGTTAACACAAAACGTCTGGTACGATATGTAATGAAATTTGAACGACACTCTAGGGAGACATCGTGGGTAATTTTTCATGTGTATGCCTCTGAAATGAAACAAGTTTCTGACAAAAATTTCATTTTTATTACAAGCTTTTATTGCCGACTCTACTTTTCTGTATACCATCATCAACTACTCATTGAGACGATTCTAACGAGCCCAAACTCAACAGGGTTACGTCGGTTAAGTACTGAATTCCCATGGCCACCTTCCGTCTCCATCATGAGATGAGCTCGATGGTGAATATTGAATTGTCATCCAAACTATACTTATACCCAAAATTTCAGCTCAATCGGTCACCGGGAAGTGGGTCAAATTTAACTTGCAAAATTTGATTACAGACAGACAGACAGACAACGGGACAGGTGAAACTAAATAAAAGCTTGTAAAATGGGTCTATTCCACTAACCTATAGTGTTGGAATTGGTTTTCATCCCCCGAAACAAAAAGAGAGGTGTTATAAGTTTGACGTGAGTGTGTGTTTGTGTATCTGCCTGTGGCATCGTAGCTCCTAAACGAATGGACCGATTGCAATACAGTTTTTTTTGTCCGAAAGCTGACAAGATCGAGATGGCTCTTTACTACGTTTGACCAAAATCAGTTCAGCCAGTTTTTAGATATTTTACTTTGAAATGAAATTAAAAAGTAATGTTACTCGTAGTTATATATACTGCGTGGAACGGAACGATCGACTTTCCCGCAAGAGGGGGATTATTGAGCGCTACTTTCCCGCAAGAGGGGGATTATGGAGCGTTGGCCGACTGGAGCGACGAGCTCCATACAAATGTAAAAAAAAATCGCGTCAAAAAAAATAGTTTCTCTGGAAAATGTGACGTTCTAAGTAGCGCTCAATAATCCCCCTCTTGCGGGAAAGTCCATCGTTCCGTTCCACGCAGTATATCACTCGTACTCGCCGAGTTAAGGGTAGCCAAAACGCTCAAATCTCCATACAAACTTAGCTTAGTTCTCATTTTAAAATCACATTCTTTAATAACATGAAACTATGTATACCTAATGGAGTCCGCCAAATGTAGGTGTGAGACTAGTCTTAAACCTAGGTTTCGGTCGCTAGAAATGTTAAAGAAGATTCAATTAAATTTCTTTCAGGCTAGCAAATTTGCGTGCGTTCTCTGCAATAGCAGAGAACGCACGCAAACACACGGGATGCCACATTCTTAAAACATCCAGAAAATCCATTCAACACGCAGGTTTGAGAATTTTGGAAATCGGATAAGTGGTTATGAAGATAACCCAAAACATACAAACTTTTAAACTTACAAAGCTATAATCTCAAAGACTTCCTGTATATAATATTAGTAGGTATAGATTAAAACTATATGTTACTAAGATAACCTTAGTATGGTTTTATATAAATAAATAAATCTATCAGACCCCATTGCATGCACGGCCTTATCACACGATAAGTGACAAGATAGAGCGTCCGTTACTAGCTTACACCGTTCAATAGAACGAGACGGACGCTCTATGTTGTCACTTATCGCGTGATAAGGCCGACCGTGAGACGGGGTCTGTTTGTTCTTAAAATACTCTCGTCCTCCTAGCGTTATTCCCGGTTGTGGCCTAAACGCGCGCGGGGTCCGCTTTGACATCTAATCCCAAGATTGCCATAGGTGTTTGTTTTTAATCGACTGCCATCTGACCTTCCAATCCAGAGGGAAAACTAGACCTTATTGCGATTAGACCGGTTTCCTCACGATGTTTGCCTTCACCGAAAAGGGAACGGTAAATATTCCGTACAAAAGGATTGGAACCCACGATCACCGCTTGACAGCCGCACGCGCCTGAAACATTAGGCTACCATAGCTTTTTCAATATACTCTAAGCATTGTTATCTGCATTCAGCTTCAAATTGAGGCCAGAAAAAAGCTCAGCTCAATTCGTATCTCCAGTTGGCATATCACAGCCGTGCTAGCTCGCTCGAGAGCTTTACAACGAAACAGAATTCTTGAATAGGCAGCAACGTGGAGCTTTTTCAGTTAGGCTTAGACGGAGCTTTGGAAGTTTCGGTGTTCTGTTCGGCAATGTGTTTATTATAGTAACATAACTTATGTATTATGATCGTTTTATAACATCATAAATGAAGATTGTTTGGCACTTTTATTATGATACAAGCTGCCCGCCTGGCTTCACATGCGTGTATTTAGGGATGTGCCTTCCCGGGAAAATTTCAGCGAATATATTCCTATACAAAAGATTTAAGGGGAAGCTGCGGTCGCCTAGTGGTTCAGGCATGCGGCTGTCAAGCGGCGACCGTCGGCTATGTGGTACTTTTTTTATACAACGACGCTTGCAAACAAGCGTACGGCCCACCTGATGGTAACCGGACACCGCAGCCTATAGACGCATGCAACTCCAAATGAGTAACATGGGCGTTGCCGACCCTTGATATGTTTGAGGATTCGCCTTGTTGAGACCTGAAGGAACAAATTCCCTCGCTCTCAACACAACGCATCCTCGGGAGCTCTGGCGACCTTGCTCACCTCCAGGAACACAGCACTACTTACAGAACAAGTAGTGGTGTTACTAAGACTGTGCTCTCCTGCAAGGCGGAGGTACTTCCCCAGTTGGGCTGCTCCACATTCGAGCGGGATGACATAACGCTGTGCCCTGGTGGTCCAGGCATGCGGCTGTCAAGCGGCGATCGTCGGGGGTTCGAATCTCGACTCGTACCTATGAGTTTTTCGGAACTAATCAACTAAATAAAATATTCTACATATTACTCGGTATAAAACTATTTTATATTTTAATCCAGCCTGTAGACTATCTTCGTGCCAAACTTCATCCAAATCACTTGAGCCGTTTAAGCGCGATTGAGTGAAAAACATCCAAGCTTTCGTTTATAATATTAGTAGGATGTACGCGAAAACACGCAAATGTGACGACCCTAACTAGACGAAAGTGTACATGCTATGCGTTAGAGCGGGATACCATGTGTAGGGTGTAATTAGGTTCACTTTTGCTTTGATGTATTTTGGATTTAAATAAGTCAATAGACGTGTGTTCTTGTTTGAGTTTATTAGGCGAGGACAGATAGCTATGAGAATAAGGATGTGGGTGTATACAGTAGCATACATTAAGGTGGTTCGATTTCCATACAAAACATTATTTGACATTCACAGGCTAACGGCGTGATTTTTTAAGAAACCTATGTAAGTAACTTACACGAATTGGCTTTCTGTTTGCGCGAAATTCCCCCTTTCCTTGAATAAACTTGTATAAACTAGAATAATTTGAGAAAAATGTTTTTCCCAAAGTATGTATGTATGTATGTAAGCACTTTATTGTACACAATAACAGGTTAAAGAATATACATGTCACACAATAGATCAAAGTACAAAGGCGAACTTATCCCTATAAGGGATCTCTTCCAGCTAACCTTTGAGCAATTGAGAGGAAGGTAGGTGGACCGAGATAGGCAAACTTACACCGTGTACAAAAACACAGAGAAAATGAAAACAAGACCTAATATTAGGTAAATTCTAGACAAATAAAAACATGCCAATACATATATAAAAATACAGCATAAAATATAATACACACTATCATAAGTCATTGGAAAACCACAACTTCTTCAAATTCATGTTAAGTGACGCAACAGACCGCGACTGTCTCAGCGACAAAGGCAACTCATTCCACAACTTAACAGCGCGCGCGGTAAAAGATCTGGAGTACGTTCGCGTCTTTCTAGACGGTACAGCAAGAGTAAGGTTAGCACCCGACCGCAAGCGGTGGCCACTGCCGTCTGCCATATAGTTAAACCGCTCAGAAAGATAAGGAGGGGAAGTAGGGCTGAACAGTGTGTTGAAAAGTAATGACAGGATATGCACGTCCCTGCGCCGGCGAATCGGTAACCATCGAAGCTTAGAGCGGAATTCAGAGCTATGATCATACTTGTTATCTATTCAAAGTATGACGTCACAAACTAATATCTCAAATTCTAGTTTATACATGTTTATTCAAGAAGAAGGGGAATTTCGCGCAAATGGAAAGCCAATTTATGAAAGTTAATAACATAAGTTTTTAACGCATGTTCTTAAAAAACCACGCCGTTAGCCTGCGATTGTCAAATAACGTTTTGTATGGAAATCGAACCACCTTAAGGTACATATTACTCATAACACCATGATTTGGGTTCTCAATTGGTTTTGTTTGTGAGGTTTATCTGAATGTAAGTATAGTCAACAGCAAAAGTAGATGATCATTTTAGTACCTTGTCACTTCCACTACTTTGACACATGCCAACTGTCGCGGTATGTACGTTAAGTGCGACCAAGTACTAAAATGATGATCTATATTTGCTGTTGACTGTACTATTCATTCTGTGTTGTTGCTACATTAAAATCAATATTTTTTATCAGTGGATATTCGACAGCTTTCATCCCGGTACAATAAACGTCTATGATCACGTAAATGTATTGGGATGACAGCTGTCAAATATTGGATGTAAAGGCATTTTCACTATAAACCCCTCTTGGCTCTTGGCTTGTACGCTAAGTGATAATTATTTTACTTCTGTATAATTTTTGCATGCCGTTCACCGGCTGAATACTGTACTGCTGTACCTGAACACCCTGTACTATGTTTATAAGTATTCTGGCAAATAAAATCATTCTAATTTTAATTCTTATTCTAATTCTAATTCTAATTCTAATTCTAATTCTAATTCTAATTCTTGGCATAATATGTTTTAACCAAAACCAAATAAGAGAAATGATTTGTATCGCCAATATTTAATTTAAATCATTTGCTACATTGTATTAATTATGTGATGCTGATATTGCTAAGGTTCCAATGCTCGACAGCTTAATGACTAATCTAATATCAAAACGATCACCTCTATTGTTTTGATATAAGATTGAAAGTGTCATGAGGTTGGATGTAGGAGTAGTCGTAACACTGGCCTAATACAGTGTCGGGCACTGGGACCTCGCGATCGGTGACACTTTTCATAATATGTTTAGTCACTTTAAGAGTCCGCAGTAAGCTCGACTCTCCATACAAACGTAGTTACGCTCTCATTTTAAAACTACGTGGTGGAGTGTAACGAAACTTTGCATGTACAATGACATGAGGTATATCTATGTCTGTAGTTAGTTTATGTAGCTCAGTGAATTTAAGTTCATACAGAACTTGTTTTTGCTGTATTTTGTTTCTTTTGTAAACTGGAACCATATAATTAATTACAGACAAGTAGATATACCTCATGTCATTGTATATGCAAAGTTTCTTCACAATCCAACACGTAGTCTTAAAATGAGAGCATTAATACAAACGTATTAACGCTCTCATTTTAAAACTACGTTACTCGGAAGCTAAGCGGCCGAATTTCACCTTCCCGTACAAACGTATGGGAAGGTGAAATTCGGCCGAGCTTACTGCGGACTCTGAAGTTGGTTCGCTTTCCATAGACGTTAGTTGACATTCGCAGGTTAAAGGTTACGGTAGTTACGTAAGTAACAAACTTTCATAAATTGGCTAAATTCCCCCTTTCCTAGACTAAACTCGTATAAAGTAGAATAGTTTGAGACATTAGCTTGGGACGTGATACTCTGGGAAAACTGTTTTTTTTTTAATTATTCTATTAAAGGGGGAATTTCGCGCAATGAAAGTTTGTTAGATAAGTTTCCTAAAATAACACGCCGTTAGCCTGCGAATATCAAATAACGTTTTGTATGGAAAGCGAACCACCTTAAAGACCTTTTGCAATAAATCTAAGTAAAGACCTGAAATAATAAGGAGTTCACTGTAAAATATAACGACATCGTATTATTTACCAGTGCTTATTTGTAACCGAGCCTCGTCAAACAGACACTGTTATTGACATCGAGGTCGAAGCATAAACGGGCCCTTATTTACCGCCCTTCATTAGGATATTTACAATCGCCAAGAAGCGCTAGGTATGGGCTTTATCATTAATGAAATATTTTATCGACATCGATAACAACCGATGTACGTAGAACCGAAGGGGAAAGGTATTTGAGTGGAGACCACGTCCCGGAAGGCACAGCGTATGTGCCACAAGGTAGACTGATAACCTTAAGGGCCCGGGAGTACGCTGGACGGAGGTGGCGCAGGACCGGTCATTGTGGCTTCTTGGGGGAGGCCCATGACCAGCAGTGGGCTTCTTTCGGCTGATATGATGATGTGATGATGATGTTCGATAAAAGGTTAGTAATCATTATTTTCAGCCGTGACCAAGGGTGTTGTGCACACATCCGAAACGTGATAAAAACCACAAAAAGTGGAATAAATAGGTTAAACACACGATTAGGCTCCGTTAAGTTATACTATTGTGTATCGTGAAAGCTTCACTAAATATATTTACTCATACTTAGTTTTGCAATAATAACCCCATTAATGAGTTAAATCGCGTTTTGTTAAATTGCCGAAAGTGCAACGTGTTGACAATGTGGTACTTTTTTTATACAACGACGGTGGCAAACAAGCGTACGGCCCGCCGGATGGTAAGCGGACACCGCAGTCTCAACACAACGCATCCTCGGGAGCTCTGGCCACCTTGCTCACCTCCAGGAACACAACACTACTACAGAGCAAGTAGTAGTGTTATTATGGCTGTGGTCTTCTGCAAGGCGGAGGTTCCCCAGTTGGGCTGCTCCAAATTCGAGCTGGATTTCATTTCTCTGTGCCCTACCTCACCAACTGTTTGGTACTTCGGCTCCACGCCTCCCAAAGTTCCAGGAGACCTTTGTCCCGTGAGTGCACATACGTGTGTCCTGTGTAAGTGAATAAATGTATATTTCTTTCTTTCTTTCTATATGCAATGTATTTACACAGGAGATAGCACTAATGGTGACGATTTACGGTATAAACAAATTATGTAAGGACGCCTTCTAAAAACAGACGTCATTTATTTTTCGTTAACGTTAAAAGTTATATGTTATAGTTAAATTTATAAGACATAAACACAGATCAAGAAAATTAATTTAAAAGTTAGCAAACATTTCAATATAATAATAATAATAATAATAAAGGCGTAGGGATGTGACGGCCCCATCGCCCACCAGATTTCTGGTGCAATCAGTCAACGTAAGGCAGCTTGTGGCGGGCTGTTAGGGCGTAGCGACCCTACGTACCTGAGTACTCCTGGGGGTGTCCTGTGGTCCGGTTGAGCCGACCGGGTGGATGGTTGGACAGGCCCCCTGTCTCTGGCTTGCCTTTACTGGCCGTTCAGAGTGGAGTCGCAAGAGCTGTTGCTCGAGGGTTGATGTGGACACCTAAGTGGCGAGTTGGCTATATGTTTAAAGTCCAGTGCCACCTCTCTTCCCCCCAGCTTTCTGACCGGTGTTGCCCTTAGGCCATTTTTTAATGTCGCTATTAATAGGGGCCCATCTAGCAGTTGGCGAGTCACCGTTTGCCAGAGATAAAAAGTGAGACAGTTTTATTAGGCAGGCGTCCGATGTTTCACCCAATAGCCCAGCCACTAGTCCATCATTTTCACCCAATAACCCGTTTCATTTAGATTCCATCAACCATCAATAGGCCCTATACTCCTCAGCGGGTGCTGTCCCTGTGTGCATCCCATGACACGGGCAGGGACAGCATCCGCTCGGTGTACTCCTCGCATTTTATTAAATTGTCAAAAGGGCCTCTACGTGTTGGCTCAGTTGGTACTTTGTAGGTACCTAGCTCCACGCACGCCTCCCAAAGGTCCGGGACGTCATTGTCCCGTGAGCGGGAAAGACATAAATACTCGTTATTGCACCACAACAGGAGAGAAACAACTTACAAAAAAAAAATATTGCTTAATAAATAATGGTAACCGCAGGCGGTCTTATCGCTTTAAAGCGATCTCTTCCAGACAACCTTTTTATAGCAGGAAACATTTAAATTAGAATTTTAAACAGGTAATGCAGGAACTCATCAAGAAGATAATAGATATTAGATATTAAACGTTTATAAAATTCGTACTTTTTCATGTCTAAAGAATTGAAATTGTTTCATAAAACCGATTCATAAGTCGACGGAGTTTGAGGCTAAAGTTTATCTATTTGAATTAGCAGGTACATTGTCTGTCTAATTGTGGGGTGATTTTCAAAATAATCACATAAAAATAGGTATTAGCGTACCTAAAGGATCTTGTCACTTTCCATAGTTATTTTTTGAAATCTCTAGAATAAGAAGGAGTATAATACAAATAGCACACGCTTTCTGAGAACGAAACGAAAACAAAGTTCGTTGTTGTATCTCCCTCTATGAGAAATATACATAATATTATCATGGAAACGGCTCTACACGTCAAATATGTGGAGACTTATTCTAAATATTCTGATGTAGTTTTCCCAACCGCATAGTTTTATTCGAATTCACGTGTAATATTCGTATCTGCGAATAATAGTTAATGCAAAGCACGGACCGGGGCGAAAGTAATGAATAAATCAAGGTTTGTTATTGTCTAGTGTTAACTTTTTAAACATTTTTTAAAATCACTAGTCATGGAACGAAATAAATTTATCGAAAACAACGATATTAAGGGCATGTATTGAAAAATTATAAAATTTTCGATGGCTTACATAAGAAACAAAATGAATTAAGTACTTTTCAGATATTAAATATCTATCTTGACTCGAAACCAAAATACGATTGCTTTAGATTTTCTCCATAGAAAAAAAAATCTAAATTTGGGTATATATTTTGCGTTTTTACCTCTGCCAACTAAAACAATACTTTATTTTACAACGTAAACAATTTAAAATTACAAATTTCACCATTTCTACAAAAATAGTAGTGGCAAATATGAAAAAAAAACGCGAAGGTCATAGTCGGGTTTCCGTAGTACCTAATAAGACTAATAGATACGTCATCAAAATAAACTTGGGATTTTGTGAAAAATATTTAAGCTGAGAAGCTGAAATTTTGAAATGATGTTCTTTATTTAGATTTGCATCACCACCCAAAAAACGAATGCTAGTTATCATAATTAAAAAAAACCGGCAAGGTGCGAGTCGGGCTCGCGCACAAAGGGTTCCGTACCATTATCCGTTGAATGAAAGGTAAATTGCGGTTTACGATTCACGTATTAAAAGGAACGACTTACTAGATGTCGTTCAAACAAATTTTCAGTGGAAGTTTGCATGGTAATGTACATCATATATTTTTTGGAGTTTTATCATTCTCTTATTTTAGAAGTTACAGGGGGGGGGATGGACATTTTACCACTTTGGAAGTGTCTCTCGCGCAAACTATTCAGTTTAGAAAAAATGATATTAGAAATAACCTCAACATCAGTTTTGAAGACCTATCCATAGATAACCCATACCTATGGGTTTGACGAAAAAAAAAAAATCAACAGTATAGTTCTTATAGTTTCGGAAAAAAGTGGCTGTGGCATACGGACGGACAGACAGACAGACAGACATGACGAATCCATAATGGTTCCGTTTTTTGCCATTTGGCTACGGAACCCTGAAAAGGAAATATATATATATATACAGCGTGTATATCCAATACGAGCAAAGAATTAAACCAGAGGCAGAGTTTAGTAGCGTAATCATTAATTAAATGAACTTTTTAAGTTAAACTTAATTGAAAGCCTGTAATTTTTTTTTGAAAAATTACCGAGCAGCAATGTAACGTAAACATGTAATTCACGTAGCTGTCCAAAAATAAATCTTGGTGTGTAGTGATATTAATTATTTAGATACTGTTAGCTAACTGCTTTGTTGATAAAGACTGATATGCACCAGTGTGGGGGTGGTGGGAGACTGGTCAAGACCGGGATACATTGAAACGTAAGGAGACCTTTGCCCAGCAGTGGTGTCCCACTGACCCTTAAATAAGAAAATCAATACTTAACTGCACAAAAAAATATGGTTCATAACGTTGTGTGGTTATTTTTAGTAGACTACACCACTAGATATGTAAGTTATTGAATTATTAAATACTTAAGTATTTGTTTATCAACAACCAATTGACATTATCTTGTGCCATTTTAATCAGTCACGATCAGTCACGATAAAAATTAGTTGACAGCGTCGTTGATATTAAAATAAAATTACCACGACGCGCAATGACACCTTTTTTAGAAAATCATTCTATTTAATTTAAATAGGTAACTAAGTAATCTTCTTTGTAAATTATTTACCAACAAGATTGCACTCATAATAGTTATTTAATTTGATAACTGAATTTAAATTCGATTTACAATTATTAACTGAACTCTACAAAGTTTGATAGTTACCTACATACAAGGTTGTAAATTGTACCGAACTGTTTGGTAAGTTTTCGCGTATTTTATTTCAACTATGATTTGACAATGTCAGTCACAATTCAGTCATTAAATTAAAATGCCCCGTCAAACCAATTTTAGTGCTCCGGAATTAATGGACATGATTTTAATGTATGGTGAAGCACATCAAAATGGCAGAAGAGCATTAGAAATATACAGATAGCGATTTCCAAATCGTAGAGTGCCAAGTAGCGCTCGAGTGATCGTCAACGCGTTACAGCGAGCTCGTGAAGGTTTGCCAGTGACAGGGAGGGTGGAGGGAGCAGCTGTTAACTATGAGCTTCCAGTCTCATTAGAAGGCCGGATCCTTCGCCATTTTTCAGCTGACCCAGAGAGTAAGTAGTACGAGAATAGCTGGAAGACGGTTTAATATGAGTCATATAAATTAGCCTTATAAATTTTTAAAGGTACATGCTTTGCTGCCGAGAGACTTAATACCACGTTTAATGTTTTCGGAGTGGTTACTCAGTCGTCATCAAGAAAACGGTGATTTCATGTCTAAAATTATCTGGACAGATGAAAGCACATTCACCAGGAATGGGGTTTGGAATCAACGTAATTGCCATTACTGGTCACGCGTAAATCACCATGACATGAGAGAGACCGGACACCAGTATCGTTAGGCCGTAAACGTGTGGGCCGCAATACACGGCAACCGGATCATAGGACCCATTTTCATCGACGGTAACCTGAATGCGGACAAATTCATCCAGCTTATCAAAGGGCCATTAGCAGAATACGTGAACATGCTGCCTGAAGAAGATCGCCGGGAAACATGGTTGCAGTTGGATGGTGCCCCGGCTCACGCGGCGGTTCGTGTCCGAAACGTGCTAAACGACATGTTCGAGAACAGATGGATCGGGCGATTTGGTCCACGTCGTTGGCCTGCTCGCTCTCCTGATTTAACACCGCTCGATTTTTTTCTGTGGGGGGCAGTAAAAAACGAGGTGTACTCACAACCTAGGACATCCGTGGAACAACTGAAAAACAAGATAACCGAAGTTTTTCAAAAACTCAGGGACAATACTGATCTTTACCACGTTAGGGAGTCCATTAAACGACGCTGCGAAACTTGCGTTCGATTGCACGGGAGCCACGTGGAGAATCGATACCTGAGGCGGAGACACAGGCGTGATCAAAACTTTTAACTGTGTTTCTGACCGGTATGTAAATAAATAGTTACTTGTAGCCTATTTTTTGTTTTACTTGATGAACATCTACAGTTCTACACCATAAGGTAGTTTGAAAAAACACTCATCTCATAACAACTTTGGCTATAAGTTTATACCTAACTCAATTGCCAAGGACATTACCGAGATACGACATAGCTTTATTAACTTTTGGTTTTAGACATTTCGGAAGTGGATACTTAGACAGCTGACAACTGTCAAACGAGCCTTAACTTGAACATGTTGCGTTACATTGCGGGCTGAATTATTTTGTATGGTTAATTTTTTCGTTGTAATTTTAGACAAAAGTTATCTTAATACACTTATTAGGTCCTGTACTAACCACCATTTAAAGATTTGCTCGTATTGGATATACACGCTGTATATAAGTATACATAAATAATTTTTTTATGTGGCCTTTTATCATTATATATGTTTTTTACTAACAACTGTGGACATGTTCTGGAATAAATTATTTGAATTTGAATTTATCGAAATTTGCCCAAAAACAGCATACCTACCTGAAGAGTGTTGCATATCATTTTCTCTCACAAGTTACCGTGGTTTAGAAGAATGTACCCTTAATAACTAAATGCATTTAGCCAGCTAATTAAAACATGATAAATATGCTACGAGCTTGTTTGCATTGTAGCGTGCCGTGTTGGTAGTGCATGACACGGCAGTCATCGAACTCGCGGTAGGGTTGCTGACTAAAATATAACTCCAAACAAATAAAAGCTAAAAAAATGTTCATGTCGATAATCCCATTAAATATCTCAAACGTGGTTACTATAACTGAGCACTTCCGTGCTTTGGAAGCACGGTAAGCAGTTGATCCCGGCTGCTGTCTATGACCGTAGTAGTTAAGCCGAGTTAGAGGCCTTCGGGCGGCTTAAGAACTTCTAACAGTCGAGTTGACCACTCGCTTGACAAAAGGGGGACAACTGTTACTCGCGTCCGCAGGAGCTACCTACCACTACCCTGCACGTGTTCCCTAGGTGGTACTAAAGAGTGACAAACCTTAAAAAAGGCCAAATAATGTATGCCATACGATTAAATTAATATCTCAAAAAATTACGCAGCGACACCCGTTTTAAATTTCAGAAAGATTACAATTTATAGCAAGAGAAACTAGTTTCTGACCTAGAGTTTGTTTAGTTTGTTTACCTAAGATTTTATAGTTTAGCCAAGTAGGCCACTAGATGTCGCTTTTAGGTATATGTTTAATCCTCAAACACGCTATTAAGATTTTTCCTGGAATAATGACCTCAGTGGTAATTATTTGAATTTGAACATGAGCTTAATAAATCGTGTCGGTGTATGAAGCAGTGTATAATTTTGGGACCCAGTTTTTCATAGAGTACCGTCCTGGTGACCCTAGGCGAAAATATATACCTACACTCCATGGTTTGCTCTCACCGCTAGGAGAAAAGTTGTGATATTAAATAATATTAGCTGTACCTGAACCTACCTAGACAGTAAACTATCGTACCTAATGATAGGTACCTACTGATAAATACTCATATTATTTATTTCTCAATTTGGTTAAAAATGGTATATAAGTGTCTAAAAAAGTAAATTTATACAGTACAAATATTATAATTATATTGCTCACCAGACAGTACATAATAGAAAAATAGTGCTAAACTAAACATAAACAACGGTAGATAGATAACGCGACCTTATCATTATTCTTATCTTATGCAAAATAATCATATGATTTGAGCAGGTGAAAACAGAAAAACAGAAACGGCATGCTATGTTATAAGTATAATTTTTGTACTGTATCTACGACAATGCCACTTTGAACTCAGTGGGAAAATGTGTAGGCATATAGGCTACAAATACTTTAAGATTTATTTTGTATGTTTCTGTCATGTCTGTGTTTTTCGCCAATAAAGAAAAAACCGGCCAAGTGCGAGTCGGACTCGCGCATCGAGAGTTCCGTACAAACCTGTAGGTATATGAGTTATAACTTTAAAATTATTAACAATATTTTTATTATATGATGTAACCAAAAATGTACGGTTCTCGCCATTTTTCCTTTATCCCTGCTATAAGACGTTGCTTAGTACCGAATTTCAATATTCTGAGTTCACGGGAAGTACCCTGTAGGTTTTGATTCCCTTGTGAGTTACCAAATTTGCGGGAATTTGCGGTATAAACGGCTGTATCTTTTGATTGCGTTGGCTTAGAAGTTTGATTTTTCCACAGCTCCAAGGGACAGTAGAGCTGAGTATTTGGTAAACAATTTAGCTTGATACCTCCATGCGTTCCTAAGAAAAAGGGTCTTGACAGACGGACGGACGGACGGACGGACAACAAAGTGATATATCCTATAAGGGTTCCGTTTTTTCCTTTTGAGGTACGGAACCCTAAAAATAAATAATAAATAAATATCTACATATACCTTCATCGTCATCATCAGAGTAGCCGAAACACGTCCAATAGGCCAAAGAGTGCGACGATGACTGCGCCTGCGGCACCCGCTTCCAGCGGACTCCCATTTACATGTACATAAATGTCATTAATTTTGTCACCTTGCGGGAATGCGATTGACTAAATGAAACGTTATGGTAATATTAAGGGGGTGGATTGGAAATGATCGCGTTCTTTGAAACGCCGTTTTGACTAGATTAGGAAACAAGAAGGACTGATTTTCAGATATAATATGATTCTTGACTACATGATTGTTAAACTGATTTAATCGATATATGATTACTAAAAATTTCCTCCATAGAAAAAAAAACCAAAGCTAGGTCTTTTTTATTTTTCTTTTTTAGTTCAGCCTACTCAAACAATTCCTTATTATGCGACGGGATCAAGTTTATATAACGGTATTTTACCTCATCTAAAATCTAACTTAATAAAATATGACTAAATCTTGGCTAATTTAGATATTTATCGAAATTTGTAAAAAAAAAACATTTCAAAGAGGGTTGCGTCTCTTTTTCTTGTGCACGTCATAAGCGTGTCTCTCCCAAGTGGGCGTTTCCACGAACCGCCTTAAACGTCGAGCGTAATCCTAATTAGAATTATCTATATCGGTACTGCCGTGTCCCATCCCTAAGTCCAAATTAACGGGTTCGACTGTAATGAATTTTCACAATGCAAACAAAACCCTGAGGACTTTCTGTAAAACGGGCGTTATTTTACTTTCTATAGCTTAATACATGGGTTATATACATGATTTACTGCTGTTCGGCTCAAATGGAAAATCGCCAACAAGAAATTACCATTTTTACATAGGACCAAAGTGAATTTGGTGAAAAATTAATTGTGTCTATAATTTTTATGGCCAATTTTTGTGTAGTTCAATATGAATTTAGCCCAAATGGAGTTTTCACAAAACCATATAGGTAGGTAGGTACGACGTATTTCCGATTGGTCATATTTTTGTAGTGCACATAATTCCATATGAAATTATTTATTTCGGCCTATACTAAGGATGTCTATTTAACGTTTAGGACGTAATTATATTTTCATTATTCAGGCTAGACAATTTTCTCAAATTGTGATTATTCACATTCAATCAATAATTTCGAGTTTTAATTTTTCCATTTGTGCTGAATGACAGTAAATAATATACACGAGGTATTTTTCTAATAAAGGCGAAATATTTAAACCTCTTAGGTTGAAATATTTGTCGACCGAGCAGATTGTTCCTATAGTTCACTTGGCTAGAGCGACGGGCTGCGTATGCATGCATGTCGCAGGTTCAATCCTGTTCGGAACGATATTTAAAAAATAAAACCCGTTATATTTATATTTATATGTTTAATTATCGGCCCTTTTTACTACTTAATATCAAATGAATGAGGTATATTATTGTTCGTCACTTCACTTCTCAATAGCGATTCAAGAAGAATTTCTGACGTCATCGTTCTGATGAGAGAGAGCTCGTGCGTGCGATTTATTAAAATTTGATTGGGTTGCTGATGAAGGTCAGGGGTTCCATTGAATTATTCAGTCCCATACATACATACATTGATTCACGCCTTTTTTCCAGAAAATGGGTAGCCAGAGAACATGAAATGTATGTTCCAGTACCACTTTTAGCATAAGTATAAAAGATCTACGAAATGTGATGTCGCATTGACAGGTTGCTAGTCCTTCGACCACATCACGCTTCAAGCTCCCTTAGTCGACTTTTACGACGTCCACGGGAAGAAAGGGGGTGGTGAAATTCTAAGCCACCACACGGGGTGCCATAGACGAATAAATTAAGGACTGAAGGACCGCCAATGTCTATACAACATAATGCCTGCTGTAGTTAGTTTCACTTAACACATTCTCAGCAGCGAACGAAAAAAAACATAGAATGCAAGCTCCCTCCGAATTTCAACCCAAACACGTGCCCATAACCCGGTATGCGCATGTTCAAACAAAACGGCTGCCTGGCATCGTTTTGACACCCCACCCCCATCCCCGCATAATGGCAATGGCACCTATTCTGTGTGGCCATTTTGCGGCTGTACTTGGCCTTCTACGGTTTTTTCATTCGCTGATTCTCAGCCATGAATCGGTACGCAACCCAACAACTTGAACTCAAAATTGAAGTTCGTGTGACACAGAACGCCAGTTGGAGCAGAGTTATACAGATCCCAAGTCAAACCTTGGGAGTAACTAGTTTTATATGTTTCAGTATTTATTTATATAACCTGAGTCTTTTGATCCTCTGAGCGCGGAGTTATCTGTAACAAAAATGCATATATTAGTATCCAGGTCATTAAAATACTAGCGAAGAATAAATAATAGTACTAATTACAGAAGGGGATTTGTTAACAGAGAATTCCCTGTTAACAAATCTCGCGCGGGTGGCGCAGGACCGGTCATTGTGGCACTCTTTGGGGGAGGCCTATCTCCAGCAGTGGACGTCTTTGGGCTGATATGATGATAACATCAGCACACAATTTAATGATCTTTCAACAGCAACTTTTCGTTCTGCTGACAGTTTGCAGATGTCATTGTATTTATTTGGGCTTTGCCTTGTTAGAACTAACTACTTGGGCCCTAAATACTTAATTTGACTTAAGTAATGCATTGTTTCGTAAATGTAAACTTATTTATACAACGACGGTGGCAAACAAGCGTACGGCTCGCCTGATGGTAAGCGGACACCGCAGCCTATAGACGCATGCAACTCCAAAGGAGTAACATGGGCGTTGCCGACCCTTGATATGTTTGAGGATTCACCGTGTTTACAGCTGAAGGAACACATAAACTGTTTAGGATTATTGCAAAATCAAACTTAACTTAAACTATAATGACTTGACTTGACCGAGGGTTCCGTACAAGCCTATTCCGTAAAAGTTGTAGTACCTATGTTTATTACTAAAATGAAAATAGCATCCGTAACATTACAATGTGGAAAGCTGGGTCACTTGTGTTGCGTTGCGTTCGGTTGCGAGTTGTTGCGAACGCCAAAATAAGCGGATTACTTAAATTATTATTTCTTATGATTGCGTGGAGATAAAATTTTCGTTTTTCTACAGCTGAAAGGTATTAGAGACCTGAGTATTTGATATGAATTTCAATTTAATACGTCTACGCGTTTACGAGAAAACGGTAGTGTTGAAAATTAAAAAAAAAATTTTTTTGTATGATTTTATTAAAAAATGTCTAGGTACTTTTCGTAATTTTTCCATTGTCAGTGCTATATGAAGTTTCTTCGTGCCAAGTTTCAAGTTTCTGTGTTAACGGAAAGTACCATTTAGGCTTTGCGTTTCTTGCGAGTACTCAGTTTCAAAATATGCGACTTAAATTGCCATTTCGTTTGATTGCGTTGACATGAAAGTTTGGTTTTGCTACATTTGAAAGGTCCTATAGCCCTGAGTATTTGACATGAATTTCAATTTAATACCTCCACACGTTTACAAGGAAAAGGTATTAAGTTTAAAATTTTACAAAATATTTTTTGTATGATTTTACTAAAAATGTCTACTTTTCGTAATTTTTCCTTTGTCTGTGCTACGAGTATATGACGTTGCTGCCAAATTTCAAGTTTCTGAGTTCACGGAACGCACCCTGTAGGTTTTGCGAGTGTCGAGAAACTCTAAAATTTGCAGCATAAACGACTGTATCTTTTGATTGCGTTGGCTTTTAAGTTTGATTTTTTCACAGCTCCAAGGGACAATAGACCTGAGTATTTGATATAAATTTCAGCTTGATACCTCCACGAGTTCCTGAGAAAAATGGTCTTGACAGACAGACAGACGGACAACAAAGTGATCCTATAAGCGTTCCGTTTTTCCTTTTGAGGTACGGAACCCAAAAAACCGAAAAGTTCACTGTTGAAGAAAAAATGCATTATTTGGCGTGAAACATTAGGGTAAAAGTTATTATAGGTCAAGTGACAGGAACAAGTTTATGTATGAGAATAAGGGTGAAATGCAGCATAAAAATAAAATATCTTTATTTCAGAACATTAAAATTCCATACAAATACAAATCAAATCACTTAAATTCACAAATTATTTACAAATTATTAATTAATGTCAAGAAGGGTATAGGTACCTACATATAAAAAATAAAATAAAAAAATTAGTTGCCCGCACCATATGCAACGTTGACAGTTAAATTGTAACGCTCAATTGAAAAGTTACACAACCCCCCAGATCCACGAAAGTAGTACCCTTATAATATGCTGAGAATGTCACATGAATGTCGACTCGAGCAGGGTCATTGTCCTTTAGTTTTAATTTCAAATTCATTTATCTGATGGTAGTATAGGTGATAATACATTTATTTTTGATACTAAATAAAAAATAATAAAACGAAAAAACTATAAAAAGGTAATAATAATAATAATAATAATAATTTTGAGCTCTAACTCGGCAGTCGTCATCGTCAGGCTTATATGCTTTTTAACACCCGACGCAAAAATATGGCTGTTATAAGTTTGACGTGTCTGTGTGTGTCTATGGCACCGTAGCTCCTAATCGTATGGACCGATTTTATTGGTTTTTTGTCCGAAAGCTGACGTAATGGAGATGGTTCTAATCTATGTTTCAACAAAATCGGTTTATCCGGTTTTGAGATATTGGACTTTGAAATGAAAATGTCAGGGGTTTTTCAACTTTTCTAAATTGTTAATTATTACAAGCTCTAAATTAACTTTCCTTGTTAGCTGGTTCGTTCATTTTTTAGTTAGTGTCGATCAAATCTTGCAAGTCAAAGACTAAGTTCGCTAAGTCCAAACGAGTTTAAATTTGGCATATTAATCGCCCGTGTCGTGTCGGGTTAGAATTTCACCATCCCCATTCTTCCCGTAGGTGTCGTAAAAGTCGACTAGAAGTGTGTTGTGGGCGATGGGCTAGCAACCTATCACTGCGATATCACATTTTTCCAATATTGTATACCCACATTTATGCTAAAAGTGGCACTGGAACACAAGTCTCATGTGTATTGCCTACGCCTTTTGGGAATGAAGGCGCGAATCTATGTTTGTATGTATATTTATCTTATTTTAGTAAAAATGCAATAATATAGATCCACCGAGCTCATCTGACCCCGTATCACGGATAAGTGACAAGATAGAGCGTCTATCTCGTTCTATTGAACGGTGTCAGCTAGTGACGGACGCTCTATCTTGTCAGTTATCGTGTGATAAGGCCGTCCATGCTACGGAGTCAGATGGTGAGAGTGATGACTCACGAAAGGTGGCCAATCAACTCCAAAACATCTGCTAAAGTGATCGGTCCTGCACCAACCGCATCCAGCGGACTACCGTGACCTGAGAGGCAATCACGAAATGTTTTGAACGCGCGTTAGGTAGATCCAACTGTCATTTTTCCACATAAAATCTGACATTTAAAGAAAGAAAGATAGAAAGAAAACATTTATTCGTGGACAAAAAAATGGGTATAAAAAACAAAACACAGTAACGTAAAAGTAGCAGGGTCCACGAAAAGGCCCCGACTCAGCATGGTGCTAACCTAGGAGGCCAGCGCTGGTCTTCCGTCGGAACCTTTACATGAGTCACCTCCTGGAAGGCAACACAAAACAAATACCTACGCTAACATATTTTAAAGAATACATAGGTATCTTAAGTAAAAATAAGCAGTATGTAAGTGCGATAGAGATAGAGATATCCGAACTTCGACATTCGAAGTTCGTGGTTATAGCTAGGCATCGGAGTTTTTGTCGCATGCTAAGACTAATAGTAAGCTATGGAGTCGACATTTGCCATAAATGTAAACTCTTATTTATACTCATACTCATTTATTTAATTTATCCTTAAATGCCTTTAGAGCCGTCGGTCGTGAATCTTAGTCGAATTATATAAAAAAATATTTTTCTATCAGATTATTCTCCTATTTTTATATACATACTTATTTTTTACGTGTTTTAATGTATCTTTTGTTGTTTTATGAATTTTAGTGAGTATAAAAATGGTAATATTTTTTTATTGTAATATTTATTTTCCAAAGATAACATTAAATAATCGTTTCTAAACCCGTCAACGTTCTTGTCTCGATTATAAAAAATACCTAACTAATTAAATAAATGAGTATGAGTATTAATGAGAGTTTACATTTATGGAACTGTAACTCCAATTAATCTGTGTCCGGTCCATGTTGTTCATCAAATTATTAAATATTAAGTTGTTTCACTTCGGTGTACATTTGTATTTGTGCATTTATAGGTGATTTGTACATCTAGAGATGTTCTCACTCTTTGCTTATATAGGATTTGTTTCTTCTTTTGCTTTTTATATTGTTATTTTGATACTTATATTCCATACTGTAACATTTTGTATCACATACTGTGCAAATGTTATCATATAGCGTGTACTGTGTAACATATTATTATATTCAGTTTCTATTTGCGAGTTCCTATAATTGGCTCTGTATTCCTATTTATAAAGTTTAGCGAATATTTCATAGCTGTTGGAATTCCTTGTATAAATAAATAAATAAATAAATAAATAAAATGTCGACTCCATAGCTTGCTATTAGTGGCACGGCAGATTGCAGCGTGTGAACGCGTCGCCAAACTGTCTGTCAGTGTCACTGACACTTAGATCTACCTTATGTACGTACAACGCTCACGTGATCGACCTGCTAATCTATTATTTATCAGATCATCAGTCCACCTATGAGTAAATATAACTACAACTTAGAAAAGTTGAAAAACACCCGACATTTTCATTTCAAAGTCCAATATCTCAAAAACGGCTGAACAAATTGTCATGAAACGACTAAGAACACTCGGGATCATATCAGCTTTTGAATAAAAAAAACCTCATTCAAATCGGTTTATCTGTTTGGGAGTTACGGTACCACAGACAGATACACAGATACACAGGCACGTTAAACTATAACACCCCTATCTTTGCGTCGGGGGTTAAAAACAGCAAAAAATTACACAAAAAAGCTGAAAGATAATATAAGATTTCACTTAAACTCAAACCGTTAAATCGTCTAAACATGCATATCCGTCGAAAACCCTAGTATATTATAATTACAACTAAACAGCCGTAAGAAAATTCGCTAGAGTCGTTCAAATTTACGAGTATCCCCGTCCCTGTCGCACCCATTCACGCTTATACATTTCGATTATGTAGCCCTCTCTTTCCCTGCGCGCATGCGCAGAGCCCATCTCTTTGTTCAGCCGCTACATACTTATGTGTATGTATGTATATGGTTACTTTTTTGTGTATCTTTCAGAGCGCAGTTTAAGGATATGGTGTAAAGCCGCATTCTTTATAAATATTATTTGAGCGGCTTAGCGAGTGCGTCCTGCAAAGCTCGGTCCTGGGTTCAAAGCCCGGTGGGCAAATATTTGTGCTAGTGTAAATATTTGTTTTGGTGTCTTGGATGTTTCCTATGTATTGAGCACTAGCTTCCGCCCGCGAATACGTCTGCGTGGACCCGGGATTAAAACTATCTTTTAACTCCGGGATTTAAACTATCTTCGTGCAAAATTTCATCCAAATCGGATGAGCCGTTTAAGCGTGATTTAGTAACAAACATCCAAACATCAGAATATAGAATATAAATCATACAGTTTACAAGTCAATAGGTTAGGTACTGTAACATAATTGTCACTGACATACATAATTTGTTAATAATAAATAAATAATGAATTATAAATATTAGGGGACAATCTTACACAAATCGACCTAGTCCCAAACTAAGCAAAGCTTGTACTATGGGTACTAGACGACGATAAACATACTTATATAGATAAATAATTACTTAAATACTTAGAAAACATCCATGACTCAGGAACAAATATTCGTGCTCATCACACAAATAAATGCCCTTACCGGGATTCGAACCCAGGACCTCTTGCTTCGTAGGCAGGGTCACTACCAACTAGGCTAAAGCGGTCGTCAACAACTTACAATAACTCGTCAATTGAGTAACATGCCTGTTCCAAAAGGAATGATTTAAGCTTGCTTTTGAACTTACTATTATTGCTAGAGTTTTTTATGTCTGTTGGGACCGAGTTGGATAGGATAGGATTGCATACAAACATCTAAACATCCAAACTTTCGCATTTAAATAATATTAGTAGGGTGTCCGGCCGGCGTCTGTCAGCTGTTCTCCACAGGACGCATTTCTCAACCGATTCTCGTGAAATTTCATAAGCAGGTTCAATAATTATATGTTTTTAGGGTTCCGTACCTCAAAAGGAAAAACGGAACCCTTATAGGATCACTTTGTTGTCCGTCCGTCCGTCTGACCCTTTTTCTCAGGAACGCGTGGAGATACCAAGCTACAATTTATACCAAATACTCAAGTCTACTGTCCCTTGGAGCTGTGAAAAAATCAAACTTCTAAGCCAACGCAATCAAAAGATACAGCCGTTTATGCCGCAAATTTCCGCAAATTTTCGAATCTCGCAAGGGAATCAAAACCTACAGGATACTTTTCCCGTGAACTCAGAATCTTGAAATTTGGTACGAAGCAACTTCTTATAGCACAGATAAAGGAAAGAATGCGAGTAAATTTCTAGTTACATCATATAATAAAAATATTTTTAATAATTTTAAAGTTATTACTTATATACCTACAGGTTTAAACGCAACCCTCGGTGCGCGAGTCCGACCCGCACTTTGCTGGTTTTTTTGTTTCTGTTTTTTGAAGTATATATTTTTAAGATAGTCTGGTGAGTTCTACAGCGTGACAGAACCATAAGTGTATTGATTGCTAACTCGTCTCGTATATAATATAGCATTGGGTGACGCGAGCAATGTATGTATATGGGTTAATTAGTACGCAATTCCGGTAAATTGGATTGCTCTTCATCCCATATCGATTTATAAGCCAAGCGATAAATATACAATCGGATGCTTTCTTCATTACCAATCGGCTCGAGTAGCTACAACATGATATGGGAGTAAATACCACTTAATGCGGTACATTGGAAATTATCTGCTTTGAAACGCCGTTCTGACTAGATTAAGAAACAATAAGGTCTGATTTTCAGATATATCATTCTTGACTATATGATTGTTTTTCTGATTTTACCGATACATGATTGCTTAAAATTTCCTCGATAGAAAAAAAACCAAAGTTGGGTCTGTATTTTCCATTTTTTACTCAGCCTACTCAAACGATACATTATTTTACGACACAATCAAGTTAAAACTATAGTATTTTATCTCATCTAAACTTTCTCACTTTATGAAATTTTAATAAAACTTCTCTAAGTTGGGTATTTATCGAAATTTGTCCAAAAAAGCCATTCCCGAAGGGTGTTACATCTCTTTTTCTCGTGCGCGGAAGGCATAAGCGTGTCTGTCTAGGGGGCGTGTTCGACTCAAATCAAGGCATCCCCTTAATGACCAGGTGTGACGTAAATAAATAACTTCTAGTCATCAACGGTGCTAGCAGAATATCATATATCATATATATGCTAGCTGTAGGTGGTGTAGTGTCCGGTTCACTACCGCAGAGACACACTTGTTTCATCTTTATGTGCTTTTCTTGTTTATTTTTTATTAAACATGTGTTTTCTATGTGTTTGTGAATAGATGTAATTTTTTTATTTCTTTATATTTCAAGTTATTTTTTCAATATCCATATTGTTTATAACCTAGGCTAGATTTCGGTTTACAGTTTTAGTGCGGTTCCAACCGCATCATATAAATGTAAAAGCGGACGGACCCGCGGCACTGAATATATAAGGTGAAATCATTTTGAAATACATTTTTACTCACAAATTGACAGTTCACAAATTACCTCATTATAATAATAAGTATAGATGAGGTTAAGGTTGTTGAATTCTGAAGAAGGAGGTTCCAGTGGGTCGTATGATGATCACGACTTTAGCCTGAACAGATTTAAAGCTACATTTCCTACTACAACATGGCTAAGAACACGGGCTCACAACAGCTTTCGAATAAAAAAAACCGCATTCAAATCGGTTCATCCGTTTGGGAGCTACGACACCACAGACAGATACACAGATACACAGACACAGAGACACGTTAAAGTTATAACACCCCTCTCTTTGCGTCGGGGGTTAAAAATAAATGAATATAAATAAAAGGTCGAACTGTTAACTGAAGAATACGGCATTAAGTCCACCATTTTGTATTTAATTGTGCACTAAAGATTTTATGTGAACCCAAGTATGACCCCCATTTATAAAATGGAAATGCGGGCCCCGTCCCAAAATAGTATGTTAAATATATATGCTGATTTTACAAGGTAGGCACAAAGGAACAGAACACATCCGTTAATATTGCGTAATTCCTGTGAAATGTAAGTTTATATGTTGGGTACAATCTCCGAAACTACTCATTCGGTTTTAAAACTTAGATACCTATAGCGTTTGCTTTATAGTTTGCGTGCTATATTAAAAGATTTCTTAATTAAGAATAGCTTCTATAACTTAAAATATTTTTTTGAAATAAAATAATGTAAGTTGTACATATAATTTGACATATAAATTTAATATAATAATGTAGATAAATTTAGTGGAAAGACACGTTAATATTATGAATTATGTATTAGAGTAATATTTGTTATCATTTAAGTGTATATAAAGATTGCTGTGCCTTACAGTACGATTACTGTTAGTTAAGACCTGACAGATGGATTGCCTTCATTTAATTTTCAACTTTAATTTCATATAGATAAAGCATTTTTCAAAATACTGTTACCCACATCTACCGATTTAGTAATAACTATTTTATTTGTACAAGATTAAAGTTGAAAATTAAATGAAGGCAATCCATCTGTCAGGTCTTAACTAACAGTAATCGTACTGTAACAGGGTTTATATTGGAGCATATACTCACTTTTAAGAACTTTTGTAACCATATAATGCAATTAATAAATGAATATAATCCCACCAAAAACATAAATGTGAGAAACAGTGATAAAAATGCCGATTTTAGACGTCAATATCTCAATATGACCGTTTTACCTGCATATATATATGAAAAGAAAAACTAAAATTTTTCGCGGTTTCGGTCCAGTTTTCTAGATACAAGTCACAAAATTTTATTTAGCAAGCAAATAAAGATCACTAAAAATGCCTGAGACTTGGCTCTACGAAATATCTCACAACTTTTTAGGGTAAAAGAGTTTCGAGACTTCGCCTCTTTTTTACATGGAATGTTTTTTATGGGATATGAAATCTCGGGTTCTAGTTAATCTAAGAGGTTAATCAAATTTTATGTTTTTATGTTAAATAGATTTTGAGTTATTACGGAGTCAAAAGCGGCTCACACGACTGGCTGCCACGACAGTTACTTTTGGCTTTAAACCTGGCTGGAAGATAGTTGCTGCTGTGGCTTCGTTTGCATTCTATATAATACGTGGATGGAGCCGCACGGACACCTAGTATTCTGTCACACCTGCTATTTCGAAAAGAGTTATTGTTGCCATCTAATTTCCTTCAATCAAATCCATTTTCATTCCAATGTGAAAAAGCAGTGTGCCACTCGGTAGCAATAGTTATTTGTGTCTCAAGGGAGCAAAATAGTAGGTATATTTACGGCGAGGGCGGTGTATTGAATCCTGAGCGTAGTGAGGGATACAAGTGTTAACGCCCGAGACGAAGATAATTTTGCTACCGAGTGACACATACCATTTTTCACACCGACTATGAAGAAATTTCAAAAAGACGCTGTTAAAATTACTTAACAAATTTTAACAATTTTTCTTAGTTTTTATTACTAATTTTTAAAGATTACTAAAAATTCATAAATTTTCATATAACGTTGTTAAAGTTAAAACTTTAAATATGTTCGTTTTTAATCGATTACGATGAAATTACAATCGAATATTTTATTAAGATCTGTGTTCAATTGGCACATTGCGTAAATGCTTCATGCCAAAGAATAAATTAAAAAAGTAGCTTGAACAAAAAAGTAGCATTTTGATCCCTCTCGTCGTGGAGCCAAACTTACTTTTCCGTAAGGTGTGAAAAACTAATTCCGTCTCGGGCAACCACTTGAATCCCTCGTAAGGCTCGAGATTTGACTTTAGAATACCTCGCTACGATCGGGATTCTATTGTAGAATCTTTAGTTTCACTCATTATTCAATATACCGCCCCGCCGTAAAGACATCGTTTTGCTCCCTTGCGACAATCTACTATTGTAGATGGGTAGATCTGTGTGTTTTGTTCTCTTAAGGCCCCGTGTCTGTCATAAAAGTCGGCTAAGGGAGCACGGTTGAATTGTGTTGTGGGCGATAGGCTAGTGTTCGGACCACACATCGTGTGTACGTTCCTTAAGATTTTGTCATAACAACACCCGTCATTTGTAGAAAAGAGAATGGACACTTGCCGATGTCACTCACTTGACTACCGTTCCTAACCTCAAATCGATCGGAACACGCTGGGAGTTATGTTTTGATTAATTAATTGGAAAGTCTGTGTCAAAATCTAGTTTGAGATCCAGTAGCGGTTCAGATATTATTGTTTAATGTGTATTGTGGCGTATTGTCACCACAAATATACTGCGTGGAACGGAACGACGGACTTTCCCGCAAGAGGGGGATTATTGAGCGCTAGTACGTCACATGTTCCAGATAAACTATTTTTTTTGACGCGATTTTTTTTTTACATTTGTATGGAGCTCGTCGCTCCAGTCGGCCAACGCTCCATACAAAGGTAAAAAAAAATCGCGTCAAAAAAAATATGACGTACTAGCACTCAATAATCCCCCTCTTGCGGGAAAGTCCATCGTTCCGTTCCACGCTGTATATGCGAGGGTAGCAGCTGTGTTGAGGCGAGCCGACAGCTCGGGGCAGTCGCCGGCTAGCTGTCGGTGAGCGACGTCACGTCTGCGCGCCTGAGCTAATATCATTCAATGGTTGTTTTATCTATACGATTACACCCTGAGAGACCCAAAGATGAGACGTCACATCCCTAGCAGCATTTTCGTTGGCATTTCGTTGGGCCAACTCGGTGATCAATGGCCCAACGTGGGGCCAACTTAAAATGCTACTAGGGATGTACCGATGCAGATTTCGCGAGTGTGCATGTTCTTCATGTGTTAGGCAAGGCTAATTACTCCTCCACGAGGCTCCAGTGGGCAAGACATTGACTGAGGATCCCTAGAACTGGCCGTCTTGGCGCGCAACAGCCGGCGCATTCGGTGAGTTTTGAGTCCTATGAGTTAGATTTAAGTACGTAGAGTTTATTTAAGTTTTATGACCCATGAAACCGTGTGGCGTCATCAGACCCCGTAGCATGGACTGCCTTATCACACGATAAGTGACAAGATAGAGCGTCCGTCACTGGCTAACACCGTTCAATAGAACGAGACGGACGCTCTATCTTGTCACTTATCGCGTGATAAGGCCAACCATGATACGGGGTCAGAAGACCTTAGGTCGGTCGCATTTTAAACAGCTAGCAACCTATCACTGGGATCTCACATCTTTTATACCAACACTTATGCTAAAACAGGCACTAGAACATAAGTTTCATGTGTGGTCTCTACCTACCCCTTGGGTATAAAGGCGTGAATCTATGTAGGTATATGTACATATACATGGCTGAGTTATCATAGCAAACCTTGCTTGCAAAGCACACACAAGAAAAGTGTTTTTATTTTCACGCAGGTAATGACAAGGGTCTAAAATAAGCCATATTACCACGAGATGGTTTTTTTTTTTTTTCGAGTGGTAGCATATGGCTTTTAGACCAGCACGGCTATCTCGCTACGGCGCGCGAGCTCTCACGATTATTCTCGCCCTATCCGTCTCTCTCTTATTAGAACACTTAGTACAAGAGGTATAGTGCGAGAAAAATCGACATAAGATAGAGCGAGATACACAGCAGTCTATCCCGTTCAATCTCATAGCTTATGTATGCAGTCAACCACGCCTGAACGTTTGGACGCGGCTATAGACGGTCAGAGGCGTTCATTTTTTTATGATTGTGAATTAGGGAATGAAAAACACCTAATGTTTGAAATGAATTCTGTTTCCTGATTGGTCGATTTTAATATATATATATATTAAAATCGACCAATCATATATATATATATATCTTTTTATTCAAATGAAAACTTACATACTATACAATTATATTCTCGCCAAACTGTTACGTTTGATGGCGAGACGCGCTACATTTTAATACAACTTAACTTAACCTATTAAACTCATCTTATAAGATAAATTAGGTAACAATTTCGTGGGCCCCATACCAAAGAAATTATATATATATATATATATATATAAATATATGCATACATACACACACACCCACACAATCATGAAAAGTCGAGAAGACATTCCTTTAGTCTAATTTTTATCATAGATTTACTTAATTTAGGACTTTCTCTTAGTAAACTAATTTTATTGAATATTTTTGGTACTAGGTACTTTGAACTTCTTTTGCCATAATAGTTTTTCATTTTTGGCTGTACTATCTTTTTTTCTCTTACACTCTTAGTATTATATTTATTGTTAATTCATAATTTGTACTTTTCACTGTAATAATGCTCTAAACCTAAGAGGTATGTGACTTTCTTATCTATCGATAAAATTTAGGGAAATATTTTATCATAATCTTTTTCACAATCTTTCTTAACGTTTTTACTAACTAAGAATTTAATCTGCCTTGTTTGTATATTTCGTATAATTATGTAGCTGTATTCTGGTTAGTTGATAGGAAATGCAAATGTTTTTCTAAAGGGCTGTGATTTGTGGATTTAATACAGTGAAGTGTTGAGATAGTTAAAATTGAAATGTTTTAAAAATCATAAATATGTATACACATTTTCCCTAGGGGCTAAATGTACTACTTAAGCCCCGCTTGCTAAGCCTAATATGACACACTTTTCGAGCATGAGATGCGAAGAAGTATGTTTTGTATAACAAGATCGTGACAGGCAAGGTAACGGCCGGCCTAATAGTAAGACATACATATAGGCTATGGACGATAAGATTGTGACTCCTGACTAGCAAGAGGATTCACTCTGTCGACAGCTAGAGGCAAAAACATCCCCTTTTTGAGGGTTCCGTACCTCAAAAGGAAAAAACGGAACCCTTATAGGATCACTTTGTCGTCCGTCCGTCTGTCAAGACCCTTTTTCTCAGGAACGCGTGGAGGTATCAAGCTAAAATTTATACCAAATACTCAAGTCTACTGTCCCTTGGAGCTGTGAAAAAATCAAACTTCTAAGCCAACGCAATCAAAAGATACATCCGTTTATGCCGCAAATTTCCGCAAATTTTCGAAACTCGCAAGGGAATCAAAACCTACAGGGTACTTCCCGTGAACTTAGAATCTTGAAATTTGGTACGAAGCAACTCTTATAGCACAGATAAAGGAAAAATTGCGGATACCGTAAATTTTTAGTTACATCATATAATAAAAATATTTTTAATAATTTTAAAGTTATTTATTACCTATATACCTACAGGTTTGTACGGGACCCTCGGTGCGCGAGTCCGACTCGCACATGGCCGGTTTTTTTATTTTCAGAAATAATAGAAAAACAAAAACTTTAATGTATGTAAAAAAAATATCGCTCTAGCGATAAGACCGCCTGTTGTTAACATTTTTTTTTTATAAGTTGTTGTGTCTATTTGATTCATGTCAATAAAGAGTATTTGTGTTGTATGTAAATAAAGAAAAAAGTGAGCCGAACTCGGCTTTCTTTAAACAACATGCATAATCCTGAGGGCCTCGGTTACACGCGTTTGAGATTATTTGGGATCCTCCCGGGGCACGGTGTGTATGGATTGAATTTTATGTGGATTTTTCAAACAACTGCACAGGTTTTTGTTAAGTTAATCGATCGAGCGAGCGAAGCGAACGAAGTTCTAATTCAGCACGGCTGTCACAAGACGGCCCGCGAGCTCTCTCTTTTGTCGCACTATCCGTTTCTCTCTTACTTATTAGAAAACTTAGAAAGAGACGTTTAGTGTGAGAGCTCGCGCGCCGTCTTCTGATAGCCGTGTGCAGCAGAATCGTTGGTATGTCCCGCTGTTCTCTCATCTGCAGACCCCGTAGAATGAACGGCCTTATCACACGATAAATGACAAGATAGAGCGTCCGTCACTGGCTGACACCGTTCAATAGAACGAGACGGACGCTCTATCTTGTCACTTATCGCGTGATAAGGCCGACCATGATACCGTCAGGTCGCATTTCTTAATCGATTGTCGTGAAATTTTGTGAGCAGGTTCGTTAATTGTATGAAATTTGTATGTCGAGTCACTATTCGAAATTAATAGATTGTCTCGTGAGTTTTACAGCTCACAGAGACACTATTAATAGATACTATTATGGGTAATCTGAACAAATATTTCCCATTTCAAGCACATTCTACAGCTTACAGCCAAAACTAAGGCTATAAAAGCCATCCAGAATTGAACTTTAGCAATTAGGGCATTCATTAACTAATGTCCATGTCCCCGGGGTTACGTGTTCCGGGTTAAATGGGGTGGGGTCACACTCCCATTTACGGTAATACATATACCGATCCTCCTAGCTTTATTCCCAGTTGTGTCCTAAAGGAACCCGGGGTCCGCTTTGATACCTAATCCCTACATTTGGCAAAGGCACTAGTTTTTTCGAACCTGACCTTGGTTGGAACCCAGAGGGTAAACTAGACCTTATTGGGATTAGACCGACCGACGAAAACGGTAAATATTCCGTACATGAGTTCCAAAAAACTCATTGCTACGAACCGGGATTTGAACCCACGACCGCCGCTTGACAGCCGTTTGCCTAAACCACTGGGCTACCGTAGCTTTTTAATAGATATTAATACTTAAATACGTACAAAACATCCAACAACCCAGAAACCACTATTCATGCTCCTTGACCCTTACCGGGATTCTATCCCAGAACCGTCAGCTTTACATGCCACTATTTATTTATTTAATCTTTATTGCACAAAAGAATATCTTATAGTACAAAAGGCGGACTTAATGCTATAAAGCATTCTTTACCAGTCAACCTTAGGGCAAAGCAGATAAAATGTGGGCAGTGCAACTTAATTTAGAACAAAAACTCTATAACATGTCTAAAGATGCGATGAATAATAATATAGTAGAATACGATACAATACAATATAATATGATGTAACAATGTATACCTATTAATACATACATACACATACATATGAATATAGATGAAACTTACAAAACTGATAGATTATTTCTTAGTTCTGCCAGCAAAGAAATTTTGTAAGGACTTTTTGAAGACAAGCCTGTTTGGAGATTGCGGAATTTTGACAGGGAGATGGTTCCATAGGCGAGCTACTTGGACGGAGAAGGAATTGGACATAAAACCAGTACGGTGAGGCGGAATAGATAAGGAAAGGTTGCCAGAGGAGCGAAGTTGACGCGGACTCGAGAGACACAGTAATACTGAAAAAGAGTTTTGAGGTATCACTAGGCTCAACCGGTCATCAGACAAAAAACTGTCGTTAATTAATATAATTAACAACTAAGAAAAGTTGAAAAACCCCCGACATTTTTATTTCAAAGTTAATATCTCAAAACCGACTTAACTGATTTTCTTAAAACGTAGCTAAGAACCATCTCTATCAAGTCAGCTTTCAGATAAAAAAATACTTAAAATCGGTCCATTCGTTTAGGAGCTACGATGCCACACACAGACACGTCAAACTTATAACACCCCTCTTTTTGCGTGGGTGTTTAAAAATAATATTATGGTTCTGCAATCTGACACATTACGGGCGGGTTGCACCAACTACGATTGCAGACTGATCTACAGCCCGGATTTTTCACGGCAAAACAAAACACTATCGTAATCTAGCCAGTGATAGAAGCATTATTTTATCGATATCGATTATTATTAGATTTATTAGGTATATACTGGTAGGTACAAAAATAACATGCCGATATATTTTTACATAATTGACAATTTAAAGTGGGCAAAACAACCTTCTTATATTTTTTAATAAAAAACTAGAAGTGTATTTTTCTTCCGAAAAGGCTATAAGGTATTTGAGCCAAGTAAAAAGTGTTTCGGGTGTCTGCTCCTAATTGACCCATTTATACAGCCAATCACTATTAAACTAATAAAATGCCATGTGCTGCTGTGTGTTCTGACGTGGATTACGAAGAGGAAATTGCATTTGTTTCTAATTTTGTATTTTATTTGGTGACGTTTTTTCTCCTACTACACAATTATCGATATCGATATTATAATGTTTCTACCACTTGCTAGATTACGATACTGTTTTGTTTTGCCGTGAAAAATCCGGGCTCTGGATCGATGTTAAATATGGCGCCCGCAATTGTCATTCTATAGAAACTCGACAAACTTTCCATACATTCAGATTGTTACGAACAACTTACAATTACAGACGGTTTTGTGCAACTCAGCCTAACCAGTTATTTCTGGCGAGATCTAGCTGACATAATCATAAATATCCATTAGGTTTAAGTTAGATTTATAACGGCCCAAAATGACAGCTTCCGAACGAAAATCGAATGAAGGAAATATTCATAAATCTCAACAAAATTTCAACAAAAATTGTGTTGTGTCACTTTCTCACTCAAGTCGCAAAATGACGAAAAAGTATTTTTAAAGGCGTCTTTACTTAAATCCGAAGATTGCGTTAATAAGAAACTAGCCTTGCGGAACTCTCCATGCCCCAATTTCTTCTAAATCGGTGCAGCGGTTTAAGCATGAAAAGGTAACAGACAGACAGACCGACTACACATTTTTGTCTTATTGCATTTGCATATCGAAAACTCGTATCCGTCAATAATGGACGGTTGTGAATAAGCTCAAGAATATGATCAAAATATGAATTCAGTCAAGTGCAATAAGTTTCTGTCAAAAATTGCATTTTATTGCCGACTGTACTTTTCTGTATACCATCATCAACTGCTCATTGAGACGATTCTAACGAGCCCAAACTCGATGGGGTTATGTGGTTTTATTACGGAGTTCCTATGGCCACCTTCTGTCTCCATCATCAGATCGGCTCGATGGTACCATAATATTGAATTGTCATCCAAACTATACTTATACCCAAAATTTCAGCTCAATCGGTCACCGGGAAGTGGGTCAAATTTAACTTGCAAGATTTGACGGACAACACATACTTTTATACTTACATACGAACAAGTCAAGTTAAATATAAAGCTTGTAAAAATATGTATCGATCACAGCCTCTCATAAATAAGTGCCAAACCTTAATCCGCTGACATTAAGAGTTATGGGACATATTTATGAGTAAGCACCCATATTTTTACATTTGACGGATGCATTCATCCGTGGGAGAGACAGAAGGCGAGTCAGTGAATGCTCAAGAGAATGTCAGCATTACCAGTTCATCTGCGATACACAATTTAAAAAGAAACAGAATAAAATATCGTATTTACTTAAGTCTAGTGCTTCCAGAGGGCCCTGTGCCTAATAAAACTGTTGTGTCGCAGCTAGAAAATCGAAAATATGTCCATCACGCTTTCGCGCCCGCCTTTTGTGCACGTGCTCTTTCCGAGCGACATTAGCTGCGTCTGGATAATACCACCGTCACTCTCGCACTCGCATACTCTATCGCATGATGGCGTATAAACAGCGTTTAAAATGTCAACCATGATACGCCCGCTGGTCATTTGCGTAACGCTTCATAGTCGTCGCGTTAGGTATAACGCTTCATAGTCGTCGCGTTAGGTAAGTCTTAATGTCATTTTTGACATTCTATGATGCAGTCGCTTTGTCCTGCGGGCATAGCATAGTTGACAGTTTATCACAACGGTGTCAAGAAAGCGTAAGACACGTAAGAGCCAGTGTGGTACTGCAGACCCGGTTTGTTGTGGTCTGCGGGTCTCCACACCGAGCAAGGCGCTGTACGTGTCGCGCCTGCATTACACTGCCACCGCTGAAGAAGTGACGCAGTATGTTCGCCAGAAAACCGGCTACTCGCTGAGGGTGCAACAGCTGCGGTCCCGGCACTACGTGCACTTCAGCTCTTTTGTAGTGCGCGTGCCGCGGCCGCTCCAGGAGACCATCGCGTGTGCTGATTTCTGGCCGAAAGGTGTCGTGTTTCGTCGGTTCCGGGGCAACCTACCAAATCCAACACCCGAGATGTCGACGCAACGGGGCCACGCCGTTTCGCCGTCTAAATAAACATTGTTCGGTTCATGACGCATTGGTGCTTACACTGTAATGTTATGTAACCTGTTTTTTTCAATAAATAAATAAATAAATATATAAATCACATTTTAGGGTTCTGTACCCAAAGGGTAAAAACTGGACCCTATTAATAAGACTTCGCTGTATGTCCGTTTGTCTGTCACCAGGCTGTATCTCAAGAATCGCGACAGCTACACAGTTGAAATTTTCACAAATGATTTATTTCTGTTGCCGCTTAAACAACAAATACTAAAACAAAATAAAATAAATATTTAAGGGGGTTCCCATACAACAAATGTTTTTTTTTCAGGCTGTATCTCAAGAACAGCGAAAGCTAGACAGTTGAGATTTTCACATATTATGTATTTCTGTTGCCGCTATAAAAAAAAAATACAACAAACGTTCTTTTTTGCTGTTACTATAGATAATGGTACATAACCCTTCGTGCGCGAGTCCGACTCGCACTTGACCGGTGTTTTTTTTAAATTTTATTACGTATCGGTACGCATTTGACCACTATCTCGCCTGATGGGTAAGTGGTAATGAGGTCGAGGGTGTTACATGAATACCTAGATAGTGCCTAATCACTCTAGTCTTGAAAAGATCCAAGTTACATGTAACTGGGAAAATGTTTGCCGGAAGTGAGTTCCATGCACTCTTTGGCTGTCCTCGCGAGAAAACTGGAAGCAAAGCGCTTCGTGCGAATCAGTGGTAAATCAACAACGTAAGGGTTGAACCCACGACCGCGCCTAGTCCCGAGATGGCGAAATGGTGAGGTCGGGATTAATTCGTGTAATCCTTAGCTCACACTCTCCGAGATGTAGCCTGTAGAACACCGATAAGCAGGCTACTTTTCGACGGTGTTCCAGTCTTTGCATTTTAGCCTCAGTTAAATCTAGGTCACCAATGAGCTTCCTGGCACGCCCATCAATCGAACTTATCGTTGTGGATAAGATATCCATCTCTTTTTTTGAAGTGAAAACTTCTTTAGCGGCGCTGTGCACTTTTTGGGATGCGGAAAAATTGTTAAACTCGCCACAGGTTACGTGACCGTGAGATTCAGTGTTGCCAGATGCCAGAATATTGTTAAACTCGCCACAGGTCACGTGACCGTAAGGTGAGATTCAGTGTTGCCAGATGCCAGAATACAAAAAGCGGGAGCTGCGCTTTCAAAACGCGGATTTTTAAATGAAAATGCGGATTTGTGGAATACTTTTATAGGTTTTTGAGAGGTGAGATCTCACCTTACGCATGATGCGTAGACAGGCCGACCGTCAGCTCGGGGTTTTTTTAATACTGATAATTAAAGCAATTCAAAAATGCACAACGTTAATATTCAAGTTTTCACTTCTGCCGGCATTCCCGGAGTCTTTTTATTTTTAATTTACTGATTAAGACTTACAATGCCCATCTAGGCAAAACCTTGGAGAGGTTTGTGTGCCGATGGGGAAACTATCTCTCTCGCACTCGCATACACGAAATAATGTAAATAAGTGATTTAATGCTAAACATACTACGCCCGTTGTTATTCGTTCAAAAAGTTACGCAGTCACCCCTCTGAGAGGTGTGTAGTGTAGTCACTTCGGACGTGCGCGACAGCCGAGTCTAGCCGGAGCGGCAAGGGAAACAGGCCAGACAAGTCATAATTCACTTTAAAAACAAAGTTGTAACAGCCTTCTAATCAACTATCAAGAATCAAACATTTATTTGTGACAAACACAACACAAAGTATTACAAGACAAAGACAAAAGAAATCGTGAATCTGTGCCGTGTCATGAAATGGGCCCAACTCAGCATGACGCAGGCTTTGCAGTATCGCTTCAAATAAATAAATAAATAGTAGGGGACAATCTTATACAAATCGACCTAGCCCCAAACTAAGCGAAGCTTGTACTTTGGGTACTAGACGACGATAAACATACTAATACAGGGTGTTTTATTAACCATATTAGAGCCGAAGCCGAGTTAATGTATGTGAGGATTCCTTCCGAGACTGGGAAGAACTGAAGTATGCGATACGAAGGGAATTTAGCAACTGCGATTTTAGCGCAGAACATATGCCTGAAAATCATAAAGATTACAACATTGACGACGAGTTATTGACACACGACAGCGACGAAGTGTCAACGTCGATGGAGGTTGCGCTAAGCGCTGAAAAGAAAAAAGAAAACGTGGAAATGACATTTGACATCACGTGTCAAAATGAAAATAGTGAAATTGACTCCAAGCAGCAAGAACGTAAAAATATTAAAGACGAAACAGCGATACAAGTTCCATTGCATTAAATAGTGCTGAAGACGTGCACGACGTGCTACGATACAAGCAAACTCACGATTGCGAAGGTAAAAGAAGCATTTGTAACCAAACGTCGCGGTTGCAGCGGTTCTCTCGAGTGGAGTACTACAACGCCCGTGACTCCGGCAAGAGTTCTCACAGCGACGCAGACGGCGATATAATAATAATAATATAATATAAATTCTTTATTCAGATAACTGAGATCCAAGTTAGTTAGATAGATAGTTAGTTAGATAGCTTCGATAGAACAACGATGAGCGACGCCCCAGGAGGACCCTACTATCACGGGGGCACGACGCTTTTTGGAATTGTTTACGACGATTTATTATGTTTTTGGAAGTACAGATATTGTTTATTCGGTGTGTTAATGAGTATTTAGTGGATTTATGATGTATTTTTGTATCACGGTGTAAATATGATGTGTTATGACGACGTAAGTAAGATGAGTGCTGACGATGGGTAAGTGAGGTGACTGAAGGTGCACGACTGGGGACAGTTCATGATAGCAGGATGGCCGAGTGTGGGATTGGTACTTTTTGATGACTTTGTATGATGCTGGCTGTTAGATGATGAATAAGTAAACGATCGCACGTGGTTTGAATAGTTTTAGAACGTTGAATGATTTGACGTATGATTCACTTTGTAAGACGATCGGTACGAATGAAGACGTATATTATGTAAATAAATACGATTTTATATAGTTCTCGAGTTTTCCCTGCCATCCCACTATATACGTACATGTATACATTACAAAGAACTTAAAAAAAGGTTTTCTTTTTAATGTATTAATGTTGTTTTTTTTTGGAATAACATTAATTTTAATCATCCAGCCGAGTGACCGCAGTGACCGCTAGCCACCATCTTATGTAGATAATTACGAACTCTAACCGGGTCAATGAACTTCGCACCGCGCGCCATACAGGATTTTTCAAACTTAATTACCTTTTATCACTAAAAACTTAACTAATACATTCTTTTTCACGAATGATTAGAACGTTTCGGATACTTTAAGTGGGCTTCGGATAAAAAAAGACGGTTAAAAAAACACGCTGTTTAGATAAATAAATACTTAAATACATAGAAAACATCCATGCCTCAGGAACAAACGTTCGTGCTCATCAACCAAATAAATGCCCTTAACCCACGACCTCTGGCTTCGTAGCAGGGTCACTACCAACTAAGTTAAAGCGGTCGTTGTGCCTATATTGAAAAGTTCCCTCGTATTCTCCAGGGTCCCATTATTAGATCCTGACCTGATGACCTTGGGACCACCTTGGAAGGATATTCTTTCAAACAAAAAAGAATTTTCCAAATCAGTCCTGGTATCTTCGAGTAATCGGATAACGGACATCCGATCCATACTAATATTATATATGCGAAAGTGTGTCTGTCTGTGTGTCTGTCTGTCGATCCTAACTTGATGACCTTGGGACCACGTTGGAACGATATCCTTTCAAACAAAAAAATAATTCTCCGAATGGTCTAGGCGTCTTCAAGTAATCGGGTAACGGACATCCATACTAATATTATAAATGCGAAAGTGTATCTCTCTGTCAGTCTGTCTGTGTGTCTGTCTGTCTGTCTATCTGTCTGTTACCCTTTAACGCTTAAACCGCGCAACGCAAATTTGCTATAGATAAAGATAGTTTGACCCCCGGAGGTAAAAAGATTTTTATCCTGGGTATCCAATAAGGGGGTTGATAGTTTGTATGGAACTACGATGTAAACGAGGCCCACACGGATGGAGTCGCGGGCAGAAACTAGTAAAAAAAAGACCGGCTTGCACTCCGGGAGTGCCGGCAGAAGTGAAAACTTGAATATTTTGACATTTCGAATCGACGAATACCGTAGCGACAGAAGTAAACTATTTCACTTGCGAATTAGCGCGTGACAATTTATTGTGTGTCGGCCGAACGGGTGAGCGCCGCGGATTCCATCGCGTTTGCGCGCTTTTTCTCGCTAACTCGAATGGCGCCAGTCTCGTACTACGGCATCGGTCCCCCCCGCCCCCAAGCCTCGTCCCGAATCTCTCACCATTAACGGTCACGTGACACCTGTGGCGAGTTTAACAATTTTTCCCTATCCCAAAAAGTGCACAGCGCCGCTAAAGAAGTTTTCACTTCATATTGAAAACCTCCTCCTTTTTTGAAGTCGTTTAAAAAGATATTGCAATTAATTACCTAAAGAGGTCACCGAAGTAACAGTTGTTTTTTTGAACGGGTCAACAACGCACATGTTACAACTCTAGAGATGCAACTACTAGCTGATGCCCGCGGCTTCGCCCGCGTGGTTATAGGAAAATGTAACATATTAATTTTTTCACGTGGGAATTAGATGTTTTCCCGCTGAAAAAAGTACCCTATGTCACTCTCCAGTTTCTAAACTATCTCCATACAATAAATCACATCAATACGACACTCCGTTGCGACGTGAAAGAAGGACAAACATACACACTTTCGCATTTATAATATTAGTAAGGATTATCATCGATCTATCGGGGGGTACGTACACTCGTTTACTACCATTGCTGTATTAAAAAAAACATATTCAATGTCCCCAACTTTCGAGAACACAACAGATTTTTCCGTCCATGCAAAAACTTCAACCCATTTTCCACCTGCACGTGAATCCTCACCCAAAATGTACCTCATTAAAATATTTTTCATATAAATCCCCGAGAGATAATATTTTGGGTTGAATTTATTACCATAAGGAAAGATCAGCTTTATTATTCAAAATATCTTGCTGTGTCTTCTATTGAATATTTGTATATGATTTTTACATAAAATGATTGCACTACCAGCATATAGCAATACTAGCTTCTGCCCGCTAAACCGTACAAAATTTCACCCCCATTTTCACCCCTTTAGGATGATTTCTGGGATAAAAACTAACCTAAGTATGTCCTTCCCTGGGACTCAAACTATCTCTATACCAAGTTTCATCTAAATCGGTTCAGCGGTTTAAGCGTGAAGAGGTAACAGACAGACAGACAGACACACTTTCGCATTTATAATATTAGTATAGTATGGAAGTATGGATACTAAGGTTATGTTAGCTTCTTATTAGTAACATATAGTTTTAATCTATACCTACTAATATTATATACGGGAAAAGTCTGAGATTATAGCTTTGTAAGTTTGTATGTTTTGGGTTATCTCCCACTTATCCTAATTCCAAAATTCTGACACACTGCGTGTTGAATGGATTTTCTGGATGGTTTAAGAATATATGTCATCAGATGGCAGTCACTTTCGTAAAACTAGTGCCTCTGCCAAATCTTGGGATTAGATGTCAAAGCGGACCCCGGGCGCCTTTAGGCCACAACCGGGAATAACGCTGGGAGAATGATGATGAATATTAATTATGGATATAGCAATTTAGGCATAACTGTAAATATTCTAGTGACTGTAACTAACTAGTCTGATAAAAACCGGCCAAGTGCGAGTCAGACTCGCGCACGAAGGGTTTCGTACCATTATCTATAAAAACGGCAAAAAAATCATGTCTGTTGTATGAGAGCCCCACTCCGACTCGCACTTGGCCGGTTTTTTATTATTTGTTGTTATAGCGGCAACAGAAATCATCTGTGAAATTTTCAACTGTCTAACTTTCACGGTTCATGAGATACAGCCTGGTGACAGACGGACAGACAGACAGCGAAGCCTTAGTAATAGGGGCCCGTTTTTACCCTTTGGTTACGGAACCCTAAGAAGGCCCCGTAATAGCCAATAACCGCGACCTCAATGGATTGCTTCAGGGGCATAATATATGTCATTATTATGCCAAAAACGATAACTTCAGAGTCAAGGGGACGGGCAGGCTATTAAATTACCTTCCATATATATATCTTTTTAATTTGGGGAAGCCTACTTAAAAATAATTTACCCTTCTTTTAAAACGATAATAGTGGAAACTATGTACGCAACCACGGCAGCTCATGGACGCCTAGAATTCCGCTAGAACGCCTAGAATTATAATTTGGACTGCTTAAAATTCGCTCGATGAAAAAACTGACGGACGGCCACATGCACGTTCTCTGCTCCTGCGCACCTCTCATGCACCAAAGAAGTACCTACCCAGGGCGGCACATCGTGCACCCAGAAGAGGATAACACATCAACGCCCAAAGCATCTGGAGTTTACTGGAGGCAACGGTGAATTCTAAAAAAGCGGCCAAGTGCGAGTCGGACTCGCGCACGGAGGGTTCCGTACCATTATCTATAAAAACGGCAAAAAAAAACGACTTACTAGATCTCGTTCAAACCAATTTTCGGTGGAATTTTGCATGGTAATGGTAAAATAATGTACATCATATATTTTTTTTAGTTTTATCTTTCTCTTATTTTAGAAGTTACAGGGGGTGGGACACATTTTACCACTTTGGAAGTGTCTCTCGCGCAAACTATTCAGTTTAGAAAAAAAAGATCTTTGAAACCTCAATATCATTTTTGAAGACATATCCATAGATACCCTACAAGTATGGGTTTGATGAAAAAAAAATGAGTTTCAGTTCTAAGTATGGGGAACCCCCAAAATTTATTGTTTTATTTTTTATTTTTGTGTGAAAATCTTAATGCGGTTCAAGAATACATCTACTTACCAAGTTTCAACAGTATAGTTCTTATAGTTTTGGAAAAAAGTGGCTGTGACATACGGACGGACAGACAGACAGACAGACATGACGAATCTATAAGGGTTCCGTTTTTTGCCATTTGGCTACGGAACCCTAAAAAGAGCTGCCACAATAGATCACTTTGCTGGTCGAAGCGGCATATTAAGGTCCACAAATCAACAATAATTGAAAATAAATCCCGCTACGTAGTTACAAACGCAATATAATTTACGCTCCGAGCGAAGGACGTGGCTTAGATTATAAAAGCTGGCCGATTTTCATCAAAGTAATCCATTAAAAAAGCAACTCCACCGCCAAGTTATAAGATTCTAATTCCAATGAGAGTTTCATAAAAAGTCGGCCTCATGAAATAATGTCAAGTTCTCGACTATACCTATATTTATTTATTTATTAATCCCTTAATTAACACTAATAGACAGGCTATGCATGTTACGAGGGGCGGCTGATAAGTCCTAAACCTATGGTAGATAAAAAACAATGTATAAAAAATTACTTATACACTCGCGGGCAAAGAATACGGGTCGGTAAAATACCGTCATATTTCCTAAAATAGTGCGTAAGAGGTTGTACAGTTAATCCTGTCATGATCTTTATTTAATTTTACATATAAACTGCTAATAACACAAAAAAATATAACGTCACCAGGTTTAAATCGGACTCGTAAAAACCCATGAAAAAAAACAACGTTAACGGAGCGAGATATCGCAAAATCGTGATTTTTGGATATCGATATTTTTATGATAGGATCCAGGAAATTGTTAATACAGTTGGGTATTGTAAAGAATAGCATATTATGTAAATAAAACAAGTATTAAATATTTTAAAAAACCTATTGCAGTTATTTAATTTAGGGTGACCCGTATTCTTTGCCCGCGAGTGTATGTTTATTTTTAATATAATCTCCCTCTAATTCAATGCATGTTTTACGTTTTTTGTACAATTCTATAAGGCCGTTAAAAAATATTCTTTAGATTGGCCTTGAAAATGCTCCTATACGGTCGCCTTCATCTATTCATCACTGCCAAATCACTTTCCCCGTAACTCTCTCTTTAAATTACTGAACAGAAAATAATCGCTAGGGGCTAGGTCTGGACTGTAGGGTGGGTGGTCGATTTCATCGAAGCCGGTTTCCTTCAGTCTGCCTCACCCGGGCGGTGTGCAAAAACAACATGCCTTTCCTTAATCTGCCCCTCCTTTTCTCAACTACAGCTTTTCGCAGCTGTCTCAATAGATTGGCATAATAAAGTGCATTTATTGTAGAACCTTCGGCCAAATAATCTATTAACAGTCCGCAGTAAGCTCAATTCTCCATACAAACGTAGTTACGATCTCATTTTAAAACTATGTCTTGGATTGTAACGAAACTTTGCACGTACAATGAAGTAAGGTATATCTATGTCTGTAATTAGTTAATGTAGCTTTAGATACCATAGTAAAAAATATATAGCGAATTTAAGTTTTTCATACAAAATTTGTTTTTGCTGTATTTCGTTTGTTTTATAAACTGGAACCATATAAACTAATTACATACATAGATATACCTCATGTCATTGTATATGCAAAGTTTTGTCACAATCCAACACGTAGTTTTAAAATGAGAGCGTAACTACGTTTGTATGGGAAGGTGAAATTCGGCCGAGCTAAATGCGGACTCTTAAGAGAATGCCATCACAGTCCCAAAATACAGTGGCCATTAACATAGATGCCGATTTTTGCACTTCTTTCACAATTTCTTCGGTGGTCTTTCACCCTTTTCAATCCACTGCATGGATTCAGACTTACACTCCGGATCATACTGCCTGATCCATGTTTCATCAACAGTTACTATTCGGGAGCAAATTTCATCTATTTATACCACTCCACACAGATCTAAAAACATCTGGGAAGTTTCAACGCGACGTTCTTTATCGAACGCCGTCAGCATTTTCGGTACCCAGCGAGCACTGACCTTAGTCATGTTCAAATGTTCATGTAAAATCTCCCCAACACGTTCTTTACTAATACCTACAGTATCAGCTAATTGCCAAACCTTAACTCACCGGTCTTCTAATACCAATTTCCTGACTTCTCTTACATTTTCTTCAGTCACCACCGATATTGGCCTCCCTGAACGGGGATCGTCTTCAATCGACTCCCTACCCAGTTTAAATAAGCGGCTTCACTTTTTGACCATAGCATAAGAAGGTACAGAGGCACCATAAATACTAACCATTTCTTCAAAAATACATTGCGGTGATTTAGCACTTTTGTGTAAAGAACTTAATTACAGCACGGTGCTCAATTTTCGTAATATTTGTTGATAATTCAGACATGGTGAACTTTGCCGTTGAAAATATCAATAAAGTATGGAACTTGAAGCGTTAACAGACCAAATATCGGCTGCTAGTCCGTTGTGTTGCGTTCCGTGGGTCACGTACGGTGCTGTCTGAAAATCAGCGCTGTAGGTGTCTGTCTGACACCTCGGCATAATGCCGAGACAGCGACCGATTCACTGCCGCGAAGACACACACATTAAGTGTCAATTGTACTGGATTTCTACTCCCTTTATCTCTGTGTCTTTTGTGTAGTAAATGTCTTCTTTCTCTCTCTTTCTTTACTCACCATAACGCATAAAGTGGAATACTATGGAACGCGATTAACGTATTATCGTCATCGTAAACTGGAAGTTATTGTGTCCCAGGCACGAAAAGATCCGATTATATTAGAGGTTTTGAATTTGGATCCGGTTTGTATTTGTGTCACTTATAAGTTATAGCATAGGTATAAAAGATCGAAAAAATATTGTGTTTATCGTAGTGATAGGTCGCTAGCCCATCGCCCACAACACACTCTAACCCTGCTCCCTTAGTCGACTTTTACGACCGGGAAGAAAGGGGTGGTGATATTCTAACCCGACACCACACTTAGGGGGGTTTTGTAATTATGTTTTATATAAATAGAGTGATTAACCGAATTAAGGCGTACATTTTTCAGTCTCGCTTTATATATATTTTTTTTTTTTTAATGGCTTCGCGCCGCTTTATAATTACTCTCAAACGACAAAGATACAATCGGTGACATTTAGCCGCCATAAAATCGTAATTTAATGTTCCATTGTCATCTAAGGGTCATATGAACAATAATAAAAATAAAGTCTAACCTAACCTAATTAGACCCAACCCTAACTTTAACAACGAAAATATGCAAGTGCGTGACTGGTTGCGTGATTGAGAGGTGTACACACTGGCAGAGATGCTAGGCTATAATATATTTTTTTAAGTTTGTCATTCTTTTAAGTGTAAACAATGCATCGTCGACCTCGTGATCCTAATGTCTAGCTACTCGTATTTCGACATTTTTAGTTTGGGACTAGGTCGATTTGTGTAAGATTGTCCCCTAATATTTATTTATTTATTTATTTAATATGAATATGAATATCGCGATTCTTGAGATACAGCCTGGTGACAGACAGAAAGACGGACAGACAGACAGCGAAGTCTTAGTAATAGGCTCCCGTTTGTGTACGGAAACCAAAAAAAAGTGTCAAACGCGGAATCTCGCTGGCGACAGCGTTTCGGCTGGTACAATTTGACATGACGTCATACCAATAACCATTGTGTGGAAAAATCAGGTAAATTGCTGGTTTGGTAATGAAATACTGCGTTTAAGTACCTACATAGTTGTCGTACAATTGTTTTTTATTCGAGTGTAAAAAAAATTATTGGTATCTTTAAATTTGCTCGTGGTCCATAAATAGATATAGATTTTTTTTAACTTTTAAGTCTCGTATTGTTTTAAGATTTTAATTAAGTATATTTTATAATTTACGGTTTATTTTATTAACTAACCGACTTCAAAAAGGAGTTTTTTTATGTATGTCCGCGGATAACTTCGTCGTTTATGAACCGATTTTGATTATTCTTTTTTGTTGGAAAGGGAGTATCCCAAGGGTGGTCCCATGGTAAGGAAACCAGGATGGTGGAATCCTGAAGAAATTGAAGGAAACTCTCGAAAAAATTGTCTTTCCGACTAGTGTGTTCCTTAATATTATTCAATATAAAGAATTTTAAAGCCCTATTATTTTCCCTAATAATCAACGCATTTGCCCTCGGAAATCAGTTCATGCGGTAAATTGGAAAATAAATGTGGAAATATTCTCGTGGCTTGGCGGAGTACTAAATTGAAGTCGGTTAAAACTTTGTTTTTAATGTAAATTATTGATTGTTACGTTATAATATTTAACATGAGGACACCACCCAATTGTAAATATATTCATAAAACCCTGACATCTAAAATAACCTGCAGAGTTTGATTGCAGAACAAATATTAGAATTTTGATCCGAATCAGCCCAGTCCCACATAACCCAGTTTTCTTTTGACGATTGGACAACGGGTTAGCAAAATTTCTCCACAAAGAAAATCTTTTAGCATAGCTAGAGCTTGTGGTGGTGAACAAGCACACCGACAGGGGCTTGCGTGCTGCTTTCCCCGTTATTCGCGGGAAATATTAACACAAACGCCGCTTTTCAACGGATATCGTTTGTACAAGTTTGAAAGAAGTTGGAATAATGGTCGCACTTGGGAAGACTATTATTACAAGCTTTTATTTAACTTGCAACGTAATTATTGGAGCCACGGTAGCCTAGTGATATCTAGCACGCGACTTTTAATTTGGTCGTGTTCGAATCCCGGCTCGTACCGCGGGGGTTTTTCAATCAATCAATCAATCAATCAAAACATTTATTCGTGACAAACACAACACAGATAATAATAAAAAAAGCACATTTCCTTTTTGTCACGAAATGGACCCAGCTCAGCATGTTGCTAGCTTTGCAGCCAGCGCTGGTCTTCCGCAGGGTCCATTCGGTGAGAGCACGGAGAGTAACAAACAAAACAATTAAAAGGAAATACCTATATACTTAACTAAAATACAAACATAAAAAATAAAAAATAAAATACACAAAAAAGCAGTGAACGGTTTTTTTTTTAATAATATTAAATAATAAATGTTTGTTGGCCTGTCAGTAGTTTCATCCCAACAAACCACTACGTGCGTATGGGCCTTAATGGTAAAAATGAGCGCAGCCCATACATGAACAGTACCACTAGCGCCAGTGAAGAGAAGACAAGACAAACTAAACTCTAAACGTCAAACAAAACAGCAGGGACATGAAATTGGGCTTACTTTTTCAAAAACTTATGTACGAAATATGATTAGATATTTAACAATGCTTGTATGTGTCTGACACCTCAGCATAATGCTAAGCCTGTGTCCGGTTCACTGCCGCAGAGAGGCTTGTTTCATGTTTTATCTGTTTATTGTTTACTTTGTCGTTTAATATGTGTGTCCTGTGTGAATAAATTTACCTTTCTTTCTTTTGCCAACGTCGTCAGGAAACCGGTCTAATCCGAATAAAGGCCAGTGTTCCCTCTGGGTCGGAAGGTCAGATGGCATTTGCTTTCCTAAAACTAGTGCCTATGCCAAATCTTGGGAATAGGTGTTAAAGTGGAAGTCGGGGCACAACCGGGAATAACGCTAGGAGGATGACGAGGTACAGTCGAGGTCAAAGATATGTTTACATTTTTGCACCTTATTGCCTTGTAATAAGGTGCAAAAGTGTAAACATGTTGTTGACCTCGACTGTACAAAATATCATTAGATATGATTCGAATAAGGTCTGATTTTCCCTCTGGGTTGGAAAGCAGCGCTTTCATAAAACTAGTGCCCTTGGGCCTTGCCTTAAGAGTCCGCGTAAGCTCGGCCGAATTTCACCTTCCCATACAAACGGAGTTTCGTTCTCATTTTAAAACTACGCGTTGGATTGTGACGAAACTTTGCATATATAATGACATGAGGTATATCTATGTCTGTAATTAGTTTATATGGCCCCAGTTTATAAAACAAACGAAATACAGCAAACCAAGTTTTGTATGAAAAATTTAAATTCGCTGTATTTTTTTTACTTTGGTATCTGAAGCTAAATAAACTAATTACAGACATAGATATTTAGATATACCTCATGTCATACATGCAAAGTTTCGTCACAATCCAAGACGTAATTTTAAAATGAGAGTGTAACTACGTTTGTATGGAGAATCGAGCTTACTGCGGACTCTTAATCTTGGGATTAGGTGTCAAAGCGGACCCCGGGTTCCTATAGGCCACAACCGGGATAAACGAGGAGGATGGTGTATATACAAGTTTTCCAATGGAAAGCTGTCAGTTCATATCGATACACTCGTCCTAATTACATTCACACCTATTTTGAAAGAGAGCAATTCTTAATATGTGCCTATGAACATGGTAGTGGTGAAAAAAAAAAACAATTGTGTACTTAAATCATAAACTAGGCTTAATATTCTTTTTAGGGTTCCGTACCCAAAGGGTAAAACGGGACCCTGTTACTAGGACTCCGCTGTCTGTCTGTCTGTCTGTCACCAGGCTGTACCGTCAGAGTTAGACAGTTGAAATTTTCACAGATGATGTATTTCTGTTGCCGCTTTAACAACATATACTAAAAAACAGAATAAAATACACATTTAAGGGGGCTCCCATACAACAAACGTGGTTTTTTTGCCGTTTTTATGGATAATGGTACGGCACCTTTCGTGCGCAAGTCCGACTCGCATTTGGCCGGTTTTGGTAGTTATGTTGTTTGTATTCTGTTTTTCTGGTTTCACCTACTCAATCATATCATTTTTTGCATCGTCTCCACCACTTAAAGGTTGTCTGGAAGGGATCGCTTTTTAGAGATAGATAATACCGCCTGTTGTCTACCATTGTTTATGTTTAATTTACCTTTATTTTCTATTTTTCTGTGTTTTAATGTCTTATGCCTGGGGAGGAATAATAGTACATTACGTACCTAGGGCGGTGAATTCGTGAATGGCCCAGATCGCAGTTGTTTGTGAGTTACCTACTTTACGAGTTACCGCCCGTGGTAAGTACACAATTTTACGTCTTCATCTGGCCACAATGCGACTTTTACCGTAGGCGCAGCGTGCAGTAAAACTCGCATTATGGCCAAGGTGTGATGTAAATAATATTTGTACTGTATTGTATTGTATCTTAGAATAGCTTTTTGGGATATTGAAATTATAATAATTGTTTGCAAAATTTAAGGTCTGCATGCTGAAAACCTGATCTTATAGAAGACCGCCACCTCAGTTAATACTTAAAAGTGTGCACGTCGAAAATATGAAATCAATGCAGTTAGAAAAAGTGATGGAGGCGCACGACAAAGATAGAGCAAACCCAACTCAAGGTTGCTCAGTGGAGGTGGCGCAAGCAACATCTCATGTCAGCATCTCCTGATGATGCATCGTAGAGAGGCGAAACACGTGTCGAAGTTTTGTCCTTATTAGTAGTAGTTTAACTATAACTCAATATATAAATATTTGTGTAAGGACCAAATTCTTGGCCAGCTTAACTCACTCAATTCAATTTTCTATGAAAGTTTACCCTTGTGATACGAAAATGAACCATACTTTCCTATGGTTAATGTTTGTGTCACAACGGAGCATTTTTCACTTCTCCGGTTTGTATGGCTAACTACCGACTAACCAGGCTAACTACTCGCCAAGAATTTGGTCCTAACCCATTTAAGATTAAAAATTGTGCCTACATTCTCGAGCGTGGAGCTATGTTTGATGCTTGGTTGTTACAAATTTTAAACTTTGTATACCTAGGTTTACCCTTATGAGTTTTTCGGAACTTATGTACGGAATATTTACCGTTAGCTTTTCGGTGAAGGAAAACATCGTGAGGAAACCGGTCTAATCCCAATAAGGGCTAGTTTTCCCTCTGTGTTGGATGGTCAGATGGCAGGCGCTTTCGTAAAACTAGTGCCTATGCCAAATCTTGGGATTAGGTGTCAAAGCGGACCCCGGGCTCCTTTAGGGGCACAACCGGGAATAACGCTAGGAGGATGATGAGGATGATGATGTATACCTAGGTTTACTGGTGCAATAATTTGTCCCCTAGACCTGTCACCGGTTTTAAGGGAAGGAAGTGCCAGACCTGATACGGACGCACTGGCCGGAAAGGCCTACTGAATTACTTCCGGCGACCTTTGTCGCGCTGACTTAAGGATATTTGGTAGGTGTATGCTGGAATTCCAAGCGTTCAATGACAATTGACAAGTGGCTTTATGGTCAAAATGGTGACCTCTTGACAACGTTACAAAAATACATAATTACCGGCATTCATTTTAAACTCCACAACGAACTAAAGTGGCGAATGAGCAGCTGATGGTAAGCATACACCGTAGACTTTGAACTCCAGAAGAATCACAAACGTCATTTATTGGTTTGTGGATGGTTTGGTGACAGCCAGAGAGATGCAGGTGCCCAACTTTCATCTTAGGCGAGCTGGCTGGGAACTAGAGACTATTTATGTTGACGCTGAGGGAATGCAATTACGCATCCTCCCGGACCCGGGGAAGGCCCAGGGGTATGAGGGAATACCCTTTAAACCACTCTGCAGCGTCAACTCTCACTGCCGTTAAGGGGGGCTTCATTGACCACCATGGACTTAGGTCCAGGTCAGGTTAGCCTGACCTACCACAATTAATATATTGGCTAAAAATTATATCAACTACAGGCTCTTGAGAACTTTTAGATCTGAGCTCCATTTAGAACCAATTCTACGTGATGGCACACGTGACTTAAACACCGCCCATGTCTGCTTAAGTTTATTGTAGCGACGTGTCTATGAATTAGTATCACAAAAGCCATAGATTTGTTTTGTAGATCAAGTACTGGTGTCACTTCGACTGCGGCGATCTGAAACTTGGTTAGGACAATTCAACTGTAATTTTCCCATACAAAAAAATATATGTAGGTTCGAAACGTTACGCAATCGACCAGCAGGAGTGTGGCTCACGTGGTTAACTTTTTGAAAGTATACGAGTGTTTACTATTTGATATTTTAACCCTTTTTCGGGTAGGCTGTTTAAATGATAATCGAATTTCAATGTTCCTCATTCTACTGATAGGCATTAAGTACGTGGTCAATATAATATACCTGGCTTTTTAGCCTTGAGGCATATTCTCAGCATTGCGCAAATGAACTCGCTCCCAGATAAATTTAAGTAGGTAAATAAAGATACTTATAAAACGGATAGGTCATAAGAAATAATGTTTGTTAGTTTAAAAAATTAGCAAATGGATTTCAACTCAGCTTTTCACTAATATAATGAATTGAATACCGACATGAAAACTATTATTTGAAAGCGTACAAAGCCGAAGGTAAAATTAAGTTATTATACGGTATTTATTATGGTAAGTAAAAAGGTTCTAGGTGTATAATAAAGATCAGCGGCCTATTTGGCCCCAATTTAAGGCTGCAGTTATAGGTTTGTTCCTCAGGGCATGAATCGGACCGTGACATTTCCACATGAACAATCAAATAAGTGGTTTAAATGTTATTGTTGTCATTGGCAATATATGTCTCGTTGCCCGCTTTTTTGTAAATAAGTAGTTACTTAGATGTTTTAATTCCTGTGAAAACGTTAGTAGGTATGTTAGTGACTAGCAATAGTATTCAAATTCAAGAATGTCTGTTTTGAGAAAGATATTGATATTAATTTATTTCTTACTATTTCATTTCGTTATAAATGACGTTCTACCTATGAAAAACTTAAATTCGCTGTACTTTTTAGTATGGTATCTGAAACTACATAAACTAATTACAGACATGGATATTCCTCATGTCATTGTGCTTGCAAAGTTTCGTTACAATCCAACACGTAGTTTTAAAATGAGAAGCTTACTGCAGACTCTTGATTCCGGTTGTGCGCTAAAAGAGCCCGGGGTTCGCTTTGAGGCCAAATCCCAAGATTTAGCATAGGCACTAGTTTTACGAAAGCGACTGCCATCTGACCTTCCAACCCAGAGGGAGAACTAGACCTTATTGGGATTAGACCGGTTTCCTGACGATATTTTCCTTCTCCGAAAAACTAACGGTAAATTGTTGTAGACGACCGCTTTATCCTAGTTGGTAGTGACCTGCCTACAAAGTAAGAGGTCCCGGGTTCGAATCCTGGTAAGGGCATAAATTTGTGTGATGAGCACGAATATTTGTTCCTGAGTTATGTATGTTTTCTATGTATTTAAGTATTTATTTGTGTATATAAGTATGTTTATCGTTGTCTAGTACCAAAGCTTGTACTTTGCTTAGTTTGGGACTAGGTCGATTTGAATAAGATTGTCTCCTAATATTTATTATAATATTAATTATAATAAATTGTTATAGCGGCATAGAACATAATGACTTGTTCACTAATATTCAACTTCCAGTTCGGCAATTTAAACATCTTAAAACAATAAGATTCAAACTCTAAATGATCTTTATTCAAGTAGGGCCAGTAACAAGCACTTTCAAATCGTCAGGTTTTTAGGTAAGTTATCGCTGTTGATGTATTTTTACCCGACTGCCGAAGGAGAGGGGGGTTATGTTTTTCGGGCGTATGTATGTGTGTGACTTATTCTTTGGCACGCCCTGCAGCGTAAACCGTTTGACGGTTTTGGACATATGAGGTGTCGTTGGATTCCTCTTGATCGTGCGAGTGACAAACGCTATAAAATTTGAATAAATGAAGTTGGGTTTTTGAAATATTTCTCCTGCTCAAAATTCCTTTATCAAATATGACATTACACTTCCCCTGCCCAGCATCAATTATCGCGTTCGCATACAATCTTACACTCCCCTTTTCACCGCTTTAAGGGATGATTTAGGGGATACCAATCATAATATGCCTCCTCTACCTCCTTCGACCTCCTCCTCCTCCTCCGACCTCTTCAAGGTCTTACTGAAAAGTTTACATACAGAGCTACTTTCACATATATAACGTTAGTATGTGTTTCACATACATGTCATATCAGCGGGTGTTGAAGCAAATCAACATGTAAATCGTAATGTGAATTAAATAATATTCAATTCCCTTACTGCCAACATTAGCGAACTAATGCTGGTTCTTTAGTAGTGCATAGCGTTTCGGAACGAACGATGACACATCGGAAGTGCGGTCTAATCTGTGGCACGGGTGAGATGGAAAGCTAACTCGCGGAGTATACACTTGGTGCAATTCTATTTGTTAATTAATAAGTAAAAGTAATTTTCTAGTTAGCGTTTGCTACTTATTTTTGGAGTGTGTTGATAATACAACCAGTTAAGATACTCGGAAGTTTTATTTCAACGGCTCCTTCATCACTGCGATCCACGGGTGTCGCGACTGCCCAAGGGGGCGGCTTCGCATCCAGGCACGGCCAGGAGAGGGCCTTCGAGGTGAAGGCAAGTATACTTAACAGCGGGCGTCACTGTCGCTGTCGTATTGGCCTGACAAGCCACGTACGTAAGTGCCGCACTTGAATGGACGCTGCTTAAATCATCTTTTATAGATGCTAAAGGCCAATGATGATGATGATGACGATGATGTGTTTCACAACATACAAAACATTGGGGGTCGAAGTTGCACCACGTCCGTAGGAATTACCCCCCCGCTACCCTACACGTGACCCCTGGGTGGTGCTAAAAGTGGAACAACCTGGCAACCGTACTGCCTTTTCCAAGTCACGGTTCTAAATACTGATTTGTCAATACGATAAATAAATAAATAAACAACATACAATCCTAATTACCTCTGGGGTAAGTGCTGACTCAAAATATGCTTACTAGCTACCAATTTCCATTCAAAAAGCCGTAAACGCCTTCAGTTACTGTAAAACATAGTCTCTTCTTGACGCTTAGTATCCAAACCTAAAAACAAGTCCTAACTGCATATATTATAATGTGTGTTAAGATAGGACCTTTTTCAACTAAACATTTCGGCGCTAATATAGCTTGATGAGGGTCTATTTTAGAACACGTTTCATTAAAAAATTAGGTCGCACACACCCTAATATATATGTATGCACGTATATCACGCGTTATGACACGGGTGCGCACCAACCACACGGCTCCTATTTTGCATCTTAATATTTTTCACCCCTCTTGTTTGGCTAGGTAGAGGGATTATTGAGGGGCAAGAGGTACGGGTTCAGAGGAATTTCCTTTCTCGAAAGCTCCGGTTGTGGAATAAGCCCGCTGTCGAGGTTTTCCCGGGGACTTCGTATAAAAAAGCGAACAAAGCGTCAAGTCTGCACTGAAACGAATGTTTAAAGTAAATAAATAAATAAATATTTGGGGACGATCTTATACAAACCAATCTAGTCCCAAACTAAGCAAAGCTTGTACTATGGGTACTAGACGACGATATGCATACTTATATAGATAAATAAATACTTAAATACATAGAAAACATCCATGACTCAGGAACAAATATTCATGCTCATAACACAAATTAATGCCCTCACCGGGATTGGAACCCGGGACCTCTTGCTTCGTAGGCAGGGTCACTAAACTAGGCTACAAAGGTCGTAAAGCGGAATACTATTGTTTGATCATTGACAACGATAAGATTTCATCTACAAGTACCTAGTAAAAATTTATATAATAGAGCCTTGCTAGTGAAACTAGAAAAATGTTTTTTTTTTATCCATACTAATGTCACTAATGCGAAAGTGTGTCTGTCTGTCTATTATCTCTTCACTATTAGACCGCTTAACCGATTTAGATGAAATTTGGTATTTGTGTCCCGAGAAAGGACACAGGATAGTTTTATCTCAGAAATCATCCCTTAAGGAGGTGAAATGGGGGGTACAAAAATTTATGAAGCTACGATATAAACCCGAATCGCGGATTAAAGCTAGTTGTAAGGCAACAATTTCACGTATGAAATAAGGTTTCTGTTAGAAGTAACTATGATGCCGCCATACATTTCATGTTACCAGTATGCGTATTTTTTTTAATTTGCCGCCTTTTTCTTGGACACGACTGGCTGGTCAGACTCTACTACGGACATTATAAATATGTGTAATATTCATAATAATAATAAAAATATTTATTCATCCACAATTGTTACACTTTTCAAATAACAGTTTACAGTTTAGTAATAACAGTTTAGCAATATTATACACATTGTTATAAGAAGAATTGTCTTTGATTGACAATATAATACGGAGAACAAACATAATATCGCCTGAAGCCCAAGACAGGACTCGAACCTGTGGCCTCTGCATTGCCGGTGCAAATACTTTTATTTCGTATAGAGGTGTTAATCGATCGACACAAAGAAATTTGACTAACTCCCATACCATCTGTAATTTTCATTAAAAGTTCCGAGCCCTAACATTTGCGATTACATCATGACATGCGGTAGGTGTGTACCCTGTACATTCCCTTGTGACAGCAGTTAATTAAAAAGTTTTGTCGAAACGTATGACTCTAGTTAGTCACAGGACTTAGGTTAGGTAAGCCAGAGCTAAGCAAACTTTTAAATCTATGATCATTTAAATTATTAAAACCCTGTTGGTTACAGAAAAAAATGCCACACATAATTTCACCAATTTGGCCAAGGTAAACTCATGTTAAAATTTATAACATCAGCCGAAAGACGTCCATTGCTGGACGGAGGCCTCTCCAAAAGATTGCCATAACGACCGGCCCTGCTCCATCGCGTCCAGCACACAACCTTTACCAGGTCATCAGTCCATTGCAACTTATGGGGACCTTTTTTTTTAATAGGAGGAAAATCCTTTACGGATACCTGCGCGCCACGGTGATGCGCGGAGGTTTTATCGGACTCGCACCGACTAAAAACTCCCCGACGGTCCTCATCGACGCATTTCGGACGGCTCTGCGATCGCACCAGTACCGCCCTAGCGTCACGCCTCTGTGGGTCCTACCTTTTTTTTTAACGATTGCAGCCCCCAACTGAACCGTGTACCACCCCGAGGACCCCTTTTAGTCACCTTGTACGACACGTGTTCTAATGCCTGGGCTACAGGGCGCACCTTATGGGGAGCTAGGCTGCGCCTCCCTGCTAAATTTTTCTATGTGAGAGCAATGGTATACTCTTAAACATTATAATGTAGGTACACTGTTGTACCGTAGGTAAAATAAATATGCATATACTTTGTTTATAACTTCCAAATCCCTCTTACAGTTCATTATTGTTTCATGGGATGTATAATTAAGTTGCAACTTCCAAAACAATGGCTGTTAACCAACTAGTGATGTTACGGAGTCGAACTCCAATGAATTTGAACTACCGATTGAATTTACAACTTCGATTCTGACTAGGGAATTTTGATTTTAAATGTCCGACTAGCATCGACCGCGAAAAAAATCCATTAGAGTCATCATCCTACATTTACTTATTTATTTAAAACTTGTTACACAGCATTACATTCATACCCAAATGGGGAATTATAAAACGATCGAATAAAAAAAAACTTAGTGACTGATGATGACATAGTACTGTTTTAATAACTTGAGCGGTATGAATTTGAGTAAGCGAAAAATTAACTAAACTAACGACGAATATTGATTAATAATAAAATCCAGAAAGAGCTTAAAAAAAGTGGGTTGTGATTAATCCATTTCAGATATTAAAATTCTATCCGTTCGACTACATAAGTGAGCGACTAGAAATACAAAGAATTGGGAACAGGGACTTACCGGCAAAACCGACTCGGATCGCGGATAGGTTAGAAGACGAAAGCGGAAGCTTTGCTTTTAAAAAATTGTTTAAAAAAAAGAATTGTATAAATGTGAAAAACAAACGAAAAAAAGGTTACTTTTTTATAAAAGAGCGGAAAAACCTCTGCTCATTATAGTATTTTTCAAAGTGGTTTTTGTATTCAAAACACTTCATTTAAGATAAAATGCCGCTCAGTATTTAAAAAAACATATTTGCCAAATTTTTTAAAAAATACAGGAAGTAACGTTAAGACTCAACCAAATATTAGGTCGCTCAAATATTATAAAGCTTCTTATTTTGTATTTTAAGTAACTCAAATTAATGTTTATAAGTTGCTGTTCTGTTGATTTCTCGTCACTCGTCAGTCGCTCACTTAGTAATATTATAACCTAAATTAATTATTTTTGACACTTAAAACTTTAATTTACAGTCACTCGCTTAAATACTACCCAAACTAAATCACTGTGAAACATCTGTTGTTTCACAACAATATAAAAAACAACAACAATACTTATATAAGTATAACAAACCAAATATCAGACAGAAGAGTGACGTACATCCATCTCGCAGAACCTCAAACATTCATCATGCACGACCTGCCCATCTGCTTGCAAACACACTCCTCGTATCAGCCCCTGAATATGGCTGATACGAGGAGTGGCGGCGAATATCTGCGTGAATTATATCAGTCGAAAACGTCCACTACTAGGCATAAGCCTCCCCGTAAGAGTGCCACAATAACCGGTCCTGCGCTCGCATCCAGTGGACTCCCGCTACCATTACCAGGTCATAATTTCTCCTAGTCAGGCCAAATTGTCAGTCGTTAAGGACTTAACCGTAAGGTGTAGCTTGACTGAAACATTCCAAGGCGCTTAGAGCCTTTAGCAAAAAGGCGTCTTCTGATGCCTTGGCGCTAAGCAGGAACCGTCTACGCATGTTGGTAAGGGTGCTTACAGGGCACTGTCGCCTAAACAAGCACATGCAAACGTTAGGACTGTGTGACACAAGGCAGTGCAGACTATGCCTTGATGCGGAGGGGACGCCTACACACATCCTAACTGATTGCCCCTGCCTTATGCGTAGCAGTAACTCCTTTCTGGGAAAACACATCATGTGCCCGGAGGAGATTAAATTTCTTGAGATCAACGGTATCCTGCAATTCTTCGAGTTCACAGGACTTGACCAAGAATTATAGTAAGTGCCGATCACAATAGATCAGCGATGGTCGCAGTGATATAAGGGCTCCCACAGTCCGGAAGCCACTACCAAAATAATAATAATAATAAGGTGCAGCTTCGTCTCTGCACGGCTATCACAGGACGGCGCGCGAGCTCTCTCGATTTTTCTCGCACTATCCGTCTCTCTCTTATTAGAAAGCTTATAAAGATAGCCGTGCTGTTCCGATTCCGATAAATCAAATTTAAAACCTCCGGCCACTACTCCGGTTCCGATAAAACCGCCTCGGTAACATCCCTACAGAAAACCCTCACCTTAGTTTAACTACTGAATTAACAATGTACTATGCTGTACCAAAGTTTCAATCAGGGCATGTTTATATACATATATTCATTGTTCTATTTTTGAAGTGAAAACTTCTTTAGCGGCGCTGTGCACTTTTTGTGATGGGGAAAAATTGTTAAACTCGTCACAGATTTTTTTTGAGGGGCCCCCCAAATGTTAATATTCAGGTTATTACTTCTGCCGGCACTCCCGGAGTTCAACCCGGTCTTTTTTTTAATTTTTTAAGGTATACCTACCAACAATTGTTTACACCAATACGTAAAAAAATAGCATGCGCATGTTAAAGGAGTTGCGTAAAGGTGGTTTTCTACCGGCGAGGCGAGGCGGGCCGTGGATGGGCGAGAATTGAAATTCATATGGGACTTCCTACCTATTTGCACTGAGCGCGCGCGCTCGCCCATCCACGCCCCGCCTCGCCTCGCCGGTGGAAAATCACCTTAACAATGACTTAATGCAGTAAATGTTCTGATAAAATAAATTCCTATTTCTAGTTTAGTTATACATTTAAGAAGGATGCTGCCCTCTGGCATTTTCACTTTACTATAAAACATGCAAAAATACATTACAAGAGAACAACTCTTTTCAACTCCGTCAAAAAATGTCTTAACAAAACTAAACTGGGCAGAATGTAAAAGTTGTACTACTGTTTTTCTTTTCAACTTTGACCCTTTGATGTTGGATGCTTTGATCCTTAAGGGATCAGCTCTTTGAATACAGCGAGGCTTCATCATTTATTAAAGCAGATGGTACGTGTTGCCTTGAAAGTGTTTATTTAATTGGAAAGGAGAACATGCATAGAAAGTTCAAAAAACTGTCTCCTGAACTAAGACTGCACTGAGCGCGGTGAAAATAGGTAATAAGTCCCATACAAATTTCAATTCTCGCCCATCCACGCCCCGCCTCGCCTCGCCGGTGGAAAACCACCTTTACGCAACTCCTTTAAAATGCGCATGCTATCTTTTTACGTATTGGTGTAAACAAGTGAAACCAAAAGATTTTTCGAAAAACCCGTCTGCTTATATTATAAGCCTGTCGCTCCTACGATTAAGAGGAATCCAACGATACCTCGTCGAAATCCGTCAAACAGTTTAGGCTGCAGGGCGTGCCAAAGAATAAGACATACACACACACACACATGCATACATACATACATACAAATATACATACATACGGTCGAAAAACATAAACCTCCCCTCCTTCGGCAGTTGGGTAAAAAAACTGTTTTTTTATACAAAAATTTCGAATCGATTGATACCTCATAGATATATCAAAATCGATTTAGTATCTTAAGCGCTACGGTAGAACACACGTAAATAAAAAAAACCGGCCAAGTGCGAGTCGGACCATTATCTAAAGGTTGACTGGTAGAGAATGCCTTATGGCACTAGGTTCGCCTTTTGTACTTGTATTTTATTACTGTGCAATAAAGTTTAAATAAATAAATATCTATAAAAATGGCAAAAGAAATATAACGTTTGTTGTATGTGAGCCCCCTTAAATATTTATTTTCTTCGTTTTTTAGTATTTGTTGTTATAGCGGCAACAGAAATACATCATCTATGAAAATTTCAACTGTCTAACTGTCACGGTTCATGAGATACAGCCCGGTGACAGATGGACGGACCACAGAACTATATCAAGATAGAAGGAAAGAGCTCGTCGTTTAGTATGGGAACCGAGCGTGTAACATTTTGCGTAGGTACTTTGACGTCACGAGCGTAATTTAGTGACGGGAAACATAAGGTCCTGGGTTCGAATCACGGTAAGGGCAAATATTTGTGTGATGAGCATAAATATTTGTTTCTGAGTCATGGATGTTTTTCTATGTATTTAAGTATTTATATCTATTATATATATCGTCGTCTAGTACCCATAACATAAGCCTTACTGAGCTTACTATGGGACTAGGTCGATTTGTGTAAGATTGTCCCCTTATATTTATTTATAAGCCGCGCGACATCGATTCGTCAACATCGATTAGCACGCGGCAGTTTCAATAACTAGTAGGTTTATTTTGTATCGATTCAAAATGTCGATAAGAACCGACAGAGGAAATGATAATTGGATTCAACAGAGGAAATTAAAAATAGTAAAAATAAAAAGGGCTTAGTTTTTTTACATTATAGAAGGAAAGAACTTGTCGAGACTTTTAGTATGTTCAGTCCCTAAGCATCCTGAAAAAAAATCTGAATGGATTGCTTACGTTCGTGCTCACGGCCGCTGCACTTCAATCACTAACCGAGACCCGAGTTTAGCCGAAGCAAGAACGTATCTTTATTCCGAGCACATCTAAAATAGCTTACTGTCAATTTTAACAGAAAAATTAAAAAAACGACGCGACGAGTAATGTTCCTCGTGCGCCCTTTGAATACTAAATACACCAGTTAACGTTGAGCTTCTTGTTAAACTTACTTTATAGAAAGGAGTAGTCAGCTATAAAGATTATAACTAGCGACACTTTGAGCTGTAAAACTTACGAGTCTATCTTGTTTAAAAAAGTCAAAACTGATTTTTTTAAAAGACTATTAAATATTGGACCTGCTTACAAAATTTGGCGAGAATCGGTTGAGAAATGCGCTTTCACGCGCACTTTCTAGAAAACCGATTGAATATTTCTGTGTTCTCTCTCATATCAATGAAGGATCGGTAAGGCGGATGTCACACTGCGCCGCATCTCCGGACGGAGGTGCGGAGCTGCATACAAATTTCGCCGTTCGTGCGGTGCAGTGTGTCGTACCACACGGAATTTATATACAAACTGAGGTACTTGCATACAATGCGCATGCGCAGCGGGCGTAGCATGGTCGCCATTTTATCACTTATTGCTGTAGATAAGACGTCCATCACGTTCTGATAAGTATGCGAGTGCGAGAGTGAGGGATGTCTTACGAGTCGAGTTACGGGCGGTAACACACACGGTGTACGCTCGCGTTATATTGTACGAAATAATAATATTAACAACCTGTGTCCCTACGTTGTAGTCGTTTACGTGTGCCTTATCTACTGACTGCGCGGTGTGAGTGTTGGCAGCGCTCAGCGCGCCCGTGATTGTGCGTTTTTTGTACTGTATAATTGTGTACAATCAAGTTAGTTTTTTACGTGTGAGGGTAGGTCGTGCTAGTGTTAGGTAAAACAAATGTAGACCTTTTTATAAAACAATTTATTATTTGCAACTAACATTTAACAATAAACTATTTTCATTAAAGTGTATAAATCGTTAGTAACTAAATAAATCCTGTTTAGGATTTTAATTTCGAAGCTTCTATAAACAGCGCCATCTATCGAACTTAGCCTGAACATTTGGAACTCTCGGTTAGCCCCTGCTCAGCGATCGATAAAATGAACAAGTGTGTGGCTTGCAAAAAGTTCCTCTCGCCGGCAGGTGCCGCCTCTTGCAACAAATGCCGCCGGTATTACCACAAGGAGTGTGTTGGCATCGCCGGCGTCGTCCCTGATGACTGGGCCTGTCCCGAATGTAAGGCGAAACAGCGGAAGACGGACAACAGTTCGACCCCGGTTAAAGGCCTGGGTGAGGGAATGGCCCCAGCGGCGCCTGTATCTGCCGGGCCTGCGCCCCGGTCAAACGATGATGCAGAGATCACTGCCCTACGTCGTGATCTCAATATGTACATGGCGGAGCAGCGACAATTCCGAGAAGAAATCCGGGCCTCCATGACGATGCTGACCGCGCGCATTGATAGTATCGAACAGAGACTGGATGCGGTTGAGAGGAAGGCGGCGGAGACAGTCGCAGCGCCTCAGGGCAGTGAGGTGCTCGTGTTGCAGCAGACAGTGGAGCGGCTGCAACTCGAACTGAATGACCGCGACCAGGACGCGTTACTCTCCGACCTAGACATAGGGCATGTTCCTGAGGCTAAAGGGGAGAACGTCGTCCATACTGTCGTGGTCCTCGCTGCCAAGCTAGGTGTGACCCTGGAGCAGCGTGACGTCGTGTTCGCCGAGCGTGTCGGCGCGTTCGACCGGGGCGGGGCGGGTGCCGAGGTTGATGGGGCTGCGAGCCGTCCGCGCCGCATCGTCGTGAGGCTGGCGCGGCGCCAGCTGCGGGACGAGCTGCTGCGGGCGGCCCGGGTGCGCCGCTCCTTCACATCTGCTGACGCCGATTTGCCGGGTACGCCGCGACGTATTTACGTCAACGAACGGCTCACGCGCATGAACCGCCTCTTATTCCACCGCCTGCGCGAGGAATGCCGCAAGGCGCAGTGGAAATACTCGTGGACCAGGAGAGGCCGTGTGCATGCGCGGCAGACCGACGGCAAGCAAGTGCTTTACTTCCGGTCGGAAGCAGACATTTCGCGGGTTTTTGGAGCCGGCTCGGTTTGAGGTCGTAGCACTCGTCACTCCTCTTCACTCTCATTCACTTCTATTTTTAGTGCTAGTCTTAAGTTCTGCGCATGCTTTATTTACCGATTTCGTACATCTTGGCGGCCTGTTAATTTTAAATTTATGTTACCTTTATTTCTTATTAAACTTTATTTACTTGGCGGACAGAAATTATAAATTATTAAAACAACATGGGACCATTCATTATTCATGTAGATATTTACACGTACAAACAGCTTTTTTATCGGCAATTTTAGTTTTAAACCATTTTAATGGCTACGAAGTCACTGAAGGTTGGATTGTTTAATGCAGGGTCCCTAGGCACACAGCACGATGACCTAATAGCGGCTGTCACTCGGCATGATGTTGAGGTCCTGGCCATCAATGAAACATGGCTAAGAGAGGGGGAGGAGGGTCGAGCACCGGCACTTGCGGGTTACAGGTTACGCCATACACCTAGGCCACAAGGCAAACGTGGGGGTGGCGTTGGGTTTTATGTAAAACGCGGTGTCAATGCTCGAACTTGGTCTCACCCGGTCGACCCGTTGCACAGTTCCATTGAACAGATGTGGATCACCCTGACCCTCAATAATAAAAAGTTGGTCATTGGCACGGCTTACCGTCCCCCACGGGCAGACACGGACCTATTTTTCGATGCTATCTCTGACACCATTAGTTCAATTCCTGATTTTGATCATTTAATTCTGCTTGGCGATTTTAACATTAATTTACTTAATAGCACTGACATAAAAATTACAAAATTACACACTTTTTTGACTAGTTTTCACTTGACGCAGTTAGTTTCTCTTCCAACCCACTTCACTGCCACCAGCCAGACGTTGCTTGACGTAGTATGTACAGACTTACAAGCAAAGAATATAAATGTAGATCATGTGAGTTCACTCTATGGCCACTGCCTTGTAGCCTGCGAGTTCCAGTTCAAGCTGATCAAACCTAAGCCCTTCCGTCTCACTTACAGGCCTCTAAGAAATGTAAACCATGATGATCTTGATGTGGACTTGCAGTGTGTGAGATGGGATGTAATGTCGAAATTGGGGGACGTAAATTCCATGGCTGCAGCATTCGAACAACAAGTACTTTCCATATTTGACTCTCATGCGCCCCTCAAAACAGTTGTTATCAGGAGGTCCACGTACCCGTGGATCACTGACACTGTCAAGACTATGATGCGGCTGCGAGACATGGCAGCGGCGGAGTACCATAAGTGCCAGACTGAAAGCAAAAAAAACTATTATAAACAGCTAAAATCAACAGTAACTAAAGCTATTTACAGTGAAAAATCAGCCTATTTTAGTCATAACATTAATAATAAAATTCACGATTCTAAATCACTCTGGAAAAATCTTAAATCTACTATACTGCCTAAAAACAACTCCGAACTGCCTACTTCCTTTAATGATCCATCTTTAATAAATAAACACTTCCTTAGCTTGCCTGGTAGTAACGAAGTCAAAATATCACATCTAACTTACTTTGAGCACCATAGGCATTGCAAGTCTGTTTTCAGTTTAGTACCCATTAGTTCAGACCACATGTTAAAAATTATTAGAAATTTAAAATCCAATGCAGAGGGAAGTGATGGTATTAATTTGAACATGCTTATTATGACATTCCCACATACAATTGACTTACTCACAGACATAATTAATATCTCTATCTTAACATCCACTTTTCCAGATAAATGGAAGATGGCCATAGTTCATCCCTTACCAAAAAACTCTAACCCAACTGAGCTTAAGGACTTAAGACCTATCAGCATCTTACCATGCATCTCTAAGATAATTGAAAAAGCAGTATGCTTCCAACTTACAAATTATCTTGAGAAGAGTGGGATTTTGCCGGATGTGCAGTCAGGCTTCAGAAAGGGAAGAGGCACTGCAACTGCCCTGCTCGATGTCACCGACAACATCTTGCAGTCTCATGATAATGGTATGTGCACCTTGTTAGTGCTCCTAGATTTTTCTAGGGCTTTCGATTGCCTAAATATTAACCTCCTAATTTCTAAGTTAGCTTTCTATGGATTTGACAGCAATACTCGAAAATGGTTTGACAGTTACCTTAATTACCGAAGTCAGTACGTAAAGATCGGCCTCAGTGATGGTTCCTATTGCTGCTCAGAGCCAATTAGCCTATCCAGAGGTGTACCACAGGGATCAGTTATTGGTCCAATTCTGTTCATCCTTTACACTGCTGACATTGGGTTACGCATCACCCATTGCAAGTACCACATCTATGCGGACGATCTACAGGTTTACATTTCATGTAAACCATGTGAGATTGACGATGCTATAATAAAACTTAATGCAGATCTCCATAGTATAGCTTCCTGGGCGGCAGAAAACTGCCTTTTGCTTAACCCAAGTAAATCCAAATATCTCATTTTTGGTAGCAAACAACGTCTGGGTAGTATTAGTCCCTCCATTAAGGTTACACTAGCAGATGAGCCCATAGAACAGGTGTCAGAGGCACGGAACTTAGGTCTCATAATGGATGTTGGGCTCCGCTTTGAGAAGCATGTTGCCAATGCTGTTCGGGGTTGTTTCTACAAGCTTAAGGTGCTGTATAGAATTAGGCCATTCATTAATGAGACGTTACGAATTAGATTAGTGGAGGCGCTGGTATTGTCCAAGCTAAATTATGTTGATGTAGTGTATGGACCTCGTATCCTTGCTAAAACTAAAAAACTTATTCAGCGTGTTCAGAATGCGTGTGCACGTTTTTGTTTTAATGTACCCCTGCGTGCTCATGTGACCCCATTCCTTAATAAGCACAACATTCTGAAGATACACCACAGACGTAAACTTCACTTAGCTTCATTACTCTTTGGAGTAATCAACCATAAGGCTCCAGCATATCTCTTTGAGAAGTTGTCTGTCAGCAGGTCCCGTGGTGGTCGGCGGTGTGCGACTCAACTGTTAACACCAAGGCATGCTAGTGCAGCATTTAGGGGTAGCTTCCGTTATGTCGCCTCTAAATGCTGGAATAACATCCCCCCTCCTGTCAGGAACCTGCAAAACATTTATAGTTTCAAATTTCAGCTCAAAATGTTCATGCTGAAACATCAAAAAAGTGAGGAAGCTCTGATACTAGAAACCAGTTATATTTAAGACCGCGGACTAACTGTTTGTATGCTTAAGAATAAGAATAAGAATATTTATTTGCAAAAATGTAGTGGGGTCATTTTGCTTGAAGAAGCATGCAATTTTTACTCATTTACTTACTTACTTACTTATTGGCTACAGGTTATTCCCTAATTATACATTCCTAAATTTTGAATACAATATAATTTAGTTAGACTACTACATTATAATTACCTAATATTACAATTGCTTATTTCTGAACAAACTCATATTGGTCTTAACAAACTTACTGTCGTGTTTTTCGTCCCTTCCGCATTGCCATGCATATTTGCATAGTATATATAATAACACTTGTATATATTGTTCATCTGTGCTCGTTTTTCTATTGTATTATGTTATAGTGTGTCTGTAAGGGAGTAATTAATTATTACATTATTTCTAGTGTAAAGGCTTAAAAACACTCGCCAATGCCACTCAAGAAATGTTAGTAGCCTGAGAAATTAACTCACCATCATGTAATGTCCCATCCGCTGTGCTTGTTGCCGTATAGTTTAACGCCATAATGTATTAGTTTTAAGCTTGTATTTGTATGTTACTATGATCAAACTCACAAACTGTGCATTCGGTTGACATTGCTGTTCCTGGCGTCGCCCGGCTCGCGCTGTCTATGGCTGTGACATTGACAGAGCGAGTTATGGTCGCGTTCACAGCTGATGTCGCGCAACTTTCAACCGATCGTCTTTTTGATTCTATGTTTATATTTTTTTTTGTTTTTTATATATATATATATATATTTTATTTCCGTTTTCATGTTTGCGATGTATACTGTTTGTGTTGCCCTCCCACCCACTCACTTAAAGGCTTCGACGGAAGACCAGCGCTGGCCAACAGGCCTGCACCATGCTGAGTCGGGCCTTTTCGTGGCATACCTGTTGTTTTTGTTTCTGTGTTCACTTTTGTTATTATTTTGTATGTGTCACGAATAAACTTTTTCTATAAACTTTTTCTATTTATCCACAACGATAAGTGATAAAATGAGAACCATGCTACGCCCGCTGGCGTTTGAACCGCTCGGTTCTAACGTCATTGTCGCCTCAAGATTATTTGAGCAGAGGTAAACCATACCGCGGAAACTTTAATCAAAAAAGACTAGTACCGACATTGGCTTACGTTTTCATCTAAAGTAGACTGATATTCGTTTCTTTTAATAATATTCCCTGTCGATGAAAATGACGAAAAAAAAACGGCTTCAAAACGCTGAATATTCGCCCGGGTGCGATATTTACCTTCAGACAGAACGTGTAGCTGTTTGCCACCATCGTCACAAATCAAGAGAAACCAAAATAAAACCGCAACTTAGACGGCATCCAGCAATCCATTTCCCGTTTACCAAAAAAAACTTGCAAAACTCGTACCTAACACTTTTCAGCAGCTCAAAAAACCCTGGTCGCTTCACCACTGTAACTTGAGCTGTGGTTCATTATTCTTGTAGTGCAACCGGTTCGGAGACGCAGACCAAGAAACATTGGTTGTATGAACATTAGTCAGAGTGACAGGCCGCCTTGAGAGCAACAGGTCCGTATTTCGATTGTTGATTCGAATTAGAATATTGAGAGAAAAAGGTGCTTTTGGATCTACACATTTAATCTAACTCGATATAAATATATATTTAAGTAGGTATACATGGTAAAAAAAGGGAAATCTAATATTGACGACCGCTTTATAGCCTAGTCGGTAGCGATCCTGCCTACGAACCTAGAGCGGGTTCGAATCCCGGTAAGGGCAAATATTTGTGTGATAAGCATGAATATTTCTTTCTGCTCGAACTGTCCGTCTCTTTCTTATTAGAAAACTTAGAAAGAGACGTATGGTGCGAGAAAAGTTGAGAGAGTTCGCGCGCTGTCTTGTGATAACCGTGGGCCGTGCTAAGTCTTGGATGTTTTCTATGTATTTAAGACCCCGCAGTAAGTTCGGCCGAATTTCACCTTCCCATACAAACGGAGTTTCGTTCTCATTTTAAAACTACGTGTTGGATTGTGACGAATCTTTGCATATACAATGACAAGAGGTATATCTATGTCTGTAATTAGTTTCTATGGTTTCAGTTTATAAAACAAACGAAATACAGCAAAAACAAGTTTTGTATGAAAACTTAAATTCGCTGTATTTTTTTACTATGGTATCCGAAGCTACATAAACTAATTACAGACGTGGATATACCTCATGTTATTTGTACATGCAAAGTTTCGTTACAATCCAACACGGACTTTTAAAATGAGTGCGTAACTACGTTTGTATGGAGAATCGAGCTTACTGCGAACTCTTAAGTATTTATATCTATTGAACTAGCTGATGCCCGCGGCTTCGCCCACGTGGTTATAGGAAAATGTAACATATTGAAATTTTCCCGTGGGAATTAGATGTTTTCCTGCTGGAAAAAGAAGTCTGTCACTCTCCAGCCTCTAAAATATCTCCATACAAAAAATCACAATAATACGACGCTCCGTTGCGATGTGAAAGAAGGACAAACAAGTACACACACACACTTTCGCATTTATAATATTAGTAAGGATATGTCGTCATATAGAAACCCATATGTACTATCCAGGATTGTTAACTACTTTTACTATAGAACAAACGTTGCTGTATGAAAAAAAAGCTTTTTATGCACAAAAAAAGTTTGTCCCATGAAAGCTGTTGAGAATTATGGACAGATTCGTTTTTGTTAATTCTGTATCACGGCTTATGCAGTTTGTATAATGATTTGCACCTACTCGACTCTAAAAGACAATTAATCAATCTACCTGTTCTTAGCTTTCAAAATCTATTTAAATACCTGAAATTTATAGCATTAAAATCAATCAATCAATCAATCATTTATTGCATTCCACAATGTTAGTTTACAAGGTTTTAGGTAAACTTAAGTTTTAGTTACTAAGTGATGAGAATAAAACTTAATCGTGGACCCTGTTGGGCACCGCAAAATTAGTGAAGAGAAGACGACTTACATACTTATGTAAAGTCCTGCTTTTTATAATTTCTATATTCTGTGCAATGTTCAAATTATATTTCAAATTATAAAGAGCATTACATTTAAGTATCAAAATTTGTTTATTGCACATTTATTTATACATTTTTTTTTAAAGGAACTGTTTTATGTATTATATTTGTGTATAAAATGAGTTCAAATTTCCATTTTATTTTATAGTTTCTTCTAAGTATTCTCTTAGTGTATAATAACTTTTATTAATAAGGAATTCTCTTAATATTTTTATGAATTTGTTGTGTTTTTTCTCGGATTTTATTGTATCGGGCAATTTATTATATACTTTCACTGACATGGTATAGGTTGCATCAGAATGCGTTTTTAGGTTTGATGAGGGTAACATGAGTCTTTCTCTATATCGAGATTATGAGTTGTGGCTACGTACTTTATTTGCTAGCTAAATAAAATTCTGCAACTTGGCAATCGCACAACTTTACTGCATTTATGGATTTTTGCATACCTACGAGTAAAACTATGTAGTAACTATTGTGTGATTGCCAAGTCACAAAAATTTTTAGATAGCAAATAAAGAAAAATAAGAATGCCTGAGACTTGGTACTACGAAATATCTCACAACTATTTACGGTGGAAGAGTTTCGAGACTTGGCCTCTTTTTTACATGGAATATTTTTTATGGGATCTCACTTCTTTTTGTAGGTTATTGTGTTATCAATATCCCATTCTTAATTTTTAATTTTTTGTCCCATTCACTGCAAATATAATCTTTCTTATCTTTGTAATCCTATATGTTTATATGTGATTACAAAGTTATTTACGCAGTTGGTGTACCTAGAAAACTGGAGTGAAATTGCATTTTTTTTTGTCTTGATTTATTTATACACTAAACACTAATTGTATTCTAAATTTGAAGCTTCTTTATCTGCTAGAAGTGCCTTAGACTTTTGATGATCGGTGAGTCAGTGAGTAACAAAATTAAGAAACTTTGACTAGTTATAATTTTTAAACCACTGGTTCAAATCAGATGAAATTTGAAATATATTATGGTTATACAATGCGTGCTTGGTTACTGAAAATTCACGCTTCTAGTTTTATCCACAACGAAGTTATAGGGGGGTCAAAATGGCCTGAGCCGCTTCGAGAAAAGAATGGTACGGCCGTGCCGCTCGCTGTTTTGCTCGACTTGGCGGGGGCACTGCTGTGCCCCCAGATATTAAAAATTACAGGCTCGCGTCACCTACAACCTACAACTCACAGTGCCTCTAGCATTAGTATGGCTAGATAAATTCCTTCCTTATATAATCTATTCAACAATATCATTCGCAAATAACCAATTCTGTTAGTTAACATTGAACGAACCTATAATAATACTCCGCACAAAGAGAGTTTACAACAAAAATACTCGTTAAATTGAAATTTCAGGGATTAAGCTCTAGCTACATCAAAGAGAATCATTTGCTCACTCCAAAAGGTTATAAGTACTGTTCGTAACGTATTTACATAGGATCTTAAGTACGGAGTTAATGTTGGAAGGAGGGTGCAAAATGAGAGAGGGGAGCGGGAGTGAGACAAAAAAATTACATGGCGCTTTGTTTAAACCCCATGACAGCCATGGACCTATGATACTCAGGACAGGCTATACGTGAAACCCCATTCGGATACCTCAAAGAATTACGAAGCTACGAGTACAACCGTTTTAATATTGTTTGTAAGAGAGAAAACGCAAACAGTGTGTGACGTCACATTACAGGATGCTGCCGGGGGCCCGCGTCAACGGCGGCGCCGAACACCTCCGTCAATTGCCGTCTTCTAGTGACGTCACAACCTTCCAGCGTCCTCGTTTTATATGAAGTTGCGTTTTGCCAAAAAACTTGGACTCTTAAAACTTTGGACACTTATAACTTCGTGATTATTTAACCTTTTGAGTTGATTTTTTCTCCATTTGACTACCTACATTTTTAATCCTTTTACGAGAAAATATGACATTATTGATTATTTTATTTCGTGTTTTTTATTTAGTACACCCCTTTTGCGTGTTTTTTCCGTAACACGACCTACTTTTTCTATCATTGAACGGCCGAGCGGAGCGAACGAAGTTTTCCGTTTCAGCTTAGGCTGACATTCTTTCGTATGTTTGGATGTCCAGATATCCTGTCCGGCAGATGGCTCGGGTCACATTTCTAAACCGATTCTCGTGAAGTTTTGGGAGCGGTTTCAATAATTAGTTTTTAGGGTTCCGCACCCAAAGGGTAAAAAGGGACCCTATTACTAAGACTTCGCTGTCTGTCCGTCCGTCCGTCTGTCTGTCACCAGGCTGTATTCCATGAACCGTGATAGATAGTTGAAATTTTCACAGATGATGTATTTCTGTTGCCGCTATAACAACAAATACTAATACACAATATTAAATAAATATTTAAGGGGGCTCCCATACAAAAAACGTGTTTTGCAGGGTTCACCTTCGGTTCCCTCGACCCTCCGACTCGCACGTGACCGGTTTTTTTCCCTGCCGACTCTTAAAAGCTCTGCCATCGCTCCCGTCTGTAACTTGCCCACTATCACCTAACGACCCGACTACCGCTGCGTCACGCAGCGGGTTCGATACCGGTTATGCCCAAAATGCCCAACTTTGCGACAGGCTTTTTACGCCTGTTAAGCTTGCTTAAATATCAATCTTCGGACGCGATTCGGGACTTTTCGATGGTAGGTCGGGATATCGCTGACTTTATTGTTACTAAACGGAACCAAATTGCGTAAATAAAACTAGAATGTACCTTATGCTGTACGAGCAATGGGACAGCTGCAGTTGAATGGGGGGCAGCTGCCCTCAAAATTTTAAATTTATTATAACTCCAAAAGAAAGAAGGCAAAAAAAAATCCTTGTGACGAAAATCCCATTCAAATATCTCAAAAAGTTACGAAGCTACAACCGTTTTAATATTGCTTGTTAGAGAGAGAAAACGCTCGGGGATCGTGACGTCACGACACTCGATTCATATGGAGGTGCGTTTTGCGGAAATGGGACAGAGTATAAAAAATTTGAACACATAACTTTTTGATTTTTCACACATATTTTTAATCCTTTTTCGAGACAATTCATCATTTGTAGTTATTTTATTTGGTGTGAACACCCCAATTGACGGCTTACCTAGTCTTTGATTCAAAACTTTACTCTCATATCATAATAGTTTTGGTACAATCCTTATCAAGCAAGTTCACTCAGTGTAGGGTTCCGTAGTTGCCATGTCTGTATTTGTTACACCGACACGCGCCAAGTAAATGGTTTAATGGTGCGGTTGCGTGATCGCCTGATGGTAAGCGATAATCGACGCCCATGGACACTTACAACACCAGAAGAGTTGTAGGTGCGTTGCCGGCCTTTAAGATGGGAGTACGCTCTTTTCTTGAAGGCTTGAAGGTTATAACGGTCCGGAAATACCGCAGGCGACAGTTCATTCCAGAGTTTGGCTGTGCGAGGCAGAAAGTTTCGGGAGAAACGCACAGTTGAGGACTGCCAACCATCTACGTGGTGAGAATGGAAAAGCTGTCGCGTAGGGCGATGGCGGAAGGAAGCGGCGGGGATTAATCCGAACAATTCATCGGAACACTCCCCATTGTACATGTGGTAGAAAATGCAAAGCGAGGCTACATCTCTACGCAGTGCTAAGGGATCAAGCCGATCGGAAACACGCTGGCAGCCGACAATTCGAATCGCTCTCCGTTGAATGCGGTCTAGAGGGAGGAGCTGGTACTGAGGAGCCCCTGCCCACAGATGACAACAGTATTCCATATGTGGACGGACCTGCGCCTTATAGAGCTGTAGGCGGTGAGCCGGCGTGAAATACTGTCTCGATCTGTTGAGCACACCGAGCTTTATCGAGGCTAATTTGGCCTTACCCTCCAAGTGGCCGCGGAACTGGACTTCTTGTGAAGTTGGTCGACTATTACTCGGTATTTTACTCTGTATTACTAGTTATGTCTACTTAGCGGTGATAGTTTTCCTTTTAAATATCAATATCAATATAAATATATCGTCCAATACCACTACTGCGCAAAAACTTGTGGAACTAATGTTGAGTTTTAATCTAAAACAAGTTGTGAATAAACCTACACGAGAAATTGATAAGTCTAGTACTTGTATTGATCTAGTATTTACGAATATAAAAAAATGCGACATTGAAGTGACAGACCACGGTATATCGGACCACAAAAGCGTCATAGTTAAATTCCAAAGTCAGAACTCGAATGACCGATTGCATCAAACAAACTATTACATAACACAAAAAATATTTAGTAAAAAAAATGTGGTAAAATTTAAACTAGCATTGGGCAAAATAAATTGGGACAAAATCCTTTCAAATAACAACGACCAAAATACTAACTATAATGCATTTAGTGCAGTATTGAAAGGTTTGCTTAATAAGTACATACCGAAAAAGCGTGTAAAAGCGAACAAAGGAAAAAAAGGCAACTCGTGGCTTACAAAAGGCATAAGAAAGTCGTGTCAACATAAAAGACAGCTAAAAGTACTAGTAAATGTAAGTAAAAATTCAGTAATACGAAACCATTACAAAAAGTTTGATAAGATACTTAGAAGTTGTATAAAATTGTCAAGAAGAATAAATTATGTTAGAAACATGGAAAAATCTAAAAACAAAGGCAAAACTATGTGGTCTATCATAAACAGGCTAACAAATAGACAAAATGACCGCGCTTATAAAAATATAGCATTAAAAACAGCTGAATCGATAGTTACATCGCCCGCTGAGGTGGCGAACTTGTTTAACGAACACTTCGCGGCGGTAGGCGAGATTAACGCGGGATCGCGGCCGGCACCGCCGTGCGTGCTTACCCCCACCGCGAATTCCATATTCATACAACCCGTTACCGAAACCGAGGTAACAAAAATTATCAGACAGTTAAACAATAAAAGCAGCTTCGGGGTCGACGAAATACCGCCAGTTCTTATTAAACAATGTTCGGCAGAACTAATACGACCACTGACACGATTAATTAATCAATCCTTTAACGAAGGAATATTCCCAGACCTACTTAAGATCTCTAAAATTAAACCTATTTTAAAACCGGGAGGCCATGCCAACAATCCAAGCCAATATCGGCCAATAGCACTCCTACCCTCAGTGACAAAAATTTATGAAAAATGTATGTCAAATCGCGTGTATGACTTTTTCGAAAAATACCAAATCTTAGACAGAAATCAATACGGGTTTAGAAAACACCACTCAACAACACTAGCAGTATATCAATATATAATGAATATCATGCGTCAAATAAATAATAAACATTATAGCGTAGGGCTGTTATTGGATATGACGAAGGCGTACGAAAAAGTATCCCACGAAATTTTATTATGTAAGTTATACGGCATGGGAATACGCGGGCCAGCTCATAGTTGGTTCCAGTCCTACCTCAGAGATCGTCAACAGTATGTACAAATAGATTACCTCGATAAAAAATCCGAAGAACTGAAAGTAGAAACGTCACCAATGCGCCGCACGACATGTTCCATTCCACAGGGTAGTGTGTGTGGCTGTCTCTTATTTATCGCCTATATAAATGATCTACCTAAAATTCTAGAAAAAAATGTTACCTGCATCATGTTTGCCGATGACGTCTCATTGTTGTTTAAATGTCAAAATAGTTCCGATAGTAACCTACAACTTAAGCACACTTCCAGCACCGTAAAAAAATGGCTTAACACCCACAACTTAGAAATAAACTTAAAAAAAACTAAAGTCATACAGTTCAGACCTACACAAAAAAAGGCAATGGAATTACAGCTAGAGATAGGTACGAATCGCATAGAAGAAACTATGGAATATAAATTACTGGGTATAACCATAGACTCGAATGTGAATTGGAAAGCCCACATCCAAACAACTGCAACAAAATTGACAAAATTTCTGTACGCGCTAAATATCCTTAAACGAAATACGAATTTTGAATGTGCATTATCGGCCTATTTCTCTTTCGCGCATGCGTGGCTCCGTTATGGTGTGGTGCTTTGGGGAGGCAGCACAGAGGCCCAACAGCTATTTGTATTACAAAAAAAATGTATCCGGATACTAGCCAATGTGCGCATCCCTACAAGTTGTCGCCCATATTTTGTAAAATATAAACTTTTAACGTTGCCGTGTCTATACATTATGCAAGCAGCGCTTTTTGTCCGTGAGAATCCAAATCTATTCGAGGCAAAAAAAGACACTGACAAAACCAGAACACAATATAAAAATAAATTATTATTACCAAAACCGAATTTAGCGATGTATAGGAAAAGTCCTCATTATAAATGTATTCTAATTACTAACAAGATCCCAGATTCGATAAAACAAGAAACTCGTGACATTATATTTAAAAACAAACTAAAAAATATATTAATTGACAAATGTTATTATTCTATTGACGAATTCTTAAACGATGATAAATTATGATGTTGAAATATTGTATTAATGTTATCCTAATAAGTAATTCTGAGGTGATAAATTGTAATGCTATTAATGTTAATCTTAAATTTTAATTCTTTAATGACTTTTATGATTTCTGTAACCTTATTTTAAGTGTATCATTGTGTGCCCTTACAGGGCGTCATGGTCTGACTATTATTACTTTGTAACATCTTTATTGAAATGTACATGACTTATACAATTGAATAAATAAATAAATAAATAAATTCATTATATGTACTTCTGCCACGAATATTTTCACATTCCCAGTAGCAGCCGTTTAGTGGGGACACATGACTCTAACAAAAAGGGTCTAAGGGGGTAAGGTTTTGGTCGGAAGTAGCGCATGTACGGGAGTCTTGGCGATAAAGGGAAGAGGGTGGGGGGGTGGGGAGGAGGGGGGGGGCATGGTCTTTGTCCTAGTGGGACACTCGCATAGGCTACGAAAAAAAATACTTTTACAAACACGTTACAATGAGTCATAATAACTTCAACTTCGAAAAGTTAAGAAACCCCCGACATTTTCATTTCATAGTCTAATATCTCAAAAACGGCTGAACAGATTTTCATGAAACATAGCTAAGAACACTCGGGATAAAACTATGTATGACACAAGAAAAACTAAATCTAAATCCGTTCATCCGTTTGGGAGCTACGATACCACAAACAGATATACAGACAGACACGTTAAACTTATAACACCCCTCTCTTTGCGTCGGAGATTAAAAAACGACGCTTAAAAAGACCCACTCAAGAGTAATGGCACGACTAACCGTGGTTTTAAGAGAGATCCTTTCTTAAAGATGGTGATAGACTTGACCATTCACATGTATCAGAACATCGAGTAGCTATTTACCGCCGTTTTTAGGGTTCCGAGGCCAAAATGGCAAAAACGGAACCTTTATACTTTCGCCATGCTGGGCTGCATGGGCTTGATATAGGGTTGCCATATGGAAGAATTAAATGTCCTGATAAAAATTCATGATTTTTATCAGGACATTTAATTCTTCCAATGGCAATGATGTCATAGCACCACGCTGCGCTCTGCGGTGTACTGTAGGTATTTATTTATTTATTTATTTAATCTTTATTGCACAAAAGAACAACTTGTCGTACAAAAGGCGGACTTAATGCCGTAAGCATTCTCTACCAGTCAACCTTTGGGCAAAGCAGACAAATTGGTATGTATTTTGGATCTACCTTTCCCTTTCCCTCCGCCCGACCCCGGAGCCCCTACCCGCGCTTACGCCTTAATTACTTACTAGTTTTATGTATCCTTTCATTCATGAAAACTGTGTAAACTTTGTAATAAATACATCACTAAAAAAAAAATTTTCATGAGGTCATTCCTAAAAATCCTGACACTTGCCAAGTCCGGCCGCGATCAATTTCAAGTTCAAGTTCATTTATTCAAGTACAATATAGATTGTGTCTAAAAACATTACAATACTTAAATGTAAGTAGGTAATAATAAATAATAATTAATTTAAGACATTATGACATAACACTCATTATAATAAACATGTCCGAGGTAAAAATAATTAAAGCAGATCCGGACAAAGGGTCAAAAATCCTGACATGTCCGGACAAATCCTGAAGTATGGCAACTAACCCTAGCTGGAGACGACTGCGTAGTGTTCCGGGTGCGATCTATCCTCTTGACACCTAAAATCAATGAAATAATAATAAAAAAAAGGTAGATCGGTTATAAGCGCTCTAAAAGTGGCAAACTAAAACTGAGTCAAATGCACGAACTTGCCTCAGTTACTCGTCGTCAATGGACACGAATAAACGTGACTCAGCTGTCCAATGTGGCGGCCATTATTAAACACCCAATTTGGTATAGACAACGTATCTACCTCTTTTTTATATAACATTTCTTTTTCGAGACTACTTTCTCAAGGCAAACAAAAGGTTTCAGCGAGTACTTATTTGCACAAGTCTTTATTTTACTAACCCACCGCTACATAAAATAACAGTGAGTTTGCGCCAAAGCAAACAAAAATTCAGTTATTCTTCTGAGAACGTATATTTTCTTAAAAGAAACTTGATTTCCCTTTCAATAACTTGGTTATCCGAACGTGTTTTGACGTCGATATGAAAATTATTTTTGTTTGTAAAGTATACAGACTGCCCCCCCGTTCCACACATGTATCACAGAGAACCTAAGCGGAACCACGGTATTAAATATAGCTTATATCCACCCTGAATATCCATGCAAGTGATAGAATTTTACGAAAGTTAACAATAAATATCCTCGTAAACCAATACGTTTACAGTGCCAAGTTTCTCTCAAAAATTTCATTTTTGGTACAAGCTTTTATTGCCGACTGTACTTTTCTGTATACCATCATCAACTATACTCATTGAGACGATTCTAACGAGCCCAAACTCAAAGGGGTTACGTCGGTTAAGTACTGAATTCCCATGGTCCCGTTGTCTGTCTGTCTGTAATCAGATCTTGCAAGTTAAATTTGACCCACTTCTCGGTGACCGATTGAGATGAAATTTTGGGTATAAGTATAGTTTGGATGACAATTCAATAACATCGTACTATCGAGCTGATCAGCTGATGGAGACGGAAGGTGGCCATGGGAATTCAGTACTTAACAGACGTAACCCCATTGAGTTTGGGCTCGTTAGAATCGTCTCAATAAGTAGTTGATGTTGGTACTTATACAGAAAAGTCCAGTCGGCAATAAAAGCTTGTACCAAAAATTATTTTTTTGTCAGAAACTTGTTATCTATTGGGCACTGGAGGGGCGCCGGTGAGGCACTTGCCTAGAGCGCTCGCGACATTAAAATTTAATCTGCCCATGAGAATCAGAATACAAAGTTAGATAGATTATATACAATAATTTACCATGTAAATATATACTATACCTTCTTCGGCACCACGAACTATCTACTAAAGTAAGTACTTATCTTAAGTTCTCAACTTGAGGGATCAAAGGGCGGCCAGAGAGCTCGGCCAAGTAGGTACGATATTCGAGTAGCGGAGGTATGTTTTACTATGCGAATTGCATTGATATCAATTTTACATTTTTAACCGACTTCAAAAAAAGGAGGAGGTTCTCCATTCGGTTGTATTTTTTTTTTTTTTTCAATGTTTGTTACCTCAGAACTCCGTCATTGATGAGCCGATTCATAAATTTTTTTTTTTGTTTGTGAGTATATGCTTCCAGGTGGGTCCCATTTTTTTTTAAATTCAATTGGATGATGGGATCCATGAGGAATTGAGGGAACTCCTCAATTATATTAGGCATGCGTGTAGTGATTTTAGTATATTCTATTATAACTCGTGTATTTACATCCGAAAATCATAAATTGGTGGAGTGGAATTGATGATGAAGACCACAGATGACTTATGGAATTCCTCAATTATGTACTTAAAAGTACAAAAGTATATCACAGATTCTGATAAGATTCCGTTGAAATAGCAACTAATGAAGTGCCAAGGGTGATCCTTGTGAAATTGACGGAAGTCCTCAAATATTATCGGGTCACATACAGCGTATGGGTTTTTTTCTATAATAATCAACGCATTTGCTCTCGGAAATCAGTTCATGAGGTAAATTGGAAAAGAAATGTTCTTGTGGCTTGGCGGAGTACTAAATTGAAGTCGGTTAAAACTTTGTTTTTAAAGTAAATTATCATGCACCGGTACAGGCACGTTGAATTTGTGCTATCGAGGGTTATTCTAGTTACCGAGTAATAGTCGACCAACTTAAAATGCACTTAGTAAGGCCAACTTTCATACAAATTCGGCTGATGCAGCCACACAATTTCGTTGGCGCGTGCGTGTCGATGTAACCAAGACAGACAGGTAACTACGGAACCACACACTGCGCGTGGCCCGACACGCACTTGGTCGATTTTTTGGGTATAAATTTACCGAATGTAGGGTTTGGCTGACCTTATACTTTATCTTACAGCTTCTTTCTGGGCTATTTCTTACTCCCTTATTCATTAGGCCTGAACCACACTAGCGCGGCCTGCGGTGGTGGTCAATAGTAAATGTAACACCTAATGACAGGTTTACTATATTGACCGCTGCGACGAGACCGCGCCAGTCTGTGAGGGGCTTAAAACTTAAAATTATTTCTTACGAACACATGTGGTAGGTATATTTAATGGAATATTTATTTATTTATTTAAAATAGTTAGCATAACAGTCGAAAATAAATCTGTTCGATTCCTTCTGTGAGGCGAAAATTAGCATGTCGTTTTTATTCATGATACCTAACAATTCTCCAATCTAAATTTGAAGATAGATAAATTGCAAGTGGTGATTTGTTCGGGTATGTGTGACTTTGCTCACGTGTTCCTTCTTTGTTAATTGGTTACTATGTAGTTTTATGTATTTTTTTTTCCATATGCCTAGTGCGATATTGTGTGCTAAGTGTGTCAAACATTTTTCTTTTTTCTATGCAATTTCTATCCGTAAGTTCCTTTATTTTTTTGTATTACTGAAGCTGTTGGTACTCCTTAAGTATAAATAAATAATTAAATAACAATACTAATGTATAACAGATAGTCGCACGCAACGCACAAAAATAGACAATGTCTTGAGTTCTGACCTTAATAATGCCTCTTTTGGGGTCCCACAGGGAAGTATTCTAGGTCCTACGCTGTTCTTAATTTATATAAATGACCTTTGCCATCTTACACTCGACTGTGGAAAAATAATTTCATACGCTGATGACACTGTCCTACTTTTTTCTGCAAACTCAGTAGAGCAAGTCTATGAATATTCACAGCGCGGCTTTAATATTGTAAGTAGCTGGCTTCTACATCACCTACTAACCCTGAATTCGGATAAAACCAATGTTATAAAGTTCTCCATGCGCAAATCGAAACTAGCTCCGACTAACCTTAACCTCTATGCTCACAATTGTACACATCCCACAAATAAACAGTGTGCGTGTCCGAGTATTGCTACCACAAGCAAAATAAAGTATTTAGGAATCATAATTGATGAGTCCCTCTCGTTTCGGCATCATGTGGAAGCGTTGTGCACTGGAGTTCGTAAGTTAATATTTATTATCTAAAAATTACGTACGATTGCAGACTCGCACATAATCAAACAAGTTTACGTTGCGTTATGTCAATCTGTATTAATTTACTGCATCTCTACGTGGGGTGGCTTGGCTAAAACCACTTTACTAAACCTAGAAAGAGCCCAGAGAGCAATCCTCAAGGTTTCTACTTTCCGCCCCTATCAATTCCCCACTAACCTTCTGTATAAATTATCTGAAGTTTTAACAGTTCGCCAATTGTTTATATTGCACACAGTTCTAAAACAGCACGCTGTAACCCCTTACAACACTGATCATGCCAGTAAAAGGCGTAAAGATTTTGTTTGTCCTAAATATACGCAAAAACGACACGCATTCTCTTCTAGATTTTTTCTTTTCCTAGGTCCACTTCTTTACAATAGACTTAATGCGCGGCTAGGTTTATATCCTCTAAACTACATGAAATGTAAATCAACGCTACGAGAAGCCCTACAGAATATGTCCTATGACGATACAGAGAAATTATTTATCGTTTTAAAATAAAAATTATTTTATTATATCTTCATAGTTAGCGCCTAGGTTATAAGTTCCTAACTATTTTATACTAGCCAATAAGAATGATATTGTTTTATATTATGAATAACTTGATTTTCAATTGTTAGTTCTTTTTTGCCTGAAACAGGGTATCCTAGCTCAGGCACGTGTGTTATTTATCTCTAATAGTAAGCTCCTAGTCTATAGTAAAACTGATGTACTTTATGTTTTATCAATAAATTATGTTTTTATGTTTATAACAAAATACATCTCAGACAGAAGACAGGCGTACATGTACATCCGTCTTCTCGCAGACCCTCAAACTGTCATCATCTGCTTGCAAACACATCACATTCAGGGGCTGATACGAGAAGTGCGTTTAAAAGGTATAAGGCACGTACCAGCGGCGAATTTCTGCGTGACACCGTTCGCGATATAGGCACCTCTAGCAGATGGCGATCACGCGGCCGGAAATCAAACCTGACCCCATATCATGGCGGCCTTATCACACGATAAGTGACAAGATAGGAGCGTCGTCTCGTTCTATCGAACGGTGTCAGTCAGTGACGGACGCTCTATCCTGTCACTTATCGCACGAACGAACAAACGCACTAATTGCGTTGCTAACTCTATACAGTTGGAGTCTTCCAACAAGGAGTCGGACTGTATAGAGTAGTATTCTACTGGCCATGGTGAGAAGTGCAAGATTGCGCCTGACCTCCAGAGAATATGTCGCAGTGACGGATAACAAACAATTGTTAACGGCATTTTAGCTGAAATAAGTTTGTCGCACGTTCATGAATAAAGCAGTTACTTAGCATTTTAGAAGTTCATGATACAAAAAAAACGAGCAAACTTACGGATAACGCAGTGGAATTAGAACAAGATTCATCGGTATCTAAATTTGATTTAAATTCAATCGGGTTAGTCTGAATGGTCTCACGGTTGAGATACAGCAACCCTGGGATACTATAATAATAAATAATAATTATGCTCTATATGGACGACCTTAAGCTATTTGCACCGAATGGACATGACCTGATGGAACTACTGAAAACAACAGAAGTCTTCAGTAGCGCCATCAAAATGGAATTTGGTGTCGATAAGTGTGCGGTCATGCATGTACAGCGGGGGAGTTGTAAATTCAGCAAATTTGCAACTTTCTGAGACAATGTTTCAGAAACCTATAAGTATCTTGGTATGTCACAGTCATTGGGTATTGAGGGTGAGGGCGTAAAGCGGGCGGTGAAGGAGCGCTTCTTTTGTCACCTGACCAAAGTACTTAATAGTCTTTTGTCGGGCGGCAACAAGGTGCGCGCCTTCAACGCCTGGGTGATGCCCTTCCTTTGGCGTACTAAGGTGGACTCAGACTGAGCTGGATGCCCTGGACCGAAGAGTCCGAGTACTGCTTACTGCGCATCGCATGCTACACCCACGCTCGTCTGTTATGAGACTGTACATCTCGCGGAAGTGTGGAGGTCGCGGCTTTTTAAATGCCAAGGACCTTCACAACCGTGAGGTGTGCAATCTCAGGGATTATTTCCTAAACAACGAGTGTGGGATGCATCGCGACGTAGTGGCAGTAGACGGAAACTTCACCCCGCTCTCCTTGGCAAACGAGAACTGACGCAGACTTAAAGTAATGAGCGTCGAGGACCGCAGGGCGGTGTGGAGGAGCAAGGAGCTACACGGGCGGTTCTACAAGGCCCTCACAGGATCCGATGTAGATCTGCTCGCGTCGGTGAACTGGCTACGTTTCGGGGATCTCTTCGGGGAAACCGAAGATTTTGTCTGTGCAATTGCGGATGAAGTTATCATGACGAACAATTACCGGAGGTATATCCTGAAGGACGGTACGGTCGATATCTGTCGGGCATGCCACCGTCCCGGGGAGTCACTCAGGCATATTATCTCCGGTTGTGGTCATCTTGCTAACGGCGAGTACTTGCACAGACATAACCTTGTAGCCAGAATTATTCACCAGCAACTTGCTCTGCTATACGGTCTTGTGGCCTCCGAAGTGCCTTACTATAAGTACACACCTGCGCCAGTTCTCGAAAATGGTCGTGCCACGCTCTATTGGGATCGAACTGTCATCACGGACAGGACTATTCTTGCCAATAGGCCTGATATCGTGCTGACAGATCGATCGAAACGCCAGGCAGTGCTCGTCGACATCACCATCCCCCATGACGAGAACCTCGTGAAGGCCGAGAAGGACAAAGCCAGCAAGTACCTAGACCTGGCTCACGAGGTAACCGCCATGTGGGATGTTGATTCGACGATCATCGTCCCGATAGTCGTTTCAGCGAACGGTTTAATAGCGAAGAGTCTCGACCATCATCTCAAGAGACTCTCGCTAGATGGCTGGATCAAGGGTCAGATACAGAAGGCGGTATTCCTGGATACTGCGCGGATAGTCAGGAGGTTCCTGTCTCTGGCGCCCTGACCGCCGGCAGCTTAGGCCCCGCCTCGCTGCCGGCGGTACCCTAGGTTAGGTTTTTATAATGATTTTATGTTTTGTATGTATAGTTTTATATTTTACTTTTTATATAGTTATTGTAAAAACCTAGCCTACGACGGAAAATGAATAAAGAGATAATAATAATTAAATAGTAAGCGTAATAGGCTTAATTCAAGAAGTTTTAATGACGGTTCGTGACATGTCGGTATATCTGGCGATCTCAAATATTGGCAGTCACATATTGAGCTTGCATGTACTGCCACCACTGTTTTTCCAAATAATGTGCTAATACCACGCTGCTCCTCGTTATGTATGTGTATGAATGTTGGTATGTCGTTTCTTATAAACTTAAACTTTCCTCGTTCTGTTATATACACATAACTGTTTTGCTTATACGTAAAATTGCCCAATGTAGGTAAAGCATCGACAGCATTATGACTGTATAAATTGCCACACATTAAGGAAACATAGGTCAGACGTAATTTTATTTTTGATATAAATATTTTAAGTGATATTATAAGTTGTGCAGTGTTTGGGATAATAAACTGCTTGGGTACCTATACACAAGAGTTTTCTTCAAAGCTCCACGGAGGCTGCCCTGTAACAGTTCGAATCCCGGTAAGGGCATTTATTTGTGTGATGAGCACAAATATTTGTCCCTGAGTCATGGATGTCTTCAATGTATATAAGTATTTATTTATCTTCATAAGTATGTATATCGTCGACTAGTACAAGTGTACAAGTTTTGCTTACAAGTTTTGCTTGTCCGCAAATATTTATTTATTTTTCTCCCAAAATGTTCCAAACCCACCCAAAATAAAGTATGCAAGTTATTAAACGAATATCAGCCTTTAAAAGTCCAGCTGTTCCATAAGTCTCATTTACAAATCTAGGTTAAAAGAGTTTCAATAACTGCAATAGGAAATTCAAATCGCTCTGGCTTGAAGCCAAAGGTACGATCAGAGTGTAATCGACCCACCTGGTCGACAATGTCTAGATTCTAAGGTAATACACGGCTACTATTCTAAACCGTCTTACTTTGATGGCATAATAAAGCATCTACGCACAGGTTCTCTGTTAACAAATAAAAAATAAAATCGCCATGCCATATGCCAAAAGAGCACGCGGCCATCCCTTTCTATCGCGTGCAAACGCGCTACGATAAGACGCGTGCGCGTGCAGGGCTGGTAGGCGATGCACCCGCCCCTGCCAGTGGTGACCAAGCATTCATTCAGCATTACCCTTAGAGATTTCTACTGAGAAGCTATGGTAACAATAATATTACGACGGGGATAGATGATAGTATACGAATTTCAAGAAGTGTGACAGAAAGGAATATATCATTATTTTGAACGATATGATACAGAGAAAAATAATATAATGGATAAATAAACCATCTTCGTCTGTAGCCCCCGACAGGACTCGAAACTGCGATCCCTCTATTACAAAAAGATTTAAATAAATAATTTGTTTCGTTAATTAATTATAATATATCATTCTTTGACCTTGTCATAGTTAAATTTCTTTTTATTTTTAGCAACTGTATTAGTATAAGGTTGCGGTATACACCTTGATTTGGGTGGTTCTTTTTTTTGGTCTCTTTGATTTTACCAGAAAGCAGTCCCCGCGAAGGATAACCATGACCCACCCAAATTAAAGTGGTTCGACAACCATACAAAACATCTTTTGACATTCGCTGGCTAACGGCGTGATATTTTAAGAAACTTATGTAAAAAAAACAAACTTGTATAAACTAGAATAGTTTGAGAAATTGGTTTGTCACGTGATACGTCACCGTCAGCCATTTTTAGACAAGTTCTTAATTTAGCTGCATAAGAGCCTTTCCGTCACGTAACGAAAAAACCTCATTAAAATCGATCCATTCGTTTAGGAGCTACGATGCCGCAGATAGACACACAGACACACGACACGTCAAACTTATAACTCGCCTCTTTTTTGTCGGGGGTTATCAGCATATTTTTTCCGACGTTCATAATTCCGAAAACCATGTTAAGCTGAAATATTATTTGATTTACATATACATACATACATTTAGCCCTTTATCCCTAAAAGGGGTAGGCAGAGCACTAAACTGGATTCGAGAGCAAAAAGACTAAATTCGAGCGGACGGGTTTTTCGTTCATTCAAAGCGCGAGTGAATGATGCAGATTGTCAATATCCAACATTGTTAAACCGTTCCACTATTGAATTCATTCCACACTTCGTTCATTTTGTGTTCAGTTCAGACGTGACATTTTGAGTCATTATCAGAGTCCGGAACAACGGTATCCTGATGGTTCAGGCATGCGGCGATCGTGGGTTCGAATCTCGGCTCGTACCAATGAGCTTTTCAAAACTTATGTACGGAATATTTACCATTAGCTTTTCGGTGAAGGAAAACATCGTGAGGAAACCGGTCTAGTCCCAATAAGGTCTAGTTTTCCCTCTGGGTTGGAAGGTCAGATTGCAGTCACTTTCGTGAAATTAGTGCCTATGCCAAATCTTGAGAATAGGTGCTTAGGCGGCTTAGGATACAAACGGGAAAACGATAGGAGTATCATTATACTCCTAGCGTTGCCAGAGACCGTAATTTTCGAAGCGAGTGCGAGAGAGACGGATCTATCTAAAACGATAAGTGGTAAAATGGCAACCATGTTGCACCCGATGATATCACATTAGATACGTTAAGCGATAGTATATACAAGTTCATATCGACAGCAAGTTGGCAAGGGGCCACGCACCTGTACTGCAGTTACCATCAGAAGTAACTAAGCAATCGAAGACGTCAAAAGCTCTTATTTCCTTTTTAACCGACTTCAAAAAAGGTTGTATTTTTTTAATCATTTTTTTTTCAATGTTTGTCACCTCGAAACTCCGTCATCGATGAGCCGATTCGTAAAATATTTCTTTTGTTTGTAAGTATATGCTTCCAGGTGGGTCCCATTTTTTTCAAATGTTCAATTTGATGATGGGATCCATGAAATTGAGGGAACTCCTCAATTATATTAGGCACGCGTGTAGTTATTTTGGTATTTTCTATTATAACTCGTATTTACACCCGGAAATCATAAATTTGGTGGAGTGGAATTGATGATGAAGACCACATATGACTTATGGAATTCCTCAATTATGTGTACATAAAAGTACAAAAGTATATCACAGATTCTGATAAGATTCCGTTGAAATAGCAACTAATGAAGTGCCAAAGGTGATCCTTGTGGAATCGACGGAAGTCCTCAAATATTATCGGGTCACATACAGCGATTGGGTTTTTTTCTCTAATAATCAATGCATTTGCTCTCGGAAATCAGTTCATGGGATAAATTGGAAAAGAAATGTGGAAATGTTCTCGTGGCTTGGCGGAGTACTAAATTGAAGTCGGTTAAAACTTTGTTTTTAAAGTAAATTATAATAAAGATTTTTGACGTCTTCGTTTAGATAGCTATCTTATCTAGATGAGGGCCCTTTCGGATGCACTTCGACCCAGCGGGATCTTTTGTGCATTTGCCCTATCCTTTATGCCTACTTCCAAGCTCGCTCCATTATTTCCACAAAGCGGATGATGCAGCTCAGCGGGAGCACCTTGAATTCCTTTGGTTGCGGATAGCCGTTACCAAAGTAATTCATTCTTTGTCTGGCAAGGGCACGACATTCACACAATAAGTGTTCCATGGTCTCATCCTCCTCGCCACACATTCTACAGTCTAAAACCGTTTCGTCGTTTGCGCAGCTACTTTTGATGCTTACTGTACGACCTTCTGGGGTCTGATCTGATAAATCACTTAAGAGTCCGCAGTAAGCTCGGCCGAATTTCACCTTCCCATACAAACGTAGTTACGCTCTCATTTTAAAACTACGTATTGGATTGTGACGAAACTTTGCATATAGATTGACATGAGGTATATCTATGGCTGTAATTAGTTTATATGGTTCCAGTTTATAAAACAAACGAAATACAGCAAAAACAAGTTTTGTATGAAAAACTTAAATTCGCTGTATTTTTTTTACTATGGTATCTGAAGCTACATAAACTAATTACAGACATAGATATACCTCATGACATTATATATGCAAAGTTTCGTTACAATCCAACACGTAGTTTTAAAATGAGAGCGTAACTACGTTTGTATGGAAAATTGAGCTTACTGCGGACTCTTAAACAGTGAATTCAGGGAGATTTTATAACCTACATAAGCCGAACAGAGCGCGGCATTCGAATGGCATACTGCCATTTAAAGCCATAGGTAATTGAATTGAACAGTCTTTATTTCAGATCATCCTCCTAGCTTTCATTCCCGGTTGTGCTCTAAAGGAGCATGGGGTCCGCATTGAAACCTTATCTAATCCCACGTTTTGGAATAGGCACTGGTTCGGTCACCCACTCCGAATGGGAGAGGATCGTGCAGTCAAGAGAGCGTACGCGGGACGACCGACTGGTTGCCGCCCGGCTGGGCGACTGGCAAGAAGTTGCGCACGATCGGGACAGATGGCGTGCTCTCGTTTCGGAGGCCAAGACCCTCTTTGGGTCCGTAAACCAAATTAGTTAGTTAGTTAGTTAGGTGTTAAAGCAGACCTCATGCTCCTTTAGGGCACACCCGGAAATAACGCTAGGAAGATGATGACTGTGTATTGTAAGTCTCAACAATATTCAACATATCGTGTGATAAACATATAATGAGAACCTCTTTTTTTTGTCGTTTAAAATGTTAGACAAAATATTTCTTTATTTATTCAATTGTAGTATAAGTCATGTACATTTCAAAAAAGATGTTACAAAGTAGTAATAGTCAAGTCATGACGGGGGGGGGGGGAGGGGTGTGTCATGTAAGGGCACACAATGATAAACTTTAAATAAAGTTATAAAAAATTTAAAAATTATAAGTCATTAAAACATAATTCAATTTTATAATTGACATTTACATTAAAAGCATTAAAGCATTAAGAGTCCGCAGTAAGCTCGAATCGAAACTTTGCATGTACAATGACATGGAGAATATCTATGTCTGTAATTCGTTTATGTAGCTTGAGATACCATAGTAAAAAAATACAGCGAATTTAACATTTTCATACAAAATTTGTTTTTGCTGTATTTTGATTGTTTTATTTATAAACTGGAACCATATAAATTAATTACAGACATAGATATACCTCATGTCATTGTATATGCAAAGTTTCGTTACAATCCAACACGTAGTTTTAAAATGAGAGCGTAACTACGTTTGTATGGGAAGGTGAAATTCGGCCGAGCTTACTGCGAACTCTTAAATTTACAATTTATCATCTCAGAATTAATTATTACAATAATATTAATGCAACATTTCAATATCACAATTTATCATCATTTAAGAATTCGTCAATACTATAATAACATTTGTCAATTAATATTTTTGATAGTTTATTCTTAAAGATAATGTCACGAGTTTCTTGTAAATAACACGGGTATCGCTCTAAACTGTATCAATTTACCAATTCCACTATAAAGTTTTTAGGTCAAACGTGCTATATTCAAATCGCCAATCCACAGCTGATCCCTCGGCTAGCCAATGCTTTCAGCCAGTTTAACTATGATCCCCAATCACGCATAGTTGTTATGAAACTAGGGGTCAAGTATTGGTTAAAACATGTTGTGAATCGCTGATCTACTTCAATGTTCTACTTAAGTGTATTGAGATTGAGACACGACTGTCAAAGTTAAATTAGGTCTTTGTGTACGCAACTATGTTTTCTGATAAGCTAAACAATGCAAGCTACATTCTGCTGAAATCGAATTGGATTTTACTTTGATTTGGATTGGTTACCAGTATATAGTACGGATTCTTTTTCTAGAATGGTGGGTCCAACAAAGCAATTGTTTAGACATTTGATACAAACACTTTGAAATGAAAAGGCCTGTTTAATAAATACTTGACACGAACAATGTGTTATAAGTTGCCTGTTGTTTTCGACACAAAATGGTCAACAGCGCTAAGTTGTATTAATTAATTAATATGGGCCTTCATTCCATAGACATAGAGCTGCCGTTTGGTTAAAAGTGTTGATTTTTACTACGATTATTGTACAGTATGAATTGACAACATTTCATATTTTCAAGTGGGTTATTTTATGTTCTAGAACGATAGAAAACGAGATTTTAACGTATACGTGTTTTTTCAATTCTCTTAAATCCTAATGTTCATTCAAAAATATTAAATCTAAAAGTAGCTAATTCCCAAAGGTCGTAAGTAAATTATGACGTTATCATTATGGCTGTTAGACTGTATTACTTTTGCCAATTGCTTTAAAAAAATCTTTTGACAGTTCACAAACGCAGAAATGGCACAATCACACTGACAGTTGACACCTTAATTTGAAATTTGTGACAGCCGGAAGTGATTTAAATTTTCTTAAGGGTACTGATTTTAATGGACTAAAGTACTGTCCGTTTACAGCTATAAGAATGACGTCACACTTCCGGTTTATACATTTTAGCGATTTTCTTCAAAACGAGTGGGAAAAATAACGGAAAACTAGTTTGTTACATTCAGATAACATATTTACTCACATGGTTTTCGATTTAGGTATCATAAAATATTTTGAAATGTTGTCAATTAGCGGTTTGTGTAACACTTAAGAACGAACGGGACGGTTTGACATATGTCTAGTTGCGAGACATTTCGGTTGTTACCGTTATTATTAGAAACGATTCAATGATTCGATTCACGTCCACTTTACAAACGATTATCGATAGTGGACGATGTCAGTTCATCATCATTAAATATCAAAAATGCACAACGTTAATATTCAAGTTTTCACTTCTGACGACACTCCCGGAGTGCAACCCGGTCTTTTTAACCGACTTCAAAAAAAAGGAGGAGGTTCTCAATTCGGTTTTTTTTTTTATGTGTTACCTCAGAACTCCGTCATTGATGAGCCGATTCATAAATTTTTTTTTGTTTGTAAGTATATGCTTCCAGGAGGGTCCCATTTTTTTGAAAATTCAATTGGATGATGGGATCCGTGAGGAATTGAGGGAACTCCTCAATTATATTAGGCACGCGTGTAGTGATTTTGGTATATTCTATTATAACTCGTGTATTTACATCCGGAAATCATAAATTGGTGGAGTGGAATTGATGATGAAGACCACAGATGACTTATGGAATTCCTCAATTATGTACTTAAAAGTACAAAAGTATATCACAGCTTCTGATAAGATTCCGTTGAAATAGCAACTAATGAAGTGCCATGGGTGATCCTTGTGAAATTGACGGAAGTCCTCAAATATTATCGGGTCACATACAGCGATTGAGTGTTTTTCTATAATAATCAACGCATTTGCTCTCGGAAATCAGTTCATGAGGTAAATTGGAAAAGAAATGTTCTCGTGGCTTGGCGGAGTACTAAATTGAAGTCGGTTTAAACTTTGTTTTTAAAGTAAATTATTAGTGTTCCGTACCAAAATTGGTCGAACGGAACACTCATGCGATCACTCGGAGGCTGTCCGTCTGTCACAGCCAGTTTTCTCGAAGACCGTTTGACATAGGAAGCTGAAATTTGGTATGGATATAGAAATGTACGGCCTAGTTACATAAATAAAGTCATAAAGGTGTAAACCCCAATAAAGGGGGCAGTTTGAGGGGTAATAAGGTGTTTCGCAATTTTTTTTATTGTATGGAACGTGTGGGGTATCATTCGAAAGCTCGTAAAATGTTGAGACGGTGTACACATTTTGAGTTCTTTTTTGTTTATTTTATTGTTTAATATTTGTGCCCTGTGTGTTTGTGAATAAGCCCGGGCCGTCTTGAACTAACCGTGTAGTCTGTATCAATTATTGTATAATATTGATTATGTTCTTATGTAGTCAACACAGGATATGGGAGCTTGAGAAAGCGCAGGTGCACTCCCTTGAAAGCACCTGCATTTTCTGCATAACGCTATAATCAATGAGGTAGTTAGTGCTCCTGTCGGTGTATTTCCGTTCGGGCAAAATGCTTTTAGATAAATTTTACTTCCCAGAAAACTTATTGCAGTAGTTTCATATCCCAAACGAATCAGTTTTATTAAGATAATCGTCCATTAAGGGGATGCCTTGATTTGAGTCGAACACGCCCCCTAGACAGAGACACGCTGATGCCTTCCGCGCACGAGGAAAAGAGATGTAACACTCTTCGGGAATGGCTTTTTTTGACAAATTTCGATAAATACCTTACTTAGGAACGTTTTATTTTAATTTCATAAAGTGAGATTTTAGATGAGAGAAAATACTATAGTATTAACTTGATTGTGTCGTAAAATAATGTATCGTTTAAGTAGGCTGAGTAAAAAAAGGAAAATACAGACCCAACTTTGGATTTTTTTCTATCGAGGAAATTTTAAGCAATCATGTATCGATAAAATCAGATAAACAATCATATAGTGAAGAATTATATATCTGAAAATCAGACCTTATTGTTTCTTAATCAAGTCAGAACGCCGTTTCAAAGCACGCGATAATTTCCAACGCACAGCCTTAAGCAACCGTTTTACTTAATGATTGTTCAAATAGTCACATCGCACACTCAACTTATAGTATAAGCTTGGTAAATGATAATTTATTTTTACTGCTATAAAAGGGGCGCGTCCCATAACATATCATAAGTTCTCAGTTTGGTACGACGACGAGCGCAGCGAGAAGTATTCGGTGAAATTGCGAACATACAGCGCGCGAGCCGAGCCAGCGAAGCGAGAATGCCGCGGCAGCGGCCGGCGAAGCGCCAGGACTGAATATTCTTTAGTAATACTTACTCATACTCTAATTTTCAACCTATACACCCAGTGAAAAATCCGAGAAAATTTCAGTCATCAAAAAAATTATAAATTAACTAGTTTCTAAAGTCAGAAAAAATATTAATAAATATTTTTGTCTTTATTTTGGTTCATTTACATTTACTCTATAATATTCAATATAAATCTTATAAAAAAAAAGACAATGCATGCTTCATTTAAATCTACATAATTACTTCCGGGTGGAAAGTTGGTCGGAATCTTGAACAAATCACTTAGAATAACATATTAAAATGAACAACAAAAAAACCGCTATTATAAACTAATGTTTTTCAAAACCGTATTGAGTAGTCTCAACTAGGATATAATTCGTATACCATGCAATATTTTGGCAAGTGTTTTATGCCAAACAATACATTTGACTAAATTATGCATGCCATGGTAAATTTTTTGGCATTCACTAGGAGTGGCATCTATTAAATTCTGCATCTACGCATGTAATGCTCAAACAAACGTGTTAGAACGAGCACGTAATACATTCATATAACATTGTGATCCGAAGTGACTAACCCAAAGCGACTTCCTGATTTAGATTGCTAGTGAATGTATGTATCCGAGAAACGAATATATTCTCTTATGCCAACAAATTACAATAAACCCCTAAACAACTCATTTATCCCGCCAATATTTCGCAACACAAATAAAACGGAACGGTCAAAATTGCGTCGGTAATAACACCGGTTTACCCGGCTTTGCCGTACCGGCAATTCGTATGGCACGTGAGTGGAATCCGCCATTTTGCAATATGGCGGCAGCTGTCAAACTGACGAGGTGTTTCTGTATATTGGGAGCCTGGGCAACGGCACCAAATTGTAAACGGACACCTATTCGTGTTAACCTAAATAAGTTTACGGAGGTTTATTTGGGAGCTGGTTATTTTAGTGCATTTGTTATTGGTGTTTTTTCTGTATTTTTGTATATAGAGGGTATATATTGTTTTATGTAGATTACATATTTTTTCGGATAATAATGACTCACATACGAGCTACTTTGAGGGATTTACACTTCAAAGTGGAGAAAAGCTGCTATACTTTGGACGAAAGCTATATTTAGTCCAGCGGGTTTGCCTGAGTTCTTTGCAATACGTGGGCGAAGCCGCACGGCAGCTAATATATTATAATTGGGCTAAATAGTTAATATTTTCAAGTTGGGGGACAAAACGACACGATCACTGTTGTGGACTCGTCCGAATACAGTAGTAGTTTAGTATATAACTAAATAAAGGTTCAGGTAAAAGTATACAAGGTGGAACGGAACGATGGACTTTCCCGCAAGAAGGGGATTATTGAGCGCTAGTACGTCACATTTTCCAGATAAACTATTTTTTTTGACGCGATTTTTTTTTTACCTTTGTATGGAGCGTTGGCCGACTGGAGCGACGAGCTCCATACAAATGTAAAAAAAAATCGCGTAAAAAAAAATAGTTTATCTGGAAAATGTGACGTACTAGCGCTCAATAATCCCCCTCTTGCGGAAAAGTCCATCGTTCCGTTCCACGCAGTATAGTTGAAACTGTTATTTGTTCCTTACTCATAAACAAACGTCAGAGTGACAGTAAGGAAAAAGGAAGGCTGTTAGGTTTGATAGACGTTTATGAGTACGGACATGCCTTTCTAACTTTGTGTGTGAGAGTAATCTTTGACATTGCTATGCACTATTTAATACTTTCACTGCCAGGATTCGCTACGCACTACGCACCCTCTAGACGGGTTCCTGGCGGTGAAAGTATTGGCAAATTCACTGCCAAGAATTCCTACGTGTTACTCTCGTAGCCGATCCCGTGGTTTCCTGCTAAGTAGCAGAAAGCGCTTACGGCGTAGGCGCCTGACAAGCGGGCGGGCTGCCAGTGAAAGTCTTAAGATGGGTCATCGTTCTGGGATAATTAGCGAGATTTATAGACCGTGGGCCTGAATGACCCGTAACACTTTAGCCATTGATTTATGTGCTTCATTAGGTAACAAAGTTACGAGATGATTAGTCGAAAACTGTTTGGTTTCACAAATATTGATTTAACAGACTGAGCGGTGCTGTATAAGACCTGCAAAAGCTGGAACCATTGATATCATGGAATTCTTTAAAATCTGTTTATTTTTCTCATTTTCACTCGTTGATGTCATATGGTGCAGTCATTTGGGGTAATTCAACTGATGCTAAGCGAGTCTTCTTACTCCAAAAACGTGCGCTTCGATTGCTGGCTGGAGTAAAACCCAGGCATCCATGTAAGGTATTATTTAAAACCTACCGCATCATGACGCACCCTATACATGTTTCAGGTACTAATGTTTGTGAGAACCAATATACGAACGTTTAAACGGGTGGAAGTACCAGGTAAACAGCTCCGATCCACTGGAAGGCGAGGAACAGTACCGCGTCGCATGGCACTTTCAGTAAAAAATCCTAGGGTAATTCGCATTCGCAGTTGCGCGTTGCGGGTGGCGCAGGACCGTTCACTTTGGCACTCTTTGGGGGAGGCCTATGTCCAGCAGTGGACGTCTTTCGGCTGATATGATGATGATGATGATGATTACGAGCGTCTACCCGCCAAATTGCGAACTGGACCATCTGACGAAACATTCAAACGTCAGCTGAGAATCTTTTTATTAGAACGTCCATTGTATTCTGTATGTGACTATATGGACACATAATGTAATTGACATGGTTAATTTGATTTAAATTGTTTTATAATTTGATAATATCTTTATTTTGACGATCATTACGAGATATCAATATTGATATTCCTTATTTTGACCTTATCATGAATCATTTTGTATTACGTATATATGTCCATAATAATGATGTATTGTACCTGACATTTCATTCAATTATTGTTCATTAATTGACGATAATGAAATAAATTCGTGTAAATTAGCTTAAAGTGAACTTATAATGTGAATTTATTTTATGAAATAAATAAATCTAAATCTATAAAAGATAATTCACACGCTGTAAAGTCTGCCTGTAAAAGAGCCCGTTCAGCTGTCTTACACCACTCGCTGTCAATTGTCTAATTGTAGCTCGACTTCAGAGGTTTTTTATTCGGAAACACTTGAATTAATTAAATTAATTTAATGTGTTCTAATAATAAAGTTAAAATTACATAATTGGTACTATGTTGATATGACATATTACTGTTCATAATACCGTCAGGAAGCGATGGTTAAAGTTGTTATAACCCTGTCATGACGTAAATTTCATGTCAATTATTACTTTCACTACCATGAACCCGCCTAGCGTGCGCCTACGCCGTAGTTGCTTTCCGCTACATAAAGAGAAATCCACGGGATCGCCTACAAGCGTAGCCCGTAGCGATTCTTGGCAGTAATTGTGTTAAACACTCTATACCATGAACTGTCATTGTGCAATTTATATATACTAATATTATAATGACCCGTGTGTTGTCGGGTTAGAATTTCACCACCCCCTTTCTTCCCGTGGGCGTCGTAAAAGTCGACTAAGGGAGCAGGGTTGAAGTGTGTTGTGGGCGATGGGCTAGCAACCTACCACTGCAATATCACATTTTGTCGATCTTTTATACCCACATTTATGCTAAAAGTCGCGCTGGAACATACGTTTCATGTGCTCTGTCTACGCCTTTTGGAAATAAAGGCGTGAATGTATGTACGTATGTATATTATAATGAGGAAATGTATGTGGATTGTGGCTAAGTTTATTAGTGTGTATGTTTAAGGTTATCTCCGAAACCGCTAATCCAATTTGAACATTCTTTCACTTGCATGTAGAATGTACCTTCTGGATTATAGGCAATATTTTACCCCGTGGATTTGCGTGCGTTCTTTGCAAAACGATATAATACACTTGCGCGGGACTTCGCCCTTTTATTGCAAAGAACATAGTTAAACCCACGCGATTAAATACGCAACAAAACTATAGCCATCCAACGTCAATTTTATAGATGAACGTTTTTATTTAATCAGCGGGCGTAGCACGGTTGCCATTTTATCACTTATCGTTGTGTATAAGGCATCCGTCACTCTCGCACTCGCATACTTGTCAGAGCATGATGGGCGTCTTTAACACAACGATAAGTGATAAAATGGCAACCGTGCTACGCCCGCTGATGAGTTATTGTTGATTAAACTACAACCAGTTTTTTACAAGCTTTATATTAACTTGAGTTGTTCGTATGTAAGTATAAAAGTATGTAAGTTGTCCGTCAAATCTTGCAAGTTAAATTTGACCCACTTCCCGGTGACCGATTGAGCTGAAACTTTGGGTATAACTATAGTTTGGATGACAATTCAATATTAAGGTACCATCGAGCTGATCTGATGATGGAGACAGAAGGTGGCCATAGGAACTCCGTGATAAAACCACATAACCCCATCGAGTTTGGGCTCGTTAGAATCGTCTCAATGAGCAGTTGATGATGGTATACAGAAAAGTACAGTCGGCAATAAAAGCTTGTACCAAAAATGAAATTTTTGACAAAAACTTATTATCATAACAACCTATAGATTAATAAAATACGTTTTTGTAAAACCCAGGCAGAACTGCAGGGACAACGAATATAATAAAACGACAAAATTGTAGCTAATCCCAATTTAACAATACGATAAAAGCGACTTGGCTGGCCATTATTTCTTAAAATACCTTCAAAAAGGTTGTATCATACAAACAAGTAGATAGCACTTACGGCGTTCTTGAAACAACAACCGACTGCTTATTTTAACTTCAAAGGGATGCCTACGGCGTAGCCCGTAGAGGGTCTACGGCGTAGACAGCTACGAAATGTGACTGCTTTTCGCTTAGGCCAAAGGTTAGACAGTGGAAATGGGATTATGATCGTTGTATTTTAAAATTATCACATTCGCATTGTGTTATCCGGGTGGTCCGGTACAACTCAAGTGCGAGTTTGGTTCCTGACTGTGCATTCGATCGCAATTTTAGGGTTCCGTACCACAAAAGGACAAAACGGAACCCTTATAGGATCACATTGTTGTTCATCTGTCTGTCTTCCCAGGCTAATCTCAGAAACGCGTGGAGGTATCGAGTTAAAAAAAAAAAAAAAAAAAAAACGTTTATTTGGATATCTTAAATTAGTTTTACATTAGTGGTTGAGGCCTCCTAGTAGGTTTTCATTTACCTGTATCAGGAGGTCTCGCTCTTCTCGTTAAATAATATATTTTGGGAGTGTCTTAGGCTATTTTAAGTAATTATAAACGATTTTGTAAATTACAATCATAATTATAGTTTAAGTTAATAGTTTAAAGTTTAATTTTGAATCTAAAACTAGTGCTAGTTGCTTTAAAAACATTTAGTATACTTAATCTATCGTGCAGCGCGTGACTGCATGTGTGTGTGTGTGTGTGTGTGTGTGTGTGTGTGTGTGAAATTAAAACCATATACTCAGTTCTACAGTCACTTGAAGCTGTGAAAAAATCAAACTTCTAAGTTAACGTAAAAGAAAACCCGCCATTTATGCCGCAAAAAAGTTTATTTTGACACTTTCAAGGGAATCAAAATTTATAGAATACTTCCTGTCGACCTATAACTATGAATATCTATTATACTACAATTTTTTTTAATACAACGACGGTGGCAAACAAGCGTACGGCCCGCCTGATGGTAAGCGGACATCGCAGCCTATAGACGCATGCAACTCGAAAGGAGTAACATGGGCGTTGCCGACCCTTGATATGTTTGAGGATTCGCCGAAGTACAGGGAAAAATCTGAAAACTATACATCTGTACTGGGCGGGTCCGACTCGCACTTGTCCGGTTTTAATTTCTTTATATTTGTACAGAGTCTCAAATGGATGAGCTAATTGGTGTCATAAGTTTGACGTGTCTGTGTGTCTGTCTGAAGCATCGTAGCTCCTAAACGAATGAATCGATTTTAATGCGGTTTTTTTTGTACGTGCTCGAGATGATTCAAACATACATACATATTCTACATAATCGGTTTTGCCGGTTTTAAGATGTTGAACTTTGTAATTAAATTGTCCGGAGTTTTTCAACTTTTCTAATTTGTTTATTGTTCCGATAAAATTCTGTTGACATATTCCATCGTACATTACAGGGATGTTGCAGACATTCGCATCCGCATCCGCAGCCGCCAAAATTGATGCGGATACGAAAGTAGCGCAACTCCGCGCGTTTTGGATATTTTCGCCGTTAGTAAAAAAAAAAACTTCTTTTCGTTTCTGTGATCAAGAGCCAACGCGTTTTTTATTTATTCGCTACGATTGTAATTTATTCTCAACGAGTTTGATGATCGCGTGATATTATAAAGTGGACGTTCTTTATCCTACTAATATTATAAATGCGAAAGTTTAGACGTTTGGATGTTTGTTACTCAATCACGCTTAAACGGCTGAACCGATTTGAATGAAATTTTGCACGAAGATAGTTTATAGCCTGGATTAAAATATAGGATAGTTTTTATCCCGAGTCCACGCAGACGAAGTCGCGGGCGGAAGCTAGTTTACAATACAATACAATACAAATACTCTTTATTGCACACCTCACACAAACAAAGCAGTTAAAAAGAAAAACAATACAATAACATGTAGGTAGAGGTAGACAACAGGCGGTCTTATCGCTGAAGAGCGATTTATGTTTATAATGTTTGAGCCAAAATCCGCATCCGCATCCACGGATGTGTGCCCCCAAATATCCACATCCGCCTCCGCATACGCGGATGTCAATCAATCAAGGCGCACTCATATACGAGTCATAACTCTACAAGTGATATCCGCTACAAAGCACAAAAATGCTTTCGTTCGCTTCGCTCGCTCGTTCAATAAAACGTGCTCTAGTGCTGGGTTGCGATAATACCGAAATCTTCATCACAAGCGAAACCAAGTCAAATTTCACCACATGTTTTGTGGTGAGGTAGGGCACAGCGAAATGTCATCCCGCTCGAATGTGGAGCAGCCCAACTGGGGAAGTACCTCCGCCTTGCAGAAGACCACAGCCATAATAACACTACTACTTGCTCTGTAGTAGTGTTGTGTTCCTGGAGGTGAGCAAGGTCGCCAGAGCTCTCGAGGATGCGTTGTGTTGAGATCGAGGGAATTGTTCCTTCAGCTGTCAACGCGGCGAAACCTCACACATAACAAGGGTCGGCGACGCTCAAGTTACTCCTTTGTAGTTGCATGCGTCTATAGGCTGTGGTGTCCGCTTACCATCAGGCGGGCCGTACGCTAGTTTGCCACCGTCGTTGTATTAAAAAAAAACGTGCCATCACAAGGAGAGTTTGCGAGCTTTTGACTATGCATTAAGCTCAGCTTTTACCTGAGCGACAGCTTTGAGCTGAGGATCGATCTCCGTATCCGATACATTAAGAAATTGGGTCAAGTCCCATATCGCTCGCAGCTTAGAACAGCCTGGCCACTAGTTGCAACCAGAGTTCAGCGGGGGTGAGCTATTTTTACGTCATTAATGTCATGTAGTTGTGTCTTGTAGATATTAATCTGGATAAGGTGTGCCGATAAAGAAATATTAAAAGAAGACAAAATTGAAATGATTAAACATAAAATGAAAATGCATTACTATTATCTAAGGAAGTTCGCTTTAATACTTAAACTGTTTATGTATGTATGTAAATTCTTTATTGTACACTAGACACAGTTAAAAATACAGACAAAAAAACGTTAAATCGGTACAAAGGCGAACTTACTACTGTTTTCCCACTTAAGCGGGAAGCTGTGCAAAAAAGTTTTTTTTTTAAGAAACACATACATAAATCTTGAGTATGATCAAATAACATAAAGACAGACCTATAGTTTCCTGAAAGTACGAGATAAAAATACGTGGCCAATATATTAAGTGTAATATGACAACATAGCAAATATAAAGAGTGTTATGAGTAATTTAACAAATAAAATAAGTTTTAAGTGTACAGTAGCAGGTGTTTGATATTATTAGGAGAAAAAAAAAAAAAACTGATTATTCATATTCCGTATGTTCTTATAAAATTCATTTGTTTTGATGACGACGCAAAGCTCGTAGCAGAAAGGCAGCTTAAATAAAATCATTTCATTAGATTTCATAACACATTGAGGCATTTACCATTGAATGACAAGGTATGTCCATGTTATGCAAAAACTGAAAATAGCTCACCCCCGCCGACATCTGGTTGCAACAGAAGCTACATACAAAAGAGCTCGTGGGGTTGGGAATCGAGATCAATAAAATTGCACTTTTTAGGGTTCCGGACACCACAACACAGCACATAGTCGGGAGCTCTGGCGACCTTACTCCCAACCAGGAACACAACACCAAATAACCAATGTACTTTGACGTGCGCACAGATCCTTTATCGCATGTCCAGACACTCAGTAAACCTCACAAAAAGAAACTTCAAAGGCAAACGAATTTTAGCGGCATTTTAACTTTTTTATATATAACTACGGTGGCAAACAAGCGTACGGCCCGCCTGATGGTCCAAAGGAGTAACATGTGCGCTGCCGACCCTTGATATCTTGATATGTTTGAGGATTCGCCGTGTTGACAGCTGAAGGAACAAATTCCGTCGCTCTCAACACAACGCATCCTCGGGAGCTCCGGCGACCTTGCTCACCACCAGGAACACAACACTACTACAGAGCAAGTAGTAGTGTTACTATGGCTGTGGTCTTCTGCAAGGCGGAGGTGCTTCCCCAGTTGGGCTGCTCCAAATTCGAGCGGGATGACATTTCGCTGTGCCCTATCTCACCTACTTAAAGGAACTGCTTAAAGGAAGAGCATTTTTTTAAGCATGTGCATAGTAATAAAAGTCATTAATTCTCGCAAAACTAGCAACATCAAAAAAACAGCATTCTGCGCATGATAGCGGACGTGGTTGACGGTCTCTACATGTTGCACTGCGAAGGATTGTACTCCCCGGTCAGTATTGTTTTAAGAGTCCGCAGTAAGCTCGATTCTCCATACAAACGTAGTTACGCTCTCGTCTTAAAACTACGTGTTGGATAGTAACGAAACTTTGCATATACAATGACATGAGGTATATCTATGTCTGTAATTAGTTTATGTAGCTTCAGATACCATAGTAAGAAACAATACAGCGAATTTAAGTTTTTCATACAATAGGTACTTCTATTTGCTGTATTTCGTTTGTTTTGAAACTGGAACCATATAAACTAATTACAGACATAGATATACCTCATGTCATTGTATATGCAAAGTTTCGTCAGAATCCAACACGTAGTTTTAAAATGAGAGCGTAACTACGTTTGTATTGGAAGGTGAAATTCAGCCGAGCTTACTGCGGACTTAAATGTAATAACCCGTTCGTTTTGTAAGTTTTACCAATAAAATATGTGTCTATGAGTACATGAAATGAAATTTCAATCAATTAGTCAACAATACATTTTCTATTAAACGTAACGTTATATCAAATGTTGATTTACAAATCATTAGTATTGTCAGAGCCACTACCTAGTTAGTTAAATAGATCGACAATCAAGTATCTTCGCCTGTCTACTCTACATTCTAAAGTCCCCATCGTATTAGTTACCTGCACCGAACCGCACACATGCACACAACACACAGACACGTCATATTAGAGAGGGTTCCCTGGGGAGCATCTATGACGCCATTTTGAGGAATTGAAATAATGTTACTTGTTGATTTAAGGGTGCCTGCCGTTTTCCCAAAGTTCTTTTGGTAAAATTTCACTACGCAAACAAACTGGCAACCGTTGTGTTTGGTAATGCAATCTTTGGAATAATTTTAGTAGCCACATTTTCATTTGGCCAAATTTACACTCAGCATAATATTACTACGGAAAATAACGTTCAGGCATTTACTCTTTTAGCAAATTGGAGATGCTTAATCCATATTTGGAACGCGGCAAAATTAATAATTGAGGGGTTGACCTTCGATGTCCTTTAAGCATCAAAAGGAGTAGATAAATTTAAGTGGACTGTATGTTTTGAATTAGAAAGTCCACGCGCGACACTTGCAATTGCTTAACTAATTAGAGGCTGCTTGGGAACAGAGGAATCACGTGCACTAACCTTCCAAATCAGGGCAATCCTTTCTCCAACGGCAGCTGACCTCTTTGCACGTCCAGCACAAAGTTAACACATGGGCGCGCCCGGACTGATGTACACCATATTATTAAATTAAAGTTTATATATGACACGTGGCGTCTCTTGGAATCGCCATTGGAACCGAGAACATCTCACGGGACGTGCGTTCAGTTCAAAATTCGGTGAAGAGTCTGGCCGTTAATATAGCCCACAAATTAGATGCGCCAAGTGAGAGCGCATGCTTTCCTATGTACACGTGATGGAAAAGGATAGGAGATGTGACAGGTTTGTAGCAAATGCAAGTACCCTCAAATGTAAATATTAACTAGAATCCACTCTAATATTAATAATAAACATTCGAAACTCAACACAAATACTTTATTACAGCAGAATGTCTTCAGACAATAAACATTTAGCCAAATTAATTGTTATGACAAAACAATTAAAGACAAAAATATTACCACGGAAAATAAAATTCAGGCGGGGGCGTAACGATGCCTTTAACATTTTTTGATACGATTACAATACTAGTCGCAATTACGCTAATTTGATATTATTCTTGACTCATATGACAACACTTAACATATTTAAATACGATATCATTATCATTTTATATTATGATTAATTGAAGTAAGTTATAACATTTAATATAACGTAGTTTATGTCTAATGCATACTTCCTGTAATGAACATATGATATAATTTTAATTTCTTCTAATGTTTGGTAGACTAAGGCAGGTCGGTGTAGGTACGACGACGAGCGAAGCGAGGAGGAATGTTAGGTGGAACCGCGACCCTACAGCGCGCGAGCCGAGCGAGCGAAGCGAGCGTGCCTCGGCAGCGGCCGGCGAAGCGCCAGAACCGACCACTATTTACTACCTAATACTTAAATATTATTTAAGTATAATTTGCAAAGCGTTTTTAATGCGCCTTGAAGAATCGTGCTTGTTTACTTGCTTGAAAACTGACGCCATAAATCCTTTGCCTTATTATATTTGGCGTAAAATATGTTTTTCCAACTGAAACATTTGACTACAAGAAATTTGGTCAAAGTAGCAGTTGGTAAGTGAGTTTGTGTCATAATTATTTGTGAAGTGTTTTTATTTGCCACATAATAATTTGGCAAATGAAATTATGCGAAAAAAATGTTGTCAAGAGAAACTTTGTCAATTTATTTTGGCATAACTAAGGTTGATTTACACTATAATATTCAACAACACCCATATTATAAATGCGAAAGTCTGTCTGTTATATCTTCACGCTTTTAAACTGCTGAACCAATTTAGATGAAATTTGGTATAGAGATAGTTTGAGTCCTGGGAAAGGCTTTAGTAGATATAAAAGAGTTCCACACACACGGACGGAGTCGCGGGCAGAAGCTAGTTAAGAATAAATTATTCTTCGATAATAAACCAAACCCTGCATAACCTGCAACTCGCTTAAACTTATTTTAGAAATATTAAAGATACATAAAGATAAAAAAATGTGACAAATAAGTATTTCCCTACAAACTTCAATCTATCACAGTGTATTTGACATTAATAAAAAGTTGCTGACTGTCTCTATCAATAAAAAAAAAACAAAATGTAGTGGTTGCATTAGGTCTGCAACACACCGGCGCAGCCTGCGGTGCTGAACAATAGTAAATTTGACAGCTAGAGTCGTCTTTTTCAAAAGTGGCAACATTAATTAATCTGTCAAAGGCAAGTCAAAGTCTTTGTTTAGAGTTATCAGTATTTTGTGAACTCAATTATTTTGCATTTATAATTGCCGTAATATGGGTAAAACAATAAAAAGTAATGTACGAAAGCTGCTACATACTATGATCAGTAAGTTCAAGCAAAAACAAGAGGAGAAGGAAGTTATTTTCCAAGAGAAACAACAATGTTTAGATGCGATGTCGGATTTTTTAGGTTAGTATGACTATAATCTAAATCCTTGTCGGCTGATTATTTGATATAATAATATTGACGATAATGATGATACCGTTTCTTATGTTTACAGATAATTTTGAAAATATTCAAGGAATCTGTAAAAATAATTTTCCTACTATAATTAGTAATAGCATATGTATTTTATTTGAAATTTGCCGCGTTTTCTCAGGTCACGCTTTTGTTTGCCAGACTCTAATGACAAGTTCACAATTGACCGCCGCGGCAAGGCCACGCCAGTCTGTGAGAGGCCTTACACGAATGCGACTGGCCGCATTTCTATTATGATGTTAGTCTAATGTCGCGAAAGCCTCTCGCCTTCGTGAAATGCAAAAAGTTTATTATTATACTGCCCGTAATGCACGTTTCCAGAGAAAATAAATGTATTGTAATATGTAGTAAAGGTCAGTCTTTAGTACGGGAAAAAAGTATACAGAAATGGAATTTAAAATACTTTCCTAGCCGCTAAAACTGTACAGTAATGACTTAACTTTTTAAATTTGCGCTCGTCAGTAACGAAGATCTTCACGTACTACTTTCGCTACAGTAAGGCGCGCATTTCCGAGCATATTGGAGAAAATTCTATTATTCTGATACCGGGTTAATATTCTTATACTGTATACTGAAGTCCCCAGTGAATTCATTACCTGCATCGTAGAAGCTTTCCTGGCACTGGCGCATACACACATATAAATAAACCATACATAAACCATAAAACTGTGTGCCTTCCCGTAGTGTTCCCAGGAGAATTATCTTTGTCCATGTTTAACATAATTCTTAAAGGAAATGCTATAGTTTTTCCTACCCTTTTTTAGATTTTCGTAGTCAACAAGGAACCCTTTCGGCTTAGCTCAGTAACCATTACTACTAGAAATCTGTAATTCGGCATGGGGATATAAATCAATCACGCCGACAAAACAGAATAATAAAATCTTTAAAAGAAAAATTTTTGGGGTACCTTTCCTACGTCTAAAGTGGGGATGTAATTTTTTTTCTCTTTATACTCATAGTGTGGGGTATCATTGGATAGCTTGTTCAAAAATATTATGGATTTATACGAACGATTGAACATGGACCTATAATACTAAGATCAAGCCATACGTGTTGCCATGAGGGACGGAAAGGCTCCTATCCAGCTAGATTACGAACTGATCTTAAAATGGCTGATGGCTTCCCATAAACAACCTACTTAATTTGGACGGATAATGGTTTATCTGTCGCAACCTCATACTGAATCGGTTGCGGCAAATAAGAAAAAGTGGCATTACGACAAGGACAATCAATGATATTTCCCTTTCTGTCACACTTATAGAGATTTGTATGCTAGCATCTCGCTCGGACGCTGTATTCATTATTAATTTATTACCATAGCTTGTCCTCCAGGTCGAGCACGTAACGCATTATACGCGCGTCAAAATCTAAATAATCATCTAAATGTCATTTTTTATATGGAATAGATTAGATTAGAAAGAAAGAAAGAAAGAAAGAAGACATTTATTCATTACACAAAAGACACACAGAGACAAAGGGAGTACAAATACAATACAATTGACACATAATGTGTGTGATAAATATTTTTTTTTTTTGTAATTCTATGTTGTGTCCCACTGCTGGGCAAAGGCCTCCCCCCCTAGACTTCCCGAAATTGTACCATAATCATTTAAAATGGCGACATCGGCGGCAAAAAACAAAGAGAATTCACTCAATTTATCATAGAGTGTATCAAGTACTACCGGGGTTTACCATGTTTATGGAATACAATAAGCAAACTCTCACTCGCAACTCTCTCGCAACTCGATTATCGCTTACCATCAGGTGATTCGTCTGCTCGTTTGCCTCCTATATTATTAAAAAAAAAAAAAAAAAAACTATACTATACTATGACCGGGAGAGGAAAAAAAGGCATACAACTTACTGTTATCGAAGTACTGAGATCGCGGCAGTGAATCGGTCGCTGTCTCAGCATTATGCCGAGGTGACAGACAGACACCAACAGCGCTGATTTTCAGACAGCACCGTACGTGACCCACGGAACGCAACACGACATACTGCCGATACAAACGTATACACAGATAGATTAGATTTATTTATTTCGAGATAAAATTTACAATACAGATTCGCATACAATGTCAAAATTATAAGAATCCTTATCACGATCGTCAATAATAAGAAATAAAAATTAAATAATATTCAAAATGTCAATACAGAAAGTGGAAATAGTATCTCCGATTACGGATTGAATATGTTTTTGTTTTTCATTTTTGATACAAGCTTTTATTTCCGTCATCATTGACTAACTCATTGAGACGATTCTAACAAGCCCAAAGGGCGATTGTGCACTACAATGGATTTTACTGTCCGGCGCTCCGATTTTTGCCGGTCCGATATAAATGTATGTAAATGTCGGACGGTAAAATTCATTGTAGTGCACAAACTACTGTATACATTTAATAGCGTGCCATATCGGACCGGCAAAAAATCGGACTGCCGGACAGTAATAGTACATTACTACAGAGGCCGGGAAGTAAGGGGTTGCAACCACTTTTCACGCCGAGGTATGTATAGTGCTTTTCTCAACCATGCAATGAAATAAATTAAAAAAAAACTCCAAGAAATCAAACTTTAATTTTCATGGCTGAACGCCGTGATCCTGTGCCACAAATAGTGGGATGGAATTTAAAAAGACCATCTTGCTGGCCTAGGCCTCCAATTTTGTATGAAATGCCATTACGGGTCTCTCGTCTCACTGCGCCCGAAACGTGACACTTCGAAGCCCATTATGAAGAACACAACGTCAATATTTCATTGCATGTTTGAGAAATATTCATCGTAGTGCATAATCGCCCAAATTCTACGGGGTTACGTCGGTTAAGTACTGAATTTCCATGGCAACTTCCTGTCTTCATCATCAGATCAGGTGGATGGTACGTACAATAATATTCAATTGTCATCCAAACTATACCTTACCCAAAATTTCAGCTCAATCGGTTGAAGATATCTGCTTCAAAATTCAGTTGCAAGATTCCACCCGGACAAAGATACATTGCAAGTTAATTAAAAGCTTGTAATAAAAATGACAGTTGAATTGTCCTTACGCGCGTTCGAAATGTTACGTGATTACCCCTGAGTTAGGTCCTGGCCTTCAGTTACCGATCAACCAATAGATGGCACTATCACATTAGACTACACTAAGTAGGTACCTACCAGAGGATCAATCGAACAGCACCCCAATACCAAAAGGACCTTACTCGCTGCTATAGATACATTGTCAACCTTACCACGTTAAAATAAAATCGGATATCGCTTGATTGCTCCAGGACGCCGTGAAGTTAAGGAACGAAGGCATAACTGTCGAAGATTGCGTATTGGAGTCTTAAGCTAATACAAATAAGATTGGAATTGACTTGAAGATTGGAGAGGACAGTGTTTGGTATATCAATCAAATTGTCCTGAAATGTTAGTTTAACCTAATACCGTGTCTGGTTTCTGGCGGCAAATAATTGGGTTTCGGTTGACAGTGTGACGCAGTCCAGCATTTTTTGGGTGTGTCACAACCAGACGTGTCACAACGGACTAGAATGATTTCATACTTTTGTCTTCCCTTAAAACAAAATATTTCTAAGATTGAAACGAGGTTTATATGGGTGTGAGTTTCAATGTAGGGATTCTTCGGAACTAATGATCCGATAAAATAGTACATTAGGCGGTGAATTCGTGAATGACACAGATCGCAGGTGTTTGTGGCCCGAATCGAAGTTGAGGGCCATAAATATGCGACCTGGGGCTTTACGAATTACCGCCTGTGGTGAGTACACAATTTTACGTCTTCACCTGGCCACAACTTCACTGTACCGTACGCGCAGCGTGTAGTAAAACTCGCATTATGGCCAGGTGTGACGTAAAAATGTTTTTACAGTGTTAAGAATCTCCAATTGCAACGGCTCACTGGAATAACATGGTTGTTTATTAAAAGCTTTTATTTAACTTGCAATGTAATGTATGTAATTTGTTCGGACGGAATCTTTGAACTCAATTTTGAAGTAGTTTTGGAATTTTGTATACACGTTTAGTTTGGATGACAATGCACGATAAGGTACGTGACGTCATTCTAAATCCAATATGGCGGACCATCCAAGATGGCGGAATAGTTATTTTTAATGCACTTCTACAATATGGGTATCAAATGAAAGGGCTCGTTGAAAACAACTCCAAAATAATAATAAATAAGGACACTAAATAAAATAATGAATAATGTCATATTTTTTTCAAAAAAAGTATTAAAAATGTAGTCAAATGGAGAAAAAAACAACGCAAGAGGTTAAATAATCACGAAGTTGTGTCCAAAGTTTTATGCCGCGTTCACATGCACTCCGTGCAGCCTGGCAATCAGCTTGGTGTGCAGCACGGCAAGCAGCCCGTGAACCTCTGCGGCCCAAGCAGACTGTTCACACGCTCGCGGGCGTGCTTGTCATGCAAACATGGGAGATTTTTTTTATCTATGGAATATTTATTCGAGGGGTCTCATATTGTTGGGTCCCACCGGTAACCCCCCAGAAAGAGCAAAATTTCTTTCTTTGACCATTTTTAATCTTCTGACGACTCCAATTCCGACATGTTTACTAATGCACGCGAGCGTGTGAATAGGTACACAAGCACGAGCACATTCACCCTTTGATCTTTGTCAAAAAACTGATAGTCGTCCCGATCGGCGACATTCACGAGCACTCATTAGCACGGGCACGGACGTGTGCACATTCAGGCTGTTCACACGCTCGCGCCCGTGCCCGTGCATGTGAACGTCGCTTTGAACGCGAGCATGTGAACGCGGCATTAAGAAGAGGTATGTTCTGTCCCTTTTCCGTAAAACGCAACTTCATATGTAGCGATGACGCTTGTAGATTGTGACGTCACTAATAGACGGCAACGTGCCGCGCCCCATCGTGTTCGGCGCCGCCGTCGACGCGCACACGGCTCGCTGTGCGGCAGCCTCGCATATTGTGACGTCACACACTGTTTGCGTTTTCTCTCTCTAACAAGCAATATTAAAACGATTGTAGCTTCGTAATTCTTTGAGCTATCTGAATAGGATTTTCGTCACTAGGTATATTCTATTGCCTTCATTTTATTGGAGCCATAATAATTTTCGAGCCTACACCCCTATTACTTGAATTTTTTTCTTCCAAGTTATATCATTCCCTTAATTCGCAACGTCCAGCCGGCTGGACGTACTCGTTGACCGTCTTTTACCAACTTCAAGAAAGGAGGTTCTCAATTCGTCGGTCTCTTTTTATGTATGTTCTCCGATTACCCGAAGACCCTTGGACCAATTTGGAAAAGTATTGTTTTGTTTAAAAGGATATTTATTTCTGGTGGTTCTAATGGTCATCAGGTCAGGGTCTGATAATGGGATCTTGGAGAAAGCTAGGGAACTCTTCAAATAAGGCGAAATTCTGCACTTTAGTCAGTTGAAATTTGTTTTTAAAGCAATTAATGCATTTATTGTCTGACCACAACGTTTGTATAGTGCGTCACCGAGACTTCAACTAAAGTGAAATAAAGGGTTAAAAATCCAAGTAGTTGTTGCATCAATATAAAAAATAATAGAACTAGTGGGAATGTCTATCTGGGAACTTTGTTTTCATTGTCTGCCTGTTTTTATCTTCTGTAAATAAGTAGGTAATATTGATATTTGAGTACCAATAAACACTCACATGATATCAAGAAAACTACTTATACCAAAAACTGATATCATCCAACAAAAAATATCGTATGAAATCAGATTTTTTTAAACCAAAGCCCGATTCTTCAGTCGCAAAATTTCCTACCAAATTAAAAAACAATAAGCATAAAAAGTATCATTTTTGTTACAAGGTTTTATCGCCGACTGTACTTTTTTGTATACCGTCATCAACTACTCATTGAGACGATTCTAACGAGCCCAAACTCGATAGGATTATGTGATTTTATTACGGAGTTCCTATGGCGACCTTCCAGCTCCATCATCAGATCAGCTCCACGTCATCATAATATTGCAATATCACGCGATTTGCATATTTCTGCAAAATTTCAACTCAATCGGAAACCGAAACAAATTTAACTTGCAAGATTTGATTACAGACAGACAGAGAGACAACGGGACAGGTGAAACTAAATAAAAGCTTGTAAAAACTGTATCCCCATGATGATTTGATTTTTTCAAACAAAAGGAAGCCTATATCACCCGGAGCATAATTTCGAATCGATTGATACCTCGTTCATCAATGTGATTGCGGTTCATTATTTTAAACGCTACGGTGGAACACACGTTAATACGAACGGTTAGGTGAGGTAAGGCACAGCGAAATGTCATCCCGCTCGAATGTGGAGCAGCCCAACTGGAGAAGTACCTCCGCCTTGCAGAAGACCACAGCCATAATAACACTGCTACTTGCTCTGTAGTAGTGTTGTGTTCCTGGAGGTGAGCAAGGTCGCCGGAGCTCCCGAGGATGCGTTGTGTTGAGAGCGCGGGAATTTCTTCCTTCAGCTGTCAACGCGGCGAATCCTCAAACATATCAAGGGTCGGCAACGCCAATTCAACGCCTTTGGAGTTGCATGCGTCTATAAGCTGCGGTGTCCGTGTGTAGTGTTGCCACCGTGGTTGTATAAAAAAAACGTGGACTGTTAAAATCATATACCTTTTAGCTCTTGCGTAGTCGGCCAAGAAGGCAAGCATTTTCTTTAAAAGAGACAGATCCTAGCAGGTCCCGAAGTGGTTTAAAAATCCAAGCTAAATACAAAACAATATAACTCCATTAGAGATTTTCAGCCACAGCGATTGTTGCCTACTGAAACCTAATTTAAAACTGACATCTGAGGGTAGACAATAGGTACTTTTTATATGAAATTTCCATTTCGGGAGAAAACGTTTCTCACTAACTAAATCTTAAAAAAATCACTTTGATTTTGATGTCGATCGCTTCAGCATAATAGTATCTAGGTCGCTTTAAAAATATATATATTTAGGTGTCTATAAAAAAGGAGAACCTATAAACCTAGTCTTTCATTGTGTTAATAGCGTACTAAAAAACATTGAGATTAGAAAATATTTAGAATAGAATAGAATAGAATAAAAACATATAATGCACCTTAAGAACTAACAAAGAGGGATGTGTTGGTTGTGCTACCGAAAAGGTCGCAGCAATGCAGTTGACACAGCAGCGCCAACGGTGCTGGTTCTATGGAAAAAACGTTCTCTTTTTGCATGGACGATTATTCCAAAGGTACGAATATACGCTCTTAATGAAGTTTAAATATCAAGGGTTTTTTTTTGTATTTTTCGTACCGGCAGTATTTTCTCTCCTTTTCCTTTATACGTCACGTTCAACAAATCACTGCCAAGAATCCCGTGGTTTCTCTCGTATGTAGCGGAAAGAGACTACAGCGTAGGCGCCCGCTAGGCGGGTTCCTGGCACTGAACGTTAACACATCGATGCTGAAAACAGATGACTAAACAAAAGTGTAAATTCGGTTACATTTCTTTAACATTGTGTCGAAAGAATAAGAATAGCTTGTTTTAATACCGAACTCAAAATACGTAGAATCCTTAAACTAGTTAAATCCGATTTGACCTTCGAAGGATCATCCGAGTATCGCCGAAATTGCATCTCGGGACCAATTTCATTGTTCTGCCCAAAAAATTCAATTGCAAATTAAAACCACGACATATTTCAACACAAAGTCCTTTGACATAATTATGAACTGAGCCGTTTATGTATAGAAATAGCGGCGACCATGCAATATGGCTGAGCAGCCTCCACCGAAACCGAAAGGACTTAAACGACAACAAAAGGCATAAAAAAATCAAATTCGACTGACAAAAATTACCGCCTGCAATTGGATTTTTTGAGCATTTATTGCGAGCGTTGCTCTTTTGTCTATGTGTGGGCACTTACATCGTTTAGCTTCCATGCTGCTCTAGAACAAAGGACGCGGTGCATACGCCTCGTTCAATGGACAAACGGCCTAAACACCACATATATCTTGATTTTCCGCTACTAACAACGAAAATCACTATATTATAATGCAAAAACCGTATTACTAATTCAACTTTATACACGGCCACACGAAACCTATCGAAGTGTATGTTTAAAAGACGTTTATTTTCGCGATATTATTAGCGGAATTGATTTTTTAATTGTTTTTTTTTAGTATTTTTTTTTAATCGGTCGCGGGACGCACCTCTACGAGCGTTGGCAACACACTGAGTCTCTGCAGGAAGGCTCTATGCATCGATTGGGCGTAGCTCTGCCTCTATAACCGTCCCGTTCTAACCTATTAGTGCTCTGTCTCGCTCCCGCGTGTGCCGCCGACGAATTTTGGCAGCACAAATGTTAGTAAATTTAATTACTAGTGCTTGGGGATAGTTTTTTTATCGATTGCTATAGCTTAATCAACTGGGCATATTTGAAATGCTCTTTCTGGTATTATTGAAGACTAGATTGTTGAAATTGGATATTATTATACTATACTGATTATTTATTAAACATTATTTAAAACTAATAACAAATTGAATGTTAATGAGTTATTTGTATTAAAATAATGACTAAAAAAAATGTCATTCTACGCTGCAGTTTGAAACAAAATACTTTTCTTTGTTGTGGGGCCTGCATTGAGTTTTAACTGTACTGCAGTAAAAGCGGGGATGTGTTATTTGGGTTTATTTTTGGACACGGTACAAAGAAGGATATGGATAGCCTGATGGCACCCCATAGTCTATGGATGCTTAAGAATGCGTATTAAGAAAGAAAGAAAGAAAGATACATTTATTCGTGACAAAGCAATTTACAAACAATAACATACAGTTGCGTAATTTGCCACGAAATGGTTGCAACTCGGCGCACACTACTAGCTTCCGCCAGCGACTTCGTCTGCGTGGACCCGGGATAAACACTATCCTATATTTTAATCCAGGCTATAAACTATATTCGTGCAAAATTTCATCCAAATCCACTGAGCCGTTTAAGCGTGATTGAGTAACAAACATCCAAACTTTCGCATTTATAATGTTAGTAGCATCTCAATGCCAAATCTCATCTTAATCCGTTCAGCAGGTTTTGCGAGAGAGTAATTAACATTCAAACGTAACACGCTTTCACTACCAGGAACCCGCCTAGCGGGCGCCTACGCCGTAGTCGCTTTCCGCTACATACGAGGAAAACCACGGGATCGGCTACGAGAGTAGCACGTAGCTATTCTCGGTAGTGAATGTGTTAATAATACTATTTAGTGGCTCTGTGAGGATTCACGTGTTTTTTGTGTAATCTGAATTGACAAAACCTCTATATAATTATCGAACTTGCTCACAAAATTTCACGAGAATCGGTTGAGAAATGCGACCTGCAGTAGAGACCAGCCGGACGGCTGGACAGCGGGATAGCGGGACATCCGGACATGCGAAAGAATTTTGGCCCAAGCTGAACAGAGAACTTCATTCGTTTCGCTCACTCGTTCAATTAGCGGGATGAATGGTAGGGTAGGTAAAAACAGACCGTTCCTTGTTTAAAAACGTAATTCATCTCGTATGTTATAAGTTTAACGTGTCTGTGGTATCATAGCTCCCAAACGGATGGACCGATTTGAATGCGGTTTTTTTTATTCGAAAGCTGTTGTGATCTTGCAGTGTTCTTAGCGCCATGTTTCATGAAAATCTGTTAAGCCGTTTTGAGATATTGGACTTTGAAATGAAAATGTAGGGGGTTTTTTAACTTTTCTAAGTTGTACTTATTAACGCAAAAAGAGGGGTGTTATATTTTTTATGTGTCTATCTGTGTATATGTTTATCTGTGTGTCCGTCTGTGGCATCTAAACGAAAAGCCCGATTTTAATGCAGTTTTTTGAAGGAAGATCGAGATACTTTTTAGCTACGTTTTAACAAAATCGCTTCAGGAAAATTTGAGATATTAAGCTTTAAAATAAAAATGTCGGCGGTTTTTTAAGTTGTTAATTATAACTGTAAAGTTAATGCTACATATGTGTGGCACATTATAGCTTCCAAACGTATTAACCGCTTTGAGAGCAGATTTTTTTAACGAAAGTCTTGTTTCTCGTGATAATTTTAAGTCCGGGGTGTTTTAATGATCATTATTTCTTAAACAACCGACGCAAAAAAGGGGTGTTATAGGTGTATCTGTGTATATGTTTATCTGTCTATCTGTGGCATTGCAGCTCCCAAACGGATGAATTTAACTACATAGGTAGATTTAAACCGGTAAAATCACAGTTTTAAAAGTGACCCATAGTTAATAATGGCCACTAGCGACCAGAAATGATTTGAACAAAATATTTAGTAGTATATAGATTCCTGCAAATATCTAGTATTTTTAATGTTTTTATATAAATGAAGTGTAAAATAAACTTGTTTTTTTTCTTCATGTTCCCATAATATGATATTATCATATTTTTTTGGGTCCTTTTATCAATCTCTGTTTAGGCACAATTAGCTGGTAAATATTGATATTTGGTAGGCTCGCCATATATTCTGTAACTTGTGCAATAAATATATTTTATTAATAAATAAAATATATTGCCGTTGATAAAATGCTACCACTATTTTTCCTTCAGTAACCATTTCACCCGACCCTCCCCTATGTAAGAAATCTTCGGCGCTGAGTCAACTTGCCAATAATAATATTGACGTACGGCCAGGCTTGAGCAAACAGGCCCGTAGCCGCTACGGCGTAGCATGCTCGTAGAAGTGCTACGAACGTGTGCTACATCTTGTGAGCACAGACTCAATTCAGAAACGTGGTTCTAAGGTGAGGATTGAATTGAGTTGGTTGGTGCACTTTTGGTTGCGGTAACGCCTGGCTGCCTGTCCGAGTACGTCTGAATGGACATTTTTGCACAATTTTGCAACTAAAAATCTCATTATAATTTCATACCAAGCGCAACTTTAACGCTTTCGCTCCCAAGTATCGCTACGCGCTACGCTCGTAGCCGACCCCGTGGTGTTCCTCGTATGTAGCGGAAAGCGACTACGACGGTCTGACGCATGTGTGTCGTCATGGGCCCTGAATGGGTTGGCACTTTCGCTCCCAAGAATCGCTAGGCGCTACGCTCGTAGCCGATCCCGTGGTTTTCCTCGTATGTAGCGGAAAGCGACTACGACGGTCTGACGCATATGTGTCGTCATGGACCCTGAATGGGTTGGCACTTTCGCTCCCAAGAATCGCTAGGCGCTACGCTCGTAGCTGATCCCGTGGTTTTCCTCGTATGTAGCGGAAAGCGACTACGACGGTCTGACGCATATGTGTCGTCATGGGCCCGGAATGGGTTGGCACTTTCGCTCCCAAGAATCGCTAGACGCTACGCTCGTAGCCGAGCCCGTGGTTATCCTCGTATGTAGCGGAAAGCGACTACGACGGTCTGACACATATGTGTCGTCATGGGCCCTGAATGGGTTGACACTTTCGCTCCCAAGAATCGCTAGGCGCTACGCTCGTAGCCGATCCCGTGGTTTTCTTCGTATGTAGCAGCGACTACGGCGTAGGCGTCCGCTAGTCGGTTTCCCGGCAGCGAAAGTGTTATAACTTTCACTGCCAGGAAGGAGTCCGATTAACGTATAGCCCTCTTCATTGCACTGACATGGGTATATTATAATTCTACGACCAAGGCCACCGGGGAATGCGCCGCAACATCTTTGGAGTTCGCTGGAAATACTGCGATTGCCAAACCCGCATGCCATTCTCACCACGTAGATGGTTGGCAGTCCTCAACTGTGCGTTTCTCCCGAAACTTTCTGCCTCGCACAGCCAAACTCTGGAATGAATTGTCGCCTTTTTTTTATAATATAGGAGGCAAACGAGCAGTCGAATCACCTGATGGTAAGCGATAATCGACGCCCATGGACACTTACAACACCAGAAGAGTTGTAGGTGCGTTGCCGGCCTTTAAGATGGGAGTAAGCTCTTTTCTTGAAGGCTTGAAGGTTGTAACGGTCCGGAAATACCGCAGGCACAGCCAAACTCTGGAATGAATTGTCGCCTGCGGTATTTCCGGACCGTTACAACCTTCAAGCCTTCAAGAAAAGAGCGTACTCCCATCTTAAAGGCCGGCAACGCACCTACAACTCTTCTGGTGTTGTAAGTGTCCATGGGCGTCGATTATCGCTTACCATCAGGTGATTCGACTGCTCGTTTGCCTCCTATATCATTAAAAAAAAAAGATGCGTGGCATATTGTTTCTGCCCGCGACTAGAGAGTCAAGTTCCACGCGGAGGGTCGCATGGAACTCGTTTATATCGTGGCTCCATACTAATTTTCACCCCCTTTTCAGTTCCTTAGGGGATGTTTTCCGCGATAAAAACTATCCCGGGACTCTGTACCAAACTTTATTTAAATCGACTTACCGGTCTAAGCGTGAGGAGGTCCCCGACAGAGAGACATACAGACAGACAACCAGGCACACTTTCGCATTTATATGGAGGGAGAGAGAGAGAGAGAGAGATGGCTGAGATACGCGTCATACTCGTGAACGGGTGTTGTTTGTGGAATCCGGTCAGTTCTTGTTTGCGAGCATAACTTCATTCCAATGTTCTGCGGAATTGATATGAGAGATTTCACTCTGTTATCACTTGATTGTAAATATTTATATTTTTTTTAAAGTTATTTGATTTTTTTAAATTAATTTTACATATAATATTTAGTGTTAAATTTTTATTATTTTAAAAATAAATAATTTTATTTGTAGTAATTAACATTAAAAATGTAAGAAATTAAGATTTATAAATAAATAAATAAATAAATATTACGGGACAATCTTACACAAATCGACCTAGTCCCAAACTAAGCAAAGCTTGTAATATGGGTACTAGACGACGATAAACATACGTAAATAGATAAATAAATACATAGAAAACATCCATGACTCAGGAACAAATATTCGTGCTCATCACACAAATAAATGCCCTTACCGGGATTCGAACCCGGGACCTCTTGCTTCGTAGGCAGGGTCACTACCAACTAGGCTAAAGCGGTCGTCATTTAGTAACATAAAAAATAATAACAAACTTTGTGCCAGCAGTTTCGGTTATCCAAAAATTAAATTTATTTTATTACTTCGTTTTTGTCACGCAGAGACCTTTATACATCTCTAATAAATAAGATTGTATTTTTTTTGCATGAATTTGACATGTAAACTTTGATGTAGTTAATTCTTACTCATACTATTAAGTCTATAGATAACATTTTGACTTGAGTGCCCTCGTGGCATATTTGCTGAAAAAATATTTTGATTTTGATATATAATATTAGTGTGGAACATGGGTACCCCTCAATGGAACCTCCGCAGTTCGGCTGCTCAAAATATGAACGAGAAGAAGCTATGCTGCGTCCTTATTCCTCTCTCAAACAAATCGTTACACTTCAGTATCACAATGGCCCGAAGCGAATAAATTTGCCCAGAGACGGGCAAATGTTTAATTATATGTAACTTATATCTATGTTAGTTACACCATAATAAAAAGAAAAAATAAAATTCAAATTCAAACACAACAAATCAAAACGCGGTGTGACACAGATCAGAGCTATTTTATATATCGCATTAAAGACACCGCATTAAAACGGGTCCATTCCTTTATGAGCTATTATGCCATAGAGAGCTAAGACACGCAGACACCTTAAACTTATAGCAACCCTCTTTTTGTGTCGGGGGTTAAAAAAACCGTCCAAGTGCGAGTCAGACTCGCGCAAGAAGGCTTCCGTACCATTATCAATAAAATCAGTAAAAGAATCACGTTTATAATTGTATGGGAGCTACTTAAATATTATTTTTATTCTGTTTTTGATTATTTGTCATAATAGCGGCAACGGAAATTCATCATCTGTGAAAATTTCAACAGTCTATCTATCACGGTTCAAGAGATACAGCCTGGTGACAGCCGGGCAGACGGACGGACAGCAGAGTCTTAGCAATAGGGTCCCGTTTTTACCTTTTGGTTACGGAATCAGAAAAAGTATTCTGTATATGACTGTAAAAATATTTAATAATTTGCCAAACGACTTAAAAACCTTAGACTTTCCAGAATTTAAAAATAAGTTATTTACGTGGTGCTTAGCTCGTTTATATTATAATGTTAATGAGCATTTTGACAACGCATCACAATGACATGGATTTATAATGTAATTTAATTTCATATTTTTATTTATTTTGCATGACATTGATATATTTTTTGGACATGTTTAGTTATTATAATTTTCTCTTTTCTTTCTAAGCATGACATTGATACTTACCTACTATTATTATTCACTATATTCTTGATTATTATTGACATTTACGCGCAACACACATTTCAACATTTCAAAATTTGAGAATAAAATATGATTAATGACATGCTATAGAATCAAATTATTGTACGCCAACCACTGGCTGATTGTGAAGATCTTACCTTTGTATTATAACTATTTTGTACTCACTTTCATACAATAAATTATTTTGTATTTGTATTTGTATTTGTATTTGAACCCTAAAAACAAGCTCACCATAACTTGTCATTCCTCAGTCAGATGACGAAGAATAAATGTGTCGCTAAAACAGACAGAAATACCGTTGTATTTATACTAGGACGTATATCCTGGAACGTATTTAATAATAGACAAACATCAAGATTGTCGTCCCGTGCGTGACTACCGTTAGCAAAAAAGATTCATATCAATTTCCTTATTACAGCAGTTTTATTTATCTACTAGCTTCTGCCCGCGACTCCGTACGCGTGGAAGCCGTTTATATCGTAGCTCCATACAAACTTTCACCCCCCATTTTAGGGAAGTCGGGGGATAGAAAGAGACAAAAAGTTAGCCTATGTCACTCTCCATCCCTTCAACTATCTTCACTTAAAAAAACACGTCAATTCGTCGCTTCCTTTTGCCGTGAAAGACGGACAAACAAATACACCCATACACTTTCCCAATTATTATCACGAGTACTTAAATACTCGTAAGATAAAATCATTCTCCTAGCGTTATTCCCGGTTGTGCCCTAAAGGAGCCCGGGGTCCGCTTTGACACGAATCCCAAGATTTGGCATAGGCACTAGTTTTAGGAAAGCGACTGCCTTCTGTCCTTCCAAGACAGAAGGAAAACCAGACCTTATTGAGAATAGACCGGTTTCCTCACGATGTTTTCCTTCACCGAAAAGCTAACGGTAAATATTCCGTACATAAGTTCCGAAAAACTCATTGGTACGAGCCGGGATTTGAACCCACGACCGCCACATGACAGCCGCATGCTGTAATTCGAAGCTACCGAGCTAAATATAAGATTAAATTGATTTGGAAGATTTTATTACTTTGATGTTATTCAAAGAAAACCCGATAAGTTCACTCTTTCGAAGAAATATGATTTAGGTCTAGTGAAACATTAGGGCAAAAGTTATTAGATTATGTGACAGGACCCCCATACCCCTGCAGGTACATCACGTATCGCATTGTACGCGCGTCAGGTCGATACAAATGTTTTTTTTTTAGGTAATGACGGTTAAACTGTCCTAAAGCACGTACGAAACGTTACGCGAGTGCCCCTCTTGGAATGGATTATTTCTGTTAAACTGCAACTTCCCGGATTCTTGTCGGATTATATTTTTTTTATTTTTAGTGTAAATTATTATTTGACATCTATAAGTGCCCATGTTTGATTTTAATTTATTTTTATTTTATCGAAACCTTAGAAGTGTGCGAGAGCCGAGTTCAACCGAAGCCGCAAGCGATCATTGACTAGTGGGTTTTGTATGGAAATAAATTATGACCTATTATGCTGACGCTACTCTCATGGAACGCGAGGTTCGCGGCCTTTCTGAGCTGTAATTCAGCTAGGCCTTGGCCACATAGATTGGTTTTTATTTCGTCTGAAATACAATCCATTCATTTAATAGTTGCGTTTATAGATTACTTTAATTGTCAATTTGGAGTTATCTATCGTTTCCCCGAATTTCATTTGCCCTAATTCTATTTGACCGAATTTCATTTGCCCGAATTTTATATTCCATAACGTTTCATTTTCCATTATATTAATTTGACGTATTATTATTTTCCATAATATTGCATGCCCGAATCACTCATATGCCATAAACTTTATTTGCCTTAATTTTATATGCAATAATTTTACTTGGCAGAATATTTATTTGCCAAAAGAAACTACATTTCTGCGAGCCGTTCAAATGTTACGAATGTTCGGTTCTGGCGCTTAAATATGTCATTATAACACCTATTTTGAATGATTGTTACGTACAGAACACGTCAAAATCAGCATCTTTTACTTGAAAAACTTTTATCTACACAAGTTTTATTCCGCTATTTTATAAAAAAAAACACGAAGACGGCGGCGGGAGCGGAGCCTCGTAGCTTAGTGGTTAAAGCACTCTACCGGCAATAGAGGGATCGCAGGTTCGAGTCCTGTCGGGGGCTACAGACGAAGATGGTTAATTTTTCCATAATATTCTCTATCTTACGGTTTGACATGTAAACGTGCCCTTGTGGCCTATTTGCAGAATAAATAATTGATTTGATTTGATTCTCTGTATCATAACGTTTAAAATATGATCGGGGTAACTTCCTCGTTAAAAATAACACGAAACAAAATATTTAAATAAAGAATTTGTTTCGTTAAGAAAGTATTACGTTCCTTTTTGAATTAGGCAAAAAAACAAGAATAGCGACGCCAAAAACATTCCCTAATAGGTTTTCGTATTCCTCTTAATTGACAAAAACAAGCAAAAATGTTCATTAGGATGAAAAAATGAATTACCTTTTTATACGGGAAATTATTCTTTTGTATGAGAATAATTGTGTTTATGTCTGCCTTAGGGCATATTGTACTCGAATAGCGTAAACAGAGCAAAAATAAAGGTCGTATAGAATTCCGTTTACATTATGTACATACATTACCATGTATGTACATTTCATGTACCGTAAGGGTCAAAATAGACAATCAAACCACGATAATAATTTATTTTTCTCAAACATGCTATGAAATATTGACGTTGTGTTCCTCATAATGGGCTTCGAAGTGTCACGTTTCGGGCGCAGCGAGACGAGAGGTCCTTAATGGCATTTCATACAAAATTGGAGGCCTAGGCCGGCAAGATGGTCTCTTTAAATCTCCATTCCACAATTTGCGGCACAGCATCACGGCGTTAAGGTATGAAAATTAAAGTTTGATCTCTTGGAGTTATATTTATTTATTTCATTGCATGTTTGAGAAAAGCACTATACATACCTCGGCCGAGTGCTGTGTCATAAATAGTGGAATGGCAATTAAAAATACATACCACGGCGTGAAAAGGGGTTGCCAGCCTCAAACTATCCGGCCTCGCTACGCTCGGCCAGCGCGACGACCCCTTACTTCCCGGTTTCTGTAGTAATGTTATATTTACATGGCACGTTGATTTTTATACATATTTTATTGCCGGCCGTATGAATTTTAGTATTTTAAATAATATTATCTGTCGTTTAATTTTATACTTTAAACGATAAACACAAAACTAGTGGAAAAATCCAACTTAACCCCGAAGTGGAGTTAGAGAGGCAAGCAATGGATTGAGCTGGGAAAATTTATGGGGAAAAACTTTCTTATCCTGAATTTCGGATTAGCCTGCACCGTCATCCGCGTTTCGTCCCTCTCCGCTCATGATATATATACTCAAAACTCAAAATAATCTTTATTTATTCAAGGCCTAGCACCAAGCACTTTCAAATCGTCAGATAGAAACAAATGATCTTTAGCTCATTTTTAGAATATCCTACTAATATTATAAATGCGAAAGTTTAGATGTTTGGATATTTGGATGTTTGGATGTTTGTTACTAAATCACGCTTAAACTAATTAACTAATTAAAAATTCTAACCCGACACCACACGGAATAACAAAAAAAAATATAATGTCAAAAAATATATATAAAGAGAATAATAATCTCTTCCGCGTGATCGCTCTCCGCAACCCTGCTTCCACTCCAGGTCAAATATCTTTCATTTCTCACTTCTAAGGACTCCACTTTTTTTATATTATTATTTGGTTACCCCTTGTTGTGGAAAGATTCTAAAATATGTCTAAAAGTATAATAATACTAGCTGATGCCCGCGGCTTCGCCCGCGTGTTTATAGGAAAATGTAACATATTGAAATTTTCCCGTGGGAATTAGATGTTTTCCCGCTGGAAAAAGTAGCCTATGTCACTCTCCAGCCTCTAAAGTATCTCCATACAAAAAATCACATTAATACGACGCTCCGTTGCGACGTGAAAGAAGGACAAACAAACACACGTACACTCTTTCGCATTTATAATATTAGTAAGGAGTACCTTAAGAGCAACCTGAGCCAGGAAACCAAAGAAGCATCTGAAAATATTCGCGTCCCATCTGCCCCCTCAATCCCTTAGCACCCAATTTTACTGTATATGTATACCTAAATGTATGTTAAGGTGCTAGGGGACGTGAGTATTCACATACGGTGTGCCTATGACCTGAGGGCTTTAAATTAAATTCAGGATTAGATTCTGCTCGTCAAACCGAACCACTTTTGATCTGCAACTGTGTAAAATAACTATTATTTCTATCATGAATTTCACCTTCCCATACAAACGTAGTTACTTACGCTCTCATTTTAAAACTACCTTGTGGATTGTGACGAAACCTTGCATATACAATGACATGAGGTATATCTATGTCTGTAATTAGTTTATATGGTTCCAGTTTATAAAACAAACGAAAACCAGCAAAAACAAGTTTTGTATGAAAAACTAAAATTCACTGTATTTTTTTTACTATGGTATCTGAAGCTACATAAACTAATTACAGACATAGATATTCCTCATGTCATTGTACATGCAAAGTTTCGTTACAATCCAACACGTAGTTTTAAAATGAGAGCGTAACTACGTTTGTATGGAGAATCGAGCTTACTGCGGACTCTTAACTGTACCGTGAATGTATTGCAAACACGGCCTCGTTATTTGACATGCATGCTAGTGACAGTTAATGATAATTTAACTAATTGACGATGTAACTACATTGAAAATTTAATTAAATTTGTATAAAATAATGAAAATGTAAAAGGAACATATTTTGGAAAATCGGTAGAACAAAAGCAGGTCCGTTTTAGGAGCATAATCGATACCTGCATTTAAAGTCCCATGCTCAGAGGCACCCCGGATAAAAAAAGAACGTGTGGATACACGTTCAAAGCAGGCGTGAGTTTAAAGGGGTAGGCAGTTTCGTGCCACTTTTAGCAATAGCAGGTTTAACCTATCAGTACACAAATTGATCATGTTGTTTAATATTGTTTACATCCTTTATTTTTCTTTGTTGTGTAATGTTTTCCGATTGTTGTTCCGCAATTTGTGCCTAACAATGATTATACAATAAGTATTATTTATAAAATGCAATTATTATATGAGGATTATGCAATGAGATGAGCAAAACTAAAAATAAGCAGGAGAAAAAGTGATTGCAGTGATAGGTTACTGGCCTATTGTTCACGACTCTGAGACTTATCATACCACAGCCATTTTGACTTTGTCATACAATGTCAAATAGCAGTCAAAATTCTAACAACTATAATGGTACTAGCTTCAGCCCACGACTCCGTCCGCGTGGAGCTCGTTCATATCGTAGCTCCATACAAACTTTCACCCGCCACTCCATCCCCTTGGGCGATGATTTCGGGAAAAAAACTATCCTATGTCCTTCCCCAGGATTCAAACTATCTCTATACCAAATTTCATCCAAATCGGTTCTGCGGTTTAAGCGTGAAGAGGTAACAGACAGACAGATAGACAGACAGACAGACAGACAGACACACTTTCGCATTTATAATATTATTATGGATAATGCTCATAATTACACGGTTCACTAAGGGCGATATGTTTCGAAATTAAATAATTAATTTTAAACTATATTGTCAAGGTATGGTCATTACTAATTCTGTTATGTTCAATGTTGCTTATATATCGCATTAGGTACAGTCAAGGGCACCAATATGTATACACCGCAAAGTCTCCAAAATATGTAGGCAGACCTTATTTCTGCAACAATAAGATTGTAGTATACATATTTATGAAACTTTGATTGAATACATATTGGTGCCCCTGTAATGTTAGATTTAATTTGGTTTTACATAAATAAATAAAACACCCATCGGGAGTAATTTTTCAGGATGAGTGTTTTCGCGGCGATGTCGCCCTGCCGGCGCGTGCGTCGCGGGCCGCGCGCGGCGATCGGAGCGAGCGCGGGCAGTGATTCAAGCGATAGTGACATTTAATACGTGAGTTGAACCGTGTAATTATAAGCATTATTTAGACATGTCTCACGAAAGTTTTAAATTCAACTATACATAATGGTCAATTAATATTAGTAATATCGTGTGTAAAACAAGGACTTTGACTTTGGCTTCGTCCGGGCTGCGTACGGTCTACTGGGAAATCAAGGTGTGTTTGTACGCATACATGTAAGGGTAGGGTGGGGGCGTGGGGTGTGGTACAAGTGATGAGAGGGTAGCGTGTAGATATAAATAATAAAAAAATATGTTTGGAAACAATCATACACTAATCGGCCTAGTCCCAAACTAAGCAAAGCTTGTACTATGGGTACTAGACGACGGTATATACATACTTATACATACATACATACATTCACGCCTTTATTCCCAAAAGGGTAGAGCACATGAAACGTATATTCCAGCGCCACTTTTAGCATAAATGTGGGTATAAAAGATCGACAAAATGTGATATTGCAGTGATAGGTTGCTAGCCCAACGCCCACAACACACTTCAACCCTGGTCCCTTAGTCGACTTTTACGACACCCACGGGAAGAAAGGGGGTGGTGAAATTCTTACTTACTTATATAGATGACTAAATACTTAAGTACATAGAAAACACCCATGACCCAGGAACAAATATTCGTGCTCATCACACAAATAAATGCCCTTACCGGGATTCGAACCCGAGACCTCCAGCTTCGTAGCCGTAGTGTTTTTACGAGCTTTAATTTAACTTGACCCGTTAGTTAGTTAGTGTGGGAAAAATCTAAAACTGAATATTGAAATTTAAACCATTTACCTCAACCGATCGAGCTAAAATTTTGGGTGTAAGTGTATTATATTAATATTGGTATCTGAATGTCACATTACAATTAAGTCAACGTTTCCGAACGCTACCTGTGCTACTATATAAGGAAAGTAAAGATGGCATCGCGCCCGCTTTCCCGCGTGGTCGTGCCGGAGGCTCCCCCTGGATTTTCCCCAGGCTACCCTCCAACCACGCAATTCGACCGCTATATTGGGTCCGTCCTATTATAGCAACAGTCAGGTTCAATAAAAAAAAAAAAAAAAAAAAGCATCGCGCCCTCTTTCGCTACCACGAAGACACAAGAACAACTCCATTTTGTAAGCAGTAACATAAGAAAATAAATGCGTGTATCCCTCACTTCTCTGTTTAATTTATACAACGACAAATATTACAGTAAGTATAATTTGGATGACAATTCAACATAAAAAGAAAATGTCGGTGAAAAAACACAAAATCGAACAGAAAATAAAATAAACGTTAGTTGCAACAATAGGGTCCGGGCTTGGGGATATTATGGTACCATAGAGCTGATCTGATGAAGGAAACAGAAGGTGGCCAAGGGAATTCAGTACCTACCCGACGTAACCCAGTTGAGTTTGAGCTCGTTAGAATCGTCTCAGTGAGTAGTTGATGTCGTAAACGGAAGAGTACAGTCGGCAATACACTCAAACATAAGTTGCATATGTGCTCTGCGTACCCCTTTTGGGAATAAAGGCGTAATTCTACATATGTATGTAACATGAGTTCGTAACGTTACGCAATTGGCTTGCTAGACGTAAATCCACGGATGCGTGTCAAACATTTTAACCTTTATTATAATAGGTTAGGTTTTTATAATGATTTTATGCTTTGTATGTATAGTTTTATATTTTACTTTTTATATAGGTACTGGCTTCCGCCCGCGACTTCGTCTGCGTGGACTCGAGATAAACACTATTCTATATCTTAATCCAGGCTATAAACTATCTTCGTGCAAAATTTCATTCAAATCGGTTCAGCCGTTTAAGCGTGATTGAGTAACAAACATCCAAACATCTAAACTTTCGCATTTATAATATTAGTAGGATTGTATAAACCTAGCCTAAGATGAAAAATGAATAAAGAGAATTAATACATCGTTAATTCAGTCACAGAGTGGTTTACAGTTGGTATTAACGTATTTTTTACATAATTTGATAGGACAATTTTGACATCCGCCTACCAGGGGTTAAAATCACTGAAGGAAGACCGCATAACCTATGGACGGAATAAACATGTTTGTATTGACAGCTACAGGGAGGCTAGTACGCTAAGTTTTATGTCGGACATGAAGCATTCGTCCCATTGTGGCAAATATGCGAGTGTAAGAGGGACGAATGCTTAGTGCCCCTAGTGTGCTAGGGGGGCAGTTGTTTTTATAAATATGACTCACGACAGTTTAAATTCAAATACCGCCTTTGTTTCATGACTGCTATCATGCTAACTTATTAACAGACTCCAAAAAGGTCTACAGCGCACATCTGCCGCTTCTCGAAGTGTGTATGCATGTGTGTAATCGCTTTATTGTACACGGTACCAAATTAAAAATATACTCGTCACACTGTAGATCATTGTACAAAGCCGAACTTATCCCCATAAGGGATCTCTTCCAGCTAACTATTGAGCGAATGGAAGTCGTGGCCGCTCATGACATGCGCCACACACACACTCTAAAACCGGCCGTTGTGCAAAATTTATAGGGCTCGAATAACTAACTCGCCCGCGGGCTGCGTGGCCCGCGCGTTACGCAACAATTTAAAGCCATGTTATTGTTCGCATTTTATTACACTAGATAACATTTCTTCAATATATTAGTCAAGGTTAGCTAGAAGAGATCCCTTATAGGGATACGTACGTTGTACTTTGATCTAGTGTGTGACATGTATATTCTTTAATCTGTTAGTGCTTATGGCCCTTATAGGACTTCTAGACGGGCTATAGTTTTTCGGAAATATGTGGCCGGCAACTATGGGCGTATTGCTCTTACTTCCATGCTAGAACAAGACGCCCATAGGTTGCCGGCTACACATTTCCGGAAAAGTATAGCCCGTCTAGAAGCCGCTTTACATACATACAAACATACAAAGCAAGAACGCTCAGATAGCTTTTTGTGAAAACCAATTTTTACAAGCTTTATATTAGCTTGACTTGTTCGTATATGTAAGTATAACAAAAGTAAGTTGTCCGTCAAATCTTGCAAGTTAAATTTGACCCACTTCCCGGTGACCGATTGAGCTGAAATTTTGGGTATAAATATAGTTTGGATGACAATTCAATATTATGGTACCATCGAGCTGATCTGATGATGGAGACAGAAGGTGGCCATAGGAACTCCGTAATAAAACCACATAACCCCATCGACTTTGGGCTCGTTAGAATCGTCTCAATGAGCAGTTGATGATGGTATACAGAAAAGTACAGTCGGCAATAAAAGCTTGTACCAAAAATGAATTTTTTGACAGAAACTTATTAAGAATAAAAATAAGTCGGTGCTAATGAACTATTGTAGCAAAACCTGATACTTTTAAACATTGTATTTTGCTCTTTTAAAGCCGGGTAAGCGCATGTTGGAACTAAACGGCTGCCTGGCATCGTTTTGACACCCCGCCCCCAACCCCGCAAAATGGCAATGGCACACATTCTGTGGGTCTATTTGTGGCACGACTTCTATACCTTTGTGTAAGATTATTATTATTATTTTATTCTAAATTACCGTTTGACATGTAAAAGTGCCCTTGTGGCCTATTTGCAGAATAAATAATTGATTTTGATTTTGATTTTGATTTATAGGTTTTTCGTTCAGGATGCCAGGTGTTTAGAAACAATAATAACCTATTGTTGGGGCGGTCGTGAATTACCAGTTTTAGAGGAAGCCAAGTAGAGTAGGTACTTTAAACATTTCCCCCCACCCGTAGAATTGAACAAGAAACTAACGGCCGTATTCATAAACGTTCTACAAGCCTATTTTAACTAAAATGCCGTTAAAATTCGTTTGTCCTTATCTGTCACGTTGACATTTGTGTTCGTAAGAAAGGGACAAAGCACATTCTATTTAGCAGAGGCATTTTAAGTTTTATGAATAAGGGGGTAAGCGTCTGTAATGGCTCAGGGACCCAAAGCGAGTATTTGCATCAAACACGAGTTGTCGCCATTACTAAAAAAAGCGGCCAAGTGCGTGTCGGACTCACGCACGAAGGGTCCCGTAGCATTATCTATAAAAACGGCAAAAAAATCACGTTTGTTGTATGGGAGCCCCCTTAAATATTTATTTTATTCTGTTTTTTAACAGGTTGTTATAGCGGCAACGGAAATACAACCTGTCTCGGTTCATGAGATACAGCCTGAGTCGAACAAAAATGAGGGCTTTAAAGCCCAATATCACGCAAACGGGTTACTGAATTGAAAAATAGTTATATTTTTGAACAAGCTATCTAACGATACCCGACACCATGGGCTTAAAGATAGAAAAAAATTACATCCCCACTTTCCGTGTAGGGGAGGTATCCTAAAAAAATATTTTTCAAGATTTTATTCTACCGTTTTATCAGCGTGATTGATCTATCTACTCATACCGAATAACAGCTTTTTAGTAGTAAGGGTCACTGAACTAACCCACAGACGGTCAGACGGACAGACGGACATGACGAAACTATAAGGGTTTCTTGTTGACTACGGAACCCTAAAAAGCACGATGGTGCCCGTTGGTTCGGTCACGTCGAAAGGATGGAGGAAGATCGGGGTGCCAAACCCAGTAAGGTCAGTCGGGGCAACTGCGCCAACGGCGTAAATGCGCCTATCATACAGGACCGGTCATTGTGGCACTCTTTGGGGAGGCCTATGTCTCGCACTGGACGTCTTCTTGCTGATATGGTGATACTGATGGTCATCTAAGATGTCTATAGTACTAAAATATCAGTAGATTTTAATGTTCGATGAAATCCCACTCACCCCGGTGGCGCACTTGCCCCGATTGACCTTATAGGTATCTGGGCCGTCCACGGAGTGGCGCACACTGGGCTGAAAATCGGCTTTCATAGACATAGGAATCGAAGTTAACATTTTAAAGTTTTTGTGCTTGAAATGGCTTATGCTTGCCATTATTATGCTAAATTATGATCCTGGCGTGATTTAGCACTAAAACGTATGAGTTATAATTTTTTTCCGAAAAAAATGTATGGAGCTATAACGAAAAAACTGGATATCTCGGGAACCGCAAAAAAAACACAAATATCCTTACAGCTGGTTATATTACTAATTATTCCAGATTTTTTGACTTACCTACTACATATTTCAGTCATAGGTGCGGTTTTTTTTTTTAAATCGACGAAATTTTTAATATTTTTTTTCGTCCCAGACGTCTTACTTTAAACATAAAAGATAGAAATATGTATGTTTTGTATCTAATTTACTCAAATTATGAAAAACTATACATTGACATAAAACCAAAAGGATTTCCGAGCTCATGTTACGTCTTAAAATATAATTTTTCGTTTTATTTTCTGCGGTAATGAGGAATAACGATATCTAATTGGACATACTTACGAGATTGCATCAATTAGTAATGATAATGATCATAGCAATAATAAGTAAATTACTTGTAATACGTCTTAGCAATGATTTCTGAAAAGCAAATAGCATAATAGAAAGGTCACTGGTGATTAAAGCACCATCATTAGTACACAAGAATAAAAGCATCGAACGTCTGTGACAAAATTACTACAAAGTCTTGTACGCAACTGATAACATCTAATTATATATTTTTATTAATTTTCGAAATTGTAACCATACAAAAATATGTTTAGTTTTTGTACCAACTTGGACTTATTTGTTATTTCACAAAGCGGGAGTCCTTCTTTTAATGATGGATTATTATTCGAAGCAGTTGGAGTCCAGTTAGGCTCTAGCCTATCAGAAGAAGACAGTGTCACCCTCAAAGAATTTTGTCGAAGATTCACCCGATCTGCTGAATGGAGATGGAAGAAATGTAAGAGAAACACCAAGGACTTCAGAAAAAACTACGAAAATTGGCTCCAAAAAGATGTTGATTGGCCCAGCTGTGTACAAACCAATCTTCTTATGCCTGAACTACAAGAAGAGTCTACTTGTTTGGAGTATTCTGCGACATCAACCAGCACCGAACTTACCTCTCCAGAATGTTCAACATCATCATCTTCAATTGGGACAATGACAAAGCACCCGAGAAAAGCCTTCGAAGACCTATCAAACAAGCAAAAGAAGAGAAGGTCTGACAGTCATAAAGGTGAAAACTCAACTGAGTTGGCTTTTACAGCGGCACAACTTTTGAAAGAGGATGGTCGAGATGATATCGCATCTGTGATTGAACACATGCTTAAAAACCCAGAAATTGCTACAAACATATGTAGAATGATCAAGAAGCCGAATTGCTCCGCTGTATTTACACCAGAAAAAGCACTCGGACTTTTCATTTCATTAAAACTAAGTAAATGGCAATACATCACTTTAAGGGAGACTGCTATTCGAGAAGGTGCCCAGAAAGAAGCTTTATCCGTCTTACTACAAGATACAATCGGCCAAATTACAGTGCTATCCTCCGAAGTCAACCATAACTATAACGGATTCATCAGCTGAAATTAAACTTCAAGCTTTACTTGATTTAACAACGAAGAGGATACTGGATGGATTATCAAGCAATGTAGAAAACAAACAGCTGACGCTAATATCTAAGTGGGGTTTTGATGGTGCTTCTAGTCAAAGCAGATATAAGCAGAAAATGGAAGACGAACAAGATAACTCGAGCATATTCATGACATCTTTAGTACCACTTAAGTTGGTTTCTGGAGAAGACATTGTATGGACGAATCCAAAACCTTGCTCACCCTCCTATTGTCGCCCATTGATGTTCAGATTTGTGAAAGAAAGTGAAGCAGTCGTACTTGAGCAAAAAGGAAAGATAGAAGAAGAAATTAAAGCTCTACTCCCTACGGAATACAATACTTGTAAGATACATCATGCCCTGAAAATGACGATGATTGATGGGAAAATTTGTACATATCTTTCTGCAGCTAGGTCAAATGCTACATGCTATTTATGTTTGGCTAAGCCAACAGAAATGAATCGCATAAATTCTGTTACATCAAAGACGATAGCCACTGAGTTGTACGAATTTGGATTGTCACCACTGCATGCCCGCATCAATTCAATGGAATGTCTCCTACACATTTCGTACAGACTCGTCTTCAAGAAATGGGCTGCAAAGGGAGACGAACATAAAAAAATTATGAACGAGACAAAGAAAACAATTCAAGATCGATTTAAAGAAGAGCTAAACCTTTTGATTGATATTGTGAAGCAAGGTTCGGGGACCACAAACGATGGGAATACAGCAAGAAGATTTTTCCAGAATCCAGAAAAAACTGCAGCAATAACCGGATTGAATGAAGAGCTCGTACGCAGATTTGCCGTGATACTGCAAGCAATAACATCCGGGGAACATGTTGCTGTTTCGAATTTTAGAGAGTATGCCTTGGAGACGGCTAAAAAGTACGTAGAGTTGTATGATTGGTACTACATGCCATCAACCGTGCATAAATTGCTAATTCACGGAGCTGATATCATCGCCAGCAATGCCATTGTACTTATTGGAAGTCTCTCGGAAGAAGCTTCAGAAGCCCGAAATAAAGATTTTAGGATGTTCAGGGAACATAACTCCAGGAAGAAAAGCAGACAAGCATCCAACGAGGATATTCTCAACATGCTTATTTTATCCTCCGATCCTCTAATTACTGCAATGAGACCGACCCTGGATGCAAAGAAGAAACAGGCGTTTTTTATAGAAACGATAGACCTACTTAAATTAGAGGAACCCCAAATTGAGGTTTTAGGTGCGTGTGACGCAGAACCTGACTCTGAATTAGATTCAGAAGACAGTGATTTAGAAGAATAAATTAAAAATAAAGACATATTGTAAGGTTATGGTGTTCTTTTTATACTTTACTTGTTTATTATTTGTTTTTCTTTAAAGTTGTTATGGTTCTGTCAATATTTGTTTTTTTTTTATGTAAATAATACTAACCTATGTAAAAAAAATACTAGCAATTTGATTAAATATGACTCACCCTTTATTGAAAATGCGAAGCATACATATTTCTGTGTTTAATCTTTAAATTAGGACGTCCGGAACGAACAAAAAGAATTAAAAATTTCGCCGATTTTTAAAAAAAAAACCGCACTTTAGACTGAAATATGTAGTATGTCAAAAAATCAGGAATAATTAGTAATATAACCAGCTGTAAGGATATTAGTGTTTTTTTTTGCGGTTCCCGAGATATCCAGTTTTTTCGTTATAGCTCCATACATTTTTTTCAGAAAAAAATTATAACTCATACGTTTTAGTGCTAAATCACGCTAGGATCATAATTTAGCATAATAATGGCAAGCATAAGCCATTTCAAGCACAAAAACTTTAAAATGTTAACTTCGATTCCTATGTCTATGAAAGCCGATTTTCAGCCCAGTGTGGCGTCCGGTAGGCCGCCCCGGTATCGTTGGAACGACGTCGCCGAATCAGAATTGAACAAAGTCAGACAAATCCATAGAGTAAACTAGTGTTCTAAAGATACCATTAACGCTGTGTGTCCCTAGTGTACGTAACTAATTGCGTGATCAAATATTCATTTTCCGCTCTGTAGGGGTAATTAATAGTGGATGGGGCCGGTAGAACGCTTAATCTACGGTTAATGCACGTTAACCTATTTAAAAACGGCGGTAAGTCGTTCAGAAATACACAAACACCTATGTAATGAAATAAATGCCTTGACTCTTTGTCCTGTCCAAGCATATGGCCTACCTGATGGTGACCAGACACCTAACCTATAAAGGGTTTTATGGGGTGACATTTCGTTTTGCCCCCACCGTCATCGCGACGTCATATCAGCAGAAGCTGTGCACTCCAAATAGTGCCACAAAGACCAATTCTGCGCCAACGAACTCCCGCGACCTTTACCAGGTCATCATTTCTTGTTGGGGTCTACCCAAATGCACTTCCCGCTAGGTGTATCACCTCAAGAACCCTTTCCGCCCCATATTTGTACATAGGCTCTACTCGAGAACCTCTCACCCTACCTCACTTAAACCCGCGCTTTTTCAGGAAAAGTCTAGAAGTAACTATACTTAATTCCATATAACATCTTTTGTTCAGGCAGAACTTTAAGACGGACTATTTTTTTCGTTATTAGTTTTAATTGTTTCGTTTTATAATTTTTAATTAGAATTAAATATAACATTCGAATTTTAACGGACAAATTCGGCTTCGTTTTTTACTTTATCCAAACCCCGTAGAATGGACGGCCTTATCCGTCACTGGCTGACACCGTTCAATAGAACGAGACGGACGCTCTATCTTGTCACTTATCGCGTGATAAGGCCGACCATGATACGGGGTCAGGACTAGCTCCCGCTCGCGATTGAGTCTGCGTGAGTTCGGAATAAAAACTATCCCACATAATCCAGGCTATAAACTATCGATCGTCGTGCAAAATTTCATCCAAATCGGTTAAGACTTAAGCGTGACTCAATGACAAACACCCAAACTAGTAGGATACGAAAGGGTGAAAAGTTTGACTTAAGTATTTAGATCATTAAGTGCTTTCTAAAAATAACAATACTAATGTAATGTGTTTGCGTTTCTCGCACGATTAACGCACGATTCATTAAATCTTATCTAGACTAGGGTATAATAGAAATTTAACCGAATGCTACCGGGCCCAAGTTAATGCGGGCGTAATCCTCGTTTGACTGTACTATTAGATAAATATTCAACACCACGTTGGCATGTTGGCTGATTCTCTGTAAGAGCCATTGAGTGCTTAGCAACAGCGCTTGTTGGCTTTGAAGGCGCGTTAAGATCGTGATTGTTGTTTATGACAACAGTTTAAAAAGTTAACTTACTAGTACTCCGCTGGGTCAGCGATCCGAGGTGGATCTTGGCCTCCGATATGAATTGGCGCCAGTGTGCCCTATTCTGTGCCATCTTCTAACAGTTTTCTGCGTGCAGTGCGCGAAGCTCTCTCCTTCCAGCCATATTTAGGCCGGCCAACCGGTCTTAAGATGGTTTTCCACCGGCGAGGCGAGGCGGGTACTACCTATTTGCACTGAGCGCGCGCGCGCGCGGTCGAAATAGGTAGTAAGTCCCATACTAATTTCAATTCTCGCCCATCCACGCCCCGCCTCGCCTCGCCGGTGGAAAACCACCTTCAGGCCGCTCAGCCGTACTACGTAGGCTCTCTTCACCGCCTTGTCCACTGCCCGCCTATTCTGTAACTTGTTTAAAGCTCACCTCAACGCTCACCCACAAATATATCTTGACACCGCGATACGTAGTAACTAAGCGTAGGTAGAGGTTTAGTTTCGTGACGGGTGAGCGGCGGGGTGAGCCGGATTAGCGCGCAGCAAATAACAGCCCGGGGCTGTTATTTTTGCGCGCACATGCGCTGCCCATCGCCCGTCACACCTAAAGAAACTATACCTCTACCTACGCATAGTTACTACGTGTCGCGGTGTCAAGATATATTTGTGGGTGAGCGTTGAGGTGAACTTAATTACAATCTTGAATCCAAAATAATTATTAAATTTACACACACATAAGTCATAAATATGATAATTAGCATAATTCAACTCAACATTTATTAATTTCAATATTATTTCAGGTTTTTGGACCCGCATGTGTTAAAAGAATAACGAAATTGCAAAACAAAGTAATGAATAATGCATAAGTATGTCAAGGAATTACCATTCAAGGCTCAAATGTTATAAATACGGAGCATTACAGTCAGATAATAATGAAATACAGCTATCACATTTTTTTTTTTATAAATTGTCTTAATTGTAACATTTATAACACCGCGAACGCAAGCGATTATACCTACCCATTTGGGCGATGGAAATGACAATACACTGCGCATTACCTCTCATACTAGCTATACTTATAGATTAGTTGATTGATTGTAACTATTTATTTATTTATTTATTTATTTATTTATTTATTATTTATTTATTTATTTAGGATAACCAACAGACAATACATCGTACAATTCACTATGTAGCTTAGGTAACATTCTTGGTTGATGTTCATCTAATTATAGGTAACCACAGCTTATTTAAGTATCTTAGAGCATGCGAAAAAATACTATAGATGAACTATAGATGTAATGTAGAAATAAGTATTTAATTGCAATAAACAGCTCATTTTTTTTTCTTAATCTAAGGCGCGCATAACACTGCCGCTGCATCCCGCTACGTCGTGTGGAGCAACAGTTTGCAACGTTTTATGTCGTACCTCAGTTTGTACATAAATTCTGCACAATACAGTAGTACCACAAATATAAGCTACAACGATGTACTTGCGCACCATCCACCAATCATAAGGCAGCGCGTTTGCACGGGTAAAATCTTCAACGACCATTGGCCGAAATTTTGCGCGCGACGCCGGCAGCTCCGGCGCCCGCCATTTTGTCTGGCGCCATGCGCGGTAAAGCACGAGTTCACCTGTCATTGCATATTGTACCTTACGTATAGTGCAACAAGGTCTTTATTGAAATGGTCACACGTTCGATTTCATTCGGTACTTGTCAGCACTCGTCGGCGTGGACGAAGATTGCCGATGTAACTTATATTTGTGGTACTACTGTACTTCACACCGCACCTCCGCCCGGAGAAATATGTACGCGGCTCCGCACGCCGCAGTGGAATGCGACGGCAGTAATCACCTATAATATATCTCTCTGTCACTACAAGAAACTACCCAATTAAAGCCATGGACACAACACATAACCCAATTTTCCCGCTGCAGTCGGGCAAGCCTAAGTAAACACCGTTTTGTCCAAGCTTGTTATTGTGAAATATTTTCCTTTCATCACCGACGTAACGAGCGGCCAGTTTTTTCAACCATAATTAGCGTTTTTCAGTTTCCTTTTTTTAACAAAATTGTCTAGTTATGTTAGTAGACAGTATTTTAACCTTTTTGTGTGACATGGACCTTTAATACCCAGGATAAGTAATACCACGTCCAAGCTAGATGTTAGCATACAAAATCTCAATAAGTGTGACAGAAAGGGAAGCATTCGTTGTCCTTGTCATAGTTCCTTGTTTTATTTGCCGCAACTGACTAAAGGCCTCCACATACCGAACGCGGGTCGTGCGCGGCGCGGGGCGGGCGCCGGTCGTGCGCGGCGCGGGTCGGGCGCGGTGCGGGTCGTGCGCGGCGCGATCGTTAGGTATCTCTCACACTACCAACGCATTTAATATCTCTCTCACTAAATCTATCACACAGAGGCGCGGGCCCGCGGCGGACCCGCACTACTGTGCGATAGAGACGCCGCGCTACTGTGCGAAAGAGATAGAGATACCGCCCGACCCGCGCCGCGCACGACCCTCGTTTAGTATGAGGTTGCGGCAGATAAATCGTTACCCGTCCATATTAAGTAGGTTGTTCATAGTAAGCCATCAGCCATTTTAAGATGAAAGACTACTGGTAATTTTTTTCTGCAATGAAAACTGACAAAATAACTAAGTAGGTTTCACAGGTGTTAATACTGTTAATTTTTTTGTATGGATAATAAATATATACGCCATGAAACTGCTCAATCCTATTCTTATCTCATTTATACCTATCTGTGACTTCCTTTAATACGCATGATGCCTCATGTTCAAATTGATAACGTACGTAACCATCAAATTATAAGTATAAATTATAAAAAACCATTAGTCATAAAAAGATATGAACCATGAAAGTATAGAAAGAATATGCATTTTTTTATTATGCAAGAGTAAATTTAAAGCTACCAATAGAATCCTTACGAAACAACGAATACAAACGAAACAAAATTGTATGACAACCATGTTCTTACACGCAGTATTTCGCAACCGAAACAACAATTTACCTGATTTTCCATACAACGATTAGTACAAATGTCAGTTGTGACGTAATACCTGTGTGTATCAGTATAAAGCGTTTTGCGCTGCCGCCAGCGAGGTCAATCTTTGTTTCCAATTTTTGGGTATTTATGTTCTTTAATTGTAGTTGCTCCCGTACAAACATGTTCCTCTCTATAAACTGGTTCGAATGACATCGTAGTAAAATCTTAGTCATCAATCATCATCCCTATTATCTCTACCATACACTCGCGGGCAAAGAATATGGGTCGGTAAAATACCGTCATATTTCCTAAAATAGTGCGTAAGAGGTTGTACAGTTAATCCTGTCATGATCTTTATTTAATTTTACATATAAACTGCTAATAACACTAAAAAATATAAAGTTATCAGGTTTAAATCGGACTCGTAAAAACCCATGAAAAAAAAACGTAAAAACAGATTTTTAAAAACAAGCTTTTGTTTAAAAAGTAAACTAAAAAGTAAATATTAATTTATATTTTGGTGGCATTAATCACTTGGCCCTTGAGCGCGTTGTATAGAGGGACATCGTACGGGGTCACGATTCTCAGCCATGAGGGAACGACGCAGAAGAGCAAGAAGAGTCATGTATGATTATAGTAGGTATATTCTAAGGTTCAGAACAAGCTTTCTGTTCGTGACTCATCATCGTAATATTGGCTGTTCGTAGAAAGATGAGTTCTAGAAATGTAAGTTATGTTATAAATAATTTCAAATTGTAATAAATATTTTAAAAGCTAGAGGCTCTGAAGTACATTAACGTCTATATCAGACAGTGCCTCAAGCTTTAAAATATTTATTACAATTTGAAATTATTTATAGCATAACTTACATTTCTAGAACTCATCTTTCTACGAACAGCCAATATTACGATGATGAGTCACGAACAGAAAGCTTGTTCTGAACCTTAGAATATACCTACTATAATCATACATGACTCTTCTTGCTCTTCTGCGTCGTTCCCTCATGGCTGAGTATCGTGACCACGTACGATGTCCCTCTATACAACGCGCTCAAGGGCCAAGTGATTAATGCCACCAAAATATAAATTATTATTTACTTTTTAGTTCACGTTTTAAACAAAAGCTTGTTTTTAAAAATCTTTTTTTACGTTTTATTTATTTCCTTTTTCGTGTTTTTTTGTAAATAAAGCTCGTTTTTTAAAATCTTTTTTTACCAAGTATCCTTTTTATTTTTTACTTTTTTGTCTTAAATCTTTGGAATTCACTTATTAAGGTTTGTCAAGGCACTACTAACTTTTTCGCTTATTCACAATAATTTATACTATTTACACTGTTCCCTATATGGTAAGTGCTGAAGATAACAACCTCAAACTCGACTTTCATAGCACGTTCCATCATAGAGTTCCAGTGGCCATCTTCCGGCTCCATCATGAGACCTTCGCCATCATGTGCAATGGTAAGTGCTGAAGATAACAAAACATATGACCTCAAACTCGACTATCATAGCACGTTCCATCATAGAGTTCCAGTAGCCATCTTTCGGCTCCATCGTGAGACCTTCGCCATCATGTGCAATGCTAAGTGCTCAAGATAACAAAACATATAACCCCAAACTCGACTATCATAGCACGTTCCATCATAGAGTTCCAGTGGCCATCTTCCGGCTCCATCGTGATACCTTGGCCATCATGTGCAATGGTAAGTGCTGAACATAACAAAACATATGACCTCAAACTCGACTATCATAGCACGTTCCATCATAGAGTTTCAGTGGCCATCTTCCGGCTCCAGCATCAGATCAGCTAAATGGTGACAAAGTATTGCATTGTCACCAAACTTACATAAGTATTCCTAATTTCAGCTCAATTGGATAACGGCAAGCGACTGAAAAATTGGTTGCAAATTTTGACGGACAACTTACATACATACATACTTTTATACTTACATACGAACAAGTCAAGTTAATATAAAGCTTGTAATAAGTTTCTGTTAAAAATTTCATTTTTGGTACAAGCTTTTGTTGGCGACTGTACTTTTCTGTATACCATCATCAACTACTCATTGACCTGATTCTAACGAGCCCAAACTCAACGGGGTTACGTCGGTTAAATACTGAATTCCCATGGCCACCTTCTGTCTCCATCATCAGATCAGCTCGATGGTACCATAATATTGAATTGTCATCCAAACTATACTAATAACCAAAATGTCAACTCAATCGGATAACGGCGAGTGACTGAAAAATGGATTGCAAATTTTGACGGACAACTTACTTACATACTTTTATACTTACATACGAACAAGTCAAGTTAATATAAAGCTTGTAAAAATAGAAATATAAAAATAAAAATCAAAATACTGCTTACACAAAATAAGCTTCGCCCTTTGATTTTGCTTGTACAGTTGTGATTTTTAAGCAAAACCTAATGAACGTACCAATATTTAATTAAGCTCATTTAAAAATGCTTTGAGCAATATCGTTTCGCGAGCTTGCTACATAGATACACCATTACTAGTTGCATTGTTCGGTTCGAGTAGGTAGTCATGATTTTTCTCGCATTTTAATAGGAATATAGTTAATTTACTTATTAAAAACAAAGGCTTTAACAGGCTTCATTTAAGTAATTCGCCTTTTTTGAAGAGTTCTCTCGATTTTTCGAGGATCTAATCATCAGGTCATCTCATCTTGGAGAAATCGATCAGGTGATCTCTTGGGAAGGTCCTTTTTAAACAAAAAAAATCCAAACCGTCCCAGGCGTATTCGAGTCGGTGAAAAAAACTTTTTATGTTCGGTAAAAATGCTACAATAACCAAAAAAGCGTACAAAAATGTTCAAAAAATTTCATACGAAACCTCCATTAAATTCGTCACTCAGTTAAAAAAATGTGTACATCATTGCGAAACAAAACCACAACAAAATAAAAAGATATCCTCAAAAATGTGTATTAGGTACTAAATTTCCGCTGATTTTCATAGAAAATTTCACACATTTTTTCCCTTAATTGAAAAAGTTGTGCATATACATATTGGGGAACAGAACGACGACAAATGTCGACCTAGTTGGGTCATACACAGATTTAGGTTCGCGTCTTTCCTGTGGACATTATCAAAGTTAAGGGCTACGAAGCCTAATTTTTGTTTGGACTCTTAATCCGCATAAACGGCGTCTCCTCGTCTTTATTACTACTAGCTGTTGCCCGCGACTTCGTCCGCGTAGAACTTGTTACCGTCTTAGAAAAATGATTGCTATCAAATGATTGTAGGCGGAACCTGCCTTATCGCTGCCCTTAACAGTTCTACCATCTTAAGGGATGATTTCCGAGATAAAAACTATCCTATACCCTCAAATTAGGGTCTCAAATTATCTGTACGGAAAAATTCATCTAAATCCGTTCAGGGATTAAGCGTAAAAAGTAACAGTGCGATGAGTTCATTAGTTTAAATTGAAAACTCTGTTTTTACACATATAAATATCTTTAAAATCATCAACAGACGTTTCAGCTTAAATTGTATATTTTTCATAATGTATTAAATAAAGCTACATTACTGAAAATAGTTTTGAAAGCAAACGTAATCTAATGCTAAAAGACGTAGAACTTTCCATCTCCATCCGCCATCCCCATTTAACGGTGTTAGAGAATAATATTATTCTGTTTAACCAAACAAACATTAAAATTAAAAAATAATCCGCACCTACTTACTACTACTACTTACCTACCTTTCGGTTCTGGGAGCATCCCAGTTCTAACCTAACCTAACCTACATTTCTGGTAGCTGTTCGGTTCTGTAAGGGTCGTGGTTCTAACTTAACCTAACCTACTTTTCTGCTAGCAGTCGGATTATGTATGACCTATACATACTTCCAACCCTTTTTAACCTAGAGGATGAATTTTAAGAAACGCTGTAATTAGTTTCCTAGTTTTTAACCGAAGTTACAGATCCCTTACTTTAAAAATATTTTGCTCTCCATAGAAACTTTGAACCCCCTTTAACCCCTATAGGGAGTGAATTTCAAAAACTCTGAAATCAGTTTTGTAGTCATAACATACAGGCTAAGACCGAAGTTAAAAATCTCTTACTATAACATTTTCTTCGTTTCCATATAATAGACCTTGAATCCCGTTTTAACCCCTTAGGGGTGGAATTTTTCCAAAACGCTGAAAGAACTTTTATTTATTCTGATAAGAAATCTTTATACAACGCTTAAGTCTCCAGCTCAAAAATGAGTGTTTCTCATCCAAAGCATTGCATCCCATTTTAACCCTCTAAGGGATAGAATTTTCTAAAACGCTGGAAGTAATTGTTTATATTATAATAAGTAATATTTCTACAAAGTTTCAAATCACTAGCTCAAAAAAAAGTGTTTCCCATACAAACCTGGAGGTGGATGTTTCCAAAACGATTAAAGTTCTTTTTTGTATTCAAATAAGTAATCAGGCTACAAAGTTTCAAGTTTCTAGCTCAAACGGAAAAGTTTCCCTCATGCAACTTTTGCACCCCTATTATAACCCCCTTAGGGGTGGAATTTTCTAAAACGCTAATATTCATTCTTTTGTATTCATATAAGTAATCTTTCTACAAAGTTTCAAGTCTCTAGCTAAGAAAATACAGTTTTCCCCATACAAACCTTGCACTCCTTTTTAACCCCCTTAGGGGTGGAATTTTCGAAAACGCTGAAAGTACTTTATTTGTATTCTAAGAAGTAATCTGTACAAAGTTTCAAGTCTTTAGCTAAAAAATCCAGTGTTGCCCGTACAAAACCTTCAACCTTTTTTAACCCCCGTAGGGATAGAATTTTCTTAACGATGAAATTACTTTTTTTGTATTCTTATAAGTAATTTTTCTAGAAATTTTCAAGTATCTAGTTCGAAAAATAATGTTTTCCCCATACAAACATTGCACCCCTATTTAACCCCTTTAGGGGTGGAATTTTCTGAAACGCTGAAAGTACTTTTCGTGTTTTTTAATAAGTACCTAATCTTCAACAAAGTTTCAAGTCTCTAGCTCAAAAATAAAGTTCCCTCCATACAAACCTTGCACCCCTAATTAACCCCCTTAGGGATGTAATTTCCAAAAATCCCGTCTTATCCCTTGCTTACGTCATAAAAGGAAGTTCTGGTGTAAATTTCAAGTTTCTAGTCTCAGTAGTTTCGGCTGTGCGGTGAAGAATCAGTCAGGAAGTCTTCTTTTATATATATAGATTCGATAAAAACATTATTTATATGCACGTGACCACCTGTGTATAAAACAAAATTCGTCTCTCCTGTGGTCAATAATTAAGAGCTCACGTGCATTTTTTTTTATTTTATCGAATAGTAATATAGAAGAGGAGATGCCGTTTATGCGGATTAAGAGTCCAAACAAAAATTGGCCTTCGTAGCCCTTAACTTTGATAATGTCCACAGGAAAGACGCGAACCTAAATCTGTGTGTGACCCAGTTACATTCGTTTCAGAAACTTCGTCTGCACCATATTTTCGGTTAATCAGCTTTAGATATATAAAGATGGCGCAGATTTATTCAAAATGGCCCGTCCCCTTCCGCGTCGAGCTAATCGCACGCCAGTGGGCTTGGACATGGACTTAACTCCGTATTATTGGAAGGTGCTGACAAAACTGAGCTTTAACATGTCATCATCCTCCTATCATCCTCCTAGCGTTGTTCCCGGTTGTGCCCCTAAAGGAGCCCGGGGTCCGCTTTGACACCTAATCCCAAGATTTGGCATAGGCACTAGTTATACGAAAGCGACTGCCATCTGACCTTCCAACCCAGAGGGAAAACTAGACCTTATTCGGATTAGACCGGTTTCCGCACGATGTTTTCCTTCACCGAAAAGCTAACGGTAAATATTCCGTACATAAGTTCCGAAAAACTCATTGGTACGAGCCGGGATTCGAACCCACGACCGCCGCTTGACAGCCGCATGCCTGAACCACTAGGCTACCGTAGCTTACTGCTACTGAGCTTTCACATGTGACAAAAGAAAATCGAGCATCAGCCGTTTTTAGGGTTCCGTACCCAAAGGGTAAAAAACGGCACCCTATTACTAAGACTCCACTGTCCGTCCGTCTTTCTATCTATCTGTCACCAGGCTGTATCTCATGAACCGTGATAGTTAAAAATATGTGATACGTGATAGTTAAACATTAAAGGTCTTAGCACACTATAACAACTCAACAGCCACTCGATTCAAAGCAAAATATTGAAATTTATGCCTTATTTCGTATTTCCTACAGTCCAATTTTCCATTGTTGTTAAGGCACGACACGTGTACGACGCGTAGACCACACGTCGTACACTACTTGAATATCATTTTTTGAAATTAAACCTAGATAATATGACATAGGGCTTAAATTTCAATATTTGGCATAGAATCGAGTCGCCGTTGAGTTGTTATAATGTGCGAAGACCTTAACCGTGTTAATGTTATTATTCTTTTTAGTTGTTATTTGCACCGCCCACAATCTTTTCCGCTTTGCCTTAAGGTTTGACTGGTAGAGAATGCCATTTGGCATTAAGTCCGCTTTTTGTACGATAAGTTTTCTTTTGTGCAATAAAGTTTAAATAAATAAATGAATAAATAATAGTTAGACAGTTGAAATTTTCACAGATGATGCATTTCTGTTGCCGCTATAACAACAAATACTAAAAAACAGAATAAAATAAATATTTAAGGGGCTCCCATACTACAAACGTGTTTCTTTTGCCGTTTTTTTGACATTTAATTCAGTAAGTATCGTTGTTATATTTGTATTTTCCTTTGAAAAAATTAAATTCCGTTCAATATTTAACCTACCCAGTGTTTGCGTACATTTTTGCTGCTCCCTAGCAGAGTTAATTATGCTGCTGACAAAACTGAGCTTTCACATGTCATCATCCTCCTATCATCCTCCTAGCGTTGTTCCCGGTTGTGCCCCTAAAGGAGCCCGGGGTCCGCTTTGACACCTAATCCCAAGATTTGGCATAGGCACTAGTTTTACGAAAGCGACTTTAGCGAAAAATTAAATTCCGTTCAATATTTAACCTACCCAGTGTTTGAGTACATTTTTGCTGCTCCCTAGCAGAGTTAATTATCTGGACAATAATGATACAATATTATAAAGCAATAAATCATTTGTTATGAAAACCTTTAAGCGCTTTCCAGTACATAATAATTCCATGGCAGCGCTGGGTTTCTAGCCTGCTATTAAATTTAGACGTATTTGCATATCTACATGTTGGCAAAAAGAGATTTGGGCTCTTTCAACACGGAGAAGGTGGCCCTAGGATTTAACTCATTTAAAAAGGTACGAGAAAGCTTTATATACGAGTACATAGATTCACGCCTTCATTCCCAAAAGGGGTAGGCAGAGCACATGAAACTTATGTTCCAGTGCACTTTTAGCATAAATGTGGATATAAAATATTGACTAAGTAAATGTGATATCGCAGTGATAGGTTGCTAGCCCATCGCAACAACACACTTCAACCCTGTTCCTTTAGTACGACTCTTGCGACACTCACAGGAAGAAAAGGGCGGTGCTATTCTAACCCGACACTACACGGGTACAAACGGGTACGGTGAGGGAGAATGCTCAATATAAAGGCGACCGCTCAAATCCGTCCAACTACAGACCAATAGCTATAACCTCCCTTTTCTCCAAGATAATGGAGGCCATTATCAATCGCCAGCTGCTTCGGTACCTAGAGGACCACCAGCTGCTCTGTGACCGACAGTACGGTTTCCGTGGGGGTCGCTCGGCTGGTGATCTTCTAGTTTACCTGACACATCGGTGGGCGCAGGCAATCGAGACAAAGGGTGAGGCATTGGCAGTTAGTTTGGACATAGCGAAAGCCTTTGATCGAGTTTGGCACAAAGCACTTCTAGCAAAACTTTCATCCTATGGGCTCCCAGAGAAATTATGCGAGTGGGTCAGCAGCTTTTTAGCAGACAGAAGCATAAAAGTCGTAGTCGACGGTGAATGCTCTGACTCCATGTCTGTAAATGCTGGTGTCCCCCAAGGCTGTGTGCTATCACCCACGCTGTTCCTCCTGCATATTAATGACATGTTGCAAATCAGCGGCATTCATTGTTATGCGGATGATAGTACGGGTGATGCCTTTTACACCGGCCGTGCCAATATTTCTCGGGAAAACGTCATTGAGAGTCGAAACAAACTTGTGTCTGAAATTGAGTCTTCCCTAAAAGAAGTCTCAGAATGGGGCCGACTTAATCTAGTCCGTTTTAACCCCACGAAGACACAAGTTTGTGCATTCACCGCAAAAAAGTTAGCGTTTCCGGCATCTCCACGATTTGAGAGCACTCCCCTAGCAGCCACAGCCAGCATCGGAATCCTTGGCGTCGACATTTCGAAAGAAGTCCAGTTCCGCGGCCACTTGGAGGGTAAGGCCAAATTAGCCTCGATGAAGCTCGGTGTGCTCAACAGATCGAGACAGTATTTCACGCCGGCTCACCGCCTACAGCTCTATAAGGCGCAGGTCCGTCCACATATGGAATACTGTTGTCATCTGTGGGCAGGGGCTCCTCAGTACCAACTCCTCCCTCTAGACCGCATTCAACGGAGAGCGATTCGAATTGTCGGCTGCCAGCGTGTTTCCGATCGGCTTGATCCCTTAGCACTGCGTAGAGATGTAGCCTCGCTTTGCATTTTCTACCGCATGTACAATGGGGAGTGTTCCGATGAATTGTTCGGATTAATCCCCGCCGCTTCCTTCCGCCATCGCCCTACGCGACAGCTTTTCCATTCTCACCACGTAGATGGTTGGCAGTCCTCAACTGTGCGTTTCTCCCGAAACTTTCTGCCTCGCACAGCCAAACTCTGGAATGAACTGTCGCCTGCGGTATTTCCGGACCGTTATAACCTTCAAGCCTTCAAGAAAAGAGCGTACTCCCATCTTAAAGGCCGGCAACGCACCTACAACTCTTCTGGTGTTGTAAGTGTCCATGGGCGTCGATTATCGCTTACCATCAGGTGATTCGACTGCTCGTTTGCCTCCTATATCATAAAAAAAAAGAAAAAAAAATATTTTAATTTTTTTTTTTTTTTGTTGAAAAATCAGCGAATGAAATACTATAGAATGCGAGCTCCTTACAAATTTCTACCCAAACACGTCCCTGAAACCCGGTATGCGCATGTTCGAACTAAACGGCTGCCTGGCATCGTTTTGACACCCCGCCCCGCATAATGGCAATGGCATCCATTTTGTGGGGCCATTTTGCGGCGCTACCTAGACTGCTATGGTTTTTTCGTTCGCTGAGATAAATGCAGTTTTTATTTTTCGTTGCGAATTCGTTCAGGCCTTTCATCGATTCTCGTAAATCTGTCCTGTGCAGTTTGCTTTATCTGAATAAACTATTTTTAACCCCCGACACTAAAAGGGGGCACGCTGCCCTTAGAAGGCGATTTGCTAGAGAGGCTATGATACTCGTAATATTAACCTAGTTTCTTATTTAGTGTTTAGGTTTTTACTTTAGGATATTTTTTTTCCTTAATTAAAAAATAATAATACTTACTCTAGGGTGGGGTGTTATAAGTTTGATAGTGATGTCCATAATTCTCACTACGCATAATTATATACGCATTACATTATAAAGCATAAATACTGAAAGTATAATGTTAGGGTCCTACTGGGACTTAATTGAAATGGACTGTAAATTCAAATAGGCTGGTTTATTCCGCCTTAATTACAAATGGGATACCCGGCGAGTCGTCCGTTGCCGGTGGGGTTCGTGAAGCCGAGTGTCGCTCGCGTGTCGCCGCGTCCCCCGCGACGGTGACGTCGCGCTGTGTCCGCCGCCCGCGCGTCTCCTCCCGAGCGCATGTCGATCCAGTTCTCAACACATAATCTTCATGAAGACTAATGACAAAAAGCATAAGCACAAATAGGCATAATAATCAATTGGCATCATGTCAAAATGCATAACAGTAAAATCCTAAACAAAAGTTATGTAAACCTTACCTAACCGCCAGAGTGTCGACGTCACCCCGCTTCGCGGGGTGCCTATTTCTGCTCTAAGGTACACAAGCAGACCCTAACCTAACCTACTAATGATACCATTGTTACGAAATTTTTGGGTTTTTTTACTGCGGGGGGCTTTGCCCCCCGAACCCCCCCGTCCTCCGAGTCCTTCCAGAACCAATAGCAACGTGGTTTAGCAACTATCATTCATCTAAGAAAATAAGTCAATATTATAATAAATGTTTTCACAATAATAATAAATGCATTGTAACAACGAAACTGAGTTTTATTCATTTAGAAAACTGAAATTATGGATAATGACAGATATACCAAATAATTATTAGCCCAAACAATAGTATGCGTAATGTATATTCGGCCAATACAGATTAGTTCAACTGAAATTATGCTATTAGCGTACTATGCCAAAAAAGTAGTAGACCAAAGTATTACTATGCGAAAGTACTATTATGCAAAAACAAATTATGCCACACTAATTATGCGACACAATAATAGCCTAAATAACATTATGCGATCCAAGGGGATCCCACCTTCGAGTGGACCTCCGACCGACCGTAAAGAGAAGAGTGGAGACCCTAGCTCCGGGCCCCCTGCACCTTCCCTTGCACCCCGAAGTCCGGGGTGCAAGGGGAACTATCGAGGCGACAGGCTGGGGCAGGCTCCAGCCTGTCGCAAAATCCAGTAGGTACTCCGCACCGCCCCGCTTCTGCGCCTGATATTACTAATTAATACTGACATTAATACTGACAGTACACGGAGAGGAAAGTGACGAAATCTGTGCGACATCAGTCAGCTCACGCCGGACAAAATACCGCATACCGATCCCGCCCTAAGTCAGGAAGCTTGCCAGCAACTGCTTTAGTATCAACGTAGACCCATCGTGCCCTAGTTCAGCGCCGTGTTGTTATTTTATTAAGAAACACATAAACACGCCGACGCCGACGAGCCTGTTTGCTGTGATCAACATGCGTTAGAGATGGGGCGCTGTCGATGAAATAATAATTTACTTTTAAAAGTGTTTAACTTAGAAGGGGGAAACGAAAACTAAATGTAAAAACTTTGTTGAAAAAAAAAAAAAAAAGTAATTTTTGAATCTAGATCTACAGTTGTCTTTAATGTCATTATTCACTTAAGTTTGGCTATCATCGTATTTTCTTCTCTTAAGTCATTTATGCAAAGGATAAGTTCGCCTTTGTATAAACGTTAATTATGTTTTATTTTTGAACCTACTGTTATCCGCCTGTTTTATGTACAACCAGCTTCTGCCCGCGACTTCGTCCGCGTGGAACTCTTTTATATCGTAGCTCCTTACAAGCTTTCGCCCCCTTAGACGATGATTCCCGGGATAAAAAGTATTATATACTGGTATGTATAAATACAATTTCCTTCAGGATTTTCTTATTATGTCTCTCTGACAATATCAACGAATTTTCACATTTATAATATCAGTGTGATAAAGCTTAATACATAGATACATAAAAAAACAAAGTTTTAACCGACTTCGATTCAGTACTCCGTCAAGTCACGTGAACATTTCCACATTTCTTGTCCGGATTTACCACATGAACTGATATCCGAGAGCAAATGCGTTGGTTATTAGAGATAAAAAACCAAATCGCTGTATGTGGGCCGATTATACTACCATCTTGCTCGGTCGTGGTATTATTAATACCATAGGTCCATGAGCTATTTTATTCCTATAGCGGTCAGTGGTCTGACATCGTCAACTATTTATATTTAAAGTACGACCCCAACTCTACTCAGGATACAGGTGAACTTAGCATTAACTATCTCTTTATACATCACTTAAGTATGACGCTGTTTCCAATCTAACATTCAAAAACAAACCTTAACACTAACATATACAGCTCTAATCCCTTCAAACAAAATTTCGACTAAAGGCGTTTCGCTGCCAGAGTCAACGCTCCTTTATGAAGCGAGGCACAAGCTGATTTGAACGTTGTCGTGACGTGTTAAAGTTGGTTTTCGCTTGTGATTAATTTAGTTTGTTTATTTTATATACTGTGTGTAATAGGTAAATAGGTTGTAGTGCTAAATTTTGGTTATGAGAAGCGAAATTGAAAGGATTACTTAACTTAAATTTTCTTAATAAAGATGTAATAAGCTTTCATTAAAAGCATCTTTAACTAGACGAAAAGTTTTATGAAAACATGTTGCGGATTTTTGAAGGAACTAATTTATTTTACTGGCAAGTACTCTTTGATATAAGACGTTAGAAGTCATCGAATGTCACCGATGTTAACAAACAGCAAGGAACACGAAATACTTCGCGATTGTAAAATAAATTACATTAATAAATTACATAATTCATTACATTATTAAATATGTCTATAGCAATCCGTAGTGATGTCAGAAAGCTTATTTTGAATATAATTGAATATCTACGGAAAAAAAAGGATGTCGAATTGTCTAGTATTTCTATAAACGATGTCTTGAAATTGGTTGTTGACATGACCGGTACTGACATTTTATAGTGCGGTCGTAGGTATTGATTGAACTGGTTAGTTTAGTTGGATTGAACTAGTAATTTATTTTCTTAGTAAAATATTTGAATAAAAATTGAAGACGATTAGAAGAATTTTTTTCGAAGAGTTTTTTAGACTACTCGAATTCCGAACCGAACGTTTTATAATTGAGGTCGGCGGTCTTGAAAGAGACACATCCGTACGCTTACCATGTGTTTGACAATGACGGCTTACGCTAACGATTATCGAGTTTTCTATCTGTGCATCCCGCTCGTACTGTCAAAGTGCAATAGAGATGCACAGATAGAAAACTCGATTCTCGTTAACGAAAACTGACAATGTCAAACTCATGTTAGCCGTATACAGATTGACAATCTGTACAATCCTACTAATCCTACTAATATTATAAATGCGAAAGTTTAGATTATTGGATGTTTAGATGTTTGGATGTTTGGATGTTTGTTTCTCAATCACGCTTAAACGGCTGAACCGATTTGAATGAAACTTTTCACGAAGATAGTTTATAGCCTGGATTAAAATATAAGATAGTTTTTATCTCGAGTCCACGCAGACGAAGTCGCGGGCGGAAGCTAGTACTTAAATATCGAATACGTACTTGGAACCAGATGTGGATGATTAGGTATTTTACTCCAGGCAAAATACGGTTTTGAAAAACATTAATTTATAATAGCGTTTTTTTTTGTTGATTTCATTTTAAAATGTTATTCTAAGATGCTGTATCCAAGAATCCGACAAAACTTTCCACCCGAAAGTAATTATATAGATTTAAATGAAGCATGCATTGTCTTTTTTTGTATGATTTAACTCGAATATTATAAAGCCAATGTAAATGACCAAAAATAAAGACAAAAATATTTATTAATATTTTTTCTGATTTTCTAGAAGCTAGTTAATTTAACATTTTTTTGATGTCTGAAATTTTGTCGGATTCTGTCGCTGGGTAACTATTTAATTAATAATATATCCGTTACACAGAAAAGTTATGCTATTATAAATTATTTCCAAAATTGTTTATTTTTTCATACAAGTGGTCAGTTCATTGACTGGACTATTTATTAAAGGCATAGAATTTTAACATTCAACAAACAACACAATGCCAATACACATTGTCCCGACTATACATGGCGTATATTCATTATTGCCATAAATAATGCGGCTTACAGCGTCACTACCGCAGGGTTAAATAGGTACTTGTCGGGCTAAAACTATAGGTACAATACCTGTCTGTTTTTCGTTTTTTTTTGTATTGTTCTCGGACTGTGGGTAAAGGTGATTCGACTGCTCGTTTGCCTCCTATATCATAAAAAAAAAAAAAATACGCCTATTTTGCCAGCAGCGGGAACTTTGCCCAAAAAGCTATTTTTAAACAAAACCGGTAATAAACGAAAACAACATATTTATGGCAACCTTACTAGTATTAATTAGTAGAAACTGAATTATATTTATGGAATGTGAGGTGTATGTCGTATGGCAACGATTTAAAATACCCAGGTAACATTGCCCATCTGTACCTACTGTGTTAAGAAAGATGTTCAAATGGAACGCCATGTTTGCCCAAATTTTGGCCTGAGTCTAATCTTGTCTCAATATCTTAAGAGCTATAGTTGCGTCAATAATTCGACATGGGCAATGTTGGCAAAAGTCCAGATAACAGCCATAATAACACTACTACTTGCTCTGTAGTAGTGTTGTGTTCCTGGAGGTGAGCAAGGTCGCCAGAGCTCCCGAGAATGCGTTGTGTTGAGAGCGAGGGAATTTGTTCCTTCAGCGGACAACACGGCGAATCCTCAAACATATCAAGGGTCGGCAACGCCCATGTTACTCCTTTGGATTTGCATGCGTCTATAGGCTGCGGTGTCCGCTAACCATCAGGCGGGCCGTACGCTTGTTTGCCACCGTCGTTGTATAAAAAAAAACCTTTACTTGCGATCAAAATATGATAAAAATTTGGAATAGATATTGATTAAAACATATGTTTGTGCATATTTTGATATTTTGGAATGGTTAGGGAATAATTTTGCACGAATTGCTCTAATTATCATACATACATACATTCACGCCTTTATTCCCAAAAGGGGTAGGCAGAGCACATTAAACTTATCTTCCAGCGCTACTTTTAGCATGAATGTGGGTATAAAAGATCGACAAAATGTGATATTGCAGTGATAGGTTGCTAGCCCATAGCCCACAACACACTTCCACCCTGCTCGCTTAGTCGACTTTTACGAGACCCACGGAAAGAAAGGGGGTGGTGAAATTCTAAACCTACACCACACGGGCGGGTTTTAATTATCAGTTACTATTTTTCAACTCAGTAATTCGTTTGCGCGATATTGGGCTTTAAAGCTCTAATTTTTGTTTGAATCAAGTTCGAACCCACGACCGCCGCTTGACAGGCTCATACCAGAACCATATTATTTTTTATACGAGGGTGCAAAGTTGTATTTTACCCGCGAGTGTGGAATTGAAACACGAGCAAGCGAAAGGATTCTATAGTTGAACCGCGAGCGAAGCGAGTGGTTCCAAAATAGAATCCTGAGCGTAGCGGGTTTTTCAAAAAATTTTTTTTTGCACCTCACTGTAGCGAGGAAATTGCAACATGCAGAAAAACCACTCATAAGAATTAAGTCTTTATTTGTACACATTATAATCATCATCAGGTGAATTATAATCATCATCAATATAGTATAACATTATTTAAAACTGTAATTAACTAATTAAGATAATAAATCAGTCTTCATTTGTACTCGACAATGGACGTATCACGTATACGTGCAGCTGCCGCTTTCATAAATAAAACACATCCGTCCCAACTGCGCGCGAACAAAACACTAACGCTCCTTTGCCGCGCCGCCAAAAACCGAAATGGTCACGTTCCAAGGTCAAATCACTTTCCCCACTAGTGGATAAAATGCGTTTTAGCCGCTTGTTTTAAAGGATAAAAGACGGCTTTCCGAGGTAGTGAGGGGAAAAATATATTATCTATTGGCACGGCTTGTAGTATAAAGATGTAGATAACTGATAACCATTTACCTTTGCTGGTAGAGATGGTCGGGGCCCCCGGCGCCGCTGCTAAACTCTGATTCTGGAAAGAAATAAAAATCCTGTTAAATTCTAAGTTAAAGGTAAACAGATAGATAGGGGGACAGGCTTGTTCTTATCCCGGGTCCACGCAGACGAAGTCGCGGGCGGAAGCTAGTACGTGTATAATTTATGCACGTACTAGCTACCGCCCGCGTAGGGGTTCTGCCTACTAACCTAATATGGTTTTGGTCGTATGGCCGAATTAAATGTTTTTTTTTTATTTTATGAACGCTCATCGCGCTTGGGGCCATACGGCTTGAGAACGGGATAGCTCTGCACGGCTAGCACGCGACGGCGCGCGAGCTCTCTCGATTTTTCTCGCACTATCCGTCTCTCTCTTATTAGAACACTTAGAAGAAGAGGTATAGTGCGATAAAAATCGAGAGTATGTCGCGGCCGTCGTGTGCTAGACGTGCTGATGAATTCTTTGTCGCATTAATCATGGCACCTAAGAATAACACACACTTTATGTATCCAAGTGCAGATAACTTTAGATGATAGGTAGTGTGTATATCGTGGCTCCTCATTTCTGAACAGCCTAAAGGACAAAGGCTAAATGAAACGATATCACCGAAAATTTGTTTCAAATAGCGGCCAAAATGTCCGTGAAATCCCGTTAGCCCAGCAATCAGTCGGGCTTCGAACATGTGCCTAATTAACGAGTCGTGTCAGGGGATAGGGTTCCATTGTCGTCCGACACGGCGTGACCATGTACCTATACTCAGAGCAAGCTATAGGTACGTGTTGCCACAATGAAGGACGGAAAGGCTTCTATGCAGCTAAATTTTGAACTGGTCTTTAAATGGCTGACGGCTTACCATAAACAACCTACTTAATTTGGGCGGATTCATCCGTTGCATAAAGATTTTGCTTTTACAACGACGGTTGCAAACAAGCATACGGCCCGCCTGATGGTAAGCGGACACCGCAGCCTATAGACGCATGCAGCTCCAAAGGAGTAACATGGGCGTTGCCGACCCTTGATATGTTTGAGGACTCGCCGTGTTGACAGCTGAAGGAACAAATTCCCTCGCTCTCAACACAACGCATCCTCGGGAGCTCTGGCCACCCTGCTCACCTCCAGGAACACAACACTACTACAGAGCAAGTAGTAGTGTTATTATGGCTGTGGTCTTCTGCAAGACTGCTCCAAATTTCGCTATGCCCTACCTCACCAAAAAGTGGAACTATGACAAGGACAACAAATAATATTTCCTTTTCTGTCACATTTTTTGAGATTTGTTTGCTTCCATTTCGCCCGGACGTGGTATTATTATCATCATAGCTTATCCTGAGTATTATACCTGGGCGTGACCTTTCAACAAAGAAGTAAACACGTAAATATCGTCATCAACGAGCGAGCGTTAAGACAAATCAAATTTAATTTTCCCATACAAAAAATTACATTTAGGTCTACCTGACGCGCGTAAATAGCGTCACGTGATCAACTAGCAGGTTGGCCTGAGACTTACTACTGCTGTGGCGTAACGACCCAAAGTAGATCTTGTCCTCTGACGCTAAAGACCGCCAGGCTTCCCTGTCCAATGCTGTTTCTGTCCAAGAGACGGCCCGGAGTTCGTTCAGGTTCGTCACCCCACCAGTACCTAGGGCGTCCTAGGTACCTCTGACTTATGCAGTCAATATCGGAGCGAACAAGTTGCTCACAAATATAAAAGACCGCCATCGTGTGCCCCTTCGGCAGGTGTCAATTTCTAGGTTACCATTTGGTGTAGGTTTCTTTTTTTTTGTATAATATAGGAGGCAAACGAGCAATCGAATCACCTGATGGTAAGCGATAATCGACGCCCGTGGACACTTACAACACCAGAAGAGTTGTAGGTGCGTTGCCGGCCTTTAAGATGAGAGTACGCTCTTTTCTTGAAGGCTTGAAGGTTATAACGGTCCGGGGTGGTTTTTTATATCACAAGCTATTTGATCGATCAAACTTGTAGGGTAAGATGCAGATGGGACAATCAACTTTTTGTTATTCTATCCCGTGAAGGGGGAGACAAAGGTGAATGAGTTTCGTTAAAAATATATTATGATATAGGCTTTTATTATGCAAAGGAAATGCCCCGTCATTGTTAAAATGGGTTCACGATTGTCACGGTGTGGAGTAAGGAGTAAGTAAGTAAGATTGTCACCAAAACATAATGTTTGGTGGATCTATTCTATATCCTATAAAATTATAGTTTCAAAGAACTTTAGCGACGTAACCATGGAAACAATCGAACAATAAAAAAGTTGACTGACGCAGACTAAGCATATTGTGTTTGTGCAACATTAAACGGTCTCCAGCTTAAGAAATCCGGTTAACCTGGCTGATTTGGGTAATCTCGTCCTCGCTCCCCGGGCAAGTGAAATCACTTATAAAAAAATGGTAACTCACTATAACCACTTACTGTGACCGGGTAAATAGCCGGTCACAGTAAGTGTCTGATGAAGTGGTTGGAGCAAAACTACTTCGCTCCTGAAGGGTAACTTTGGCCTTCCCGAATTACTCTGTCTACCGATTTTTATGCCTTTGCATTAGAAACGCAAAATTCAAATCACTATGCCGCTTCAGCTAACTGCTCACGTGCTGTGACGCTGTGCTGCTTTTTTATGTGTGGTTATCATGTTTGTCAAAGTTACCCTCCATTCAATGGAATCCATTGGGTCAAAGTGTTTACGGTACCCATTTTTTACAGAAATATTTCTTTTGAACGAGAACCATGATTTTACGAAAACAGATTGAGAGGGAAGATGGTTTCAATTTATCGGCGACATGGGGATCACGGATTTGGAGACTGAAACCTCGGGAGATATCGTTGGGTACTACACTCACGTGTTGCGTGCCGTTCCCTACACAATTAGTAAAATAAAGGCGGGTAGTGGACTTTTTCCGGGTCTACCTCCACATTTTTATCGACTTTTGTAGGGTAGTGAAATATTGTGACCCTTCATATCCGTTGACAGCTTGCTGGGCCGACAGTCACCTGCGACCACCATGACCGAAAACCCGTGTGAAAACGTCAGAAATACAGGAAAAGAAATATCGCGTTAGACCCGTGTAAAACAATAATACAAATAAAGATGGTTGGATGGATGGATGGAAGGTTAGATATAGCATGATTTTGTAAAACAATAATGTAGCCCAGTTGTTTATCCGCAGTGAAAACTTTGCGTTTCCAAATCAAGAAGTAAGGCCAGAAAAGTTCCTTCATAATTTAACTTTAAAAACAAAGTTTTAACCGACTTCAATTTAGTACTCCGCCAAGCCACGAGAACATTTCCACATTTATTTTCCAATTTACCACATGGACTGATTTCCGAGAGCAAATGCGTTGATTATTAGGGAAAATAATAGGGCTTTAAAATTCTTTATATTGAATAATATTAAGGAACACACTAGTCGGAAAGACAATTTTTTCGAGAGTTTCCTTCAGGATTCCACCATCAGATCCTGGTTTTCTTACCATGGGACCACCCTTGGGATACTCCCTTTCCAATAAAAAAAGAATAATCAAAATCGGTTCATAAACGACGAAGTTATCCGCGGACATACATAAAAATATATATATACGGTCGAATTGAGAAACCTCCTCCTTTTTTTAAGTCGGTTAAAACAAAACGTGATGTGACAATGACGTACAGTCAACCAGTCTACTCTCTCTCACGAACAATGGACACGCTCCCAGCCCGCGGCGAGCACAACTACATCCTAAACTCCATAACAATGCTTGTTCCGAAAAAGTTAAATCTTACCTGTATCTGTCGAAGAAGGGTGTTCAGTTGTACCCAGTACTTGCCCTGGGGGTATACCCGACCTGTAGTCAAGGAGTGTAGTTCAAATCATCATCATACCAGCCGAAAGACGTCCACTGCTGGATATAGGCCTCCCCCAAAGAGTGCCAAAGTGACCGGTCCTGCGCCATCCGCATCCAGCGGACTCCAGCAACCTTTACCAGGTCCACCTTGCGGGGGGCCTACCCACGCCGCGCCTTCCGGTTCGTGGTCGCCACTCGAGAACCTTTCCGCCCCAACGGCCATCGGTTCTACGTGCTATGTGCCACGCCCACTGCCACTTAAGTTTAGCGATTCGGAGGGCTATATCGGTTACCTTGGTTCTGCTGCGGATAGCCTCATTTCTGATGCGATCGCGCAGAGAAACTCCCAACATAGCCCTCTCCATTGCCCTTTGGGTGACTTTGAGCCTTCTTATGAGGCCCACAGTAAGCGACCAGGTAGTTCAAATACAATTTATCTAATCTGAAGGATTCGAGGAGCATGGAGAAATAATCGTACGAGCGAACCGAACGAAGTTTTATGCTTGAAGCTTGGGCCGAAAATCGTTTGTCTGTCCGGCTGGCTTCCGGTGACTGTCCCGCTGTTCTCCTCTACAGACCCCTTAAAATGAGAGCGTAACTACGTTTGTATGGAGAATCGAGCTTACTGCGGACTCTTAACCTTGGACAGGCTGATGACCTGACCCCGTATCATGGTCGGCCTTATCACGCGATAAGTGACAAGATAGAGCGTCCGTCTCGTTCTATTGAACGGTGTCAGCCAGTGACGGACGCTCTATCTTGTCACTTATCGTATAATAAGGCCGTCCATGCTACGGGGTCAGGTCGTCGTATTTGATAAAAATAAAATCACCTTCTTTTTATGACACGTCAAAAAAGCTCCGTTATTTGTTTGCGACGTGACAATCAAACAACATCGTTAATGTTTTTTTTTTATCTCAATATACCAAACATAAATGAAGATTGATATTTTCCGAGAATTTTCGTAATTTATATCTGATGCTAGTTAATGAAAAAACATTTTTTTACACTGTTGTCAAATATCTAATTTATAACTACGTCATACATACCACTGGTAAAGCTCGCAATGCGTTCCAAACTCACCCATCACTATTTGCAAGTGGTGATAAATAATTTAAAGCGCAATATACACATGCAACAGATTACATGCAAGTTTAAATACATTCCGTTTGCTAGATCAAATGAACTCAGTATACCTCGGTAAACAACAACGTAATGAAATAGCATTGTAAATTGCGCTTCAAGATTGATTAGTGTGAATAACATTAACATCTACACAAAACAAAGGTGTAACTATAAGTGTCTGTCAAGTCCGTTTTTAACACACACACACACACACATACGCACACACACACACACACACACACGCACAAACACACACATTTGTTTCTTATTAAAAATAAACAGTTTATTTTTATTTTTTACACACACATACACACACACGCGCGCGCGCGCGTGTCTATCGTTTTATATAGAAGTAGGTTCAGTAGTTTCGGCTGTGACTTGTATATAAAAGAAGTCAGTCGGGACTTCTTTTATATACAAGTATCTATATACCCATAATCTATATTATACTGTAATTGTTGAAAATGGTTTACCACCACTTCTTTATTTATTTATTTATTTAAACTTTATTGCACAAAAGAAAACTTATCGTACAAAAGGCGGACTTGGAAGAGCGGGGTCTCCTGATACAAGTATAATGATATGCTTAATAGGAGGTTCCAGTTGCTTGTTACTAAATCGTGTAAAAAAAGAAATAAACTTTTCATTGCCGACTGTACTTTCTTATTGCAATCATCAACTCGTGAAGAGGGCTCTAGTCTAATGAGCCGAAATGAGTCTGGGAACTCAAGTCCACTCTCCATACAAACGTACTTTGGTTCTCATTTTACAACAGCATTCTGGAATAACATGAATCTTTATATACTTACACAAAGGGATGCCATATCTAAAGTCGCCGTCAATAGAATTTGCTATGTAAACAAACCGCCATAGTAAAAGTAAAAGGCAATTTCAATATGGCGGTTTGTTTACATAGTTAGCAAATTGTATTGATGGCGGCTTTAGGTCAGAAACTAGTTTCTTTTATATGAGTACATTATGATAGAAATTGGTATACCTAATGGGAAAAAAGAAACGCAGAGACGTAGTATGAAGAACGTTGTAACTTTTTCTCTTTAAATTTCTAGCAACAGACAATCATTTCTGACCTATTGACAACATTGTGTATAAAAAGATTTCCAATTCCACTATTCAGTTTTAAAATGAAATCCAAACTACGTTTGTATGGACAGTCGACTTGAGTGGACCGTCCTGGGTCCCCAAGTCCACTTAAGAGTCCGCAGTAAGCTCGATTCTCCGTACAAACGTAGTTACGCTCTGATTTTAAAACTACGTGTTGGATTGTAACGAAACTTTGCATGTACAATGACATGAGGTATATCTATGTCTGTAATTTATGTAGCTTCAGATACGATATTTAAAAAAATACAGCGAATTTAAGTTTTTCATACAAAATTTGTTTTTGCTGTATTTCGTTTGGTTTATAAATTGAAACCATATAAACTCATTACAGACATAGATATACCTCATGTGATTGTAAATGCCAAGTTTCGTTACAATCCAACACGTAGTTTTAAAATGAGAACGAAACTCCGTTTGTATGGGAAGGTGAAATTCAGCCGAACTTACTGCGGACTCTTAAGAGGGTTATAATGAGGCCAAACATGAAGGGCGGTCTTGTGTAGTTGAGGAGTTGCTACGCCCACCTTCTGTCATCATCATCATCATCATCATCATATCAGCCGAAAGCCGTCCACTGCTGGACAAAGGCCTCCCCCAAAGAGCCACAATGACCGGTCCTGCGCCACCGGCATCCAGCGGACTCCCGCGACCTTTACCAGGTAATCAGTCCACCTTGTGGTCGCCGCTCGAGAACCTTTCCGCCCCAACGGCCATCGGTTCTACCTGCAATGTGCCCCGCCCACTGCCACTTAAGTTTAGCGATTCGGAGGGTTATGCAATGTCACCGAACTTATAATTATAAGCCTCTAATTTATAGTGGGTTAATTAAAAGTATGTTTTCTCTGGAGTTTCAAGCCACCATAGGCTACGATGTATATGTATACCATCAGGCACACCGTAAAGTAGGGGAATAGAATAGCCGTCAATTCATAGTTTGACGTATGGCAAAACGTCACATCCCATTCTCATCGTGGTCTGACAATACATAAATCTAAAAGATTTACTGCCATTCAGCACAAATAGAAAATTTACAGTTATTGGTCGAACCTAAATAATGTCAACTTGAAAAGCCTCGACGTGGCAAGTTGTCCAGCCTGAATAAATGCTAAAATTGTATTACGCCCTATAAGTAAAATTGACATAGGTACTTGATATTATTTTACTTAGGTCGAAAGAAATACGTCCACGTGGAATTACGTACATACCGAAAATATGATCAATGGGAAATACTTCATAAATAATATGAATTTTGTGCAAATATTCGACTTTCATGGTATAATTTTTTGATATTCAATTAAATTAGACAACATTCACTTTCCACGTAGGTATTTAAATATGAACCTAGATCATACTGGACATAATTCCATTTGGGCTAGAAACATTTTAAAAAAGAAAATTATTTATGAAAAAAAGTATAGATGCAATACATTATCACCAAATTCACTTTCGATTGTATTACTTTTGGTCCAATTTCATAATGGTAATTACGTGTTGAATGACATTAAAATCATCTAAATCCAGCAGCAGTTACTCTATTCGATACTAGCGCCATCTAGCAAACGTTCCTATAAACCACTACACAGGAGCCCACTGAACATTCTTGCTTTCAAACATTCTCCCTAGTTCAACCTCTTTGTAAAAGATGGCGCCACTTGCAAAGAAAAATAGTAACACGCACTGCCATTACTTTCAAAAAGACTTATCTTTTAAGACCAAAGATTTTAAACGCGACTTTAACAATTAGAAAATAAGGTAGGTTTTCGAGTAACAATCAAATGAAAATGAGATTTTGAATATCGCTCTCCTAGCTTCAGGTGTGAAATTAAAAGGTAGTATGAACCGTAGTCGTCTTAACGGTTATTAGCCTTTTTCATAGCATTGTTATTATAGAATGTTATCGGATACTAAAAATAAGTTGCAAAAACTGCTCTTTGTTCTAGTGCTAGGACTGTTAGCAAAAAAACACCAGCAAAATGGACGGGCAAAATGGTTCCATAGTTTTGAGAATACAATACGTTGTAGATTTATATTGTTTGAAGGGTTTGCTCGACACGGTAGGTTTCGTATCATCATAATATTACTTTTAAACTTACAGAAACACTATATACCTACATTATACGTACATAGGTATAATCTATACTTAACTTATAAAGAGTTAGTTCTGTGACGGTGAAGCTTTGTAAGTTTGTGAGCTTAAAAAGGTACAAATTTACAAACTTTCTTCCAACCCACAGGAAAAACTAGACCTTATAGGGATTAGACCGGTTTCCTCACAATGTTTTCCTTCACCGAAAAGCTAACGGTAAATATTCCGTGCATAAGTTCCGAAAAACTCGTTGGTACGAGCCTGAATTCAAACTCACGACCGCCGCTTGATAGCCGCACTGAACCACTAGGCTACCGTCGCTTTGAGCTAGTTTTCGAGAAAAATACCACAATAACAATAACTGTCTAGGTTCGTTTTGCCTTTTTACAGAACTCTAAAAACGCTCGAAAAATTCTACAGAGCTTACTCACTTCAGACGTTACTTGTTTTCCAATTTTCCGCAAGCCATACCTTTCGCAACACACCATTCACTCCAACAATGTGGTACATAATACTCGTCTTTGTTACCGGTACGCAGGCCGGCCATATGGCGTACAATACCTCTGACATCATCACCACGTACATGGGACACGCCGACGCGGTACCGGTACAACAATTCCGAAAAACCGGTACAGATTTGGAAAGTACGGAGAAAAACGTGAGAAAGGAGGGAGAACGGGGAAGAGAGAGGTTTGGCGAGAGGAAGGGAGATAAGCTGAGAGACGGAGATAAGCTGAGAGAGGGAGACAGGTATAAGAGCGGGATGGAGGACAAGGGAGAGCAGGGTGTGGACGGTGTCGATTCGGATTACTTAGAACAGACGGTAAATAATTCTTTTTCGTATAGATTTTTATTTGTTTGTAACGTCGATTATTATGATTTTCGATTTTCGACTAGCTGCCCGGCCCGGCTTCGCACGGTTAGTAACGCACGGATAATTCTTACTACCCGTTTTCCCGTAGGAATGAAGCATTTTCCCGCGGTAAGAAGTAGTCTATGTTCATCAGGGATAATGTCGGCTTCTATTGGTAAAATAATTTTTCAAATCGATCCAGTAGTTTTGGAACCTATTCAATACGAGTACAAAGAAACAATCAAATCTTTCCTCTTTATAATATTAGTGTAGGTAGATAGGTATTTTTTTTGTACTAAAAAATATAGTCAAGATTTGCTATTTTTAAGCCCCGACATAAAAAGGGGTGTTATAAGTTTCACGTGTATTTGTATGTGTGTCGGTCAATCTGTGGGTCTGTCTGTGGCATCGCAGAAACTAAAGAATAAACCGATTTTAATATGGTTTTTTTCCAAAGCTGACGCGAGCGCGATGGTTTTAAGCCGCGTTTCAACAAAATCGGTTAATTTCGTTCTCTGAAACAAACATTTGTTCAAGTTAATTTATAATTAACAAAAATGTATGTTCTAACCTTTCATTAACTATTATGAACAAAATCTTACACATACCCTTATTTTAAAATCTGTACAGCATCATAATATAATAAAAAATTCAACGTTGGCCCAATATTACGTCAATCTATTTATCGCAGTGAAGTGACAAATGGCGCGCCAGTGAATGTCAAAACAACACACGAGCACGACCAATTAATAGGCATATGGTACCAAAAAAACCACTCAATTAAATGTTGAATTTTCTCGAAACAACATTAAAAATATAGTCACATGGAGAAACAAGTAACACATGACAATAAATAATCACAAAATTATAAGTGTCCAAAGTTGTAGGAGAGGGTATACTCCGTCTCTCTTCCGCAAAACGCACTTCAAATGAACCGATTGTCATTTACTATTGACGCTCGAGACCCCTGACGTCGCTAAACTTAGGAAAATATTGTTGTCATCAATAATATACATTGTTGTGATAGCCCCCACCAAGTCGAGCAAAACAGCGGCACGGCCGTACCATCCTTTACTCGAAGCAGTTCAGGCCATTTTCGACTCCCTCTAACTTCGTTGTGGATAAAACTAGAAGTCTGAATTTTCAGTAACCAATCACACATTGTATAAATACAATATATTTCAAATTTAATTCAATTTGAACCAGTAGTTTAAGAATTAGAACCAGTCAAAGTTCCTTAAATTTGTCACTCACTGACTGACTCACCCATCATCAAAAGTCTAAGGCACTTCTATCAGACATAGAAGCTTCAGATTTAGAATACAATTCGTGTAGGGAAAACTATAAAAATAATGCAATTTCTACCCAGTTTTCTAGATACACCAAATGCATAAATATCTATTACTTAGCTCGCAAATAAAGATTAATAAGAATGCCTGAGACTTGGCTCTACGAAATATCTCACAATTTTTTACGGTGGAAGAGTTTCGAGATTTGGCGTTTTTTTTACATGGAACGTTTTTTATGGGATTGTAGTTTGCGTGTACGCCTTTTTAGCTCTTATTCATCATCCAAGGTGCATCTTCATTATCTTATCAGCCGAAAGACGTCCACTGATGGACAAAGGCCTCTCCCAGTGACCGGACCTGCTCCACCCGCCATCCAGCAGACACTTACCAGACCCCGGCGTATCATGGTCGGCCTTATCACACGATAAGTGACAAGATAGAGCGTCCGTCACTGACTGACACCGTTCGATAGAACGAGACGGACGCTCCTATCTTGTCACTTATCGCGTGATAAGGCCGACCATGATACGGGGTCAGGCCATCAGCCTGTCCATGGTTAAGAATCCGCAGTAAGCTCGATTCTCCATACAAACGTAGTTACGATCTCATTTTAAAACTACGTGTTGGATTATAACAAAACTTTGCATGTACAATGACATGAGGTATATCCAGGTCTGTAATTAGTTTATGTAGCTTCAGATGCCATAGTAAAAAATACAGCTAATTTAAGTTTTTCATACAAAACTTGTCGCTGTATTTCGTTTATTTTATAAACTGGAACCACAAACTAATTACAGACATAGATATACCTCATGCCATTGTATATGCAAAGTTTCGTCGCAATGCAACACGTAGTTTTAAAATGAGAACGAAACTCATAATTAGACTTAATTAGACTCTTATTTCAGACCGCACCCCCCGAAGGAAACAACGACGTAGTATTTATACCATCTGGAAATAACGATGCACAATCCTTCTCCAGAAGGCTGGGGAGTGGAAGAAAGGATGAGTACTCGGTGAAGGACATGATGGAACGTGTCGCTATAGGAGACATTATCAATGAGCGGCCTAGAGTTGAGACAGGTAATTGTTGTACGTACTTCGTAAAGGACAGTCGGCAGATGGAGTATTAATGTGCTTAAATATACACATAGAACACTGTTATATGTTGTGAGCACTAATCGAGTTAAGAAGAAACTGATAATTCTGTGAGTGTTCTTCGTAAAGTGCAGTCGCCAGAAGGACGACTGTTTGTAGGGCATAGGGTAATAAATAAATATAAGGGGACAATCTTACACAAATCGCCCTACGCGACAGCTTTTCCATTCTCGCCACGTAGATGGTTGGCAGTCCTCAACTGTGCGTTTCTTCCGAAACTTTCTGCCTCGCACAGCCAAACTCTGGAATGAACTGTCGCCTGCGGTATTTCCGGACCGTTATAACCTTCAAGCCTTCAAGAAAAGAGCGTACTCCCATCTTAAAGGCCGGCAACGCACCTACAACTCTTCTGGTGTTGTAAGTGTCCATGGGCGTCGATTATCGCTTACCATCAGGTGATTCGACTGCTCGTTTGCCTCCTATATCATAAAAAAAAAAAAAAAAAAAACGACCTAGTCCCATAGTAAGCTCAGTAAGGCTTGTGTTATGGGTACTCGACGACGATATATATAATAGATATATATACTTAAATACATAGAAAACATCCATGACTCAGAAACAAATATTCATGCTCATCACACAAATATTTGCCCTTACCGGGATTCGAACCCAGGACCTTCAGCTTCGTAGGCAGCGTCACTACCCACTAGGCTAACCGGTCGTAATAAGCTATTATTTATGTATGCATGCATGGAGAGCCAACAGCGTGAAATGTTACTATACAATACAAAATACCGAAAAATGGGGTGAGTAGGGTGAAAACTGACATTCAAACCTCGATAACATTTTATTTTTACTTATACAAACTGAATGGTGTATATAATAAGTGTTGCGGACGTTTGTATTTTAGTTTTTATTTTATTTTGGGTAGTTCCGTTTCATAACTTTGACGATGAACCGGAAAACCCACCTCACCCCGTAGTCCCTCGTAATTGGGGTGAGATGGGTTTTCATGCAAATGTGATTTTGGTAGATTATTGGATCGATTTTTTTATTATTATGAGTATTACTTTAGCTCCATTTTAAATTGGAATACATTATTTTTGTAGCAGTAGCCTTAAAAAACCATCTCACCCCCCTTTCATACCTTCTCTCCCCATTCATAACCCAACTCCCCCCGCGAACCCTACTCACCATTTTACGGTAATTAAAGAGCCGATTACATGTTCTCCTTTATGGAACTTAACCATCTTAAAAGAACAAACTTAGCCCAATTAAATTACACACGCAAGTATCTACAGCATAAGTATATTATTTGCATTTTTTAGTTCAAAAATAGATCAAAAACGTAAGTATTTACTGACATAATGTTAATGAGCGTTTCTAAAAAAAAAATGCCACTTCATTTTTTCGGAGATTTTCCGCAACTTTTTTGTTATTTCTACTCAAAATCACGATGTCTTTCCATTCCGATAGGAGAAAAAAAGTGTCCCAAAATGTCCATACATTTTTGAACTTTCCTATTGTGTTACCACCATACAAAGTATAAGGTAAATGGTAACACAATAGGAAAAATGTCTCTGGGACAGTTTTTTGTCCTACCAGGGTCGAAAGAGCTCCTGATTCTGAGTGGAAATAGTTAACATAAAATTCCTAGAAGTACAATTAATAATAGTGGCATTTTTTTTGAGAAACGCTCTAATAACCAAAACTCGAAACCTGCGCACTATCAATAAGTAGGTACAATATTTTATATAAATTATTCGAGACATTGGTTCACGGTCATAACGTATTGAATATTTTGCAACAGCTTATTGTTAATAAAATTTCCTATACCGAAAGGATATTTCTTAAGTATTATGAGTATTTTGTAAAGCAGTCAAAAAGGTCGCTAGAAAGAGCATCATTTCTCAAAATTCTCAGTACGATCGTTATTTAACTCGCTTGATCGTTCACAATCGATATTAATATATTGTAGTCCCTGGGCGACCGAGCTCTGCTCGGATGAAAATGGAGAAAATAAGGAAATCACAATTTTTCCGGACATGAGACCTAGCTAGCTCGTTTTCTCGTCCCCGTAAACTCTTTTATTCCAAATTTCAACGAAATCATTAGAGCCGTTTCCGAGAACGTGATTGGAAATATATATACAAATATTGCTCGTTTAATAGTATAGGATTTACTCCATGAGCCTATGGTTAAGATTATTTAATCTGGCCGACTTTTTATAAAAGTAGAGTTGCTTTTTGATTGAACAACTTTGATACGATTCGGCCAACTGAAACAATCTCAAGATTCTCAAGCATACTGTCCATTCTGTTGTTATTACAGAAGCACCAATAGATGGCGTATTCTTCAAACCAGGCAAAAACAATGAGCAGACCGAAGACAAAATTAAACATGAACTAGACGACCAGAGAATAGAGCAAGCGGTTAAAGAATATAAAGAAATCTACGAGAATCCAATAGACTGCGAGAATTTGGACTGCGAGAATGTTGTGGAGTCTGTGTGCGGGGTGAAACTGCAAAATAAACGTCCCAAACATAGGCTGTTCATGAATGAGTGCTTTTTCAGAAAGGTTAATTGTGGACTGAAGTATGAGTATAACAGTAAGTAATTGTTTTACGTCACACCTGGCCATAATGCGAGTTTTACTGCACGCTGCGCGTACGGTAAAACTCGCATTGTGGCCAGATGAAGACGTAAAATTGTGTACTTACCATGGGCGGTAATTCGTAAAGCCCCAGATCGCATATTTATGGCCCTCACCTTCGGTTCGGACCACAAACAACTGCGATCTTGGCCATTCACGAATTCACCGCCCTAGGTACGTAATGTACTATTATAGATTTTTCAGAACAAATGCTCGTGAGAGTTGACTATTAATTGTCGCTACAATTATGATTACCGTTCAATATTATTTGTAATAGTTATAAGGTTACTATTTTTATGATTTACAGACCAAATTGTTACGACAATGGTTAATGACGATTGTAGATACGACATCATTAGTTATAGTTACTTATAGATTAATATTGTCGGACCAAATTGTCACTGTAATTGTGACACTGTCACGAGATTTATGAGTATGACAATCATCTGAACAACCGGCCAAGTGCGAGTCGGACTCGCGCACGAAGGTTTCCGTACCATTATCTATAAAAACAGTAAAAAAAGTTTGTTGTATGGGAGGCCCCTTAAATATTTATTTTATTTTGTTTTTAGTATTTGTTATTATAGCGGCAATAGAAATAAATATTTTGTGAAAATTTCAACTGTCTAGCTATTGCGGTTCTTGAGATACAGCCTGAAAAACAAAAACGTTTGTTGTATGGGAGCCCCCCTTAATTATTTATTTTATTTATTATTTAGTATTTTTTGTTATAGCCGCAACAGAAATACATAACCTGTGAAAATTTCAACTGTCTAGTTATCGCGGTTCTTGAGATACAGCCTGGCCCCTATTTCACCAATTTGACAATTGTCACCTGACAATGACAATTCACCATACATTGCTTCTTCTAGAAGTTATGGTGGTTGCTAGGTTACATCTGGATCCAGCAATGAACGGAGAATTGTCGAGTTGGTGAAATAGGGGTGACAGACTACCAGACAGACGGACGGACAGCGAAGTCTTAGTAATAGGGTCCCGTTTTTATCCTTTGGGTACGGAACCCTAAAAACAAAGTAATATATGTAGTTATGGGTTAATCATTTGTGTGACTTAAGACCAAATTGTAACAACAAACGTGATAATTGTATTATTCTATTTTATATATATTTTTTATTTATAAAAAAAGAAACAATAAATTTGAAATTTATACATTTCGTTAGCAGCGTTACTGCTTAATACAAAACTAACTTTGATTGGATTCCAGGATACAGAACGGTGCCTCTGGAAGAATGTGACGGGATTGGGAGTCACACAGCTCCACAGCAGCAGCCTGGCTGGGTCAGATACCAGCCCAGAGCTCCACCTTCGAGGATGAAGGGGCAGAGCAGCGCTCGCCGCAGCGAATCAAGACGGTGTGTTCGTGTGTTTTTACCTTTTTTTGTGTTCAATGAGTTTGCCAAACGTTTTATGACTAAGGCCCCGGCAAGGTGGACTTATAACCTGGTAAAGGTCGTGGGAGCTTCTACCTTCGAGGATGAAGGGGCAGACCAGTGCTCGCCGCAGCGAATCTAGACGGTGTTTGTTTGTTTTGAATTGTTTTGTTTATGCAACGGGAGTCCGCTGGATGCGGTCACAGAAATGGTCATTGTGGCACTTAGGGGGAGGCCTACATCGAGCAGTGGATGTCTTTCGGCTGATATGATGATGATGGTGAAAGGGAATGCGTTTGGGAAGGCATTAGTGGGGATTTATTGGGGCCTCCTATAAAGGAAAGGAATATCCACTAAACCCATTTCGGCGTCCAAAAGGCTGGGCAACATTCACGGGCGTAGCTGTGATTTGCTCGTGATCGTGCGTTGTTTCGACATTCACTGACTAGAGGTGTGTAACTCAGGAGTGAGAGATTCAAATGAACTGCATCTTTTCGTTTATGTCACTCGCTCACTCGTTCACTGAAGGATGAAACAACTCACTAACTCACTATGTCAGTTCAGTATGCGTCCTTCCCCCGCTCTCAACTCAACCGAGCAACTGATGTACGAGTGGGTTGCGCTCTTCGCACTTACGAGTCGAAGCTATAAACCTATCTCACACTCACGCGTGCACGCTTGCGTTACTGATAGAAAAACATGTCAATGTGTGAGTCACTCATTTATACTTGTGTGGGAGTGATTTAGAGCTGTTAGGAGTCCACAGATCAACTGAGCGAGAGCTGTTAGGAGTCTATAGATGAACTGAGCGAATTGAACGAAATGAACGAAAAGAGTGATACATATCTTTACGACATGAAGATATGAATCGCTCCTTTCACTTCAGTGACACGTTTTGCGCATCATCATCACTGACCATTTGTCTTGGCGACCAATAGCGTCTAAGTAATGGACTTTTAACGTTGGTGCACATATAGACCGCTTTTGACGCAGTGCGGCGCTATTTAGCATGTTCGAGGGGTCGTGAGCTTTAAGGTAAGTGAGTGCGAAGTCAAACGGCATGCCATACAGACTTCAATTACGGAACGCCCTTGTTGCGTAATTGCGTAACTTTTAGAACGTACGTGTATTTTAAAGAATCGGCATCAAGGCGCATGTATCGCCCCTGGAGCTGCATGCATCCATAGGCTGCGGTGACTTACCATCAGGCCATACGCTTGTCTCCCACCGACATGGTATAAAAAAAAGAAACAAAACCCATCTGTTTCCTTGATTTGTTTCAGAAATTATAAAGAAATCAAAAACATCAGAACGACGAAAAACTATTACAATCAGAAAAAACTCGAACGATACCCAAATGGCTTCAAACACGACCTGCTAGCCAGTCAAGCTAAGATCAAATCGAAAATGTTGCAGTATTTAGCAAGAGCAGTAGGCCCAAGATTATAAAAAAAGTTTAATGTAACAACAACTTTATTATTATAAAAATATGATCCTACTAATATTATAAATGCGAAAGTTTAGATGTTTGGATGTTTGTTACTCAATCACGCTTAAACGGCTGAACCGATTTGAATGAAATTTGGCACGAAGATAGTTTATAGCCTGGATTAAAATATAGGATAGTTTTTATCCCGAGTCCACGCAGACGAAGTCGCGGGTGGAATCTAGTATAAGATATAAGCATAATAATACAATTAGTTATGATGATTCCGTTACGTTATTTTCCAAGTACTCTTCTTTCTGTACCTACCTACATTTTTAGTTACCATTTTTTTTTATAAGTATACTTCGTTATCATAACTAAAGGTCTGTTTCAGCTTGTGCTAATAAAGCCCTTTCATACGATATCCTATGTCAAAGTGGCATGGCTTAAATTTGAACGAAGAAAACTCCTCTTAGTTCGAATTCAACCCATAATAATATTGCTTTGACTTAGAGTGCCCACGCCATACATACATACATACATACATAGTACAGCTTCGGGCACTCGGAAAGTGGGTATAGGCTATGACTCCCTTGCGGGTGTCCAAATATGCGATAATATGTATTACTAGCTTCTGCCCGCGACTTGGTCAGCGTGGCCCCAAGATGAAAACTATCCTATATTTAAATCCATGCTTTAAACTATCTTCATGCAAAATTTCGTCCAAATCGGTTGAACCGTTTAAGCGTGATTGAGTAACACATATCTAAACATCAAAACATCCAAACTTTCACATTTATAATATTAGTAGGATAAACGGCAATATATTTTGATTCTTTTATCATAGAATGGTGATTTGTACTGCTCCCAGTTACTGCAGTCCTGATTATTTGGATTAAATCAATCCAATGTGTCTCTTAGAAAAGGGCCTGCGGCGCTACCACGAACTTCGAAATTCGAAGTTCGTAATACATGCATCCCTGTCACTCGAGTTAGGAAGTGCGATAGAGATGGAAATACCTGAACTTCGACTTTCGAAGTTCGTGGTTGCGCCGCTGGATAGACGGATAGATAGACAGACGTAGACCTAATACGGACAGCAGAGTACGAAACTCTAATTATCGAAAAATGTTAACGAATTAAAAATTTATATAATTTACTTTAAAAACAAAGTTTTAACCGACTTCAATTTAGTACTCCGCCAAGCCACGAAAACATTTCCACATTTCTTTTCCAATTTACCACATGAACTGATTTCCGAAAACAAATGCGTTGATTATTAGAGAAAAAAACCCAATCGCTGTATGTGACCCGATAATATTTGAGGACTTCCGTCGATTCCACAAGGATAACCTTTGGCACTTCATTAGTTGCTATTTCAACGGAATCTTATCAGAATCTGTGATATACTTTTGTACTTTTAAGTACATAATTGAGGAATTCCATAAGTCATCTGTGGTCTACATCATCAATTCCACTCCACCAAATGTATGATTTCCAGATGTAAATACACGAGTTATAATAGAAAATACCAAAATCACTACACGCGTGCCTAATATAATTGAGGAGTTCCCTCAATTCGTCATGAATCCCATCATCCAATTGAATATTTGAAAAAAATGGGACCCACCTGGAAGCATATAGTTACAAACGAAAAAAAAATTTACGAAACGGCCTTTCAATGACGGAGTTCTGAGGTAACAAACATTGAAAAAAAAAATACAACCGAATTGAGAACCTCCTCCTTTTTTTTGAAGTCGTTTAATAAATGAGAGAGCGCATCACTCGCCAACAAACTGTGAATACAATTTGGCGAGGTAAAATCTGTACCTTACAATTTAAGTACTCTTTTTTTGAGGTCAATAAATAATAATAATAATAAGGCAGTGCTCGTCGACATCACCATTCCCCATGACGAGAACCTCGTGAAGGCCGAGAAGGACAAAGCCAGCAAGTACCTAGACCTGGCTCACGAGGTAACCGCTATGTGGGATGTTGATTCGACGATCATCGTCCCCATAGTCGTTTCGGCGAACGGTTTAATAGCGAAGAGTCTCGACCATCACCTCAAGAGACTCTCGCTAGATGGCTGGATCAAGGGTCAGATACAGAAGGCGGTACTCCTGGATCCTGCGCGGATAGTCAGGAGGTTCCTGTCTCTGTCGCCCTGACCGCCGGTAGCTTAGGCCCCGCCTCGCTGCCGGCTGCACCCTAGGTTAGGTTTTTATAATGATTTAATGTTTTGTATGTATAGTTTTATATTTTACTTTTTATAAAATTATTGTACAAACCTAACTTAAGATAAAATATGAAGAAACAGATAATAATAATAAATAGTTTAAATAAACGAAGTACTGAGCAAACTTTGGGGAATTTGGGGACATAAATAAATCATCATATCAGCCGAAAGACGTCCACTGCTGGCCGTAGGCCTCCCCCAAAGAGTGCCAATGTGGCTTTACCAGGTCATCAGTCTACCTTGCCCATAGACGTAACCTTGCGCGATAGAGATAACTGCAGCTTGGACCGAAAATACCTATTAAAATTACATAAAATCAACGTTTCGTAGTCCCCTGATTTCTTCTCCAAAACCTGACCTATTTAACCTTTTTATTAAAAATAAAAGAAAGGCTTTGGCCGTGTCCTATGTTTTCCTTTTTTAAAATAATTTAGTCATAATTGATTTCTGGATGTTTGGATTTCTGTTGTTGAACACAGCGGAAATTCTCGCACTTTTGTTAGGTATTTGAAGGTTAATATCTCTTTTAAGAATAAATTTAATGTAAAAAAGTAAAACATAGGAACATGTCAATAGTAGCTATAGATTTATAGAAAAAAAATGATTGCTCTACTGCCATTATCCAGGGAGAACACAGGGGACTACGTTTCTATGGAAAAACGGCTGTTGTATTTCCTCTTAAATATATATAAAACATCCAAGACTCAAGAGACAAATAGGTATTCATGCTCATCCGAACCCAGAACCGCCAGCTTGGTAGTCAGGGACATCCCTGCCAAAATTGGTCCCACTGGACGCATCCAGCGCTTTAGTTTGGCGCTTAAGAGTCCTCAGTAAGCTCGGCCGAATTTCACCTTCCCATACAAACGTAGTTACGCTCTCATTTTAAAACTACGTGTTGGATTGTGACGAAACTTTGCATATACAATGACATGAGGTATATCTATCTCTGTAATTAGTTTATATGGTTCCAGTTTATAAAACAAACGAAATACAACAAAAACAAGTTTTGTATGAAAAACTTAAATTCGCTATATTTTTTTTTACTATGTTATCTGAAGCTACATAAGTTTCGTTACAATCCAAGACGTAGTTTTAAAATGAGAGCGTAACTACGTTTGTATGGAGAATCGAGCTTACTGCGGACTCAATGTCTGCGGCCCGCTATACCCTGTGGGCCGCCCGTCGGGACGCACGCGGTCTCCCTTAAGACGGAGCTGGCACTCGTTGGGTTCTTAGACGGTAGTCCAAGGCTTCTGCCGCGATTAGTCCGTCATACCCGCCCTGCCCCCCTGCCCGTGGCGGGCGGGAAGCGTAAAGGCAATTCCCCAACGTTAAAAAAAGGGGCGCAGGTAGGTAGGCCAGGGGTATAGGTGTATAGGTAGGGCACAGCGAAATGTCATCCCGCTCGAATTTGGAGCAGCACAACTGGGGAAGTAGCTCCGCCTCGCAGAAGACCACAGCCATAATAACACTACTACTTGCTCTGTAGTAGTATTGTGTTCCTGGAGGTGAGCAAGGTCGCCAGAGCTCCCGAGGATGCGTTGTGTTGAGAGTGAGGGAATTTGTTCCTTCAGCGGTCAACACGGTGAATCCTCAAACATATCAAGGGTCGGCAACGCCGATGTTACTCCTTTGAAGTTGCATGCGTCTAGGCTGCGGTGTCCGCTTACCATCAGGGGCCGTACGCTTGTTTGCCACCGACGTTGTATTAAAAAAACACAATCCAATAGGCTAAACCGTTCGTCGCATCCAACTTAATAGTGTTTTTCTCTCCAGAGCCATGACGGCGAATACAAACGGCCTGCCCTGCGACCATCTTTGCCCGCTCCGTTGTCCTGACGAGTACGCGCCTGTATGCGCATACGCATTCCCGAAGCAGGCGCGCGTGTTCCAGAACCACTGCCTGCTGGACCTGCAGTCTTGTAATGATGGTTCTGGTGTGTATCTGAATGAAAATCGTCATATATTTAAGAGCTGAGCTCTTGTCGGTGGAGCAATTTCCATTCCACTCTATTCTTAGCTTTCTTCTTGACATCCTGATGCGACACGCTATTTTATTTTCCATTATACTTATAATAGTAGATTGTTAACCGAAGGTTGAAAGTCACTCATTCCTGACGAGATATTCTGGCGCTCGAACGAAGTTAGAGCGCCAATAGTTCGAGGCTGAAATGGGTGGCTTTCCCCGAGTTAAACACTCTACTTTTCATTTCGAATTCGAGGAAATGAATTGAAAGCCAAAAACTATAATATTTTCTAAATCAGTAGGATCCTATAGAACCCATTTTAAAAGCGTTTGTGTATGGACCATTTGGGCGGGAACTGTTGACAGATTTTAATAATGTCAGTGTGTGGACCATTTCCTGGACGCGCTTTTGAAGTGGTTATGTCGAAAACGAATTTTAATTATTGTTTGAATGAAAAATTACATTAATAATTTTATTTATATAGACCATATAAGTAGTAATGAAGAATGAAAACCAACATAATTATCAACAAGCTTCAAAAATCAACACAATTTTATGGAAGTCTGGCAGCAAAGAGTAAAGTAAATATATTGTGTGGCAGTATAGGTTTTTGTCATTGTTATTTTTTTTTAATGACTAGGAAGCTGTTCTGAAGCTGTCACATTGAACTACGAAAACTTAAAAAATATCCAATCGTTTTCATATAGCAATAATAGTCATACTACTAAATATGTCAACGATTTTCAAAATCAGTACATTTTTCTGAAACTGTGGCTGTCCAGGTTTCTGCCATTGCTTTTTTATTTTTTATTACTTTTCAGCCCTAGGGGCGACATGCCTCACTTTCAACCCGCTGTTTAGATAAACAATTACCTACTTTCAGAGTATGAGAGATGAAAACTATTTTATTGATTCGAACAGCGAGCAAAAACCGCGTACGGTTTATCTGTCACCATTGTCGCTCGTTTTACAATTGTTGTTAAAATTAAAAAGATGGATTGATTTGGTCCGTACAAGTTCTTCTTGATCCTCGCCCTCTTTCTCTTTCCCTTTATCTTCCCTTCTATTATGGCTTTCATGTAGGTAATCATCGTGTCGTTATCTTAACAAGTTTAAGGAGCCTGCCTTATAGCTGGAGGTATTATATCGAGGCATATGTCGGCATAATGGAGTTTTGAATAATTTACTTTAAAAACAAAGTTTTAACCGACTTCAATTTAGTACTCCGCCAAGCCACGAGAACATTTCTTTTCCAATTTACCTCATGAACTGATTTCCGAGAGCAAATGCGTTGATTATTATAGAAAAAAACCCAATCGCTGTATGTGACCCGATAATATTTGAGGACTTCCGTCAATTTCACAAGGATCACCCTTGGCACTTCATTAGTTGCTATTTCAACGGAATCTTATCAGAATCTGTGATATACTTTTGTACTTTTAAGTACATAATTGAGGAATTCCATAAGTCATCTGTGCTCTTCATTATCAATTCCACTCCACTAATTTATGATTTCCGGATGTCAATACACGAGTTATAATAGAATATAGCAAAATCACTACACGCGTGCCTAATATAATTGAGGAGTTCCCTCAATTCCTCATGGATCCCATCATCCAATTGAATTTTCAAAAAAATGGGACCCACCTGGAAGCATATACATACAAACAAAAAAAAAAATTTATGAATCGGCTCATCAATGACGGAGTTCTGAGGTAACAAACATTGAAAAAAAAAAAAAACAACCGAATTGAGAACCTCCTCCTTTTTTTTGAAGTCGGTTAAAAAGTAACTACATGTATTATAGGTAAAACTGAAATTTCTGAAAGCTGTTAACTCGACTTATCGGGTTTGACCACGCACCCCTCGATATTATAAACTTTAGGAGCAATCGCACTAAGCATTTTTTGGCTTTGGTGGTTTACAGTATGGCAAGAGCGCGCGCTGGCGGAGTGCGCGGGCGGCGTGCGCGCAGAAGTCCACGAGCGAGCCGCCTTCATCGGCTGGATGCAGCGCATGGGTATCCTGGACAAGAAGGGCCATCTCGTTATGTGACTCTCAAGTCATGCCCTCCTAGTACAAATAATCCGTCGGTAATATTATAAATGCGAGATTACAGCGGTGTGCCCCGCCCACTGCCACCTAAGTTCAGCGATTCGGAGGGCTATATCGGTTACCTTAGGGGTCACAGCTCACTAGACACACCCGGCACACGCGCCGCACCGCCTCGCCATACTACGTTACGTTAGTGACTCTAGTCGCTAGCGTAACGTAGTATGGAGTCGCTAACGTAACGTAGTATGGCGAGGCGGTGCGGTGCGTGTGCCGGGTGTGTCTAGTGAGCTGTGACCTTTATTCTGCTGCGGATAGCCTGATTTCTGATGCGATCACGCAGAGAATCTCCCAACATTACTCTACATTGCTGTTTGGGTGACATTGAGCCTTCTTATTGTGACTGAATAAATGAAATGAAATGAATTCGTGGCCTAGCCATAATAGAACCTTGTCACCTTTTTAGGGTTCCGTACAAAAGGAAAAAAGGGAACCAGGATCACTTTGTTGTCCGTCTGTCTGTCTGTCAAGACCCTTCATCTCAGGAACGCGTGGCGGTAGAGTTGAAATTAGAACCATGTACTAGGGTATAAGGTTGAAGCTGTGAAAAATATCAAAGTTATAAATTAACGTAAAAAAAAAGATATGGCCGTTATGCCGCAAAAAGAAGTATTTCGACACTCTCAAGGGAATCAAAATCGAGAGGGTACTTTCCGTTGACCTAAAACTATGAAAGGCAAGTAATATAGTCTTCTACAATTAGTTAAATCTAAAAAGTCTTTATTTAAAGTATGTAATCAAACATCCAGGTAGCAGAAGTACGGAACCCTCGGTGGGCGAGTCCGACTCGCACTTGTCCGGTTTGTCTACTATTGTGCGTACCCATATTTTGGCACTCGACTGTCCTATCGATCCTTAATGCACTAGGCTGGCTAGACTAAACTTAAAAGCCCCTAAAAGCTATGTCAATCTAAAATTAACGACTTTCGGTTAGTCTGGCTAGGAGCATTACATTTTGTTGGCTATTATTACCACTATAATTTGAAAGTAAATTTGAGACAAATATTTTAAAGTACTTATAGATGTTTAAAAAAAAACAATTGAATTAATTATTGTATTTCAATAAAAAGTGTGTTTTATTTTGAAAAGTTTGTAGAACATTATTCTTTTGTTTTTTCGTGCCGCGTAGATTTTTTTTCACACAGGACTCCTGCCAGCTTCTCCTGATATTGCCTCGTAGAAACACGCGTCGATATTTATTAATTATTGGTGGTGGTTTATTGTATTTATTTATTTACTTATTGGTATTTATGATAACAACAACCGCTATTCAGTTTGTAATATGTTTCCTCACATAATAGAAGGCCAATGACAGTTATCCGTTAATTACGTAAAGACAAATAAAAACAGAGATGATTGAATATAACTAAGATAAGAAATGTGGAAGCATGCTACAGAGAATTATCAACATAGTATAGTTCAGATTATTGGAGCTGAACGACTTTTTTAATTTCACTGGAATTTGAATACTTTACCTTCAACGGTATAGTTGCTTCTCGACTGGACTGATGCAATTTAGTCATCTCAAACCAAACTAACTAAACCTTATGATAATTATGAATTTAAGTGGATAATAGAAACGTTATTATAATATGCAGAAATAACACATTTTGTAGAAATTGGTGAAAAAAAGTGAAAGTGAATGCAAAAAATTATAAAAATAACAGTAATATAAAATACTCATAAAACTAAAGTTTTTTTTTACTACTAGTTCCTTTCGTTATTTATTTAGTTAATTATTAACATGTTTGCGCAAGCAGAGGGAGGGTGCAAATAGGCATAATATGCAAATAGGTGCTGCACCTCATTTAGAGTGTTGTTTTTTTCATCATATTTCATCTGTTATATGTCATGAATAAATGTTTTTCTTTCTTTCTTTCTTTCATCATCAGTTAGTAGAACTCCACGATTTTCAGCTAAACAAAAAAAACTGCAATAGCCACATGAGTACTTTTACGAGTCAAGAGTAATTTACAAAAAACTCAAGTTAGTATAAATAAAGTCATGTTTACACAACACTACAACATTATTAAGTCGACTAAGGGACCAGGGTTGAAGTGTGTTGTGGGCGATGGGCTAGCAATATCACAATTGGCGATCTTTTATACCCTCATTTATGCTAAAAGTGGCGCTGGCTATATTACGTTTCATGTGCTCTGCCTACCTCTTTTGGGAATAAAGACGTGAATGTATGTATGTGTATATCAAAATCAGTTGAGCAGTGACAAACATCCAAAATCCAAACATCCAAACTTTTGCATGTATAATATTAGTAGAATTAAAAATTTTAAAAAATAGTTCTAGAATTTATTATCAAACCGCGATTAGCGAATACATGAAATGACATTATCAATGGTAGTGTGTACATGTTATCTGCAGGTCGATCACGTAACGCATTGTACGCGCGTCTGGTAGATCTAACTGACATTGTCAATGGTAGTGTGTACATAAGTTATCTGCAGTTCGATCTAGTAATGCATTGTACGCGCGTCTGGTAGATCTAAATAACATTGTCAATGGTAGTGTGTACATAAGTCATCTGCAGGTCGATCACGTAACGCATTGTACGCGCGTCTGGTAGATCTAAATGACATTGTCAATGGTAGTGTGTACATAAGTCATCTGCAGGTCGATCACGTAACGCATTGTACGCGCGTCTGGTAGATCTAAATGACATTGTCAATGGTAGTGTGTACATAAGTCATCTGCAGGTCGATCACGTAACGCATTGTACGCGCGTCTGGTAGATCTAAATGACATTGTCAATGGTAGTGTGTACATAAGTCATCTGCAGGTCGATCAAGTAACGCATTGTACGCGCGTCTGGTAGATCTAAATGACATTGTCAATGGTAGTGTGTACATAAGTCATCTGCAGGTCGATCACGTAACGCATTGTACGCGCGTCTGGTAGATCTAAATGACATTGTCAATGGTAGTGTGTACATAAGTCATCTGCAGTTCGATCAAGTAACGCATTGTACGCGCGTCTGGTAGATCTAAATGACATTGTCAATGGTAGTGTGTACATAAGTCATCTGCAGGTCGATCACGTAACGCATTGTACGCGCGTCTGGTAGATCTAAATGACATTGTCAATGGTAGTGTGTACATAAGTCATCTGCAAGTCGATCACGTAACGCATTGTACGCGCGTCTGGTAGATCTAAATGACATTGTCAATGGTAGTGTGTACATAAGTCATCTGCAGGTCGATCACGTAACGCATTGTACGCGCGTCTGGTAGATCTAAATGACATTGTCAATGGTAGTGTGTACATAAGTCATCTGCAAGTCGATCACGTAACGCATTGTACGCGCGTCTGGTAGATCTAAATGACATTGTCAATAGTAGTGTGTACATAAGTCATCTGCAGGTCGATCACGTAACGCATTGTACGCGCGTCTGGTAGATCTAAATGACATTGTGAATGGTAGTGTGTACATAAGTCATCTGCAGGTCGATCACGTAACGCATTGTACCCGCGTCTGGTAGATCTAAATGACACTCTTTGTATAGGAAAATGACAGTTGGATCTACCTAACGACGGGATTACCCTTCAGGTTTTTGTAACTGGGAATATAATCCTACTAATATTATAAATGCGATAGTTTGGACGTTTGTTACCCAATCACGCTTAAACGGCTCAACCGATTTCGATGAGTTTTTACACCAATATAGTGTATAGCCTGGATTATAATTTTTTTTTTATCCCGGATCCACGAAGTCGCGGGCGGAAGCTAGTATATAAATAAACAATAAATACCTACAAATCTTAAACACCTCAAAAACATTTGTATTTTTTTTACAAAAACTGTATTACATTGCACAAACATACATCTTCGGCAAAGTGCAAGGCAGTTGGTTGGCGAATAAAACACTATCACTATGAGTTGTATTATTGTTACATCTATACCGTGGAATGGGGTTACTTTAGGAAAAAATGGGGCTACTTTGATCATTTAGAATGTAGTATTAAAGCAGAACTATTTGAAATTAAGAAGATTTAATCGAGTAAACAGCAAGATAGGATACTATATTCACTGCCACAGTTCACCCACAAGTAAACACAATGATTTCGGAGAAAAAACTATTTGATCCAATTCGCCCCTCGAATCAAAGTAACCCCATTCCACCGATACGTAACGAAACGCAAATTACAAGGGCACCGTAGTTAAATACGGCGGACTGTACTATACAGTTTGTCAAACAGAGCTGTCCAAAAGGCGAGTTCAAAAAAGCCGCTAACGAGAATATTCATACCGATGAATATTCAGCTTCTATTATCTTATTTAAGGGGCGATTCTAGAAGTGAGCGACAATATTTCGAGCGGTTGTTTTTTTCAACCAACATCCAAATAGACGAGGATCCGCTGTTTTACGCTGGTTGTAAATTAGGAAAAATATCAAAGGTGCACTTTTTAAAATGTAATAACCTTTATTCTAAAAGAAAATAAAATAAATAAATATTTGGGGACAATCTTACTCAAATCGACCGGTTAGGTTAGGTTAGCAAACTAAGCAAAGCTTGTACTATGGGTACTAGACGACGATATGCATACTTATATAGATAAATAAATACTTAAATACATAGAAAACATCCATGACTCAGGAACAAATATGCATGCTCATCACACAAATAAATGCGCTTACCGGGATTCGTACCCGGGACCTTCGGTTTCGTAGGCAGGGTCACTACCAACTAGGCTGCAGAGGTCGTCAAACTAAGCAAACTAATAACTAACCTACTTAAAATACTTAGTTTTTAATTTAACTATGTATTAGATCAGTAGAACACTAAGAACTCCCCGTCGGCACACAAACCTCACCAAGGTTTTGCCTAGATGGGCATTGTAATGATAATTCATTGTTTTTGTCTTAATCAATAATAAAAAAAACGAAAAATGTTTCATCAAATGTAGGTAAGTTCCATAGTAAACCTTCTTTTATTACTACACTTTTATGGATTTTTATAAAACAAACCTGACCTAATGGGATCCATAAATGACCTTTTAGCTTTACCTAAAAGTTCACAGTTACTAAAATAGTGCGAAACTATACGTACCTTTATTTGATGAAAAAATAGTCGACGAATTTAGACACGTTTTTTTCGTAGCTTTTTTTAACTTTACCTATTTTAACAACAGCAAAACAGCAACTTCCTATGCAAACTGTACCTATTCTTTTACATTTTCTTGAGTATGACGGATTTCCAAACGTACCTATCTCAATCATTAGCATATCTATGTTTATCTGTGGCTTACTGTAGCGTGGCCTCGCATTTTAAATTGAAGTTTTGTGTGCTGAAATAATGTTGCTAAATATCAAATATGTAGTTATGTCGAATATTTTTTTAAATATGATATTATGTAAATAATAAATGAATATAAGCCGTCAATCTCACACAAAACGTCAAATTCGTAGGCACTACCCACCAGATTAAAGCGTCATGTCATTAGTCGTCGTTTTTAAAGCTTACGACAAAATATCAATCTGTATAATATGTCTACTACTACAAGAATTGCCCACCCTCCCCTAATGTCAACTTTCTCTTAATTTCTATGTAAAACATCTTACTGATAACAATGCCAACTTTAACGAGATTTTGCATACAAATGGAGAAATTAGAAAAAATAAGGGCTTTTAGCGGTAAGGAGCTTTTGGAGCGTTAGTTGGTATTGTTTAAAGTTGAATCAAGTTTTAATACACGGTGTTTTTATTCATTTGCTTTAATTTTAAAGGCAGATTCTTTACATCTTATGTAGATAATTTCTCAAAGAAACGTATGTCCTAATTCCGCCGTTTTCAAAATATTTCAAATCGAAATTCAATTACTAACGTTAAACCAGTGTAAAATCTTCTTAATTCATAACCAAGCGCCGTACCTTGTACGTAATAAGCAATTGCACTACCAGTAAATTAAATTTATTAATGGGCTGTCAATGCTGTCACGCACAACGTTTAAGGTACTGACGTAGTTGACACCAAATTGACGCTAACTCTTCCTTAACTCTAAAAGACCTTTTACAATAGTCTGCAAGTAAATATTAAATTATTTTGTATGAAACCTGGAAAAAAAAAATCGAATATCAAACCGATATACAGGATGACTTATATAAATGTACCAAGCACTGTGTCGAAGTTAAAGCAAATGCATAAACACACCCGGTATTATAAAGTTGATAATTTATCTCGTTGAATGTGTATGTATTGTATATTATATTTCCCCAATTATATAAAAAAATGCAAGTATCTCACTGACAACATCCTCAGGATCTTTGGCGATCTTACTCACCACCAGAAAACATACCACTAGACATACAAATTAAGAGTACAGTAAGCTAGACTCTCCATACAAACATAGTTACGCTCTCATTTTAAAACTGCGTGTTGGATTGTAACGAAACTTGGCTTATACAATGACATGAGGTATATTTATGTCTGTAATTAGTTTATGTAGCTTCAGTACCGTAGTAAAAAAATACAGCGAATTTAAGTTTTTCATACAAAATTTGTTTTTGCTGCATTTCGTTTGTTTTATAAACTGGAACCATATAAACTAATTACAGACATAGATATACCTCATGTCATTGTATATGCAAAGTTACGTCACAATCCAACACGTAGTTTTAAAATGAGAGCGTAACTACGTTTGTATGGGAAGGTGAAATGCGGCCGAGCTTACTGCGGACTCACACATTCAGGGCCAAGAATCGCTAGGCGCTACGCTCGTAGCCGATCCCGTGATTTTCCTCGTATGTAGCGGAAAGCGACTACGGCGGTCTTACGCATATGTGTCGTCATGGGCCCTGAATGGGTTATGGGCTACACCAGTAACAGCACCACGCTAGCCCACGGTAGCTCATTGGCAGCAATGCAGCAATGCACGGAATTCAGGGGTCGCGGGTTTGAATCCCGGTCGTGGCGAATCATTTAAAAAATAAAACACTTTCATCGGAATTTGGAAATTCGTTAGCAGACGTTTCTGCTTAGTAAACATTTACTGTTATGATCTACTAGCTTCTGCCCGCGACTCCGTCCGCGTGGAACTCGTTTATATCATAGCTCCATACAAAGTTTCACCCCCCACTTCATCCCTTTGGAGGGTGATTTCCGGGAAAAACTATCCCATGTCCTTCCCCAGGACTCAAACTATCTCTATACCAAATTTCATCCAAATCGGTACAGCGGTTTAAGCGTGAAGAGGTAACAGACATACAGACAGACAGACACACTTTCGCATAATATTAGTATGTATCTATCTATCTTCAATGGCTCACCGACCCAAAGTGGGTCTTGGCCTCCGACACGAGTTGTCGCCACTTGACCCGATCCTGCGCAATCTCCTTCCAGTTCATGGCCTCAAGGTCGCGCAGGTCTAACTCGACGACGTCGCCATAAGTTCATGACCTTAAGGTCGCGCAGGTCTAATTCGACGACGTCGCCATAAGTTCATGACCTTAAGGTCGCGCAGGTCTAATTCGACGACGTCGCCATAAGTTCATGGCCTCAAGGTTGCGCAGGTCTAACTCGACGACGTCGCCATAAGTTCATGACCTTAAGGTCGCGCAGGTCTAATTCGACGACTTCGCCATAAGTTCATGGCCTTAATGTCGCGCAGGTCTAACTCGACGACGTCGCCATAAGTTCATGGCCTTAATGTCGCGCAGGTCTAACTCGACGACGTCGCCATAAGTTCATGGCCTTAAGGTCGCGCAGGTCTAACTCGACGACGTCGCCATATTAAGTTCATGGCCTCAAGGTCGCGCAGGTCTAACTCCACGACGTCGCCATAAGTCGTTGATATTGGGATCAGATCAGTTTTTTTTTTAAATATACAACGACAGTGGCAAACAAGCGTACGGCCCGCCTGATGGTAAGCGGACACCGCAGCCTATAGACGCATGCAACTCCAAAGGAGTAACATGGGCGTTACCGACCCTTGATATGTTTGAGGATTCGCCGTGTTGACAGCTGAAGGAACAAATTCCCTCGCTCCCAACACAACGCATCCTCGGGAGCTCTGGCAACCTTGCTCACCACCAGGAACACAACACTACTACCAGAGCAAGTAGTAGTGTTATTATGGCTGTGGTCTTCTGCAAGGCGGAGGTACTTCCACAGTAAGGTTTAAGAAGTACTGTTATGGAGTGGTGTTATTTTTGCTGCGGTCTTGTGTCAGGAAGTACGTCCCCAGATGAGCTGCTCCGAATATGAGTGTGATGGCATTCCAATATACTATATTGCTCTTCACATTCTGTTAGCGTTTCTTCCCGGTAATGCCCTAAACAAGCACGGAGTCCGCTTTGGTATTCCAAGATTTGCCGTAGGCACTATTTACGAAAGCGACTGCCATCTAACCTGGAAGGTAGGTATTCTTGAACCAAGCAATAAATTTGGTCGTACCCTAGAGGAGCCCGGAGTCCGCTTTGGTATTCCAAGATTTGCCGTAGGCACTATTTACGAAAGCGACTGCCATCTAACCTGGAAGGTAGGTATTCTTGAACCAAGCAATAAATTTGGTCGTACCCTAGAGGAGCCCGGAGTCCGCTTTGGTATTCCAAGATTTGCCGTAGGCACTATTTACGAAAGCGACTGCCATCTAACCTGGAAGGTAGGTTTTCTTGAACCAAGCAATAAATTTGGTCGTACCCTAGAGGAGCCCGGAGTCCGCTTTGGTATTCCAAGATTTGCCGTAGGCACTATTTACGAAAGCGACTGCCATCTAACCTGGAAGGTAGGTATTCTTGAACCAAGCAATAAATTTGGTCGTACCCTAGAGGAGCCCGGAGTCCGCTTTGGTATTCCAAGATTTGCCGTAGGCACTATTTACGAAAGCGACTGCCATCTAACCTGGAAGGTAGGTATTCTTGAACCAAGCAATAAATTTGGTCGTACCCTAGAGGAGCCCGGAGTCCGCTTTGGTATTCCAAGATTTGCCGTAGGCACTATTTACGAAAGCGACTGCCATCTAACCTGGAAGGTAGGTATTCTTGAACCAAGCAATAAATTTGGTCGTACCCTAGAGGAGCCCGGAGTCCGCTTTGGTATTCCAAGATTTGCCGTAGGCACTATTTACGAAAGCGACTGCCATCTAACCTGGAAGGTAGGTATTCTTGAACCAAGCAATAAATTTGGTCGTACCCTAGAGGAGCCCGGAGTCCGCTTTGGTATTCCAAGATTTGCCGTAGGCACTATTTACGAAAGCGACTGCCATCTAACCTGGAAGGTAGGTATTCTTGAACCAAGCAATAAATTTGGTCGTACCCTAGAGGAGCCCGGAGTCCGCTTTGGTATTCCAAGATTTGCCGTAGGCACTATTTACGAAAGCGACTGCCATCTAACCTGGAAGGTAGGTATTCTTGAACCAAGCAATAAATTTGTTCGTACCCTAGAGGAGCCCGGAGTCCGCTTTGGTATTCCAAGATTTGCCGTAGGCACTATTTACGAAAGCGACTGCCATCTAACCTGGAAGGTAGGTATTCTTGAACCAAGCAATAAATTTGGTCGTACCCTAGAGGAGCCCGGAGTCCGCTTTGGTATTCCAAGATTTGCCGTAGGCACTATTTACGAAAGCGACTGCCATCTAACCTGGAAGGTAGGTATTCTTGAACCAAGCAATGAATTTGGTCGTACCCTAGAGGAGCCCGGAGTCCGCTTTGGTATTCCAAGATTTGCCGTAGGCACTATTTACGAAAGCGACTGCCATCTAACCTGGAAGGTAGGTATTCTTGAACCAAGCAATAAATTTGGTCGTACCCTAGAGGAGCCCGGAGCCCGCTTTGGTATTCCAAGATTTGCCGTAGGCACTATTTACGAAAGCGACTGCCATCTAACCTGGAAGGTAGGTATTCTTGAACCAAGCAATAAATTTGGTCGTACCCTAGAGGAGCCCGGAGCCCGCTTTGGTATTCCAAGATTTGCCGTAGGCACTATTTACGAAAGCGACTGCCATCTAACCTGGAAGGTAGGTATTCTTGAACCAAGCAATAAATTTGGTCGTACCCTAGAGGAGCCCGGAGTCCGCTTTGACACCTAATAGATTTGGCACAGGCAGTAGTTTGACGAAACCGACTGCCATCTGACCTTCCAACCTAGAGGGAAAACTAGACCTTATTAAGATAAGACCGACTTCCTGACGATGTTATAGATTACTAGCTTCCGCCCGCGACTTCGTCCGCGTGGATCCGGGATAAAAACTATCCTATATGTTAATCCAGGCTATAAACTATCTTCGTGCAAAATTTCATTCAAATCGGTTCAGCCGTTTAAGCGTGATTGAGTAACAAACATCCAAATATCCAAACATCCAAACATCTAAACTTTCGCATTTATTATATTAGTAGGATAAGTATTCGCGGGCTGGGTTGTCGCAACTCGACGGCATCATCATATCATCGAAAGAGGTCCACTGCTGGACATAGACCTCCCCCAAAGAGCGCCACAATGACCGCTCCTGCGCCACCCGCATCCAGCGGACTCCCGCGACCTTTACCAGGTCATCAGTCCACCTTGTTAGTCTACCCACGCTGCGCCTTTCGGTGCGTGGTCGCCACTCGAGAACCTTTCCGCCCCGACGGCCATCGGTTCTACGTGCAATGACAAGGACTCGACGGCTAAGGGCGGCAATTTTTTCGTATCCTCACGATGTTTCCTTCATCGAAAAGCCATTGTTAAATTAAATATCAACACCGTTCTTAACACATTAGTGTTACATTCACATGACAGCTACAAGCAATAAGAGTTGGCAGTTATTTTAAAGACAGACGTACTAATGGTCTCTTGAACCATTGTCGGGTAACGAAGTCTGACTAATGTGCGCACTATTTATATTGTTTAGGAGATCGCGCGGACAGACGGACGGCTAGAATTGCAAACTGCAAAAATAAAATCAACAAGACGGCGCGAGCTCTCTCGTGAACTGAACGTCATAAAGTTAGCATCCGATTTTTTGTCACTTACTTTTATTAAATCGCAAAAATGTATAGGTATACGTGGTATAAACTGTGTGTTGTGACTGTCATATGAAAGGTGTGAAAAGCTGATGTTTCATATCGGCAGGCGAATGGGACCAGTGGGAAAATCACGTGACATTTTGAACGCGCGTTAGGACAATCTAACTGTCACTTTTTACATATAAAAAGTGTCACTTTTTTATATTATTTAATCCAAATTCTTTAAAATAAATGTGTTGCACATAAAGCCACTATTTAAAACCTGGAAGGTTTAGGCAATAGTTGGCGAGATCGCGCGGTTCATCCCGCGTTCCTTAACTAATTATAATATAATACTTGTAACAGTGCTATTTTGTTGACTACAATTTTATTCCTTACCTACACTTATTCATCTAAACTTAGGTAGTAACTTTTAAGTAGCTTCTTACATTTGTTATGACCAATGATGGTATCAGTGAGGTCCTGTAATAAGTTCTTGGGCAGATTATTTAATATAGGTGGAAGTAAGAAGTTAATGAGGGTAGCATTGCACATTCCTCAGTTAGTAACTTAACTTAGATCTGCCTGACGTGCGTACAATGCGTGACATGATCGACCTTCTTTTAAAAGGTCACGGGAGTCCGCTGGATGCGGGTGGTGCAGGACTGGTGATTGTGGCACTCTTTGGGGGAGGCTTTTGGCTGATATGATGATATAATGGGTGTTTATAGTATGTAAGTCTTAAAATTAAGGAATGCAATAAAGTGAGTACTTATTGAGTATTGAAGATTGTTGCCAGTGAATGTGTAGCGTCAGACAACATCGCTTCCTATTCTTCATAGCCGTGTGTATCGTTCCGTGTACCTAAGAACAAAGACTAGCACGTAAGTGCCAATTTATCAACAACTTGGCACTATAACTACGTGCGTATTTTCGCATTGCTTATGCCGCCGCGACACCTTTAAAATTGTACCTATCTATACTAACAATATTATAAAGAGGACAAGTCTGTGGGATTGTAGCTTTACAAAATAGAAGTTTGTATGCAAAGGTCTATCGCAATAGGGGTGTAGGTAGACACTAAATAAAATAATAAATTTTGTCGTATTTTCTCGAAAAAGGATTAAAAATGTAGTCAAATGGAGAAAAATCAACGCAAGAGGTTAAATAATCTCGAAGTTATAAGTGTCCAAAGTTTTAAGAAAGGGTATGTTCTGTCCCTTTTTTCCAAAATGCAACTTTATTTATGAAACGATGACGTTCGTATTTGGGTCAATTTTCAAACGAGCTGTTTTTGCTGTCCCACGGCTATAATTTCAAGTCAGTTTAACATGGAGTGTTGATACATATATATTTGTATTCCGTGTATTATATTGTGCTTAAAATATATATAACAATACCTTAAATATTAATAGATTCTGAAAAAAAAAATTATTGATATCGTAAAACGGCGAAATCTACCGCTTTTTCGCGTGTCCCACTTGCAGTTTTGCTCAAACAAAAATTCATAACTATAGATTTCGGCAACGTGTAAATAAACAACTTGTACTGTTATAAAGAAGATTTATTAGCGTATTCATTAAAGTATCTTGCAAAATTAATGCGCGAATAATTAAAACCAGTGAAGTGTTTTAGTAGTTGTCCCACGCGCGACCCATTTATTAGGACTCAAGCTCAAAACCCTTAAAATCTGGTTTTCTATTGTCCCACCCCTACATTTACTTTACGATACGATAGATAGGTTAGTTGGGCTTCAACCACCAACGGGAGGGGAGGGAGCGCCAGTATTTTTGACGGAGGAAACAGGTTTTCTTTATACGAAGTATTTTGGTACGGCTATGACGACATTTGTATGGGCGTTTATTTATTAATATACGATTAAAATAAAAATGTGTCTTTCATAATTCATAACAAAGGTTAGCAATATGTGGTAAGAGTTTCGTGTTTAACTAATTAGTGAATTCAATTAATAGTGTACGAAGGACAGCCAGTAAACATCCATGTTGACATTTGTATGGCGACATTTGTACGGCTTTTTTGGCCGTACAAATGTCGAACGTGGCATACAAATGTCGATTTAAAACAAAATGTAAGTAAAGCACGAAATTAATGGAAATTGGAAAGGATTAATTTGGTCTCGATTTAGGCACTGGTTCCGTGACACATTTGTTGTTTGCTACCTTACCTACTTACTACTTTTTAGGGTTCCGTACCCAAAGGGTAAAAACTACGGGACCCTATTACTAAGATTCCGCTATCCGTCCGTCTGTTCGTGTGTTTGTCTGTCCGTCCGTCTGTTCGTGTGTTTGTCTGTCTGTCCGTCTGTCACCAGGCTGTATCTCATGAACCGTGATAGTTAGACTGTTGACATTGTCACAGATGATGTATTTCTGTTACCGCTATAACAACAAATACTAAAAAAACAGAATAAAATAAATATTTAAGGGCTCCCATACAACAAACGTGATTTTTTGCCGTTTTTGTAGATACGAAACCCTTCGTGCGCGAGTCCGACTCGCACGGTTCTTTGCTGTCATTTTGCTACCTTCTCTTAGGTAGAATGAAATAACCTGTTTTCTAAGTGATTTTTGATATTTTGGAATATAACCACAGAATAAGTAATAGTACAAATATAACGATCATCATAAACCATAAACCGGAGATACTATATCGAAATAGTGAGTTTTTTAGTATGGTACAAATATTTAAAGTTTTTCAACAATTGTATGGCAAAATCGACATTTTGATGGCACTCACCGACATTTGTAAGCCGCTATCGACATTTGTATGGCAGAATCGACATTTGTATGGCGCTGACGACATTGGTATGGCACGGTGTTTTTAAAGCGTCAATATCTAGCTAACCATTAGAAGCAGAGAGGTGCCTCGTGCACCATATTTTTTCTTCTTAAAAGCCCTACCTCACGTTGTTGGTACGAATTTGATATTCCAAAAAAATAAAAAAACCATACAAATGTCGAAAAACGGCCTCTTCAAAAATTGACCCATTTATTGACGTCACTAATAGACAGCAACGTGCCGTGCCTCGTCGTGTTCGGCGCCGCCATCGACGCGGCCTGCCGCGCGCGCGACGCGTAACGCAGCAGCCTCGCGGATTGTGACGTCACAAACTGTTTGCGTTTTCTCTCTCTAACAAGCAATATCAAAACGGTTGTAGCTTCGTAATTCTTTAAGATATCTGAATGGGATTTTCGTCACTAGGCATATTTTTTGCCTTCTTTCTTTTGGAGTAATAATAAATTTCGAGTCTACACCTGTAGACCCGTAGTACAGGACTTGATATTGGCGAAATCATCTTAACTTAAATGGAAGCCATCCTACTAATATTATAAATGCGAAAGTTTAGATGTTTGGATGTTTGGATGTTTGTTACTCAATCACGCTTAAACGGCTGAATCGATTTGAATGAAATTTTGCACGAAGATAGTGTATAGCCTGGATTAAAATATAGGATAGTTTTTATCCCGGGTCCACGCGGACGAAGTCGCGGGCGGAAGCTAGTTTTTAATAAAAAGAAGATAAGATAAGATAGTGCAACGTGCCGCCTTACCTACTGAATAACACCACATACATATACATGGGAAAGTGTATGTGTGTGTTTGTTTGTCCGTCTTTCACGGCAAAACGGAGCGACGAATTGACGTGTTTTTTTAAGTGGAGATAGTTGAAGGGATGGGGAGTGTCATAGGCTATTTTACTTTCCTAAATGGGAGGTGAGCTACGATATAAACGACTTCCACGCGGACGGAGTCGCGGGCAGAAGCTAGTACCTACATAAGGGGCAAACATGTATACATGCATTTCCATTCCCACATCCACCCACCTGTCACCGACATTTCTTTCACCATCTACCAAACAGTTAATACATTCTAATAAACAATCAATTATACACACAATAACCCCCAAAACACCCCGGCAAGGGTTGAATCAAGATCAAGTCGACGTAATTACTCCCCCGCCCCTTTCCACCCCCTTTCACCCCCTTGATTCAATCGCCCGACAAATGCCCTGTTATTTTTAATTAAGGACTAATTTCAGGGGTGAAGATGTCTTAGGATTTAGAAGGAAGTAACTTTTGTGCAAAACTGTGCTTCTACACTGATCTAAGTAAGTATATCAATATTTCTTAGTGGATCTGTGAGTTAGTATACAACGCGCAAGCATATATGAAAAATGTGTCGTGCCTAGCGCAGTGTAGGGTTTAGGGTTGCCAACCGTACAATATTTTATAGTATTGTACTATATTTTATAGTATTGTACTATATTTTGACTCTTTGTACTATATATTGTTGAAGAAATATATAGTACGCAAAAATGCTATATATTGGGAGGGCCTTAACTTAACTACGAAGTGCTTCAAATTGCCCTGCACGGCTATCACAAGACGGGGCGCGAGCTCTCTCGATTTTTCATGCACTATACGTCTCTTTCTAAGTTTTCTAATAAGAGAGAGACGGATAATGCGAGAAAAATCGAGAGAGCTCGCGCGCCGTCTTGTGATAGCCGTGCAGGTTTCAGTTCAATTTTACCAAATAACAACATTGCCCAGCCATGTACAAACGACAACACTGTTAACGGACCATCCTGTGTCTATATAGAACCTTATTACAATACACTTAAGGTGCACCGATGGTCAGTTAGCTGTGTTGTCGATAGTACCAAGTATTTTTAACGGTGTACTATATTTTAGTCGTTTTTTTATGAAAAATACTATGTCTCCCCCAAAAAAAGTTGGCAACCCTAGTAGGGTTCCGTAGTTACCTGTCTGTCTTGACACGCGCGCTCCAACGAAATGGTGCGGTTGCACCATTAGACTGAGAAAAATAAATTAGGGGGGCTTCAGATGTTTTTTTTTTTTATACAACGACGGTGGCAAACAAGCGTACGGCCCGCCTGATGGTAAACGGACACCGCATCCTATAGACGCATACAACTCCAAAGGAGTAACATGGGCGTTGCCGACCCTTGATATGTTTGAGGATTCGCCGCGTTGACAGCTGAAGGAACAAATTCCCTCGCTCTCAACACAACGCATCCTCGGGAGCTCTGGCGACCTTGCTCACCACCAGGAACACAACACTACTACAGAGCAAGTAGTGTTATTTGTTTATTCTACTGTTTTGTCGGCGTGATTGATTTATATACCCATGTTGAATGACAGTTTCCTAGTAGTAAGGGTTACTGAGCTAAGCCGAAGACGGACAGACATGGCGAAACTATAAGGGTTCCTTGTTGACTACGGAACCCTAAAAATTACAATAATATCTATAATTATTGAACCTGCTCTCAAAAGCTCACGAGAATCGGCCGAGAAATGCGACCTGTAGAGGAAAACACAACCTGGGACAGAACTCCCGAAGAGTTCGAAACATGTCGCCCGTAGTGACGTTTAACACGTGATTTGAACTATGTAATTATTGGGATAACGATGATGTCACATATCAACCTAGTCCCAAAATAAACAAAGCTTGTACCTACTATGGATATTGGAATGGATAGGAAACATCCATTCCATGACTCAGGAACAAATATTCGTGCTCATCGCTAGTTAATAAATGCCCTTACGGGATTCGAACCCAGGACTCCAGCTTCTTAGGCAAGGTCACTACTTAATAGACTAAAGTGGTCGACAGTGAATACCTACGGCCGCATTCATAAACGTCCTATAAGCCTGTTTTAACTAAAATGGCGTTACAATTCGTTTGTCCTTATCTGTCACATTGACATTTGTGTTCGTACGAAAGGGATAAAGTAAATTTTACTTAGCAGAGGCATTATAAGTTTTATGAATAAGGGGGCTAGTGATTAAAGAGATATATAGAAATCTTTTGAATTTATAACAAGAAAGCCGAAGTAAGTATCACGTTTTCTGTAGATATCGTAAGATTCTGACTGTACTCAAATCAACCGTAACTTGGCGCATTACGCCCCATTACCAGCATCCGAAAAAAGGGTCAATTTGAAACGTACGCGTTGCATTCCATAATTATACAATGATGACGATGATGACGATAATGTGTTCCTGTTATCGCTCATTAGCCACTCACTTGCTTTCGGATTTTAAAAAAGGTATCCTAAATTGCTTTAAATTTTTCTTTATCAAAGAAGTTCATACTTCACTTGGCAACCACAGTTGCCACCATCAGTTTAGGGGTGCGCGAAATTGGCAACAAGCAAGTGAGTGGTTAGGGAAATAGAGTTCTTAGAAAAGATCTCCTTTCGTCACGATCTTGCGTGAATTCGTCCAGCTTTTCCAGCCGAAAACAGTTCGCGAATCGAATTGTGGGATTCTACAAAGAAGTACAAAGAAGTAGATACTGCCTGAAATAAGAAGCAATGTTTTTTTTCTACATTTTATATTCTGCCGTTGATCATAAGCCAAAAGGCGACTACTTCAAATTTACTAAAAAAAATTAATAGATCCATCATTTGTATTTTTTCCTCAGCCAACTTATCAATACTGTAATAAACGACATAATCAAGTTTCTATGGTATTTCACCTAATCTACTCATAAAGATTCATTTCAAAAAAACTGTCTCTTTGATAATCGACATAACTGCAAAAAAACTTAGCCTCACGTTCTGACAAGTAACCGAGTGCGAGAGTGACGGATGTCGTATCCACAGCGAAGAGTGTTGCATTCTCCCGGAAGACATAAACGTTTCTCTTATTTATACGGGGGGTGTACGAGAATCAAGGAATAAGAATAAGAAAAAATATTCACTTAAACAACCCTTGTTATACAGCATTCTCTTCTGCCAAACTGCAGGACAGTTTGTTGACAGAGGGACTCCCGTACAAAAAATAGATGGTAAGGCTTAGCTATTAGCTTACTTTAGTTAAGGTGGAGTCTTGTAATTGCAACTAGGTATATCTGTCTGGTAATTGCAACAAAATTTAATAATGCCCTGTATAATCACTATCCTAGAGGACATTATTAAATTTAGTTGCAATTACCAGACAGATATACCTAGTTGCAATTACAAGACTCCACCTTACATCATTTTGTTTTCTAATGGTACAGCTCACGTGATAACTTTACTTAGACTACATTTCCAGTTTAGATTTTATCTTTTCCAAGAAAAACTCCTTCACTTTAACTTTAAACATTCTAAATGTGTTACTTTCCCTTATATCATACGGTATATCATTATATATTTTGGGGACCAAGTACTTCCTACTTCTCTTAAGAGCCTTATTTGAATATGTCGGAATAAGCACGTGACACATTGACTTGACACCAACTTGAATGCGAAACGCGAGTCTCTAATCGACCCGCACGCTCATTGGAACATGCAACACTCGAACAGCCCTCGAGAAGTTTTTAATTAAATATTAAAATTCATGCTACATCTCGCGATAAGGCGTCTTCGCTACGCCGACTGAACGCCGTTGATACTTGAAGATGCATTGAAAAACAAGAACTTTTTTTACACACTTGTTCCTACTGATCGGAGTGATCGGACGACAAGAACTTTATTTGTCCTCATGCATCGATTTAATCCTCTCATCAACACGTACCGACACCTATAACAACCATGGGACATATCTTCGAGTAAGCTGCATGCATATTTTTGCACTTCTGTACAATCAAGGTAGTAGAGTAAAACCAATCTCAAAATGAACACCTCTCCACTAATTTTACAATTCCCTACTCTTTACAAAGTGTTACAATTAATATTTTCTCTCACTCATACACTTCGCAGACTGTTCCACTTTGTCACAATATGGAAGAGCATTCGCAGGTTTCGCTTTAAAATACAAGTAGTTACATTAATTGTATTAATGCGCACAGAGTGGAGGGATATTGTATATAAATATTCGTTACAAAAAACTACTAGGTGTAGTATTTATCCGGCCGCTCTGCTTACTTTATTTGTAAAACGCTCGCTGAGACGGGTGATAAGTACTAAGTACCTACCCTATAAAATCGTAGCTTTTAACACATTTGGCGCCATTCACACACCTGAAGTTTTCGGCAGAGGTTTTGCACGTGACTTTGACACTCCGGTAGTTCGGGTCGCCGTCGCTAGACAAACTGGTCGCGTTCAGCTTAAGCCGTGCATACTGCAGACACCGTGACACATTTCAGGTCCCGCCGGAAGATCAGCGCCGGCTCTTGAGTCGGCATTATGCTGAGGCGGGACCTTTTCGTGACACGATACTTGTCATGAATAAATGTTTTTCTTTCTTTCTTCTTTCTGAAGTGTTATTTTTAAAAATAGAATGCTGATAGCGAACTTTACATGATTGGCTCAAGCATCAAGAACTCCTGTGCCGCGTCGAGTCTAAGACAACGGGATTGTGCAGCGAGCCACGCTTCACGCCTCAAAGATTAGGGGGGCGGGCAGGCGACGAGAAAAATTGGGATGGCTGCTGCATTTCAATTGTCTGTCAAATGAATTATAGCAAGGGGTAGTTCTTTCGACATACTTACGTAGATTTAGATCAATTTTAACTAACAAAAGCCATATGAATTGACTTGAAATTAGGTATCATAGCATAATGACAGCTTGTATGATGGAAGCGTGCGTGGGATCGAATCCCGGCTCGTAGCAATGAGTTTTTCTAAACTTATGTTCGGAATATTTACCGTTAGCTTTTCGGTGAACAGTTTTACCTCTGGGTTTGAATGTCAGATGAGCGTTTTCGTAAAACTAGTGCCTATGCCAAAGATGCAACCGGGATAAGCGCTAGGAGGATGAAAGTATTCCTAATTCTACTTCAGCTGGTTGATTGTATAACGTTTTCTTCATCACGTTATGTAAAACTATTTGGTTTTTTTATCAGGGATTTTTTGACATCCGCGGACATTTGAGGGCACACATCCGGGTTTGCGGATGCAGATGCGAATGTCTGCAAGATGTCAGTTGGTAAATATCAGTTGCACTGATTGAAAAATTTAGTGGCCGAGAAAGATTGTGATAGCTCTGTTGGTTAGAAGCGACGGACGGTACATATGCCTGTCGTCGGTTCAAATCCAGCTGAGACCATTTATTTTCCTTTAATTTGAAACGTATAAATTTCGTTAGCAGCGTTACTGCTTAATACAATAGTACATTACTATAGAGGCCGGGAAACGAAGGGTTGCAGGCCAAGTAGATATAGACGGCCGAGCGTAGCGAGGCCGGATAGGGATACGCGGCCGGCAACCCCGTTTCTCGCCGAGATTTGTATAGTGCTTTTCTGAAAATTGCAATGAAATAAAAATAAAAAGTAGCTAGTCAATTTGTTTTATTCATAGGTTAACACAACTAAATAATACATTTCTGCAGCGCCTGCACCGCCGCCGCCGCGCCCCCCCCGTTTAAAAACAAAAGAAGGTTGCTTTACAGGCCTAGGTGTGTACAGTACGATTACTGTTAGTTAAGACCTGACAGATGGATTGCCTTCTTTTAAATTTTCAACTTTAATTTCATATAGATAAAGCATTTTTCAGAATACTGTTACCCACATCTACCGATTTAGTAATAACTCTTCTGGTGTTGTAAGTGTCCATGGGCGTCGATTATCGCTTACCATCAGGTGATTCGACTGCTCGTTTGCCTCCTATATCATAAAAATAAAAAATAAAAACTATTTTATTTGTATAAGATTAAAGTTGAAAATTAAATGAAGGCAATCCATCTGTCAGGTCTTAACTAACAGTAATCGTACTGTAAGGCTGTATGAAATTCCTTTACATATCATCTTCACTCATCGCACCGGCCGGATACGTAATGTTTCCGAACCTAATTTGAAGTAAGTCACGTCAACATTTCATTGCAAGTTTGAGAAAAAAATATTTAAATAGCAGTTGAGTTGTCTCACGCTCGTTCGGAAAGTCACGCAATTGCCGGCCAGGCCCACGTATCGTACCCCTTATTATAATAAAGCGCCTCTGCACCCGACAGGAGTCTCAGTCTGCGGGAGATACATGGCCACTTTCCCGCCGCCATGAATTCCTGTTTTATGGCTAACTTACGCACCCCTGCCCGCGGTGTGAGTAGGAGCAGTATAATGACATTGTGCGGCTTTATAAATCTGTAAGAATGAACTTTTGACAGCTGTCATCCCAGTACAATAAACGTCAAAAATGACATGATGACATAAATTGTACTGGGATGATAGCTGACAAAAGTTTATTCTTATGGTGCTGCTACACTGGCTGATATAAATGTTATATAACATAGTGTAACAAGGATAACGCTATGTAATACTAAGATGTTGAAAGGAAATAGTTGGTGGGAGCACCATTACAGATTTTAAACTATAGTTTAGGTTCTGTCAGCATAATTTTAATGTATTCACTTTTCGACCTTGTCCATAAGCAATAAGTTCCAAGGGCCACCTAGAATGATACATGATTATGGAGTTGATTGTATTTCCGATCCATATATCCATACATACCACTCTCCACCGCAGCGTAGTCACGCAGCGCGTTGAAATTTTGCTTTCTCGTTGATCTTTGTGTCAATAGTACAGTAAAAAAAACCGGTCCAGTGCGAGTCGGACTTGCGCACGAGGGGTCCCGTACCATTATCTATAAACACGGCAAAAAAAAAACCCGTTTGTTTTATGGAAGCCCCCTTAAATATTTAATTTATTCGGTTTTTTTAGTATTTGTTGTTATAGCGGCAACAGAAATACATAATCTGCGACAATTTCAACTGTCTAACTATCACGGTTTATGAGATACAGCCTGGTGACAGACGGACGGATGGACGGACAGCGGAGTCTTAGTAATAGGATGCCGTTTACCATTTGGGTACAGAACTGTAAAAATGTGGTGTATTTTCGTCATTAAAATTATAACTTTTTTTTATAAGTAATAAACATGAATTCTTTGCAAACAGATATTAATGCTTAAATATTTAAAAAGACTGGGCCTTACATGTGTTTTATATGTACCTACGTGCACTGGGAAGGTTATACTGACTGTAATGTTTATACTGCGCTAAATCCTTCAAGGGAGTATATTATAGAAATGGTTGTAAAATCAATTCATGTCGCGCTCACCGCAACGGCCAATAGTGGAGACCCTACTTTATAAATAACACGCATATTTCTACTCATAAAACTTACTTTAAATATCATGAAGGATGATGGTTTATAATGTATATGTTCTTATAAAAGTAAAAAAAAAACTTTTTTTTAATACAAAATGTAGCCGTTGTCATCATCATCATTATATCAGCCGAAAGACGTCCACTGCTGGACAAAAGGCCTCCCCCAAAGAGTGCCACAATGACCGGTCCTGCGCCACCCGCATCCAGCGGACTCCCGCGACCTTTACCAGGTTATCAGTCCACCTTGCCGCTGTCAGCCGGAGCATAATAAAAACCGGCCAAGTGCGAGCTGCGAGTCAGACTCGCGCACCAGGCACGCAGGGTTCCGTACTATTATCTATAAAAACGGCAAAAAAAATCACGACTGTTGTATGGGAGCCCCCTTTAATATTTATTTTATTCTGTTTTTTAGTATTTGTTGTTATAGCGGCAACAGAAATGCATCATCTATTAAAATTTCAACTGTCTAACTATCACGGTTTATGAGTTACAGCCTGGTTACAGACGGACGGACGGACGGACGGACAGCCGAGCCTTAGTAATAGGGTCCCGTTTTTACCCTTTGGGTACGGAACCCTAAAAATCGATCAATACCTCATTTATCGAAATCGGTTCAGTATTTGAAAGTAACGGTGGAACACACGTCATAGTTATTGGACAATTGTTATTATAGTGTAAAGGAGTTCTTTGATAACAATTTGACATTATGATTATTTTTATTTTGACATTTTTCATTTTGTGTTGTGAAATTTTGACTTTTTGTAATTGATTATTCATGCACCTATGCAATGAAACTCAAGACATTTGCATGGCTGCATGTAGGATGAATACACTGTGCTGTCAAATCTTTTGACATCTATATTACATAGGTACACCTACTGTATTCTGGCAAATAAATTATATTGATCGATTGATACAAACATAGGCTGCTAAAACCATATGCCTTCTTTTCGACTCCGTCGTATTCGGACTAAAAGTATATACAATGTCACTATAACTACAACTTAGAAAAGTTGGAAAACCCCTGACATTTTCATTTCAAAGTCCAATATCTCAAAAACGGCTGAACAGATTTTCATGAAACGTGGCTAAGAATACTCGGAATAAAATTATCTATGACACAAAAAACTAAATGAAAATCGGTCTATCCGTTTGGGAGCCAATATAGTCCATCCAGAAACCATTCATTAGTACACAGATGAAATATTTTTTGAAATCGGTTCAGTACTTCCGGAGATTACCTCCCTACATACAATCATTCACACTTACATTCTCACAAACTTTTCCAATTTATAAGTGCATTCGTATAGAAGTATAGATTAACACTTTCACTGCCAGGATCCCGCCTAGCGGGCGCCTACGCTACGCCGTAGTCACTTTCCGCTACATACGAGGATACCACGGGATAGGCTACGTAGCGCGTAGCGATTCTTGGCAGTGAATGTGTATATAAAAGATTGCAAATAAATAATAATTATGATTATAGGTATGTACGTATGTATAAAAATATGACATTTTCGTCGAAATTAAAACATTTCGACATCTGTTCGTGTTGCCGAGAACTATGAATGTTGTACGTCGCACATTCCGAGCTGTCCCGGGACCATATTCGAGAATGTGTAACCCGAGCTCGTGACATCTCTGATTTTGTGACCCGTCACGTTCACATTCATATTTACTTAACTTTTTTTTATACCACGAAGATGGCAAATAAGCATACAACCTGCCTGATGGTAAGAAACCGTAGTATATGGACGCCTGTAGCCGACCCTTTATTATTTTAAAGCATCGTCATGTTGACTGCTATAGTCCGACCGCTTTGGGCGCCGGGCTTCGCCTCCCGCACGACACCCGCTCCCATATTATGCGAGGACTGAGTGAAGCGGTCGGACTAGTCCACATACACACACAAACACAAATGTAGACACAAATGCAGGTCCTTTACCTTTACACCAGCACACACAGGACGGCCCGCAAGCTGTGTCACGGCGTGATACACTATCCGTCTCTTTCTTATTAGAACGCATAGAAGGAGAGGATAGTCTATGTCGCCGCGACACAGCGCATGAGCCTGTGATAACCGGGCAGGGGACTATACATAGCGAGTCTTAAATACTCTACATAAATAAGAAGAAGACAGAGCAAGTCTCTCTTCTTCTTATTTAAGACCTAAGCTCTTGTCGGTGTAGCTAAAAGTAGGCCCTCCATTCTACTCCGATCCCACGCAACCTCTTAAGGCTGTGCATTGGAAATTATCGCGTGCATTGAAACGCCGTTCTGACTAGATTAAGAAACAATAAGATCTTATTTTCAGATATATGATTGTTTATCTTATTTTATCGATACACATGATTGCTTAAAATTTCCTCGATAGAAAAAAAATCCAAAGTCGGGTCTGTATTTTCCTTTTTTTACTCAGCCTACTCAAACGATACATTATTTTACGGCACAATCACGTTAATACTGTAGTATTTTATCTCATCTAAAATCTCACTTTATGAAATTTAAATAATACTTCTCTAAGTTAGGTATTTATCGAAATTTGTCCCAAAAAGCCATTCCCGAAGAGTGTTACATCTCTTTTCCTCGTGCGCGGAAGGCATCAGCGTGTCTCTGTCTAGGGGGCGTGTTCGACTCAAATCAAGGCATCGCCTTAATTAGATATGTGTAACATCAACTCTCTTTTTGAGCTGCTCTATGTAGTTTATTCTAGGTCTTCCTCTTCCTCGCTTCCCCTCTATCTTTCCTTCAATTATATTTTTCCGAGGCTGCGGAGACCATTCTATTGACACTTGAAGCTCAAAGACCCATTTTGAAAGTGGCTACCTTCCGTCGTTTTCAGACCACGGAATTGTACCAATCATGTAAAGTACTAACAGGTCGACCACTATTCAACTATTCTTCTATTCTACCTTCCTACGTGTAAACCTATAACGCAACTGGCCAACTCTACTGTCCCCCATGTAATAGAGTTTTTAAGAGTAAGTTTGGCCTAGCCAGCCATATCAGAGCTCACAATAGGGCAAATCCGTAATGGCTAGGGTCGCCGTCATCGAAATCGATGAGGAGGACTATATATATCAGGAGCGTAATTCTAAAACAGCACAAGTTGACTTGGTACAACCCTAATAGGCACACCAAAAGACGGATGGATATAATTTTTAAGCAATTTCACACTAAACACGCTTTTACTAACAGTTTCTTCTATTTCCTGGGTCCTTTTCTTTATAATAAAATTAATAAACAATGCTCCGTGTACGATCAAAATAGAAAAGTTTGCCAAACTAAAATATAAGATATCCGAATTATAGATTTCCGAATTCCATTAAAAATATAAAAAAATATCTCCCCAAAAAACATATAAACTCATTCTTCAATAACAAATGCTATTACAACTTAAATGACTATATTAACTATAAATCTCACTCTAATGGATAAAGTCAGAAACGAATATGTCAGAGGCAGCTTTAAAGTCTAGATGGTACGGTCATATACAAAGACGACCCGAAGACCATATCGTCAAAACAGCTTTATACTTGCCGACGACGAAGCGTGGAAGCGGAAGACCCCCCGCCACTTAGTGGACGACGGTCCAAAAAGACCTTAAAGATCAAAACATTGACAAGAACCTAACCAGGAACCGTGCCACCTGGAGGCTTAGGACAAGGAAGGCCGACCCCAAATAGGGATAAAGGTGATGGATGAGTCACCTAATAATTATGATGTACTTAATGTGATTTACTCAATAATCAATTTGATTTGATTTGATATTGATTATGAACATGTCATGTCGCACGAGGTGCCCTATAATCTGCCCTCTTCTGTTTTCTAAATTTCTCACTAACTGCCTGGTTTGCCCCAGTATATTCTACAACAACAACTGAGCGAGTAATGGTGTTATTATGGTTGCGGTCTTCGGTAAGAATGTGAATAACGGACGATATATCAAACAAATAGAATTGTGTCCTGAGATTGTCTTAAGACGCCATCCGAACCAGTATTTGATTCAAAGATTGACCTCGCTGGCGGCTGTCGGAATGCTTCATTCTAATTGACATTACATTATGACGTCACATTTTGCTGTTTGTACTAATTCGTTGTATTGGAAATCAAGTAAATTGCTGTTTCGGTCGCGAAATACTGCGTTTAGGTCCACAGTTGTACAATTTTGTTTCTATAAAAGCGTAAGGATTATATTGGTAGCTCCAAATGTATTATTGGACAATAAAAAATGCATATTTTTTCTAAACTTTCAAGGTGCATATCTTATTATGATTTTAATTATATTTTGTAATTAATACGTTTTTACAATAACTTGATGGTTTACTATCCATTTAGTAACACTTCGTTATACATTTTAACTTGTGGCAACTACCCATTGCCTACTCTTCAACTTAATATAACTTAAAGCATTCAAAAAGTATAACTATTTACATACATTTCAAATCTATTAGATCTTCTCCTGGGCGTGATGTGAGATTTGCCGCTGCGCCTGTGGGCAGTAAATCTCACTTACCGCCCAGAGTGAAGTAAAGTCTAAAACAACCCGACACAACAAGCAGAACTAAAAAAACAGACAACACTTTCGTTTAGAATCAATCGGTTCGTCCGTTTGAGGGACGATGTCACAGAAATACACACAGATACACAGTGTATGGTAATTTTTCACAAAAGAGGCCATGTCACTATCCTCATTCCAACACTTAGAATGCGTTTGTATAAATCTAATGTTATTACAGCCCGTGCAGCGCCGTATGAAATAAATATGAAGTAATACATATCCTTTTTATACTAAAAAGAGCAATATTTGTATACATATTAGAAATCACGTTCTCTGGTTTTACGGACACGAAACATCGATCTAGCTGGGTCTCATGTCTTGGAAAATTCGTTTTCTCCACGTAGTTCTTCAACTTAATCATGACCTTAATTCAATTAAATACAAATACAAATAATTTATTGTTCGAAAGTGAGTGATTATAACAATAGGTCACAGTATGATTATTGTCATTGAACTGAATTAATGTATTTTTATATAGGTAGGTATGTAATAATAAAAGTAAAACAAATGAGAGAAAAAAAACATTATGAGAAAAATAAAAATAAAAATTTCAATGTCATGCGACGAATATAATGATGCGATGTCAATTATCAGTTATACAATACAGAATAAAAACAAACATGCAAAAAAAAGAACTAATTCCGACACAATTCTAAAAAAATATAAATTTCCAGCAAATTGACAAGTAAGTGTATGACAGCTCTTCATACTTTGTTTATTCTGGCGTCATAGACCTAGTCTACTATATTGATTGCAGTTAATTTACATAATGATGATGATGTGCAAATACATGCAAACAATTGCAATACAAAAAATGGAACATATTATATATTTAACTAAGTATTAAAAGACAGGAAATTAAGGGTATTTGAAAACAATAATATTTTTGTTCGTCTTCTGTAAATTCTATATTTATTTATTCATTTATTTGCTTAAAATAGAGCAAATAAGAAAAAGCTTTATAATAGGATGCTTTATTTATTTTATACTTTTTTTCATTATAATTGTTATCAGTACGCTAGTTTGTATACTAATGTGAACATCAGATACTTGATAAAGAACGATAAGAACTAAGACCATTTTGTAATCTCATTATAAAACGAAAACATTAACCCAATAAAATAATCTTAATAAACACGGTTAAACTCACGTATTAAATGTCACTACGGGTGACATGTCTCGAACTCTTCTGGGGTTCTTCTTCACGATGAGTGTTTCGCGGCAGTGTCGCTTAAATCACCGACACATGAACCCGTCTCACGAAAGTTTAAATTCAATCATTAATTCATTCCCACAAGTACTAGACATGTCACCACCGTCATTCTAACACGTTGAATGCCTTTGTATAAATCTAATGTTATTACAACCCCTGCAGTGACATATTTCAGAGGGAATATTGCTTCGTGCATATGTGCCCGTTATATCTTTTTCTCATTTCCGTTTCTCCTATAAATTGGGTGTGGGTTTGGTTTATTTGTAATATTACCGAGGATGGTAAGTGAAACTTTATCTATGTGCAACGATGCCTATTGGTTTAAAAGTTGCACCCAAATTATTCATATTACAAATGTAATTTTTATGCTGCATTTTTATATATTTCTTTCAGAACGCTCTACAACAGTATTAACCCTCACTGCCAGGAACCCGCCTAGCGGGTACCTACGCCGTAGCCGTTTTCCTTAGCGGGAAAACCCCTCTTTTAGACTCAGGGGTTAAAAAGACCTACGGCCGTATTCATAAACGTCCTACAAGCCTATTTTAACTAAAATGCCGTTCAAATTCGTTTGTCCTTATGTCATTTTGACATTTGTGTTCGTAAGAAAGGGACAAAGCACATTTTATTTAGCAGAGCCTTTTTAAGTTTTATGAATAAGGGGGTTAGTCTTTTGTTCAATGAGAGTTTCTTGAATGCATTACGTCACTCGCTGGCAGCACTGTGACGAGAGGTCTTTTTGAAAGCAGCTTTTAAAATCTACCAATCAAATTAAATTATTAAACATGATTGGTGCCCAAAGGTTGTCTGGAAGACATCGCTCTTTAGCAATAAGACCGTTTGTTGTTAGCCCCTGCTATTATAAACTTTCGTTGTTTTCTGTACTTACTGCTCTGTATTACTATTGAACTTTGCAATAAAGAGTATTTGTATTGTATTGTATTGGTGGTATTTGACACCTAGGCTTCCCACCACAGTGACATGTGCATCCTGAAAACCCTCATTGCGAGCCTGCTAGTTGAAACCTTTTTGTTTTGCTACAAAGCGAACAACTACAGATCATGTATGTGTTTTAAGCGGCCATCACACTGTCTTCGTATCCCCTGCGGCCAGCGGAGCCGCGTACACATTTACCGTGCGGAATTTATATACAAACTGAGGTACTGGCATTCAACGTTGCGAAGCGTCGCTCCGCACGCCGCAGCGGGATGCGCCTAAGCGTCTTTTGTTTCTATTTCATTGGTTGTTTTAAGTTTTCTGTTTGTTGTTAATACGAAAAACAAGTCATCAAGTTTACCACAACAGCAATAGAATCATAATCAGGATCAAATATTTATTCGTGATACAACACAACACACAACCATACAAGGCAAAGACAAAAGAAAAAGTGAATCTGCGCCGTGTCGAAAATGAATGAACCGTATCTGTGTTTGTCTTCACAAATAAACACCTACAGCAAGGCGTGGCTAACATTCACAATCTCCGTCAGAGAAATAGGCTAATTCTTAATGGTGTACATTATGCTAATTTTGACAAGAGTTTAAATAACTGCCATAAGGGTATATAATCTTTTTACAGATGACATAAGAAATAGCGATAATCTAAAAACATTTGACATAAAAGTAAAAAATATTTTGTGGCCCTCCCGTTTTACTCTATTAAGGAATATTATGTGAAAAAGTTTGACGAATGATCCTGCTCCATTGACTTGAATGTTAATAATGTTATTTGATAATTTATAATTATTATTTATATTGGCTGTTTGCTGCTTTGCTGCCTGTTCGACTGTTTTTAATTTCCTCCCAATTATTAAAATGTATTTGCATGCATTGTTATGTGTTTAGAGCAAATAAATACTTCATTATGATTATGATTAATGTTAATGAATTTTATTTGAAGAGTAATAACTAAATCGGATGTTAAAACTTTCTTAAATGATACTTATCTTATTACTATACATCTATCGCAGTGTTTATGTATGCAGAACTGCTTTGAGGTTAGAACATGGATGGATGGAAAAGCGATAAGAGGAATACCTTGCAGGCTATTCTGCCAATGGAATACAAATCATCTCTCCCAAAACGACCCACTACATACCTATACGTATACGTATAGATGGTATCTGGACAGTGTTAATTGAAATATCGGGGCGCTCGGGGCAAAAAGGACATGAATCAACCGGTCAGCGTTTTCGGTTGTCCATTTCACCCGTCCTCCCCCGTATGGATTTTTCTGGAGCCATTATAAAGGTCCAATCAAACCGCAGTCGAACGATTTTTTTAAAGAGTTGAGGTGTCTCGCCTGTTTTATTCATGTGTGTTGGGGTTAAGCAATACGATAATACTTAATATATTGGTCACGCCAGTGATTTTTCAACCAGTGGGTCGCCAGGTGGTCGTCTACCCGAACTGTGTTAGCAAAAAATAATAGGAATATCATACTTTAAAAAAAAATGCGCCATTCTAACATTATATTTTCATCCGTAACGTACCAACCCGTAGAGGAGAACACTCGAATAGACGCCCAGACTTACGGAAATTTTGCCCAAGCTGAAATAGATTTCTTTCGCTTCGCTCGCTCGTTCTACTAATTTTGTTAAGGGGCTCCACGTACTTTTAGTCTAGTTTTGACGAGTTTTGAGTTGATATTCCTCCGTCAAAACTATAGATATATTTATGGCACAAAACGCTTATCAGTTCTTCAATCCTTTATATATATATTTTTTATGATTTGTTCAAACATGGTCCAAAAATCCGCTGTTTTCGATATTAGTATGTTGTTTATGCAGTTTTATTATAATTATATATGGAATATACATATAACAGTTCCTTATTAAAGTCTGTAACAACCCACGACAGATTTTTATTTTTAACTCCTTACGTAGAAAAACCATTTTTTTGACCTAAAAGTGCCAAAATTTGGTGCCATTATATCTCAAAAACTGTGTGTTTGTGAAGTAAATATGGAATACTACTTCGGTAAACCTCGTCAATGTTAACTAATACGATAAGCCACAATAAACAAGAAAAAACAGATAGTTACAGATCGACGGCCGAGCTAGGAGCCCCTTAAATAATTTCTGTTTCCAATCCCTAGCGGAAACCGCTAAAAACTCAATGAACCCCAAACGGGGTCGCTAAAAATTCACAAAGAAATCGACTAATGAATACAGAATGAGTTTAAAATTAAAGACAAACAGCGTCTGGGAAGGCCTCGGCTGGAATAATACCGAAGAGATCGCTTTGAGGGACAGTCTCCTAAATCCATGGCTTTGCTGGTCAAGCTTCAAATAGAAGCAGAACTGAATAATTTTCAAAGTTTAAATTAGGTTTAAAATTATAGGGACAGTCTTGTATAAGTGACTAAAAACATATCCATATTGATATTATTCATAAAGCCAATTTACATCATACAGAAAAATAAACATTGTTTTATGAAAGTAACAAATTATATAATTGACGACCGCTTTAGCCTAGTTGGTAGTGACCCTGCCTACGAAGCAAGAGGTCCCGGGTTCGAATCCTGGTAAGGGCATTTATTTGTGTGATGAGCACGAATATTTGTTCCTGAGTCATGGATGTTTTCTATGTATTAAAGTATTTATTTATCTATGTAAGTATGTTTATCGTCGTCTAGTACCCATAGTAAAAGCTTTGCTTAGTTTGGGACTAGGTCGATTTGTGTAAGATTGTCCCCTAATATTAAAAAAATATTTTTATTTGTTATATTACTTCTCTTGCCAATTAATATACCGTTTGTCCATTACGCCGGTATTCTCTTGAAGCAGGCTCGATATTTTATTTTTGTCTTTTCATTTTAGGTTAAAAATATTAACAATTATACATATATTTATATAACCGAACTTGCGAATTCTACGGCTCACAGGGTCACTAGTTTTAATTCAATTCAATTATTTTTTATTCAAAGACCAACATGGATCATTATTGTTAGTAAGACTTAGCTTAATGTTAGTAATTAGAAAGTTCAATAGGTAGCACACATAAAGTTAATTTCAAGAGATAATAGTAAGCCAGTTGGAAATTTACATTAAATATAGTCAATTAATAATAAAATTTAATAAATATTTACTAATTTATAATTTTAATACCTTAAGTAATAATAATCTTGTAAAACCGTGGTTGCAACGAGTTATGATTATGATTTCACGAATTCGACAATGGGAACGGTAAGCTAGCCGCTGCCGGTGTCTCGCGAGCCGGTGTGTTTGCTCGGGCTAATTGGAACGCGTCGTCGCCTGCGGGCGGCTAGTGCGGGTTCGGTACCCGGCAAAACATCGATATTCTTTTAATTCTGTATGATATTCCAAATCCAGCCCGAGAAGAAGAACAAATCAAGAACGGGAGTTGAGTTCGAAGCATGTCGCCGATAGTGACGAAGCGAACGAAGTTCTCCGGATATCCCGCTGTCCAGGTGTTCTCCTCTACAGGTCGCATTTCTCAACTTATTCTCGTGTAATTTTGTGAGCAGGTTCGATAATTACGTACATAGTTTTTTCTTTTTTCTGCAAAGTTTAAATGATTATTATGTAATATTCATTCTTAAGGCTATTCGACTGTGAAACTCTCTCCCTCTTGATATAAGACAAGCTAGAAATCGATTGGCAACTTCTAAATTCTAATCTCTTCTTAAAGAACATTATAATTTGTATCTCCCCTTACCCTGATTGTCTTACTATTAGTATTTTTTGGCTGAATGTTTATGTATATATTTTTATTTGTGGTATTTGTATATATGTATGATTGTGTATGTATGTTTATATATAGAGCTATGTATGTACGTGTATTTATATAATTATTTAAATTTTTGGCTGATTATAATCTGCACCACCTACTACATAATCTAGTTTTATCTCTTTCTCCGATACCCAAAGGTTGTCTGGAAGAGATCGCTCTTCAGCGATAAGACCGCCTGCTGTCTACCTCTACCTGCTATTGTTTCTCTTTCTAACTGCTTTGTTTGTGTGAGGTGTGCAATAAAGAGTATTTTTATTGTATTGTATTACTATTATTTCATTGTAAATTACCGTTTGACATGTAAAAGTGCCCTGGTGGCCTAATTTCAGAATTCATAAATGTTTTTGTTTTTTTTATTGAAATAAATTTGAGTTGCAAAATTTTCATTATTGTAATCGTAATTTATATTTGCATGATTATAATTAGATGTAAGTTTCTATACAAAAAAACCTACAAGGTTTTGTTTATTTAAACTTTATAGGACAAAATACACAAATGTACAAATGGCGAGATTAATTCCAAGTGTTATTCTACTACTAAACATTAGGCTAAACAGAAATTTATAGAAAGATGCAAAGAAAAAAGTATGATAATTTCTGTTACAAATACGAACACGTGACGAGAAAAAAAGCAAATTTATATACACATAAGACATTACATATAGACTACATACAGACATACAGACTAGATGCATAAAAAAATATATACTACTATATATCCATTACTCATTAATAGGGTTTCAAATTGAAACCATCGTGTTTAGGCTTATTGGAACTCGCTGGCCAGACTCTATCGATACAAACTATCGACCGCCCCCCGCCCTATTACCTTGTTTAAATATTAATCCAAACGACAAAAGGGGTCGATTGCGGAACGCCACGGCTTTGTGCTCGGGGTAGGCAGGGGGTGTTTTTATATCCTGTACTTGTGTTATGAATGTTATGATGTATATACAATAACTCCTTCGACATAAGGCATTCGTCGCTCTCAAATCCAAATATCTATTGTTTAATCTAATTTAAACTTTCGTGACATGTATATAATACTACTTACAAATTCGTCCGTGTGGTGTCGGGTTAGAATAGCACCGCCCCCTTTCTTCCCGTGGGTGTCGTAAGAGTCGACTAAGGGAACAGGGTTGAAGTGTGTTGTGGGCGATGGGCTAGCAACCTATGACTGCGATATCACATTTTGTCGATCTTTTATACCCACATTTAGCTAACAGTGACGCTATGCGGACGGAGTCGCGGGCAGAAGCTATTTTATCTATATAAGTATGTTTATCGGTGTCTAGAACCCATACCACAAGCTTTGCTTATTTTGGGATTTGGCCCCGTATCATGGTCGGCCTTATCACGCGATAAGTGACAAGATAGAGCGTCCGTCTCGTTCGCCAGTGACGGACGCTCTATCTTGTCACTTATCGCGTGATAAGGCCGACCATGATACGGGGTCAGGTTGATTTTTGTAATATTTTCCGCAAATAGTATTTTATTATAACTATAACAAACTATATCTCGACTGTAAATATCTACTAAGCGGAAACATCTGCTAACGAAATTCCAAATTTCGATCGAAGTGGATTTGAAACCGCGACCTCTGGAATCCGTCCATATATACTTCTGTCTTTTCGTCCAATATTCCGCAGTGTCTCAAGACGAGAGTCTTTGACCAGTCGCCTAGTGTCTGCATACGGCCACATCTCAAATGTATTTTACTTTCGAGATGTGACCGCATTGCACTGTGCAATAGAGCCACATCTCAAATGTATTTTACTTTCGAGATGTGACCGTATTGCACTGTGCAATAGAGCCACATCTCAAATGTATTTTACTTTCGAGATGTGACCGTATTGCACTGTGCAATAGAGCCACATCTCAAATGTATTTTACTTTCGAGATGTGACCGTATTGCACTGTGCAATAGAGCCACATCTCAAATGTATTTTATTCTTGAAATGTGGCTGTATTGCAGTCACTAGGCGCAGTGTGTGTTGCCAGTGATGACATATGGCACTGAAACGTGGTCGCTTACTATGGGCCTATAAAAAGGCTCAAAGTCACCCAAAGGGCTATGGAGAGGGCTATGTTGGGAGTTTCTCTGCGTGATCACATCAGAAATGAGGCTATCCGCAGCAGAACCAAGGTAACCGATATAGCCTTCCGAATCGCTAAACTTAAGTGGCAGTGGGCGGGGCACATAGCACGTAGAACCGATGGCCGTTGGGGTGGAAAGGTTCTCGAGTGGCGACCACGTACCGGAAAGCGCGGCGTAGGTAGGCCCTCCAGAAGGTGGACTGATGACCTGGTAAAGGTTGCTGGAGTCCGCTGGATGCGGGTGGCGCAGGACCGATCACTTTGGCACTCTTTGGGGGAGGCTTAAGTCAAGCAGTGGACGTCTTTCGGCTGATATGATGATGATGATGATGATGGACATAAACGAATTGATTAGTGGCTAATTAATGATGTCCCGTATCCTTCGGAATCCAACCTTTTTCATGCTGGTGTTTAAGGTGGTTCGACGACCATACAAAACGTGTTTTGACAGTCGCAGGCGAACGGCGTAATATTTTAAGAAACTTATACACACTTTCATAAATTGGCTTTCCATTTGCGCGAAATTCCTCCTTTCCTATAATAATCTTGTATAAACTAGAATTGTTTGAGAAATTCGTTTGTCACGTGATAATTTGGGAAAACGATTATTCTCAAATTATTCCATTTTATGCGTTTATTCTAGGAAATGGGGAATTTCGCGCAAATGGAAAGGCAATTTATGAAAGTTTGTTAAATAGGTTTCTTGAAATATCACGCCGTTAGCCTGCGAATGTCAAAAGACGTTTTGTATGGTCTCCGAATCACCTTAAGTCGAATAGCTTGAAATAATATATTGCTGTTGAATATAATTTTCACATAACGATCACCATACTCGTGGTCCCTATTTTATTTGAGTAGTATACAATATATCTGGACTATACAAGAACATCGTTCCCTAACCCCCTTATTAGATGTAATCGTAATCATGTAAGCAAGCAGTAATCGCCCGACACGAGCCAGACATCGCTAATTGACCGTCGGACCCTCATTTTTCTCTTTCCCGCCAGATGGCGAGCGTTCGTTATTAAATTTGCTGCGTTTGGTTTTTGCGTACGTTGTGACTGCAGTGTTTTTCCTGTGGCGACCCCCTGGGGGTGCGCGTAGTATCTTAAAGGGTGTCGCTTGTATTTTTAAAGTTAAGTGTTGCAATGATTTGTATATTTAATGTTAAGTCGAACCTGCTTATAAAACTTTATGAGAATCGGCTGTTGCAAGTTGTAGGAGAGAACGGCCGGACAGACATACGAAAGCATTTTTGCCCAAACATAAACGATGACCTTCGATCGCTCGTTCAAAAACACTTCATTAAAGGTAGGTTTGACGACCGCTTTAGCCTAGTTGGTAGTGACCCTGCCTACGAAGCAAGAGGTCCTGGGTTCGAATCCCGGTAAGGGCATTTATTTGTGTGATGAGCACGAATATTTGTTCCTGAGTCATGGATGTTTTCTATGTATTTAAGTATTTATTTATCTATATAAGTATGTTTATCGTCGTCTAGTACCCATAGTACAAGCTTTGCTTAGTTTGGGACTAGAAAAAAAAAAAAAAAAAAAGGTAGGTGTATTCTTGAACCAAAAAAATAAAATTTGGCCGTGCCCTAAAGGGGCCTGGGGTCCGCTTTGACACCTAATCCCAAGATTCGGCACAGGCACTAGTTTGACGAAAGCGACTGCCATATGAATGTGGAATGAGTTGCCTTTGTCGCTGAGACAGTCGCGGTCTGTTGCGTCACTTAACATGAATCTGAAGAAGTTGTGGCTTTCCAATGACTTGTGAATTGGTTGAATATAGTATTTATTTATTTATTGTATATTTGCGATATATATAGTGTGTATTATATTTTATACTGTATATTTATATATCTATTGGCATGTTTTTATTTGTCTAGAATTAATACCTATTAGGTTTTGTTTTCATTTTCTCTGTGTTTTTGTACACGGTATAAGTTTGCCTATCTCGGTCTACCTACCTTCTTCTCAATTGCTCAAAGGTTAGCTGGAAGAGATCCTTTAAAGGGATAAGTTCGCCTTTGTACTTTGATCTATTTTGTGACATGTATATTCTTTAACCTGTTATTGTGTACAATAAAGTGCTTACATACATACATACATACATATATGACCTTTCAAACCACAGGGAAAACTAGACCTTATTGGGACTAGACCGGTTCCCTCACGATGTTTTCCTTCACCGAAAAGCTAACGGCAAATATTCCGTACATACCTACGTTCCAAAACACTCTTTGGTTCGAGCCGGGATTGGAACCCACGAGCGCCGCTCGACAGCAACACCACTAGCTATCGTAGCTTCAACCATGAATTAATCAAGAAATTAATTAAACGGCTGCCTGGCATCGTTTTGACAACCCGCCCCCATCCCCGCATAATGGCAATGCATGGCACCAATTCTGTGGGCTCATTTGGCGGCGAAAACCATAGGAGTCTAGTAAGACTCCTATGGTTTTTTCGTTCGCTGCCGCTAGGTGGGTTCCTGGCAGTGAAAGTGTTAATGGACCGATTTACATTACATAGTTACGTTAATTTTTTAATTAATAAATATTTGTGATTTTTTTATTAAGGCTTTTAGGTCTCCCGTGTGGTGGGGTTAGAATAACAATCTCTTTCTGCCCGTGGGTGTCGTAAGAGTAGTACTAAAGGAACAGGGTTGAATTGTGTTGTGGGCGATGGGCTAGTTCACTGCATCACATTTTGTCGATCTTTTATATCCACATTTATGCTGAAAGTGGCACTGGAAAACAAGTTTTATGTGCTCTGCCCACCCATATTTTAATTTTTTTTATAATATAGGAGGCAAACGAGCAGTCGAATCACCTGATGGTAAGCGATAATCGACGCCCATGGACACTTACAACACCAGAAGAGTTGTAGGTGCTTTGCCAGCCTTTAAGATGGGAGTACGCTCTTTTCTTGAAGGCTTGAAGGTTGTAACGGTCCGGAAATACCGCAGGCGACAATTCATTCCAGAGTTTGGCTGTGCGAGGCAGAAAGTTTCGGGAGAAACGCACAGTTGAGGACTGCCAACCATCTACGTGGTGAGAATGGAAAAGCTGTCGCGTAGGGCGATGGCGGAAGATTTTGGGAATAAAGGCGTGAATATAGGTATATTATTTAGGATTGGCGCTCCTCCGTTCGGATTATTCGTGGTAGAGAATGCCCAGCTGAAATGAGAGCCAACTAAAGCGGCCGTCAATAGAATTTGCTAACTATGTAAACAAACCGCCATATTCAAATTGTCTTTCACTATGGCGGTTTGTTTACATAGTTAGCAAATTCCATTGGCGGCGACTTTAAGTTTTACATGGAGTCGAGCCCGTAAAACCACAAAATTGAGTTAAAATTCCAAAATTGCACTCAATCCCGAATACTTTTAAACTACCCCATACTCAGACATAAAATGAAGATTGAGACCAGCATTCATTGCAGGTAATTGACATTCCGAAATTCTACCCCTGCAGTCCGATCAATGAGGACTATTTTCAGCCCCTATCGCAACTAGAGGGGTGTTAGGGTTTTATCGTCGAGGCAATGTTTCTCATTTACTGTGAACTATCCTTCGGGAAGCTGTTACGACTATATTCATCATCATCATATCAGCCGAAAGACGTCCACTGCTGGACATAGGCCTCCCCCAAAGAGTGCCAAAGTGACCGGTCCTGCGCCAACCGCATCCAGCGGACTCCAGCAACCTTTACCAGGTCATCAGTCCACCTTGCGGGGGGCCTACCCACGCCGCGCCTTCCGGTTCGCCACTCGAGAACCTTTCCGCCCCATCGGCCATCGGTTCTACGAGTATATTAAATTAAATATAATATTATTAATAGTAAGTTATTTTTTAAATAAAACGACCCATGAAACAAACGGAGTTTGGTTATCATTTTAAAACAGCACACTAAAGTAGCATGAAACTTTTTATACATAATAGGAAGCCAAAGCCATTTTCTTTCGCTATATGTTTTAATATAAATATAATGTAAAAAATCGGCCACGCGTATCGGGTTCCGTAGTTGCCTGTCTGTCATAGTTACATCGACACGCGCGCGCCAACTAAATGGTGCGGTTACGTCGGCCGTATATATATGTACGAAAGTTAGCCTTTCTAAGTACATTTTAAGTTGGCCGAGTACTACTCGGTAACTAGTTATGCATACTTAGTCGTGATAGTTTTCCTTTTAAATTAATTATGTACTACCTTTGAGCAAATGAGTGGAAATTAGATACTTATTGTTCTAAGTGTTCTAATAAGAGAGAGACGGATAGTGCGAGAAAAATCGAGAGAGCTCGCGCGCCGTCGCGTGATAGCCGTGCTGATATTCATTTAATGTGAATTATCGAGTCTAAGGTGTGCAAATGTTGAAGGCATTCCTGGAGATTCTCCAGGAAGCCTTAAACAAAAGCTCGGAGAAAAAACGAATTCTTTTTGTCTTTCTGTATGTTTAACGTTGTGAATACAAAGGCATCACACGCTTCAATTTGCATGGAACAAGATTCTAACGAGTCTGTCGCAAGGAATCAAAATAAACGGGAGGGTTTTTAGAATGAGGGTTCCGCACGATTTTTTTTGTACTGCGACGGTGGCAGACGAGCATACGGTCTGCTTGATGGTAAGTGACATGGTAGCCTATGGACGCTTATAATCTGTTGCTCGCGTCCGCAGGATTTACCTGACACAGCCCTGCGCGTGTCCCCTGGATGGTGCTAAGTAAGCGACAACACTTTCGGCGAAATAAGCACTCCTATAAAAATATCACATGGATATTCGCCTATTCTACAGATCGCCATACGATTAAATAACAAATTCTTAAGAATCACAGGCGCGTTGCAAACCCTTTATTTGTTTTGAGGATTCGTTGTGTTGATAGCTGTAGGTAGACTGTTTATCTCAGTCCTCGCCGGCGGCGAGGTATGCTGTTTTGTATTTCAAGGAAGTATAACACTGAATTAAAACAGTTTCCTCCCCTTTTCTATTCACAAGCAATTCGTATTCATTTATAAACTCGTCCCTAACATAATTTGACCTCTTAATTTTTTACAACAACAACGTTGTGGCGGAAAGGTTCTCGAGTGGCAACCGCGCACCGGAAGGCGCGGCGTGGGTAGGCCCATAAGGTGGACTGATGACGTGGTAAAGGTTGCTGGAGTCCGCTGGATGCGGGTGGCGCAGGACCGGTGACTGGCACTCTTTGGGGGAGGCATATGATGATGAATTTTTAACAACTATACGCGATTTGAGTTAGAGTTATGCTTCAGAATTACAGTTCCTAGCAGTGAAGGCGAAGAGTCATGTATTTCTACACTGCGTAGCGTTGCTTGGCCTCGGATGGGTTGTGTTGTATGAAAACACGTTGCAACATTATAAACACATTCACCGCCTAGAATCGCTACGCGCTACGATCGTAGCCGAAACCGTGGTGTTTTCCCGGTATGTAGCAGAATGCGCCTACGGCATAGGCGCCCGCTAGTCGGGTTTCTCGCACTCAAAGTATTAACAGAATAAACAAATATCTGGGCACACATTTTACAGATGGAGGTTTTAGCACCGACACACACCAACTTGCTGTAGTTTAAAGGTATGAATCGTTGACTCATTCGAACTATAGCCGGTTGTCGTGATAAATTGCAGGGACAGCCCGTGAACATTTAGAATAGGATTTGGGTCTTTATTTCTCTTTCGCTTGCTCTAACATTCTTACGCCACAAGAAACGATTACACCCGAACCCCAAAATTGTATAGAGAGTATAGATTTGTGCAGAGGAGCTATACGCATTGCCACAAAAAAAATCGGAAAGTCTCATATGCAGCTAAATTAAGAACTGGTCTTAAAACGGCTTACCATAAACAACCTACTTAATTTGGTCGGGTAACGGCTTATTTGCCGCAACCGCATGCTAACTCAGTCTCAGCGGCAAATAAAAAAGTGAAACTATGACAAGGACAACGAGTGATATATCCCTTTCTGTCACACTTATTGAGATTAATGTTTTACTATCTCGCTCGGTCGTGGTATTGTCATTACAATAGCTTGTCCTGTGTATCCATTAACTATAGGGGATTGTTGTGACAAATTGTAATGTGTATACATTTTAAGAGTCCCGTTACCATAGACTAGTATAAATTCGCGCCAAAATGTGAGGCCTGCTTATACTGGAGAGGCAGCGAGTAGGACAAAAACTTTTTAAATCTCGTCTTGGCGTGGAATTGAAATCGTTGTGGCGTGAAATCTCACCTAATCTCGGGCTCGCTACTTGAGATCTGATGTGGAATAATGACTGCTTTATATTAGCGAAGACGTGGATTCAGGGGGTTAAAATATTAATAAACTTTAGCTAATTGCAGGGTTGAATTTAGGTTATTACGGTTTCGTGAGAATAAGAAACGTATTCATATAACGGCGCGCGATTTATTATTTCGATGATTTGTATTGGAATTAAATTAATCGAGTAATCGTGTATAATGTTGGGAGGAGTTTATTATTTCTTTAAGCGGGTAGTTGATAAAGTTGTTGACATCAAGTTGATTTATTTTAAGAGCGAACCCCGATTGGAGTTGTAGATGTCATGGCGGCGAGGGACGTCATTCGTTGACAACGCCCCGACCGTGATGGTCGCTTGCAAACCCATTTGCTCTTTAATCGAGATTTATTATTGCAATCCTGGTATATTTTCGGTGTTTGTGAATTTAATCAAATAGTATAGTGATTGAGTTATATTGTGTGACTTTTATTTCACGAATACCTGCAAGTACACGCACACACGGTCCGTAATATCGGATCCGCCTTCACACACGCCTGCTCGGCCTCCCTACATCCCTCGATATCAGAAGTATTAGATAATACAATAGATAATATAGTGTAGATAGAATAAAACTAAAAGAAAGCACTACACAGGTGGATGATTTTAATTAGAATTTACCCATGTTTTTGTATTGATTTTTTCGTTCCATCAGTCCTTAAGTTGGGCTCGGAAGGGCCCTTAACTAGAATCTTATTGCCTTTATATGTGTTTCTGTGGTAGAACCATAAATTTTACATAATGACAGCCCAGTGGAATTCAATAGCGCAATTCAGCCTTTATTAGTCAAGCCTTATATTATATTTTCGAAGTTATGATTTGTAATCCAATAATACGTACCTACCTATTTAAAAGAACGTAGAATGGAACGTAAGCACTCCGTAAATGGTAACTGAGCGTGTGCACAATACATAAAACAGGTGCCTTACATATTCATCGCACGGGTAAAGGGTGCCCGCCACCTGCTATACAGGGTGACCCAAAACGAGAGTTTTTTTTGTTTAATTTATTTGAGAAGCAATAGTATCACACATCTTTTTTTGCTTAAAAGTTTGAATGAATGAATGGTTTATTCATAACTAGCTTCCGCCCGCGACTTCGTCCGCGTCGACCCGGGATAAAAACTATCCTATATTTTAATCCAGGCTATAAACTATCTTCGTGCAAAATTTCATTCAAATCGGTTCAGCCTTTTAAGCGTGATTGAGTAACAAACATCCAAACATCCAAACATCTAAACCTTTGCATTTATAATATCAATAGGATGAATATATGGTACATAAGGTCTTAAATATCTATACATGTTTCTTCCCATAATATATTCAGCCAGGTCAGGCATATGAAAACTTAGGTCAGTGATTTGATCACTCAGTCAATAGACGGGGATACAATTACATTTAAATTAAGTAATCACATAATTATAGCATACTAGTGATGTAATAGTAAATATTAAACATTATTTTATTGCATGCATTATTAGCTACACTAAATTAGATTGATTTATATAAATAACATTGATAAAATTCTAATTAAATTAAGTAATAATAACAGTCCAATATTATTTTATGTTTTTTTTTTTTGTGCAATTTTGGTTTAAATTCATGAACAGGGAGTATTCTAAGTGCGGCAGGTAGTTTATTAAATATATTTATGCACATATTATGAGCACTTTTTTTTCTGAGTAAGAGCTTGTGACTTGTTGGTAATGCTAGCCTGTGCCGTCTATGTGACCTAGTTGTTTCCTTTTCTTCGATAAAGGTAAATAATTCCGAATGGAGTTTTGCAAATATAGCTATTTCGTATATGTATAGACAAGGCAAGGATAGCAAATTATGTGTTATGAATAAAGGCTTAAAGGATTCTCGTCTATGTACTCCACAAAGAGTTCTAATGCATTTTTTTTGGGCAACAAAGGCACGATCAGCGTCAACAGAGTTGCCCCACATAATTATACAATATCTTGGGATTGACATAATGTAACTATGGTAGGTTAATAAAGCAGTATTAAATGACACTGTCTGCGTGAGGCGCCAAAGTACGAAAAGAAATTTATTCAGTTTCTTGCAGATCGTGTCTATATGTTCCTTCCAGTTACAATGGGTGTCCAACGTTAAGCCTCGAAATACAGTACTATTTACTTCTCCAATGGTATCATGTTGTGCATTACTTTAAGGTGGTGAATCTTAGATTTATATGACTTGAACTGCATAAATTGTTTTGTTGAGATTTATTAGGAGGTTATTGAAATCTAGCCAGCGTACAACATCACTCAATGCTTTGTTTATCTCATTTTCAAAGTTATCTATGTCTGTGCCCTTAATTAATAATGTAGTGTCATCAGCGAATAAAATAGTGTCATGTTTTGTCGAGTCAGGTAGGTCGTTTTTATATATAAGGAATAATAGGGGGCCTAGGATGCTTCCCTGTGGGACACCGTATTTGTTTATTTGGTTCTCACGATGTTTTTCAAGTTGAACACCGAAAGTCTATTATTAGTTATCTCTCTTATTTGCGTACTTTGTTGTCTGTCATTCAGGTAGCTTGCAATTCAAGAGTAGGCAGGTCCGCGTATTCCATATATGTCTATTTTATTTAGAAGGCGCTTGTGGCAGACTGTGTCGAATGCCTTAGACATGTCGAGAAACAGGACCCCAACCGGAATACCTTCATCAATGCACTCTGTAATTTTATCATTTAGCTTAAAACAAGCCAATGCCGTTGATTTTTTCTTACTAAATCCATTTTGTTCTTGTCTTAGAGCGTTAGTTTTTGTTAAGAAGTTATCTAGTCTCGTGTAAAAAGCTCTTTCGTAAACTTTCGAAATAACAGGAATTAGGGTTATTGGCCTGTAGTTGTTAGGGTCATTTTTTTCTCCTTTTTTAAATATAGGTTTAACAACTGATTTCTTTAGTCTAGTAGGGAATGTGCCTTGTTCGAATGATAAATTGATTATATGAGATGTGGATTGAAAGAGGAAAAGCGACGGACTTTAATATTTTTGTAGGTAGCTGATCGTATCCAGTAGCCTGTGTATTTTTGAGAGACATTATTATCTTGTAGATTTCTTCGGGATTTGTTGGCGATAAAAATGTTTAGACTAGTAGCTCTATGGGCTGTAGAAACGCGGAACTATCTTTTTGGAATACTGTCTCAATTAAAAAACCTGCTCACAAAATTTCACGAGAATCGGTTGAGAAATGAGACCTGTACAGGAGAACAGCGGGACAGACACCGGACACCGGACACTGGACGGACAAAAGATTCTCGGCTCAAGCTGAAGCATAGAACTTCGTTCGCTTCGCTCGCTCGTTCGAATAATCAATCCTTCAATCTCCAACGGCTGCCTAAAGGAGGCCGGCTTTTCGCTCCGCTTTAGCACTCGATCCCAAGATTTGGGGTAGGCACTTTTACGACAGTGACTGCCATCTGGCCTTCGGAAGGGAAAGCTAGATCTTGTTAGGACCGATTTCCTCACGATGATTTCCTTCAGCGAAAAACTACTGGTAAATTATCATTATCCTCCAAGCGTTGTTTCCTGGCCGTACCCTAATGGGATCTGGTGTCCGCTTTGGCACCTAATCCTAAGATTTGGGGTAGGCGTAGTTCGTACTAGATCTCATTGGGATTACACCGGTTTCCTCTTCGCTCCAATATAAAATGAAATGATATTTCGTACATAAGTTTTCTTGCTTCAATACCAAAAACCCAGTGGTAAGAGCTAGGGTTCGAACCTACGACCTTCAAATTGAAGTTTGTGGGAAGTCTTATTTGCTATTAGATTTTACATAGGCGTTTTAATTACAGGAGTATTGATTCCTAGTGTTATTCCCGGTTGTGCCCTAAAGGAGCCCAGGGTCCACTTTGATACCTAATCCTAAGATTTGGCATAGGCACTAGTTTTAGGATGGCGATTGCCATTTTACCTTCCAACCCAAGGAAAACTAGACCTCATTGGGATTACACCGATTTCTTCACGATGTTTTCCTGCACCGAATAGGTAATGGTAAATATTCCGTAGATAATTTCCGAAAATCGGAATGCAGAAATGCTGAATAATAATAATATTGTTTTTTTTATACGTTCCGATATTCAGCCGCTGTCGTCCCACCCTGTATAGGGTCGCGTAGGTGTAATAAAAGCCTGTTCAGAGTTGCTTTATTACTTTTACGTGGGGATTCCGCGGCTCTGGCTCACTTCTTAACGTCTTTCTTAAAAATACTGCCTTTCAGGATGCTTGCGTTGTGGCACAGAATAGATAATGGTATTATTAACGTGCAGTTGGTCTAAGAATCAACATGGATAAGACGAAGATCATGTCAATAGCCCATGTAAAACCAACTCCCATTACAATCGGATACTTTACGCTCAAGGCACTGGTCCCACCGCCGGCTAGTAAGCTAGAAAAGTTGGGCGAGTAGCATTACATTGCGGATCTGTAAAGGTCGATTGATCACACTGTGCCTGGTCAGCACGCAATGAACCGTTACTCGCCCAACTTTTCTAGCTTAGTAGCCGGCGGTGGGACCAGTGCCTAACGGTGCGTGCTGACCAGGCACAGTGTGATCAATCGACCTTTACAGATCCGCAATGCAATGCTACTCGCCCAACTTTTCTAGCTTACTAGCCGGCGGTGGGACCAGTGCCTATAGGTCTCTATAGACGAATATGTATACCTAGAACAGACTGTCCAGTTAGGTAGGTCCAACTTCAAGAAAGAGATCAAACTTCGAATCTGACTCGGCTGGGCAGAGGGAACGAAAAAACCATAGCAGTCTAAGTAGCGCCGCAAAATGGCCCCACAGAATGGGTGCCATTGCCATTATGCATGCAGGTAAAATGGGGTAAAAAATTTGTATGGAGCTACGATATAAACGAGTTTCACGCGGACGGAAGCTAGTTTAAAATACGCATCAAAACTCTTGAAGCTTTTATTTAACCAGTGTTCTCAAAGTTTGGACATTGTGTAAAGTTTGGGCGTCATAACGCGAAGCCTCCGAGGGCGCAGGGCTAGGGCTCCTCACATAAAGCGATTTGCTAATTAGAGTTTGGCCGTATTTTTTTATTTAATGCTTTGTCATTGGGCTTAAGTCATGAACGCATAGCGGAGCCCTCGGCTAAAATCGCTCACACCACAAAATCACTCTATATACTATTTAAACTTGCAGCAAATGTGCAGTTCTAGTGTAGTTTGTCATAGACTAGTCGAACGAGCAAGAGAAGCGAAATCATCATTGTTTTGAGGCCCAAGACAGGATTCGAACCTGTGCGATCTGTAGTACCGGTACAGTGCTCTTCCCAGTGGAAGAGCACTGTACCGGTACACCCACACATTGACATTGACTGATAACCGTATCTTTGCATTACATTTTTCGCCGCTACTACTAGCGACCTCTCTGTATTTTCTTGAAAGGCTCTCAGGGTTAAGGCCACTATAATGTCATAGGTCTTATTTTAAAAGCTTTTATTTAAGTAGTTATGTACCTATGTATATATAACTATGTTCGGGTGGATTTGCAACTCAATTTTGAAGCAGATATCTTTAAAGCTGAAATTTTTGGTTTAAGCATGGATGACAATTCAATATTATGGTATCATGGAGCTGATCTGACGATGGAGACAGAAGGTGGACATGGTAATTCAGTACTTAACCGCCGTAACCCCGTTGAGTTTGGGCTCGTTAGAATCGTCTCAATGAGTAGTTAGTTTATGACGATACAACAAAGTACAGTTGGCAATAAAAGCTTGTACCAAAAATCAAATGTTGACAAAAACTTATTATTATATTGTTCGCTGGCTCCTATGACTTGTTCCCGCAAAGAGGGGAGCCTTGAAGTGTCCGCTCTAATAAGCATACAAATGTCCCGAGTTTGCTAATCGTCTCGAGACGACATGAAAGAAGCGCCCTGATTAAACGGGGCCTGAACTTTTTAATTTGATGACGTTCAGCTGTTTTAGTTGTTATGGAAGCAATATACTAATTAATAACGTAGGTCAAATGGGGGCTCGTATCGAGTAACATAAAATTATAAGTCATGATTTGATAGGCATAACTAATTTTGTAAGCATAACCGACAAAAGACGTAAATTTGTTTGATAGCTTAAATAAAAATGTAGATAAATTTATTGCTTATAAAAGCTTCAAGCATAAATATCAATCGTCATAAATGTCATGTTAATATATATTTTTTTAATAATAGCAACTCAATTAATTTAACCTAACCTAACTGCAAGCGCATTTCCACTTAGGGACACAAAGTTAACCCTATACCTAATCTTTGTTTTTAACCTAACCTAACCTGACTTGCCATAAATTTTTGCGTTTTTTTATAACTGCAGGGTTTTGCCCCCCGAGCTCTCCTTTTTCTAGATGCCGCCCTGTTAACCTAATTAAACACTGGTCGCCTAATTTAATAGCCTATTTTTATTAATCACAATAACAACACAACTTATTTTATTACTTTCAGAAACGATTGAAAATGGTTATGAAAATAATTGGAATAAGATTCAATCTTTTTTTTTTGTAAAAGCTTTTATTGCCAATTGTATTTTTCTGCATACCATCATCAACTACTCATTGAGACGATTCTAACGAGCCGAAACTCGATGGGGTTATGTGGGTTACATACTGAATTCCCATTGCCACCTTCTGTCTCCATCATCAGATCAGCTTGATGGTACCATGATATTAAATTGTCATCCAAATTGTACTAATACCCGAAATCTCTGCTCAATCGGATAACGGCAAGTGAATGAAAAACGGATTGCAAATTTTGACGAACAACTTACTCACGAACAGGTCAAGTTAATATAAAGCTTGTCTTTCATTTTTGGTACATGCTTTTATAGCTGCACTGAAGATTTCTGTATACCATCATCAATATACCTAGATATTTTTCTAGCACGATTCGTGTACTGTAAGTGTTTGACAAAATGAAAACATCGATAAATCTGATGTCGATAGTTCCTATCTCAATATTACAAAGAACTACTAGGTACCACATAAAGACTGCAAACAAAATTGTATTCACCTTTTTTTATTATTTAGAGAAGAAGAAAAAACCAGCTAGTGTACGATTTTTTTATTTAATCATCAAACATTTATAAAAATGTTTATAAACTAAAAATGCGACTAACATCGCTATTGAAAGTCATAATTACCTAATTACTCTTATCGTCTCCTAATAAAAATATTTAAATAATAGTTTACGTATTTATTTCAAGATATGTCACAATTAAAACATCGATAAACTAATGTCAAACCGTTCGTGCTAGAAAAATATCTAGGTATAATCATCAACTACTCAATAAGACGATTCTAACGAGTCCAAAGTCAACGGGGATACGTCGGTTAAGTCCTGGACTCCCATGACCACCTGTGTCCATAATCAGATCAGCTTGATGGTACCATGATATTAAATTCGTTCGGTTGAGGTTATCTGGTTCAACATTCAGTTGCAAGATTTGTCCCACACTAACAACTAAAAGAACAGGTAAAGTTAAGGTGGTACGAAGACCATACAGAACGTCTTTTGACATTCGCAGGCTAACAGCGTGATATTTTAAGAAACTTATGTGTTATCATTCATAAATTGGCTTTCCATTTGCGCGAAATTTCCCATTTCCTAGAATAAACTTGTATAAACTAGAATAGTTTGAGAATAATCGTTTTCCCAATGTATCACACGACAAACTAATTTCTCAAATTATTCTAGTTTAGGTATACAAGTTTATTCTAGGAAAGCGGGAATTTCGCGCTAATGCAAAGCCAATTTACTCATACTCATACTCATACTCATACTTTATTGATAATAAAAAATCACATGTCAACATTCTACATACGAAAGAAAGTTAAGTTTATGAAAGTGTGTTACATGAGTTTCTTAAAATATCACGCCGTTAGCCTGCGAATGTCAAAAACGTTTTGTATGGTCATCGAACCACCTTAAATAAAAGCTGAATGTACTCTTATATAGCCACATCACGGCGGACTTGATTCCATACTCATACATCAGTGTTGTGACATTGACTGGCCCTTTCTTTTGTGTCGTATCTGCCGGAGACAGCCCTTAAGGTAGCTGGACAGTCGGGCGCACAAGAATTAATACGCAGCCAGTCGAAAAACATGTGTTCAGTTTTTGATCTACTGATTTCCAATTATCACCACCACTGTTTTAGTTTGCTGTCAACCCAGAGTCCCTCTTGACGACAGGGACAGGAGCATAACGCCTGGGTGCCTCCTCCTGGATGCCAGACGACAGAGCGTCCATTATAAGCGATTAGGAGTAAGTCCCGTTTAATAAAAATAAAGTACGTGTTGTCTTTTGCTGATTCGTAGATAAAATGTACCGTTAAATTGCCTATTTTAGCCACAATGCTGATAGAATTCGTTTGTTTTTATCTGTCACTTGACATTCGAGTCTTTGAGAAAAGGATAAAACGTATTTTAGCTAACCAAGGTTTGTTAAGATTTATGAATAAGGGGAAAATGTTTATCTTTCCGTGGTGATTGGAGTTTAATTTCGTAGAAAAAAGATTTTAGAAGCTACGGTAGCCTAGTGGTTCAGGCTGTCAAGCGGCGGTCGTGGGTTCGAATCCTGGCTCGTAGGTACCAATGAGTATCTCGGAACTTTATGCACGGAATATTTACCGTTAGCTTTTCGGTGAAGGAAAACATTGAAAGGAAACCGGTCTAATCCCATTAAGGTCTAGCTTTCTCTCTGGGTTGGAAGGTCAGATGGCAGTCGCTTCCGTAAAAGTAGTGCCTATGAAACTTAATTTATACATAATATCACACATACATACGTACATTCACACCTTCATTCCCAAAAGGGGTAGGTAGAGCACATGAAACGTATATTCCAGCGCCACTTTTAGCATAAATGTGGGTATAAAAGATCGACCAAATGTGATATTGCAGTGATAGGTTGGTATATCACACATTAATCACGTAATCATTACATTAAGTTTGCATAAATAATGCGACATTTTGATACCACTCCCTACGACTCTGGAACCAACGGGCCTTTCCGCTACTGACGGGAAGAGACCTGATGGTTGCACTCTCGTGCCCTGGAGCCTAGGCCGCCCTTTAGCGTGGGATGCTACCTGTGTCGACACGCTGGCTCCGTCCCACGTCGAAGGGTCGGCTCGGAAGCCTGGGACTGCCGCTGACCAAGCCCAAATGTCCAAACGCCGCAAGTACGCATTTCTCACCAATTAATGTGAATTCGCGGCACTTGCAGTGGAGACTTTGGGCCCTTGGTCGTCCGACACCAAAAAAAATATGAAAGAGGTGTCGGTCCAACTTATTGGCGTTTCAGGCGACCACAGGGCCGGTTCTTTTTTTGCCCAGCGTCTAAGCCTAGCGGTGCAAAGAAGCAATGCAGCCAGCATCCTAGGGTCCATGCCTCAAGCGGGTGAACTGGGTGGGGTATTTTATATTTAGTTTATAAGTCTAGTTCGTAGTTCTTTTAAGTTTGCATGTCCACATGTATTTGAGGTGTGCATCTGTGCAATATATAATATTTGAATTGTCAACCGAATTCAAATAAAGGAGGAGGTTCTCAATGTTCGTTACCTCAGTACTCCGTCATCTATAAACCGATGATTCGTACAATATTTTTTTTGTGATTTCGGTATTTTATATTATAACTCGTGTATTTACACTAGGACACCTCAAATTCTGTGATGTGGCACTGATGATAAAGACCACAGATGACTTATGGAACTCCTCTATGAAGTGCTAAAGGTAATTAAGATCCTTGAGCAATCGACGGAACTCCTCATATATGATCGGGGCCCACATACAGTTTGCAGAATAAAGTTAATCGAACGAAGGAGCGAAGCGAACGAAGCTCTATACCCCAGCTTGGGCCGAAAATCGTTTGTATGTTCAGATGTCCAGAGATCCCGCTTTCCTGCTGTTCTCCTCTACAATACGAATTTCTCAACCGATTCTCGTGAATATTTGTTGGCAGGTTCGTTAATTATATAGAAACTAGCTTCTGCCCTCGACTCGGTCCGCGTGGAACCCGTTTTTATCGAACATCAATACGAACTTTCACCCCCATTTCACCTACTTAGAGGTGGGTTTTTCCAAACTTTTTTGTATTGTAATAGGAAGTCCATACACACAGAATCAAGTCTCTCATTTATAATTTTACTTCATCCCCATAAAAACGTTCAACCCCCCTTTTTATCCCTTTAGGGTAGAATTTTCGAACATCTCTTCTTAGTGAGTACTTACGTCATAAAAAACTACCTACTTACTGTGAAAAAAGCAGCTTTCTGGGTTCAACGGTTTGGGCTGGGCATTGATTTAAGTGAGTGAGTGAGTCAGTCAGGACTTTTACGTATAAGTCCTTATGTTGGCTCATTTTACTTAAAGAATACATTCCTTTATTTTTAAAAAGAACCAAAACTGCATTAAAAGATTTTCGAAAACCTGCTTGCCTCACCCGGGACTCGAACGAACTAAAATTAAAAAAACAAACACTCGCTATTTTATTACACTAAGCGATAGGATGATTATTTAGGATAAAATTTCTAAAATAAGAATTAAGGATTTAAGGTAGTTTCCCTCCAGGGCCCGACTTATTTTTCCACAATGTACAACTTACTTTTTCGAAAAGTTATGGTTTGCAAGTTATGAACAGTTTTAACTATCTGTCTTTACAAAGCACAAAACGAATACTTTTCTCCCCGTCTGTACCAGCGTTTGTTATCTGCCGGCCACAGGCCCCAAAGTAAACGTTTTTCCACCCGCCACCTGACCGGACACATCAAATATATTCTTAGGATGTTTTCCTACCTAATCTCTGGGGTGGAGTGCTATCGATTTACTCTCTTATAATTCAACTAGACCTTTATCCGGCTTCGGAATAAGAGGTTCTTAAAAGGATAGCTTTTTGTATTTTATCATTTGCAATATAATAGTATTTTATGCAATCGTTATATAATGTATGCTTTTTCAGTCGAGGCCACCACGTTTAGGCCACGAAGCTTGCTGAGTGGCCTAATTAAGGCACGAGAGTTAAAAAGCTAATTATATAACTATTGTATACAATACTTTTTCTACGAGTCAACTGAACTAATTAAACAAACTTGGTATCTATTGAAAACGAAGTGCAACCAACGGCTTTTTCTTTTTTGTGCGTTGATGTCTATTTACCCTTTGACTTTCTCATGACGGCGTCCTATTGGTCAAATACATTATAGTTCAGTAAGGCGCCACGTGATTGGTCAATTTCACTTTAGTTGTCTCAACAGTTATGAAATGTTGAGTTGGGAGCTCCATAGTAAAAAGTATGTGATTTAAGTTTGGTGTACGATGTCTTAATTCAAACATTAAGGTCGACGAGTATAAAAACTATATTAACATATTTCTTCTGGAATCGTAACCGTCCGTAGGCAACGGTGTCTGCTTCCTGTCAGGCAGACCGTATGTCTGTTTGCCACCGTCATATTATACCTATTTAAATAAAATCAAAAAACATGTAGGAGCTTACTTCTCATTGACCCAGAAACATGTAATTTGCCAAGGAGCAAGTAAAGAGGTACCTACGTCTAAAAACCATATTTTTTAGGGTTCCGTAGTCAACAAGGAACCCTTATAGTCTCGCCATGTCCGTCTGTCCGTCCTTAGCTCAGTAACCATTACTACTAGACAACTGTAATTTGGCATGGGTAAATCAATCACGCCGACAAAACAGTATAATATATTTTCAAATCAGTGATTGGTTTGCGAGATATTGGACTTTAAAGCCCTAATATTTGTTCGAGTCATGTCCCCCTCTTGGTAGCGAACGTGTTAATAGGTTGTAATTGTAAGGAATAATTGGTTGCTAATAGACTTACTGTAACAGAACATTGATTATTTGACGTTTTTAAATTTGTCGAACTGTACATTTGTTTATATCTTGAGTTGTATGTATGTTTTAATCCATGGAATAAATTACTCAGTCTATTTAGACATCTGAATGTCTGTCTGTTTAGACCAGCTAGACAGTACTGGCTTACCACGAGGCGGCTTGACCCGTCGAACTGTACAACGAACAGCGCCAAGCATCGCTACGAACATTTTCACGATCATTCTTGCGAACGCTATTGTTTAATGCTGTGCGCGGTGCGGGCGGAGAGGCGCGGCGGCGGAACATTAAAATTGCTCGCCTCGCCAAAAAGCTCGACACAAATTTTTGACGAGTTTTAGAATTAAACATTTGGGGACAATCTTACACAAATCGACCTAGTCCCGAACTAAGCAAAACTTGTACTATGGGTATTAGACGATGATAAACATACTTATATACATAAATAAATACTTAAATACATAGAAAACATCCATGACTTGGGAAACTCAGGACCAAAATAGAAACAGAAATTGTTTATTGCCGTATTTATTTATTTATTTATTGTTTATTTTTTAAGGGGACAATCTTACACAATTGTGTAAAATCGACCTAGTCCCATAATAAGCTCAGTAAGGCTTGTGTTATGGGTACTAGACGACGATATATATATAATAGATATAAATACTTAAATACATAGAAAACATCCTAAGAAAAAAAATACATGCTCATCACACAAATATTTGCCCTTACCGGGATTCGAACCCAGGACCTTCAGCTTCGTAGGCAGCGTCACTATCCACTATGCAAACCAGTCGTCAAACAACGGTATAAAACACGATAGTAAAATAAAATATAAATTAAACTTATAACACCCCTCTTTTTGCGTCGGGAGTTAAAAATAGTTAGTAAAAGAAAAAACAACAAACCAATCAGACCAATACACAAGTCCATAAAAATATGCATTTACCCGGATTCGAACCCGGGACAGTCGGCTCCGCAGGCAGGGTCAACCGTTATATTGGTCGCTAAAACAATATTTCCTCGCGTGTTCGAAAAACATTTCTCATTCAGATCAATGTAAAACATGGCCGGTAGTTCCCCTCTTAACTTTCTCTAACAAAATGACGTAAGGGCCGTACATTTTCAATCATTATACGTCGTTGTGTTATAGTATTGTGGATCACCATAAATCCATCGTCTCCCGGAGTACACCGATACGCACTTAGGATGGAATCGAGGCGATCGCGACGGGAGGGCACTTTGTGATAACTATAAGTGTAAAATGCATTAAAAGTCTCTATTTTACAATTTTTACGCTATTTGGAAATGTTACTTAATTACCCCTCCGAGGTGTAATTTGCGTGATGAGTCCTGAGGGGTAGTCACGTAACGTTTCTAACGCGCGTCAGGGTAATTTAACTGTAATGTTTCCATATAAAAAGTGACATCTAGATCTACTTGACGCGCGTTACGTGATGAAGATGCTGGACTCGACCGCGCGTTACGTGATCGAGATGCTGAACTCGACCGCTAGAATGTAATAGAGTTTTTTTTAAGTATCTGGAGGATGTGTCGCTTTAAGGTGGTTCGATTTCCAAAACGTTATTTGACATTCCCAGGCTAATGGCGTGATTTTTTAAGAAACTTATGTTACTAACTTTCATAAATTGGTTTTCCATTTGCGCGAAATTTCGCTTTTTCTTGAATAAACTTGTATAAACTAGAATTATTTGAGATATTAGTTTGTGACGTCACACTTTGGGAAAACTATTTATCCCAAATTATTCTATTTCGCGCAAATGCAAAGCCAATTTGTGAAAGTTACATAGGTTTCTTATAAAAATCACGCCGTTAGCCTGTGAATGTCAAATAACGTTTTGTATGGAAATCGAACCACCTTAACCGTAATAGGCGATGACTGTCATATGGCTGGTCCTTAAAAAGCGAAATAATTCAACTGGTAGCTTTAAGTTTACTCTTGGACAATAAAAAATGCATGGTTTTTTCTAAACTTTCTAGGTCTTTTTATGTTATATGTTTTTATAATTTTAATTATATTTGGTAATACTACCCGTGCCCTCTCATTCATGAGAGGAGGTCTGTGCCGAGCATTGGGACGTATACTACGTGTTTTTTTTTTTCGTTAATTGCAAGGGGGCATAGGTTAGATCAAATAAAGTTAATTTCTTCAAGACAGTAGTATATTAACTCATATTTTTATCAAGATATGCAATATTTTAATTTAATCAGATTTGCAGCTTTAACCACTGTTAATGCTACATTCAATTGATTTGTAAAAAAAAAAAATTTTTTTCAAGTAATAATTATGCTTATTTGTTTCTGTGAATGTACTCTGCAATATGCCGAAGTTAACGGAAATTCCCGGGAACACACATTTTTGATTTTATATGTGTACAGTCAGCGTCATATAGTTAGTAGCAGCCAGAGTAGCCAAATATTTCGTAACACACCCTTATTCTTACAGCAATAAAGACGTGTACCGAAATATTTGGCTACCTTGGCTGCTACTAACTATATGACGCTGACTGTACTAGCTTCTGCCCGCGACATTGTCCGCGTGAAGTCGTTTATATCGTAGCTCGATACAAACTTTCATCCCCCATGTCGCCCCCTCGGGGGGTGATTTCCGGGATAAAAACTATCCTATGTCCTTCCCCGGGATTTAAACTATCTCCATACCATTTTTCATCTCAATCGGTTCAGCGGTTTAAGCGTGAAGGTAACAGACAGACAGACAGACACACTTTCGCATTTATAGTATTAGTATGGATGTACCAAAATCTTTGCGCTAATAAATTATTTTTTTTCTTTCTTTTGTAGGGTTCCGTACCCAATGGGTAAAACGGGACCCTATCACTAAGACTCCGCTGTCCATCCATCCGTCTGTCTGTCTGTCTGTCCGTCTGTCACCAGGCTGTATCTCATGAACCGTGATAGTTAGACAGTTTAAATTTTCACAGATGATGTATTTCTGTTGCCGCTATAACAAACAAATACTAAAAAACAGAATACAATAATTATTTAAGGGGGCTCCCATGCCGTTCTGCCGTTTTTATAGATAATGGTACGGAACGGTACGGGTCTGATTCGCACTTGGCCGGTTTTTTCGTTCTTATTTAGCAACACAGCGTTATCAAATTTAACGTGAGGGAAATAACATTTAAGACTTCTCAGAGTCCTAATACCATCTTATGTAGCGTAATAGGCATGATGCCTCATGTTCAAATTGATAACGTAGTAATGCTAAATGGATAGTAAACCATCAAATGATCGTAATAAAGTATAAATTATAAAATATAATTAATATCATAAAAAGATATGAACCATGAAGGTTATTCTCAAGCAATGCAGGCGCTACCCCACTCTGATGGTGTATAAGGATATGGATGTCCTTAGTGTTCGCGGAGTTTTTGTTCTGCGTGCGGTTTTAAGGCTGCACGCAGCGTTACTGAATTCACCCATACACGGTAACTCACTTCTAAGACGCAATTTTCGGATTCCTGTTCCTCCAACTAAGTCTGCATTCGCCAAAAGATTCGGTCCCTTTCTTCACCCCTTTATGTATAATAAAATATGCAAAAAACTTCCTCTCCAAGAATACACAGTAAGAGACCTCCAAAACAAATTGCAAACATGGCTCAAAACTCTTTGCTATGAGGAAATAGAGAGCATACTGAGAGTAATTAAATGAAAACACACTCACTAACTACACACTGACACACACACACACACATACACACACACACACAGTCACGAACGTACTCTATGAATATTGTAAACGATAAAATGATAAAAAAACCTAGATATATGCTAGTTACTATAGTAGTAATATAATATATAATTAATTGCTGTCTCTTTTAAGCATTCGCGCATAATTTACTTATCCTCTTCCGAATTGGTTACCTACGGGACAGGCCTAGCCTAGTGTAGGAACCGGTGCAATTTTGTATATAACATTTTAGTATGTACGTTTCTTTATATGTGATGTCCTGTATTTGCAAATTTCTTTTACTGTACAATAAACATTTTTTATCTTTATCTTTATCATCTTTATGAAAGTTTAGAAAAATTATGATTTTTTTTTATTGTCCAAGAGTAAATTTAAAGCTACCAATAGAATCCTTACGCTTTTATAGAAACAAAATTGTATGACAACTTAATACTTAAACGCAGTATTTCGCGACCGAAACAACAATTTACCTGATTTTCCGTACAACGATTAGTACAAATGTCAGTTGTGATGACCTGTGTGTCTATCAATATGAAGCGTTTTGCGCTGCCGCCAGCGAGGTCAATCTTTGTCTCAAATTTTTGCGTATTTATGTTCTTTGATTGTATTTCCTCCTATTTGTTCCTCTCCAAAAACTGGTTCAAATGGCATCATAAAAAAATCTTAGTCATCAATTCATCATCCCTATTGTGACCTGTTCGTGACAAAATCAGACAGCTGAAAAAGTTCTAGATCCTTCGGTTGTATACCCTAAATAAGGGCGGGGTCCTGCAAAAATTTGTAAAATACTCAAGAGTTAAATAAGATCTCGTAATAAATACGAGGACCAACCTACTACGGTATATCCTCGCAATAAATGTAAATGTATTCCCTCCGCCGTATATTTCGTATGGACTATAATTTTATTCATGGGTTTTTACTGGGGAGGATTCAATTTTACATACGATTATCCGCAGTTCTTTAGGCTATCACTCGGCGTATATCTACCGTGCTAACGTCTTAATTCTGTAGAAATATATAGCTATATAAAAGCAATGGAACAGGCAATGTTTTCTGACATCCCCTAATATTTTTTTGAAACTTCTTTAGCGGCGCTGTGCACTTTTTGTGATGGGGAAAAAATGTTAAACTCGCCACAGGTGTCACGTGACTGTGGCGATGCCGTAGTAGGTACGAGACTTCGAGTTAGCGAGAAAAAAGGCGCAAACGCCATGCAATCCGCGGCGCTTACCCGTTCGGCCGACACACAATAAGTTCTCAAGCGCTAATTTGCAAGTGAAATAGTTTACTTCTGTCGCTACGGCTACGTCGATTCTCAATGTCAAAATATTCAAGTTTTCACTTCTGCCGGCACTCCCGGAGTGCAACCCGGTCTTTTTTTAACACATTCTTTTGAAATGAAGGGTGGTCACCAAGCCGTCTGTAATCGTAGGCGGTGTTCGTTAGAATCTGAATGTATGGAAAGTTTGACAAGTTTCTATAGAATGACAGCTGCCGGCGCAATATATTTAATGTTTGTCGGTCTGTAATAGTAATTTGATGATGCGACCCGTCCTAAATCTATAAATGTGAAACTAAGGGCCAATTTTTCAATTCCCAGATAAAACTATCTGTCAGATAAATGTTAGCTCTGTCCTTTTCTTTCATATGACTTATGAAAAAGATAGTGATAATTTTAACTTACGGATAACTTTATCTAGAGATTGAAAAATCGGCCCTAAGTATGTTACCTTTTCGAGCTCAAAGCGCTGAACAACATTTACGTCTTATATCTTATATTTTTTCTTAATTTACTACGACGCCAAAAGAGGGAACAAAAGCCCTGCAAAACTGTTTTAAGATAGTTTGTCTGCTAATTCAGTCCTATGTTATCTGACTCGCATAAGTGTAATCTTGCAGGCGGATGTTGCACTGGATTGATTTATGTTGGCACTTCCGGCTGCCAGTTCCGGCCGAGATACCGGACCGGAAACGGCAGGAAGCTAGAAGGGTTGTTTGTGAGTGATGTTAAGAAGCCAAGGCCTAAGTTAACGTCACCATGGTCAACTAGTATTTGCAATCAGGGTTGTCGGGTAAACAAAACACGTACGGTATTCCAGGCTGAATGCGTAGGGATAATTGAAGCCTGCAATGCCATAAAGAGACGACAATTCGAGAACACAAACTCGATACTCTCAGACAGTAAATCGGTACTACAAGCAGCTAGCGTGATATGCGAATGCCACCAAAACCTCACAAAGGTGTGCGCAGAGAAACGTTACTATACAATGGATCAAGCGGCACAGTGACTCAAGAGGAAACGATGCAGCGGATGAACTGGCCAGGAAAGGCTCAGAAACAACGGCATACGGACCGAAGCCAATTTTACCCCTGCCACAAAGCTACATACATAATCAACTGGACCAATACACCGAAGACGTAGGTAGACGTAGGTTTACCAAAGATAGGCGCATGCAGACAGACCAAAGACATTCTGTAGAAACGCGACAAAAAACTCACAACCGCACTACTGAGGACACATAGAAACTAACTACGCAAGATAGTTGGACTAAGAAAGGGACACAACACCTTGAACAGACACCTAATACAATTTAGGTATCACAGATAGCCCCATGTGCAGAGCATGTATGGAGGCAGAAGAAACAACTAAACACATTCTACTGGACTGCAAGCAGGTAGAAGTATACAGGAAAAAGCACCTAGGGTCTCCGGACACACTACGGGACGCAGTCAGCAACACTAAGGCACTCATCAACTTTCTAGAGGAGCTGGGGTGGTTAGAGTAATGCTACCCCACCGATTTCACGCAAAGTTATTAGTATATTTGGTACATTGTGGATGTCGATTTGGGGAAAATGCCCCGTGATACTAACGAACTAACAGGGATGTTGGTATTTCGAGACACATCAGCGGATGCGGATGCGAATTTTAGGGCCAAACGGAAAACAACATCTATAATGTTACTACTCTACTCAGGATTTTATGAATGACACAGATCTATAATTTATATTTTAATTGACATTTTAAAGTACTTATACGACTATGCTCGTGTTTAATGATTATGATATAAATTTGTAACTTCCTTGACATTGATATTTGTATGCCAATCGGAAAAACATAGAGGTTCATTATGTAAGACCAATTTAGTATGTACTCAAACAAGTCGCGACTGATTTTCACAATCGTTGCAAACCTAACGCATCGAATACGGCAAATCGTCAGAGGCTCTAGTATAAGTTTTACCGAAACAAAACGTTACGACCGCGTTTGCGTTTAGCTGTCAAATCCCATACAAATTAAGGGTAAAACGCAAACGCGGTCGTAACGTTTTGTTTCGACAAAACTTATACTAGAGCCTCAGAATACAGAAACAAAATGAAGATTCTTATTGACTAGTGACGAAACACCTAAAGCGCGCGCGGCACGCGCAGCTTTGGTCCCTTTTCTTGATGCGACCTTGTACATCCGCATTTTTACGGTTGCCGATGCGGATGCGAATGTCTGCAACATCCCTGATTGCAATATACCTACGAGTGTACGTGTTCGGGACAAATAAATCTAAATAATTTCACCAAGGCCCAGTTATGTTGGTATTAAGGGGCATATAAACAAATTTTATACAAATATGTCTTGATTATAATATAGATATCTCTTTTTATTAGAAGGGAGAAGAAAAAACATATAAATACGTAAAAAACGGAACAACTGGGTTGCTTATCCTTACCGAATCCCGGTAAGGGGATCATTTGTGTGATGAGCAAGAATATGTGTTCCTGAGTCTTGGACGTTTTCCATGTATTTAAGTATTAAAAGATTTGTGTAAGATTGTTCGCAAAAAAATCCTTACTAATATTATAAATGCGAATGTGTGTGTGTTTGTTTGTCCTTCTTTCACGCCGCAACGGAGCGTCGTATTGATGTGATTTTTTGTATGGAGATAGTTTAGAAGCTGGAGTGACAGCCTACTTTTTCCAGCGGGAAAACATCTAATTCCCACGGAAAAATTCAATATGTTACATTTTCCTATAACCACGCGGGCGAAGCCGCGGGCATCAGCTAGTAAAAAATAAACTAAACATGGTCCGACATGGTGCTTGTTTATATAATATTTTTCAACTGTTTTCGGGCAGGTATGCTCTCCATATTTTTATCGACTTGGAGGGTAGTGAAATATCATGCACCCATATCTCCGTTGACAACGTGCTGAGGCGACAGTCATCTGCGACCATGACTGGTGCAACCCCGTGTCGAAACCACAGAAATAAAGGTAAATAAATATCGCGTTAGACCCGTGAAAAACAATCATTTTAAATGTGTTAAAAAAAACTGCCAAGAATCGCTACGCGCTACGCTCGTAGCCGATACCGTGGTTTTCCTCGTATGTAAATAGCGGAAAGCGACTACGGCGTAGGCACCCGCTAGGCGGGTTCCTGGCAGTAAAAGAGGTATATGTGTACAAAGCGCGACCGTTTAAAGCGTTATAATTATCGCGTTTTCCATAGACATCACTTAGCAGCCGTTCTACAAGGCCCTGGGGCCGTAGACAAGGTTACAATCGACAAGCGCTAATGCCAATAGAAAACTAATAAAATGTAGGGGAATGACAGATGCCCACTTTTCGTTAACATCTGTCATTCCCATACATTTTATTATTTTTCTATCTAGTCTAGGCCCACTGATACGGCGACTGAATTTCATCAAACTCCCTGTGAGTTCGAGATTTGACAATATCGACTACATTAAAGATATGCATTGATCGTGGTCATCATTCCCCCTAGCGTTATTCCCGGTTGTGCCTTAAGGAGCCTGGGGTCTGCTTAGACATCTAATCCCAAGATTCGGTATAGGCACTAGTTTTACGAAAGCGCCTGCCATCTGACCTTCCAACCCAGAGGGAAAGCTAGACCTTATTGGGATTAGATCGGTTTCCTCACGATGTTTTCCTGCACCGAAAGCTAACTGTAAATATTCCATACATAGGTTCAGGACATGTCATTGGTACGAGCCGGGATTTGAACCTTGACAGCCGCATGCTAAAACAACTAGGCAACCGTAGCTTATATGTAATGTTCGTGATAATGAGGAATTTCACTCACCTTCTCGTGCGTTTTGGCAGGCTGTTTCACCAGATACGGGATCCCGGGCACGGCCCCATATATCGAGGGCATCATGGCGGGCGCGAATATGACCTTGACGGCTTGACAGCAGTCAACTTCGCTCTTGCAGCAGCGATGGCTCTGACAGCACTCGGTCTGTATCGACGTGGTTCTCATAGTATTGGCATCGGGTTCGGTGGAGGTTTCGATCTCGCACGTCACTACGGATTGTTCCTTTGTTTCAGCTTTTTTAGATTCGATTTTGTTTTTGTTTTCTGTCTTTTCGATGAATGGTTTCGGTTTTTTGCTAAAGTCTTTCGGTATTTCTAGTAGAGGCGTTTTTCTTTTAAGGTCCTTGGGTATTTCGAGTAGGTAGTTTTTCCGTTTATCGGCCTGGTTGAAAGGGTGGACTAGGAGTGTTTTAGGTGCTTTGTGGGTCGGTCTCGGGTTTGAGGCCCCTGTTAGGGCCTCTGGGGACATTAATGCATCCAATTTGATAATTTTGTGAACACTTTTTTTAAAACAAACATTAGCTATTAGCAGTTGCTTGGAAAGCTATTTTTGATGCGAGGATATTCAGGGTCCAAAAGCGCTTTAAAATAACATCAGTTCTTGTTATAATGTTGTTGTGTGTTGTGTTGAGTATAACTTTTAAAAATCGGAGCTTGCACTAATCTTCGATTTTTTATTTTCTATAATCTGATACTGTTTGGTTTTTTCTTTAACACTGATCCATTTGTGCCGCAATGCAATGAATAATTTGTACCTACTGAACTGTATTGATGGTAATTCGCTTTTTTGTTACAAGAACGTACGTATAGATTAAAATTACGGAGTTATATAATATAAGTTATTTGTATTTTGATTTATTTTATGAACCTTGTTTACGTTTATTTTTACAAACTTGTTAATTTACTTAGTTGCCACTTTCACTGTCACTTTACAATCACTGTCACATTTCGTTTTTTTCACGAGCGCACACCGTGTTATATTTATTTACATTCAACATTCAAGGTCAAAGTTCAATGTCCCCCACGTGGGTTTGTTTACAAACAAACAACAAATAATATTTATTAAACCTCGAAAAAACGCTCCAATAAACACCGGTACGGGCCCATCACTACAACTGTCAATATTGACGGTTATTCACGCGCGAAACGACCATAAACAATTACTTCTTTTTGTTTTTTAGGCCAAGGCAGCGAGTGTACGTCCGCACTGTGTGAGGTGACGCGAAATACTAAGGAGTATTAAAGTGGGAGGGTTCTGTAGGCGGGAGAGAGGCGTGGTAGGTACACGCCCACCGCATATTCAGTTTTTTAAATTATTTAATGTCTAGACTTCGGAAGATGGCTGTGAATTTAGGTAAGAAACGTATAGATAGGTACAGCTATTTTATTTCGACTTTTATCTCTCACGTCTTCGTACCGAGAATCATGTAGTATGTAGTATCTAAATGGTTCATAACTAATTTAGTCTGTGACTAGTAGGTAAGCTTTGGAGTATTGAAATCGAATACTCATAATTTTTGAGGGTAAAACTACGTCACGCGTACGTAGATAAACTTTAAATAAGTATCATTACACTCCTAAATCCTCAACATTTTCGCCAACAATCTCTTGCCAAGGTTATCTGTTTGTAGCTTTCACTAGTTAACACTTCTGCCAGGAACCCGCCTAGCGGGCGCCTGTTCTTCCCGCTACTCAGCGGGAAACCACGGGATCGTCGACGAGCGTAGCGCGTAGCGGTTCTTGGCAGTCGCCACAACGCTCGACTCCCGTAGTTTGGTTCTCATTTTAAAACGAAATGCTAGAATTAAGCTGATTTTCCACCGGAGGGGCGAGACGAGACGAGGCGAGGCGAGAATTGAAATTCGTATGATAGATAGATAGATAGATAGATAGATAAATCATTTATTTGGCATTATGCAACAAAATAAAAACAAAGAAATACAGAAAAAAAACAACAATAAAAGAACAAGTAAAACAATTGTGGTATGGAACTAGAATTATAAATTAAAATTACGGCATACTTGTGCGTTGCAATAATGCCAAAAAGGTACTGGCCCAGTTTTGCTCTGCTCGTGTGAGCTAGCACTGATATTCTGCCAGTACCTCGGGTCACGATGCAGGTGAAATATTACAAGAAAAATACTAAATAAATAAATAAAGCTTGCAAATAATATCGAATAAATAAAATAGATCTGTGTGATAGGTGAGTACTAAAAATGACAAAATATAAGGTGTAACTATGTGTCGACAAGGAGTGTATATATTATGAAAAAACGTGTGGTGTGATGTCCCTTAGAAGCACGCCTATATTACAAAATCTGCAACCAAATAGCCATGAGGAATTCCTGCCACTTGCTTGTCCAAGAGAAATCTTTTAAATTTTATGGCAAATTTTCAATTCCCTCCTCGCGCGCGCTCGGTGGAAATAGTAAGTGCCATACAAATTTCAATTCTCGCCTCGTCCCGTCTCGTCCCGCCCCTAACATGAAACTTTGTATACACAATGGCATCACCTATATAGATACCGTGAAACATGCCTACTTTGCACGCACGCTTTTTTCGAAAAAACACGAATATCTCATTTTTTTAATATGGTAGGATGTTATTTTTTTTGGTTAACGAAGCTATCGTAGTAATACGCATGTGTTTATGAGGAGAAATATTTTTTTAATCAACATTTATTCCATATTTTTATCGATTTTGATCGCGGGTAAAGTTATCTGGACTTTTGCCAACATTGCCATGTCGAATTATTGACGCAACTATAGCTCTTGTGACGCTGAGACAAGGATCAGTGCTAAATCTTGGGTAATTTTGGCGTTCCATTTAATCATCCTAGTCTTAACTATGAAAAGTCGTGAGAAATATGGCTGGGCAATGTTGCATAGGCATTTTGCTCTTTTCCATACAAGTCGCATCAAGCAGTTTGAAACTGTTAGGGTTGTCACTTTTGACTTAATCTGTAGTAGTGATTTTTTGTGCCGTTATTTCACACGACCACAAAATAAAACAAATTCTTTTAACAAAAATCAACTTTTAATCAAATTATTTTCAACCTCTTCATTAGTATAGCAAAAAGTTATACTTTAGGGTGCAATCAAATTCGTGATCCAGGTTGGCAAAATGTAAATCTATCCATGATTCCGAGCAACCTTTACTATGGGACCAAGTTTGTGTTGTCAAAAAAACCAACTATCTCATTTTTGCTCACTCACTTACCAACCAACAGGTGTTCTTTTTGCATAACATAATACAATACGTGTCGGTCGGGCCACGCGCAGTGTAAGGTTCTGTTGTTGCCTGTCTGTATTTGTTACATCGACATGCGCCAAGTAAATGGTGCGATTGCGTCGGACGAATTTGTACGAAAGATAATATTTTTGAACAAGCTATCCAACGATACCCCACACTATGGTGGGGTATCGTTGCTACTCTTTAGGTGTAGGGAAAGTATCCTAAAATTAGTTTATTTTCAAGATTTTACTCTACTGTTTTGTCGGCGTGATTGATTTATATACCCGTGCCGAATTACAGTTTTCTAGTAGTAAGGGTGACTGAACTAAACCTAAATTATTCGCCACGAGCACGATGGACGGACGGTCGGTAGGACGGTATGGACGGGTTCCAGAGGTCGCGGGTTCAAATCGCGCTTGTGGCGAACAAATTTATCACTTTGATCGAAATTTAATAAGAGTGCAACGGGTATTTTTTTACTCCTCGTAGCCTAACAAAATATTTTTCTTCATTGATATGTGTAACTAGATTAAATGATTTACATACATACATGCCCCTACCGAGATTTGAACCCAGAACTTTCAGCTTCCTAGGCAGGGTCACTAGGCTAAACCGGTCGTCAAATCACACAACCACACGTATATACATACTACCTATACTACTAAAACACGACAGATTAATATAAATATAATTTACCGTACGTCCTACATAAATTAAATTCATAACCTTCCTTTACTAGCGCAATCAGGTAAACATGATGAAAGTGACAACCCTAAGCCTTTTTAGACGCTGGGCAATGTTTACACTCTAGGTTCGCAAAATACTACCTAACATTGCCCAGCATCATAACTTTTGTTACAATAAGTATATCCAGATAAAATTATAATAAAAATGATCTCTAGTTCTTATTTTATTACAAGCAGAAGATTCACTCACCTGAGGCTTCCCCGTTTTAAACAATAGGCACTCACACTTCCGCAAGAATTGGCCCGCCAAAAACCACACCTTCCTCGACGAGTTCCGACAAGTTACTGAATGGAGTTAGACGCCAAGGAGATTCGTAGTGTTACCACAGATATAACCTATTTTCTACTAAAAATAGTGGTGTTGCCACCAACCTTTTTTATTTTTCTACATTAACGGATTTGTTTGAAAGTTGCTTTTTGGGCAAAGTTCCCCCTGGTGGCAAAGTAGGCATGTTTCACGGTATTGGAAACTAGTTTCCGTTGCTAGAACTTAAAATAGAAAAAAAAATTAGAGCCATCAGATTCATTTTTATACAGTCTCTAACTTTATAATATTTTTTTCCATTATCATGTCATCATATCCGTGTGGTGTCGGGTTAAAATTTCACCACCCCCTTTCTTCCCGTGCTGAGTGTCGTAAAAGTCGACTAAGAGACCAGGGTTGAAGTGTGTTGTGGGCAATGGGCTAGCAATCTATCACTGCAATATCACATTTTGTCGATCTTTTATACCCACATTTATGCTAAAAGTGGCGCTGGAACATACGTTTCATGCGTACCCCTTTTGGGAATAAAGGCGTGAATGTATGTATGTATGTATCATTTATAGCATCAGAAACAACTTTCTAACCTAGATATGGCGGACCCCATAGTGTATAAAAAGCTTCATGTTACTCGAGCCTGACGTTTTAAAATAAGAACCAAATACTTTTGTATGGAGAGTCAAATTAGGTCACGCGTACCGGGGACTCTTAATGAAACTCTTTAATAGCTAATAGTGAACCTTCGAGTAAAACATCTAACGGTTGACGACCGGTTCAGCCTAGTGGCACAGAATAAATAAAAGTACTACGTACAGAAGGTTCACGGTCAACAGATCCCCTGTTTAAGTATGCCGAACGAGCCTAAACGTGGCCATCCCTTTCTATCGCATGCAACGCGCTGCGATAGAACGCGTGCGTGCCGTAGCCGCGTTAATATACCCCCTGGGCCCGGTAGGCCGGCATTTACTTGTGGCGTCGCTATCAAATCACAGAGTGAACCGCCCCTGGTAGTGGGTAACCCTGCCAACGAAGCTATAACTATTGCGTTGCCACCGAACTCGCATTTCAGCTCAATCGAATAGCAAGAAGTGGCTGGATAGTGTGGGTTGTAAATTTTAAAGGTCAACTTACATAAAATCAGTGCAAATTAAACATATGCTTGTGAAATAAGTCTATATTGCGAATACATATAATTTGGTATACCATCATTATACGTTTATCATCCATACTAATATTATAAATGCGAAAGTGTGTCTGTCTGTCTGTCTGTTACCTCATGACGCTTAAACCGCGTTGAGATGAAATTTGGTATGGAGATAGTTTGAATCCCGGGGAAGGACATAGGATAGTTTTTATTCCGGAAATCATCCCCTGAGGGGGTGAAATGGGGGATGAAAGTTTGTTTCGAGCTACGATATAAACGAGTTCCACGCGGACGGAGTCGCGGGCAGAAGCTAGTATATTATATTTATTCCAGACGCTACCTTAGACCAAGGCAAGGGAAATAATCATTTCTGCTTAGAACTATCGCGAAGTGTTAATCTAACAAAAGCGTCAGAGTAAAGGATTCAACTCAGGGCTGTTATTCGCTACGCGCTAATGCGGCTCACCCCGCCGGTCACCCGTCACGAAACTAGACCTCTACCTACGCTTAGTTACACGCATCGCGGTGTCAAGATATATTTGTGGATGTGCTTAAAACAAGTTACAGAATAGGGAGGCAGCTTAATGACCGTGAATATCTTGACGCTGATTTTCCCTTACAAGAGAGCGCTCCTATTCAGCGGCAGCGGCAATATTGATAAACGATACATATTAACACATTCATTGCCCAGAATCGCTACGCGCTACGCTCGTGGTTTTCCTCGTATGTAGCGGAAAGCGACTACGGCGGTCTGTCGCATATATGTGTCGTCATGGGCCCTGAATGGGTTAAATGCATTGTCTTCTAAAGATACATATACAAACATACATACACGTACTTTTTTTATTCACGATCACCTCTTTAATGTCATCCTGTAAAATAGCCGGCTATTTGATTTTGATAACACATCAGTGCCAGGAACCCACTAGGTGAGCGATCTACTTTTAGCCGCTTTCCTCTACAACTGTTCACAAGCGGCTACGAAAGCAGCGCTGCGGGACCGGGGCACTGAACGTGTTAAGAGAGCTATTTTTATGTTTATAACATTCTGTCAAAAATTAAATTTATGGCAGGTCCACGCTTTTATTGCTAGCTTTACTTTTCTGTATACCGTTAACTACTCATTGGGACGATTCCAACGAGTGCTAACTCCGTGGGTTACGTCGGTTTAGTACTGGATTCCCATCGCCATCCTCTGTGTACATCATCAGATCAGCTCGATGGTACTAAAATATTGAATTGTCATCCAAAGTATAGATACTTAGAAAAATTTCAGCTGAATCGGTTGATGTTAATTGTTCTAAATTCAGTTCCAAGATTTGTCCCACACTAACAAACAAGTCAAGTTAAAAAAATTACAGCTTGTAAAAATTTAATTATTGTTGTCTTTCATCTGAGCGCATTATAACGAGATATCTCGTTGATTGGACTACACCTGGCTCTGACCGGCGAAAGGGTTAACTTAATCAACGGTAAGTGTCCCCTAATTGCGCCCGAAATGGACAGGATTTAACCCCTCGCCCGCTGGTCGTCTAATTTTGTAGCGTGTCAAGTTTACGATATCTTTATGTGTGGGCTAGTATCGATTTTGCTTTTCGTGCTGTGTTCTCTGCTGATATAACATTTCTGTTGAATTTGTTATGTAATTTAATAGGCACCTATTATTCAGCCGCAGGACCGGTCCTTGTGGCACTCTTTGGGGGAGGCCTATGTCCAGCAGTGGAGTTTTTGAAGTTCACAGCTCCTCCATATGTGTTGAAATGTTTCTAAGTGACGTGTGAGTCCGATTTGTAGGTACCTAAATTACGTATTTCCTTTCCACCCACGACAGGTTAGGTCAAGTCACGTTTTACGATACTTTTGATCGTTATGTGTTACGTGACGCTCACTATTTTTAGATAAAACCTATCGTACTAGCCGGCCAGCGGGCTTAAGATCGTTGGCAGTTTATCACATATAGTTGTGGATAATACATCCTTCACTCTCGCACTCGCATACTTGTCAGAACGTGACGGATGTCTCATCGACAGCGATAAGTGATAAAAAGTCAACCATGCTACGCCCGTTGGAGTCATAAATCATAAACTATACTAAGTGTACATTTATCATAGTTCGGGGCAGGAGCTACGGTAGCCTAGTGGTTCAGGCATCCGGCTGTCAGGCAGCGGTCGTGGGTTCGAATCCGAACTTACGTACGGAATATTTACCGTTAGCTTTTCGGTGAAGGAAAACATCGTGAGGAAACCGGTCTAATCCCAATAAGGTCTAGTTTTCCCTCTGAGTTGGAAGGTCAGAGGGGTAATCAACTAATCACGTAACGTTCCGAACGCGCGTTAGGACAATCCAACTGTCATTTTTCCATATATAACATTTGATATTTAGATCTACGTTAAGTCCAGTTCACTGTTGTTTTTTTTTTTTTTTAGTATAGTATTCCTACGTTCATTTTTTTTTTAATTATGTGAATAAATGACTAATGACTAATGACATTGATTAGTGATTAGTGCGAGTTCATACATTTGCTGCAAGTGCGAGTAGCTTTTGTATGGACTCATACTAATCCCTGTAGACCGGCCCTTAGTGCGTACAATGAGTTACGTGACCGACCAGCAGATGTAAGTCGCTTACGTTAAACTAGTGCGTATGCCAAATTAGGATTAGGTGTCAAAGCGTACCCCGGGCTCCTTTAGGGGCACAACCGGGAATAACGCTAGTAGGATGATATATATATATATACAGGGTGGAAATAGATTTTGGGTCAGTGAGGGCAGCTACCAGATCCCGTGTTGCTAGGCGAAAATGCTCTTAGGAGACCTTCCTTCGATATTAAATTAATTATGATTGGCGTTTACAGATTTTGGAAAAAACCTACAGGGTGCGAGAAAATGGTCATTTTTGACAAAGTTTTTTTTTGATGCCAATCGATCCCATTCCTGTCCAGGATCAAAAGCTTGTATGGGACCAAAACAAATTTCCGGCTAGAAAAGCCATAAATCGAGAAAAACTTTCCCCATACAATTTGTATGAAAATGAAAAAGTTTTTTTTTTACATGTTTTTTGTCAATCGATTCCATTTCTATCCAGTATCAATAGTTTCCTTGGAGTCAACTTTCGGTAATGTACAAAAAATCCAGAAATCAAAGAAAACTGTTTTCATATATTTGCTACTAGCTGTTGCCCGCGACTTCGTCTGCGTAGAACTTGTTATCGCCTTAGAAATATGGTTATCTTAAGGGATTATTTCCCAGTTAAAAAACTATCCTATATCCTTCCAAGGGTCTCAAATTATCTGTACCTACGGAACATTTCATCTAAATCCGTGCAGGTGTGAAAGGTGCGATGAGATCGTTAGTTTAAATTGCTAAATCTAAATTGAAAACTCCGTTTTTTAAAACATAAATATCTTATAATCATCAACTGACGTTTCTGCTTAAATTTATTATCGGAACTTTTAAAGCAAGGCTTAAAAAATATATCTTGGACCCGCAAAGTCCTGGTGCCTGGGACCTCATACTTAGGTAGGTTCCAAACATACAAACATCCAAACATCCAAACTTTCGCATTTATAATATTATTATCCTATTATAATATTATTAATATTATTATTATTAGTAGGATACGTTTCTTAGCCACCAGCAACACAGTTTTAAATTAAAGTACGCATGTTCTGCAACATTTCTTACTCGTGCTTTTCTAATTGACTGGTAATTCAATGTCCCCCTCGATTAGTATGCGGCCCCGGTCGCGGAAAATCAACAGGAGCTAACTAAGCGATTGATTTTACGAATCTGGAGACTGAAGGGACTTCTGTGATTGGGTTTTTCTTTTATGATTCGGGGACTCGGGGCTAAAGGTTTTTGGCGTGTAGAAGATATTTTACGTAGAAGGTAGGTTCTATTTTTTTAGACGACCGGTTAGCCTGTCTACGAAACTAGAGGTCCTGGGTTCGAATCCCGGTAAGGGCATATTTGTGTGATGAGCACGAATATTTGTTCCCGAGTCTTGGACGTGTTCTATGTATTTAAGTATTTATATCTATTAAGTATATCGTCGTCTAGTACCCGTAACACAAGCCTTATTGAGCTTACTATGGGGCTAGTGCGATTTGTGTAAGATTGTCCCCTTATATTTATTTATTTATTTATTTAAGATTGGAAGGTTTGTGTAAGATTGTCAGCAAAAATAATAATAGTAATAATCTACTGCATAGTGATTCTTACACAAATCGATCTATTCCCAAACTAAGCAAAGCTACAAGACGACGGAAAACATACTTATATAGATATAAATAAATACTAAAATACATACGAAACAACCATGACTCAGGAACCAATATTCGCGTTCATCACATAAATATGCCCTTACCGGGATTCGAACCCAGGAACTCTAGCTTCAGCCAACGCTAAACCGGTCGTCGTATGATTCGCTACGCGTTACGCTCGTAGCCGATCCCGTGGTTTTCCTCGTATGTAGCGGAAAGCGACTACGGCGTAGGCGCCCGCTAGGCGGGTTCCTGGTCGTGAAAGTGTTTATATACCTACACATTTCACTTTGACAGTTGTAAAAGGTAATTCATCATAGGTCTAACCTTAAGTAGTTTCCAAATTGAACCCCAGGTAAGCCTGGGTGAATAGTTAGACATTATTATTATTATTACCTATTTATCGCGGCATTTTATTTTCGTCATTATCATCACAGTAGGTAAATGTATTATAAATAAGTTTCTGTCAAAAATTTCATTTTTGGTACAAGCTTTTATGCTGCCGACTGTACTTTTCTGTATACCATCATCAACTGCTCATTGAGACGATTCTAACGAGCCCAAACTCGATGGGGTTATGTGGTTTTATTACGGAGTTCCTATGGCCACCTTCTGTCTCTATCATCAGATCAGCTCGATGGTACCATAATATTGAATTGTCATCCAAACTATAGTTATACCCAAAGTTTCAGCTCAATCGGTCACCGGGAAGTGGGTCAAATTTAACCTGCAAGATTTGACGGACAACTTACTTACATACATACTTTTATACTTACATACGAACAATTCAAGTTAATATAAAGCTTGTAAAAAAAGATGATCAGTTTTTTTTCATTCCCGGTTGTTCCCCTAAGGGGCCCGCGGTCCGATTTGACACCTAATCCCAAGATTTGGCATAAGCACTAGTTTTACGAAAGCGGCTGCCATCTGACCTTCCAACCCAGAGGGAAAACTAGACCTTATTGGGATTAGACCGGTTTCCTCACGATGTTTTCCTTCACCGAAAAGCTAACCTAAGTATAAGTCGTAACATACCTACGTACATAGGTTCCGAAAAACTCATTGGTGTTAGCCGGGATTCGAACCCACGACCGCCGCTTGATAGCCGCATGCCTGAACCACTACGCTACCGTAGTTCTACCTGAAAACTAAATAACCCACTTATAAAAATAATTCGCTATTCAGAACCTCTGACTGCGGCACGGCGAACCCTTCAGTCAGATTGGTACCTATCTGCCAAAGTTTCGCTGAGAAGGGTACGTGTGTTGATGACAGCTGAGATAACGATAAATGCAATACTCGTGTTGTCCCTTTCCACTGCTGCTAAACTTCGTCTGCCGCACACCTCAGACCGGTTTTTTTTCACATTTTTTTCCTGCGATCAGCTCCTAAAGGAGTTCCTTCACCTACTTTGTCGGACGGCCAAGCAAGGTCACACGTGATCTACTCGTAATATGGATTGACCTTGATTTGGCCGGCCGCCGTGCTTCCGACACGTATACACACGGGCCGAATCACGCGTCGGCCGGCATGCAGTCCTGCCGATATCCTTGTCATAATTCGATTTTGTGATTTTTATGTGTTTCAAGAGGCATTCCACCGAACAACTCCTCTTTAGGAGAGTTCACTAATATCTAGTGTCTGGTGTAACTGCAGTATCTGCCATCTTTTCAGCCTTGTCATGGTGTCATTGACCTGGAGACCTAAAGAAAGGTCCCTGGCGAGTTCGTTTGTGTGCTTGTGGAGCCGTTCTTTGTATTTAACACAATATATTGTGTGTGTGTGAAGAAGTAACAGATATATCTGTTACTTCTTTAGTGGGTACTTAGTTGGCATTTCTAAATATTCATGTAAGTAACTATAGACCGGTGCATAAAGGGAAAAACTTAATAGCTTACCAATAAACCGGCCAATTGACTGTCAAGCCACGCGCAGTGTAGGGTTCCGTAGTTGTCTTTGTGACATCGACACGCGAACGCCAACTTAACGTTGCGGTTGCGTCGCCCGAATTTGTACCAAAGCAGGCCTTTCCAAGTACAGTTTTAAGCTGGTAGACATTAACTATAATCAATCAATTTTTGGGGCTATATGGCTCCATCAAAGCCAATGATTCCGCCAATGTCGAGTTTGGATAAGGCACGGCCAGTAACTAAGTATTTAATCTTGACGGCAGACTACAGGTAGTCTTTGGTAGTATATCCGACCGATCTACAACAAAACACAAACTACAACAAACACAATCCACAGTTCGTTTGTTTTATAAAAGGATAATATGGGATTAAAGGAGTAAATCTATTAACTATACCTATACTTACTTATATACGAGACATACACAATGAGTTATATTTGAGGATCTATCAAAACGTAATGTTATTTTTGGACAAGAATTTATTCAACATTCCACAATATGGCGAGAAAACTAAGGTTAAGAGAAAGTTGATATTGATTGGATGACTTTATACAACGTGGAAGTAGATTATACAGTGGAGAAGAAACTTTAGGACATTCTAACAATGTGTTCCATAGTACCCTCGGACAGTCCACATTCGCAGACCAAGCCGTCCCGAATCCTCAGCTTGCCCAAAAATACTGGCGAGCAAATATGACCAAGGCGCAACCTTATAAATGTGGATGTGTTCAGTTTCCTGCAGAACTGCAGACTTCCATAGTGCTTGCCCTTGGTTTTTCGTGAAAGTTGCCACAATTTATTCCATTTATGGTGTAATAAAAGTTTAACTTCAGACCTTAGGTCTCGGGGGTGACAATTTGGTGGATAATACAATTCCCTGCTGAATGGCGTTTTTTGTGCACTGATCAACCACTTCGTTGCCCGTGATACCACAATGGCTAGGAATCCACGCTAAAATAACCTGTATAAGTATTAGAATTCTGGCATTCCCGGAGTTTATCCTTAATTTTTAAAGTTAAATAGAAGTTATTTCTAGAGTGGAATGGAAGTCCAATCAAATCCTGTAAGGCGTAAGCAGCTCAGGGAATCAGTTAATATAATGGATGTGTTGAGGTTATGAGAACTAACATAAGAAACAGCTTCATAGAGAGCTACAAACTCTCCAGTAAATATAGAAGATTGTGGCGGACTTTTAAAATTTAAGATTAAGTACCATCTTATACTTAGGGATCCATACGGCCGAACCAACACTATATAAAGGGGTAATTTTCGAGGCGTCGCACAGTGAATCGAGTAGAACAAGCATATGGGACAAAATTATTTTAGTCGTTTTTGAGCTTATACGAGCTCATTATGTATGAATATACATATACGTATAGTTTATGTACTTTGGTTCGTGACTTAGAGGGGTAGGGTGGGGGTTCAGAAAAAACAATATTATAAAAGTGAATGTACAATAATGAATTATATATTTTATTACATGTACACATAAAATACTAAATCTACTGTTGCAGTAATCTTTTAATCAACATCATTTTTAACATTATCATGCCATTACAAGGAAAAGTAAAACTAATTAGGAACTACATTTACATAGGATTCTTAAGTAGGTACATATAAATCAATTAGAGTTAATTACAGCGGTCATTTTATTAATTACTTTCACCGTCATCATCTTCATCCTGCGAATCATTAATTGACGTGTCATGATCATCTACACTAAACAAACTAGACACTACATCTACATTAGTTTCATTAACTCTAGGGGGTTTCAACAATGCTAAAACATCAGAAGACAACGAGTTTACTCTTTGCCTTGGTACATTTCTAAAACTATTAATTAAAGGGTCAGATGTAATCAACAGCATATTCATTAAATCTCTATTCGTGGCTTGACGAGATCGTTTTTGTGTGTGATGTTCCCTAAATCGTCTGCAATCTTTGTTTCGAGCTTCTTGTGCTTCCTCGGATAACTGTCCAATCGGCAATAGTGCTGATCGGATAATGTCGCTACTGTGAATCAATAATTTGTGTACTGTAACAGGCATGTAATACCACGAATAGAGATTTAAATAATGTTTTCTTATATCCCGTGTCAAATTTTCAAACGCTTCTAAATTTATTTCATAGCCCGATGATAGAACTCGAAGTATTATATCAAATTTTTTAATGAGTGATACATCTAACCCTGTAATTGCAGCACTAAGCTCCGGGTTTTCAAAAAATCTTCTAGCTGTATTTCCATCATTAGTATTACCAAAGCCTGGTTTTGGTTTATCAACGATCAGTCCCATTTCCGTTTTAAATCTAGTTTGAATTTCTAGTGAGCGTTTCTTTACATTCGCTTTATCGGCTTCTCCTCTAAGTTGCCACTTTTTTACTTCAAGGCGATAGCTTATGTGAAGTAAACACTCAAAACATCTAATCCAAGCATGGAGAGTTGATAAACCAAAACCAAGATTATCATTATTTGCAATATATTCCCTAGATTCATCATTCATAACTTTTGGAGTAGCTCCACAAATGAAACATTTTTGAGCAGAAGAAGTTTCGGTCATAGTATTGCAAATTTTTCCGTCAACCATGGTAAAAAGCATAATGTGTTCAACAGAAACTTCCCTTCCCATCACCTTGCATAATGTTGGCAATAAAGCGTTTATCTCTTCCAAGACTCGATTTGTTTCGGCAATAGTCAATTCTTTTGTTTCCTTGGAAAAAATAAACTTTATTGGACGACAATATGCAGTAGATGACGGGCGTGGATTCTGCCAAACGACATTATCAGCATCATCCCGTAATTGAAGCGGAACGAACGAATATACAAACAAAAATTCATCAGTGTCATTACTATTCGTAAACTTTTGTTTGTATGTACTATGACCGGAACTTCCATCGCAACCCCATTTACTAATTAGTTTGAATGATGAACAAGGGGACACTAAATTATCTAAAACATCTTCCAGTGATAAAACCAAATGTTCAGCGGTTTTATCTAAAACTGCCTGAACGTTGATTTCAGCACGCGTTTCATTAATCAAAAAGCTATCTTCAGGAGGATAACATGCAACTTTAGCCTTTTTTAAACAATACAATGATGGAAATACGGTATGCCCTACCTTACTAGTCGACTGCCTTATGATGTTGTATGTGCATGTAGTCAATTTGCTATCTATATAGCACGCCAAAGCTTCTTCATTCGTCAAACATCTAGCGCTTTCTTTGCATGACTTGGTGTTTTCTTTGTTGCCTGAGGTGTCGCCGCTCTTGTTATCTTCAATTATGTTCTTCATTCTTCTAGCCACTTCCTTGGAGCCCGATTGACGTGACGAAATTTCTGCTGCAAACAATAACTCCTCGGAACTTGTAGATTGAACTAAATTCTCTACTCGTCGTCGTTTAGTCTTCAGGCTAGAGTCCGAGAATTCCTTCTGCCTGCTACAGCTTCAGTGGATGATGACGGCATCGTCGTACGTCTATGAACTTCAAACTTGATAAGTTCACCATGAAGCCAGTCAGAGTTCTTCTCGAGAAATCGCTGTCTACATTTACCAGCAGCATCCCACTTCTGAGCTATCCTGGATGAAAATTGGGATATCTTTACCTTAATTTGTCTCTGGGAGTCCTCGGTTATTCCACTTAAATCATGCTCAGATGATATAAATGTATATATTTCGTTGTTTCTCGCTTCCTTCAAATGTCTCTGCCATACATCGAAGAAATTGACTTTTGAAATGCAAAAATCGAATTCTGAAAGAAAAAATAAAAAAAATAGTTGTACTCAAAAGTTGGATAGGGAGTTTATTAAATATGACGGTTTATAGTTATAAGTATATTATATATAAATTTCACAGAGTAGACAGATGCCGACATGTAATTTCTTGACCATGAAAGTCAAAGTTAGGGTAAAATTCCAATGATTATTCGGAAACATGTTGATGTTTTACAAAATACAATGAATATTTTTATAATCAATATATGTCTAAAAATACTACTGACCCTCCAAATTGGAATCCATAATAATGAAATAAACACAAATAACTTGGAAATGCACACAATTATTTTTAAGCCAAGAGCAATTACGCAAATGAATGCATAGTAAATTTGCACTCATCCTATATAGTCACCTTAATTACTCATGTAAGGGGGGGTTGCAGGAAAAAATAACACGTGGGACTCTTAATGTATACTCATTAGTAATGACCTACCATAATGAGTTTTTGGATATTTGATAAGGGTTTTTGTCCCATTTTCATGTTCTACTCGATTCACAGTGCGTCGGTAAAAATTTGCAACCATCCACTGAAATATTTATCCATAATCTGATTAAATTCAGAATTAGCATTTGCAGACTTTTGTTGATACCTAGATGCAGAATTACTGGAGGTGGAAATATTAGAGTATCATACTCAAAGCAGAAAATTGGGTTATTAACTAATTGATGTAAATGAGTTGACGAATATTTTTTAAAGGATTTGACCAGAGGAGGAGCTTCTTTATTTCTCCAATAACCAGAGGAGGAAGAAAAATCTGATAAAGTTTTACATTTGGACAAAAGAGGGTGAAAAAGATAATGAGCTATATTATGAAAAAATCTATCCGCTAATGCTGTCTGCGCAAGATAAGAGGAGGGTCGACACATTCCACTTGCAACGCATTTATCGGTGAAGACTTCATTGCACCAGTAATAATCCGCAGTCACTTAGTTTGAATTCTGTCTAGTTTCGCTAGAGCAAGCTTGTTGCAAGGTTCTAAAATAAAACTAGCGTAATCAAAATGGCTACGAACTATAGCAGTGCACAGTATTTTTTGCATGTAGGGATGAGCCCCCAACGTACACCCGACAGAGACCGCATCACGTTAACGCTCTTTTCACATTTATTAGCAATATAGTTTAGGTGGGTGATGCCGGTCATCTTGGAGTCAAGAAACACGCCCAGCAACAACAATCTGTCTCGGCCACTAAATCATTTAATCAGTTCCTTCTTACAACGCCTTAGGGAGGCGTGTAGCGACATCTACCAGATTATCTGTATGTTACGTGACCGAAAACGCCGATCGCCATTTTGTCTTCTGCGAGTGACGTCAGTACGTCTAGCACAACTTGCTGACAAGTCGCTTTGCGCGTGACTGAGGGTCGCCTAACTCACTCGCACCGTGCAAATTAGAAAGAGGAGGATCTAGATATTTCTCTACTCGCGTCGCGGAGCGGCGTCAGTTGTGCTAGCCCCGCTGAACAGCAAATGCAAAAATTAGAAGGCGTAGACAAGAACATGCACATTTTTGAAGTTTCTATGCTCCTGCACATAGTATCTTCTTAGTAGTCTGTGGTCTGTTGGTGTTGCAGTTATGACGTCACGATAATGGCGGCTGCCTTTTTGGTGCGAATATATGTATAACGCTCACAAGCATTATTTATTTGCATAAAGCGATATTATTTTAAGGAAATAAAAATACCAGTCGAATCTATACGATTTAAAAATATATTAAAAAAACGTAGAATAGCCTATTTGAACTTTAGTTCATATTTAATACAAAATTAAATTCTTATTAGTCATAATTTAATAGCTAGCGAAGGGCATCAACTTTAAAGGCCTTTACATATCCTGTCCTAAAGCGGCGAACTTATTAGCAATGGCGATATCCGCCACTCCGCTGCTGTCGCTGTCATCGGCGTCTGTCTGTGTGTCCGTCTGTTCGTCTGAACTCTCGCTGGACACCACTGGCTGTTCTGACGTAAGCGCTTGGACCCATTTCACGTATTTCAACTCGTCGGACGATTCAAACGATTCTGTGAAAATATGGATGGATTAACACCGAATTAGGGGACAATCTTACACTAATCGAACTAGGCCTATACAACGCTCAATGAGGCTTGGGTTATGGGTAGGAGACGAATATATACAATAAATAAATAAATAAATATTACGGGACAATCTTACACAAATCGACCTAGTCCCAAATTAAGCAAAGCTTGTACTATGGGTACTAGACGACGATAAACATACTTAAATAGATAATTAAATACTCAAATACATAGAAAACATTCAAGACTAGGAAACATGGTCATCACACGAATATTTGCCCTTACGGGGATTCAAACCCAGGGTCGTCCGCTTCGTAGACAGGGTCACGGATTTAACAGTATAAACAACCTTATACTTCACTAATTGAAATTGGTACTTTCTGTATACCATCATCAACTACTCATTCAACATCATCATCATATCAGCCAAAAGACGTCCGCTGCTGGACATAGGCCTCCCCCAAAGAGTGCCAAAGTGACCAGTCAGTCCTGCGCCACCCGCATCCAGCGGACTCCCGCAACCTTTACCAGGTCATCAGTCCACCTTGTGGGGGGCCTACCCACGCCGCGCCTTCCGGTACGTGGTCGCCACTCGAGAACCTTTCCGCCCCAACGGCCATCGGTTCTACGTGCTATGTGCCCCGCCCACTTCCAGTTAAGTTTAGCGATTCGGAAGGCTATATCGGTTACCTTGATTCAGATGCGGATAGCCTCATACTCAACTACTCATTGAGACGATTCTAACGAGGCCAAACTCTACGGGGTTACCTTCCCATGGCCACCTGTGTCTCCATCATCAGATCAGCTTGATGGTACCATGATATTGAATAGGGGTGTAGACGCTAAATAATCAATAATGTCATATTTTCTCGAAAAAGAATAAAAAATGGAGAAAACATCAACGCAAAAGGCTAAATAATCACGAAGTTATACGTGTCCAAAGTTCTAAGAAGGGGTATGTTCTGACCCCTTTTTCGCAAAACGCAACTTCATACGAAACCATGACGCTTGAAGATTGTTCGGCGCCGCTGTTGACACGCTCTGTGGCAGTCTCGCATATTGTGACGTCACACACTGTTTGCGTTTTCTCCCTCTTTCAAGCAATATTAAAACGGTTGCAGCTTCGTTATTCTTTGAGATATCTGAATGGGCTTTTCGTCGCTAGGCATATTTTTTTACCTACTTTCTTTTGGGTAATAATAATTTTCTAGTGTACACCAGGAATTGCTCACCTCGTTCAGCAGTGTAGCCCGGAGGTCGCAGCCAGAGGCAAATCTTCCCGTCTAAAGCCATGCGCAGAATGCTGTTCGCTGCTCGATACGTGTCCAACCTGAGAGGGGTTTTTTTTTATACGACGGTGGCAAACTAGCGTGCCCGCTTGATGGTAAGCGGACAACGCAGCCTATAGACGCATGCAACTCCAAAGCAGTAACACGGGCGTTGGGCTTGATATGTTTGAGGATTCGCCGTGTTGACAGCTGAAGGAACAAATTCCCTCGCTCTCAACACAACGCATCCTCGGGAGCTCTGGCGACCTTGCTCACCACCAGGAACACAACACTACTACAGAAGAAGTAGTAGTGTTACTATGGCTGTGGTCTCCTGCAAGGCGGAGGTGCTTCCCCAGTTGGGCTGCTCCACATTCGAGCGGGATGACGTTTCGCTGTGCCCTACCTCACCAGTCCTCACACTATACGAGGATTCCTATCGTTTTTCCCGGAAGTGCTCAAACGGGCCCGGGCGGGGTCCGCTTCGACACCTAATCCCAAGATTTGGAATAGGCGATTGAATTGGATTGGAGGATTTTACGATGCGCCTACCATCTGAACTTGCAACCCAGAGGGACAACTAGATCTTTTTTAACCCCCTACGCAAAGAGAGGGGTGTTATAAGTTTAACGTGTCTGTGTGTCTGTGGTATCGTAGCTCCCAAACGGACGAACCGATTTGAATGCGGTTTTTATTTAATCGAAAGCTGATGTAATCCCAAGTGTTCTCAGCCATGTTTTATAAAAATCTGTTCAGCCATTTTTGAGATATTGGACTTTGAAATGAAAAAGTCGGGGGTTTTTCAACTTGTTGTAGTTATTTAATAATTGGTTAAGACTTTTATTGTGCGCGCAAGCAGCATCCGGCCGTGAGCGCGTGTGCCGATCGACTAACTGAATTCCCGCTAGCGGCGCGCAAATTGTAGGTATAATAGGGGTCATTCTTGTGTACTATAGACACATGAAAGAAGAGATTTTTCGACATTTTATTTAACAGGGGACAGCGGTATTTTTGAAATTCTGAAAGTGGTTCATGCCTAACAAAAATTTAAGAACCACTGAGCTAGAGGGGCTTGTCCGTAAATTACGTCATCGTTTTTTGTCGATTTTTGATTTGTTATTCCTTGAAATGGACCCCCGCCACGCCCAATGGCCAGACCCCCCCCCCCCCCCCATTTTGAAATGACGTAATATATGGACAGCCCCTCGGTAGCACTTCGGGTGGAATCTTGTGAAGCAGATATCTTCAACCGATTGAGCTGAAATTTTGGTTTTAAAGTAAAGTTTGGATGGCAATTCAATATCCCGGGGACTAATTACCTGGCAGCCTTAGCGGTGATGTAGCCCCGCTTCTTGGCCCAGCCGTCGCACAAGTCTCTAGGGGACCAGGTGTCGTCGTTCTCCGGGTGGTCCATCCGGAGGAGCCTCGGCAAGTCCAGCCTCTCGCCTAGATATCTGAGGCACAATAGGGATGTAGACACTAAATGAAATAATCAATAATGTCATATTTTCTCGAAAAAAGATTGAAAATGTAGTCAAATGGAGAGAAAATCAACGCAAAAGGTTAAATAATCACTAAGTTAAAAGTGTCCGAAATTTTAAGAAGGGGTATGTTCTGGCCCTTCTTCGCAAAACGCAACTTCATATGGAACGATGACTTTGAGCCTTCTTATGAGGCCCATAGTAAGCGACAACGTTTCAGTGCCACATGTCATCACTGGCAACACACCCTGGTCAAAGACTCGTCTTGAGACACTGCGGAATATTGGACGAAAAGATGTGCCGTAGCTTCCCGAACGCTGCCCAGCCTTGTCGGATTCGACGATTGACCTCTTTCTCGAAGTTGGACCTACCTAACTGAGGCTCTAGTATAAGTTTTACCGAAACAAAACGTTATGATCGCGTTTGCGTTTCACCCTCAATTTGTATGGGATTTGACAGCTTAACGCAAACGCGGTCGTAACGTTTGGTTTCAGTAAAACTTATACTAGAGGCTCTGGATAGCCTGGATAACTGGATGGGGATAGTAATTGAAGGTAACTACTGGGTTTTTTTTCTCAATAGTTACCACCGAGTACTTTAGCGGTAAAAGACGGGAAAATTATTCCCAGTAGTTATCATTACCACAGAGTACTGTAGTGGTAAATGGGGGGCAAAAAACCCAGCTCTTACCACTGGTAACAAATTGGTGGTAACAGGTGGGAACCCCTCGACTTCGAGCCTTGTCTTACCTTAGGTACCTAATGGCTTACTTAATAGCAGTGGCGTAGCTTACCTAATGGCTTACTTGATAGCAGTGGCTTACCTTACCTAATGGCTTACTTAATAGCAGTGGCTTACCTTATCTAGTAGTGGCTTACCTTACCCAGTGGCTTACCTTACCCAATGGCTTACCTGATAGTAGTATACGGCTCCTTTAGCTGCGCTATAGGGTACGCGCCCATGAGTATCTGCACGGGCCGGGGGACCAGAGACGGGAACACTAACCCGGGACAGTCACACAGGCGTACCTGTAATAAAGATCTACGGTTTAGGCTAACATATTTAACCATGGACCTATAATACTCAGAACAAACTATGGTGATAATAATACCACGTCCGAGCGAGATGGTAGCATACAAATCTCGATAAGTGTGACAGAGAGGGATATCATTCGTTGTCCTTGTCACATTGGGCTGCCCCGGCACAGCCTCAGGACGCCACTTATGTACTCGCGCTTTTAGAAGCACGTGTGGGCAAGCGCATTTGCACTCCCATATAAAATTCTACTCTTTTCACCCACTTAACGGATGAACTATATACTAGTCCGCTATAACACTGTTTCAATGAACCGTATTTTTAACCACTTCAAAAAAATGGAGGTTCTCAATTCGGTTGTTTTTTTTTTGTAATTTTTTTTTCAACCTCAGAACGACGTCATTGATGAGCCGATTCGTATTTTTTTTGTTTGTAAGTATATGCTTCCAGGTGGGTCCTGGTTTTTTTTCAAAAATTCAGTTGGATGATGGGTTCCATGAGGAATTGAGGGAACTCCACAATTATATTAGGCACGCGTGTAGTGATTTTGGTATTTTGTATTATAACTTGTGTATTTACACCCAGAAATCATAAATTTGGTGGAGTAGAATTGATAATGAAGACCACAGATGACTAATGGAATTCCTCAATTATGTACTTAAAAGAACAAATATACGTCACAGATTCTCATAAGATTCCGTTGAAATAGCAACTAATGAAATGCCAAAGGTGATCCTTGTGGAATCGACGGAAGTCCTCAAATATTATCGGCCCACATACAGCGATTCGGTTTTGTTCTCTTATAATCAACGCATTTGCTCTCGGAAATCAGTTCATGTGGTAAATTGGAAAAGAAATGTGGAAATTGTTCTCACGGCTTGGCGGAGTACTAAATTGAAGTCGGTTAAAACTTTGTTTTTAAAGTAAATTATATTGTTGTATCTTTTGCGCTGAAAGGCTTCTCAGAAGGCGTTGCGTCAGCACTGGCGAGAGGCTTTCAAGAAAACAGCTTTTAAAATCACAATAAATTTGAATGATGATTTTTTTTTCAAGAAGGTACATAAACACATTCAATTTCAAATTTACTCGCCAAACTGACGGAACAGTTTGTTGGCGAGACCGCGCTCATTTTTTCCAGGTATATAACCATATGTATATGCACCTAAGTTACTTACTACTTAAACACAAATATAAATCTGACTAAACATACTAGAAATTGTAACAATAAAATTAAGGTAATTTTTGTAATAAGGTCCGTTTTAGCTTGCTTTTCACTACATTTAAACTATTTTTTGGCTCTTCTCTTAACCAGTTAAATTCATTATAAATGGTCGGGACCATGAACTTATTTGTTCGTCTGCCATAATAATTGTTAACATAATTTTGTACATATTTCCCTAGTCTAATATTTCTCATTTTATATTTACTTTGCTTCAGCACCTTAAGGGGCTCCACGCGCTTTTTGGCTAGTTTTGACGAGTTTTGAATTGATATTCCTCCGTCAAAACTATAGATATATTTATGGAACAAACACCTATCGGTTTTTTAGTTCTTTATCTACATTTGCACGAGAGTTTTTTTGAAAATAATGAATATTTATTTTTTTATGATTTATTCAAACATGGTCCAAAAAAGCTCTGTTTTCGATATTATTATGTTGTTCATGCACTTTTATATATGAAATCTACATATAACTGTTCCTTATTGACGTCTCTAACAACCCACGAGAGATTTTTATTTTATACTCATTTTCACAAAAGTTACGTCCATAAAACTGGTTTTTTGGCCTGAAATTGCCAAAGTTTGGTGCCATATATCCCGAAAACTGTGAGATTTGAAGTAAATATGGGATACTATTTCGGTAAACCTCGTTGTTGTTAATACGATAAACCATAAAAAACACAAATAAACCGACAGTTATAGATCGAAGGTCATTGGCAGCTAGGAGCCCCTTAAAGTCATCATTAAAATAATCTTCTACATTAGATAATTAACCCTTTCATGTATAGGTAGAATTTTACAGATTTTGTATAACTTATCATAATTGCCTTTCAATTCAATTCAATTCAATTCGTTTATTGCATACATGTTGTTAAGATTAAATGGTGTTACAGTAAGTTTATGTATCAAACATGTACCCTGCAAGGGCCACGCAATGTAATACTTAATTATAATTATAACTAATTTCACAATGGAATAATTATAGTACAGTTTTATTATCCTTTATATTTGTTTTTGGTATTTTTATATACTAAGTACTTTATGGATCTGGTCTGGCTTGTTGATTTCTTCTAAATATGTTTGGAAAGTTCTACCATATACGCTAAGCCCATAAGTAATAACGGAATCCGCTAATGCATAATATAGGTAATACAAGCATAATTTGTTTACTTAATAATCTGCTTAAATGATAGAATTTACTCAGCACAGACCGAAGTTTGGAACAAACTCAGTTGATGTGCGTTTTCCAATTGAAGTTGCTAAACATGATACATTATTATTGTAGTATTCTGGGCCTTTATATGCCGCTTCGACCAGCAGGTGATCTATTGTGGCAGCCCTTTGTTTACATTTGACGCCCGACCCGTTGCCTCTAGGAAATTCCAGATTCTTTGGGCGGTGATATGTTGTACCTCTTCTGGGTGCACTATGTGCCGCCCTAGGGAGAGACTTCTTTTGTGCACGAGTGTTCCGCAGGAGCAGAGAATATGCATTGCCGTTTCCTCTATCTCCTGGCAGAACCTGCAAGTTGCGTCCTCTTTCATACCCATTTGAAACAGGTGCTTGTTTATTTTGCAATGTCCTGTCAGAATTCTCGTCACTGCGCAGGTTTTGTGCCTTCTGAGTTGTAATAGCTCTTTAGACAGTTTATTATTGTACCCTTTTTTCAAGGCATGTTTTTGTCCTTCGAACTTCCACAGCTTTATTGCCTCTGATTTTTCTGTGTAGTTTAGCAGAGAATATGCTTTCCTTGTGATACCATGATACATACATGCATACATCTCACGCCTTCACTCCCAAAAGAGGCAGGCAGAGCACATGAAACTAATTGGTTGGATTTTAAAAGCTGCTGCCAAAATGACAAGGTGTTTTATCGTCACGCTCTACGGCGAAAATGTACTGAAAGGTCACGTAAACCATAATATGCTAGTAGGCTTGGTGAATACTCCAAAAACCCCAATAATACCTGTGGCGTCAGGAAGATAGTCTGAAAATGCTTCGTGTGCCCCGGGGTCCTAGACACAGACACAACTTTCCGCCCCATCACGGCGTTCATCAGGGATGACTTCCCAACGTTGGGCTGGCCCACACAGCCTACAGTCAGAACGCCGTTCTTGTACTTCTCATGCTTGTAGAAGGACGTGTCGGCCTCTTGGAGGATCGTCTCGCCTGTTGGACAACAAGGAATTAGATACAGATAGGTCAACACTAAGATTTTATTTATGATGCCATTCGAACCAGTTTTTGGAGAGGAACAAATGTTTGTACGGAAGCAACTACAATCCATACTAATATTATAAATGGGAAAGTGTATGTGTGTGTTTGTTTGTCTGTCTTTCACGGCAAAACGGAGCGACGAATTGACGTGATTTTTTTGTGGAGATAGTTGAAGGGATGGAGAGTGACATAGGCTAATTTTTGTCTCTTTATAACCCCCCACTTCCCTAAAATGGGGGTGGAAGTTTGTATGGAGCTGCGATATGAACGAGTTCCACGCGGACGTGTAGTTGAACATAAATAAATACCCAAAAAAAATAGACAAAGTTGGCCTCGCTGGCGGTAGCCCGAAACGCTTCACACTAACTTGACATAAAAGTATGACGTCACTCTCCGCTATTTGCACTAATCGTTGTATGGAAAAATCAAGTAAATTGCTGTTTCGGGCGGGAAATACTCCGTTTAGGTCGATAATTGTCATACAATTTGTTTCTATAAAAGCTAAAAGATTTTTTAAAAACTTTCAGACCATATCTTTTTATGATTTTAATTTAAGTTGTGATTGTGGTGTATATTTTTGACAGTAATTTGATGGAACACTATTCATTTAGCAACACTATAATAATCAATTTTAACATCACAACAACAACAACACGACACTAAGTATCAAAATAATATGAGCGCCGTATTGCTTCGGGGCGGTCTATCGTCCTACACTAACAAAACGTAATATCTAGAATATCATTGACATTAAATTTGAACCTTAATACTATGACGATACCGTTTGTTTTTCAATATGAATGTTGTTGTGGCACGTGCTTATTCGGTAGCTAGCGGCTATGCGATAATAGACAATGGCCTTTGTTTGAAAGATTAGGGCTTGAAGCGAAAAATTCACCTGGGAAGAGCCGTACTATACCATGAAAACCGCGCGGTTTGCGGGTGGCTTTCTCTGGCTGATAGTGATCATCCGTAAGTCGTCTCGGTATAAAGACTGTACACGATAAAACCCGGCCATGCATGATATGGTATACATTTTCACCGAATGCACATATTCAAGCACTTATTTTATTTTAATAATCTGTAACTACTGGCAAATATAATTCAAATAAATTCAAATTACAATGTATTAGCTTCTGTGAGTTTTCGTCGAAAATACTCCACTATACCTTTAAATGTTTGAGCATCGTTTTTTTATCAAAAAAGTCTATCTAAGACTATCGTCTATACTCACTTCCTACTACAATGCCACAAAGGTAATTATATTTTCATAATCATTAATGCTCATTAGAATGTTACCTTCCAAAAAAGTACGTTTTGAAACTATTTTCCATCTTAGATAGTTGGAGAGGCTTTCTAGTCCAAGCACTGAAAGTTGTTTTTGTATGGGAGGCAATAATTTGTCAAAAAGCCAAATTGACCAAAGTTAAAACACCTCAGATCTATCTTGATCTAAATGTAATTGTAAAAATGTTAACTATTGTAAAAATAAAATGTAATGAGGTATATTTAAGCTTTACTCCAGGCAAAATACGGTTTTGAAAAACATTAATTTATAATAGCTTTTTTTTTGTTGATTTCATTTGAAAATGTTATTCTAAGATGATATATTCAAGAATCCGACAAACTTTCCACCCGGAAGTAATTATGTAGATTTCAATGAAGCATGCATTGTCTTTTTTTATACGATTTATCTTGAATATTATAGAGCAAATGTAAATAAACCAAAATAAAGACAAAAATATTTATTAATATTTTTTCTGACTTTTCAGAAGTTAGTTAATTTATCATTTTTTTGATGTCTGAAATTTTGTCGGATTTTGTCGCTGGGTAACTATTTAATTGATAATATATCCGTTACACATAAAAAGTAAGCTATTATAAATTATTTCCAAAATTGACATTTTTTCCATACGAGTTGTCAGTTCATTTACTGGACTACTTATAAAATTCAAAGCACGAGAAAATAAATACCAGGAAGATTGGTAAAGCTTGTCAGAATACCGTGTGCAAGAAAATATAGGTACCGTGGAATATAAAATTCTCTAAGTCATAGATGACCTAACTTTATATAATGTTTGGATGTTTATTATGTAGTTTGATAACCACAAAACTATTTTAATGAAGAGCTGCTCCAAAGATTTACAAGATTCAAAAGATTTACCATAACATACATGGCCGGATTTTATCGCGTACAGTCTTTAGTATGGCCCTATCAGGATTTTAAAAAGTTTAACGCAGCGGGAATGACGGCTTTTGTTTGGATTATTATATCTACTCCTAGGCAGGGAAGAGTTTTAACTTCTTAAATGGATGGCGGATGAAACTTAGGCACTTCACGTGTTCGTTTTTCAAACAAAATGCCACAATTTTTGAGAAAAAAATATTATAATTTATTTTTACTTAAGGAGTACCAACAAGTCTTACATAGTAATACAAAGCCAATTAAAGGAACTCACAGATAGAAATGGCATAGAAAAAAGAAAAATGTTTGACACACTTAGCACACAATATCGCACTAGGCATATGTACACTGCTAATACAGAATAGTGCACCATAAAAAAGAAAAGAAAATACATAAAAACATAGCAACTAATTAACAAAGAAGGAACACGTGAGCAGTCACGCGTACCCGAACAAATCACCACTTGCAATTTATCTATCTTCAAATTTAGATTGGAGAATTGTTATCATGAAAAAAAACGACATGCTAGCATTCGCCTCACAGAAATTATAAAAATTAAAAATATGATTATAATTAAAAAAATTGGCCCAAATCACCTTCTGGGCAGCGTGCCCAGAAGGCTGGCGGCATTGCCACGTTGTATGGCAATGCTAATCCGCTGTGCCAGATATGATTCAGCCTTCTGGTCACGCGTCACCTCTACCAGACGTTTGGAACACTCCTTATGGTTTATACACTTCCACTATATATGGGCGCTTTCACTCCTCGGTCCCAGAGTCTCGAGTCTCGACCCAAAACGGCGCAAAACGGTAGCCTGGCTGGCTGTGTACTTGCGCTGCTTAATCAGTTCCGCCGAATTTGCACGCACACACACACACACACAGATAGTCTATATTTGAGCCCACAATTTCCTTGCAAGCCTCCAGGAGCTTGAGTATGACCTGAGTATGAGCTTGAGTATGAGCTTGTGTATGAGCTTGAGTATGAGCTTGGGTATGAGCTTGAGTATGAGAATGAGACTGACCGACTTCCGCCTGATCTTCATAATCGAATTCCACGTTAGTCTCCTCCTTAATCTTCTTCTCCCAAGAGCTGAGGTCCACATTGGTGCCCACAATCTCCTTGCAAGCGTCCAGGAGTTTGGTGGCGCCCTCAGCACACATGCGTTGACGACCGCGCCGGCGCCGGACTTGGAGGCCTGAGGAGAGACCAACATACAGACAGGCAGAAACAAAGAGTTTAAGATATACTGGAAAAACTACTTAAGAGTCCGTAAGCTCGGCCGAATTTCACCTTCCCATACAAACGTAGTTACGCTCTCATTTTAAAACTACGTGTTGGATTGTGACGACACTTTGCATATACAATGACATGAGGTATATCTTTGTCTGTAATTAGTTCCAAACAACCATATGTTCTAGTTTATAAAAGAAACGAAATACAGCAAAAAAAGGTTTTGTACTTATGAAAAACTTCAATTCGCTGTATTCTTTTTACTATGGTATTTGAAGCTACATAAACTAATTACAAACATAGACATACCTCATGACATTGTATATGAAAAGTTTCGTCACAATCCAACACGTAGTTTTAAAATGAGAGCGTAACTACGTTTGTATGGGGAAATGAGCTTACTGCGGACTCTTAATAAAAAGAGTATTATAACTAGAAAATACATTGAGACTAGTGTCCCAAACATGCGAAATATAACCATATAAATTGTCTAATAATATGACATATAGACTATAATAATATTATAAAGAGGAAATTTTTATAAATGGACTTTTAGAATAATTATGACAATATGCTATTAGAGTTCCCAGAGGCGCACCATCAATTATCAAACTACCACCCTTTTCTCCCCTTTATCATCCCTGAGTAGAGATAAAAATTATCCCAGTCTCAAACTGTCTCTACACCAAATTTCATCTAAATCCATTCTGCGTTTTAAACGTGAAAAGGCCGAGTTTTTCCTGTACAATCTTAGTATGGATATAAAAAGAACTTACCAGCTTTATCGCTGGTCGCTCCATTCAAATTGTAGCCCGGACAAGAAGTGAAATACACCACTTTCAGACCAGGGCAGGTATCCATCAGGTATTTCTTCCAGGCAACCACCACGGCCGCCGGCACTAAGTCTATCTTGTTCAGGACTAGGATCATGTCTTTTTGTTGTTGCATCACATACTTGTAGAGAGATGGGGGGAACATCATACCCTGTGGGATTTTTTAAGAATAAGAATAAGAATAAAGCATTTATTTGCTCAACACAGGTAGGTACAAAGGTGTAAAAATACATTGAGTCGAATCACCATTGTGGCTGACAATGACGATGAAGTATACACAACAGTGATCAGTGGACTCGTTTAATTAAACTGCGGCGCAAGTAATTCAAACTGGAGGTAATCGGGCTGACGTGGTCCGAGGCGAAGCGCGTAGCCCGCGACAGAACGCGGTGGCGAGGCACTGTGGAAGCCCTCTGTCCCATCTAGGGGCACAGGACATTAAGTCAAGTAGGTCAAGATCAGTGGCTCACCGCAAATCTGACGTCAACTATGAGCAGTAGTACATCGCACATCTCGAGCACACGCCACAGCTGTCGCCAAGTCTCCAGGTTCAACTCGAAGTAGGACATCTGCTTCCAATAGTCCGTCGCTTGCAGGGTGTTTACGTATTCCTAAAACATCAGCGCCACCAGCATAAATACTTCCCACTGCACTAAGCTTAGATTTATTAGAAAAGTTGAAAAACCTCCGACATTTCCATTTCAAAGTCCAATATATCATAAACGGCTGAACAGATTTTCATGAAACATAGCTAAGAACACTCGGGATCACATCAGCTTTCGGATAAAAAAAAACGCATTCAAATCGGTCCGTCCGTTTGGGAGCTATGATACCACAGACAGATACACAGACACGTTAAACTTATAACACCCCCCCTTTTTGCGTCGGGGGTTAAAAACAGGCGCAGCCAGCGAACGATAAAAGCATACAATGCGAGCTCCTTACAAATTTCTACCCAAAAACGTGCCTAAAACCCGGTATGCGCGTTCGGACTAAACGGCTGCCTGGCAGCGTTTTGACACCCCTCTTCCATCCCCGAATTATGGCAATGGCACGCATTCTGTGTGGCCATTTTGCGGAGCTTCTTATGACCGCTGTAAACATTGGGCCAAGGTAGTGGTTCAGCACGATAGGCCAATGTGTAGAAATCTACTGGGCTGCACGTTGGTAGTTGGCGCGCCAAGATCCTTCGATATGTGCACGGAAAACCGACACCAGACGGTTGTCTAGCCAGTGTTGGCGCCAACTACCAACATACTTATCTATTCCGCCTCACCGTACTGGTTTTATGTCCAATTCCTTCTCCGTCCAAGTAGCTCGCCTATGGAACCATCTCCCTGTCAAAATTCGGCAATCTCCAAACAGGCTTGTCTTCAAAAAGTCCTTACAAAATTTCTTTGCTGGCAGAACTAAAAAATAATCTATCAGTTTTGTAAGTTTCATCTATATTCATATGTATGTTTATGTATGTATTAATAGGTATATATTGTTATATCTTATTATATTGTATTGTATCGTATTCTACTATATTATTATTCATCGCATCTTTAGACATGTTATAGAGTTTTTGTTTTAAATTAAGTTGCACTGCCCACATTTTATCTGCTTTGCCTTAAGGTTGACTGGTAGAGAATGCTTTATAGCATTAAGTCCGCCTTTTGTACTATAAGATATTCTTTTGTGCAATAAAGATTAAATAAATAAATAAATACAGTTAAGTAGCTGGACAATAGCCCACCACCTTGGCCCAATGTGGACAGCAGCCATTAGACTTCTATGGTTTTTTTCGTTCGCTGACTAAAACAGGTGCAGCCTCAATGGGGAAGTACCTCCACCTACAGAAGCCCAGCATTAATAACGCCACTACATGCTCTGTAGTTATCTGGTGTTGTGTTCCTGGTGATGAGGTCGCCAGAGCTCGCAAGGATGTGTTTTGTTGAGAATGGGGACCCGTGGTCGTCTGTAGCTATCAACACGAATCCTCAAATCAATAGAGGGTCGGCCACGCGCCTGTGATTCTTCTGAAACCGCAAGCGCCTATAGGCTGAGGTTTCTGCTTACCGTCGAGCAGACCGCATTGGCTCTTTCCAACGTTGTAGTAAAAAACGTACCTACTCTTTTAATGGTAAGTAAATTTCTGTAAATTTGTAATTTTTCATACTAAGCTTTAATTAGATGGACATGTTTTAACTGGTCGTAATCACTAAATTTCATTTATCCAAGTGTATCATTTGTCCGAATTTTCATTTCGGCAATATTCTCGAAGACGCCAAAGCTTTTTTTTTTTACTTATCGTGTAGAAGAACCCTTTAGGTTAGGTTTGTTTTTTAATCTTGAAATTTTCATGGCTTGGAGAAAAACGGCTTTTACAACAAATGCAAACTCGGAAAAACGACACAGATGGGAATCAGACGCTACGGTAGCCTAGTGGTTCAGGCATGCGGCTGTCAAGCGGCGGTCGTGGGTTCGAACCCCGGCTGGTACCAATGACTTTTTCGGATCGTATACGTATGGAATATTTACAGTTAGCTTTTCGGTGAAGGAAAACATCGTGAGGAAACCAGTCTAATCCCAATAAGGTCAAGTTTTCCCTCTGGGTTGGGAGGTCAGATGGCAGTCGCTTTCGTAAAAGTAGTGCCTATGCCAAATTTTGGGATTAAGTGTCAAAGCGGACTACGTGCTCCTTTAGGGCACAACCGGGAATAACGCTAGGAGTGTGTTATACAGTCGGGATGTCAGGAATATTTTTTTAGTGATTCAGATAGTTAGCCATTTTAACCTATTGACCGAGAGCTGACGAAATGGCACGCCGTGCCACGGACGCCTCCGACGTCAAATGCCCTCACAGGGATTAAAACCCAGGATCTCCAGCTTCGTAGGCAGGTTCACTACCAACTAGGCTAAATGGTCGTCCATTTGGAAGCATCCGTTTGTTGGCAAGACAGGTCGCGCTAGTAAATGTCTAAATAGCACGATCACGAGCAAGTGACGGCTACATTGTAGGCCCGAGAAATCAACGAAATAAATGAATTTCATTCTGCAAGTAGGCCGTAATGGCCCTTTTACAAGCGTTTCTGAAAACGAAGAGCACTGTTAAGAAGAAACGACGAAACAAACCCAACAAAATCATCATAATATGTTGTTCTACAAGAACACATCCCAATAAGCTATATGAATAATTAGGCTCTGATTTTGGACATGCACTTCTGTCAGTGAGATAGTCCTCAACCCTAAGCCTTTGACATCAGTGTTTTTCGAGAATGTAGTTAACCTTTTCACCGCCAAAGACGGCCATTCGCGTCGTCGGAAAATCTTGCCATCCGTGCCCCTGACCAGAGCCATAAACACACCAAACATTATAAAAGAGTTCTAGAAGTGGTTTTTATTGGTTTTTGGACGGTCGTCATTTGACGTCGCGTCGGTGGCCATAAAATAATGATAATAATACAAAACATTATAAGAGAGTTCTAAAAGTGGTTTTTCTGTCGTCCGCGGCACGGCGAGTCACTTCGTCAGCTGGCGGTGAAAAGGTTAAAGCTTGTAAAAATGCTATCTTACCGTAAAATATTTGTGCTCCTGCGCATCCAACTGTGCATGCGACATGTTGAAGTCCCACGGGGGCCTCTTAGGGAACGCGAGGTCCTCCGGGAAGTAGACATGTGGGTCCACCTCCAGATCTGTGTCCGGGACGGGGTTTAGGGCTTTCCTGGCGAATTTCATAGCAAACTATTATCTGGGTAACCAAGCTCTGGTCGGGCGAAAATAGAGAGAACCAATTTTCTCAGACATGAGACCTGGCCAGATCGATTTTTTCGATTAGCTCCCGAATAGATGAACCAATATGAGTGTGGCTTTTTTTTATTGAAAGTTTGTCTGTCAAGATGGTGACTGAGTGAAGCGGTCGGACCATACTCTGTGTTTATTGTGTTTGGAAAGCAAGTATTTAAGTAGGGTGTAGGGAATAAATAACTTTAGAGCAGGCCTGCCTATTTTTGATTGCAACTTGCTAGTTTCCTCAATAAAAATTATAATGGTGGTGCTATATATGGATAGTAAACAATCAAATTATCCTAACATTAACATAGAATCGAAAGAAATGAGTTTCGTAAATGAGTTTTTTTTTTTTATCATACAAAAACTTGAACCTAATTTTGTGCTCTAATCGTAGTAAAACCCGTATAGACATACTAGCTTCGCCTGCGTGGACCTGGGATATAAACTATCCTATAACCTGTCTTCCTGCTAAATTTCATCCAAATCGGTTGAACCGTTTAAGCGTGATTTAGTAACAAAACATCCAAACTTTTCCATTTATAATATGAATAAGCAGGATGATTATCTGTAAATAATTGGTTTGAATAGAATTGTGAAAAAGAATATGAAAGTAGCCCATTCTTAACACTTTCGCTGCCAGGAAGCCGCCTAGCGGGCGCCTACGCCGTAGTCGTTTTCCGCTACATACGAGGAAAACCACGGAATCAGCTAGGAGTGTAGCGATTCTTGGCAGTGAATATGTTAAGCCACATACACACTCGGCTTGCGAAATAAGACTCAGGCGAAATGAATCATCGCGAAAAAATGTTATGGCAAAAAGTTGGTAAAACTTACAAAGCATTCTCTTTCTTCATCTTAAGCTCCGCTTCAGTCTCTCGGTAGAACTTGAGCGCATATCTGTTGCGGTCCCCTCGACCCGTATTGCCCCTTGATGGCTGGTAGTTGACAGAGACCACATCTTGGCCCGGCTCGTTTGATGAACCTGACGAGGAACCACTCACATTGTTTAACATTCATAGTGACCGACTCTAAATTAGAATAGACGTAATACTTAAAAAAAAATATATGCACTAGAAAAAATACTGTCACTGCGATACGTCCCTGTCTATATCAACAGCGTCCTGCATGAGTAATCTACCTATGTATTACAAAAAATATGTTTCTTCCGTAGCACCATACTTTACCACACATCACTGTATACGTAGAATAGAAATTTGTTGGGCTTTCTGGCATTCACCCACACCTTCATATGCAATATACTTGCTATTCACCTTGACCCAGATAGCCCAACCAGGTGTTATAACACCGCTCATTTTTTTTTAAATAATATACTCTATTGATTGTTGCGATCTCAGATATTGCAAAATTTACCCATGTTCCAAAAAGTGCATGTAGGTGAAAGTGGGTTAAAGGATTAGTACTGTACAAAATCGAATTGCAAATATGCTATTACACTTTCCACAGGTGCAATAATACTTGCATTCCCGTAGACATTTTCACTCAACGGGTCATAAAAACTATTCTATGTTCTTCAATCCTTTTGAGGATCTCAAGCTATCTCCATACCAAATTACATCTAAACCAGACAGGCAGACAGAGTGACTTTCGCGTTTATAATGTTAGTATGAATAATGATAAAAATAAACATGCAGCACGATTTTTTAATATGAATCTACTTACTAGACAGTAACAGCGTTTTATTCTGCTTCTTAAACTGCAGCTGTTGCTTCTTCGCTTTGCCGCTAAACGGCGTTTTCCGCCGAGCTTGTGGCATCTCGCAGGTTTCTCTGAAACTATCGGAAAATAGCTTATTTTAACCTTAAAACAGCTTGGAATGGTGTTGAAAATGCCTATGCATCTACTAATTAGATGTCTGGACGGCTAATGTACAGTTATCATGCGAAATAAATATAAAACTACGTATAAAAAGCACAGTAATCATGGTAATGAAACCGCATGGGATTCGGTGCTTTAACAGTTAAAAGTAATTGCAAATCAGCTTTATGAGACATATAAATATTATTTTTTAAGTGACGATAAAGATTTGTGCTCACTTTTAAGGCTCGATTCTTCTAGTTAATTATCAGAGAAACACAACTTATCGGCTATTTCTCGAAATATGGATAAGTAAAATATCAAAAAACGAGAGACAAAACAACTGTCAATTTTTTCAAAACATTTGTTCGAGTCATAATTTTTAACGCTCGTTGAAGTGGTAAAAACGGAAATCAATGGTTGGAAATGCCAGGCCAAATGTCGCAAAGCTGTCAACCATTAAGTAATTTTTAGGGTAAACTTCACCGAGACAGCGTTACGATATAATTTTGGTTGCCTAGTTATCTTAATTATAATGATTTCTTCGTAAAAAAATATGTAGACATAATTGCGCAATTTTTAATGATTCTGACGTTACTATATTTTTCTTGTTTTATCAATTTTTGCAATGTATTGACACTAATGGTAATGAACAATCAAATCACCGCAACCGAGCACACTCATCACATCTATAAAACACCTAAATTTCTAACCTATTTCGTGACGCTACACAACTGAAATTAAATATAGCTCTGCGTAAATAAATAATTAAAACCAGTTTTTTCCTGAAGCAATCTCAAAAACTTCAAAATGCTACCATTATCGTTATTGCGGACCGCTCAAAATCACCCAATGCTCGTAGAATTGAAAAATGGCGAGACTTACAACGGGCACCTGGTTTCTTGCGATAACTGGATGAATATCAACTTACGAGAAGTAATTTGCACATCAAGGGATGGCGACAAGTTCTGGCGCATGCCTGAGTGCTATATTCGAGGTTCTACGATCAAATATCTTCGTATTCCTGACGAAGTTATTGATATGGTGAAGGAGGAGACACAGGTAAGTTAATTTAGTTTTTGGTTGTTATTGTTATCCTAGGGCACCCTGGAGGTGCAAAGAGCCTTCATCAACTTGCATCACGCCACGACTTCCTGTCCTCGGCGCCTTCTTTGGCCTTGCTGTGCTCAGTCTAGCTGCTCGCACATCACTCTCAATTGTTCTCCGACATAAATCGTGTGCACAGGATTTAAATCATGAAAAAAAAAAACAAGTGTCTCCCCTTTGATACACTCCAAACCCAAGCTGGAATAATTTTCATTACATGCGTTATAACAGGACAAGGGATTCCTTTGTTCCACCTTTGTAGTAATGTACCATTATTGAACATGCAGGTGTAGGAAACAATTCGAACAAACCCATTTCAGCTTGCGCTACAATTTTGTTTGTCCGGATGTCTGTGATGACCCGCTGTTCTCCTCTATGGGTCACATTTAACAACCAATTCTTGTGAAATTTTGGGATAATTACATGCATTTTCCCTTTGTTTGTGTTCATAACCAAGTTTTGTAACTAGCTATGAACAAGGTATTTGTTTTCTTGCTTTGGTTACAAAGATTGATTGATTCCTTTGATGACTACACTAATAGACACTCAATCGAACAATTTCCATACAAAACGTCATTTGACGTTAACAGGGTAAGGCGTGGTATTTTAAGAAACTTATGTAACAAACTTTCATAAATTGCCCTTTTCCTAGAATATTTTTTAGACACTTAATCGAACGATTTCCATACAAAAGTAATTTGACGTTCACAGGGTAAGGCGTGATATTTCAAGAAACTTATGTAATAAACTTTCATAAATTGCCCTTTTCCTAGAATATTTTTTTTCGGATTAAGTACTAATGTACTAGTAAACTAACTTTTCCCAAACTATCTAAATATCTATTTGTCTCAAATTATCACACAAAGACAGGCCAAAGAGCCACTAGCTTACTTATCAACCACTATGACCTTTATCAGGTGAAGTCCCGCGGGCGCAGCGAAGTGTCCAAGGGGCGCGGGGGTGGCAACATGCGCTCGGCTCGCGGCGCCGCTCGCGGCGCGTTCGGCGCGCGCCGGCCCGCGCCGCCGCTCGCCAGGGGACCCAACCAGGCGCCGCGGCCCATGAAGAAGAAATAGACCAACCCGATACGTACAACTCGCGAACCGTGACACTGTTTCCCTGACTCACGGACGTTCATGTGACATAACGACATCTTTGCTTTGGTTTCTCCATCTACCCTACAGATACAAACGCCAACTGTGTGTAACACTGACCATCCTGTATTTATATTGAACCTTATTACAATACACTGTGCACGGTCAGTTAACTGTGTCGGCGATGGTTCTTCGGCGCGCGCTTTGGTCAGCCGTCAATGCAATCAGCATCAGAAGCTCCGCTTAAGAAGCAAGCCGTCCACCGCTGACCGCATCCCCGACAAAAGACCCCACGAACCATGTCACTGTGCCAGCACATCTGACGCGAGACACGAAGCGGGAGAATCTACCCTCCTCTTTGTAAACTGCAGTGTGGGTGAGGCTGGAGACGCGGAGTCGCGGGCGACGCGACTTGACAGCAAGTTGTGCTAGCCTCCCTGTTTTGCCCCTTTCTCACGAACACGAACGGTAATGTGACATCACCCTTTGGCCGAAGGTTTGAAAATCCTCAAAATTTGCACGGATAGTACGTTATGTCACACACCGTGTATTACCGTAAGGCCTGCATTACACTGGCGCGGCCTGCGGTGGCGGACAATAGTAAATTTGACAGCTAATGACAAGTTTACTATGGTCCGCCGCGGCCAGGCCGCGCCAGTGTGATGTGGGCTTAAATCAGTCAGAATACAATCGTTTCATTCATCATCTATGACAGCAAATATGTTGCCGTTACTCATTTAACACAACAGCGCCATCTATAAACTCAATGTAAAAGATAATTTCCACCAAACGGCTCACATAGCTGCTGTGCGAATTAAATGTTAAAATTGGGATTTCGTGATCACCAAGTTACGTAATGTTACAATTGGAACTTCGTAACCGGCTACGAAGTATTTTCGTTATTGGGATAATATATATAACTTAGTTACCAAATATTAAGGTCGATTTAGACGAAGACTATTTACAGCCGCCTAAATTACGCCGCCTAAAAAAGGCACCGTATAAACACTTTCGGCGCCATTTTTTCACGGCATGCCAGCGCTGGCACGGAAAGACGAGTCTATTTTTCGGCGCCAGTGACCTCCGCCCGCGTCTCTCGCTGCCCCCGCGCCTATTTTTCGGACTCGTGTAAACATGTCGCTGCTCTACTACTGCAGCTCCTCTCGTAATAACGCGGATAGTTTGGTTATACATTGCCTTTTCAACTTCATCTCCTGAATTCATTTGAAATGATGGTGATCTTAGCGTAGAAAGACTGGCGCAAAAACTAGGGCCGTCGGTTGTGGCGGCGTGCTAATGAATGGGACTGAAAAACGTGTAAACGGTTTGCTGGTCACTGGCGGCGAGATTTAGGCGGCCGAAGATAGCCATTGTCTAAACGGTCTGAAGATGTGACGGTGCCTTTTTTAGGCGCCGTAATTTAGGAGGCTGTAAATAGTCTTCGTCTAAATCGACCTTTACAATTAACATTTGGTAAGTGGTTATTGAATGCGGATCGTAGAATATTTGGTAAGCGCTGTGACAGATAGGTTATAATGCGACTTTAATTTAATTGTAAATATAAGGCTTTTGATTATTACTGTTGTTTTATTTACTTTCGATAGAGTGCAGTCGAGTTCGTAAATATTTGTGCGTTCACAGAGGCATCTCTTACCTAGCCCATACCTACTGAAAATACACTCCAAACACACATCGAACGCGCGGCGCGGGTGGGAAGCGAAGCGGTTCAAGCGCGGTGCTTGAGCTTAGCTGGCGGGTGTGCTATTGTATAAAGGTACAGACAGACGTGCTCATTACTAGCACGAAAGCATGCCACTATTGAGCAATTGCTCATTAGCAGCACGTGTGTAACAACATTGCTAGTAATGAGCATGCTTATTTAAAGCGTGCTCAAAAATCAACCGACGTTTGATTTTCGAGCATGCGGCGCTGGTGGAAGGGGGCAGTCCCGTTTGCTTTGAGCATGCTTATTTATGATTATGCTTAAAACAAGCATGCTTATTGCTAGCAAATGTGGACAGTTGCAGAGCATGTTAATATAAAGCATGCTTTTTTTTGAACATGTCTGTCTGTAGCTTGACACCTTGCACTTTTTGACTAAGTATGCGCTGAAACTTGGCATAGTTGATCCTCAGTGGTCTTGAGTAGATTCAGACCGGGAGCTATCGAGAGCCACCCCATTTAGTGCGGGGAGAGGGGGACCCAAGTTTGCACCCGCCGCGCTTCATTTCAAGCCATATTTCTATAAAACCATGCATACTAGGGTATGTTGGCGTATATCACTTTCGGATAAAATAAGGAAGAGGAATCTATTTTTGAATTTATAATACTTAATTAATTATCGGAGTGTTGCTGTTCTAGCTACTCTGGTGCGCTCTCAGGTGGCTTGCGTACCCGATCTTACCTAAAAAGGTACGGGCGTTATTTGAGCAGGTTAACACCCCGCCGACATAATTGTTAGAGGTGTGTAACTCAGGAGTGAGAGATTCAAATGAACTGCATCTTTTCGTTTATGTCACTCGCTCACTCGTTCACTGAAGGATGAAACAACTCACTTGTCGCGACGAACGCGAAAGCTAAAACCACTCCTAATTTCCAGTGTAGCAACACTGACTAGCGCCACCTAGGGTGGGCAGCGGTAAGTAAATTGAAATGGAAACGGTTGGCCAGTTACCGCCAATATGGCTCCAAGTGTGAACGTTCTGAGGAAGTGAGTTGAGAGTGAAAGTGCTATGGTTGCCTACAAACTATCCAGAAACATTAAAGCTAAGTATATTTGAATATCTTAGTAAAGCTCACAATGGTTGTATGGTTTTCTCTAGACAACTAACGTATGTGTATTTTATTAGCTACGTAATCCATGTGGAAGAAATATCTGAGCTCATCTTAGGTATGGCGGAAAAGGTACATCGTAACTCGGTGCCGCGGCTTCGGCCGCGGTGACCTGTTCTGTAGCGGGACTCTGCCCGCATGTCCTAGGTGCCGCGGATTCGTCCGCCGTGACCTAATAATCATGGACTGTTATGTAGTGGGACTCTGCCCACATGTCCCAGGTGCCGCGGATTCGTCCGCCGTGACCTGACCATGGACTGTTCTGTAGTGGGACTCTGCCCACATGTCCCAGGTGCCGCGGGTTCGTCCGCCGTGACCTGACCATGGACTATTCTGTAGTGGGACTCTGCCCACCTAACGTTGATACCTTCCTCCGGCCGGATAAGATGAGGCTCTCCTTAGAGTAGAGAAAAGAAGAGAAAGAGAGATGCGTTGTAGAGAGAATACCATACTTATAGAGCTTCTTTCCACAGACCAAGGAGAGGCTCCCATTCGACACTTTAAGCGAAGCAGATAAGAGCGGGATATTAATCCCCTTAGATTACTGAGTCGACCATTAGACCAACACCATCAAGGATAAGGAAAGGTACGCTATGCATTCTATAACACACTATAAACTATTACCCCACTGAGTTACACCCCCATAAAACCATGTCGCCGTCTTCCCTCGGCGGTCTCATGATATTACCGTAAGAGAGAAGGAGGGAGGCGGCGACATAATGGTGAAAGAGTAGCTGGGATCGAACTATGACAGAATGAATAAAGAATCAAAGGCATATAAATAGTGAAAGAATGCATAGTGTTCATTTTCATAATAAAGATGTATAACGCGGCCTACTCAAACGCCGGCCATCACTAGTGAGGCCCGCGGGTTGGACGAATCACGTGCTGCATCGCAACAGCCAATAGCGGCAGAGAATCGGCACGCACTAAGCGTGAGCGAGGCCTTGGAGATACGTTCCCGCCGCTCCCGCGCAGTCCGGCATCCGACGCGCTATAGTGATTAACTCCATATTACTAATGTCTGATATTCCCAACGATAAAACATTTAGTGTGGTGATTATTCGTTTGTGTGTTATAAACCGTGCCCTTATTTGGCAATAAACACTGTAACAAACTATCCGCGTGTGTTTCACTTAAATACATAGCCCCGTCGCACGAACCCGAGCTAGCTGGCGCTACAGATGTTAATTGTGTTGTGCTAGCAACTAAACCAAGATGGCATAATGAACTTCAAATTATATCTGGACGGAATAACTTTACTTGTTGAACGTAATTTCTGAAATTCATGAATAATTGAAATCGAAACCCTGATTTAAAACTATAGGACACAGGCATAGACAGTGGCGACAATGGTGGCAAAGGAAGGAACTTATTAGTTTACCTGAAGGTCATAGATGACGTTACCGGTCTCAAACAGTCGTGGAATTACGAATTATAGTTAACTATATTCAAGGTTTATTAGTACCTAGTACGCGACTTAAATTTAAGTTTATTTTAACTAAGTTCGTTTAAAATGTACTTTCCAGGAATTATTCGTTTAAGGCGATTTTAAGTAAATAAGTATAATGTCAATCAAGGATAAAAGTACCAACTTAACGGTACTATGAAAACTTTCGTTCGTTCGTTCGTGTAGCTGTCTCTTTTGCACTTGCGTAATTAATCGACAGAGACGGACATATTATAGAAATATCGAAACTCTAGGTAAGGTGTTGACTTCGTCGTATTTTGCCTAAGTTTTTTCGGAAATAGAAGTTAGTATGGTGGTGTCTCTGAGGTCGTTTCCGTAGTCTCCTAACTCCTTGTGAACCCCGGAAGCATTTGTCGGAAGCCATCTTCCCTGCAAGATAGTTATTCTTTAAGTCGGTGCCTCATATTATACAGGTAATTGTTGAAAAATCTTCTGCGAGAGTGAAGAAAAGAGTGTAACTACTTAGGGAAATGTGCGTAATAACATTCCATCTCTGTATTATAGGTTACCGCAAAGAACGCTTCCGACCATCCCGGATTTGACGAACCCCCTCGGAATTGACATTATAACCCCCTGACTAGACATCCCGGTGAGTTTTCTTGCTTCTTACATAAGGATTTTCCAATTAGAAAAGCATATAGTTAGTTGTAAACAAGTAGCAAGCAGGTTTACGCGGTGCGCGCATAGGCACGTGTTGCACCTAGGTAGGTACCTAGAAATGCGATTTCTTAACGCAAGGCATGTTTGCTAGAATATAATCATAATAAAGCCTCCTTTTACGTAAATTTCGATAGGCAAACGAACAAAAGATGGTATTTCTTGCATTTCGTAATTTTGTTTAATTTTGGCCGGTGTTCGAGTTAGTAAAACTGTGCCGAGCTAAACTGGACCTTATTGCGAACAACTTAAGAGATTACTTGTACTTGAGCGCGAACGTAAGTAAGTTTCTAGAACATTGCAAATGGCGGATTTTTGATTTTGTATGTAATTATTTAAGCATTCAACTTAAGTTTTCTTGTTTGCTTAGGAAAGGATAACGCGTACAAACAATTTTTTACGTAACAATAATCAGGTCCAAGGACACTTTCTTTTGTTTTAGTTTGTCATAAAAATACTTAGCCAGTAACTACTAATCATTTAATTTAACTTCATTTGCGAAAACTTAATAGAAACTTTGTGACTAACAGTCGATAAAGTCAGTATTTACGCGAGTAATTATTTGCATTATGTAATCATATGCGTGTGATCCCCAAGGGGAAGATAGAGTAAATAAAAACCTTTATATTCGGTACAAATTACATTTCTGGCTGTAGTTTAAATTGAGCTAGTGTAATATTGTGGTGATAGGTTGCTGGTCTATCGTCCACACTGTACTTCAACCCTATTCCGATCGTAAATTATTATGCGAACAAGGTTTCTATTTATTTTGGGTTGGATTCTCGCTTGGTCTATAACTATTTATGTGACAGTTATTGTATTTGTGTTTATGATTTTGTCTTTCCTCCTAGCAAGTGTGTTGTTAAATACATGGTGTACATAGTAGAGATTCATTCTTCCAATTAAAAAGTACAATTTATTATTATCAAGTGAATTTAAGCAGTGATTGAGTGTTTAGATTTTGTAGAGAACTTATAAAACAGTTCCCACTTTAGGAATGTTAGTTTCCTTGTGTTGCAAAAATAAATAGACCAGTGTGGTTTAAAGGTTCTCTTCTCCTTTTTTAAGAAAGTGACAGTTGATGCAGTGGGAAAAGCTTACAAACGTCAGTCCTTATGACATTGACATAAAGTCTAATCTATTGTAACCAACCAATTAAGAAGTTTTACCCATTGTACCTACTAGTATGTGAGTGCGTCTGTAATACAATAATTGGTAAATATTGTGTTTATTTCTCAATACTTACATAGAAGATTATAAGTACTTACATAGTTGTTGACTCTACAGCGGTATAACTATTAGACAAAATATTTTGAAATTTTGGTTATTCAGATAGAAGTATGTTAGTGTGTCTGAGGTGCCATGTCTTGCAAACAATATGATTTTGAATTAATTTTTCGACTGATCGGATAGACACATAATGATGGGACATGGTGGATCCCTGGCTTTCATATATTAATATTTTATTTTTGTTTGTGAATTCAACTTAGTGAGAAGGACTTAACTGAAAGTATAGGCGGCTACATACATAATTGACTTATATGTTTATAAATAATTGAATAATTAATTGTCTGTGATGACCTACATACACTTTGATACTTATGATGAAGATTGAAATTATTTGACTTTGACCTCGCATATTATTTGCTTACATAATTTTTTTGACTTTGAATTTAAAGTTTGATTTTAAATTTCAACTTTAAGTTTTCTTTTGCACTGGAGTATGGAATATTTTAGAAATTCATTTGTTTTGGGACTAAGATCTGAGTATTTTTACTTTTGAGAAGTCAAGTTAACTTGGACTTTGAAAATTTGCTTACTTCTGATTTTGAATTTAATTCTGTTTTTGAATCTTGATCTTTTGGTTTCAATTTGGAACATTAACTTAGACCTGGTTAATGAGTTAAACTTATTTTTGGATTTTGACTTGAATTTTTTTGGTTTTGAATTTTTGATTTTAATACTGGTCAAGGATGGTAACATTTTGGAACTCATGTCGATATCCGGTTGGGAATTTATTTAGTTTTGACTGAAATTTCTAATTTTATTTTTTCACTTTGAATTTTGAACTCATCAATGATAGTTGCATCTATGCAAATGAATATTGGACAGGTCAGAGGATCCCAAGATGGATTAAGATTTTTAATAATTAACAATCAACGTTCTTAATATTAAATCATTAACTTAGTAAGACATACTGAGGTACCTGTGTGATTGAATGAGAGTTGTTAATTTTTCATGCGGCATCTTTAAACAAGTAGGTATTCAGAATTTTAGGTTGAATAGAACTTGTTTATATGATTTACAGGATTAGACAAGATAGAACATTACCATGGACGAAGTGTTACTAAGAAGGCTTAGGCTTATACATGATAAAATTCGATCGGACTTAGGCACTCTTCCAAATACTATTGACGATGATACGGTTATGCACGGGCAATTAAGTTACAGTAAATTAGAGGCAACAGTTAAGCGTTTCAACAGCGATCTCGTTGAGTACTTTAGGATGGCATCGTCTCCAGCTGCGGATGAATTTTTTTTAACGAGCGGAACCCAACGTGAAGCAGAAGAAGCTGTCATGACCGCACAAGAAAAAGGAGCTCACCGTTCTCCAAACAGCTACAGTTAAGGCTAGCTCTGTCAGTGTCTTGGAGAAAAGCAAGGAGTGTCGTATCCTCCTAGATTCCGGATCTCAACGATCATACACCACCTTCAAGGTTGCTGAAGAGCTGCAGCTTCCTATAGAAGAGGAAAGTCACCTTACAATTTTCACCTTTGGAGCGGAGCATCCTCAAGAACTTCACAGCCCAATAGTTATCTTAAAGTTGTTATCGCGAATGGGCGAGAATATAAGCGTACACGCAAATTGCGTAGAATACATTTCAAGAGGCGGCGTACCTTATATAAACTTAGAAAACGTACAAAAGTCATACGTGCTTGCCGACGATGGATCGTTGAACGACCAGGTGCACATATTGATCGGGAACAACTACTACTTCAACATCGTTCAAGATGAAAGGATACAATTAGAAAAGAATCTGTTCCTAGTCAAATCTACACTTGGATGGATAGTAAGCGGTAGGGCCGAACCTGAAGCTAGCGACGAGTCGTACGTGGTAACGTACGCGCAAACTAGTACCGAAATGAGACTTAACCAACCAGACCCACCTTTATGTAATGGAGACATAAAGGGTCTATGGGAATTAGAATGTATTGGTATCAATGATTCACCGAAAGCGAATAGAGACGAAGAAGCTGTCAAGTACTTCAATAACACTACTCAGAAAATACATAATCGATACACGGTGAGCTGGCCATGGATAACTTATCCGCCAGACTTACCTGACAACTTCGGAATGGCTATAGGTCGTTTAACAAGTCTATTGAAACGTATAGACCAAGATACGTTACTAACATATAACGATACCTTCAAGGATCAATTGAAGAAAGGTATAATTGAAATTATACCAGAGTCAAAGACTTCACCAACAGGAAAAGTTGTTCATTACCTGCCATTTCACGGAGTTCGTCATGCGGGGAAACCCATGAGAATAGTCTATGATGCTAGCTCTAAGAGTAGTAAAGATAGCAAGAGCTTAAACGAGTGCTTCTACCGAGGACCTCTCATGCTGGAAGACCTCGCAGGATTACTTAGATTACTAGATTTCTCTGGCTGAAAGATACGTCAAAACCAGTATCAAGAGACAACTTACTTTACCTGAGATTCTGTAGGGTCCCATTTGGAGTTATTTTCTCGCCGTTCTTGCTTAACGCGACGATTAAACAGCACCTGTCTAACGCAGATGACCAGCAAGTCAGACAGAAAGCTAACGACATCTACGTGGATAACTTTATATCAGGCACAGAGTCGCCTCGCGAGGCAATGGAACTCTACAGAAATCTCAAAGGGACTTTTCATGATATATCTATGTCACTCAGAGACTGGAGCTCCAATTCCAAGGAATTCATGCGGAATATTCAGGATTCATGTAAGGATGAAAAGGTCAATGTACTCGGCTTAGAATGGGATATCAAGAAGGATACTCTTCAATTGAAATACAATATAAATGAAGAAACTAATACAAAAAGAGGAGTCTTGAAGATTATCGCATCTGTTTACGATCCGTGTGAATACGTGGTACCGTACATCTTATCAGCCAAACTTTTTTACAAAAGCTTTGGAAAGCCAAGGTGCAGTGGGACGTGCCTTTATCAGGCGAGCTCACAGAAGAATGGAAGACCATCCAAGAAAAAATACGTGCCATCAGAGAGGTGTCGCTGGACAGATGCTACACGAGTGAACCAGGAGAGAAAAGGTACGATCTACACTGTTTCACCGACTCCTCTCTGCAGGCATACGCTGCGTCTATATTCCTAGTCAGCGGATCTGAGAGAAGCTTTGTTATTGGCAGATCGCGCCTCGTACCAATAAAGGATCAGGAAACCTTAAGATACCTCGTCTTGAACTTCTAGGAGTTTTGATTGGAAGCAGGCTAATAAAGTTTGTTCTTAAATTTCTTCAACAAACAATAGAAAAACAATTCTTGTGGACGGACAGCCAGATTGTTATAGAATGGTGCAAGTCCTGCAAGCTGTTACCTCCTTTCGTGGCCAGACGGATTGAGGAGATTAAATCTAACCCAGACCTGAGGATCAAATACATTCCATCGGAACTCAATCCAGCAGACGTGGGTACGAGACCCACCTGTTCGAGAGAGGACAGAGCGAAATGGTTGACTGGTCCACAATTTATAACGCAGCGCCAGACGGCGTGGCCAATGAGACCTGGCAGTGGACAGACCTGTTCTTTCTCGGCTGGGGAGGGTCTTGCGGTGCAAGAACGTGAAGAGCCGATGGAAGTAGATGATCATCAAGTACAAGAGTCACAAAACGTCGATCCTACGGAAAAGGAAGAAGAAACAGTAGGTAAAGAAGAAGAAATTCGAGGAAATAGTAAAACATTAGAGGATAAGATACGTAAACTAAAGAAACTTCAAGCGGAATACTTCCCTCTAGAAGTTGAAGGAAAAGTAACTAGTTTAAGCCGAAATTTGAGCATTTTCAAAGATATAGATGACCTATTGAGGTGCAAAGGTCGTATGAAAAATGCAAATTGGTCGTTTGATAAACGGTACCCTATACTTATTCTTAAAAACTCGGATTTCACCAAAGAAGTTATAATGAAGACCCATCAGGAAAACAAACATGTAGGTGTAAACCACACTCTAGACAGGTTAAGGCAAACTTACTGGATTCCCCATGGAAGAAGCCAAGTTCAACACATTCTTAAGAGGTGCCCCGAATGTGTGAAACATGAAGGGGGGCCATACAAGCTACCTGAGACACCAGCCTTGCCGAAGGAAAGGGTCAACTATAGTTCACCGTATACATACGTCGGAATCGATTACATGGGCCCCGTTTTAGTTAACAACGGTAACGGCAATTGCAAACGGTGGATATGCTTATATACATGTCTAGCAGTGAGAGCTATACATCTAGAGGTTGTAAACGACCTTACGGCTGAGGAAGGCCTACTTGCCCTAAGACGAATGGTATCCGCTAGAGGAGTACCTGATTTAATCACGTCGGACAATGCGACAAACTTCAAATTGATTTCAGAGATTCTTCAAAATCCATACTGTGTGGAAAAGGAAATAAGGTGGAAATTTATACCACAATTAGCACCATGGCATGGCGGATTCTACGAGAGGTTGGTCAGTCTTGTTAAGAATTGCATGAAGAAAACCCTGCAGAAACATATGTTAAAGGATAGTCAATTGATAACGGTATTAAAGGAAATTAAAGCAGTTCTCAACACTCGACCTTTAACGCGTGTGGATTCCGAACCGGACCATGTACTTAAACCATCAGATTTTCTCACCATGGGAAAATGTATCATTATGGAAACTTCAAACAAGGATCCTACAACGTCACAGGGGACAGTGACCAAGGAAACCTTAATTAATAGCTGGAAGAAAGCACGTGTTATTCTAAAGGAATTTAAAGATATGTTTGAAAACCGGTATCTCCTCAATTTGAGAGAGCGATATTCCCACGGTCCGAAGGAACCAAGGGTAACGTCAAAATTAGCCCCAAAAGTAGGCCAGATAGTGCAAATCAAAGGAGACACGAAGAATCGGATAAACTGGAAGGTGGGAAAGATAGTCTCGTTGATCACTGGCATGGATGGTCAATTTAGAGTAGCTAAGGTTAAGGTAGGAGATACAGAATTTACAAGGTCCATCGCACATCTCTACCCGTTAGAGATTGAAGATGGAGAAGAAGAATGCAAGCAAACAGAAAGTGAAGAAAATTCTACAGATGAACATCTGACGCTTCCAGGGCTTCCGCTACAGTCATGTGGGGATGACGATGTGGTCAAAGCACCTGTCAACGACGTGGCTAAATCTCCAGATGAGAAAAGTACCCAATTAGAAGACACAGAAGAATTCATGGATGAAGCCTTGCCCCAATCCACTGTAACTGTTAAGCCTAAGTCCGTATCAGAATCTGAATCGTATAAGCCAGTCACTGAGTCTGAGCCGCTCGAACCTTTTGAACCTGTCAGAGAAGAAACTGAGCCAAGACCGAAGAGAGCTGCTGCCCTTAGACTATCGCCACCTAGGGTGGGCAGCGGTAAGTAAATTGAAATGGAAACGGTTGGTCAGTTACCGCCAATATGGCTCCAAGTGTGAACGTTCTGAGGAAGTGAGTTGAAAGTGAAAGTGCTATGGCTGCCTACAAACTATCCAGAAACATTGAAGCTAAGTATATTTGAATATCTTAGTAAAGCTCACAATGGTTGTATAGTTTTCTCTACACAACTAACGTATGTGCATTTTATTAGCTACGTAATCCATGTTGTGGAAGAAATATCTGAGCTCATCTTAGGTATGGCGGAAAAGGTACATCGTAACTCGGTGCCGCGGCTTCGGCCGCGGTGACCTGTTCTGTAGCGGGACTCTGCCCGCATGTCCTAGGTGCCGCGGATTCGTCCGCCGTGACCTAATCATGGACTGTTATGTAGTGGGACTCTGCCCACATGTCCCAGGTGCCGCGGATTCGTCCGCCGTGACCTGACCATGGACTGTTCTGTAGTGGGACTCTGCCCACATGTCCCAGGTGCCGCGGGTTCGTCCGCCGTGACCTGACCATGGACTATTCTGTAGTGGGACTCTGCCCACCTAACGTTGATAACTTCCTCCGGCCGGGTAAGACGAGGCTCTCCTTAGAGTAGAGAAAAGAAGAGAAAGAGAGATGCGTTGTAGAGAGATGCGTTGTAGAGAGAATACCATACTTATAGAGCTTCTTTCCACAGACCAAGGAGAGGCTCCCATTCGACACTTTAAGCGAAGCAGATAAGAGCGGGATATTAATCCCCTTAGATTACTGAGTCGACCATTAGACCAACACCATCAAGGATAAGGAAAGGTACGCTATGCATTCTATAACACACTATAAACAATTACCCCACTGAGTTACACCCCCATAAAACCATGTCGCCGTCTTCCCTCGGCGGTCTCATGATATTACCGTAAGAGAGAAGGAGGGAGGCGGCGACATCACTATGCCAGTTTAGTATGCGTCCTTCCCCCGCTCTACCGCTCTCAACTCAACCGAGCAACTGATGTACGAGTGGGTTGCGCTCTTCGCACTTACGAGTCGAAGCTATAAACCTATCTCACACTCACGCGTGCACGCTTACGTTACTGATAGAAAAACATGTCAATGTGTGAGTCACTCATTTATACTTGTGTGTGGGAGTGATTTAGAGCTGTTAGGAGTCCACAGATCAACTGAGCGAGAGTTGTTAGGAGTCTATAGATGAACTGAGCGAATTGAACGAAATGAACGAAAAGAGTGATACATATCTTTACGACATGAAGATATGAATCGCTCCTTTCACTTCAGTGACACGTTTTGCGCATCTCTAATAATTGTAACGGATGGCTGCTGGTGGACGAGCCTTGAGCTCGTTTCGCTTTACGTCAAGCCAGTGTTGCCAGTGCCACCCTAGCCCTTTTGGGGCTAGATCTAGTACATCTCTATCGTACAGTTATGTTGGTATGACTTACTTCCATATTTGACTTTTTTATGTGGTATGGCAAGAAATGCTAAACTATGAATGACAATGTCAAAATCCAACGACAATGTCACTGTCATCCAAAACCTTGTTCGAAGCTCGGAATATTGTTAAGGTTGTGTACCTACCTAATGTAGATTTATATTGGCAGCTAACAGTTTTCTTGAGTTCAGCTGTCTGTCGGTAAAATAGCAATGTCAAGGACCTAATTTATGTTATTGTGTGATTATAATGTTTTAATATAATGAATATCGATTCACGGAACAACCTCTCATCATTTACATGGTAGCAGAGCGTGGTTTCCGGTCTACAAGAACAGAAATAAAGTGATAATCGACAATGTATTTTATGTGAAAGAAATCAAAGCTAACATTATTAAGCTATTCAAAGATTACGGACAATCATACAATAATTTCAACAGGACATACAACGAAGATATAGTTAGTAGCTTAGTTTATTACGTTCTCTTAACATTATCTCCTGTGGTGATCGATTGGTTTCATAGTTATTTACATGGTCGTCGGCAGCTCATAAAGGTAGATTCTTCCCATTCGTCGTGGTGCAACACGCTGGCTGGCGTCCCGCAAGGTGGCGTGTTGTCTCCTCTTCTATTTTCAATTTTCATTAATTTCATTACTAGTATCATCGTTTCATCATATCACCGTTATGCCGACGATCGTCAAATTTACTCTCAAGGAGCTATTACTGATTTACCTCAGGTTGGCCACTCCATGAATAAGGACTTGATGAGTATTTCTACCTGGAGTGAACGTTTTGGGCTTAAGGTGCTAAAACCCAGGTCATAATCGTAGGCAGTCCGAAGCTCATTCCTAGGGTTGATTTAATTTTTATTAACTTACCAGCCCGCAGCCGTAATGTTGAATGGTGTTCAAACTCCATATTCACACCAGGTAAGGAACCTCGGTATCATAATGGATCGCACATTATCTTGGATCAAAATCCTTCCTCATCCTTCAAAATCTGTCTCTTAGGTTCATATTTGGTTTGCACAAGTATGACCACGTTTCCTCCTTTCGTTCTCAGCTCAAGCTCAAGCTCTTCCGATTCGTCTCCGTCGTGATTCTCACATTCTTGCGTTACTCTACAGCGTACTTTTTGCTACCTCTACTCCTCCATATCTCAAAGAGCATTTTAATCGTCTCACTTCCATCAGATCTTCCCAAAACCATCTTCTCGCCCCACCACCTTCATCTACCAAATTTTATAATAGCTCATTTACCTTTCGGGCTGTTCGGTTGTGGAATGCTTTGCCGTTGCATATAAGGTGTGCAGTCTCTTTCTATTTTCAAAAATCTGTTGAAACAATATTACCTGTCTCTCCCTTAAGTTGCCTTTTATGTATTGTATGTATGTATATTGTATGTATGTATCTATGTATGGTCATAAAGTAAATATAGCATAGAGTAACTATCCCATACTGCGGTCGAATATTTCTGAAGAACGTTAAGAGATGTCGCTTGGAGCACCACTGACGGATATTAATATTTTACGTCATACGAAATCTCAAATATTATCATTAATAGATATTCATTTTCACTTATCAACTTAAAAAAAAAACAACCAGACACAGGCCTTAATAGATCGTAAATCGATTCAAAATAATTTATAACATCCTTTATTTGTGCGCCATCTAGTGAACGGCTTGACCTTTATTACAGCTTAGCTTGTAAGTGGACAAAGTATATATGCGCAGGATTCTAGCAGGATAAGTGTCCATAGATGGTGCTGTTTTAAACCTGATATATTTACTAAACCTAAACGCATTGTTGTTACGAAAATATATAAATAAGTTTCTGTCAAAAATTTAATTTTTGGTACAAGCTTTTATTGCCGACTGTACTTTTCTGTATACCATCATCAGCCCCAACTCGATGGGGTTATATGGTTTTATTACGGAGTTCCTATGGCCACCTTCTGTCTCTATCATCAGATCAGCTCGATGGTACCATAATATTGAATGTCATCCAAAGTTATACCCAAAATTTCAGCTCAATCGGTCACCGGGAAGTGGGTCAAATTTAACTTGCAAGATTTGACGGACAACTTACTTACATACATACTTTTATACTTACATACGAAAGAAGTCAAGTTACTATAAAACTTGTAGAAAGACCTATCGGTTTTTGCACTCCGGGAGTGCCGGCAGAAGTGAAAACTTGAATAATTTTAATTTTGCAAAAAAAATCCGTTCCGCCCCCCTCTCTCCCCCTGCGTGCCAATATATCTAATAACAAACTTATTAGTAGTACGCTATAGTTCAACTTAACTCGCCAAAATTGATGAAGGAGACGAAGAAATAAAATACCAATTTGTTTTTGCCATTGCCAAATATTTTTCAAAGCTTTATCTCTTTAGGAATAACGTCCAAATTCGAACTATTCGAATTTGCTCAATAGCAAAGCGGTAAAGGACGCGCGGACAAAATTACAAATTTATTTGCAGAATATGCAATTGCAAAGTGTTTAACGGCTTTATATTCTTACGAATAGCGTTCAGTTTTGAATGAAGTCGAATCGGCTAACAGCAATATATAAGTTTGATAAAACAAAATGGAATTTGCATTTACGGAAAATGTGTTACGACCTTATATTGTTAACAATAAAGTACAAATTAGAACTATGTGCCCTTAGTCAAACCCCCGTTTTCCCCCCCGCCCCCCAGCCTCGTCCCGAATCTCTCGCCATCCTCCTACGGTCACGTGGCCTCTTACGCATCTGATGTCACAAATATCTGTCGCGAGTTTAACAATTTTTACCCATCCCAAAAAGTGCTCAGCGCCGCTAAAGAAGTTTTCACTTCAAAAAGAAAACATACATACATACATACATACATTCACGCCTTTATTCCCAAAAGGGGTAGGCAGAGCACATGAAACTTATGTTCCAGCGCCACTTCTAGCATAAATGTGGGTATAAAAAAGATCGACAAAATGTGATCTTGCAGTGATAGGTTGCTAGCCCATCGCCCACAACACACTTCAACCCTGCTCCCTTAGTCGACTTTTACGACACCCACGGGAAGAAAAACGAAAACGTACGAAGAGTTTTTAAATAAGATGAAGTAAAAACTAGTGCCTAAGCCAAATCTTGGGATTAGGTGTCAAAGCGGACCCCTGACTCCTTTAGGGGCACACCCGGGAATATCGCTAGGAGGATTGTGATGCGACTGATGAGTTTAGTAGATAATTATTAGAATAGGTAACCTAGTCCCTAAAACATCAGAATACTACAGTAAGTAAAAAATATAACATACATTTATTCGGGACCTATACGTAAAACTGTTTTTATTTTACAACTTATTTGAATATTCTTTCTTTACATAGGTATCTAGTCCCATAAATAAAGAATAATACCTATAATATGTACCTACTGCCATTCACATTTGAGTATGTAGCAATTTATGATTCAAATTGCCAATAAGTACCTAAAATTATCGAAGTGCTTACGACGCGCGACGTTGTCAGCTCGCGCTGGCAGCGCCGTAGTTCGATCTGGCAACGTCGCCAACTGTATACTAACTTCCAATTTATTTTATTATTTTTAACATCTCTGCATAACGTTCCATTTCGACATCTTATATATTACAACAAATGAATTACTGCGTGTTACAAATATTTTACATTAAATTAAAATAAACATAAAGTGACTGCAATCTCTTAAATTATTAATAAATAATGGAGCATAATTATTTATTTCTTATCACTTCTCACTCGTCTGAAACTGTATAATAGTAAAGAGAACTGCGTACAACGAAACGACTCAATGCAGACGAAACACAGATTACAGAGACGAAATGAGAAAATGTTGCTACAAAATTATTCCTTTAAATTGTAGGTAAACAGAATAAACTTTGTCCATTTGTAAAAATGCGAAAAAAATGATTTAGTATGAGTTTATTGTCTCAATTAAAAATACAAATAAAGATAACCTGCGGTATGATATTTTTTTATAAAAGCGTAGTGAAAATATACGTGTAATTACATGGGCAAAGTCAAAACGTCAGAAGTATATGGAAAGATAGAGACTTAACTGGCCACACTGAAACTAGAGACGATAGGTATCAACTCTACCACGAACATATTGTTAATGTTATTCTTTTAAAATTTGACCTCCGCTTATTTGAATGGACCTACGATTTGATTTAGAAACGGATTTGTTTGCCAGTGATTTACATACGACCACTTGGACTTCTACCGGACTGATTTGATATTATTGCATTTACCAAAATGACACATCGGTGCCAATTCATAAACTGTCACACATTGTTTCGTTTTCCAGTTAGTGATAAAAATCGCCTACGGATCTGGATTAACAATTCAGGTAAGCTCTATTTTATTTACAATAAATAAAATTATACAACTAAGCACATACATACTTGGTGACGTCGGGCATGCGTCAGTCAACTTGACTTTTTATCAATGTTCCAAAACATCGTTTTGTACTTCAGTTTTTTATCGCGTTACTTACGTTAAAATAAGTTTATATCTCGCTCCAAACTGATTAGTGTCCTTATTAATCCTTCATTTCATGTTTGCACTGTACCTAATGGTAATGATAAACTAGTTAGGAGTTTGCTTGTTGGCATTTTATTTTGAATCTTTTGAATTTACTTATTCGCAGTGTGATTGCCAATTCGTGAAAATATCTAACCGGAAATGATGGCTGAAGTACTTGGTTTAGCTTGAGATTTCACTACTTTTCAGGCCGGAAGGCTTGGCAGGTTTTTTTACAAGAAATGTACTTGATGGAAATTAATAATATCTAAGTATTTAGTTTTATGACGACTGCTTTAGCCTAGTTGGTAATGACCCTGCCTATGAAGCAAGAGGTCCTGGGGTCGAATCCCTGTAAGAGATTTTTTTTGTGTGATGGGCACAAATATTTGTTTCTGAGTCTTGGATGTTTTCTATGTATTTATACCTATTGGAACTATATATATCGTCGTCTAGTACCCATAATACAAGCCTTATTGAGCTTACAATGGGACTAGTTCAACTTGTGTAAGATTGCCCCTTAATATATATTTTATTTTATTTATTTTTTATTTCAGGCAACATCAATTTCACATCTTTGACACCTGATCAGTTAAAGTACTGCTATCTTTGTGAAGTGCATTTTGAATCCTGCTATGAGTCACAATGATAACCAGAGAAGGTTGACCGGGACAGCTATTACTATTATAAATCAATTGATGTTATTATCTTTGTGTCTGTAGAGCACCCAATGCAAGGTATGTCTTGATTTTTTATTGTTCAAATAGTATTTTCTTAAAAACATGATGACAATTTTTCTGAAAAGGGACTCCTTAAGGCACACATGGGAAATGTACAAAAAAATTGTTTATCATTGAAAACAGGATGGCATTGGTATCCGTTCATGTCAAACGAGATAGCTTTAAGAAAATATTGCGTTTGGTGTCGGGTTACAAAAGCACCACACCCTTTCTTCCCGTCGGTGTTGTTGGTCCAAGCAACTTATACTTGAAAATATATACAGGCTGTCCCAGCGCTATGCAACTTGAAGGGACAGTACCTTAAATATTGTAGATAAGATATTTTACTGAAAGGAGATATTATTGAATATTTTATAGTAAGTAATACTGCACTCAAAGATTTTCATAAAATTGCTTGCTTCGTCAGGGAGTCAATCCGACCATAGAGGAAATATTTATTTATGATCCGGCTAAATCCAACTCCTTTCTTTCAAGCTAAATTGTACTTAGAAGAAATCATTCTTTATTTTTAGCTTACTTATTGGCATCATAAAAGCACGTGGTGTTTTTATATCACATATAAATAAAATAAATAAAAATAAAAAAGCTTTATTAATTCCATTACAGCGTTTTTTACAGTTAGTAAGTAATGAATTATGTATGTAATGTATTGAATTTCTTAGCTAAACACGCAGAACTAAAAAAAAATGCTTATAAGATGTTAGGATTGTTAGGTTAGGTTAGTTAGGTTTCACATATAGCCGGTTTTTATTAGCATACGGCGGCAAGCATATTTGAAAATATTAGCAGTATAATTTAATAATAATATAAACAATAAATCAGCTTATATACGTCCCACTGCTGGGCACAGCCCTCCTCTCAAGGATGAGAGGGAACGGGCAGTAGTGCCCACGCTGGCCCAGTGCGTGTTGGGGACTTCACATACACCTTTGAATTTCAAATTACTTAAAAAAATGTGTCTCCTCCACACATGAATGACTTAACAAACGTATACAGACACTACCTAATCGATCTATCGTATGAGTCCTAATTCTATCAACTCAACGGAAGGGGTAAAGGGGACGATTAACAAAATTTAAGTATGCTCGGATAATATTGTTTAGTTTAATATTTATTTTTTAAATTTCAGGATCTGATACTGAAATTACATTCATTGACGTGCTTCCTACCGGACAAAGTAAGAAAACCTGACAATGATCCTGAGGAGTGGCCAACTTCAGCACCACAACCCGCATCGCCACAGCCCTCATCACATCATCACGTCCAACTGAGGCTCCTCAAATAAAAAGACATCTGGAAGAAAGCTCCTCTTGCGTGGACGTGGGGGCGGCGGCGTCGAGCAACGCATCCGACAGATTATTTAAACACATTCAAATTGTATTTATTCAGAGCACGTAGATGTTTTAAAAAAATATATTGTTACTAAAAAAATAATATTTGTAAATCTCACAAAAGAAATCTATAAAATCAGCAAAAAATTAGGCTACTTACTGCAAAGTAAATGAAATAATTTACATATAATACGTGTTATTGAACCCTTACCTTTTACCTTACTTTTCTCAAGGAAATCTGCATTACTCACAGACAGTAAATAGAAGAATGTCTCGGATCGCATGTACGCACGCAAGGGCAAACAAAATGCCATCGGAGGCTTTTTTACTACTGCCTTGCCTGTGGTGTTCGCACCTTTTTTTATAACTGAAGCTTTCAACCTCAATAGTTTTTAAATTTTGTACATTAAGGTACCTTCCTATTGTTCCTTAAGTTTGTTCTATAATCGTCCTCCTACAGTTGTTCCTGGTAATAATAATCTTGAAAAATCCAGGGGAGTCAAAAGCGCGATTCCGATCCTTTACTGAATTGAGTATTCAATGTGCTGTGGTTTTATCGATCGAGGGAGCGAAGCGAACGAAGTTCTACGCTTCAGCTTGGGCCGAAAATCGTTCGTATGTCCGGTGTCTGTCCAGCTGTCCGGCTGTTCTCCTTTACAGGTCGCATTCTTAACCGATTCTCGTGAAATTTTGTGAGCAGGTTCGGTTTAGTATATAGTTTTTTCTGTTACTTTTTAGAAATTAAAAAAAAGACAGGTTCGCTAGTTTCTACAGCACATAGAGCCACTAGCACAATAAATCGCATGGCAGCAAATAGACGAATCAAGGTACAGCTTTGAGATTGATAGTACAAATGCACATCATCAAACAAGATGAGTTTTGTTGATAGTGGGGATCCACATAACTCCCCCCTCGGGAGCCCTGGCAAGCTTACCCCCAAGAACACACCACATACCTAAGTAGCAAGTAGTGGAACTTTGGCTGCGGTCTTATGTAAGGTTGCTTATATAGGTACTTTTTTTATGGTACATGATGGTACGGTGGAGGTTCTAAGAAAAGGTACGAAAATTGAGCATTTTATTGACTGCTCGCGTGTGCTCTAACAAAACAGAAAAAAATACTATTATTTTACTTTGTGTAAACCTATCTTGCAAAGTGACATCTATTGACTGCGTAAAACAGATTTTTTACAACATCACCTGTTGTAGGTACAGATGCCGTTAGTGTATTTGATAATCCGTAAAAGGCAATATTGATATAAACGACATCTTTTGCTGAGAGCAAATGTACATACCAGTTCACTAACGCCCCCTGGTGCTCACAGCAAATAAGGCGGATTCATTTTAATGTATGGCGTGGATATATCTTCTTATACTTTATCTATGGTATGGTTGTATATATGTCTGCGTATTTATTAATTCATTGGGACTGACGGGGACCTGGGGGGCATTTACTTTTTATAGGTTTAGTTTATAATATAGGTTTAGTTTAGTTATATTCCGTTATAAATATATATATATTGTTTTAGTAGATGATTGTTAATTATATTTGAGAAATAAATAATTTAGGTCAATATTATTTATTGGGTATGTATTTTAATGTGTCCTGTCTAGTAATATTTTAAAGTGTCCTGTTTAGTAATATTTGAAAGATTGATGTGTAAGTATGCTCTTCTTAATGAGTTCCTGTACTACCTGTTTAAAATTCTAATTTAAATGTTTCCTGCTATACAAAGGTTGTCTGGAAGAGATCGCTTTAAAGCGATAGAACCGCCTGTTGTTACCATTATTTATTAAGCAATTTTTTTTGTATGATGTTTATCTTCTGTCCTGGTGCAATAAAGAGTATTTATTATTATTATTTTGTTTCTTTAAATTTCTTAGTATTTCGGTAAATACCGGTGTTATTTATACTTAACGGGACTTAATCGCGTATCATTAAATTATTTATTTACCTCACTGAGGTCTCCCGACGTTTCGGATGTGTTGCAACATCCATGTTCACGGGACAACTGGTTTGAGCGGGTATCATCATCTTCTTGCTGCGCGGGTTTTCCGAACTACCCGCATTTGGTCTTTATTAACCACTTGTACACTAGGGTTGTCACCCGGCCGACACACAACACTAATAATGTCCGGTGATATAACGGACGATGTTTTTCGACTCTGGCATTTACTTATAACAGGATTCCACGAAGATGAAATCTTAAAACCGTCATCCCGGTTGAAATTACGATGTTTTCTGATTTCAACGGCTTCACGTATTTTTCTACTGTAGAAATGACGTTCCGTAGACAGGACTTTCGGTTTATGGAGCTCAATCCCGTGGTTTGGTCCCGACTCCAACAAATGCTCGGCTATCGCAGACTTATTCACCTGCCGATTTTTGACAGCCGCAATATGTTCCTTGACCCTTTCCGCGATGGTTCGCTTGGTCTCGCCAATGTAGGAACTTCCACAACTGCAGTCAATCTTATAAACTCCTGGTGATTGAAAGGGGATAACATCCTTTGCTTTGCTTTGTTCCAAGGCAACCAGCTTTTATGCCCTACGTTAAAGGAGTAACGGACAAAGTTGGTACAATACTGCGAAGGTATTCCATTAATACCATATATATGCCGTTATCCAAGGTCGTGGGACATCTAACATCACCAAAGGATGTTATCCCCTTTCAGGGTTCTGAAAGAGGTATGCAACTGTTGAGGGATGACACCTGTAGTGGACAATACGATGGGTACTATGGTGACGTTTCTTAGTTTCCATATTATGGTTATTTCATCCTTTAAATCGGTATATATGGTCAGTTTACTAGCTATTGTACTTTGTAAGTTATGAGTGTTTGGAATTGCTACATCAATTAAAAGAGCTGTCTTGTTGATCTTGTCTACTACAGTGATATCCGGTCTATTGAAGTGTGTAGTTCGGCCTGTTAGAATGGCTCTATCGAAGTACATTCTGTGGGTTTGGTTTTCTAGCACGTTTTCAGGCGTATACTTGTAGTAAGGAATGGCTGGCTGAGGAATCAAGTTATATTTAATTGCTAGTTTCTGATGTATTACTCGTATGTTGGCTACTTGGTCGTGTCTGTGCTTGTCAGTTTGGACCATGGCTCTGCATGCTCCGGTAATGTGTTGAATGGTTTCTCCTGCACGGCTAGCACGCGACGGCGCGTGAGCTCTCTCGATTTTTCTCGCACTATCCGTCTTTCTCTTATTAGAACACTTAGAAGAAGAGGTATAGTGCGATAAAAATCGAGAGTATGTCGCGGCCGTCGTGTTCTAGACGTGCTGGGCTATTACCTACACTTCCTGCATAAATCTAGTTCCATTTTTTATAATAAATTTTTGATAGTTGCGGGTCTCGATAACCTGATCCTGAATAGCCATCATGAAGCCCTCAGTCTCTGGGAAGAGCTCGCCGCGATTTAGCCATGCGTTCGACGCCTCTTTGTCGATATTGTGTTGGCTTAAATCTTGGCGGTGTCCTCCGTGTAGAGACTTCGCACTCCATTGGGCTATTTTGGTTGTATGATCGGTAAGTTCTTCGGTTTTTTGGGTAGTTCGGTCTTTTAAGTTCAAAGGTGTAAACTGGTGGTCATTCTGTTCTATGGCTGCGTGGACTTGAGAGGAGTTTGATTTTTGATGGAAATATGTTCTTAAAGCTGTAATTTGTTTATTATGTAAGTTGGTCACATCTATGAGACCTCTGCCACCCTCCTTCCTTGGCAGGGTTAATCTCTGTATGCAGTATCTAGGATGGTGTTTTCGGAACTTAGTCATAGTGGTGTTAATGGTGCGTTGGAAATATTTAAGATCGGATATACTCCATCTGATGATGCCAAAAGAGTATGTCAGGACAGGTATTGCATAAGTATTTACTGCTTTTACGGTATTTTTTGAACTTAGGTAGTTGGGTTTTAAGAATGGAATTAAGTCTGTGTTTGAACTGAACCTTCAATTTATTTTTTGTGTCTTTATGATGGATCCGTTGCGACTGCAAGTAGCCTAGATACTTGTATCCTGCTTTTTCATCTAGTGGGTCTATCGTTTCGCCGTTCTCCAGAGTGTAATTATGTTTGTAACTTCTCCCAGTTTTCATAGAATTGATTTTGCACTTATCTATCCCGAACTCCATCTGAATATCTCGTGAGAATACTTCGGTTATATTAGCTAATTGATCAAGATCGGTTTCGTCAGAGGCATATAATTTAATGTTATCCATGTATAGTAGATGGTTGAGGTGTATTTCGTCTTTGTTCGTTTGTTGTTTCTGTCCGTCGTTCGCGTGGGATTCGTGGGATTGTTATCAGGACGTGGTCGATAGGTATGGCCTAGAACGTCCTCAAATTTACACCCATGGGAGTAAAATTGAGGGCAAAACGGGAGCGGCACTCACATGGTGGGAAGGTGGGGGAGAAATCCACCTTGCACCCTACAACACGGTGTTTCAAACCGAAATGTACGCGCTCCTCAGGGCAGTGCAGATCGCGATGAAACACAAGGTGAAAAGCGTCGGTATTCTCAGTGACTCCAAATCGTCGCTGGAACTCCTCAAATCACCGGACACGACACACCCCCTGGTCCAAAAGATCAAAGACCAGGTAACCGAAGCGCGGAGAAACGGGACGGATCTTAAATTCTTTTGGCTACGGTACGCCAGAAAATGAGAGGGCAGACGAACTGGGAACCGCGCCGGCGTACGACAGGGTGCCGATATCATACGTCAAAAGGTCGATAAGTGGCAGGCTCGCTACGACGCCTCCGAAACTGGAGCAGTAACCAAGAAGTTTTTTCCACGAGTGAGGGATGCGAACAGCGTAATAAAGAAACTCAAACTCACAAACTTTTTGGTACAAGCTCTCACCGGACAAGGAGGATTCGCAGCCTACCTACAACGCTTCAAAATCAAAGACGCACCCTCGTGCGTCCAGGCGGAGACATACGCCATAATTGCATGTGCACAGGAGAATATAGACATGCAAACCAGAGGGCAGACCATCTATATCCTCAGCGACAGTCAAGCGGCCCTTAAAGCGCTTACGGCACCGAAAGTGGATTCTAGACTAGTCTATAATGGCGTCTAGGCACTGAACAAGCTTGGAAAGCACAATAAGGTGCAACTACACTCGCGGGCAAAGAATACGGGTCGGTAAAATACCGTCATATTTCCTAAAATAGTGCGTAAGAGGTTGTACAATTAATGGTAAACTGTACCTTAGGTAAAACTGTTTCGTTAGGAAACATTAAATTCTTTAAATTTAGACAAATGTTGAATATAGTTTGATGATATGATATTGCCATGCATATGTGGCGACAGCTTTTGTCATTGGTAATTAAGTGTATTTCATATGTGTTCATTGTTTTTATTTTCTCTTGTAAAATATTATATAAGTATATACCGTTTGCTCAGCCGCGGCTGCGTCGCGCGCGCTGGTTCAAGGTGATCCTTATCTCTCGGCTCGCGCCGCCGTACATCGGCGAGCGGCCGGCAATGTTCGTGCGCGCTCGGAAATCCCGCGCAGTCGGCTATTAACCATACTCAAGGCTGGACGCTGCGCTCGCGCCGCTCTGAGCTAACGGTCAATGCTTACGCGTTAGCTTTATACTTTATACTTTATTTCGGTTTGCGCAGTGCACCGTTTAATGTTTAAGCTTAGGCTTTATGTTCGCGTTTGTATGTGCTTTTTCTATCCCCTGTGACTTTCTTCAAAACTATCTAAGTGTTTGTCTTAAACTGTTATTCCTTCTCTTTGTGCTTGTGACTCTTGAGTGCTCTGTGTTTCTCTATTGTGCGTGTTTGACTTTAATATAATAATTAGTGTGGAACTAGCTTGTTTTACTGTACTCGTTAGGCTAGTCACCCACATAATTGGTGACCTCTGTTGAAACGGACGGTTGTGTAACGGACATTTTAAATATTATCTTTTAACGGACGATTTTTGAATTTTATATGTTAACGGACGTCGTTTTAAATATATTTTACCGCAAGTATTGAAGGATTTTAAGTTTTTAAAGTGGTTTAACGGACATTTGTTTTCTTTTTAACAATGGTAAATGATGATGTGCAAAAGCTTGGCACGGTGGCCACTCCAAGTGCTGGGGCGAGTGCCAGTGAAGCAGCTGTGAGTCACATTAGTGTGAAAGTGCCACCGTTTTGGGCGGATAAACCGTCTTTATGGTTCGCACAGCTGGATGGACAATTTTTGCTGGGGAAGATTACGAGCGATTCTACCAAGTTTTACCACGCAGTGTCAGTGTTGGATTATAAGTACGCGGTTGAGGTAGAGGACATTATTACTAGGCCGCCGGAAAATGATAAATATGGTACTCTTAGGCGAGAGCTCATATCGCGTTTGTCAAGTTCCAAGCAGGAGTGTTTGAAGCAGTTGACGATGAAAGAAGAGCTCGGAGACAGGAAGCCGAGCCAGTTTTTACGTCACATCAGGAGTCTGGCTGGAGCAGATTACCCAGATGAGTTTATTCGCCATCTGTGGTCAAGCCGGTTACCTACTGTGCTGCAAAGTATAGTGGCTTTCCAGGATAATTTACCTCTGGACGATGTAGCGCAAATGGCTGACAAAGTCCATGAGGTCACGCCATCAGTACCTGCTTACCAGGTAGCCGCAGCATCGTCATCGGGTGCTCCTACTTCGGTGCTGGACCAGTTGCACCGTAAGATCGACGCTTTGACGCAGAGGCTTGACGCGATGTCCACCTCCCGGGGCCGTCAGGATAAGCCCCGGTCGAGGTCCCGCGGCAACCCGCGGAACCGGTCGCGCAGTCACTCGCGCGCTACCAAGCCCAGCGGCGTCGGCCAGCGTTTGTGCTGGTACCACTACAAGTAAACGGATAAGGCAGATAACATTTCCCCCTGTGCGTACCCAAAAAACTAGTTGATCGGTCGCTTGTAGCGGCCAGTGAAAGTGCGTCGGTGTCTAACCGTTCATTTGTTACGGATGTAAAGACTAAGGTACAGTTTTTAGTGGACACTGGGTCGGATTTGTGTGTACCCGTTTAGTTTTTTGCATGCGCAACGACGTCATAAGACATCATATGAACTTTACGCCGCAAATAATACTACAATTAGTACTTATGGCTGGCTTAGCTTATCGCTAGATTTCAATTTACGCCGTATGTTTTCTTGGCGCTTTGTAATTGCTGATGTGAGCAAACCCATTATAGGAGTGGATTTCCTCTCATTTTATAATTTGCTTGTCGATGTTCGGAATGCTCGCTTAATTGACAACATTACTTCGCTTTCATCAGCTGCTCTAGTCGCGTCAGCTAGTGTGTGTCCGCAAATAAAGGTAATTTCAGGAAATTCGCCATACCATAGTTTGCTTGAGGAATACCCTGATATTATAAGACCTGCTGGTGATCCTGTGGAGCGAAAATGTAAACACCAGACGCAGCATTTTATTAAGACTACGCCTGGCCCGCCTGTGTTTGCGAGGCCGAGGCGTTTGGCGCCAGATCGCCTGAAAATAGCGAGACGGGAGTTTGAAGACATGGTGCGGACGGGCGTTGCGAGACGATCAGAGGTCCTCACCGCTGCACTTAGTACCTAAGAAGGACAATAGCTGGCGTCCTTGCGGCGATTATCGCGCTCTTAACGCACGCACTATTCCCGATAGGTACCCAGTGCGGCATATTGCTGATTTCTCGCACAACCTTTTCAATTGTAAGGTGTTTAGTAAATTAGATTTGGTGCGCGCATATAATCAAATTCCCGTTGCGCCCGACGACGTTTCGAAAACAGCGATTACGACGCCCTTTGGACTCTTTGATTTTCCATATATGAGTTTTGGTTTGCGTAATGCTGCGCAAACATTTCAACGATTTATGGATGAGGTCCTCAGGGGTCTTGATTTCTGTTTTCCATTTATCGATGACGTTTTAATAGCCTCTGCCAACGACTCAGAACACAAAACGCATTTGCGCGCCGTTTTTGAGCGTTTTAATGACCATGGCATATTACTTAACGCTGGTAAATGCGTTTTTGCCGTTCCCGAGATCGAGTTTTTGGGTTATCTGGTCTCTTCAGAGGGTACTAAACCGCTGACTGACAGGGTTAAGGCGATACAGGATTTTTCAAAACCTAAAACTATAAAGGATCTGAGGCGTTTCCTAGGGGCCCTAAATTTTTACAGGCGGTTTATTACTGGTGCTGCTAAATTGCAGGCTCCTCTCCATGCACTATTAGCTGGTCCAAAGGTGAAGAGCAACAGCCCGGTAGTCTGGACTCCAGCTTTAGAAGGTGCTTTCGATGCTTGCAAATCAAGTATTGCAAATGCTGCCCTTCTGGCACATCCTGACTTTTCTGCCCCCTTAGCAATTGTGACGGACGCTTCAGATTTCGCGATCGGTTCGGTAATACAGCAGGAGGTCGAGGGACATTGGCAACCGTTGGGATTTTTCTCTCGCAAATTGAGCCCTGCCCAGTGTAAGTATAGCGCTTACGATCGCGAACTGTTAGCCATTTATGAGTCGGTGAAGTATTTTAGACATGATCGAGTTAAAACCTTTCTTTATACTCACTGACCATAAACCCATCGTTTCAGCTTTTAAAAAGTCACTTGATTCGTGTTCTCCGCGAGAATTAAGGTATCTGGATTTTATTTCCCAGTTTTCTACGGATATCCGTTTTATATCCGGTGAGGACAACGTAGTCGCGGACTCATTATCTAGGACCGACGTTATTACTGACGGACTTGACTTACACGCTTTAGCATTATCACAGGCTACGGACACTGAACTGCGAAATTTAATCAAAACCGGTTCATCCTTAGTTTTGGAGAAAATTCCCTTTGGAGCAATTAAATTCTTTTGCGACGTGTCCGGGCAAGTCCAGTGTCCCTTTATAACGTCGGAATTCCGTAAAATGGTTTTTAATTCCCTTCACGGACTTAGCCACCCTAGCGCTAGGAACACAATTAGATTAGTGACGGAGCGTTACGTGTGGCCGAGAATTAAAAAGGATTGCAGAGAATGGGCGCGTTCGTGTATTCCGTGTCAGAGGTCCAAAGTTTCACGACACGTACAGGCACTGGTCCACGATTTTAAACCACCTACTGGTAGGTTCTCCCACGTCCACATTTACCTTATTGGCCCCTTGCCCGTGTCTAATGGGTATAGATACTGCCACACCGCTGTAGATAGGTTTACGCGCTGGCCGGAAGCAGTACCTTTACATGATATCACAGCAGAAAGTGTAGGCAAGGCATTCATTTCGATGTGGATTGCTCGTTTTGGTTGCCCGCAAAATATTACCACCGATCGAGGCAAACAATTTGACTCTAATCTATTTCGCCAAATTGCGGCGATTACTGGTGCACGGCATTTGCAAACGACTGCGTATCATCCGGCAAGTAATGGTTTGGCGGAGAGATTTCATCGCCAGCTCAAGGGTGCCATAATGTGCCACGCAGATGAGTGCTGGACTGAAACCCTTCCACTAGTACTTTTAGGAATACGAAGTGCATGGAAGGAGGATTTGTCTGCTTCGACCGCCGAGTTAGTTTACGGCGAGCCGCTAAGACTCCCCAGCGATTTATTACAACCTACTGCTGACCGACTGACGGACTACACTGACTTCATGTCACGTTTGCGTCTGCATATGAGGAACCTGCAACCAACGCCAGTTACTCGGCATGGTTCCGCAAAAGTTTTCATTTTCAAAGATTTAGCCACTGTTACACATGTTTTTGTGCGACAGGATTTAGTCCGTAGGTCGCTTCAGCCGCCTTATGCCGGTCCCTATAAGATTGTGGAGAGGTCAGACAAATATTTTAAAATTGACGTTGCCGGTAGAGAAGTTTCTATATCAATTGATAGGTTGAAACCAGCCTACATTTTGTCTGAAGCACCTGGCACTACTAAAACGTCATCGACCGTTCCGGTTACACCCGTTTCAGTTCCTTCGGAGCCTAGACCTGTTAATGTTCCTTCGGAGCATATTAAGGTGTCGCGTTCTGGTCGTCGGATACGTTTTCCCGATTTTTATCGACCCTAAAGGTCTCCGGGGGGCTGATGTGGCGACAGCTTTTGTCATTGGTATTTCATGTGTTCATTGTTTTTATTTTCTCTTGTAAAATATTATATAAGTATATACCGTTTGCTCAGCCGCGGCTGCGTCGCGCGCGCTGGTTCAAGGTGATCCTTATCTCTCGGCTCGCGCCGCCGTACATCGGCGAGCGGCCGGCAATGTTCGTGCGCGCTCGGAAATCCCGCGCAGTCGGCTATTAACCATACTAACATACATAATTACACCTAACATAATTTTTGCCTTCTTTCCTTTGGAGTAATAATAATTTTCGAGGCTACAGCCCTATTGGGCACAACTATACTACCTTCCAAGTGAATGAATCGAATGTTTGCAGTCTCTTACCATCTTACAGCTGCGTCTCAAGGTTGTTGTGGCTAATTGCTAGGTGTATAATGGCATAAGATACCATCAGTTAATAAATCCAACAAGCCTACCAACTCGTACACGTATACGCGGTCCCTCCGACTATTCGAAGGTTAGATTGCCTGCACGGCTATCACAAGACGGCGCGCGAGCTTTCTCGATTTTTCTCGCACTAAACATCTCTTTCTACGTTTTCTAATAAGAGAGAGACGGATAGTGCGAGAAAATTCGAGAGAGCTCACGCGCCGTCTTGTGATAGTCGTGCTGGCAATCAAACCTTCGAATAGTCGGAGGGACCGTCCCTTAAGCAGTCTCCATGACCCGGCTCCGACGTGGATGAAGGATTGAAATTCAACTTGTCAGATCCTACAAAATCCATCGTGGCTAGATCGTGCTTAGTGTCTTTTCTTGACAGTACAGTAAAATAACAAATTTATTACAATGTTCGTTTATTTTGAATTAAGCACACATGAATATTAATCTAATGTAAAAGCACTCTTAACATGGCTACGGACGGTGTGAAAGGCCGTCGTATAAGGAGAAGTTATTTAACATTCCTCGATTATCTTAATTTCAGAAGAGCTAGCTGATGAAGAAGATGAGGATGCGGATGAGCTGTTGCTGCTGCTGATGCTGCTGCTGCTGCTGCTGCCGTTACCGTTTACGCTCCTGTGCTGTTCAGAAGCCGAGCCCTGGTTAGATGAGGACGCGTTTTGCTGTTCTTCACTGCGTTTAATGATGCCATTTGGACCCTGTATGACCTCTGATTGGTTTGAGCTGGAAGCGTCTAATGCAGAACTGGCTGCGCACTGCTCAGATGATTCCGTCACTTTTCCGTCGCTACCGATTTTTTCATCTTGAGATGAGCTAGATGAAGCGTCGTTGGTGGAGCTTGAAGCTGATTGCTCCAATTTTTGCTTTACAATGCCATCTCCAGTTATCTCCTCCTTTTCATTGCTGCTAGATCCAAATTTTTTGTTGGATGAAGTCCCTCTGGTTGCGGATTTTGTCTCTCTAGAGCCGTCAGCACTCACTGATTGGAGCTGAGAGTTGCTAGACGCAGCTTGTTGGGCCGAAGCAGATTGTGCGCTGTTGGATTCTTTGACAGTGCCAGTAGCACTAGTCTTTTCCTCTTCAGAGCTTGATGATTTTGACAGACTGTCAGAAGATTTGGCTTGGTTAGAGGATTTCAAAACTGATTCTCCATTGGAACTGACTGTAGAGTACCTGGATTGAGTAGCCTGGTGCTGGCTGTTATATTTCTGGCTTGCACTTGAGCTTTTGCTGTTCTTGTTTCCGTTGGAACCGACCACTTCTTCATTTTGTTGTGAGTTGCTTTGACCCGAGCTAGATGACTGTAGGTTTGTGCTTGATTTTTTGATAATCTTTTTGCCTTCAGTTCCTGGTTTGCCTGTTTGTCCACCTGGTCCACCTGGACCCTCGTCACAATCGTCCTGCTGTCCTGGATTACCTGGTTGCCCTGCTGTGCCTGGTGTGCCTGGTATGCCAGGTTGCCCTGGTGTGCCTGGTTGTCCTGGTGTGCCTGGTGTGCCTGGTTGACCTGGTGTGCCTGGTGTGCCTGGTTGTCCTGGTGTGCCTTGATTTCCTGGTTTTCCGCCTGGACCCTCGTCACAGTCGCCTGGGTGGCCTTGTTGTCCTGGTGTGCCTGGAGTGCTTGGTGTGCCTGGCTGTCCTGGTGTGCCTGGCTGTTCTGGTGTGCCTGGTTGTCCTGGTGTGCCTGGTGTGCCTGGCTGTCCTGGTGTGCCTGGTGTGCCTGGCTGTCCTGGTGTGCCCGGTGTGCCTGGTTGTCCTGGTGTGCCTGGTGTGCCTGGTGTGCCTGGTTGTCCTGGTGTGCCTTGATTTCCTGGTTTTCCGCCTGGACCCTCGTCACAGTCGCCTGGTTGGCCTTGTTGTCCTGGTGTGCCTGGAGTGCTTGGTGTGCCTGGCTGTCCTGGTGTGCCTGGCTGTTCTGGTGTGCCTGGTGTGCCTGGTTGACCTGGTGTGCCTGGTTGTCCTGGTGTGCTTGGTGTGCCTGGCTGTCCTGGTGTGCCTGGTTGTTCTGGTGTGCCTGGTTGTCCTGGTGTGCTTGGTGTGCCTGGCTCTCCTGGTTTTCCGCCTGGACCCTCGTCACAGTCGCCTGGGTGGCCTTGTTGTCCTGGTGTGCCTGGAGTGCTTGGTGTGCCTGGCTGTCCTGGTGTGCCTGGCTGTTCTGGTGTGCCTGGTGTGCTTGATGTGCCTGGTTGTCCTGGTGTGCCTGGTGTGCCTGGCTGTCCTGGTGTGCCTGGTTGTCCTGGTGTGCCTGGTGTGCCTGGTTGTCCTGGTGTGCCTGGTGTGCCTGGTTGTCCTGGTGTGCCTGGTTGTCCTGGTGTGCTTGGTGTGCCTGGCTCGCCTGGTTTTCCGCCTGGACCCTCGTCACAGTCGCCTGGGTGGCCTTGTTGTCCTGGTGTGCCTGGAGTGCTTGGTGTGCCTGGCTGTCCTGGTGTGCCTGGCTGTTCTGGTGTGCCTGGTGTGCTTGGTGTGCCTGGTTGTCCTGGTGTGCCTGGTGTGCCTGGCTGTCCTGGTGTGCCTGGTTGTCCTGGTGTGCCTGGTGTGCCTGGTTGTCCTGGTGTGCCTGGTGTGCCTGGTTGACCTGGTGTGCCTGGTGTGCCTGGTTGTCCTGGTGTGCCTTGATTTCCTGGTTTTCCGCCTGGACCCTCGTCACAGTCGCCTGGGTGGCCTTGTTGTCCTGGTGTGCCTGGAGTGCTTGGTGTGCCTGGCTGTCCTGGTGTGCCTGGCTGTTCTGGTGTGTCTGGTGTGCTTGGTGTGCCTGGTTGTCCTGGTGTGCCTGGTGTGCCTGGTTGTCCTGGTGTGCCTTGATTTCCTGGTTTTCCGCCTGGACCCTCGTCACAGTCGCCTGGGTGGCCTTGTTGTCCTGGTGTGCCTGGAGTGCTTGGTGTGCCTGGCTGTCCTGGTGTGCCTGGCTGTTCTGGTGTGCCTGGTGTGGTTGGTGTGCCTGGTTGTCCTGGTGTGCCTGGTTGTCCTGGTGTGCTTGGTGTGCCTGTTTGTCCTGGTGTGCCTGGTTGTCCTGGTGTGCCTGGTTGTCCTGGTGTGCCTGGTGTGCCTGGTGTGCCAGGTTGTCCTGGTGTGCCTGGTGTGCCTGGTGTGCCAGGTTGTCCTGGTGTGCCTGGTGTGCCTGGTTGTCCTGGTGTGCCTGGTGTGCCTGGTTGTCCTGGTGTGCCTTGATTTCCTGGTTTTCCACCTGGACCCTCTTCACAGTCGTCCTCTCCTGGTGTGCCTGGTGTGCCTGGGTGTCCTGGTTTGCCTGGTTGCCCACCTGGTCCACCTGGACCCTCGTCACAATCTTCTGGTTTGCCTGGATTGCCTGGTTGTCCTGGTTTGCCTGGTTGCCCACCTGGTCCACCTGGACCCTCGTCACAATCTTCTGGTTTGCCTGGATTGCCTGGTTGCCCTGGTTTGCCTGATTGTCCTGGGTTGCCTGGTTTGCCTGGTTGTCCTGGTTTGCCTGAATTGCCTGGTTGTCCTGGTTTGCCTGTTTGTTCTGGTTTGCCTGGATTGCCTGGTTGCCTTGGTTTGCCTGGTTGCCCACCATGTCCACCTAGACTTTCGTCACAATCCTCCAGATTGCCTGGTTGTCCTGGTTTGCCTGGTTTGCCTGGATTGCCTGGTTGCCCTGGTTTGCCTGATTGTCCTGGGTTGCCTGGTTTGCCTGGTTGTCCTGGTTTGCCTGGATTGCCTGGTTGTCCTGGTTTGCCTGGATTGCCTGGTTGCCCTGGTTTGCCTGATTGTCCTGGGTTGCCTGGTTTGCCTGGTTGTCCTGGTTTGCCTGGATTACCTGGTTGCCCACCATGTCCACCTAGACTTTCGTCACAATCCTCCAGATTGCCTGGTTGTCCTGGTTTGCCTGGTTTGCCTGGATTGCCTGGTTGCCCTGGTTTGCCTGATTGTCCTGGTTTGCCTGGTTTGCCTGGATTGCCTGGTTGCCCTGGTTTGCCTGGATTGCCTGCTTGCCCTGGTTTGCCTGATTGTCCTGGGTTGCCTGGTTTGCCTGGTTGTCCTGGTTTGCCTGGATTACCTGGTTGCCCTGGTTTGCCTGGTTGTCCTGGTTGTCCTGGTGTGCCTGTATGCCCACCATGTCCACCTGGACCCTCGTCACAATCTTCTGGTTTGCCTGGATTGCCTGGTTGCCCTGGTTTGCCTGATTGTCCTGGGTTGCCTGGTTTGCCTGGTTGTCCTGGTTTGTCTGAATTGCCTGGTTGTCCTGGTTTGCCTGTTTGTTCTGGTTTGCCTGGATTGCCTGGTTGCCTTGGTTTGCCTGGTTGCCCACCATGTCCACCTAGACTTTCGTCACAATCCTCCAGATTGCCTGGTTGTCCTGGTTTGCCTGGTTTGCCTGGATTGCCTGGTTGCCCTGGTTTGCCTGATTGTCCTGGGTTGCCTGGTTTGCCTGGTTGTCCTGGTTTGCCTGGATTGCCTGGTTGTCCTGGTTTGCCTGGATTGCCTGGTTGCCCTGGTTTGCCTGATTGTCCTGGGTTGCCTGGTTTGCCTGGTTGTCCTGGTTTGCCTGGATTACCTGGTTGCCCACCATGTCCACCTAGACTTTCGTCACAATCCTCCAGATTGCCTGGTTGTCCTGGTTTGCCTGGTTTGCCTGGATTGCCTGGTTGCCCTGGTTTGCCTGATTGTCCTGGTTTGCCTGGTTTGCCTGGATTGCCTGGTTGCCCTGGTTTGCCTGGATTGCCTGCTTGCCCTGGTTTGCCTGATTGTCCTGGGTTGCCTGGTTTGCCTGGTTGTCCTGGTTTGCCTGGATTACCTGGTTGCCCTGGTTTGCCTGGTTGTCCTGGTTGTCCTGGTGTGCCTGTATGCCCACCATGTCCACCTGGACCCTCGTCACAATCTTCTGGTTTGCCTGGATTGCCTGGTTGCCCTGGTTTGCCTGATTGTCCTGGGTTGCCTGGTTTGCCTGGTTGTCCTGGGTTGCCTGGTTTGCCTGGTTGTCCTGGTTTGCCTGAATTGCCTGGTTGTCCTGGTTTGCCTGTTTGTTCTGGTTTGCCTGGATTGCCTGGTTGCCTTGGTTTGCCTGGTTGCCCACCATGTCCACCTAGACTTTCGTCACAATCCTCCAGATTGCCTGGTTGTCCTGGTTTGCCTGGTTTGCCTGGATTGCCTGGTTGCCCTGGTTTGCCTGATTGTCCTGGGTTGCCTGGTTTGCCTGGTTGTCCTGGTTTGCCTGGATTGCCTGGTTGTCCTGGTTTGCCTGGATTGCCTGGTTGCCCTGGTTTGCCTGATTGTCCTGGGTTGCCTGGTTTGCCTGGATTACCTGGATGCCCTGGTTTGCCTGGTTGTCCTGGTTGTCCTGGTGTGCCTGGATGCCCACCATGTCCACCTGGACCCTCGTCACAATCTTCTGGTTTGCCTGGATTGCCTGGTTGCCCTGGTTTGCCTGATTGTCCTGGGTTGCCTGGTTTGCTGGGTTGTCCTGGTTTGCCTGGATTGCCTGGATTGCCTGGTTGTCCTGGTTTGCCGGGTTGTCCTGGTGCGCCTGTATTGCCAGAATGTTCTGGTTTGTCTGGATTGCCTGGTTGTCCTGGTTTGCCTGTTTGTTCTGGTTTGCCTGGATTGCCTGGTTGCCCTGGTTTGCCTGATTGTCCTGGTTTGCCTGGTTTGCCTGGTTGTCCTGGTTTGCCTGGATTACCTGGTTGCCCTGGTTTGCCTGGTTGTCCTGGTTGTCCTGATTTGCCATTATCGTCGCAGTCGTCGTCTCTTCCCTCCTTTCTCGATCTACGTTTCTCTTCCTCTTCTTGAGACGAAGACTTTTTGGTGCTCTTGCTTCTGCTTTCCTCTTCCTCAAAAGAAGACTTGACCTGCAAATGTTATCGTGTGTTACAAATAGCAATCTGTGACATCATACTTCTATTTCAATTAGTATTCAATCGTTTCGGCTGCCGCCAGCGAAGTCCGTCTCACAATTTTTTTGGGTATTTGTGTTTTAACCTTAACATTTTGATTCCCTCCAAAACCGGTTCAATTGCCATCATTAAAAATATCTTGGTCCACATGCCTATGGTTCCAAATTCATCGATCATTAATCAGAGCGGCTGTTGCCCAGGAATGTTAGTGTGAGCGTTTTCTCACTCAAGGATTTATCGCAATAACATTAGCTAAACCTAGAAGACCTAGAAAAATTACTCGTAATTTCGAGCGGCAGAGGGAGATAGCAATGATAGAGAATGCAATAACATTAAGAAATGCATTAACATAAAAAACGCAACCTCTAACAAGGATGGCTAAGAACGGAAGACAAATGGCAATAGCGACAGCCGGTCGTTAAGATATGGCAATAGGCTTGTGACCTAAGATTTTATTTACGATGCCATTAGAACCGTTTTTTGGAGAGGTAGTTCCTATCGTATGGAAAATATCAGGTAAATTGCTCCTTTTGGTCGTGAAATACTGCGTTTAGGTCTATAGTTGTCATACAATTTTGTATCTATAAAAGTACCTCCTTTCGCGATCTACGGTATGTTTCTCTTGACAGGTGCTGGGGAGCGTTATATAATGTGAATTGAAGAAGAAGTTCCCATACTCGAGGTAGAGCCGCCTCGCGAAAGTGTGTCCGTCTGTGTTACGTATTTACGCTTAAACCGTAGGTAGAACCGATTCAAATGAAATTTGGTATAGAGATACTTACTTTGAGTCCCGGGGAAGGATATACCCTAGTTTTTATCCCGGAAATCATTCCCTAAGAGGGTGAAAGTATGTATGGAGCTTCGATATACACTAGTTCCACGCGGGCAGAGTCGCGGGCGGAAACTTGTTTCCCTATAAATACAGCCTTTAAGCAGCAAAGCATGGGTCCACCAGGTGGAATGATGACCTGGTAAAGCTCGCGGGAGTCCGCTGAAGGCGAGCGGCGCAGGACAGGTCATATTGTCGCACTCTATGAGAAGGCTCTTGTGATGACAGCCTTTGAGAATAATTTACTTTAAAAACAAATTTTTAACCGACTTCAATTCGGCAATCTGCCAAACCATATGAACATTTCCACATTTCCTTTCCACTTTCACGCGGTAAGCGTGAACATTGATTATTTCAGAAAAAAACCAAATCGCTGTATGTGGGCCGATAATATTTGAGGAGTACCACCAATCTGGAATCGGTTCATATATGACGGAGTACTGAGGTAACAAACAAGAGGTTAAAGATAATAATGATAAAAAAATATACTGCTCAAAACAAAATAAGGGCCACTTACATTTCTCTATTTTATTGTTAATTATTGGAAATAAACGAATTGATAAGTGGTATATAAGTGATGATGTCTCGTATCCTTCAGTATCCACACCTTTCATGCTGTTGTTAAAGTCAAATAGCTGGAAAATATATATAATTACTGTTTAATATAATTTTCACATAACGATCACCATACTTATGTTATGGCCCCTATTTTCTTTTGAGTAGTATACAACCTAATGGAGAACCTCTTTTTTTCAACTCGGTTAAAAAGAAAAGGTATGGTTACTTACGCTATTGTTCTTACGGCTTTCAGTCCGTGACTCTTCAGTTTCAGTCTGGCTGGACTCTTTTCTCCTTCTCTCTTCCTCGCTGTAGTTTTCAGACTTTGAGTTTGATAATTCGCTGCCGCTTTGGGATTTGCTTCGTGAATCACTGAAACAAGAGAATAAGTTTCTGTCAAAAACATGTTGGTGCAACCTTTTGTTTCCGACTGCATTTTTTGTAGTCATTTTCACGAGCGGACGCACAGGCGTGTGATCAGCCAGGGCTGTTATTCGCTAAGCGTTAATGCGGCTCACCCCGCCGTTCACCCGTCACGAAACTAGACCTCTACCCACGCTTGGTTACTACGCATCGCGGTGTCAAGATATATTTGTGGGTGAGCGTTGAGGTGAGCTTAAAACAAGATACAGAAAAGCGGGGCAGGGCTTCTATTCGCTACGCGCTAATGCGGCTCACCCCGCCGGTCACCCGTCACGAAACTATACCTCTACCTACGCTTGGTTACTACGCATCGCGGTGTCAAGATATATTTGTGGGTGAGCGTTGAGGTGAGCTTAAAACCAGATACAGAATAGGGGGGCTGCTCGTGCTTGCCGCCGATCGGGACGGCTGTCGGTTTTTTGACAATGATCAACCAAAGGGTGAATGTGCGTGTGCGCCTGTTCCCAGGCGCCCGTTCGTTAGTAAACATGTTGGAATTGGAGTCGTGAAACGATGAAAAAACCGGACAAGTGTGAGTCGGACTCACCCACCGAAGGTTCCGTAGGTACTTGCATACAAATGTGTAGTTTTCCGATTCTTTCCTGCATGTACTTGTAGTATCTATAAGACGATATTACTTGCCGAATTTAATAGTTCTAAGCCAACGGAAAGTACCCTACAAATGTTGATTCCCTTGAGAGTGTCGTTCCGACACGTATCCACACGGGCCGATTCACGCGGCAGGACTGCATGCAGGCCTAGTTTAGCTAGTTTATGGCCTGCATTCTTTTGACGACCTCTGTAGCCTACTTGGTAGTGGCCTGGCCTAGAAGCTAGAGGTCCCGGGTTCGAATCCCGGTAAGGGCATTTATTTGTGTGATGAGCACGAATATTTGGTCCTGAGTCTATGTATGTTTTCTGTATTAAAGTATTTATTTATCTATATAAGTATGTAGGTATATGGTCGTCTAGTACCCATAGTACAAGCTTTGCTTAGTTTGGGACTAGGTTGATTAGTGTAAGATTATTTCCAAATATTTATTCTGTCTCCATCATCAAATCAGCTCGGTGGTGCAATATTATTGCGTTGTCACTGAAGTTTTTTCAAACAAAGGGAAGCCTCGCAATGGTCGAATGTGGAGCAGCCCGACTGGGGAAGTGCCTCCGCCTTGCAGGAGACCACAGCCATAATAACACTACTAACTTGCTCTGTAGTAGTGTTGTGTTCCTGGTGGTGAGCAAGGTCGCCAGAGCTCCCGAGGAGGTGCTGTGTTGAGAGCGAGGGAATTTGTTCCTTGAGCTGTCGACACGGCGAATCCTCAAACATATCATGGGTCGGCAACGCCCATGTTACTCCTTTGGAGTCGCATGCGTTTATAGGCTGCGGTGTCCGCTTACCATCAGGCGGGCCGTACGCTTGTTTGCCACCGTCGTTGTATAAAATATAAAGTATACCAAATTGTAGCTCAATCGGATACCGTGGGTGAAAATTCAGTGGCAAGATTTGCCCGAACATACTAACTGACTTGTGACTATGTGAGCTGTAGAACTGGCTACCCTGTCTTTTGTCTTTAGCCAAAACCTTTTTAGGATTCCGGACCAATAAGGTAAAAACGGAACCCTTATATGGTGCGACTCTCTCCGTCCGTCTGTCTGTCACGAAGTTAAATATCTCAGGAATTACTGATGCAATCCATTTGAAATTTAGGATAGTTTTAAAGAAAGTTAATGTATGAGATATTAAATTTTTAATTATAAATATGTTTTTAATATTTATCTAAAATTACGGATAAGACGGGGAGGGGGGTAATTTAGTAGGCCAAGTGGGGTATATGAAAGGGCTTGAGTTGGCGTTTTAAAACGTTAGTCTTTCGTTTTTTTTCTGCAGTGGTATAATTTTGATTTATAAAGTAAACTGTTGAAAAAAATACCACCCCCCCCCCCCCCCTTATCTCCGAAGTTTACCAAGCGAAAAGTTTGAAATAAATATATACGATTGACGTAAAATAACACAGGAAAGTTATATTATAATTTAACCTCTATCTAGCGTTTTTGATTTATTTTACAAAAAAAAATTAAACCAAGATTGTAATTTAACACTTTTGTGTTTGATTTGTACTTTAAATTTGTATGAAAGTATTCTGAAAGTGCCTTCTTTCAAATAAAAAAAGAATTATCGAAATTGGTTCAAAATAATGCGGGGTCGTGACGGGTATATAGTGTATGAAAGTTTGTACGGAACCCTCGGCGCGCGAGTCAGACTCGCACTTGCCCGGTTTTTTTATCCCTCCTCTCCCATGCTAAAAAATATTTGTCCACAAATCCATAATAAATACCGCTATCGAAAAAAAAACTGGACAAATGTACCTATATAATTCGTTATATATGTCGTTTTTTTAAAGCAGTTGTTACTACACACAAAGTTTCACGTTCAGCGGGACAGACACCGGACACTGGACGCCGGACAGAAACGATTTTCGGCCCATGCTCAAGCACAGAACTTCTTTCGTTCGACAAGGCAAGTTAATTATGTACATACAAGATTTGTAATGCTGGGGCCACACTACCGGGAAATGCCATTAATTATCGCGATAATCGTAGTGTGGCCGTACCTTTAACCTCCGTTATTGCGATAATTAATGGCATTTCTCGTTAGCGTGGCCCCAGCATAATAAACATTGCTCAACAGGTGCATCGAGACGGTACAGCATAGAACCCCCTCGCGTAATGCAAGCTATTTATAAGTTAGAGCGAAGGAAGATAAATGACCTTGATACTCGCTCTGTCCCTATCTTGCAGTATACTGTAGGGTCGTCTGGATGCGGCTAAACGCAAAGCATAGTCAATTAGTCACAGCAGCACGTCTATTATGGGACGGCCGCGACATACCTACTCTCGATTTTTCTCGCACTATACCTCTTGTTCTAAGGGTTCTAATAAGAAAGAGGCGGATAGTGCGAGAAAAATTGAGAGTTTGTCGCGGTCGTCGTGTGCTAGACGTGCAGCACGTCTATCATGGGACGGCCGCGACATACCTACTCTCGATTTTTCTCGCACTATACCTCTTGTTCTAAGGGTTCTAATAAGAAAGAGGCGGATAGTGCGAGAAAAATTGAGAGTTTGTCGCGGCCGTCGCATGATAGACAACACGACAACACAGCTACCTGACCATCCGTGCACTTTATGAGCATTGTGATAAGGTTCTATATAAATACAGGATGGTCAGCTGTGTTGGCGTTTGTACAGTCCTTGTTTTTTAACGATCGAGCGAAACGAACGAAGTTCACCTAATCAGCTTGGGTTAAAATGCTTGAAAACTGTCCCGCCGTTTTCCTCTACAGATCGCATTTCTCAACCGATTCTCGTGAAATTTTGTGGAAATTTTTGTAGATTCCGTTTTTAGAGTTCCGTAGTCAACAAGGAACCCTTTTAGTTTCGCCATGTTAGCCCGTCTGTCCATCTTCGGCTTAGCTCAGCAACCCTTACTACTAGAAAAGTGTAATTCGGCATGAGTTAAAAATCAATCATGCCGACCAAACAGTAGAATAAAATGTTGAAAAATTTTTTTTTAGGGTACCTCACCACCTAAAGTGGGGATGTAATATTTTTTTCTCGTTAAACCCAGTGTGGGGTATTGTTGGATAGCTTGTTCATAAATATGATGGGGTTTTTTAAAACCATTTTTCAACTCGGTGACTCGTTTGCGAGATATTAATTAATGATATATGACCAGCGACTGCATCGCTACTAAATTGTGAAAGTAGTTACCGTGCGCTAGCTCCCTAACCTAGTGTTTCCCGAGTGTTCGTTAAGCCTGCTCTATACAGTGGGCCATCACGACCCATCGTACAGGACGCAACTATGCGTTAGACGGAGAAAGACATCGCCGCGCCATAAGCCATCTGACACCACTACCCCCTCTACACGCTGGCCCATCCTAGTGGGCCATTAGGATGGGCCATCATGTAGAGGAGCCATTATGTAACTTGGTTATGTGAAGAATAAGGTGATTTTCCCTAGGCTGTCTGAACAGATCGTGGTCTTACTTTTGCTTGTTCGAGACGGACTGTTCCTGTTCAGATTTTTGCTTGGAGTTCTTCGCAGACCGTTTTGATCCGCTGGTCAACACCTCGCTATCAGACCCGCTTTGCTGGCTGCTTTGTTGGGCATTGTGAGAGCTCCTCTCGCCTTCTGACCCTTCTGAAAAGATATTAGCAACATGAATCGCTGGCGGTTTAAAAGCGTGATAAAACGCTAGAATGTTGTTCAAATAAGACTCAACGGCGGTTATTGTTATACGTTTTTAACAAAAGTAAATTCAAATCATGATTTATTTTGACAATATTTGCTGTGATAATAATGACGAAAGAAACGCAGTGAAAACGCTGAATATTCCTCTGTTAAAATTAAAAATTCAGAGTACAACGTTCCATGGTTACATAAAAGCAAAATTATTTCACAAGTATTTAGAATTGACCTCCAGAATGTTTTTTATCCTGGAAATCATTCCCTAGGGGGTGAAATGGGGGGTGAAAATGTATATGGAGCTACGATACAAACGAGTTGGACGCGGACGGAATCGTGGGCAGAAGCTAAGTACTTCTATGTAGTCATGCATCCTCGCCGTGTCGGTCGCTCCGGTTGTGGAATGAGCTCTCTACCAAAGTTTACAGGACTAACAGTACTTAATAATTTCAGCGCGTTGCCGACTCTTTAAAAATGTATGTTCTACTGTTAAATTCAGAATGAGCCACAAGAGGAATAATGAGACGTCAACCAGGATAAATAGTGTTGTAAGTCATTGTCATCATCAATATCATCAAAAACATGTATACACTTTTGGTGTTTCTAGGGCCTATCTCTAAGCGATCTTATTGGAATAGACCGGTTTCCTCACAATGTTTTACTTCACCGAAAAGCTAACGCTAAATATTCCGTACATTAATAAGATTCTTCTCTAAAGGTTAACTTAATTTAATTTCAAAACTGACCACTGGTGATTTTTTCCGATGACTCAGAACAAGAAGAGGCGCTGTTCCGCGCTGATTCGTTAGCCGAGGACGAGTTCTCTTCCTCGATAACGCTAGAGCCACCTACACCTGAAAAGTAGCAAGTTTCAATCCTATAAAAACCTGAATAAAAATCACCTTTACACCTCACCAGCTCGGAAAGGCAAAATCTGCGCCCAAAAGTCCATTATATCCGCAAGCGTGGAAAGAGTTTTTGAATTTGGAACGTGACGCTTTATCGCGAGATCCAACTTTTTTTCTATGCAGCACGGCTATCACAAGACGGCACGCGAGCTCTCTCGATTTTTCTCGCACTACTTTCTAAGTTATCTAATAAGAGAGAGACGGATTTGGCTCGCGCCGTCTTGTGATAGCCGTGCAGAATGAGAGGTCACTATCTTACTGGTTATATTCTCTGTGTCTATAGACATCAGCCCAGCACGTCTATCATGAGCGGCCGCGACATACTCTCGATTTTTGTCGCACTATACCTCTTGTTCTAAGTGTTCTAATAAGAGAAAGACGTATAGTGCGAGAAAAATCGAGAGCTCGCGCGCCGTCGCGTGATAGCTGTGCTGCTAGCGCTAGCACAATAGTAATTGAAGCCAAACGAAACGATTGAAATACAACTTAATTTAGGTGTACCAATATTAACTAGTGGCTCTGTGAGCTGTTGACCTCGCGGGTTTGTTTTAAAACGGTTGAATTGAGTAACCGAAATCGGAGTTCAAGATAGTGGACGGAACATAAAATGTGTACCAAGTAAGTAGTCAACGCTGACCCCTTTCTTGTATGTTTTTACGTTTTCAATCCATATCTCCGCCATTTTTCAAAATTTCGAAAAACTGTGTACCTTCACGGAACCTACTCACAAAATTTCATGAGAATCGGTTGAGAAATGTGAGCTCTAGGCGAGAACAGGGGGAAATCCAAACATCCGGACATGAGGAAAACCGATTTTTCGTCCAAGCTGAAGCATAGACGCTTCGCTCGCTTCGTTCGCTTCGTTCGCTCGGTCGATTACAGTGCTCACCGCCACTCGGGTGTGGCGCCAAGAGCGGTTCCAACTTTGAAACTGAATACGAGAAAAAGTTACAATTTTTTTTCTATTATTTGTAATATCTAACTACTTTTTCGATTCAAAAACATTCAAAGATCAATTTCTAGGGTTTTTGGTAAAAAAAAGGTATAAAAGGAATCCTTAAGCGTGCTACACACTACGCAGAGATATCTGTATCTAAGGCGCATATCTTTCAATATGGCTTCCTGTATAATTCAATGAACTAACACACACAGCGCAGATAATTATCTGCAGATAGTGCTCTGTGTGTTACCTAGTTAGTAATCTGCAGTTGATTATCTGCGCTTTATGGTGCTACTCCGTTCTTCTGTCCGTCTGTCACAACTTAAACTATCTCAGGAACTACTTATGCTGATCCATTTGAAATTTAGAACAATTGTAAAAAAGGCTAACGCGTGTCTATGGAAAATGAATAATGTAATAATACATTATTATTTTCTGTGACAATAACGAATGGTACATATTGAAAGTCTAGTAAAAAGGTATCATAATGAAAGGTTTTGAATTGCACATTCTGAAACCGTTTTTGTTTTATTTCTATTGACCAAATTTCTATTTACGAATAAAATATTAAATAAATATTTGGGGACAATCTTATACACAAATGGAGCTAGTCCCAAACTAAGCAAAGCTAACTATGGGTCCTAGATGATACATTTATATAGATAAATTAATACTTAAATACATAGAAAACATCCATGACTCAAGAAAAATTGGGATTCGAGCTTAGTATACAGGGTCACTACCAACTAGGCCACAGATGTCGTCAAGTTTAAGCCTTCCTTGGCTTGTTCTGAGTATTATAGATCCATGCTTACCGCGAATAGTCTTCTTGACAATCTTCTGGGTATGCCTCTCGGTCTCGCTCTCGCTCTGCTCTCTGTGCTGCTCTGTCACACTTTTCACGATAGTCTCGCCGCCGTCTCCATTGTGTGTCTCGCTGGACGAGTTGCTGTACTCGCTGCTAGCCGACTGGCTGGCCTCGGAGCTGCAGCTAGACTGGTCGATGGATTCAACCAGTTCGAGACCAGCTCTTGGTTCTGGAGGGATGGCAAATAATGGAGAATGTAGTTAAGTGTTGAAGGGTCAAAATCACGACAAAGTAGGCGTCCTTCCTGTACGTCTATCATGAGACGGCCGCGCGCTCGAGTGACACGTCACTATCCCCGAATTTTCTCTCTAACAAGCAATATTAATACTGTTGTAGCTTCGTAATTATTCTTCTTCTTCTTCTTTTCTTTCTTTTGGAGTATTAATAATATTTTTTGAGCCTACAACCAGTTGCTGAAATTAGGGCCGGGATGTCACCTTTAATACTAAGAATTAATATTGTATGTGCCAACTATTGGGGCAGTGACGAGCACTGGGACCTTACCGTATAGTTATTTAAGTTTGTTGCTGATATTATAACATATTGTGGCCAGTGGGAGCTAATAATTTAGGACGACTACTAAAATACACAAATAAATAGTTCATTAATCGCCTAGGACGGTAATTAAACAAATAATGTCTTAGTTCGCCGGTATTTGATCCGAGCCGTTAAATATTGCATCTGAGGCTTTTTTAATACCGCCCGTGGTAAGTACAACATTTTGCGATTTACTTTGGCCAGGAACTGATAAGTAATTTAGCAGTGAACGAAAAACCATGCGAGCTCCTTACAAATTTCTACCCAAACACGTTTCTAACACCTCGCCCCCATCCCCGCATAATGGAAAATGGAACCCATTCTGTGGGTCCATTTTGCGGCGCTAATTAGACTTCTAAGGGTTTTTTCGTTCGCTGGATTTTATCTAATAGCCTACCTAGTGAACGGTGTTTGCCACTTATGGTGCACTTAAATTGTTGTACAGTGCTCTTAAGCCTGCTCTATACAGTGGGCCATCACGACCCATCGTACAGGACGCAACTATGCGTTGACGGAGAAAGACATTGCCGCGCCATAAGCCATCTGACACCACTACCCTCTCCACACGTTGGCCCATCCTAGTGGGCCATTAGGATGGGCCATCATGTAGAAGAGCCATTACGTCACCTGATCAGGGCAGAATTTCGAACTCTGGAGGCCCTGCTCAAGCGTCATAATAAATGACAATCGTTGCATATGAAAGTGCGTTTTGCGGAAAAGGGACCCTCTTAAAACTTTCGAAACATCATAACTTTGTGATTGCGTGCTTTACTTTATTCTCCTGACATAATTTTTAATCCTTTTTCGAGAAAATTCAACGTTCCTGGTTATTTTATTTCGCCTCAGCACGACTATTCAACTTAGGTACCTGCAAGTACGTTGCTGACTCGACAAGAAAGAATGATATCCAGCATTCAGCTTTAATCTTCCAGCAGGCAATGCACTACGAATTTTCATTGTCAGGGGACAATTGTCCCCTGACAATGAAAATTCACATTGGTGAAATAGGAGCCAGACTGTCCATTTCGGAAACGGAGGTTGGGACGATTACCTTAGTCGACACCGATTGAAAAAAAAGGTTGAAGCTTAAAAAAAAAATACTTACGAGGGAGGCCGCTTACGGCCACGAGAGCCTGAAAAACAATTATATATTAAAATACCATTAATACTTAGTACAACGATATCATCAACAACTTAGAAAAGTTGAAATATCCATTTACATTTAAAAAATATCTTAAAACCGGCTAAACCCATTTTTTTTTAAACGTAGCGTAAGAAACGTCTCGATCACTTCAGCTTTCAAACAAAAAAAAAACCGCGTTAATTATAATACAATACAATACAAATACTCTTTATTGCACACCTCACCCAAACAAAGCAGATAAAAAGAAAAACAATACAATAACATGTAGGTAGAGGTAGACAACAGGCGGTCTTATCGCTCAAGAGCGATCTCTTCCAGACAACCTTTGCAGAGATTATAATAAGCCACGAGTCAAAATAATTATATACACGTACATAAATAGCTCTATATATAAACATACATACACAATCATACATATATACAAATAACACAAATAAAAAAATATAATACATAAACAGTCAGCCTATAATAATAATAGTAAGACAATCAGGGTTAGGGGAAAGACAAATAATGTTCTTTAAGAAGAGATTTGAAGTTGCCGATAGATTTAGCTTGTCTTATATGAAGAGGGAGAGAGTTCCACAGTCGAATGGCCTTAAAAGTGAACGAACTACTGTAAAATTTGGAAGATGACAAAGGCACAGTTAATAGCAAATTGTTAGAAAATCTAACAGAATTAAAATAACTAAAACGTTCTTTGAGATAGCGGGGAGTTGCAGGGTTAAAATGGCCACTGAACAGAAGCGAAATAATGTGATAGTTACGACGATAACGGGTAGGAAGCCACTTAAGTTTGTAATAATAATAATAATAAAAATCTGTGTGTCTATATTGTTCAAAATATAGTACATGGTACAGTTTTGAGCCCTGGCGACTGCGTTAGTTTGCACTGTGTTGCAGCCCCCAGTGAGATTGTGAGTGAGTGAGATATTATCGATCCATTCTTATAAGCATCTGTGGTCTTCATGGTCAAAAACAGTTCTACTTCACCAACACTTGCGATCTCCGAGAGTAAATACACGACATATAATGGGAAATTACCGATTCACTGGAATACCATCATCAGATCCCGACTTGGTGACAATGGGACCACGTCAGGACTATACTTTCGAATAAAAAACATACATTGAAAACCGGTCCACAATTGGCAAAGAAATCGCTTAACACACTTAAAAAATATATACACACCTACAATGGAACTTAGATCCCTCTCCGTTATTGAGTGATTTTTTTTCTACTTTTCTGACATGATAAATTCAAACGGTAATGTTGACATGGTAATGGCGTAGTATTGGTGATGGTACTAACTAGAACGCTCAATAGAGCTCTATACAACCAATAATTAGGCTATATTTCTGACATGATAAATTCAAACGGTAATGTTGACATGGTAATGGCTTAGTATTGGTGATGGTACTAACTAGAACGCTCAATAGAGCTCTATACAACCAATAATTAGGCTATATTTCTGACATGATAAATTCAAACGGTAATGTTGACATGGTAATGGCGTAGTATTGGTGATGGTACTAACTAGAACGCTCAATAGAGCTATATACAACCAATAATTAGGCTATATTTCTGACATGATAAATTCAAACGGTAATGTTGACATGGTAATGGCGTAGTATTGGTGATGGTACTAACTAGAACGCTCAATAGAGCTCTATACAACCAATAATTAGGCTATATTTCTGACATGATAAATTCAAACGGTAATGTTGACATGGTAATGGCGTAGTATTGGTGATGGTACTAACTAGAACGCTCAATAGAGCTATATACAACCAATAATTAGGCTATATTTCTGACATGATAAATTCAAACGGTAATGTTGACATGGTAATGGCGTAGTATTGGTGATGGTACTAACTAGAACGCTCAATAGAGCTCTATACAACCAATAATTAGGCTATATTTCTGACATGATAAATTCAAACGGTAATGTTGACATGGTAATGGCGTAGTATTGGTGATGGTACTAACTAGAACGCTCAATAGAGCTCTATACAACCAATAATTAGGCTATATTTCTGACATGATGGTAGTGTTGAAATGGGAATCTTTAAATGGTAATGTTTATATGTAATGGTACTCACCACAACGCTCAATAGAGCTATAGACAACCTCATCTCCTGGCTTTGGCATGATGTCCGCAGCCGCAGCCTTATATACCCCTCGGTGCATGATGTGCAAGCTGCTCAAATATTAGCTCCGCTGTATATGACGTAGTTTAATTAACAATTAAATGAATTTATTGATTTTTATGACAATATGAATTGGACAAAGGATGGTTTCGAGCCATGAGAACAGCGGATAGTGGACTGAATTTCTTGATACAAGTTAGGTAGGTACTCTACACGATTCACAGGACGTCCTTCGTATGTCAACCTTAATGAATTATACTCGTAGTTAGAGAGCTGGCGAGCATTTCGGTATATGATTTGCACACGTTTCACGTCGAGGTGGATTGCAGTTTACATCATTACGAATTGACTTGGTCCAATCAATTAAGGTCCTATGTCGCTGCGTTTTCGCGTTACAGCGGATTGAAGTTGCTTAAAAAAATCGGGGTATTAAATCATTTGCACATGTAAGCCTCTGGAGTTCATGGTCACAATCATCTTGGGAACGAAGAAAATCGAAGAGGCAGACATTCAGTCTGCATTGTCATGGGACGGAGTTGTAAAAATGTAAAAAAATATTAAGTCATTTGCACGCGGTTCTCATTGCGCCCATTCGATTCACTATGACTCCGTGGATTCGAAAAAAAATGTGGCACACTGCTCACTGATTTTAAGTGCTCGAACTTTTCAATGACATACTCCGGCGTTTCGGAACGTTTTAAAATATAATTTACTTTAAAAACAAAGTTTTAACCGACTTCAATTTAGTACTCCGCCAAGCCATGAGAACATTCCCACATTTATTTTCCAATTTACCACGAACTGATTTCCGAGAGCAAATGGGTTGATTATTAGGGGAAAAACCCCAATCGCTGTATGTGGCCCGATAATATTTGAGGACTTCCGTCGATTCCACAAGGATCACCTTTGGCACTTCATTAGTTGCTATTTCAACGGAATCTTATCAGAATCTGTGACGTACATTTGTACTTTTAAGTACATAGTTGAGGAATTCCATAAGTCATCTGTGGTCTTCATCATCAATTCCAATCCGCCAAATTTATGATTACCGGGTGTAAATACACGAGTTAAAATAGAAAATACCAAAATCAATACACGCGTGCCTAATATAATTGAAGAGTTCCCTCAATTCCTCATGGATCCCATCATCCAATTGAATTTTTGAAAAAATGGGACTCACCTGTAACTACCTACTTACAAACAACAAAACATTTTTTAATTTCAGTTTTTTAAATCATAAAAATAAATTAAAAAATTGAATACTACAAAAGTTAGAGCCCTGGATGTCTGCCTTTTCGATTCTTTGTGTCTCCAGGATGACTGTGATCATCAGCCCCAGAAGCAGACGTGTGCACACCTTTTTTTTACATTTTTGAAACGCTGTAAATTTACAACGCAGCGCCACCATGGTGGCAGACAAGGTCCTTGATGTTTCTTAGGGCATAAATATCACTATTAATATCGTCTGCCTTGTGTGCTGATCATATCGAAATTTTGCTCGCCAGCTCCCTAACTATTACTTGTATCAAGAAATTCATTAGGAGGACAGCCATCTTGAATGAAACAAACGAAGAGGATTCACTCGATCCAAGAGTTGGATCAAGGTAATTGCGCTGCACCAAATATCTGGAGGCACGGAAAACGAGCCAAGCGAAGCGCAACGCAAGGGTACTACCTACCTTTTCTCGAAGCGGTTCGTCGTTTGTTTTGAACCCTCGTAACTTGGGTTTGGATTACCTATATACCAGATAAACAAAATTCTCGGGATATGATGTCAATAGTGGACTTATTAAACATATAAAGTTTCAGTAACATAGCTCTTATACTTACGATTTTATTGATATCCAAAAAACGCCGATTTTGTCACTGACTCACTGACTGATGTTGATCATCAAAACCTCTAGGGTACTTCCTGAAGTCCTAGAAAGCTGCAATTTTGTATGTAAGCTAGTATTAGTACACAATCAACAAAAAAATTCAAAAAATTGGAACTTCTACCCCCCAACCCCTTAAAGTAGAGGATGGAACTTTTTATGAGACTTCCGCAAATTTTGATGCTAGGGGTCTGAAAAATTATATAGGGACTCCTTGTTATAAATAATAAAATAAGTATTTCAGGATTTTTAGTAAATCACCCCCCCCACTCTTTAAATTAGGGCATGGAAGTTTGTATGGGTTTTCCCATTCACTTCTTTAGTTTTTTTTTTTTTTTTAATCTTCTTTATTTATTACAATCTGTCTCCTTTGTGGGACATTCAGCAGTATGTTGGTTGGTGCCATCGCTGGCGCGCTCGGTATGTGGCCTGTGCTACATCCTCATTGTTAAACAGTAGCTGTGTTTACTTTGATTGTATTAAATCTTGAGGTATTTTACGCTTTAAACGTCTTGCTTTGTTGTGGTTTGCCATAAGTGGGCGGGCCAGAGTATTTGGGTGTCGTTCGATGCGCTCTTTGTAGGTTCTGGTATGGCGTACAATTTCCTGTTTCACAGTGGGCAGGCGTAGATCACGGTGTAATAGTTCGTTGGGTACGAACCAGGGGGCATTGGTTATCATGCGGAGTGCTTTATTTTGAAACCTTTGTATAATTTCAATGTTTGAATGGGATGCGGTACCCCACAGTTGGATTCCATACGTCCACACGGGCTTCAGTATTGCCTTGTACAGAAGTATTTTGTTTTCGAGAGACAGTTGAGACTATCCAATGAGCCAGTAAAGTTTTCGCGTTTGAATACCGAGTTGCTTTCTCTTAGTGAAGATATGTTTTTGCCAGGTAAGTCTCTTGTCCAAGTGCAATCCAAGGTATCTAACATGATCTGCCTGTGGGACCGCGATGTTGTTAAGTGTGCCTGGAGGACAGGAGTCTCTTCTTAAGGTGAATGTTACGTTGACAGATTTTGTTTCATTTGCGCTTATCCGCCACTTTTTGAGCCAGTGGGATATGTCATTTAGCCCTTTTTGGAGTATTTGTGAGGCAATTTTTGGGTCACTATGTGTAGCTAGTATAGCGGTATCGTCAGCAAAGGTCCCAGTAATTAAGGATTCAGATGTCGGCAGATCCGCAGTAAAGATTAAGTAGAGTATGGGGCCCAGTACACTGCCCTGCGGAACTCCTGCTTGTATAGGGCAGAGATCAGACAGTGCTTCCCCTTGTTGTACTAAGAAATGGCGCTGCTCGAGGAATGATTTTAGTATTCCGTAAAGGTGGTCCGGTAGCCCATTTAGAATAGAATAGAATAGAAAAACTTTATTCAACATCACATGACATTTCTAGTTACATGGGAACCTTAAAAGTAGACTTAACATATAAAATTTTAAATTAATCCTACAGTTATCCTTATGTGATGTTAAAAAGGGGCTTGCCTCAGCATAATGTTACAGTAGTAAGGCCACTGCAACGCTGGTTTCCAGGCAGACCCTGGTAACTATATTAATCCATTTTACATTGCTCGCTGTTTGTCGGGAACGAAATGTCTCAGTTTGTGTGCGCGCGTGTGTGTGAGTGTGAGTGTGAGTGTGTGCGTATTTGTATGAGTGTGTGTGTGTGTGTTTGACTTGACGGAATATGTGTGATATTGTGTCGAAGGAATGTTTGAGTAGGTAATAATATTGTATGTTTGGAACGTAAACACTGTAACACTGTAAACGTATTTGGCCAAAAAAAATTAATTAAAATCAAATATTATTATTAATAAATTACTTTAATTTACTAGGTACTCTAATGTAAATTCACATATGAATTTAAATCTTAGGGTCATTACATATATGAAGGCACAGCTCGACTGTCAGGAGGAAGTGCCTGCTGTATTTGCATAAGGTATCGTTTCAGATGTAATTTGAAATTGCCGATGGTATTTTATTCTCAATTCATCAGGGTCATTTCTCAATTTGAATAACAATCCTTCATGCCACAAGCGGTCAAACGCTTGAGATATGTCCAAGAATGCACTGGCGCAGTAAGATTTGCCTTCTAGTGAATCCATGATATGTTTTGTTAGTCTGTGTAGGTACCTGGTCGATAGTGGCATGCTTACCGCGAAATCCAAACTGGTGATCAGGAATTAGCTCCTTCTCTTTGAGTATAGGCAAGATTCGTTAAAGCAGTAGGGATTCGTATATTTTGGATGGAATAGGTAACAGACTTATGGGCCTATACGATTTTGTTTCTTCAGGCTATTTCTCTGGCTTCAACAGCATTACAATTTGTGCGACCTTCCACTCCAGGGGAAAGAACTGCAGTCTGGTCATGGCATTAAATAGTGACGTAAGGAAAGTTATGCCAGATTCAGGTAGTTATTGTAATAAACGGTTTATATCGTGTCCTGGAGCCTTTTTTGGGTCCGACTTTTTTATGATTAGGGCAACTTCTGTTTTTGTAAATTTAAGAGGCATTTCCTGCATATCTTTTGGACTGTTTAAGTGGTTAGTAATTTCTGCTGCATCTTCAGGTAAGCCTTCATATGGATGAGGAGTGAAGACGTTTGTGAGATGTTCTGAGAAGGTTCCGGCTTTCTCTTGGTCTGTCTTTGCCCAGATACCATCGGATTTTCTTATAGGAGAGGCATTGACGGGCCGTTTTAGTCTTCTGGTGGCTTTCCATAAAGAATAATCCGAGGAAGCAGTAGCATCCAGGCCGGTAAGGTAATTATGAAATCCGTCATTGCGATCTTTCTCTAGTGCGCTTTAGCTGTCTGTTGGCGTGATTGAGTTGTTTTTTCGCAACAGGGTCTCTGGTTGTTTGCCAGCGTTTCCGTATTCTTCTTTTTTCCATTATTTTATCGAATATGTGTTTTGCTACGTGATTGTCCAGGTTGCTAGGTGGTAGTGGTGGGGTCGATGACCAAGCTGCATCTTGCACACTCTTGTTGAAGTATAGCACCGCTTCTGTTATTTCGTTTTTCGATTTAAGACTAACTGATTCTTGGAATGCTTTGCCTGTGAGCTCACGAAATAGGGACCAGTTAGTTCTTTTGTTATGCAGAACGCCAGAAATCAGAAATCAGATGTCAGAAAATTCTGACGCATTCTTGGGGGGGTAGTGTGTAGTTCTACTAAGATTGGAGAGTGGTCTGAGGATAGATCCCAGCAACTCTGGCACGATATGATGTTCTTTGCGATTCCTTTGCTGACACAAAAATCTATAACATCTGGGATTTTTCTTTTGTCTGTTGGCCAGTAGAAATTATGCTTTATAAATTAACTTACAAAAAGGAATGAGATCCCACCAAAAACATTACATGTAAAGTGATGCCAAGACTCCATAGCTAAAAAGATATCAGATCGCAATTAGCGCCAAGCTTCTTACTCCACGCGGCGTAACTCTACCACTACCAGCCACGCTCTGCAAATTCTATATCTTGGCTAAAAAGTATAGACCCGTCACTTATTAATATCATCATAAATTCATTCGGCTTGAAAGTCTATGCGGCGACCGGGGTACCTATCAAATATACCATATCGTTAAACGACCATTTCAGCTAGATGACATAAAATTTAAATACAGTCAGCATATAGTCAATTCAGCTGCGACGACATGAAAGTAGAATACTCAGTCAGCAAAAAGACAGTTTAGCTGGATGGCTAAGAATTTGAATGAATAAGTAGCCAAATGTCTGAAAATATAAATAGTCCATATGATTAGAATATCTAATGAGCCGAAAGTGAAATTAGTTAATTGACATAAACACAGAACGAGTTAATAGCAAAACGTCATGAAATGTAAATAGTCTATATAATTAGAATTCCCAATTCGTTGAAAGTAAAATTATTTGACTGACATGAACACGGAACGAGTTAGTAGCAAAACGTCTGGAAATTTAATGTGTCATAATTTATAAATATGTACCAGCTAGGCTTAGGCTTATATGTTATAATATTAATATGGATATTCTGTCATTTTTATTTGTTAGTAACGCATACCCCCTAAAAACATTGGTTTACACCATCACACTTAAAAATAAAATTAAAAGTAATTCCTTTACTGCTAACTTGTGTTAACTTTTATTTGGATTTTCCATACAAATTAAAATTTATTTAATAATCGATTACAAACTAATTATTCAAAATTTTATAATATTGCAAAATACTCGTAAGGGCACCCTAGTATGAATAAATGAAATATGTTTGTTCTTAACTATATTTTATTGGTGAATGTAACATTGAACATATTGCATTAACTTAAACTAACTAAAACAAACAATATTACTCCTAAATAAAGAAATTAAAAAGCAGAGCTGTTTACTCAAAACTTGTCCCCAAATATAATACGTTTAATGTGGCTGACGTTTTTTAAACAGCGTAATGCGGTTATATTTTTGTCAGTGTATTTCTTTATTTCTCTTCTATATTTTCTATCAAATATAACATCATTTTTTTTCCTTCTTGTTGCTTCAAAGAGAATACTTGTAATTCTCTTTTCTTGCCATTTGGCTTCAAGTTTCAGTGCTTGTACTTATTAGTCTTATTAGTTATTACGTTGAAGTGGCCACGATGTAAATAATAGATTGTGCGAAAAGGATTTAATTCTTAAGTTCTCAAGTGTCACTTAACATTTGAAATCCAGACGTTTTGCTAACGAGTCCTTTGTCGGTTTATATCTATGAACTAATAAAGACATCACACAGTCCGGACATTTTACTTCTTGACTGTTTAGCGTTCATGTCTGTTTAGCCATTAAGACGTTTATTTATTTATTTATTTATTTAGTATTTTGTAAAGCCATGTACATTGTAATTAAGGTGTTACATTCAGTATTCAGGTCAGACCATGGCGCCCTCTAAGGGCACACAAAACTTAATACTAGCATGAGTAAGATAACAACATTAATAACATTTTTGCATTACATACATATTCATACTATAATTATAAGTTTGACTTTCATTTCATAATATTTTTTAGTAATATAATAATAATAAGAATAGATTAATTTATATAATAATATTTTCCCGTTATATTCTTAAGAATAGGGACTAACAATTTAGGAATGTCATTTATAAAAAAATTAAAGAACCATCATTTAAAAAATCGTCTATTGAGTAATAGCATTTCTCAATTAAAAATTTATTTAATTTATTTTTAAATATTTTTTCGTTACTTTCTTGTTTAATTGGTTGCGGGATTTTATTTGTAATTAGAGTACATTTATAATGTGGACTATTTTTATACATTGCCAAGTTAGCTTTTGGTAGCAATAGCTTATTCCTATGCTGCGTTCTGGTTGTCTCGACAACTTTTTTCTTTTGAAACAGAAAAGGATTTTCACGGACAAAAAGAGCGGCTTGTAATATATAAATACACGGCACAGTCAACAATTCTAGTTTAATAAAGTGTGGACGGCAACTGTTGGGGATGCGCACGTTAGCCAAGATACGGATGCACTTCTTTTGCATCACAAACAGTTGCTGGGCCATGGTACTACCTCCCCAGAGCACCACACCATATTGGAGCCACGAATACGCATACGCATAGTACGCAGATAATGCACACTCTCAGCTAGTATTTATTTTCAATACGTTTAGTGCATAATAATATGCAATACGTTCTAAGATACAAACGTTTTTCTACCGAGCCATTTAGCGTTTATGTCTTTTAAGTATTAAAGACAATCGGAGATAATGACGTTTTGCTGCTACGTCATTCTAAATTGTACGTTCTAAGATCCAGACGTTTTGCTAAAGAGGCATTTAACATTCATGTCTATGTAGTCACAAAGACATAACACAATCCAGACATTCGAGCTATAATATCTTTTAGCGATAAGGTCAAATCGATAGGGACCCGGCGACCGGGATGTGCCCAACAAAGCTATACTTTTTAGCCAAGATGTAGAATTTGTAGAGCGTGGCTGGTAGTGGTAGAGTTACGCCGTGTGGAGTAGGAAGCTTGGCGCTAATTGCGATCTGATATCTTTTTCACGCTGAAAGCTGTATGAGCTATGGAGTCTTCGCATCAAAAAAGAAGGTATGTAGTATCAGTTCATTGGAATCTTGTAAATTCAATTTTCAAAAACTTAAAATATGAACTCTTCCTAGTTTGTACATCTATGAAATTAGTGTTTTAGTGAAATGTAACTCCCATTTGTTCTTCAATATTTATATTTGCAACGCGTTAGTTTTTTTTTCTAAAGTATATATAAACCAAACGAACAAAATATAGCACATTTTTGTTTCGCATTTTGTTCATTTGTTCAAAATATCATCTGACATCATTTTGCTTTGTCAAGTGTTATTAAGACGAAAGTTTATTAAGCAAACACTTTGTTTGGGCTAAGTAATATTGTTTTCCAAACAAAACATTTGTTCATATTTTCATTTCGCACTCTTCACGTAGCATAAATTTGGCAAATATTTTATTTTTACTACAAACTAAAATGAAAAGACAAATGGGATTTCGATCGAATTTTTATTTGTGATTGTATTGTGTAGATTACGTCAAAATAACCATCTTAAGTATATAGGAAAAAGTTTTCTCTTAAATTAAAAATAGCCGAGTGAGACGCCTCCAAAGATTGATGTTTTTAGGAACTTGTTTTTGGTAAAAAAAATATTCCCATCTTTGCTCCTTTTTTCATTAGAACTTGCCCATTAGAGCGGTCCAAAGTTGCGAGTTCGGCCAGGTATTGGGTCGTGCATTAGGTATCAAATGGCTTGTCATAAGCGAACTCCGTCTCAGGTTGGTTAGGTTAGGGTTCACCTGTGTCCCTCAGACCAGAAATAGACACCCCGTGCAGCGGGGTGGCGTCGATTCGCTGGACACTCTCGATCAATAGATCAGTTACCCGATTTTGTCTTTATCTTTAGGTAACTATTGGGAGGGTTGATGGAAAATCGCCGTTTTAGTGGCCCTCACTATCCTTGTCTTCAATAATTATTACGTCAATAAAATATATATTGTTCAAATATTTTAAAGATCGTCGCAGACAGCTCGAAATTTATAGTATGACTGTTTTTAATGCGCGCTTACATGATGGTACAGTCGAGTTTATAAGATATATATATGTACGTTCCCGTACCTTCAAATATATCTGTACTGCCTATTAGCCAAAAATATCCATGCGCCAATTCGATCAGAAATATTTGCACATTTATCAAGTCATTAAAATGTATACTAATACGTTCATTCATATTAGTACAATGACAAACTAATATATGTAGGCAAACAAGCAGCCACAAATATCTAAATAGTAATAATAGTAATAGTCATCTATACACATGTTTCTCATATACATGCGAATAAAGTAGGGGTCGAAAATATCTACCCACGTATTAACAACAAAACAGGGGCCAATAATATGTAAACAGTCAAGGTCAATAATATCTACACACGTATGTCACAAACATGTCAACAAAACAGGGGTCAAAAATAGCTACACACATTACTGCACCGTATCTATATATAAGTATGAGCAAAAAGCCAGCCAATAATATTTATACACGTGTCTTTTGTTAAGCCTATAGTACATACCGTATCTACACATAGGCCCCGTATACCATTGAGATACATAACTGAATGTAGAATAGTCGAATTCGAAAATATGTGCACGACTAAAGTAATCAAAAATATGTGAACACGATTTTATTGTTAAGGGCTTAAGGTTGATTAACCACCGTCCCATTCGGGCATTCGCTAGGACGCCTTCTATTATCACCGATGATTATGATACGATAGTATAATATAATATCTACGTCGACCATTTTGAAATTAGTCTAGCCGGTTCTCTATTGTAGGGGAAGCTGTTCTACCTCGGCCAGTTTTTTCTTCTCGGATTTTTAGAAAAAAAACGAACAGCTTCAGAATTGTCAAATACGGGAGTTTCTAAATTTACATTATTAAACTACATATTGCTGCATGAAGTCAAGCAATTCTTTTATTAGTTTTGATAGGATAGGCTGACGAAAAAAAAGGGAAAAGTGTCCATGGTACAACACACCCGATGTTCCTTGGCCAACAGCCGATGTACCTTGGACGCATGATATTTTTCCCAAAAAAAACACGTCATAATCACCACCTATTTATTTTTCGAAATCACAGACACGTTTACCGTATGTATATTTCTACATATTAATCTTATACACGTGAACTTAGAAAATTGAACTTATAAAGGCCAAATTTTCCTTCTGCGTTAAGAATAATAGGAAACCTCCTTGAGATCGATTGTTTATAGTAACATTTAACATAGATAATCAACAATAACAAATAAACAATCATTAAAGTTGTTACAAAAAGTACAATATACTTCTTAGAAAGTATTAATCATATTACAGTTACACATTCAGCTTTATTAATTAAACTTCAGACTTCTTTATTCTTGTAAAGAGGTTGTATTGTATGAATCGTATTTTAAATCGCTTTAAATTATAAGAAAAATCCCTACCAGTATGTACTTAGATATTTTCGGAACAGAATACACATCCCTTTTACTATTAAATTTCTTCGGTTTTGCTATTTTTTGCTTAATGTCCTCGTGAAGATTTTCTTTCTAATTCTTTTTAATGATTTCTGCATAGAATTAATTGATACACTCTCTTCGCATATAGATTCGACTTTGCCAACAAAGTGTTCATCTTCATATATAAATATAACAAAGTCACCTACAACGTAATCAACGTTTTTTTTATTAACTTCACCAGAAGAATCATCGGAGTCGTGGACGGAATAAGCATCAACGTCACAATCGTCAATTGAATCATCAGAGTCACTTTTAGGCAAAAAAAATCTCTTGACTAGATTTTGGTGATTTTGAGCGACTGATTATGCAGGTCTTTTATCGTCGTACCTTCTTTGCTGCAGTGCTCATAGTAGCGTCTTAAGGTGGTTCTAGGCAGATTGAAGTGGCGTGCAGCACCATTATGCGTGATTTTTTTTCTTTTACTAGTTTTATTGCGTTGCTGAGAGTTTCCTTGTCGTGTTCAACTCTTTTATTTTTTTCCATACTTCGCGGCATCCTACCCGCGTTTACCCTGCAATAAACAATAAATTATCTTCATAAACAAGGTGCAACAGGTCCGTTGTACCTTGGACACTGACCAAGGTACATTAGTGTTCGGTGTCCTAGGTACAACAAAGCGACTTTTAAGATAAACAAGCCTCGTAAATGCACTACAATTTGAGGTAATGTTGAATCAACAACACTTTTCTGCAGCTTAGTAACATACCTTTTACATAATCTATTCAGGTCTATCATAAGTTAATAACATATTAAATAAATGAGCTTCATATAAATCTCAAAATACACAATTTTTACAGCAGAATTCGAATTTTTCTAAATTTTTCGACTGTCACGCCACTCTCAAGTTTCGTGACTAACTTCACTTTAATGGTCACAGATAACGTTTCAAATAACATAGACAACATATTCAAAGAGCGCGGGAATCTTGAAATATTGATAACTGGCTGAGCTAAAACTATGTCCAAGGTTCAACAGTTTCCTCTATAGGCAAAAATTATTTCCCAGTGTCACTTCCCAAAAAAAAATCCCAAATGTTCATTTGGCAAATAATCACTAGTCAAATTATTGTTTCGCATTTTATCACTTGGCATTATCTCCTATGGCAAAATATTACTTCGCAAGTTATTGTTTGGCAAAGTTTTATATAGCCTAGTTTCATTTGGTCAAACGTATTATTTGGCATAACACTCGTTTTCCAAATTATTGCATGGCATACGATTTATATCCTAACTGTGTAGTGCATACGTAGATTACATATTTTGCTAAGCGGGAAGTTTTGTAATTGACATACAAATTATTACAAGGATTATAATATAAATTAAAATAGTTAGCTTAAACATTTATCTATGGCAATTATTTTAACCTAACCGCCAGCGTGTCGACGTCACCCCGCTTCGCGGGGTGCCTATTTCCGCTCTGAGGGACACAAGTGAACCCTAACCTAACCTACTTATAATACAATTGTTACGGTTGTTTGTTTTTTGACAGCGGGGTGCCTCGCTCCCGAACCCCCTTTTTCTGGCTATCCTAATCTAGTGAATCCCCTGTAATCAGTTGTTTTAAAATTCATACAAAATGAATCATTTGCCAAATAATAGTACCTGAATAGTTGGTCTATGAAATAATAAAAATTGGAATGATCTGGTCATGAAATAAAATTAAACCAATCAATATTTTTCAACTATTTGCCAAAGTTAATCTATGTGAAGTGTGAAATGAAAATTTGAACAAATGTTTTGTTTGGAAAACAATATTAGCCCAAACAAAGTGATCGTCCGGCTCAAAAACCAATATCCGGTCTTACGCCCATGGATACCTTAGTATCAAAAAAATAAGTAGCGTCTTAGGCCCATGGATACTTTAGTTTCCAATAGTGCGACGTTGGAACCGTTTGAAATAAATGCCATCTAGTGAAATTACTCGACTTTATGTTGATAAAGTGTTAACACAGAGTCGTAGCTAAGGAAATACTTCACCTAAAAACGTCGAGATGGCGGTTAATGGCAGTCATAGGAGTAGAAAAAAATAGTTTTTATCTGTGCTCGAGCGTTCTTGTGTTCTAGTGAGTGTTTTTCATCGGCTTCTCAGTTATGTCGTAAGTATTTTGATTATAATAACATAAATTGTAGATTGTTATATATCAAAATAATGTATCAGATTGCCGCTATTTGGCTGTGTGTATACACACAGCCAAATAGTGTGTTATAAGGTTTTACAGTGTGATAAAGATAAACATGTTGTAATCGTGTAATCAATTGGAGTTCACCTAGTTTGCGCAGAGGCTAGGTTATGTTTATTGTGATTTTAGAAATAATCAACGTTTCCTTCTATAAATATACGTTCAATAATGATGAATAATCTATAATTAACATATTTAATCAATGATTTAATAGAAATATCACCAATCGAGTGTGTATTTCAATAATATTCAGCGTATTCCTTGTGCATTTTGCAGTGGACAGATTAATAGCCAACGGACGTTTTCAAAAACATCCACAAAAGGGTCTGCACTAACGATATATTGCATGCATATTTTATGTTTTCATTGTAATTCATATTAACAGGACGTTTGGACTGCACCTTGCTTGATGTTTCATGTTTTATAATTTTCCATCCAAAACTACTAAACGGAAATCTGTTCATCCGTTTGGGAGCTACGATACCACAGACAGATAACTACACAGATACACAGCCCGCACACCCTCTCTTTGCGTCGGGGGTAAAAACGGGGCGACTGAGTATGTATTGCATACGGAGTAATAGTTAAGTGTAACCAGGCGACTATTCCTAACAGATATCTAATAACTTTAAACTGATTTAATGCTTACATCTGTTCTTTTTAATTTTATTTAACATTTATTTAAGATAAGTTGCATACAATAAACACAAAGTCTGTTTTAAATTTATATGTCAAACGTATTTTCTAAAAGTATCACGAAAATTTTAATGTTTTTAGGCAATTATAAAAATTGTTTGTAGAGGCCCTTAGGGACGGCGGCCATCTTGCTTAAAATTGAGCTCCAGCAGCTAGTTCGGACTTGCGGCATTTTGTGTCAGGAGTGCGTGTTTTGTTTGGAATTATTTAAATACTAAACATTTGTTATAAAGTGAGTTATAGGTACCAATAGAAAGCAGATATAGTGTTTTTTTTGTGAAATATAGAATTATAAGCATTATGTTCAAAAATCGGTGTTAAAAACATTACGAAAAAATATTACATTGACTTTACTTTGTTATTTCAAGTTTGACCTTGACTTTCGGGGTCCTAAACTGAACATTTTAGATTTAATAAAATACCATTGTTATCTGTATACTTTCGTCTACACGGAAGTATTTTCATCTTAGCTGCAGTGTATGTGGTTGAGCAGCAATCATCATATTAGTCAAGAAAACGGCGCGCTGCTGCTCTGGGCTGGACGTGTCAGGGCATATTGGTTCAACGGGCCGGACGTATGAGCGGTTTTTTTTGTTGGATACTATAGTTTCCGTGGACGCCTGAGTGGATAAACTTTTGTCTTAATAACACTTGACAAAGCAAAATGATGCCAGATGATATTTTGACCAAATGAACAAAATGCGAACAAAATGTGCCATTTGTTCGTTTGGGAAATTAAACTACTGCCATAAGTTTTGTGGGAAGTGACATTTGGCGAAAAATATTCTGCCGAAACGGCAGGACAGAAATCTAGCCAATACAGAAATTCACTACAAATCGAGTAGTGAATTTCTGTACCCTTTTCAACACCAATTTTCCAATAAAGTAGAAGGTATTTTTTTCAATCGACAATTCAAAAACGTATCTAAATTTCGAATAAAAGTATTATGTTCCTTACTAACAAATTAATTAAGTTCATAATGCGTTAAATTGAGGGTTGATGTTAAGCTTTTTACGTTGCGATTGCCGTGTCTTTACTGTCTACCAGCTATATTTATACAGTTTGCACAAGTGGTCGCATTTGCGTATTTTAAAAAGTACCTATAATGTTCAATTGATTGCAGCTTGTGGTTCCAGTGTTTTTGTCATTGGACCAGAGAGCGAAGCGAACGAAGTTCTATGCTTCATCTTTGGCCGAAATTCGTTCGTAATGTCCGGATCGGATGTCCGATCTCGCGCTGTCCCGCTCTTCTGTCACTTGTTACAAACTTTTATTTACACACCAGGGGCCGTAGACAGGTTACAATCGACAAGCGCTAACGCCAATAGAAAACTAATAAAATGTAGGGGAATGACAGATGCCGACGAAACACTTTTCGTTAACATCTGTCATTCCCCTACATTTTATTCGTTTTCTATTGGCGTTAGCGCTTGTCGATTGTAACCTTGTCTAGGCCCCCTGTCCCGTTAACTGTCTGTAATCAAATCTTGCAAGTTAAATTTGATCCACTTCCCGGTTTCCGATTGAGTTGTTGCACGAATATGCAAATCACGTGTCAATGCAATATTATGATGACGTGGAGCTGATCTGATGATGGAGCTGGAAGGTGGCCATAGGAACTCCGTAATAAAACCACATAACCCCATCGAGTTTGGGCTCGTTAGAATCGTCTCAATGAGTAGTTGATGATGGTATACAGAAAGGTACGGTAGTAGTCGGCAATAAGAGATTGTACCAAAAATGATTTTTTGTCAGAAACTTGTTTTAAGCTCACCTCAACGCTCACCCACAAATATATCTTGACACCGCGATGCGTATTAACCAAACGTAGGTAGAGTTCTAGTTTCGTGACGGGTGACCGGCGTAATTGAGTAATCTATTTCGTATTGTAAAATCATCCAAACATCTAAACATCCTAACATCCAAACAGCCAAATATCCAAACTTTCACATTAATAATAATTTAATTAGTATGATTCTATGACTGATTCAGATATTTTTTTCAGTATATTTTAAAGTTCTTTCGTTTAGTTTCGTCATATTCGAAATAAAAAGGAGAATAACTGGGGAAAGCCATCTCCCCCTCAAACAAACTATATTGGTTCTCTCACTTCGTTCGAAGCGGCAACATGAATATCTCAATCAATCAATGAATCAATTCAAAAAATCTCGTCTGAATTGGGTATTTTTCAACCCTTGGTGAGCCGCATTAGCGCGTAACGAATAGCAGCCCTGCCCCGCTTTTCTGTATCTTGTTTTAAGCACACCTCAACGCTCACCCACAAATATATCTGGACACCGCGACGCGTAGTAACCAAGCGTAGGTAGAGTTCTAGTTTCGTGACGGGTGACCGGCGTAATTGAGTAACAAGCATCCAAACATCTAAACATCCTAACATCCAAACAGCCAAATATCCAAACTTTCACATTAATAATAATTTAATTAGTATGATTCTATGACTGATTCAGATATTTTTTTCAGTATATTTTAAAGTTCTTTCGTTTAGTTTCGTCATATTCGAAATAAAAAGGAGAATAACTCGGGAAAGCCATTTCCACCTCAAACAAACTATATTGGTTCTCTCACTTCGTTCGAAGCGGCAACATGAATATCTCAATCAATCAATCGATCAATTCAAAAAATCTCGCCTGAATTGGGTATTTTTCAACCCTTGGTTAAAAATCTGATTTCAGGCGAGGAGACTAAATACCACCATACCTGGCTGCTACTAATTGTATGATGCTGACAGGACTTTTGTTGACAAAAGTGACATAGATGTCATAAAGGTGTGTACAGATATTTATGTACGTATATTAACCTTACCTTTGACCGTACACTATGCAAACATAGGCACTAAAGATGAACTTTATATTTTGAAACAAAACAGCACCTATCTTTCTTAACATTTATTTTAGGTACTTAAAGTAAACAGGGACACATTACTAATAGACGACACCCAGTTTTTTTAATAACAATAGAAACATAAATAGCTTAATTAATTAATACAAACGCATTCTAAACGTTTGTGGGTTCAGTTGTGTGTATTATTAATTTTACAAGCTCTATTGTTCCATTAAACTACCTACTTATAAGTCTGATGTATTGTATCGATTAAGTAAATAAATCCCACCAAAAACATAACATGTAAAGTGATTGCCAAGACTCCCTAGCTCATATATAGCGTTAAAAAGATATCAGATCATAAGTAGCGCCAAGCTTCCTAGCCTACACAGCGTAACTCTACCACTACCAGCCACGCTCTACAAATTCTACATCTTGGCTAAAAAGTATAGACCCGTCATTTATTAATATCTTATTATAAATTCATACTACGAGTATATGCACGCGCGAGTCTATGTGGCGAAGGATTTTTATAAATTTAAAGCGATAAACATTCCTACTCTACATGGCTTAACTCTACCAGCCACGCTCTACAAATTCTATATCTTGGCTAAAAAGTATAGACACGCGTGTTACGAGTGACGTCACACATCACTACGTCACGACTATTCGTACGATAGCCCAATATAAATTTTCAGACCCCTAGCATCAAAATTTGCGGAAGTCTCATACAAACTTCCATCCCCTACTTTAAGGGGTTGGGGGGTAGAAGTTCCATTTTTTTGAATTATTTTGTTGATTGTGTACTAATACTAGCTAACATACCCAATGTTAGCTTTCTAGGACTTCAGGAAGTACCCTAGAGGTTTTGATGATCAAAATCAGTCAGTGAGTCAGTGACGAAATCGGCGTTTTTTAGATATACCTAATTAAAATCTTAAGTATAAGAGCTATGTTACTGAAACTTTATATGTTTAATAAGTCCACTATTGGCATCATATCCCGAGAATTTTCTTTATCTGGTATAATCCAAACCCAAGTTACGAGGGTTCAAAAAACGACGAATCGCTTCGAGAAAAGGAGGTGGTAGTGCCCTTGCGTTGCGCTTCGCTTGGCTCGTCTTGGCGGGGGCACTGCCGTGCCCCCGGATTATTGTTTCAATTGCACATTTTAATGTCCCTGGGCGATATGGAGCTCTGCTCCCGTCAGACCCAGCTAGATCGTTTTTTTGCCCCCGTATGCCCCTGTACTCCAAATTTCATTGAAATCGTTAGAGCCCTTTACGAGGACATGTTTTTTTTAGTTTTTTTTTAAATGATTCAGTAGCTTAGGATAAATAACAATAACAGTGCTGGTGCCGCTTTTTAGGTGCTCTAGTTGCTTGTGCTAAGAGTACACCGCTCTTCCATAATATTATCATGACAATAATTTATCTTAGGTACCTAGGTGTACTAAGAAAAAGAAATATCAAATTTAACTTAATACTAAGGTGTAAAGATTAACGGCCGTATTCATAAACGTTCTACAAGCTTATTTTAACTAAAATGGCGTTAAAATTCGTTTATCCTTATCTGTCACTTTAGGTTTAGGATAGGTTTTCTATATGTATGTAGGTTTTTGTTTTTAGCCAATTGGTCAATCTACTTTTACACTCGTATTTTTATATATGTGGGAGAGGAGAAGTTTTATTCAGCACCCTCTATTAAAAGCATCGTGACTTCGGTCAAAATGTGCTTCACTGTCAAGTACCGTCTCAGAATTTTACGAGCTTTCGAATGACACCCCACACGTTCCTTACAATCCAAAAAAAAATTGCGAAACCCCTTATTATCCCTCAAACTGCCCCCTTTATTGGGGTTTACACCTTTTTGACTTTATTTATGTAATTAGGTCATACATTTCTATATCTATACCAAATTTCAGCTTCCTATGTCGAACGGTCTTCGAGAAAACTGGCTGTGACAGACGGACAGCCTCCGAGTGATCGCATAAGTGTTCCGTTGGACCAATTTTGGTACGGAACACTAAAAAGAACAGAATACAGTCCAGACATGGTATGCTGATGACTCATCGGTCCAGGGAAACTTCAAAAGCCTTCGTAAATGGTGGGAACAGATCTGCAATATAGGACCGATAATGGATACTTCCCTCAACCTAAAAAGACAATCCTTATTGTATCTGACACGGACAAAAATAAAGCACAGCAGATTTTTAAAGGAACTAACATTACCATCACCACAGGTTTACCCTTCCTTGGTAGTTACATAGGTAAAGGAAAAGAAGACTATAAGAAACAAAGTGAAGCAATTTATTTCAATAATCAAGAAATTAACACATCTGTATACGTATATAAGGACTTACACAAGCAGCTTACACAGCACTTACTAAAGCTGCCCAATTCAAATGGTCATTTCTACAACGTGTAAATTTTGCCGACTCTAACGAACTTTTTGAACCACTGACACTCCCACCACGTACAAATTTCATGCCAACTCTGATGGGTAGCGACATCACTGCCGATGAAGCCGCTCTGTTTTCCCTACCTGTGCATAAAGGTGGCCTGGCAATATCTAATCCGTTCACCGAAAATAATTTGAGCTACAAAACCTCTAAAAAAGGCTGTTCAGTCCTCTCATCAGTTTTGATCGGAACACAACATATGTTGACCTAGCCCAACACAATAAATCCCTGATTGACGCACGTAAAGAAAGCCGAATGACGAAAGAAGCTCGTGATTACGAACTTTTAGACACTATACTTGCCAAACTACCCCCTAACAAAAGAAGAGCTATAGAAACATCAATCGCATTGAAAATTAAAACAAAGTCTTCCATCTGGCTTTCCGCTATACCAACGAAGAAAGATAACCTCGACTTGTCTCCTCATGAATTCAGAGACGCTCTGGCTATTATAGAACACCAAACTCAATGCCACCCTCATGTGATGGATGTGGCAATAGTCAATTTAATATCGACCATGCCCTCTGTTGCAAGACTGGGGGGCTAATTTCAAGACGGCACAACGAAATTCGTGATTTATTCGCTGAATTATGTCACCAAGCATGGAGCAACGTCACTAGAGAACCCATAATCACAGAAGATGACCTTGGATTAAGTGGCGACTTATCTTGCCATGGCGTATGGAATGCTCAGAGAGAGGCTCTTTTCGATATCCGTGTCGTAGACACAGACGCTCCCTTGTGCTGCGACCTGTCAAAGGCATTTGACGTCGCGGACCATGGCGTCCTCGCTATGAAACTTCGCCACTACGGCATCGAAGGCAAAGCGCATGCACTAATACTGGATATCCTACACGGCAGGTCGCAGGTGGTAGTGAGTGACGGTGGGAATGTTAGGTCTGAACCATTATCCACCACAATGGGAGTTGCGCAGGGATCATCGATATCCAACATCCTTTTCTCGCTACTTCTTAACGACCTTCCGGATGCGATCCAAGCGGGGGACATATACATATACGCTGATGACGTCGCCGCCGTGGTTTGCGCGCTCGATATTAACAAGCTAGAGCAATGTCTGAATCAAGTTGCAACTGAGCTATCGACGTATTTTAAAACGAATGGTTTGGTCCTGAATTTAAAAAAAACTAAGTTCCTAAATTTCCATCTCGGTGGCAGGAATCCTATAGACCTAACAATTTTTGTGGACGGCATCAAAATAGAGCAAGTCAAAAATACTACTTTCTTGGGCTTTGAGCTGGACAGAGGTCTTCAATGGGGAGCACATATCCAGAAAGTCTGTAGTAAGCTAGGGAGTGCCTGCTTTGCGCTGCGTCGTCTAGCAAGTGTACTGCCCAGAGGTGTGGTGCGCTCTTGCTACTTTGCCACAGTGCTTTCTTAAGGCTTGATTTGGATCTTTCATTTTTACGAAAAGATGCCTGGCCACTCACCTTCTGGACTTTGGTCTCCGGTTTCGCATGCAAGACATCTGGGGATAGTAAGTGTCCGTGGCTCACCCACGGGCCTTCAGCCACCGAGCTCACATAGCGACCGCTCTCTAAAAGCATGCTTAGGGCCTGTCATTCCTACGAAAATCTCTGCCTTCAGCTCCGCTTGCCTCCCCGTTTACCTTCAGAACATCGGTCCGCAGAGGTTTCGGTTGCAAGTTACTCGGAGTTAACGAGTATCCATGGGGGATCGGGCCTTAGGCCTTTGGGCTCGCATTGAGACCGCTCTTTGAAGGATTGCTTTAGGACTTTAATTCCATTGAAAAGCTCGGCCTTCGGCCTCTCTTGCCTCACCGCTCGGCACTTTGGCCTCAGGTCTCGGTTGCAAGACACCTTAGGATAGTGAGTGTCCGTCGGGCTCGCCCTGGGGCCTTCGGACCTGGGGCTCGCATAGGGAGCGCTCTCTAAAAGGATACTTTGGGCATCTATATAATATTATTGACGACCAAGTTTATGAGGGTGTTTATTTAGATTCGAAGAGAATTTTGAACTGGTACACGCACAGTCTAATATGGAAATGAAATCTTTATTTACAGTCAGAAGTATGGTTAAACATAAGAATACCATGTAATGTAAACCATAATTTATGCGCGTACGAAGTCGCGGGCAGAAGCTATTATAAATATGCGAAAGTTTAGACCTCAATTACGCAATAACGGCTAAACGGATTGAAATGAATTTTGGTATTCATATAGTGTACTTATAGATAACCTGGATTAACATATCGATGGCAAAAAGCGACTGCTGTAACCGCCACTTGGTCAAAAAATTTTTTTCGCATATTCGGAATCAGCGAATTTTTCTGCGTCGGATGGTCCGGGTCCCATGGCTCTACGACGCTTAGAAAAAACTGGACTACGTCGCAAAACGAATGTATTTTCTTGACGATGCCTACTTGTAATTGTTGTAAACAGCAAAAATGTAGATTTTTTTGAAACAAGTATACCTACGCCAATTTCGGTTTTAAATAATTCAAAGAATTCGGTGATTACAGCATTTGAGAAATTCAGCTTCGTGGCGGTTCAGCTTCAGAATGTGCGTAGTGCGGGTTTTGTGTGTCGAGTTGTGAAATATTACGTTCGTTGCTGAGGTATTATTACAAAATATTTATGAATTCTCCCGTAAATAATATAAAACTAAGATAATGTTATGCTTGAAAAAGTTACAAGGCTGAGAGCAATATTTAATTTGAGTTCTAAAAGCATTATTTTCTACTGAAGCATAGATCTTATATCGTTGTTTAGTTTTAGTAAGTTACACGGTTGAAAAAGTCTTTATTTGAGTTGTAGTTGTGTTTTTGAGAATATGAGACTATAGTTATTCTTATTAACGTTAATTTTAGTATGTCCCAAAGTTATAGTGGGATTAGCCATAACAACGTTTTTATTAGTCTTAACCTGTTATCATATTGTTAGGTTTTCAAGACAAACCTTTAACGGCGTTTGAGATTTTACTAAGCAATTTTAGACTAACTGTATGTTATATTTATATCGAGAGACATTAAGACTAATAAGTGGTGGAGATTTTAGGGCTCTGATTGCCCTTTCTGAGTTTTTATTGATTGAAAACCTAGATGTAAACTAGGCTAACCTTTTTAAAAAGTGACAATAAAAGCCGATTGATACTTAAGTCGTTTAAATTTTACGGTCCTTTTTTGGCGATGAACATTTAACACATTTCTGCTAATTCTATTACAAATTTATTAACACATAAGTCAAAATATAAGATTACTTTAAATAAATATGCATCAGGTTACAGCATTTATGCTTTATAGAGTTTGTACTGGGCCAACGATTTTAATACATTTACCTTTTTCCTTTACAGCATTTAAGCGTTATGAAAATATAAGTGCTATTGCTGTAAGCGCCACTAAAATGGAAACGAAGCACTTTCATTAAATTTTGAGAATGTCAATTGAAAGCAATCTATGAAGTATGTAGTTAACCTAATTTTCAAGTATTTCTGTTTAAAAACGATGAAGTTATGTTTTTTTTTTAAACGAAGTTTTTGGCTCTGGTGTAAAATTTGCATTTTGGCGGTTACAGCAGTTTCGCTTTTTGCCATCGATATATACATATATAATTATTTTTATTCCGGGAATCATCCTCTAAGGGGGCGAAATGGGGGGGCGACAGTTTGTAAGGAGTACTAAGGAGCTACGATATAAACGAGTTCCACGCAGACGAAGTCGCGGGTATAGAAGCTAGTAATCAATAATGTCATATTTTCTCGAAATACGATTAAAAATGTAGTCAAATGGAGAAAAAATCTACGCAAAAGGTTAATAATCACGAAGTTATAAGTGTCCAAAGTTTTAAGAAGGGGTATATTCTGTCTCTTTTTCGCAAAACGCAACTTCACATGAAACGATGACGCTTGAAGATTGTGACGTCACTAGAAGACGGCAACGTGCTGCGCCCCATCGTGTTCGACGCCCGTCGTCGACGCGGCCCCCCGGCAGCCTCGCGTAGCGTGACGTCACACACTGTTTGCGTTTTCTCTCTAACAAGCAATATTAAAACGGTTGTAGCTGCTCTTCGTAATTCTTTGAGATATTTGAATGGGATTTTCGTCACTAGGCATATTTTTTTGCCTTCTTTCTTTTGGAGTGATAATAATTTTCGAGGCTACACCCCTATTGGTCACAACTACTGCCTTCCAATGTTTGCAGTCTCTTACCATCTTACAGCTGCGTCTCTAGGTTGTTATAACTAATTGCTAGGTGTATAATGGCATAATAAGATTCCATCAATTAATAAATCCAACAAGCCTACCTACAAAAAAAATGAGCTGGCAACCCCGGCACGGTAAACATCAACTCCGTATTTAAAATTAACTTTAAATATTATGGAACAGTATTTTAGTGAAATTAAGTACTAAAAGTGAAAGTGATGCTACTATTATGCACAGTGAGTGTTATCCACGATAAATATCTATGCGAAAGGACGCTATAAACGGATAAACATTTGCAGGCGTAAACAGTGATAAGGACTGTGAAATAACTTTAAGAGTGCTGTAGTATGTCGTGACTATAATATTAAGCAAATAAATACTGACAGAATCCATAATACAGTGAGAAAAAAACACAAATCTTAAGATAAGCAGTTTCGATTGTCGTTACCCGATTTAAATAAGTGACAGCTAGTAAACAAAAAACCCGCTGTTTTCATCACCCGCCAGCCACACAGCTCCATCTAGTGTAAATGCATTGTACCAACTGATACCAGACAAATACTAACGAACGAGACACTTGTTACCTTCCGGGCGACATCTAGTGACATTTTGCCGAACTACCGTGTCTTGTAGATACGACTAGCGATTGTGTCTAGCTGGTAACCTGAAGCGTACGGGCGACATCTAGTGACATTTTGCCGAACTACTGTGTCTTGTAAATAAGACTGTGTCTAGCTGGTAACCTGATGCTGATTGATTATTTACTCTGACACTGGACTATACCGCAAGATGGCGCTTTCCTGTAATAAATGTAATGAGACAATACAAAACAAAGAGTATCTGAAATGTTCGAAATGTAAGCGCATACGATTTACGGTGTGCACAAAGATATTTGAGCTCATGAATACAGAAAACAAAAAAGCATGGATATGTATATCGTGCCATGCTACACCAAACACAAATACAATTTTGACAAAAAAATCTACAGGCGTTATACACAAACCTGACGAACACTTCATAACTACGAGGAAAAAGCTCCGCACCCTTCGCAGCAACAGGGCGGCGAGTACACCCACCATTTCTGCTACTGAACGCACGGAGGAGCCCCAGACCACTAAAAGTACGGCGAGTACTCCCATCACAAGCACGTCCTCTCCTACTTCACGCCCGGAAGAGCCCCAGACCACTGAAAGTACGGCGAGTACTCCCATCACAAGCACGTCCTCTGCTACTTCACGCCCGGAAGAGCCCCAGACCACTGAAAGTACGGCGAGTACTCCCATCACAAGCACGTCCTCTGCTACTTCACGCCCGGAAGAGCCCCAGACCACTGAAAGTACGGCGAGTACTCCCATCACAAGCACGTCCTCTGCTACTTCATGCCCGGAAGAGCCCCAGACCACTGAAAGTACGGCGAGTACTCCCATCACAAGCACGTCCTCTGCTACTTCATGCCCGGAAGAGCCCCAGACCACTGAAAGTACGGCGAGTACTCCCATCACAAGCACGTCCTCTGCTACTTCATGCCCGGAAGAGCCCCAGACCACTGAAAGTACGGCGAGTACTCCCATCACAAGCACGTCCTCTGCTACTTCATGCCCGGAAGAGCCCCAGACCACTGAAAGTACGGCGAGTACTCCCATCACAAGCACGCCCTCTACTATGGCACGCACGGAGGAGCCCCTGACCGCATTCCTCACCGCATTCACAAAAAGATCTGGCTCAGACCTCCACCTTTCTGTTTGGAGATGAGCTATCCAAGAGTAGATTTATCAACAAATGATCTCGACATTGTGACAGAACTGAAAATGGAAATTCATAAATTGAAACTAGACCTGACAAGCACGGAACAGGAACTACATACCTAATTCGATCATTGAAAAAAATCAATACATAAGACAAATAGAAAAACTAACTCGACAGTTATTTACATTAAAAAAATATATGTAAAACGCCTCATACATCAAAAAAAGGTCGGAAAAGATTGTCATCCAGGCTTGCTGACAGCCTTGTTGACCCCTCCACAGGCAGTCCCTGTTCTTTCAGACCAGGAAACACTGCGAAGATTTTATGTATGGAATCTAAGATTAAACAACTGCAAAGCGAACTGCTTAATGCTCAACGTGACATATACACTCTCAATGATGTCATTAAAGAATTAGAACACGAATTGCTTCTCTCAAAGAAAATAGATATCAATGAGAACGGAAACTCCATGCCATGCAAAGGAAGCTGAAGTGCTACCCCAAAACAATGATAACACAGGAACAATATGTAATACAAAAAAGATACACTCTGGGAAAGGAAATGAATCACATACATTTTTTGTTGTGAGCAACATCACTGGTAAAATTCGTACAAAAATCCAAGCAGCTATGCTACACAGCTTTGATGACTTTAACTGTATACACTTTGCAACTCCAGATGCGAGAATTCGAGACCTTTTGACTACTTGACCTCTCAAGCTTGAGAATTATACGAGCCAAGACTACTGTGTACTACTGATTGGCGAGAAAGACTTTGATATAAAGGACTATGACTTCGGGCATGCTGCGCTAGTAAAAGAAATAAGATAACCCTTAGAGATGATAACTGACTAACATAATTATCTGCACGCCAACATATATATGCGGTGCGCCGCTATATAATTATAGAGTAGAGCTATTCAATACTTGTCTTAACCAGTATTTGAAAACAACTAAGACTGCATTTTTCATCGACTCTAATCTCCATCTCACATTCAATATGTTCTCGCCAGAATCAGGGAAAATATTAACCTCTGGAATGAGAGATATATTCAGAACCATTAAAATGTATATAGAGCAAGAATTGCAAACTTTTGAATTTGTTCCTTACTACGACTCTAAAAATTTAACTAAACTACAAAATAGTAACCACCCAAATAACAAATGTAAGCAAAAAATTAAGTAATAATAATAATAATCATGGTCTGTAAAAAACACACTATTACGGACTACTTCCCTGTCATAAATAAGTCACAGAAATGTATAAGTCAGTCACCAAAAAAATTTTTTCGTCTATCAGTATTGCACCAAAATATATCAGGGGGCCTAGACAAGGTTACAATCGACAAGCGCTAACGCCATTAGAAAACGAATACAATGTATGGGAATGACAGATGTTAACGAAAAGTGTTTCGTCGGCATCTGTCATTCTCCTACATTTTATTATTTTTCTATTGGCGTTAGCGCTTGTCGATTCTAACCTTGTCTACGGCCCCGGGGCTTCTAAATAAGATTGATGAATTAGCGGTACAATTGAATGAACTCGAAAAACGCAGGCCAATAGACGTATGTATGTATGTATGTAAGCACTTTATTGTACACAATAACAGGTTAAAGAATATACATGTCACACAATAGATCAAAGTACAAAGGCGAACTTATCCCTATAAGGGACCTCTTCATAACGGAGCACAATACTCGTATGACAGCCGACACTGAAATGTTACTCTCAATCCCGAATTTCTGCCTAGCAACGAGCTTTTGTGAAATCGAACTAGAGGTGGGTCTTGCATCTTAGTGAGAACTGGTCTCCGTTATAAGACACTGGATAACATTAAAAAATATTCTATTAAAAGCTTAAGCGTAGCAGGAACTCGTAAATTTATATTCCATCCATGTGGATGGAATATAAATTTACGAGTTCTGCTTAAACTGGGCCCCAACTAGGGTTTGCAAGATCCGCCAATATTTCGGATCCGGATATTTCGGATATTTAAATAGAACGGATCCGGATATCCGGATTTTTCGGATAAAACGGATCCACAAAGTTCTTTTGGTATAAAGTAGGAATTGTAAGGCCAAACAAAGAAAAAACTAAAAACGGCTATACCACCGTATTTATTTACCCGAAAGATTTTAAATAGATACGCATTCCCGAGGTCATAAGGGGTATAAAACTTTATTTTGTTTCAACTTTTAACTTACGACTACAAACTAACTAGCAAAGTTAGTTCAGTCACTGAAAGCTGTGACTTGAATAACTACAACCAGGTCGCGTTAACTCCGTACCTGGTGCTCGTACATACATTTCAATGAGCTCCCTGTATACAGTTAATTCGATAGGGTTGTAAAAGAAATTGACATGATGACTCGGACGCCTTACACAGTAATCGATTGGAAGAAGAGCCAACACGGAAATCGTGAAAATCAAGGGAAGAGGTGTTTGTTTAGCAAGGGACATTCCATTAGGCTAATAAGACTAGGTATGTCTAGAAAGATCTAGATATGGCAAAAACGGTGAACTATACAAGGTGTAACAAAAATGGGGTATGAACCGATCAAGGGCTTAACAGGTATCGTGTTCTGATAAGAAAAAACAGAAAAAACGCGGTTTTTTTTTTACTTTTCTTGGAGCTTGTCGCCCCAGTCGGCCAACGCTCCATACTAAGGTAAAAAAAATCTCGTCAATTTTTTTTTTCTTTCTTCTTATCAGAACACCATACTTGTTGAGCCCTTGATCGGTTCACACCCCATTTTTGGTACACCCTGTATATAGCGCACAATTCTTATTTTAACATGATCATATTATAAGTCGACCATAATACTATAAATTTATTACAATTATAAAACGTATATTGTTGCTGCATTTACTTTTTACTTCCTGTGTTAAATCAAATACTACAATCTGTCAAATATACTTCTTAAATATTTCTTTAGGTATATCTAAACTAACTCTTTAGTAAGTAGGTAGTTTCATACTCGTATAGTCTAAGTAATATTGGATTTATAAAATTACTTAGTGCCTACGGTGGATTAGTGCATTTAAACCAACGCCAACTTAGCGGCGAATAAAAACAGTGATTGAGAATGATCTACATTATATCATTCCGTTTTTAGCGTGGACTCGGTACAAACTTCATTTTGTAGCGGTATTTTCGGTTTTCATGGTTGTATTTTAAGGATCCGTAATATCCGAAAAATCAGGATCCAGGAGCCTGTCAGATCCGGATCTGAAATTTGGTGGTTATCCGGATATTTCGGATATCCGGATATCCGGATTGCAAACCCTAGCCCCAACGCAGTAAAATGGCTCACTGTGTTCTTCTCTGACATTCTCCACCCGAACAAACGTCCCGGGTTATTTTAAGTGTCAAAGGAAGAAGAGAGGAAGAAGCTTCCTGTTACCGCCCAATTGCGCTGCTTAGCAATTGCTACAAACTACCAGAGTCTAATATACAAAAAGATAGTGCCGCTCACAGATCGAGACCAGAGGAACAGGCAGGTTGCAGAACCGAGCGGAGCTGCACGGACTAGGACCTAGCTCTGACCACGCACGTTGAAAACGGCTTCCAAAAAGGACTATTTCCGGTGCGGTGCTAGTGGACCTCACCGCAGCTTACGACACTGTATGGAGAGAAGGATTGCTCTGCAAACTGCTATCGACTGTGCCTAACTTGACCATTGTAAAGCTGTTATCCAACATGTTCTCCCAGCGGCGATTTAGCGTACACTTGGGCTCAAAGGGCAGCAATACCAGAATGTGAGTACGAGTAATGGTCTGCCTCAAGGGTCCGTGTTGGCGCCCTGATCAACCTGTATACCCACGACGTCCCTGATACCGCTGCCGGAAAATTTATCTACTCCGACGATATATGTGTCGGATTTCAAAAACCTGGAAGCTATGTTACTTGCTTTTTCACCAAAATGTATGTGGAGTAAGTAATAAAATACAGGAGCTAGAGATTTATTTAGATACTCCTGAAAACGGAATTGATTATATATGTATTAGTGAGCATTTTTTAAATAAATTATCAGTTTCGCTGTTCACTATTTCACATTACGATCTGGCCAGTCATAATGTTAGAACAAATAAAAAAAGAGGTGGTAGTCTTATATTTGTACAGTCAGCATTAAAAGTAACTGCGCAAACGAAGACGTCAAAAGTCTTTATTAGAAGGGAATAAGAGCTTTTGACGTCTTCGATTGTGCAGTTACTTTTGATGCTGACTGTACGTAAAGGTAGGAAAATTGATGAGATTTCTTTTTGTAAGAGCCTGTATAAATCTGAATGTTTTGAAGTATGTGGTGTTAAGGACTCCGAAACCAATGTATGTGTGCGAATATGGTCGCAACTGTCCTCGATACAAGGTTATCCCAAGTGGTGACCCTGATAAATGAAATTCTGACTCCAATTAATTACGAATATATTTCATGTGTTCGATTCAGAAGTATTACAAGAAGTCTGTGTGGACGCTAGGTGGGCTCACAGCTCGCCTCGTCCCGCGCCGGGGGGAAGGAATGTGCAGCGTTGTGAGAACGATTTGCAACTATGTTCCAACAGTAATCCCCCCCTTTTTAAAAAAAAACAAATAAAAATAATTAAAAACAATACATTGGTCTCTCATCTGGGACCTTTACCTTAAACTAAAATCACTTATTCTAGTTACACACTCGCTAACACTAATACCATCTAATACACAGTCGGTGCAGCCTGCATTTGCTGCGGTTGCACATTGTTGACTCGGATGGCTGTGGGCGGCGGCAGCGATTCGACTGTCTTGCGTAACCAGTTGTTAACATGGCGCGCAACACGTACAAAAATGGGATCAATAAGACACTCCGACCTCTAGTAGTCCTATGCCGACGTAATTAAATTTAGCTTCGACTTGCCCGGAGAGTTACTGAACCTGAGCGATGGCGATGTTACTATTTTGGGACTTATCGTCTTTGCTTGATCCCAGCCCCATCGTACACACGATACAAATTATGAAAACTTAAAATGATGCAATAATAAAAATATACTCGCGGTGTTTAAGCTGATCTCCGAGAGTAACTGGTTACGCACTGCCGCTACCGCTATATTATATATTACAAGATTTGCTTATCCGGCAAAAATACAAACCAAAATTACGCTAAAATCTTATCGTTAAAAAGTAGGTTCAGTCCAAAGTACTGTTACGTCCACGGGGTGGGTAACGTGATAGAAAATACACTAATTGATCACTAATTAAAAGGAATGCAAACTTTATTACAAAATTACTAATTAACAAGGCTTACTTAATAAATCAATTCACTATGACGCACTTTTCACTCGCTTCGCTTTGAGATTCGCACTGTTCGCAGTTTAATTCCAAACTCTGCTCCGCTGCGTTGGCGCGCGGCTTATATATCCGGAGCCCTTCGCACTAGAACATTCCGGAGAAATCCTGAATAAACGGTCCAAGGTCCAATTCTAGGAACGGCGACCCCTCGGTTCATGAATGTTCCAGAGCGTCTAGATTGTTCGATGCTCGTTCGACCCGACGACTGGAACATTCCCGAATATGCTGTCCCTTTCTAGTTGTCTCTTTCACACACTTCTCGAACCTTCTCAATCTAGATGTCTCTAGAGAATAGTGCTGTCTCTTTCTAGTTGTCTCTTTCACACACTTCTCGAACCTTCTCAATCTAGATGTCTCCCTCTAATAGTGCTGTCTCTTTCATTCCTTCGAGAAATTTCGCCATATAATGAAGTGTGCTTCAAAGGCCCATAAGGGGTCCTGAAAACGCCTGAAAACGGGTTTTCAGGTTATCGCGCCATCTGATAGAGGCTGTCCTGAAACGGACTGAAAACATGTTTCAGGCGCCTGAAAACAACGGCAACTAGGGCGAATTTTCAATCTTCTAGTATGTGGAAGAGCCACCTCTGAAACGGCCTGAAATCACTTTTCAGCCTGCTGAAAACGCTTCTAAAGCATGAAAAATCAAGTTTGAAGTTTATACCACCGGCGCAACAGTACTATACAAACTTACTAGGTTGCAACCCAAGCTATAGCGCAATTCGTCTTTATTTCTTAACAAAGGTCAGATGGTTACAATTATTGACATTGCATCTCGGTTCGGCCGCACCGTATGATACAACAGCAGTAATGCAACGCAGTGCCATGTTGCTGACATTTTTTCAACTCGTTGAACTGAAACACAATGGTAACTTAATCCTAACACTGGACTGCTACAGCCACTAAAATTAATCAGTAAGGACAACTTAGTTCTTTTCTCAAAAGATTGAAGAAGTTTTTCTTACGATACAGCAATATAACAAACACAATTATATTATTAACGACCTTGACAGGTATTCATGCTTAAAGGTAGACCTATATTACCAACCTTCTGCGCAAAACATTAACTGTCTCCCCTGCGGAAGTATACTATCGCGTATTAGTTGCGCTACTGTTGTGCTATGAATGTCATGTTTATTCATCGATCAAAAACCTCGTGGTCCGAGTTACCGGAGCAGGTGCAGGTGATGGTGTCGCAGATGGCGATTCCTGATCCCCCGCACTCTTGTACGTTGTACGCTTGTTTTCTACGCTATTACGCGCTGCCGTATCGTCGTTGTCCGCGTCTGTATTAACTAAAAACGCTGGTTAAAATCTATCGATCGAGATGTGCGATTGCCTACCTGGGAGTTGGATTAAAAACACCTTAGCACCTCTTTCGATGACCCTGTAAGGTCCGTCGTAAGGTGGTTTTAAAGATCTGCGGACAGTATCGTCTCGAACAAAGACATGTGCACAACTTAACAACTCCTCATGTATAAAAATGGATCTATTCTTATACTCTCTCTTCGGCACGGGCTTCAAGCTAGTAATATTATCCCTAATTCTCTCTACTACATTGTAAGGGTCGATAGGGTCTCTTTCACGCGGCGTTTCGTAAAACGCTCCTGGCAGTCGAAGCGTGCGACCGAATGTCATTTCCGCTGCGCTTATGCCACTATCGCTTCTACCCGCGGTGCGTAATCCGAGCATTACGCTGGGCAAAAGATCTACCCAAGAGGTACCATCACCGAGTTTTGCCATAAGTGCGGCCTTCAGCCCTCGATGGAATCTCTCCAAAATTCCATTAGATTGTGGATGTTAGGGTGTGGGTGTGGTCCTAATTTTGTCCACCCCCAAAAACTTAATCAGCTCCACAAACAACCGACTTTCGAACTGACGCCCTTGGTCGCTAGTTAGCCTTATCGGACAACCGTAGCGAGCAATCCAGCCTTCGTAAATAGTCTTAGCTATGATTTCAGCGGTTATTTCTGTTATGGGAAATGCTTCCGGCCATCGCGTATTCCTATCTATGATGGTTAGCAGATACCTATACCCATTAGCCGTTGTTGGTAATGGTCCTACAATATCGGTATGTATGTTCTGGAAGGCAGCTGCATCTGGAAACGTACCTAGATCAGACACAGTATGACGGTTGAACTTTGCCCTTTGGCATGGAATACACGACCGTGCCCAGTTGCCTACTTTTTTATTCATATCGGGCAAAAAATTATGTTTACTAACCATTTTCCTAGTTGTTCTGATGCCGGGATGACTCAACGAATGTATACTATCGAATACCTTGCGACGAAATTCTAAAGGTAAATAAGGTCGAGCTTCGCGTGTCGACGTTTCGCATAGAATAGCTCTATTGCAATTAGGTAACGTTATTAGCTTTAGTTGCAATTTACTCGTGTTGTTTATATGATCCGAATGCGACATTCGTAATGCATATTCATCTTTACTCTGGGCATCGGCTAATTCTGAAAAATCTATGATAGTGGGACATTCTATAACTTCTACTCGTGAGAGCGTATCGGCGACTATATTGTCTTTTCCGCTTATGTGACGTAAGTCGGTAGTAAACTCACTAATTTATTTATTCATTTATTTATTTATTTATAGACACGAAAAGAAATAACAAAAAATGTAACATTACAGGAAAAATCCCAAGTCATTACAATTTTTTTTTAAATCATGTGTATATTAGACACATATTAAAAATTAAAAAATAACACTAAATACTACATAAGCATCTCACACAACTTCAAGCACTCTCTTTCAACAACCGTCCAGCCATCCGCAAACAGATCGCAGGAAAGTTGCTTCGCGTTTAGTTTATTGAGCGCATGCAGGGAGCGGCAAACAGGAGAGTTACGATGCAAGACCGTGCGAGAGAAAGGGGCAGCGAAGAGCCGCAGCCGATCTGCTCGAAAACGCACACGTCCATCGGGTACTAAGAGGCGACAGGCCTCACTGAGCAAGCTGGGACAATCGAGACGACCACGCAACATGCGAAGAGTTGTGATCAGCTGGTCAAACAATCTGCGCGTTGCCAGCGAGTTATATCCGAGGGTGCCCTCCAGATAAGCAGTAGGGTAAATCAGGGGGTAATAACCGTACAACTTTTTAAAAATATAGCGCAGGAAGCACTTTTGTACTTTTTCAAGCATTAGTGCATACGGTCGACTCGTGCGGATTCCAAACGCACGAACTAGCCTCTAGTTTGGATCTTACAAGCGCCGAATAGAGTAACTTGATGACACCTACATGTGTGAAGTCTAATAAACAGGACTAATAAACAGAAGTTGCCTTGCACGTCTAGGGCTTTCCTTGTTGTCATCGCCTACCTTGTTGAACACCGTACATAAGGGCTTATGATCGGTATACAAGGTCAACTGTCGACCCTCGAACGACTTTCGAAAATATCTAACCGACAAATATAGTGCAAGAAGCTCAAGATCGTAGGTGCTGTATTTAACCTGAGCCGGAGACAATTTTTTTGAGAAAAAGCCTAAGGGTTCCCAAGTGTTATTTACCCTTTGTTGAAGCGCATTACTCACGGCGGTGTCAGGTGCGTCACACATTAGGGCTAAAACGGCGTCAGGCTTGGGATGTGCGAGTGTAGCGGCCTGTTGAAGACCTGCCTTACACCGCGCGAATGCTTCTTCCGCCTTTGCCGTCCACGCGACCTTGGACTTATCCCTTTTTTTGGCGTTAACCAAATACTTATCTAGTTCCGCTTGTCTCACAGCTGCATACGGAATATGCCCTCTATAAAAATTGAGCATTCCTAAGAATCTGCGGAGCCCCTCGATCGTTTCCAGTTTCGGATAGCTGACTATGGCATTTACTTTGTCCTCGAGCGGCTTAATTCCTGCCGTCGATACCTGATGCCCTAAAAATTCTACCGAAGGCTGTCCAAAGCGACACTTGTCCAGATTGATCGTTATGCCGAAATTCGCGAACACTAACGCTAGATGTCGTTCATGCTGCTCTAAACCCTCGCTAGCTATGATAACATCGTCCAAATAATTAAACAAAAAATCTAGACTTTGAAGTACCGAGTTGCTCATGAAGCGCTGGAAGGTCTGTGCAGCATTACGGAGTCCGAAACTCATTCGCGGGAATTCAAATAAACCAAAAGGAGTAATGATACTTGTTTTTCAATGTCCTCCGGTGCTACACTAATACAGTGGTACGGGCGGTTAATGTCTAATTTAGTAAACACTTTTTTTTTCGGTTGGTTGGTTTCGTAATTTCAGGGAACTCGGACAACAATTTGCGGAGAGGATGTTTTTCGTCAACAGTAAAAATAGAAGGTTGGTTCATACTCACGATTTTAGCAACGACCTTGAGGTCGGTCGTCTGGTCTACTAACCTACGTGCACTTAAATTAACGAGCAGCTTATGATGGGCCAGGAAATCGGCTCCTAAAATAGGCTGCTTCACTTCCGCCACCACGAATTCTCATCTGTATTGTCTACGCAAATTAAGGTCCAACACCACGGTTTTCGTTCCATAAGTCTTTATTTCACTTCCGTTCGCGGCGTAAAGTTTAAGTATATTTCGTGCACTCGCGATTATAAAATCTGTTTTTGGAAGGCAAGATCGACACGTCGGCGCCCAAGTCCACCAAAAACCTCAGTCCACTTTTAGTGTCCGTAACGCACAAACGACGACTATTTGATGTGATGCAGACCTCCGCCGTAGATTGCACCACCGCGTCTAGTTTTCCGAAACAGATGATTCCCACGCACACGGTTGAAAGCATTTCTTGGCCTTCTCAGCGTACCGAAAGTGGTAACAGCAAAGCCAATTGGCTTTTCGAGCGATTCCGGGACGTATTTCTCGTGCGTGATTTCGACCTCCCGTAGCGTTGACCTTGACGTCCGTGACTTGGTTGTAGACCGCCTGACCGCTCCACATTCGCCAAACGGATGCTGAGCTTTGCGATCTCTGCCAGAATGACGGCAGTGTCCTTGGAAGTGGTTGGGGTGGTACCATCGATCTGTGGTGTGCCGTAGGAGTAAGCTGGCTGCCTGACCTCGGACACGTAGTTACGACGCGTTGCTTCGACGACATTGTCCGCGATGCTTGCCAGTCGATCGAGGTCACTTGTTTCTGCGACGGCCAGGACTGCCCGAACGTCAGCTGGTAAGCGACCTTGCCACAGGATCCGTAGAGTCTCGTCAGGGAAGTTTTCGCGAGCCAGGTTTTTCATTCGGTTCGACAACTGGCTCGGCTTCATTTCGCCCAGTTCCATGTCGCCGATCAATTTCTCTACTTGTCGAATTCGTGTGTCTTCGTACAAGGACAGAAGCTTCGCCTTGAGCGCGGCAAATTTACCTGAAGCCGGCGGTCGGGAAAGGAAATCCGTGAACTGCACAATAACTTTTTTCGGCAGTTTCGCCACCACGAGGTCAAATCGGGCGTCGTCCCCTAACCTCTGTGGTGCTAGAATGGCCTTGATTCTTATAAACCACACTCGCGGTTGATCTCCCAAAATTCGGGTAACCTTGATGCCAGCGATATCGCCATTATAGCTGGCTTCCTGTCCTCTTCTTGCTGCGTATGAGGCTGGGTGATGTGGGACGCTGCAGGGGCCGTAAGAACTCTGCCTTGTTCCGAAGATTGGCCTTGTGTATGAATATGGTCGCAACTGTCCTCGATACAAGGTTATCCTAAGTGGTGACCCTGATAAATGAAATTCTGACTCCAATTAATTACGAATATATTTCATGTGTTCGATTCACAAGTCTTACAAGAAGTCTGTGTGGACGCTAGGTGGGCTCACAGCTTGCCTCGTCCCGCGCCGGGGGGAAGGAATGTGCAGCGTTGTGAGAACGATTTGCAAACTGTGTTCCCACATATGTATTATTTGTTGCTATCGCAACCCAAATGAGTGTAACCTCGATGAATTCATGGACAGGTTGGAGACGTTGCTTGAACACTTCATGGATAAAAAGTGTGTAATATGTGGTGACTTCAATATTGATTTACTTAAAAATGAGAAAAAAGAAGGCAGAGTTCTTGTCGTTACTTAAATATTATAATTTTGAACCTCTTGTCACTGAGGTAACTTTCAGGAGGAACCAGTCTGTCTTGCATTAATAACATACTTACAAACATATCCTCTGAGTCTATCTTAAATATAACGGTTGTTCATAATGGACTGGCGGGTGGGCACGCAGGGTTGTTTTGCGAACTGCTCTTGGAATCAGTAGTAGGAATAAAAAGCAAACCAGTAATATGCACAATACGACGATCACTAAATAGAGTCAATAAAATATTTTTTTGACATAAACTAGGTGCTCAAAACTGGACAAATATTGGTATCAACTTTTTTATTCAGAAGTGTAGCAATTTCTTTAAATACAGTTTTAATTCAATTCAATTAAATTAAATTCAAATAATTTATTTCGGAAACAAGTCCATAGTTGTTAGTACAAAAGCGACATGAAATCTTAATAGTTAGTATTAGTAGTAAAATAAGTAGTACAATTTGAATAAATATTATAAACTACCCCGGCGAGCAGTGCAAATCATTCCAGTGCTTCTGAATACGACCTTGAAATCTATCAACAATGGTTTTTAGCAAGCTGTTGGTGCTATCCTTCGTCCTCCGTATTAGGGATGCTACCCTTTTGCGCAGGATGGCCGCAAAGCCGTCCGTGTGCGCATCCGCGAACATCCCCGAAGCACTACAGAATCGTGGTAGCCCCAACAGCATCCTAAAACCATTGTTGTATTGAACTCGCAGGGCGTTGATAGCCTTCTGCGTATAATTAACCCATAGGCTGCAAGTGTAAAAGGATTGGCAATAAGCTTTAAAAAGCGTCACTTTTACACCACCTGAGCACTTCGCAAACCTACGGGCCACCATATTGCATCTGACTGCCAACGCCCTCCGCTCCCTTTCTATATCCAAGTCGTCACATAAGGACTCGGAAACCCAGTGGCCCAAATATTTGAATTTGGTGACCTGCCTAATCGGGGCACCATTCAGCGTTATCGGGGGAACCGTGTACGTTTTGCTGCCTGACTTGAAAAGAAGCAGCTCACTTTTAGTGACGTTATACTTCAAGCCGTGGGTTTCCGCGCACCTCTCACAAATGCGCAACAACGTGTCGAGAGCATTAGCAGATGGGGCCAGCAGCACCATGTCATCCGCGTAGCTTATATTGTTGACCATTTTACCGTCAATACAGCATCCGACCATGGCACTGCTGAGCTCATCCATTAGACTGTTCATGTACAGATTGAAGAGACTGGGAGAAGTCAAGCCACCCTGTCTCACACCACAATTCAATCTGTACATGCTCGAGTTAGAACCCGCCCATCTAACGCAATTGTTTTGGTTCTCATACCAGTATTTAAATATGCTAATTAATTCCCTGGGAATACTAGTTTCGTTTTCTAGCTTGTACCACAGCTTATCGTATGAGACCAGGTCGAAGGCTTTCGACAAATCTAGAAAGCATGCGTAGACAGGTGTCTCTCTCTCTGTGTAGTACTGGACAGTATGCTTGAGGCACAATATTGCGGTTTCTGTCGAGAGGCCAGCCCTGAAGCCAAATTGTGCATCGTGAAGCTTAAGATGTGACTTTAATTGTTTGTCAAGCATACTATTGTAACTGCAAGGTTACATGACTCGAAGATTATCTTTAAAAAACATAACCCTCCTCTCCTTCGACAGTCGGGTAAAAATAGGTACCTAGATCAGAAAAATTCCATAACACCGTTTCTCACGATCGGCGTTCCTTGAAATCGACCTTATACTGTAAACATTGGGACAATAGACCACAGAGCTGATCTCGTATTCGTGGTGGGACTTTCCAAAACGCAATGTAAGTAGAGACGCTGGCAATAAACAATTCATGGGCTTGAATTCAAAAGAACCTAAATTAGTGGCAGTACTATAACACATATGTCTTTTGACTAACCTATATAATTATTGTAAACCAAAATGACGTATGTTAATATGGCATGTAAAAGAATTACACCTTTTGAATATTGCACAAGAATCCATGTAAGATTTCTCTATTAAAAATGATGGCAGTCGGGGATTTGACTTCGTAACGAAAGGTTGAAATTATCCCATTCGGATTCCTTTATAACTAATTATCAATTGATTTGATATTTGATTTCGCGCGCGCGTTCCGCGTTTTCTTAGTCTGAAAACGGTGTTTCATTACTAGAGATTTTATGTGATATATTAAACAGACATTTAAGACATTTTAGAGACGAATAAGTGAATTTAGTGTAGGCACGTATTTTTTAAGACAATTGACAATACTGTGAGTGTGAAACATTAAGTTTGATTGGTTTTTATATGAATAGTGTGTAACTGCAATTAATCATTATAGAGTCAGTGTTCACATGAAGTATCTTTAGTAATGTACCTATGTAATTTAAGGGTTAAGGCTCCACATTCGAAATTTTCGTGAAAATGAGTTGTTTTGTAACCGTTTTATACATTATAACGTAACATTTTTGCTGTAAAAAAAAATATATCATAATCTGCAAGATATGCGACGGGTCATAGTTTTCGTAGAAATCCATTTTAATAATAAAAATTAGAGAAAAAGAAATCTAAAGTCACCCCTATTTTTTCACTTGTAACCATTTTACTGCTCCATTTTTTATCAGAATAATATGAAATTTTATAACTTTCTTCATAAAATAATGAACAAGGGCATCATTTTCTTACTTTCTTTATTTTCTTAAAAATTTATCTCTTTTTCTGAAATATTCCGCCAAAGTTCCTACGCCTCCCCGTTTTCGTCCATACGGTCAGTGCGGGACGAGACACGTTGCATGACGGACCTGTGTCAATTTGCGCTGCGCCGAAATTTTTAAATATTTGTGGAAATTGTGGACTATATTTGTTGCATAGAGTGGACAATCCGTTTTGTGATTCGTATAGTAGGTAACTAATAAACATTTGCGTATAGTTTAGTTTTTAGTGACAAATAATTTTGTTGCATAGAGTAGACAATCAATTTCGTGGTTTGTAAAGTAGTAGGTACTATAGACAAGACAGCTGACTGACCATCCGTGCACTTTATGTGCATTGTAATAAGGTTCTTGTATAAATACAGGATGGTCAGTTAACTGTGTTGGCGTTTGTACCTAATTAACATTTACGTAGGTATAGTTTAGATTTTGTTTTGAGTTCAAGATGGGAAATAATAATAATAATAAATTCTTTATTTCAGGCCAGCCCATAGATTGTTAGTAACATACAAACTTACGATACTAGAGTTAGTACGTCTTAGCTTAGGTCTCACTAATTTTTCAATAATTATTTTGGGTATTTGGGGTTAAATAAGCGCAGGAGGAAAATACGTAATATCAAGAAATTTTACAAGAGAAGAGGAAAAAGAATACACAAGTAAAACCTATTCTATCAAAGTATCAAATATCTAGACAGTATCAAAATTGGGAAATCGCTAAAACCAGACATTTTATTAGTAAATATATTTACAATATCTATTGCTTAGGAGCATGAACAATTATAGAAAGAATATTGTTTTATCTGCTCGTATTAATGACTGTCAAGTGTTAATAGAAGAAGTTCTAATATGCATGGAGTTCTAATATGCACTTGGAGTTGGCATGCAACCTATGGGTTGCATGCCAACTCCAAGTTCGATACAGAGTTATTATTTGATATGAAACAAAGTATGGTTAACATACAACTAATCTATAAGTATATATTTACCCGAGGCCGATTTCTGTACAGTCAGCATAATATAGTTAGTAGCAGCCAAGTTAGCCAAATATATCGGAACGTACATTCATTGAAATAGCCTTTGTTACTATAAGTAGGAGTAAGGAATGTGTTACGATATATTTGGCTACTTTGGATGCTACTAACTATCTGATGCTGACTGTACACGCCATCATCATCAAATCAAGGAAGTAGAACGTAATAAATATACCGAAAATTAGTTTAAAACTTAACAACCTTACACTTACACAAAAGGTAACGGACTGGCAGACACACTTTCGCATTTATAATATTAGTATGGAGTCCATATGAAAGTATGGATAGTATGGATTATATGTCTTTCCCGCTCACGGGACTATGATGTCCCGGACCTTTGGGAGGCGTGCGTGGAGCTCTGAGCCAACACGTAGAGGCCCTTTTGACAATTTAATGAAATGCAAGGAGTACACCAAGCGGATGCTGTCTCTGCCCGTGTCATGGGACGCACACAGAAACAGCGCGGTGACTCGCTAACTGCTAGATGGGCCCCTATTAATAGCGACATTAAAAAATGGCCAAAGGGTTTGCAACAGTAGGTATGGATTATTATTATTACCTTTATATTTTTTTCGCACTATCCGTCTCTCTCTTATTAGAATATTTAGTAACCGAGGTATAGTGCGAGAAAAATCAAAAGTATGTCGCGGCCGTCTAGTGCTAGGCGTGCTGAGGGCCTACCGCGAAACGAAACCGAACTTCGTTCGTGTATCTCCCTCTCTGTCGCGCTTGCTAGTTCGAGCGACAATGAGAGTTATTCGAACGAATTTCGTTTTCACTAGCACGGCTAGCACGAGACGGCCGCGACATACTCTCGATTTTTCTCACACTATACCTCTCTTTCCTAATGTTCTAATAAGAGAGAGACCGATAGTGCGAGAAAAATCGAGAGTATGTCGCGGCCGTCTCGTGCTAGCCGTGCTGACGGAACTACAATCGTAAGTAAATAGTATTATAATAGTAGGGACATAATTTTTGAACTTAATCAAGTATGTAATTTATGTATGACAAATATCACGTTTCAATTAAGCATGACGAATGTCACCCACCCACGTCCACCCTTGCATTGGTAACGATGCGCGATGACGCGTCTGTAACTTAATCTATGTAACGCTTAATAAACGACGGCGGGTTGTGCGACTTGCGCGGGGAGAGGGTCGAGGCTCCGCCCATACGCTCAAGGACTTTAGCGGGTATACAAGCCTTAAGTGTTTATCTTTGGTTTGTAATCACTAGGTCGTCACTACGGGAGATAAGCTGGATATATGGTTCTGCGTGCTAATTGCTGTGGTAGTCATTTCAAGGCTTCATAAATTATAGGTATAGTTAGTTCTTTTCTGCAAATCAACGGGTCCGCAGAGACGTTTAGTTGAAGATTGTTTAGGGGGCCATTAGGGCCAGATATTATTCTAAAGTTTAATATTATGTATTTACTATTTCTGGTATGATAGTGGATTTAAAGATATACTTCTATTATTTTGAAATATAACTCTAAATTAAATAAGGATGCATGAATATAATAAATGATGGCATTGCAATGTGATTGAAACTTTGGGAGAGCACACTAGAGATGTGTCAACTCGGTTTGCCAACCCGGTCCAAACCGAGTCAAGCTAAAGTCGAACCGACCCGGTTTGTTAGTCCACTAACTCGATTCTATAACGAGCAGCGAACCGCAACATTCGAGCCCGCTCGCCGACAGCGGCCCGAGCCAACGAAACCGAACCGACGCGCGCGACTCGCGCGAGCGGGCTGGGCCGGAGCGGGCAAACCGAATGAGTAGCCGAATAAACTCGATTTCTCCCGAACAGGTGGGCGGGTGACGACGATGACCATTAGTAGACCTTATCTCGTTGCAACAAGGTTTGTAGTTTTGTTTTGTAATATAATTTTAAATGAAATATAGTGAGCAATTTATAATTACTTATTACTCTATGGCGCTACCGAGGTAACGCTCACAAATGTAACAATAACCTATAAACAGTTTAGTTTAGGTTTAAAACCCGAACAAGTAGGTGTTTAAATTCACGGATCGACTCGGACAGGTCAAACCGAATACCACATTAATATTAATACGTTTAGGACCGTCATAGCAACTCGGTTTGATCAACCCGGGTTGAAACCGGTTTACATAGAAAGTCGAACCGTTCAATTCGGTTTGAGATATTTTCGGGTTGGCACATCTCTAGAGCACACACATCTCAATTTTATAACTAGCTCTTTTTATAAATCTTTCTAAGGCATTGCAGTGTTATGCATTTATTGGCTTTTGATTCTATTATTTGTGACAAGATAGTGAACTGACAATAAAAAAAACTCTTATACACACCCATTGTATTTCGTGGCTTCAGCCTGATTACAATGGACACACACTCATATACATATCACACTTACACAACATACATTAGCTGACACACCTCGAGCTTAGTTTTCATTTGATATACACGCACTTAGGTACATTCGATGCAAGGCTTTTTGGCTGATACTAGATCCTGGATTGCTGGAGTCGACTCGAGTTTGCACCTAAGGAATCTGACGTGTTAATTCCTTAGAAGCTGTGAACTTTACACCACACAATAGGAATTCAACCAAGGCCTGAGTTATGTATATCTCTGTAACGTATTCTCTGTTTTCCCTGGGGCGCAACCTTTCGATAAAGCTGACCCCTGACGTCTGATGTCGTGTGTGAAGGCAGAGAGCTCTCCGTCCAATTTAAGGGGTCTACAGTACAGAATATGTTATAGCATATAAATGGTATTCAGAGCACCTTGTACATAATCGACAACAATCACTATTTCTGTTACAAATACCGCGGCTGCACGAACGTTTAGGGTATGCGTAATTTCTGCTGCGCGTTATGCTTTTGCGTAATATATTAAAATTAATCTTTAAACTAGTTACTTGGCAATCTGCGTAAAGTACAATTTAAAAGTACTTGAGTACTTAAAAATCGTGTAAGATGAGGAATGCGTAGGAGAGACGGTTTGAATCAAATAGATAGTAAGGGTTGATAGGTTGCTTCATGACGGTTTTGTTGGTTGGCGGGGGTGTAGGAGTGAGTGAATATAACAATAGGTATAGGCCCCATTTTCAAGACCTAAGATCTAAAATCCCAAGGTCCCCTTGTTGTCTGTTTTTTTTTTACAGGTCATCGTTGTCATTCATCGTTATGGAGCATTTTTATAGTATAAGTAATTTTAGTTAGTTATGTAAGTTAGAAATAGATGTATGTAATTAGTATAAGATAGTCATAATTCATATATCGTAATTAACTAATTAAATCAATTATTTTTGTTCGAGTTGTTGCTGATGGGGTGAGTTACATGTTCACTTATGTAGATAGACTATTATTCTTGATTTGAATTTAAATGTTCATTTTATTGCGGATTTAATTAATTATTATGGATTTTTACGGCTTGTTTTACCGTTTGATTTGATTTGCGGACGATATAATTTATTGACGGCTTATAATTTTACAGTAATGTTAACGATTACTGAAATTACGTTTCACGTGTTTTAATTCGGTTTTTGCGGCGATTTGATCATATATTTACGTATGATTTTTTGACGTTTATTTGATTTTAACGCATTATTTAGTGCGTCGCATAAACTATATTCGCGTTTTGGTTTATTTCCAAACTTTATTTACGTTCGTTTTATTTATTACGAATGTTATTTATTCACATTTATTTGTTGCGTTTGTTGCGGTTTAATTTGAAACATAATTTTACATTATTATTTTATACGATGCGTTTTACGACGAGATTTTAACACAACGTAGAGGGTCCTAGTCGTACTTCATGAACTAGACGATCACAAGTATTTTATTTTGGCCAGTATTTTAGTTAACTTATTAAATAGTATTTTATTTAAAGGAGGCTAGTTTAGTCTTTCTACACTATCCAGCACCTTTCCTATAGAAGAAGAAAAAACAGATAATGATGGATACGAAGTTGCGATGGATAACAAAAGGAATTAAGATATCTAGCCAAATGAAGCGGTTTTTAAGTATTGTTAATAAGAACAACTGTGACGAATCACTTGAAAGGTATCGTAAGCTATATATATCAACATATAGACGTGTAATTAGAAACGCTAAAAGAACTGTAGTTGAATGTGAAATAAATCGGGCTGCCAATTCAACTAAAGCTATTTGGAAGGTGGTAAATAGGCATAGGAACAAAACGCAGTGTAGAGTTTTGAAAAATCTGGTATTGAGAGCCAACGTGTTTTCTAAAACCTTTGACCACAGCACAGGAAGGGCATCAAGTGATGCGGCACATGCTCTGAAACTGCTAAAATCAAGCAGAGAAAGAATCCACGAGGAGATGGTATTCGACAGTGTGAATCCTCTTGAAGTTGAAAAAAATGTGCGCGATATGAAACCCAAGTCATCAGTCGGGCACGTTGAGATACCAATCACAATCATTAAAGAAAATGTTGATCTTCTAGCGGGACCTCTAGCACAGTTCTATAATCGATGTTTTAAAGCAAGCTTGTTTCCAGATCAACTGAAAATAGCAAAGATACTACCAGTGCACAAAAAGGGAAAAATTGTGACCCGAATAATTATAGGCCTATCTCTCTATTTACCAGCATTGTCTAAAATCTTTGAAATGTTAATTAAAGCACGACTACTAAAACGTCTAAATCATTGCAGCATCATAAATAATAGACAATTTGGTTATCAAAAAGGAGTTGGTACTAGTGAAGCAATATCTGCACTAATCCAGGATGCAGTTACTCTGTTTAACCCTTCCAGTGGCAGCCGCCATATTGCTATAATCCGTTAGGTGGCAGTCGCCGGGGAGCCGGCGATGTCAAAAAACCGTCTAGTGGCAAGCGCCGGGGAGCCGGCGATAGCATAGTTTCGTATTTATTCCGCAAAATGAGCTGCTAAATCTACACCTGTCTTGTTCTTTCTTGCAATACGCGTTCGTGAATAGATAAGGATGACGTATAATAACAGTCGCCACAACACTTTTATAGAAATTTCGTCAGAAATTCCTCAGAGAAATTCACTCATTACGCAACCACCGGTGCCGCGTAAACGTCTGTGTTTGTGTAGTTGTGATAAATGTATTATTGTGAAAATCTTCTTTCACAACAAGAAGGATCATAAATAAAAATGTATTTTCTACGATTAACTGTTTTATTTCATAGGTATAGTTATTTTTATAAAAGAAAATGGAAAAAATTTAGTTATCCAAAAACAGACCAAAGTTACGCCAAATCACATACATGGAACGGCCTCCGTTATTATATTAAGGTTATAGGCCATTTTTGCTGAATCCAATGATATAAGCTTATAATATACCATCCATAATGTAATTTTGAATATTGATCATTTTTCTAACGTGCCCCGAATTCGCGATGACCACCCATATGGCCCCTGCCACTTGACGGTAGTTCGCCAAAAATGGCCGCGCCACTAGACAGATAATGACAACCGCCGGGTAGCCGGTGATTGCCACTTGAAGGGTTAATGAGAAAAATAAGGTAGCAGGACTATTCTTAGATCTTAGCTCTGCGTTCGATATGGTCGACCATGTCATACTGTTGGCAAAATTAGAACACTATGGGGTAAGACGCAATGTACTGAAAATCGTTGAATCATACTTGACCAATAGGAAACAGTTTATAGAGTTGAAATGTGTGGAAGATAATATGTTACAAGAATATAGGTCTCAATTGGTGTCAATTAACCGTGGCGTTCCCCAGGGCTCAATTTTAGGACCTATATTTTTCATAATTTTCTTAAATGATCTGGTGCAACATATGTATAAACAACTTAGGGCCACATATCAAACTAGTCGTTTTTGCTGATGATACCAATGCTATAATCTCAGCTGAGAACATGACAGATCTTAACATTAAGGTAAATGCTGCACTAATTGCCTTTAGTAAATGGTTTTCAACAAATAATCTAAAACTGAATATAAGTAAAACAAGGTGGACTGATGACCTGGTAAAGGTCGCGGGAGTCCGCTGGATGCGGGTGGCGCAGGACCGGTCATTGTGGCACTCTTTGGGGGAGGCCTATGTCCAGCAGTGGACGTCTTTCGGCTGATATGATTGATTGATTGATTGAAGTGCAATACTTTTTACAGCTGCTAATACTTGCGAGACTCTAGATATCAGTTTAAATGGAACAGCAAACTAATAACGTAAATTTTCTTGGCATCAATATAGATTCCTTTTTTAATTGGAAGAATGAAATTCAAGAGATAAGTAATTCTATAAGCTCAGCTTGCTATGCTCTTCGTAGTCTTAGAGACGAAGTCACGGTCAAGCAGTTAAAAATGGTCTACCATGTTGTTTGAGTCTAGGCTTAGAATTAGTTACAGTGTCAGACTGTGGGGTAATAGCTTCAAATATGATGTTGATGCGGCATTTAAGTTACAAAAAAAGCTATTAGAATAATAATTCGCATTCCGCAATATGAGTCGTGTAATCAGTACATTACGTACCAAAGGCGGTGAATTCGTGAAAGACCCAGATCGCAGGTGGTTGTGACCCGAACCGGAGGTGAGGGCCATAAATATGCGATCTGGGGCTTTACGAATTACCGCCCGTGGTGAGTACACAATTTTACGTTCACCTGGCCACCATGCGAGTTTTACCGTACGCGCAGCGTGCAGTAAAACTGGCATTATGGCCAGGTGTGACTTAATAGTACATTACGTACCTAGGGCGGTGAATTCGTGAACGGCCCAGAATGCAGGTGTTTGTGAATAAATAAATAAATATGCGATCTGGGGCTTTACGAATTACCGCCCGTGCTGCGTACACAATTTTACGTCTTCTCCTGGGTGTGAAGTGAGATTTGGTGCTGCGCCCGTGGGCGGTATATCTCACTTACCGCCCAGAGTGACGTAAATAATATTTTATAACGCTACAATTATGAACTGTGCCATGTTTGTACATACTTGTAGTGCTGACTGATCTAATTAAACATTTAAATCTCTATAAAAGCAATAGTGAGAGGGAGACGCGTCTGCTTTCTAGACGGAAAGATCTGACTCTAAATATTGTTAAGCAAGCAACGTGCTATCAGTCAGTGTATCTATTCAACAAACTGCCAGTAGAACTCAAAGAGGTTGTCAATTGGAATGTTTTCAGAACGAGACTCAAAAGGTTGCTCTTAGACAAAGCTTATTACTCTGTAACCGAATTTATAAATGACAAAAATTAAATAACTAATTAGTTTTAATGTAAACCTTTGACATAGATGAATAATTTACAATAGTTTTTAGTAGTGACATTTATTAGTGTGTATTTAGTTAGATTATTATTATTGCGTATTATATATATATATTATAATTAATATAGCGTAATTGAACTGCTTATATTTAACAATGTGTTTTTATGTCAATCTCTTGACATGAATATTTCAATTGTTTTTAGTAGTGACATTTATTATTATTATGGTTTTTATTTTAATTGTTTTTGTTAATGTAATTGATAAATATTAGGCATATATTATTACTTATCATAATTTATGAGAAAATTTCAAACACGATGTACATTGTTTCTTGAATAAAAATGAATTGAATTGAATTGTGCCTGGTGTGCCTGGTGTAACTGGTTGTCCTGGTGTGCCTGGTATGCATGGTGTCCCTGGTTTGCCTGGTGTGCCTGGTTGTCCTGGTGTGCCTTGATTTCCTGGTTCTCCTCCTGGACCCTCGTCACAGTCATCTGGATGGCCTTGTTGTCCTAGTGTGCCTAGTGTGCTTGGTTTGCCTGGCTGTCCTGGTGTGCCTGGTTGTCCTGGATTGCCTGGATTGCCTGGTTGTCCTGGTTGGCCGGGTTGACCTGGTTTGCCTGGTTTGCATGTATGGCTGTCCTGGTGTGCCTGGTGGTCCTGGTTTTCTGGGTTGTCCTGGTTGGCCTGAATTGCCTGGTTGTTCTGGTTTGCCTGGATTGCCTGGTTGTCCTGGTTCGCCTGATGGTCCTGGTTTGCCTGGTTTGCCACGTGTCTGGCTGTCCTGGTGTGCCTGGTTGTTCTGGTTTGCCTGGATTGGCTGGTTGTCCTCGTTTGCCTGATTGTCCTGGTTTGCCTGGTTTGCCTGGTGTGTCTAGCCGTATCCTGGTTTGCCGGGTGGTCCTGATTCGAATGAATTGCCTGGTTGTTCTGGTTTCCCTGGATTGCCTGGTTGTCCTGGTTTGCCAGATTGTCCCGGTTTGTCTGGTTTGCCTGGTGTGTCTGGCTGTCCTGGTGTGCCTGGTGTGCCTGGTTGTCCTGGTTTGCAGGGTTGGCCTGGTTTGCCTGAATTGCCTGGTTATCCTGGTGTGCCGGGTTGTCCTGGTTTCCCTGGACCGTCTGGTTGTTTTGGGTGCTCTGAACTGCCTGGTGTGCCTCTTTGTCTTGGTGTGCTTAGTGTGCCTAGTTGTCCTAGTGGGTCTGGTTTGCCGGGTTGTCTTGGTTGCCTTGATTTGCCTGGTTGTTCTGGTTGGCCGGGTTGGCCTGGTTGCCCTGGAGTACCTGGTTGGCCTGGTTGCCCTGGAGTACCTGGTTGTCCTAGTTGGCCGGGATGTCCTGGGTTTTTGGGTGTTTCTGGTTTTCTTCGTGTGTCTCGTTTGCCTCGTGTGTTTGGTTGTCTTGGTTTGCCTGGTTGTCCTGATTTGCCTGATTTGCCATTATCGTCCCAGTCGTCGTCTCTTCCCTCCTTTCTCGATCTACGTTTCTCTTCCTCTTCCTCAGAAGAAGACTTGACCTGCAAATGTTATCGTGTTATTGAGTTAGTCTACATTATAGTACGGTGGCAAAATCGCAAAATGTCGTCTCCTTCACTATTTTCGTGGACATCTCTTCTATATACCTAAAATTGGTATGGATGTCCCTTGTTATCTCCAGAGTACGAATCTACCGGTTTTAGTTAAGGGAGAGGGGGACGGACATAGCTGTGACGTCACAAAGATGGCGGCCTACGGTCATCGATTTTTGTTCAAATCTCGGGTTCTATTTTACTGATTGCTTCGTGTGATGTGTCATTTGAAAACAGTACTATAATTTATTTACGGGACGCTATGACGTCCAATTAACAGTTTTTAAATTATTAGAAAAAATATGATTTTTTTACCGCGCACGTTTGCATGAGTACTGATAAAACACGCTTGTAACTCAATAAATAATAACTTTAGCGCAATTAAAGTTATAAAAGGATAGGTCATTTTATAAGCTTTCCAAAAATATAGATTTTGTTGGTGTACATTAATAAATAACGAAGTAATAACAAATTTTGTTAATTACGCACCGATTAACTATCACCACGCCCGCCTCTGCTAGCGATCGCTGTCGTCACGTCGCGCCTTTAGAAACTCTTTTTTTTGTTTTCTGAGTAATTATACGAGTCAGACGGTCATGATACGCACCTAAAGCAGTAAAATAAAGGTCACCTCAGGAACTCTGTAGCCCGAGCCGAAGGCGAGGCGAGTGCTCTGAAGCCTTTGTTTTTCACTCCCCCCCATTCACAATTTTACGCCTTCTTTTGGTTGTCGAGTGAGATAGTTATTGCCATTTTACGCCTGGGTGATGTAAAATTAGACTAGTTTCTAGTATTACATTGAGAATCCTACTATAAGTAATATTATAAATGCGAGTTTGGATGTTTAGATGTTTTGATGTTTGTTATGCAATCAGGCTTAAATCGCTCAACCGATTTAAGTAGATGAAATTTAGCACGAAGATAGTTTATAGCCTGGATTAAAATATAGGATAGTTTTTATCCCGAGTCCACGCAATCGCGGGCGGAAGCTAGTAAATAATAAAATAATTAACGCAAGCAGCTTTATTAGACAACTAGCTTCCGCCCGCGACTTGGTCTGCGTGGACCCGAGATAAAAACTATCCTATATTTTAATCCAGGCTATAAAATATATTCGTTCAAAATTTTATCCAAATCCGTTAAGTTAAACGGCTCAACGTGGTTGAGTAACAAACATCCAAACATCTAAACATCAAACATCCAAACTTTCGCATTTATAATATTAGTAGGATCAGTAGGACTAGTTCTTGCCTGAGATACCTGTGTTGTGCTTTGACTTGTATTTTCCTAATCTGACTTGTTTCGGTTAAGTATTTACTCGCAAAAGAGAAGTGAAAAACTGCTATGGGAAGCGAAAAGCGGGAGAGAGATTTGTAACTGAAACGTTGCACGGACCGAGTGTGTGTCCACTTGGTGAGTGTGTGAGTGTTATTTCTAAAAGAGTGGGGGGAGTGTGTGGCCGTGTTGGCTTTCCCTACGAGTCTTCGGCCCTCGGGCATCGGCCCTAAATGGAGCTCGGCCTTCGGCCTCGCTTGCCTTGCCGCTCACCTTGGGCCTGTGGCCTTCCAGTTCGCTTGTAAAACAGTCGGGGGTAAGGTGTCTGAGAGCGCGCCCTGAAGGGGCGCTACAGACATTCGTCCCTAGTTCGGCCTGCCGCCTCGCGTGCCATGCCCTCAGGCTCGCTTGTAACACATTAAAAAGTAGAGTATTCGAGAGCGCACTCTGAAGGGATGCTTCGGGCCTTTGGCCCTCGCTCTCACGTAGAGAGCGCGCTCTCAAGGGATGCTTGGGGCCTTCAGCCCTCAGATGCGCTTGTAAGATACTCAGGAGTAATAAAGTGTTCGCGTGGGCCCGCCCGTCGAGCCTTTGGCCAGTGCTTGCGTGGAGAGCCCGCTCTCAAGGGACGCTTCGGGCCTTCGGCCCTCAGGTTCGCTTAGGAGTAGTAAAGTGTCCGCGTGGGCACGCCATTCGGGCCTTTGCCCCTCGGGCTTGTGTGGAAAGCCCGCTTTGAAGGGACGCTTCAGGCCTTCGGCTCTACGCAAAACTCGGCCTGCAGCCTCGCGTGCCTTGCCGCTCACCGCTCGCTTGTAACTCACTCAGGAGTAGAGTAAATATCCGAGAGCGCACTCTGGAGGGACGCTTTGGGCCTTTGGCTGTCGGGCTTATGTAGAGAACGTGCTCTGAAGGGGCGCTTCGGGCCTTTGGCCTTCAGATTCGCTTATAAGACTCTTAGGAGTAATAAAGTGTCCACGTGGGTCCGCCCTTCGGGCCTTTGGCCCTCTGGTTTGCGTGGAGAGCCATCTCTGAAGGTACGCTTCGGGCTTTCAGCCCTCAGCTTCGCTCGTAATACACTTGGGAGTAGTAATGTGCACATAGGCTTCTTCTTCTCCTTCAGCCTTCGGGCTCGCGTGAAGAGCACGCTCCGAGGGGACGCACGCTCACGCTCAGATTCGCTTGTGGCTCAGCCCAAGTAACACAGTAAGCAATATAACTACTCACTCGTGCTCTTATATACAGTTCTACGCTGATATAAACTCTTACAACAGTTCACCCGTGAACTTACAGCTGCATAATAGCATTCAGTGAGAATTAAACAGCTCAGCCTGAATAAGAGCTGTATTACGGTATAGAAATAAAGACGAAAATGTATACCATTGTGTTACTTGAGAGAACTCTCAGAAGTAAAGTATACGAGAGCGCGCTTTGGAGGGACGCTCCGGGCCTTTGGCCCTACGCGGAGCGCGGTCTGCGGCCTCGCGAGCCTCGCCGCTCACCTTCAGGCCTTGTTGTTCTGTTCGAACTTGTTGCCTGCAAAACTGCAACGACTTGCAGTTCCACAGTTCACAACATGTATCAGTCGACAAACCGTATTTACGGACAGATATTCATCTACACGCATCTCCAGAGAAAAAAAATGTGTTTTCCTATAGCTGTTAGGTAAATGTAACAAATCAACACGTGCAAATGTCTCCAAATTCAATATCAATTTGCCCTCGAATGAAATGAAAATGAAATATGCGCGGGCGTGGGGTACGGCAAGGGTGGCCTTGTCGCCAGTTTGGGTCCTAGTCCTCGGGCTGGATTTTGTCGATAGCTTGCGGCCCACAGTCAACGAAGTTAGGAATTTAATATGCGTTTTTATTGAAACATATTTACAGAATAAATTATGTTCATCTGGCTGATAAATAGGCGTCCTGGGCGTAAAAGAACTCAATTCGCCGATTATAAATACTAATCGACGCATACAAATACACAGTTAAACACAATATTTAATTATTCGATTACAGTACCTTTCATTTGGGAACATCAAAAATTAACTATCAAAGTATTTCAATCATACAAAGCATGCCGGTTGGCGCGGACTTGCGTTACGGAATTGGCCATAAATTACATGTTTATTATTGAACGGCGACAAATTGCAAATTTTTGGCAAGCTAATAAAATGTTTGATTTTTTTATAATGACATTTATCACGCTAAAGTATCTCTTTCTCGAATTATGATGGTAAGAAAGCAAACGTCTAAGGTAAAAAAATCTATTTTTTAATGTATTTTACAAACGGTTGATTTTACGTTACAGAACTCAAAGAATGAATTATAGATCATTTAATATGCTTTCAATGGACACCGCACACGAAGCAATCACAATCAGTAATATAGAACCCGAGATTTGGACAAAAATCGATGACCATCGGCCGCCATCTTTATGACGTCACAGCTATGTCCGTCCCCCTCTCCCGTAACTAAAACCGGTAAATTCGTACTCTGGAGACAACAAGAAACACATCCATACCAGTTTTAGGTATATAGAAGTCGTGTCCACGACTTTTGTCAAAATTGGCCATTTTCCGCCGTACTATTAAAACGTCAGCTGTCATCTATTACCTGGAAAAATAACTCGCATGTTCGAGCGGCAGAGAGGGAGATAATACACAAACGAACGTTTCTGGCGTTTTGTGGTAGCCGCTCTGATTTGCGACGTATGACGTTCAGGACGGTTAGCACAAGGCGGCACTGGAGCTCTCTCGCACTATTTTCTTTTCAACGATTACTTAGTACAAATAGCAATCTGTAACGTCATACTTCTATTTCAATTAGTATAAATAAATCGTTTGGGCCACCGCCAGCGAAGTCAGTCTGACTATTTTTTGGGTATTTGTGTTTTGACTGTAGTTGCTCCCATACAAACATTTTGTTTCTCTCCAAAACTGGTTCAAATGGCATCATTAAAAATATCTTGGGCTACAAGTTTGGTTCCAAATTCCTCGTTCTTTAATCAGAGCGGCTGTTGCCCAGGAATGTTTGTGTGAGCGTTTTCTTACTTAAGGAATTATCGCAATAACATTAAGAAATGTAATAACATAAATAACCCAACCTCTAATAAGGATTATGTTCGTTAAAGATATTGCAATAGGCTTGTGACCTAAGATTTTTTTACGATGCCATTAGAGCCGGTTTTTGAGAGGAACTAATCGTATGGAAAATATCAAGTAAATTGCTGTTTTGCGAGCGTAGCACGGTTACCATTTTATCACTTATCGTTGTGGTAAAGACGCCGATCACGCTCTGACAAGTATGCGAGTGCGAGAGTGACGGATGCCTTATCCACAACGATAAGTGATAAAATGGCAACCGTGCTACGCCCGTTGATCGTGAAATACTGTGTTCATTTAGTGTGGGTGGTCTTTAGTTGTCATACTATTTTGTATCTATAAAAGTACCTCCTTTCGCGATCTACGTTTCTCTTGACAGGTGCTGGGGAGCGTTATATAATGTGAATTGAAGAAGAAGTTCCCATACTCGACGTAGAGCCGCCTCGCGCCGCCGAACATCCATAAATATAATGCCCATAAATGCGAAAGTGTGTCCGTCTGTCTGTAACGTCTTCACGCTTAAACGGTAGGTAGAACAGATTCAGATGAAATTTGGTATAGAGATACTTTGAGCCCCGGGGAAGGATATACCCTAGTTTTTATCCCGGAAATCATTCCCTAAGAGGGTGAAAGTATGTATGGAGCTACAATATACACTAGTTCCATGCGGGCAGAGTCGCGGGCGGAAACTTGTTTCCCTATAAATACAGCATTTAAGCAGCACAGCATGGGTCCACCAGGTGGAATGATGACCTGGTAAAGCTCGCGGGAGTCCGCTGAAGGCGGGCGGCGCAGGACAGGTCATATTGTCGCACTCTATGGGAAGGCATATTTGTGATGATAACAGCCTTTGAGAATAATTTACTTTAAAAACAAAGTTTTAACCGACTTCAATTCGGTAATATGCCAAACCATATGAACATTTCCACATTTCCTTTCCACTTTCACGCGGTAAGCGTGAACATTGATTATTACAGAAAAAATGAATCAAATCGCTGTATGTGGGCCGATAATATTTGAGGAGTTCCACCAATCTGGAATCGGTTCATAAATGACGGAGTACTCACTGAGGTAACAAACATTAAAAATAATAATGATCAAAAACAATACAACCTAATGGAGAACCTCGTCCTTTTATTTAACTCGGTTAAAAAGAAGAGATATGGTTACTTACGCTAATGTTCTTACGGCTTTCAGTCCGTGACTCTTTAGTTTCAGTCTGGCTGGACTCTTTTTTCCTTCTCTCTTCCTCGCCCAGTTTTACAGACTTTGAGTTTGATAATTCGCTGCCGCTTTGGGATTGGCTTCGTGAATCACTGAAACAAGAAAATAAGTTTCTGTCAAAAACATGTTGGTACAACCTTTTGTTTCCGACTGTATTTTTTGGACAGTCATTTGCGCGAGCGGACGCACGAGCGTGTGAACAGCCTGTTTGCGCACGCGCCCGGGCCCGTGCTCAAACAGGCTCAACACGGTGATGCAATATTATTGCGTTGTCACTGAACTTACACAATTAGGTATACCAAATTAATAACACACTACTACTTTCTCTGTAATAGTGTTGTGTTCCTAGAGGTGAGCAAGGTCGCCAGAGCTCCCGAGGATGCGTTGTGTTGAGAGCGAGGGAATTAGTTCCTTCTGCTGTCGACACGGCTAATCCTCAAACATATCAAGGGTCGGCTACGCCCATGTACACCTTTGGAGTTGCATGCGTTTATAGGCTGCGGTGTACGCTTACCATCATGCGAGCTGTACGCTTGTTTGCCACCGTCGTCGTTGTATTAAATAAAATAAAGTATACCAAATTGTAGCTCAATCGGATACTCGTGGGCGAAAAGTCAGTGGCAAGATATGCCCGAACATACTGACTTGTGACTGTGAGCTGTAGAACTAGCTAGCCTCTTTATCCAAAACCTTTTTAGGGTTCCGGACCAATAAGGAAAAAAACGGAACCCTTCTGGTGCGACTAGTGATGTGCCGGGGAATATTCCCGGAAACGGGAATTTCCCAGGAATATTCCCTTGTTCCCGGGAATATTCCCCAAACAGGGGAATATTGAAATACAAATTAGGAAAATTAAAGTTATAATAAAAGTAAATAAAATGAATAGTGCCACGACCACAGATAACCTCCAATAGATAGCCTAGCTAGAACATTCGCGTTAATGTCGAATAAACATCGCATTCGCCCTTTCCTAGTAAGTATGTAAAAAACGAACGGGACGAAGGCTCATATATAAACACGATAATGCAGTAAATGTTGTAAAATGGCTAGAAATAATAATTTTATATGACTACTCGATGTGATTATGATTAACATACTTTTTTATGTTATGTGGTGATCAAAACAGTCGATGCACGAAACATGATAATAATATATCAGTGACAGCTGTTCAAATATTTAAACTATGTTAACAGGTACCTACGCTATGTAAAATATTCTACTAACAATTGATTGCGGCACCGCTAAAAACCGTTAACGACCAACGCGCCCCATCACTACGCTTCTGGCGCCATGATGTGACAAAGCACGCTATTTTCGAAACAGCCAATCACAGCGCCGTTACCGACCTCCCCGCAACCCGCACCTACCGCCAACTGTGGTGACCTTTGCATCGAACTAAATCGCTTATAGGCTCTATCTATTGGAGGTTATCTGTGGCCACGACAAATAAAGTGCCATTCGCCAAAAACTGCATTATTGTACTAATTCTGACTTTTTAACTCAATTACCATTTAATATGTAAATATTTTCATATTTTGTTATAATATTTTATTGTGGTTTTTTATTAACTTTGTATCGTTTTTGGTACTTTCAGAATTACTTCTGTAAAATTTGTTTTTTTCTGATGGGGGAATATTCCCAATAACTGGGAATATTCCCATTGTTCCCGGGAATAATCCCATTGTTCCGGGGAATATTCCCGGGAACATTGGGAATTTACTTTTGCGGGTAAATTACACTGGTTAATGTCTTGGTAAAAAAATCAAGGGCCCAAGTTATCATGGAATCCCTAATAGCAAGATATATAAACATACACAATTTCAATATTCCCGTATGTTCCCTTGTACGGGAATATTCCCACCTGGGGAATATTCCTGGGAACGGCACATCACTAGGTGCGACTCTGTCCGTCTATCTGTCTGTCGCAAAGTTATATATCTCAGTAGGCCAAGTGGCCTAACCACAGAACACCTCCACTAGAAGCCTAATGTTTGTAATTTTGTTCCCGACGCGAGTCACCAAAGCATGAGGAAGAGGTGAGGGGAAGGGCGGGTGCTAACAGCGTTGCGATTGGGCGATGCGCTCGCGCGCGGAATGCGTAGTGATGGGACATGTTCACGTACAAGCATCCTAATTTTTTAGGTACATTTTAAAGTAAAGTAAGTAGTTAGTTAGTTAGTTATACTGGGCTTTTTTCCGCAAGTCGACATCTATTGTGCCTATTTTGCGTGAAATGGTGGGGTAGCGCTACTCTAACCACCCCAGCTCCTCTACAAAGTTGGTGAGTGCCTTTGTGTTCCTGACTGCGTTCCGTAGTGTGTCTGGAGACCCTAGGTGCTTTTTCCTGTATACTTCTACCTGCTTGCAGTCCAGTAGAATATGTTTGGTTGTTTCCTCCGCCTCCATGCAGGCTCTGCACATGGGGCTGTCTGTGATACCCATGTTGTACAGGTGTCTGTTCAGGGTGTTATGTCCTGTTATTATTCCTACTATCTTGCGTAGTTGGTTTCTGTGTGTCCTCAGTAGTGCGGTTGTGAGTTTAAGTAAAGTAAGTAACTACTTACTATACTTTTATCTTTAAGTTAAGGTAAAGTATAGATAATTTTGTTACCATTTTAATAGACAGTAAGTTAGGAATCCTAACTGGTACCGTAATTTTTTGCTGATAAATTATGGTAGGTCATCAGGCCCGTCTTGTGACACTGGGCCCAACTGCTGACTGAGAGGATTCTTAGAAACCCGCACAACGTATATCTAACTCACACCAACTCCGAGTTCCCTCACACTTTCTCGAAATTCATCATCAGGCCCATTTTGTGACACTGGGCCCAACTGCTCACTGAGAGGATTCTTAGAGGCCCGCACAACGTATATCTAACTCACACCAACTCCGAGTTCCCTCGCACTTTCTCGAAGTCCATCATCAGGCCCATCTTGTGACACTGGACACAACTGCTCACTGAGAGGATTCTAAGAAGCCCGCACAACGTATATCTATCTCACACCAACTCCGAGTTCCCTCGCACTTTCTCGAAGTTCATCATCAGGCCCATCTTGTGACATTGGACCCAACTGCTCACTGAGAGGATTCTAAGAAGCCCGCACAACGTATATCTATCTCACACCAACTCCGAGTTCCCTTGCACTTTCTCGAAGTTCATCATCAGGCTCATCTTGTGGCACTGGACCCAACTGCTCACCGAGAGGATTCTAAGAAGTTACTAAAACAGTAAAGTAACTACTACTACTAGTACTACTAATACTTATTATATATTACACTATTTACTTTAAATAACGAACAATAAATAAAACTAAATTTAAGTTCTAATCTACAGAATAAGTACTCAAACCAAAATAAACGAGAAATCTGTATTTATGTTACATTTCTTCAAACCGGTTGGAACGAAAGCACGTGGTTTGTCGATTGACCATCATAGCATCATCGGGACATCACTAGTCGTGACGTGTTTTCGTAAGAAAGGAATAGCATATTGCATTTTCAAAGTGATGAAAAGTGACAGACATAGTGTGTCTGTACCTCAGTATTCGCACCGGCCAGTATAAAATGGCCTCCGCTGGCTATAAATATTTTCAATGAAATATTGAATTTGACAACTGTGGAATGAAATTCCATCTTTTTTGTAATTAGAAGTCTTTGACGACTTTCCGCACCACCTCACACTACAAAAGCCCACAATTAGCCGCGAAAATCCTATTATTTTGTTTTTTTTTTGTGAGAGTCATGCACACTCCGCACAGGTCGTTAACATGGACGCAACTGAACGGAAAGGCGGGCGACCGCGGATTAAATAAACGCAACAACACCAACGCTTGGTGACTCGAGTCGCGAACAAACTGAGAAACATTAGGCTTCTAGTGGAGGTGTTCTGTGGGCCTAACATATGAAAGGGCTTGAGTTGGCGTTTTAAAACAGTTTTTCGCTTTTTTTCTACACTGGTAAAATTTTGATTTATTAATTAAATTGTTGAAAAAAAATACCTGCAAAATAATGCAGGGTCGTGACGGGTATATACCGGGTGTACAGTCCAAATGGGTCAGTATGGAGAAGTCGGAAACTATGAGAGATAGCGAGATCTGTTCTTAGGAATCATGACGTCAATTTTAGATTTAATAATAATTACATTCAAACTTTTTTATTAACTCTCATACATAACCGGGAATCGAACCTGGTCAATATTTTTGTAACCGCGTTAAGTAAAAAGGACCAAATTTGGCTATGAAATCTGGTGTAAACACAACTGACAGTAAATTAGACTAAAATTCCCACAGTTTTATTAATTTGCAAAAAGTCGTGAATAATATGAATCGATCATCAATTATCTGAAGAGACCACTTATGCATATCATATCTGCATCGGTATTATGCATTACAAATAGCGTTTATTTAAAATTAGAACGCATTTGTTCAGCGGGCGTACCAATTCATTTAAAATAAAAAAGTTTGAATGTAATTATTATTAAATCTAAAATCGACGTCATGGTTCCTAAGAACAGATCTCGCTATCTCTCATAGTTTCCGACTTCTCCATATTGACCCATTTGGATTGTACACCCGGTATAGTGTATGAAAGTTTGTACGGAACCCTCGGCGCGCGAGTCAGACTCGCACTTGCCCGGTTTTTTTTTAATCCCTCCTCTCCCGGGCTAAAAAATATTTGTACGCTAATCCATACAAAATACCGCTATGAAAAAAAAAGACTGGAGAAAATTATCTATATAATTGGTTAGATCATCATTAGGCACCCTTAAGGGGTGAAATAAGGGAGTAAAGGGGCTTAATCAAAATAATTTATTCTCTAACACCGTTAAATGGGGACGGTGGATGGAGATGGAAAGTTCTCCGTCTTTTAGCATTAGATAAGTTTGCTTTCAAAACTATACAAGTAGCCCGAACTAACGTGAGTATAACTACTGGACGGATTTAAGTAAAAATGTCCAGTCATGTAGCTTTCTTTAATAGGTACCTACATTATGAAAAAATATACAATTTAAGCAGAAACGTCTGTTGATGATTCTTAAGATATTATATCTGTCAAAACATCAAAAAAAGCATTGTCTCGAAACTTGAGCCCACTCTAAACCATAAGCAATCTTTTTTAAGTAATAAATGTCAAAATACTAATAATGAAAAAAAAAAAAAAAAGAACCGGAGGGGAATGACCTTCAGATCCACTACAGTGCAAGTGACGTAAAAAAAAAGATAAAGGATATGAAGAGAGGAAAGTCGCCCGGTCACGACCACTTAAGTATCGAGCTGTGTGAGTGTGTGTGTGAGTAGTGAGCAATGTTTTTTAACCTTTGTTTATGTCACTCGTATTTGCCATCTGATTAGACCAAAACCATTGTTGTGCCTATTGTTAAAAATAAAACGGGTGACATATCAAACAAGGATAACTCTCCCATCTCTTTGGCAACAATTGTAGCCAGGGTGCTCGACGGCTTGCTTAATGTCCAATTGGACAAATGTATAAAATTACATGATGCACAGTTCGGCTTTCGTGCCGGTTTATCTACCGAAAGTGCCATCATTTGTCTCAAGTAGGCTGTTGAATACTACACTCGAAGACAGACACCTGTATATGCGTGTTTTCTAGATCTTTCCAAAGCCTTTGATCTTGTTAACTACGATCTACTTTGGAATAAGCTTGACGAAGTGCACTTTCCTAAGGAGCTGACGCGCATATTCAGGTGTTGGTACGCGGGCCAGCGAAATTGTGTACAATGGGGTAGTGTGTTGTCGGATGAGTACGGCCTGGAGTGCGGGGTGAGGCAGGGGACTTACCTCACCAAAACTTTTCAATTTGTATATCGGTGCCCTGATCGGCGAGCTTAGCAGTACGCGTGTGGGCTGTCACATAGATCGAGTCTGTTTTAATAACATAAGCTATGCTGACGACATGGTACTGCTGAGCCCGTCGGTTGGTGGTCTGAGATTGCTTATTGAAAAGTGTGAGTCATATGCCCTGACGCATAACCTTAAATATAATGTAAACAAGAGGGAGTACATGGTCTTCAAAGCGGGAAGCAAGTGCCCATCACACATCCCACCCATTCATTTGAATGGCAAGCTGCTGGAAAGGGTTTACTCATTTAAATACCTCGGGCACTTGTTAACCGACGACTTTCATGATGATGATGATATTGAGAGGGAGAGGAGGGCCTTAGCCATCAGGGCAAATATGATAGCTCGCAGGTTCAGCTGGTGTACAGCGCAAGTTAAAATAACATTATTTCGTGCGTTCTGTACATCGCTGTACACCTGCAGCTTGTGGACTAGGTACACGCAGCGGGCTATTAACGCCATGCGCGTGCAGTACAATGATGCGTTCAGGGTACTGTTGCGGCTGCCTCGCTACTGCAGTGCGTCGGGCATGTTCGCGGACGCCCACGTGGACGGTATCCACGCGACGCTGCGCAAGCGCTGCGCCGCGACGGTCCGCAGAGTGCGCGACAGCCGCCACAGTCTCCTGACCGTTGTGGCCAACAGATGGGACAGTGGCCTGACACGGCATTGGTCCTCTCTGCATTTAATCCTAGCATATAAGAATATTATTTAAGTTAAACTTAGTATTAGTTTTTATTTTAAAGCACCTACTAACAAAATATGGACAAAATTAGTCTGAAATAAATGCATTTTTTTTTTTGTAATGTAACGTATAAATCTAGTAAATTCATCTGCGTAAAAATCTTCCCACTTACCCACCACACTAAATATACATCACAATTGAAAAACATACCGCTGCGATATAAGCACCCTACTATCACTATCGCCTTCTTGCTATGCACATTCCTAAGGCACTATACCCAAAAAATGCATTACTCTTACCGATCACACATATTTTATATTACCTAAAACGATTTAAGTTACTCAACTCAGTCTCTACTACATAATGGACAGCACTTTATCAGCAATTCACGAAATAGATGACCTCTCGGTGGCACAAACTATGGTATTGTTACGAGCGTGGGGGTTAGGATAGAGTTAAACACCTTTTAACACGATAGTAGATTTATTCTGCGATTTACACAGGGCAAAGTCCACTGAGTCCACACGTACGAATTTCGAAATCCCTTGACGGCGTGTCACTACGACAACCAAACTGTTATTGACCCCGCCGTCGTATCAGTATGTAAGTGCGAGGACTTAATTAATATATTAAGTTCTCACTCACTGATCTCACTATAATTTCCCAAAACATTAGGAGTATTTATTGTAACTTAGAAAACCTCGTTGCGACCCCGGCGCAGCTAGACTTCAATATTGACCTTATAGTTCTTAGTGAATGCAGACTACACCCCGACAAACCTGTGCCATCAATATAAAACTATTTACAATTCTCCACTGTGGTAACCCTGCATGCCATATGTCTGTCTCGCTCACTGCTCTCTCTCTCTCTCTTACCCAAGATGGCGTACGTGTGTACTTAAATAAACCTCATTAATTAATTAGAGAGTTTAATTTCAAGACATGACAATTTGGCGACGAAATAAAGAACCTGTGCAGAGATTAAAATAACGAACGACAAAAAATTCGCGAAGATTATATTGGAAAGTGAAATGAAAATAAATACGCCGCTGCGCTTTGGTGTGAACATACTAACAAGGCGACAACTTATTTCACGTCGAACAATCCGTTGGAAGGTATCCGCGGGAACTAGTGGGAAGAGAAGCGAACTTCATGTCGTTATAGTCATTTGTCGTTGACTTAACCTAAAAGTTAAAACGAGGGACACTTGGAAAAAATAAATAAATTAAATGTCGGGCGGTGATACAAAAGACAAGTGAAATAAAACAACGTGGATATATAAGCTGTCTAAAGGACAATTACAGGAAGAGTTAAATAAGTTAAACATAGAGTATAATGGAGACAGTGCCACAGTCGATGAATTAAGACAGCTGCTGGTGAAATAATGTAAGGATCAACAAGAAAACGAAGTAAAACAGAAGAAAACTGAGATAGCTAACGTAAATTTGCAAGCCTTCGACGGTGACAAATGGGAAACATTCGAACAGCAGTTTGAATGTTGCATTACCTTGCATGATATTGCAGAGGAAAAGAAAGTGCCACTCTTGCTAACCAAACTGACGCCCCCCGTGTTCGAAACCTTGACGGCCAAGAAACCCCAAGAAAGTATTTACTAGGGCCCTTAAGAAATATTTCATAGGAAAGAATATTACTCTGTCGATTTATACGATTCTTTACCTAGTTAAATAATGTTTTTCTAAAGAATATATTGTAATGTGAAATGTGATACTAATTTTAATTTATTGGATTAATTTTACTTAGGCTAAAATTTTATCATTTTATACATTTTTAATTTTTAAACTATTAATTATTACAAATTATTTTACATATTATTTTACAAATTATTTTTACGAATTATTTTAATATTTTAGAAAGTGATTGTAATTTTATTATATTTTTTATACTTTAACTTTTTACTAGTCAAATAAATTTTAACTTATTTTATATTTTAAATATTTGTTGTTTTGTAATAATTAACTGTAACGTTTGCTATGCCCTAACGGGGTCCTGTGCATTGCCTAGCTTTAAGTTGCATGTGTCAATTGTACAAGGTTGCAAATAAATAAATTGAATTGAATTGAACCCACAAGTTTGCCGTACCCTAAGTTAGTGGATTTACTTAAAAATAAATACGTAAAAAAACAATCAGTGTTTTTAGAAAGGGCGGTGTTTCGAGGTCGGAACCAGATGCAAAACGAGAAAATCGAGGATTACGCGTTGGAATTACGCAGGTTAGCGGGAAAATGTGCTTTTAAGGACATGGATGAGCAAGTAAAACAGAAATTAGTAGACGGCGTATGTTCTAAGCTTGTCAAGTTCGAATTACTGAAAGTGGATGCGGACATGATACTGGAGAACATCTAACGTTGGCCCGGACAGTGGAAGCAGCATTGTTGTAGTCTAACAACACCAAATACAATCCAGGAACACCAGAAGTCTATTATCAGCAACGCGAGAATGACAGGCCAATGAACAGTAAAAAAATTATAAAAGGAAAACCGAATATATCAAGACAAATACGTTGCTACTGATGTGGTAATGATAACCACATCCGTACTGAGTGTCGTCTTAAGAAGAAATATTTTTCAGAATTTGGTCAACAAGGCCACATATTTAAAGTATGCCCAAAGAAAAGGGCCGGAAAAATTAACTTCTTATAAAAAGAAGAAAATGAAATGCACCAACCGGAATGTGGAAATATCGATGAGTATCAAATGTATGCTGTCAATGTAAGTAAAGTGCCGCCACTTTTTTTAGAACTGAAAGTTGAGAGGAAATCTGTAAATTTCCAATTAGACACTGGGTCAGATGTTACAGTGATTCCACTGCAATTAAGAGGATTTGTTTCCGTGTATAGACATTAAAAAATGTAACATTAGATTCAGGAATTTTGATCAAACTGTCTCTCAACCTGTAGGTATACTTGAAAACTTAACAGTTAAATTTAATGACATAACAAAACAATTCAATGTATTTGTTACGAAGAACTCTCCCTGTATTATAGGAAGAGATTGGTTAAAAGAATTAATGTTGTGGCCCCCTACATTTATAACAAATAATATGTACACATTGTCTAAATCAGTGAATAATGTTTCAGAAGCCCGAGCTGAAATAAAGGAAAGGTTCGCAGAAGTCTTCAGTCCAGGATGGGGAAATTATAAAGGTGAAACAATCAGCCTAAAGTTGAAACCAGACGCTAAACCTAAGAGGCTACCAGTGCGTCGCGTTCCATTTGCACTTCAAGATAAGGTAAAAGCCGAAATTACTAGACTTTTAGAAAATGCCAGAATTGAACCTGTGAAAACCAGTCAGTGGGGTACACCAGTAGTGCCAATACTAAAAGGTGATGGATCCGTGCGATTATGCGGGGACTACAAATTAACAGTCAATCCACACTTGGAGGTTGATCATTTTCCCTTACTCCATGTTGAGGATATATTCAATTCACTGAATAATGGAGAATACTTCTGTGAACTGGACCTAAAAGAGGCCTATCATCAGGCACCCTTAGATGAAGGCTCGAAGGATTGTACAGTGATTGTCACAGAATCGGGCACATTTAGGTACAATTACTTACCTTATGGTGTGAGTTCGGGGTCAGGCTTATTTCAGCGGCTCATAAGCAAGAAATTATTAGACATTCCGAACACTGCTGTATTCATTGACAATATATATATGTGGTAGGGATTTGAATGATACAATGACCACTTTATCTAAAGTACTAAAAAACTTACAAGAATGTGAGTTTAAGTTAAAATTGGAAAAATGCAAATTTTTCGAGAAAAATATTGATGTTTTTGGGTTTAGGATTGATAAAAATGGTATGTGTAAATAGAACGAATATTGAACCATTGTTGTTACGGGAGCAGGCATTCGCCGGCAGGCGGCAGGCGCCGAAAGTGGATTCTAGACTAGTCTATAATGGCGTCCAGGCACTGAACAAGCTTGGAAAGCACAATAAGGTGCAACTAGTTTGGATACCGGGGCACGAGGGCTACATCGGCAACGAAAGAGCGGATGAGCTTGCAAGAGGGGGGTCTACAAATCACTTTGTAGGTCCAGAACCATTTGTGGGACTCTCGCAGAGAACCATAACTTCGGCCTTTAAAGCCTACGCCAAAACCAAACACCAACACGAGTGGAGGAATGAGGCGGGCTTAAGGCACTCTAAGCTGTTCATAGAAGGAGTGGACTCGGGCTGGACTAACAAGCTCTGGAAATCCAGTAGGAAGCAACTCAGAATCATATCTGGGATGTTCACAGGTCACTTCGGGGTCAAGGATCTCTTGGCCAAGATGGGACTGTCGGACAGTTTAGACTGTAGAATGTGTGGCGAGGAGGATGAGACCATGGAACACTTACTGTGTGAATGTCATACCCTTGCCAGACAAAGAATGAATTACTTTGGTAGCGACTATCCGCAACCAAAGGAATTCAAGGTGCTCCCGCTAAGCTGCATCATCCGCTTTGTGGAAATGATGGAGCGAGCTTGGGAGTAGGCATAAAGGAGAGGGCAAATGCACAAAAGATCCCGCTGGGTCGAAGTGCATCCGAAAGGGCCCTCATCTAGATAAGATAAGATAAGAACCATTGTTGAACGCGAAAGCCCCAACTAACATAACTATGTTACGCTCATTTTTGGAGAAACTTAATTATTATGCCCGATTTTTAAAAGACATGTGTAATTACACCATTGTATGAATGTACAAAAATAACAAATTTAATTGGACGTCAATGTGAGGATGCTTTTGTAATGATAAAAAATAAGCTGGCAAATATGGGAAACCTAAACCACTATAATCCTAACTTGCCCCTAATTCTGACTTGTGATGCATCAGAAACTGGATTGGCAGCAGTAATAATCAAAAAGTGGTAATTTATGTGAGAAATATCCATAATATACAAGTCAGAGAAATAAAACTAACATACGCGTCTTGCCTTGAAGTATCAATTTCGGATATGAAAATTTTGGGTATCTATCGGTCACCTTCAACATACAATGCTGATGAATTCATAAATAGTCTAAATTCGCACCTTGAATCTATAATGACATGCAAAAACCTAATAATAACTGGGGACGTAAACATTAACCTCATTCATAAATCTAACGAGCAATGCTATGAGCGCACAAATCGACTCAATTATTTAAACATGTTGGCGATGCATGGTGCCTTACTAGGGCATCTTCTGCCAACCTGACAAGACCAAGACATGTCTAGACCATAAAATAATTTAAATTTAAATGACCTTGTCGTATTAGAAACAACAATTACAGACCATGCGATGGTTCTTCTAAAACTGAATAGGACTAATCCTATTAAAACAAACCTCAAGACTATAACTAAAACCAAATTTGATAAAGCACTAAGTTCCCTTTCTGAATGCAACCTGGCTGAGCTATATAATATTTATGACCCCAATAAACTCACTAATCTTATCATAAATAAAATTAAAGCATGTCTTACATCTAACACTATAACTACCCTGGTGCCCAGAAGTAGCCGCATTATTAAGCCATGGATTACCCTCGGTATCCTCCGCTGTATTAAAAATAGAAACAACATGCAGAGGAAGCTTCGCTCAGACCCCGATAATATTACACTCAAAATAACCTATAAAAGATACCGCAATAACCTTATTAAAAAGCTAAAACGCAAATTCGATAAAGACAAGTTAATGAAAGCAAGTAAAAATTCAAAAACACTTTGGAGTGCTGTAAATGAAATGACACATAGAAAACCTGCCAGCAGTAGCAACAACGATCTATTGGAGAGTGATGCAACTCCTCTGCGTGCCGTTAATAGTGTTAATCGTTATTTCTCAGAAATTGGGAAATCTCTTGCCGAAAAAATTCTAATTAGTGGTCAATTATCTCCTCATTCTTCCCCACACTCCTCTACTTACACACCCTCTTCTTTTGTACTCTATGACACAGACCCAAACGAAGTCTATATATTCTCCTTGCAAATCTAAAATCATCTAGTGCTCCTGGCTGGGATAGCATCCCCATTATGTTCTTAAAACAAGCTAGTGCTATTGTGGTTCCTTTACTTACCCACTTGGCCAATTCCTGCTTCAAGTCTGGAACCTTTCCAGACTCTTTGAAGCAAGCCATAGTCACTCCGGTCTATAAGAGTGGAGACAGAGGCGGTATCTCAAATTATCGTCCCATATCCGTCCTACCGGCCATATCAAAAGTTATAGAAAAACTGATAAATGACCGTCTGATAAATTACCTACTTAAACAGATTCAATATCCTATCAAAAAATCAGTATGGCTTTCGACGTGATCTCTCGCCCGAGGATGCTGTTGCCGCACTTTCCTCTGAAATTGTTAAAATTGTAGACAACAATAAAAAAATGCGTATCTGTTTTCCTGGACCTTATGAAAGCCTTTGACACCGTTTCTGCCCCTATTCTTATAAAAACTCTAGAGAACATTAGCATAAGAGGCATTCCGCTACAGCTGCTATAGGTAGTTATCTTCACAACCGTTCTTAAAAAGTTAAAATTGGAGATTATATTGGTGATAAATCGGAAATTGGATATGGTGTTCCACAGGGAAGCGTCCTAGGTAACGTCCCACCCTCTTCCTAGTGTATATCAACCAGCTCTGTAATCTATACATCGATAATGCTATCTTCTTATGCTGATGATACAGCAGTTGTGTTCTCGGGAAATACCTGGGAAGATGCTCGAGAAAACGCTGAATTAGGACTTTCCAAGATCGCCTGCTGGCTACAAAACAACTTGCTTACCCTAAACACTAATAAAACTAACTTCATGTGTTTTACAAAATACAATAGGATCCAACTTGGCACAACATTTATGATAAAAATACATACCTGTAACAGTGCAATCAGCTCTACATGTGCCTGCCCCCTTACACAAAAAGTAGAGTACACTAAATACCTTGGTATTATGATTGACCAAAGGTTAACATGGCACGTTCACACAGATGTCATCATGACCAGAACACGTAAACTAATATGGTTGTTTAAAAACCTAAGACATGCTGCCACAAAAACTATACGAGTATTGAATCAAATTTATGTTGCTCTGGCTCAATCAATCCTCACATATTGTATACCGATGCCGGGTGGGGCCACATAAACTAAATTTCTTGAACTTGAAAGGGCCCAGAGGGCACTGTTAAAGGTCATGTACTCAAAGCCTTTCACTTTGCCTACAACTGAACTTTATAAAACTTGTGACTTACTGACCCTTAGTTAACACCAAAACAACATATGCAAAAAGACAGTTTACTGCTCAATCTGCAAGATTATATAATATCGTAAATAAAAATATTAATATCTACCCTGTGAGGCTCAAAGTGTGTAAGACAATGCTAATCAACAGGCTTAAAGATAAAAACTATCTCGAAATTGAAGATCTCTTAACATAAATAGATACCCTACATTGATCATAAAATCAAATTCTGTGTAACACAATAAATCCTGCTGCTTCTTAATTTAAATATTATTATTTGCTATCAAAGATCATACTTTTTACCTATAGACATTTCACATACTCTTATATCGTCACACAAACGGACATGCGTGCGTACACACACACACACACACACACACACACACACACACACACACACACACACACACACTTATTAATTTGTTAATTTATTAATTTTCTCTCGTCACTGCGGTGTCTCTTATGACAAGTATCTCTGAATACTTAAAAAGAGGCATCTAAGTACCCTGTTAATGTTAAAAGTTTGTATGCAAATGAATAAATACATTTGAAATTTTGCAATTTAAACTAATGAACTCATCGCACTGTTACCTTTTACGCTTAATCCGTGAACGGATTTAGATCAAATTTTTCGTACAGATGAGTTGAGACCCTTGGAAGGATATAGAATAGTTTTTATATCAGAAATCATCCCTTAAGATGGTAGAACTTTGTTTGGGTCGGCGATAATTGAGGTTCCGCCCACAATAATTTAATAGCAATCAAGTTCTACGCGGACGAAGTCGCGGGCAACAGCTAGTTTTAGATATATGACCAGCGACGGCATCGCTACTGAATCGTTGTAAAAGTCAAGTCACCGTGCGCTAGCTGCCTAACCTACCTAATGTTTCGCGAGTGTTGGTTAAGTAACTTCGTTATGTGAAGAATAAGGTGATTTTTCCTAGGCTGTCTGAACAGATCGTATTCTTACTTTTGCTTGTTCGAGACGGACTGTTCCTGTTTAGATATTTGATAATAACTCTTGGTCTCTCTCTCGCTCTGCTCTCTCTGCTCCTGTGTCTCGCCGTCGTCTCCATTGAGAGTCTCGCTGGGCAAGTTGCTGAACGCGCTATTGGCCGACTGGCTGGCCGCAGAGCTAGACTTCTCGATGGATTCAACCACTTCGAGACCAGCTCTTGGTTCTGGAAGGATGGCAAATAATGGAGAATGTAGTTAAGTGTTAAAGGGTCAAAATCACGACAAAGTATGCGTCCTTCCTGTACGTCTATCATAAGACGGCCGCGTTTCTCTCTAACAAGCAATATTAAAACTGTTGTAGCTTCGTAATTTTTCTTATTCTTCTTTTCTTTCTTTTGGAGTATTAATATTATTTTTGAGCCTACAACCAGTTGCTGAAATTAGGGCCGGGATGTCACCTTTAATACTAAGAATTAAGATTGTAGGTACAAGTATGTGCCAACTATTGGGGCAGTGACGAGCACTGAGACCTTATCGTAAAGTTATTTAAGTTTGATGCTGATAATATAACATTTTGAGGCCAGTGCGATTTAGGACGACTAATAAAATGCACAAATAAATAGTTCATTAATCGCCTAGGACGGTAATAAAACAAATAGTGTCTCAGATCGTCGGTATTTGATCCGAGCCGTTAAATATTGAATCTGTTGCTGACTTAATAAGAAAGAATGATATCTAGCATTCAGCTTTTATCTTCGACCAGGCAATGCACTACGAATTTTCATTATCAGGGGACAATTTTATTGTCACATTGGTGAAATAGGAGCCAGACCGTCAATTTCGGAAACGAAGGTTGGGACGATTGCCTTAGTCGACACCGATTGAAAAAAAAAGGTTAAAGCACGAAAAAAAGAAATACTTACGAGGGAGGCCGCTTACGGCCACGAGAGCCTGAAAAACAAAATTATATATTAAAATATAATTAATACTTAGCACAATGATATCATCAACAACTTAGAAAAGTTGAAAAATCCATTTTCATTTCTAAAACTTTTTTTTAAAACGTAGCGTAAGAACCATCTCGATCACTTCAGCTTTCAAACAAAAAAAACGCGTTATTAATAATAATAATAAACATCTTTATTGTTAAAAAATATAGTACATGGGTACAGTTTTGAGCCCTGGCGACTGCGTTAGTTTGCACTGTGTTGCAGCCCCCAGTGAGATTGTGAGTGAGTGAGATATTATCGATCCATTCTTATAAGCATCTGTATCGTTTTCATAGAGTTAAAATTTATCTGGGGTCTCGAGTGACCTACTTAAAATTTCGTCCGTCAACGGTTCATATCTTCACGTTTTATGTGCCAAAATCAATAGCATGTTAGCATTTGACGAAAAAAAATGGTTTTATGTGCAAGACATATAATATACTTAAAAACAAAGTTTTATCGACTTCAATGTAGTACTCCGCCAAGCCACGAGAACATTTCCACATTATTCACTATTCTTTTCCAATTTACCACATGATCTGATTTCCGAGAGCAAATGCGTTGATTATTAGAGAAAAAACCCCATCACTGTATATGACCCGATAATATTTGAAGACTTCCGTCGATTCCACAAGGATCACCTTTGGCACTTCATTAGTTGCTATTTCAACGGAATCTTATCAGAATCTGTGACGTATATTTGTACTTTTAAGTACATAATTGAGGAATTCCATAAGTCATATATGGTCTTCATCATCAATTCCAATCCACCAAATTTATGATTTCCGGGTGTAAATACACTAGTTAAAATAAAAATACCATAATCACTACACGCGTGCCTAATATAATTGAAGAGTTCCCTCAATTCCACATGGATCCCATCATCCGATAGAATTTTTGAAAAAATGGGACCCACCTGGAAGCATATATACACAAACAAAAAAAATACGAATCGGCTCATCAATGAAGGAGTTCTGAAGTAACAAACATTGAAAATGATAAAAAAAATACAACCGAATTGAGAATCTCCTCCTTTTTTTTGAAGTCGGTTAATAAATGGTCACATTTTACGTAGATGACGTATGTTAGCTCATGTTAGCCCATGTTAGCTCATGACGGTAAAATTTTATACGTCGGTTGTGGACATAAAACGTGTGCATAAATGTCGTCATTTTGTTAGTGTGCTAGGGCCGCTGTGGCACAGTATAGAAGAATAATACAGTAGGTAATCTGAGGCCGTTTAGGAGCGTTCGTTACCTACTTTCGCTCGATGCGCAGGGCTGTGTCAAGTTTGTGGCTTGGCATACCTATAATACTAATTTTGCTTTTAAGTATGCAAAGTATTTCTGTTACAGTTTAATATACAATATTGTATACACAAAGTAATAATATTATAGATAGTTGGGTATGTGTTTTTAGTTTCCCACTTCATGGAATATTTTAATACCACTATACTATGCCTAAAATATTTCCTAGTAAGTATAATAGTTGCTAAACTGCACTAGGTTGGTAGGTGCTTAGTTACAAGCCTATTCGGCTCCTTTTGATATCGTGGCACTGGCGGCTCGCTGTCTTCATACCTACGAGGCGGCTTCCTTTGACGTGGCGAGTGAGAACGAGCGAACACCGCAATGGCGCGGCCCGATTATAGCATTCTCCATCATTCCCGAAGGCTATGTGTGTGTGCGTACCGAACACGCGCGCATGTGTGCAGCCGTGCGATGTACCTTTGTTCGATGTTTATCTACTGTTCCTATACTGTGGCTGTGGTCTTCATGGTCATGAACAGTTCTACTTCACCAAACTTGCGATCTCCGAGGGAATTTTCCATGATATCTCGTGTATTTACCACACGAGATATCATGGAAAATTACCGATTCACTGGAATACCATCATCAGATCCCGACTTGGTGACAATGGGACCACGTCAGGACTATACTCATTCCAATAAAAAAAATATATTGAAAACCGGTCCACAATTGGCAAAGAAATCGCTTAACACACATAAAAAAAACATACCTACAGTGGAACATAGAACCTCCGTTTTTAAAGTAGGTTAAAAATAATTATTAAGTACATCACAAAATGGACCACGGTGATTTTTTCTACTTTTCTGATATGGTAAAATTCAAACGGTAATGTTGACATGGTAATGGTGTATTATTGGTGATGGTACTAGAACGCTCAATGGAGCTATAGACAACCAATAATTTGGCTATATTTCTGACATGATGGTAGTGTTGAAATGGGAATCTTTAAATGGTAATGATTATATGTAATGGTACTCACCACAACGCTCAATAGAGATATAGACAACCTCATCTCTTGGCTTTGGCATGATGTCCGCAGCCGCAGCCTTATATACCCCTAGGTGCATGCGCAGGCGCAAGCTGCTCAAATATTAGCTCGGCTGTATATGACATTGACCTAGTTTAATTAACAATCAAAGGAGTTTATTAATTTTTATGACGATACGAATTGGAGACAAAAGATGGTTTCGAGCCATGAGAACAGCGGATAGTGGACTGAATTTCTTGATACAAGTTTCTCTACACGATTATCACAGGACGTCCTCCGTACCTATGTCCACCTAATGAATTAATTGTATCAAGAAATTCATTAGGACAGCCATCGTGAATGAATCAGACGAAGATGATTCACTCGATCCAAGAAATATAATCTTGGATCAAGATAATTGCGCTGCACCAAATATCGCAACAAACTGTGCTTTACAAAATATTGTCAAAATCGTAACTACTAAGTGTCTGTAAAAATCCTAATTTTATGGTACATACAAGGTTTTGCTGACTGTACAGTCGAGCTCATAAGGGCGCTCGAGTAATGTTTGCACACGGGCGCAGCGGTCTTAGAGGGTGCCGAGCGCCGCCCGCTACCATTCCATTTTGACGTGAAAGTTTTAACCGACTTCAATTTAGTATTCCGCCAAGCCACGAGAACATTTCCACATTTATTTTCCAATTTACCACATGAACTGATTTCCGAGAGCAAATGCGTTGATTACACAGATAACCTCCAATAGATAGAGCCTATAGGGCGACGTGCGGTCACCACGCATATATGTGTTTGCACTGATAACCCCCCACTACCCCGCGCCATATTGTCAATATTGACACCTGGTCGCGTACCTACGCGATCTATACGTGCGTTATCCAACCAACAAATTAATCTTGATTTTGCGACAAAAGTTAGTTCTTGCTGTGTGAAGTGCTGATGAAAAAACTCCCGAACGTCTGATTACACAACCCACTGAATAACATTTCACAGGTAAGTTAAATTTATCATATAAATGTAAATTTCAGTCTGTCACGCGGAGTTCATTTTACACTGGTCCATAAAAAGTAGTGAAGTATCCATGTCCCTTTTCATCAAATGGAAATGCCAATATACTGTTCTTCTTACGAAAGCACGTGACACTAGTGATGGGCTAGTGATGCTTTCGAATTTTACCGATTCAGATTCATTTAAGGAAACAATACGTTAACTCATCCGTGCTTTCGTGTACTATTTTAATACGAAAATTCATCAAAGAAAGATAATTAATACTTATATCCGTCATTGCCTTGTCAAAATTATTTTGTAAGAAATCATAGATAATGTATACGATGTACTATAAGGTTTAAACTGCACGAAGAAGGCAGCGTGGCAGACTGCAACCGTCTTACAAGCTATGAGGTAGAGGGAGACGTAGTAAATTACTATCTCGCCCTATTTTAAAGCTTCCAGAGCTAATTAACGGAATATATCATTGTAGTACCTACAGCACGTCTATCATGAGACGGCCGCGACAGTCTCGATTTTTCTCGCACTATACCTATTGTTCTAAGTGTTCTATAAGAAAGAGACGGATAGTGCGAGAAAAATCGAGAGAGCTCGCGCGCCGTCGCATGATAGCCGTGGTGGAAGTTTTTTGTTGATTTAAGAGTAGATATTATGTAGTTTTATTTTATTTTTGGGTAATTTAGAATATTGTAGAATAATATGTAGTGTCGAAGTTAGCTATTGCTATGTATTAGTATTCATTCATATAAAGTAGAATGAAATAGAATTTAATAATGAATACATAGGTATTATGTTCTCGGAGGTTTTTTCGAATCGTCTTCGAGAGCAATTAGGACTAGTGTCATGAGCTGGACCTCATGCTGGACTTCGATAACGTGTGAGGGATCTCGGAAGTGGTTAGTTGTGTAGCTTAATTACAAAATACAGTGTGTAGCGGCCTCCTTTTCTGTAGTTAAATTTAAATAATCACAATTATTTACCAGTGGCGCTAGTGAGCACGTTAACGCCCTCTTGAATTATTACGAGGATATAGCCATAAGCATAATTTGTTCGTTTGCTTTGTATATAGGTACTCGTACTTTAGAAAAAAATATAAACTAACGCGTTGCAAATATAAATATTGAAGAACAATTCGGTTGTATATATGTATATATATACAACCGAATTGAGGACCTCCTCCTTTTTTTGAAGTCGGTTAAAAATACGAACTCTTCCTAGTTTGTACATCTAGGAAATTATAACTCCCATTTTTTCTTCAATATTTATATTTGCAACGCGTTAGTTTATATTTTTTTCTAAAGTACGAGTACCTATATACAAAGCAAACGAACAAATAGCACAACAAAAATTTTACGAATCGGCTCATCAATGACGGAGTTCTGAGGTAACAAACATTAAAAAAAATATATATATATTTATTTATTTTTTTAATGTTCGTTACCTCAGAACTCCGTCATTGATGAGCCGATTCGTAAAATTTTTGTTTTGTTTGTAAGTAGGTAGTACCAGGTGGGTCCCATTTAAAAAAAAAACAATTGGATGATGAACTCTTCAATTATATTAGGCAAGCTTGTAGTGATTTTGGTATTTTCTATTTTAACTCGTGTATTTACACCCGGTAATCATAAATTTGGTGGAGTGAAATTTATGATGAAGACCACAGATGACTTATGGAATTCCTCAATTATACTGTACTTAAAAGTACAAATGTACGTCACAGATTATGATAAGATTCCGTTGAAATAGCAACTAATGAAGTGCCAAAGGTGATCCTTGTGGAATCGACGGAAGTCCTCAAATGGCCACGGGCCACATACAGCGATTGGGTTTTTTTCCCTAATAATCAACCACAGATAACCTCCAATAGATAGAGCCTATAAGCGATTTAGTTCGATCCAAAGGTCACCACAGTTGGCGGTAGGTGCGGGTTGCGGGCAGGTCGGTAACGGCGCTGCGATTGGCTGTTTCGAAAATAGCGCGCTTTGTCACATCATGGCGCCAGAAGCGTAGTGATGGGACGCGTTGGTCGTTAACGGTTTTTAGCGGTGCCGCAATCAATTGTTAGTAGAATATTTTACATGGCGTAGGTACCTGTTAATATAGTTTACATTTTTGAACGGCTGTCACTGATATATTATTATCATGTTTCGTTCATCGACTGTTTTGATCACCACATAACATAAAAAAATATGTTAATCATAATCACATCAAGTAGTCATATAAAATAATTATTTCTAGCCATTTTACAACATTTACTGCATTATCGTGTATATATATGTGCCTTTGTCCCGTTCGTATTTTACATACTTACTAGGAAATGGCGAATGCGATGTTTATTCGACATTAACGCGAATGTTCTAGCTAGGCTTATGTATGATATTTTAAGATTGGTATAGCTAGGTAAGGAAGACAAATAAAAACGATGTCATAAAAAAGTACATATATTTATTCAATGTGATAAAATTATATGGTTGATGATAATCCTCGTAATAATTCAAGAGGGCGTTAACGTGCTCACTAGCGCCACTGGTAAATAATTGTGATTATTTAAATTTAACTATAGAAAAGGAGGCCGCTACACACTGTATTTTGTAATTAAGCTACACAACTAACCACTTCCGAGATCCCTCACACCTTATCGAAGTCCAGCATGCAGCAATATTTATATTTGCAACGCGTTAGTTTATATTTTTTTCTAAAGTACGAGTACCTATATACAAAGCAAACGAACAAATAGCACATTTTTGTTTCGCACTTTGTTCAAAATATCATCTGACATCATTTTGCTTTGTCAAGTGTTATTAAGACGAAAGTTTATTAAGCAAACACTACATTTGTTCATATTTTCATTTCGCACACTTCACATAGCATAACTTTGGCAAATATTTTATTTTTACTACTTACAAACTAAAATGAAAAGCCAAATGGCCGGTGGCTGGGATTTCGTTATTTTTTGTAATGGTAATGTGTAGATTACGTCAAAATAATCATCTTTTGTTGGAAAAAGTTTTCTCTTAAATTAAAAATGGCCGAGTGAGACGCCTCCAAAGATTATTTTTTTTAGCACCTAGAAAATTTTGGTCAAAAAAAAAATTCACATTTTTGTGACAACGAAGTCAAGCTGACGCTTTTCAGAGCTTACTGTCAGACGTTCTACACGTGCAGTCTGTGGGCAAGATTCACGCAGAGGGCCTATAACGCAGTACGCGTTCAATACAAGAACATCCTTAGGGTGCTGTTGAGGCTGCCGAGGCACTGCAGTGCATCCGGAATGTTCGCGTAGGCGAATACTGATGACTTTTTTGCCATCAGGCGAAAAAGAATCGGATCGATGCTAAGGCGGGTGCGCGGCAGCAGCAATGGCCTCCTAAGGGTGTTGGCCGAGCGCCTAGACTGTCCGCTCATCAAATATTGGGTGGAGGTGGCTGTGGGCAGAGCCAAGTAGAGTTAATTGTTCGCTCTGCTTGGTACTGCGAATAGCCTGCCTCAACGATGTAGGTAAAATATAATAGTAACATAATCCAGACTCTTAGTTTATAATTCTAACATAGTATTTAAGCCTCTCTGTACTAACCACATATGGATCAAACTGGTCTGAAATAAATGATTTTTATTTATTTTATTATTATTTGCTCCTTTTTTGATTAGAACTTTATATAACACATAAATAAGCATCTTTCATTGAATATAATTTTTGATTAACTTGCCCATTTAAGAACTCGAGCGGTCCAAAGTTGTGAGTTCGGCCAGTTATTGGGTCGTGCATTAGGTATCAGGGCGGACAAAGATAAGTGAACTCCGTCTCAGCTCAGTTAGGTTAGGGTTCACTTGTGTCCTTCAGACCAGAAATAGACACCCGCGCAGCGGGGTGGCCTCGACTCGCTGGACACTCGATCAATACATCAGTTGCCCGATTTTATCTTTATCTTTAGGGAACTATTGGGAGGGTCGATGGAAAATCGCCGTTTTAGAGGCCCTCACTATCCTTGTCTTCAATAATTATTAGGTCAATAAAATATATATTGTTCACATATTTTAAAGATCGTCGCAGACAGCTCGAAATTTATAGTATGACTGTTTGTCATGCGCGCTTACATGATGGTGGTGTCGAGTTTATAAATATATGTATGTACGTTCCCGGAGCTTCAAATATATCTGTACTGCCTATTAGCCAAAAATATCCATGCGCCAATTCGATCAGAAATATTTGCACATTTATCGAGTCATTAAAATGTGTACTAATACGTTCATTCACATTAGTACAATAATAATAATAACCGCAGGGCGGTGTGGAGGAGCAAGGAGGTAGCTCCTCCGGTAGCTCCGTGTAGACGGGCGGTTCTACAAGGCCCTCACAGGGCCCGATGTAGATCTGCTCGCGTCGGTGAACTGGCTACGTTTCGGGGATCTCTTCGAGGAAACCGAAGGTTTTGTCTGTGCAATTGCGGACGAAGTTATCATGACGAACAATTACCGGAGGTATATCCTGAAGGACGGTACGGTCGACATTTGTCGGGCATGCCGCCGTCCCGGGGAGTCACTCAGGCATATTATCTCCGGTTGTGGTCATCTTGCTAACGGCGAGTACTTGCACAGACATAACCTTGTAGCCAGAATTATTCACCAGCAACTTGCTCTGCTATACGGTCTTGTGGTCTCCGAAGTGCCTTACTATAAGTACACACCTGCGCCAGTTCTCGAAAATGGTCGTGCCACGCTCTATTGGGATCGATCTGTCATCACGGACAGGACTATTCTTGCCAATAGGCCTGATATTGTGCTGACAGATCGATCGAAACGCCAGGCGGTGCTCGTCGACATCACCATCCCCCATGATGAGAACCTCGTGAAGGCCGAAAAGGACAAAGCCAGCAAGTACCTAGACCTGGCTCACGAGGTAACCGCCATGTGGGATGTTGATTCGACGATCATCGTCCCGATAGTCGTTTCGGCGAACGGTTTAATAGCGAAGAGTCTCGACCATCACCTCAAGAGACTCTCGCTAGATGGCTGGATCAAGGGTCAGATACAGAAGGCGGTACTCCTGGATACTGCGCGGATAGTCAGGAGGTTCCTATCTCTGGCGCCCTGACCACCGGCAGCTTAGGCCCCGCCTCGCTGCCGGCGGTACTCTAGGTTAGGTTTTTATAATGATTTTATGTTTTGTATGTATAGTTTTATATTTTACTTTTTATATAGTTATTGTAAAAACCTAGCCTAAGATGAAAGATGAATAAAGAGAATAATAATAATATAAATTCTTTATTCAGATAACTGAGATCCAAGTTGTTAGTATTACATCCTTATATGTATATTATTAGTAGGTACACAAATTACATATTTTAAATCTAGAATCGAATTAAACTACGCTGTACAGTGTCCCCTTACCATGACAAACTAATATATGTAGGAAAACATGCAGCCACAAATATCTATACACATGTTTCTCATATACATGCGAATAAAGTAGGGGTCGAAAATATCTACCCACGTATTAGCAACAAAACAGGGGCCAATAATATGTGAATAATATAAGTATGAGCAAAAAGCCAGCCAATAATATTTATACACGTGTCTTTTGTTAAGCCTATAGTACATACCGTATCTACACATAGGCCCCTTATACCATTGAGATACATAACTGAATGTAGAATAGTCGAATTCGAAAATATGTGCACGACCAAAGTAATCAAAAATATGTGAACACGATTTTATTGTTAAGGGCTTAAGGTTGATTAACCACCGTCCCATTCGGGCATTCGCTAGGACGCCTTCTATTATCAACGATGATTACGATACGATAGTATAATATAATATTTACGTCGACCATTTTGAAATTAGTCTAGCCGGTTCTCTATTGTATAGGCAAAAATTATTTCCGTGTCACTTCCCAAAAAAAATTTCCCAAATGTTCATTTGGCAAATAATCACTAGTCAAATTATTGTTTCTCCTATGGCAAAATATTACTTTGCAAATTATTGTTAGGCAAAGTTTTATACAGTCGTTCCATTTGGTCAAACGTATCCTCGCTTTCTATCTACATATAATAAATGTGTAAGTTCGTTGAGGTTGTCGGTGAGACATAATAAATAGAGCTTGAAGGAAATTGTATTTATACAACATACTTTAAAAACTTCAATAGCGCGATGCAGAACTTCACCAATTTCCACGCATTTAGAAGGTCATTCTCCAGATTTTTGTCGGCGTCTAAACTCCAACAAACCATATTAAACGTATAAAAAAGTTTGATGGACTGTTTAGTATTTCAACGTTCCTAGCACAAAACACAACGTCTTATTCATTAATTTTCGAAATCTATAGATATTAGATCATATACTTAGCTAGTTTGACGGAGAAGCAACCAAACGCTTTTCTGAAAGCTAGCAACACTGAGCGTGATATGGCAATCTCCGCTTTACCGCGCATCGTTACAGCTCGCAATGAGATTGCTGGAGCTTAAAACCCTATAAAACTTCCAAAACCGAAACGCGACACGCGATTATTATTCAAACTAGACTCTAGCGGCCTGTGAGGAAATACAGCACCAGGGGGCCCCCAGAACATCAAGCCGAGCGACGGATGAGTTCGAGGTGAGTCTCCCGAACACTAGCTACCTATTTTATCGAAGGAACTACTTAAAACACGCTACAGGACTTACGGTGACCCACAGGCCAAATTTGAGAATATTTGGATAAAGTCGTCTTTACTTTACGCAACAGCGCCATCTATCTGTTTATTAATACGACAGCCCAACGAAAAGGAGTGTTATGTTTTCTGTTTGTCTGTTTGTGTCCGGGTATCATGGAAAACTCGAATAGATTAATATGCATCTTTCACTAAAACGTTCAATGGATCTTCGGCCACGCAATAGGCTATAAAAATTATAAAGATAAGGGTGCAAAGGGGTTAAAACATGCGGTTGAATTTAGTAAGTATGTTTTTGTATATAAATAGTTTTTTTAATGTAGAGTAGATACTCACACGTTTATTTTATTCTGTCAAATCTTCTGTCAAATCACGAAATTATGTGTCAAAAGTCCCCTTATTACTCAAAATGCCTTGAAGAAAGAGATCGAACCTGACACGAATTTCTAGAGAGGCGGCCAGAAAACGAGTGGCAAGATCTCAGGAGTCCGGAGAAGCTTTCCGGGCTTCTAGATTCCTTGAAAACAGTGAAGATAAGGAAGCACGTCTCGGCCACGATCGTGAACGCCATTCGTTGTCGCGAGCTTCCGATACTATTACGGAACGTGAAACAAGTTTAACAGCGGATTCTCGGGCTTCTGAAACATTTACACAACAAGAAGACCGCTTGACCTCTCAGAGAAGTCGCACCTCTGAGAATCGTTTCTAGCAAATGATGGATTTAGGTATGTATTGTCATAATACATTTCTCGCTTACTAAAGCGCTGAGATATTTCATTTCAGGAAAGCGACGTCGATCGTGAGGCGCATGTAGCCGCGGACCGTGAGCGTCATATAGAATCCAGCGCTTCCGAAACATGAATCACCCGACGTGAACTCCGCTTGACCTCTCAGAGAAGTCGCTCCTCAGCGACAATATCGCAGGTATGTAAGGAAAACGAGGAGGAGCGTGATCTCCGGCTGTCCGCCGACCGAGAGCGCCACGTTATATTTCTTAGTTCTGAGACTCACGCAACGCAATGAACGCTTGGCGTTCCAGCGAACACACACGTCTGCGGGGCGGTCTCAGGTAGTTAGGTACTACTTAATACATATTTTTTCTTAGAAAATACGGTATTCTTCAAAAAGACGCTGGCACGTATATGACTGCTCATATAAGGTTATTCTGTTTTCACATTCCATATGAAAATGTAAACAAAGTATACCATACAAGAATCATTACGAATCTAAGTTACAGCCACTTATGATTTTATGCATTGTAATGTGCAATGTTTATCTGTCAGTAAACAAATAGGTAAATTACTTTATTTAATTCCAGGAACTTGATGAAGAACGCGAGTTGCGGTCAGCTACAGACCGTGAACGCCACAGTCTTTCTGGCGAATCTGAAACCGACTCAGAACGGGTACTTCGGGTACAGTCAGTTCTGGAAAGATACAATGAAGCACGTTTAGACGCGATGGCTCATAGTTCACAAGAGAGACTACTACTTTGACGCTGAAGACCCGAGTCCCTATTATGCTGCTTCGGAACCTATCTCCGCCGAAGCTGTGTAATGGCACCCGCCTGAAGGTAGTGAGACTGCAGCGGAATCTCATCGAGGCTCAGATCCTTACGGGCTGCGGTGCTGGGGAAGCTGTATTTATACCGCGCATTCCACTGATACCGAACAACTTCCCGTTCCAGTTCAAGCGATTGCAGTTTCCAGTGAGCGTGTGCTTCGCTATGACCATAAACAAGTCGCAGGGGCAGACTCTCCGCGCAGCCGGCGTCGACCTGCGCACGGACTGCTTCTCTCACGGGCAGCTGTACGTCGCGTGCTCGCGAGTCACCAGCTGCGAACAACTGTTTGTGCTGATGCCCACTGGGGAAACTAAAAATGTTGTATATAATGAAGTATTGTAATTGTTGCGGACAGCCCCCAAAACGCTAAAAAGTAATCGTGGGACCTTCCCAGAACCAAAAGCGGCCTGTCCCGTTAGGGCGACGGCGGCCCGTTACAAGCAGGCAGAAAGCCCCGAAAGCCCCTAGAGCATAAAAAAGAGTAGCCGTGGGATGTTCCCAGGACCCAAAAGCTGCCTGTCCTAACGGTAAAAGCGACAGCCCGTTACGCTGGTAAAATGATGCGCGCGGACGGCCCCAGATCATAAAAAAAATGGTCGTGGGGAATTTGCGCGAGCAAACTGCACAAGGGTAGGCGGCGAAGTGAGGGGAGGATAGGTGTTTTTGAGATTGTATAACCCACTGACCGGCCCGAACGCGGTCAGTGTGCAGTGTGAAATGGCAGTGTGAAGCGTTAAGTGTTAATGTTAAGTAGTCAGTTGGCAGTTGATAGTTGTTAGTTTAGTTTAGTCAGTGATACTTAGTTTTGCCAGGAGCGTGGCACAGTGAACTATTACATTATAATCCCGTCGTTGTTTAGTATTTAATTGTGAACCATTATAACTTTTAACCAGACTCAGTGTTTTTATTACGGAGTGTTCCCATAACTGAACAGTGATCCTTACAAGAACAGAGCAGCGCAGTAGGAGTTGAGTCGGAACAGTGCCGCGCCATTCCTCGGTCGTTCACAGAACTTTGTGCGACGCTACCGTGTTCACCGAGACGGGTGCAGCAGGATCCTCTGTTTCCGCCGAGCTATCGCAGATGATAAGCTGTAGACTTGCGTCGTCTACAGTTTGCGTGGTCCTTCGAGCCGGATCTTGGGTACAGGACTATGGGTACAGTGATCGAGAACCTGTAAGTAGAGTGAACCCTTTTCCTGTACTGTGAACTTCTGAACCTGTGAACATTGAACCTCCGTAAATTGTGAACATTGAACCTCCGTGAATTGCGAACATTGAACCTCCGTGATGACATTGTGTTACTGCACTATAAATCCAAACTTTTAGTGACTCTGCGTGAAAGAAGACAAGGCGAGCTACCGCGAGATTAACCTTGCATTTCATTTTGTGTGATCAACTATCTACTGGCCCAAGATACTGCGACGCAAGATAGTGAACCAACATGATGACACGTAGCCAAACAATCAAAGGTGACGATGCAAAGCCGGGCGCTAGCGGGAACGCGCCGGTGCCGAACGAGAGGCAAGCTGAAGAAGCCGCGACCGCCGGCGAAGCACACATAGCGCGCGGGGGCGGGGATGCGCACGCGCCCGGTGGGGCGTGGCCGCGCGCTACTCCGAGTGCCGGCGGCGAGGAGGAGGAGGGCGCCCGCGAACCAGCAGGGCCGACGCCGTCAGTGCGATCGCACCACGCCAGCAGTACAATGACAGTGCGCAGGCGGGAGGCAGAGCTACGCGCGTTAGAGCGTATCGCCGAAATCGAGAAGGAAGTAATTAAGAAGAGGTTGGAGCTTGAACTGGAGCAGATCGACGCCGAGGCAACACCGGCGCAGTCACGGGCGGCGACTCCACAGCCAGTCACATCAAAGGTCTACGAGTGGCTGAGCAGCGTCGAACACGGGCGGGGAGAGGAAGGCGCGGCGCGCCGACCCGACGAGAGAGGTCAGCGAGAACCTGCGACAGAGACGCCTCTCGCACCGCTGCAAGCAGAACGCGCCCCATCGCCGCCGCGAGAGCCGCGTGAACCGAACCGAGCGCCGTCGCTCGAGCGTTGCGTAAGAAGCGAACACGCCCAATCGCCGCCGCGTGGGTACCGCGAGCCGTCACGAGACCGTCGCGAACGAACCGAACACGCCCAATCGCCGCCGCGTGGGTACCGCGAGCCGTCACTAGACCGTCGTGAACGAAACGAACGCGCCCTATCGCCACCGCGAGGGCCGCGTGAACCGAACAAAGCGCTGACGCCCGAGCGTTGCGCAAGAACCGAATACGCCCAATCGCCGCCGCGTGGGTACCGCGATCCGTTGCCCGTTGAGCCGCGAGCCGGCTCGCCTCACGGGCGACACAAATCAACGCCCTACAAGAGGGAGCAGAGAGCCCATGACGACATACACTTTAGGTCGTCAGCGGAGCCTCACAGTGACGCAGCAACCGCCTTCAATCGTCTCGCCGAGCAGCTGAAGGCGTCGCTGCGGCCGAAGCCGCCAAAACAGGTGTATGAGTTACCCTATTATAGCGGAGATCCAAGTGAGTGGCTGTTGTTCTACAACGCCTACCGTGAAACTACTGCAAGGTATGAATTTAGCGTGTATGAGAATATGGCTCGATTACGAAACTGTTTAAGGGGCGAGGCGAGGCAGTGTGTGCAACACCTACTTGCAACGTCGTCGCAACCAGATATGGTCATCCGGTTGCTAAAGAAGAATTTCGGTCGAACGGACCTTTTGATCGACAAAGCACTGGATGAATTAAAAAGGTTACCGAACATAGGATCAAGTGCGATTGATTTAAATAATTTTAGCACTAAAGTAATAAATATAGTAAGTACTTTAGTTGATTTGGATAAAAGAAATTATGGTGATAACCCATTGTTGATTAGGGAAATCACGGATAGGTTGAGTCCACATTTAAGATCAAGGTGGTGCCAATTCGCGAGACAGCAATTGGGACCCCAGGGGACTGGAGAGCTGGCGCTGTTGGCGAACTTCCTGCTGGAAGAGAGCGACGCCGAGCTGATGTATTCACATACGAAGGCGCCTATAAAAAGATATGCAGGTAACAATGGACCATTGTATACAGATCACAGAACGTGCGCGCCGCGCCCGGACTACAGACCAAACGCTCCGCGCCCAGAATATCGAACAAACGCGCCACGACCCGAGTACAGACCGAACGCACCACAGAGGGGAGCCGTCTACAAGCCACCGATACACCAAACGTACGCGGTGGAGAATCAAGAATCTTGTTTATGTTGCGGCGGCAATCACAGATCAACGGAATGTAAAAAGGTACTCGATATGAACGTAGGAGCCCGGTGGGACTGGGCGAGAAGTAATAGGATCTGCTTCAAATGTTTGAATAGAAAGCACCGCAGAGAACAGTGCAAGGCGAAGGGATGCAGCGCGCAGGGATGCCCATACCCACACAATCGACTGCTACACGAGGACAATGTGCAGGCCAAGCCGCCGGCCTCACAGGCCCGATCCGAGCAGCCCCGTCAGAGTCGGAACGACTCGCAGCTACAAACGGAACAGAGCTGTACATCCGAAGTTGTCGCGGATGGGGAGAGCACTACAATACTGTTAAAGGTAATACCGATAAAGATAGAGGGACCTTTGAAATGCGTCGAAACGTTCGCCCTCATGGACGGAGGGTCGACAGTATCATTAGCCGACGAGGAGCTCATGAAAGAAGTCGGAGCCGTCGGAGAGGAGGAGCCATTACGCATTAAGGGCGTAGGATCGATGGCGACCTCGAACGATCACAGTAAAAAAATGCGGATACAGATACGAGGTAAAAATAACGGACCGTTACAAACAATAACAGTACGCACGGTTCGCGAATTGGGACTTCGCGGCCAATACATGAAAAACATAAACGGGTATGCCCATCTGTCCGATCTAGAAGAAGCGAGCTACAGCAAAGCTGTACCGAGGGTGCTGATTGGGGCGGATAATTGGCATCTCATGCTGCCCAAAGAGACCCGTATGGGTAAAATGAACGAGCCTGCAGCTATAAAAACCTCGCTAGGGTGGGTTATATTCGGGCGTGCCCCACGAGCGACCGCGTGGCGAGAAAGTGAGACGACACTACATTGCCACCTAGCGGATGAAGAGATAAATCAGCAAATGAAGCAATACTTCGAGATTGACTCGCTAGGTATAAAACATGTAGAAAAACAGGGCCCAGAGAACGAACGAGCGACGAAGATACTAGAATCGACGATAAAAAAGGTATTTATGAACGGCCCTAGGTACGAGGTAGGGCAGCTGTGGCGTACCGAAGAACCAAAGCTACCACCGAGCTTCAACAACGCGATGACGAGGCTACGAGGCATCGAAAGGAAAATGGATCGAGACCCGGATTTCGCGAGAGAATATACCGCGCAAGTTGACAACTTGCTAGAGAAAGGGTACGCGGAGAAGTTACGCGACCCCACGATAAGCGACAAGGCTTGGTACCTCGCGCACTTTCCGGTCAAAAATATAAACAAACCCGGAAAGCTCAGGCTAGTTTTCGACGCAGCGAGCACCTGCCAGGGAGTTTGTTTAAATGATTTCATTTTAGAAGGGCCAGACTTACTACAGTCGCTCATGGGAATACTGTTTAGATTTCGGGAAGGAAAATACGCAGTGGTGGCTGACATTCAAGAGATGTTCCTCCAAGTAAAACTGAAAAAAGAAGATCAACCGTTACAAATGTTTTTGTGGCGGGGAATGAATAGGGAAGAGCCCCCGCAGATCTACAAAATGACGAGCATATTATTTGGAGCGTCATCATCGCCATTTATAGCACACAGCGTTCGCAACGCGAACGCTCGCAACTGCGCAGAACGTTATCCGGCAGCGGTGCAAGAGATCACACGTAATCACTATATGGACGACCGACGGTGAGAAGCGTAGGTTTCCACTGTCAAACTTGCAAAATTAGACGAGCCCGACCCGAACTACCCGCTATGGGTGACCTGCCCCTAAACAGAATTCAGCCATATACACGAGCTTTTACGAACAGTGCAGTAGATTATTTTGGACCGCTAGTGGTAACCATAGGCCGGCGACACGAAAAAAGATGGGTCGCGTTATTCACCTGCTTAACAACTAGAGCAATACATTTAGAAGTTGTGGCGACTCTCTCCACAGATTCTGCGATCATGGCGCTTCGGAGACTGGCAGCGCGGCGCGGCTGGCCGGCCGTCATGTTCTCCGATAATGCTACCAACTTCCGAGGCGCCGACCAAGAGCTGCGCAGCGCGTACACCGAGTGGTTGACGGCGCTGCAAGACTACGGCGTGCGCCATGGCATGCAGTGGCGGTTCATACCGCCAGGAGCACCGAACCAGGGCGGGGCGTGGGAGCGCTTGGTGCGCTCTGTGAAGACCGCGCTCGCAGTCACGCTCCACACCAAAGCACCGCGAGAGGAGGTGCTACATACTCTGCTAGCTGAGGCAGAGAACACTGTGAACGCGAGGCCACTGACCCACGTCTCCGTGGATCACCGTGACGAGGAGGCACTCACGCCTTCTCATTTCTTGTTGGGCGGATCTACGGGTGTGCCGCCTACGGGACCATGCGACGAGGCCGATCGACGCACCTGGCGAGCCAGCCAGGCACTCGCAGACCATTTTTGGAGAAGATGGGTACGCGAATACCTACCAACACTCGCACCACGTAAATCATCGGCGAACCGATCCCGACCGCTACAACCAAACGATTGCGTGATCGTTGTAGACCCAAACCTGCCTCGCAACGTGTGGCCGCGAGGTATAATACGACGAGTGTTCCCGGGACCCGACGGCAACGTGAGATCGGCGGACGTCGAGACGCGGGGCGGCATCTTTCGGCGACCTGTAACCAAGCTGGCTGTCCTACCGGTGCAACGAGAGCCCGTTACAGGCGGGGAGAATGTTGCGGACAGCCCCCAAAACGCTAAAAAGTAATCGTGGGACCTTCCCAGAACCAAAAGCGGCCTGTCCCGTTAGGGCGACGGCGGCCCGTTACAAGCAGGCAGAAAGCCCCGAAAGCCCCTAGAGCATAAAAAAGAGTAGCCGTGGGATGTTCCCAGGACCCAAAAGCTGCCTGTCCTAACGGTAAAAGCGACAGCCCGTTACGCTGGTAAAATGATGCGCGCGGACGGCCCCAGATCATAAAAAAAATGGTCGTGGGGAATTTGCGCGAGCAAACTGCACAAGGGTAGGCGGCGAAGTGAGGGGAGGATAGGTGTTTTTGAGATTGTATAACCCACTGACCGGCCCGAACGCGGTCAGTGTGCAGTGTGAAATGGCAGTGTGAAGCGTTAAGTGTTAATGTTAAGTAGTCAGTTGGCAGTTGATAGTTGTTAGTTTAGTTTAGTCAGTGATACTTAGTTTTGCCAGGAGCGTGGCACAGTGAACTATTACATTATAATCCCGTCGTTGTTTAGTATTTAATTGTGAACCATTATAACTTTTAACCAGACTCAGTGTTTTTATTACGGAGTGTTCCCATAACTGAACAGTGATCCTTACAAGAACAGAGCAGCGCAGTAGGAGTTGAGTCGGAACAGTGCCGCGCCATTCCTCGGTCGTTCACAGAACTTTGTGCGACGCTACCGTGTTCACCGAGACGGGTGCAGCAGGATCCTCTGTTTCCGCCGAGCTATCGCAGATGATAAGCTGTAGACTTGCGTCGTCTACAGTAATTATATTTATATCAATGTAGTTACATTAACTAGGTATGTACATTGATGCCAAAATAATTGTAACATTTCTTTATCGGCATTATGATGACCTTCGTGTCCTTCGAGAGATACAAGGCCGATATGAAGCACGGCGACTGGGCGAAGATCAGCCGCAGAGGGTTAACACTCGCGCTATTCGGTCACGATAAGGCAATATTCCCGAAAAGGAGACGGATCACGCCATCTGGGAAAGGTGGGCTGTACGCGGACAAAAAAATCGGGGGTTGGGTACATAACATAGGTGTAAATAACGTGTTAATAGTTTACATGAATGTAATTAATATTTAATATTTATTAATATGAATTGTATAATTTTTTTAATGCTCCACTTAGGTGTCATTTAAGTCTGTGTATAGTACTTAGGGCCTATGCACCGTAGACGCGTGTTTGTATCGAATCACGTGTAAAGAAATCGACACAAACACTTAAAAACCGCGGTGTGCATAGATTCTAATGTATAAGTAATAATTAAAACAAAAACAGTTAACGCGAACGAAGTCGCGGACAGAAGCTATTCATTATAAAAAAATACACATACAATTTAAGCAGAAACGTCTGTTGATGATTATAAGATATTTACTCGTATATTTAAAAAAACGGAGTTTTCAATTTAGATTTAGCAATTTAAAATAACGATCTCATCGCACCTGTCACACCTGAACGGATTTAGGTGAAATTTTCCGTAGGTACAGATAATTTGAGACCCTTGGAAGGATATAGGATAGTTTTTATCTGGGAAATAATCCCTTAAGATAATCATATTTCTAAGGCAACAAGTTCTACGCGGACGAAGTCGCGGGCAACAGCTAGTATGAATATATGTCGGAGAGGAGAAGTTTCATTCAGCGCCCTCTATTAAAAGTGTTAGATATGGTACGGAGGGGCACAAGTGAAACAACGGGCAGTCAATTACGAACTGGTTTATTTATCTACTAAAATGACGGCGGGCGCCCTCATTTTAGTACACACTTTACATACATATATAACATCCCTCCCCTATAAGACCAGAAACATACTTTTATTAGTGATAGGATATGTAGTAGGTAATTTGTTAAGAGAACGGCTTATAATTAACTTTCGGGCGATCCCTTTTATGTCGAGCCGTCGTGGCTGCATTCTGATCTGAGAGCGAGTTTTCTGCAACCGGCGGCAGAGGCGCGCCCGCAGCGCGCTCCGACGTCGCGGGCGCAGACGGCCCGCACGCCGCGAGCGGACTCGCGGACGGCGCCGGCAGTGGCGGAGCCGCATTGTCAATCCCGCTCCCACTCGGGATCTCCTCCTCCCAGCTCTGTTCTAATATCTATTGGCGTTGGCACAATAAATAAGGGATGCGTTTCTGAAACTAGATATACGTCGCTTGTGACGCATATTATCAGTTGTGGCCGATATTGGAATAGAGATATCCGTGCCAGACGTTTCCATCGCCATTATATTTTTTAATATTTGATTTAAATGTCTTCACTGTTTCTTCCGTGATGTCGTCACATATTAGGTATATTAACCTGCCTATGCGTTTAATAATGCACCCCTTGCGCCAGCAGAATTTATTTTTATTAATGTAAGACTTGTATAACACTGCTTCATTAGGGGCGAAATGTGTTCTGCTGGCACCGCCGTAGTAATCAAGCTGCAAGCACTGTTTATTTTCGACGGTCGAGGTGAGTTCGATGGATGAGGGCGATGACTGTGGCTTTAATAAATCTAGTCTAGTTCGCAGCTGCCTTCGGAAAACTAAGAAGGCCGGAGAATGCCCCGTAGTGCTATGTCTTGAGTTGCGGTAATCAAAAAGATATTTCAATAAATTATTTGACACATTTTTATTCTTACCCGAGGCCAATATGGAACTTTTTATGCCTTTTTTAATAATCTTTGTACAGGATTCGGCTTCTCCGTTACTGGCAGGATGGTAAACCGGCGAAGTAAGGTGTGCAATGCCGTTTGTGTCACAAAATGATTTAAATTGAGATGAAATAAATGATGTACCATTGTCACTAACTATGGTGTGGGGAACTCCGAACCGCGACATTTTCAATAACTAATTGACGTTATATTATTTTTCATATCGTAGCACTCGACCCACTTACTATAAGCGTCTACAATAACTAGATACGTGTGCTCATTTACTGGACCAACGAAATCAATATGCACCCTCATAAAGGAATGCGTAGGATATTTCCATGGTGACATGGGCGCGCGCGGCGGCGAAGGCCGCAGCTGCGCGCACACCGCGCACGCGCCGATCAGCTGTTCAATCCTGGCGTCTATGCCAGGGAACCAAAACCTGGCTCGCGCCTCCGCTTTAGTCTTAACCACGCCAAAATGCGAATTATGTAATTCGTTTACTATTTGACGCTGCAACGACAGCGGAATTACCAGTTTGTGTCCACGCATTACGCACCCGTTATCAAAAGATAATTGATACCTACACTGATGGTAAGGTTTCAACGCTAAATCATTGATTTTGCGTGGCCAACCATTTTGTACATGTTGAATAACTTTATTCAATGTTTCATCGTTTCTAAGGTGACTGGTAAACTACTACCCTCCAATACAAAATTGATGTACGTCGCGCGGTCGGCGGCGGCGCTGGTCGAGGCCTCGGCGCTGCCGGCCGGCCGGCCTGGCAACGACGCCCGTGTAGTACAGTCATTATATCCAAAAAACCGACCCTACCCGTGAATAATTAGTTCTTGCATTTTTTTTCGTAGGTCCCTCGGGGGGGTCATTGCGAGTGTAAAAAGGTTTCAAAATTTGATTCTCTATAACTTTTCTCTTCATTCATGCCTTAAAACATGGAACATAGGAGATAATGATAATATTTTGAATATGGCGCGTTTTTCAGGTTTAATTTCCAAAATATCGATTTTGGGGGAAAAAAGGTGGGAACCAAAATTGTTCAGAATTTGATTCTCTACAACTTTGTTTATCTTCATTCATGCCGTAAAACGTGGAACATAGGAGATAATGATAATATTTTGAATTTGTCGCGTTTTCAGGTTTAATTTCCAAAATATTGATCCTAGAAGAAAAAATGTAAGAACCAAACTTGTAGAGAATCCAATTTCCTACAATTTTTGTCCTCACGGTTTTACTGTAAAATCAAAAATGGCCGATTTATTCAATAAAAACCGTTTTAAAAAATAAAAAAAATTCGAATATATGCAGGAGCCTGATTCAGTCTACTTTTTTAATTTACACTCAATGACCCCCCGAGGGACCTACGAAAAAAAAATGCAAGAACTAATTATTCACGGGTCAAAACCTATAATGACTGTACTAGTGACAAAAAGTCTGCGCTGTTGTTTGCACTACGAACGTACTCAATTATATAATTATATGCTGATAAGAAAATTGCATATCTTTGTAGCCTGTTCGCCGTTATTTCAGGTATACCCCGCTGTGGTCCGAAAATTGAGAGTAAAGGTTTGTGGTCGGTGCGTAATACAAAAGGTTCTGAAAGTGCATATAAATACTGGTGATATTTTTTTTTAATAAATACTGGTGATATTAATTATCGCGGTGGCTTCCTTTTGGATCTGCGCGTAGTTTTTTTCAGCAGAACTCAAGGTTCGCGATAAACCACTGGTTTAATCTGCTTTTATATATCGACCAGTCTTGCTGTTGGTGATCAAAATTAGCGAACGACCCCACTGTATTAGTGGACGTCATCTTCAAAAGTACGCGTGGATTATTCGGAACGCCGCCACTGTTGGATATGGATCGGAGGGGCTCAAGTGACGCAACGGCCAGTCAATTACGAACTGGTTTATTTATCTACTAAAACGACGGCGGGCGCAGCCACCGTCTGCTTGCACTTACAACTACCCTTTACATACATATATAACAAAAAGCATCGTGACTTCGGTCAAAATGTGCTTCACAGTCAAGCTACAAATGTTATCATTGAAACGAGGACATATTTGTCTGGGCAAAGTCGGGAGCTCATTAGTTCCGCCGTGCGCCAACAGAGGGCTATAACGAGTATTATTTGAATTAGAAACAGAACAACAGACGCTGGTGTTCGCTGTCGTCGAGGAAAAAGCCTGACAGGAGGTAGACGCTCTCCTGGATGGTGTGACGGAATACGAGAACCGAAATTGCAACGGATAAGTACGGAACCCTTTGTGCGCGAGTCCGACTCGCACTTGACCGGTTTTTTAAATATTATTTACTTACTACACTCGCGGGCAAAGAATACGGGTCACCCTAAATTAAATAACTGCAATAGGTTTTTTTAAATATTTAATACTAGTTTTATTTACATGATATGCTATTCTTTACAATACCCAACTGTATTAACAATTTCCTGGATCCTATCATAAAAATTTCGATATCCAAAAATCACGATTTTTGCGATATCTCGCTCCGTTAACGTTGTTTATTTTTCATGGGTTTTTACGAGTCCGATTTAAACCTGGTAACGTTATATTTTTTACTGTTTTTAGCAGTTTATATGTAAAATTAAATAAAGATCATGACAGGATTAACTGTACAACCTCTTGCGCACTCTTTTAAGAAATATGACGGTATTTTACCGACCCGTATTTGCCCGCGAGTGTATTTTTGTTGTTTTTTTTTCCATTATTATTGCGAAATTGCGCCTAACGATCATTACACATTAAGTGATATTTACAGTGTTATTGTTATATGAGAATTGTGTATTGAGATAAATAAAACTAAACTAAACTAACTTGTTGTTTTACTGTTTGTATTTATTTTATTACTATGTCCAGCAGTGGGCGTCTGTCCCATTGCTGGGCAAAGGCCTCCCCCGTTTTCCTCCAATCGACCCTATTGCTGGCACGCTCCAACCCAAGCAGAACGCGTCCATTACGTCCCGCCATCTCGTTTTTGGTCTGCCTCTGCTCGAGTGGCCGTCTAACGTGGTCCATACCGTACTTATCCGAATGCATACGGCAGACATGTCCAGCCCAGCGCAGCAGCAGCAGCAACACTTTTTCTTCTTCTTTTTTTAATAGCACGTCGGTGGCAAACAAGCTTACGGCCCACCTGGTGGTAAGTGGTTATCGTGGCCTATAGACGCTTGCAACTCCAGGGGTATTACACGCGCGTTGCCGACCCTTTAAGAATTTATACACTCCTTTTTAGGGTTCCGTACCTCAAAAGGAAAAAACGGAACCCTTATAGGATCACTCGTGCGTCTGTCTGTCCGTCCTTCACAGCCTATTTACTCCGAAACTACTTAACCAATTACGTTGAAATTTGGTACACATAATGTAAGTTTATGACCCAAAGAGGAACATGTAACGCAAACAAATGAATTTTAAACATGGGGGGCACTTTTGGGGGGGAAATGAGAAAATTAAAAAATTATATACTATCGTGTTACATATCAAATGAAAGAGCTCTTTGTGTGCATCTAAAATTTTTTTTTGTAATTTTAAAATAATTACTTTAGAAATTATTCAAGAAAATAGCCAAAAAATGACCATGGGGCCCCCCTTCATCTCCGAAACTATTGTCTTAAATTTTGAAAAAAATACACAAAATAGTTCTTTACCTACAGATGACAGGAAAACCTATTAGAAATGTGCAGTTAAGCGTGAGTCGGACTTAATACGGTATTTAACAAAAATCAAATCAGCTTATTTTTATGAAACTGCAAAAAAGGTTCGTTAGTAAGAAAAAATGTTTAAAATCTTGTGATGTACGGAACCCCTGCAACGCGAGTCCGACTCGCACTTGGCCGGGTTTTGAAGAACCCATACTGACCCCGTATCATGGTCGGCCTTATCACGCGATTTAAGTGATAAGATAGAACGTCCGTCTCGTTCTATTGAACGGTGTCAGCCAGTGACGGACGCTCTATCTTGTCACTTATCGTGTGATAAGGCCGTCCATGCTACGGGGTCTGTTGTCCCTCGGTAAAACCTCGGCATGGAGCTCATTCTACATCCGGAGCGTCCGAGGCAAGAAATTTCTCTGAAACCGTACGGTACGTCGCTGTTTAGGTTCCAGGGTGTGGGGATGAATGCCGACGGCGAGCGGTGCGGTGGTAAAGAGAAGCCGTAGGCATCATGTCGAACAGTTCTTCGGAGCACAGGCCCTTATACAAGCGATAGAAAGCTTGTAAGCTTGAGATCGTCCAAGATTCGCACAGCGCGTCTTTGAAGCGAGTCGCAAGGCCCACGCTGGTAGTTTGGCGGTCTTGGCACCTACATCTACAATTTGCGTTTTCGAGCGCGGATGATTTATAATGGCAGTTTTTAAGGATTTAAGTCCAGGATGTCTAAGCTCTTTCATGGGGCTTCAGGATGTGGCCAACGGGCCCCGGGCCGTGCAGCCAGCCGTAGTGTCCCCACGCTGACATCGTGTGGGAGTACCGAGCGTAGTTTATGTACCTGGGAACAATACACAACTCACCATCCTCCTAATCTACTTGTCAGAACGCGTCCGCGTGGTGTCCCTTTGGCAAAAGAAGATACTTGATTAACGATTAACGGATTCATGGGAGTTTAACGGAAGCTACGAGCCTCCCTAATGTGTAAACACAATAGTGGAAGGGATTAAAAGATTCGTCGCCATTAGCGGACCCACGGTAGCTCAATTGGCAGAGCGATGGACGGATTCCAGAGGTTGTTGGTTCAAATCCCGCTCGTGGCGAATAATTTTTCAATTTTCCACTATTATCGAAATTTAACGGAAGTTAATGAGTCCGTTAACAAATTTTTAAGTTAACTTAAAAGTTAATCCGTTAACCAAAATGTTAACTTCGTTAATTAACGGATTAACGGTCTTGTGCCCAACTCTGTTCGCACCTAATCCCAAGATTTGGCATAAGGACTTGTTATACGCAAGTGACACCCATCTGACCGTCCGGGAAAACCGGACCTTATTAGGATAAGACCGGTTTCCTCACGATGTTTTCCTTCACCGAAAAGCTAACGGTAGATGTTCCGTACTTAAGTTCCGAAAAACTCGTTGGTACGAGCCGGGATCCGCCCACGGGTGCCGTGGGTTCAACTAGGGCTGGAAATCAATCTTTTGCACGAGCGAGCGAAGCGGGCGAAGTCCGTTTCAGCTTGAGGATTTTTTTGTACTACCTAGCTGCAGCCGGCGACTACGTAGGCGTATGTTATGTAGCCTATATTCTATTCTGATGTCTAAGCTACGATACTGGATATTTAAATAACGTGTTCAGTAGTTTTTGCGTGATTGCGTAACAAACATCTAAACACCCAAATTTCACATTTATAATATTAGTAGGATTAGTAGAATGTCCGACGTCTGTCAGGCTGTTCTCCTCTCAGTTTTTTTTGTCGATAAAGTTTTTTTTTTTAATGACAACCTCGCGAGTGAGCTGTAGAAATCGTGATACTATTTAAAAAAAAGTGAATTGTCAAAAAAAAGCTATTATAATGATTGTAAAGTCGAGTTCTCCAATATCTACATAGACAACCTTTCAAAAATATCTATACAGAGACTTTATTGTTACTGACATAAGACACATGTGTAGATAAATGTGTGTAACGTGTGTGCTCACAAGGCTGCTCAATTCGACCCTGTAGAGAACAGCCGGACAGCGCGACGGCGGGACATCCGGACATAATGGATTTCGGCCCAAGCTGAAGTATATTCGTTCGCTTCGCTCGCTCATTCAATTAATTTACTCACTGTATGTGGGCACAGAATCCAGCTCGCATGCTGCTGGAGCCCTCGATTTTACCTACGGAATAAATAAATAATTTTTTAATTTTTTTTTAATTTTTTTTTGTCGTTTATTTGTTCAACATAGGTAGGTGCTAAAATACATTAGGGTCTTAAAAATTAAATACAGTATCACTATGTTGGGCCCTCCGGCATACAAAATTTATGTGTAATTTGGTGGAGGCCGTGTGGTACACATCTCCATTAACTACATGGTGTCTGTTAAGAAATCTGTCACTTTATAATAGGCTTTACTAACAAGAAATTTAAACAATGTTTTTTTAAAATCAGCTGTGCTTTCTACATATATTAATAATACAAACATGGGGTGGGGGGTAACAAAATGGGGTGTGAACCGATCAAGGGCTCAACAGGTATCGTGTTCTGATAAGAAAAAAATAATTTTTTGACGCGTTTTTTTTTTACTTTAGTATGGAGCGTTGGCCGACTGGGGCAACAAGCTCCATAGAAATGTAAAAAAAAACGCGTCAAAACATTTTTTTTTCTGCCCTTGATCGATTCATACCCCATTTTTGTTACACCTTGTATATGTATAAAATCTTATAAAAACACGTATTCTTACGTTCCGGGTGATAGCAGGTGTACTGCTGTGCCTCGCACATGTTAACGAAGTGGTAGTACGATATGTTATTCGGCATTTCCTTGCCAAAGTACAAGCACACAGGGAAGAATATATTTGGACATTTCACTCGCTTTTCGCACGGTATCTTGTCCCACGATTTATTGGCAAGTGGAGGGAATCGAGTGGCCACGCTGCCTTCCCGAAGGGCAGCTTTAAAAGAGCCTGTAAATAAAGAAAGAAAGAAAGAAGACATTTATTCACTACACAAAAGACACACAGAGTTACTCGTAAAGGGAGTAGAAATACGGTACAATTGACACATAATGTGAGTGTCTTCGCGGCAGTGAATCGGTCGCTGTCTCGGCATTATGCCGAGGTGTCAGACAGACACCTACAGCGCTGATTTTCAGACAGCACCGTACGTGACCCACGGAACGCAACACGACATACTGCCGATACAAACGTATACACATGTTAAATAAATAAATACATACATACATTTACGCCTTTATTCCCAAAAGGGGTAGGCAGAGCACATAAAACTTATGTTCCATCCAGCGCCACTTTTAGCATAACTGTGGGTGTAAAAGATCGACAAAATGTGATATTGCAGTGATAGGTTGCTAGCCCATCGCCCACAATACACTCCAACCCTGCTCCCTTAGTCGACTTTTACGACACCCACGGGAAGAAAGGGGGTGGTGAAATAATTAACCCACACGGGCTAAATCCTACTAATATGATAAATGCGAATGTTTAGATGTTTGGATGTTTATTACTCAATCACGCTTAAACGGCTGAACCGATTTGAATGAAATTTTGCACGAAGTCGCGGGCGGAAGCTAGTAATTAATATAATAAATTTGTTAAATATGTAACACAAGCACAATGGGATGAGAGACAATGTGAAAAACGCGAAACGGTTGAAATGACAAATAAATCTATATAAGAGTCTCCAGTACGATCGAATCACGTCACCTCTCCATACAAACTAAGGTTGGTTCTCATTTTAAAACGGCATACTGGAATAACGTAACTTTTCATACATAAAGTGATCCGCCATATATAGTTCGGAAACTAATTTTAATTGTTATAAATCAAAATACAATTATAAAGAGTAAAAATGAAGCGATTAGAGAAAGTATGGAAAACCTTACTCTACTATTCTACTCGCTCTATTTTTCATTCTTGTTTAAGATTTGGCAGTCCCAAAATAGAGAAAAAACGGAGAAAACGAATTTTTCCCCTCACTGCCTCGGAAAGCCGTCTTTTATCCTTTAAAACCAGTGAGCAAAAACGCATTTTATCCACTAGTGGGGAAATTAATTTGACCTTGGAGCGTGTTCAAGTAACTTTTGACAGTATAACAAAACGTAAAACGCTCATAATACAAAAAAAAGCACAGATGATGTATTTCTGTTGCCGCTATAACAACAAATACTAAAAAACCGAATAAAATAAATATTTAAGAACTTTGAAATAATTGCTTGTTGCCTTCATCAAATCATCAGGCACTGGGTCTCAAAATGTATGGGAAAACTAAAATCCGACTGGCACTTGACCAAAATTCTACTTGATATTACTTAACGTTATTATTACTATTAAAAAAAATAAAAATATATTAATTAAATTAAATAAAGTTGTTTTGCATGTTGCACTTTCCTCGCTACAGTGAGGAGAAAAGTTTTGTGTTACACACGGGTGCAAATGTATTTTACTTCTCGTGTGTTGAAACACTCGCTACGCTCAGGATTCTATTTTAGAACCACTCGCTTCGCTCGTGGTTCAACTATAGCATCCTTTCGCTTGCTCGTGTTTCAATTCCACACTCGCGGGCTTTGCACCCTTGTATAACAAATAACTTTACCCAGACATTAGACCAAGCTAGATCGAGGTTTCGCCCCCGTAAAACTCTTTATTCCAAATTTCATTGAAATCGATAGAGCTGTTTTCGAGAACGTGATTTCAAATATATATACCTAAAGCCCGACCAGGAAAATAAGAATCCTGGTCCGGGGGCGCTAAATTAGCAATAGTTATGGCAACACTAATTAATTTCCACTCTGTCATGTTGACAACAAGGTCGGTGATGTTGTTTAGAGGAATAGAGTCTAACCCTTCAGACTTTCTCTCCTCACACTTCGTCATATTATAAATCACTTTTCTTAAGTCACATTTCATAGTTTTCGGCATTTTAACGCAATACAACACGTACCAACGACAACTCACTTTGACGGCAATTGACAGATGGCATGGATGACGTCTTCAAAGTTACTGTTGCCAGTTGAGGAAATTAGTTCCAACAGTTTTCCGCAATATGGCGAAGTTTTTTATTTTCCTGGTCGGGCTTTACAAATATTGCTCGTTTAATAGTAGGGGGACATAGCACGTAGAACCGATGGCCGTTGGGGCGGAAAAGATCTCGAGTAGCGACCACGAACCGGAAGGCGCGGCGCGGGTACGCCCCCCGCAAGGTGGACTGATGACCTGGTAAAGGTTGCTGGAGTCCGCTGGATGCGGGTGGCGCAGGACCGGTCACTTTGGCACTCTTTGGGGGAGGCCTATGTCCAGCAGTGGACGTCTTTCGGCTGATATGATGATGATGATGATGAATAAATGATATGAATATGAATATGAATAATATTACTCACCATCGTCATAATATATTCTACCAATTTCATCATCAGCTGTAGTGGTAATAGTTATGATTGCATCCGTTGTCATATCATCTGTTGTTGCGTCGGTTGCATTTTCATCGTCAGCTATATTAGTTTCATCATCGGGTGTGTCGCCGTCCTCTTCAGCCAGTCCTGACACTTCTGTTACGTCTTCTGAGGTGTTATCATCAGTTGTAGTTTCATAGGTTGCTGTCTCATCAACTGTAGTTTCATCATTTTCATCGGTTGCGTTATTTTCAGTTGCAATTTCATCGTCGGGCGTCGTCTCCGTGACCTCTTCGTCATCAGCTGTAGTTTCCCCATCAGGAGTAGTTTCATCAGTAGTGTCATCAGGCTTCATGGTTTCATCCCTCTCATTATCCGAAGTTTTATCGTCGGTTTGTAATTCAGTGGCATTAGTAACGTTGGCAGCCATTATTTCAATGTCTTTTGCGAATCTTCGCAGCTCGGCATTCATCACACAAGGGCCAAAGTTCTTGATACTCCATACTAAAAATAAAATTATCAAAAAAATACACTGATGACCTGGTAAAGGTCGCGGGGGTCTCCTGGATGCGGGTGGTACAGAACCGATCACACTCTTTGGGGGCTACAATGATCTTTCGGCTGATATGACGAAAAAATAAGATTAAAAGCGGCCTAGTGCGAGTCGGACTCGCGCACGAAGGGTTCCGTACCATTATCCAACTATCCAACGATACCCCACACATTAGGTTTAACGAGAAAAAAAAATATCATCCCCACTAGGTGTAGAAAAGATACCCCAAAAAAATTTTTTTTTTTATGATTTTATTTTTTTCTTTTGTCGGCGTGATTGATTTATATACCCATGCCGAATTACAGTTTTCTCGTAGTAATGGTTACTGAGCTAAGCCGAAGACAGACGGACAGACGGACGGACGGCCAGACGGACATGGCGAAACTATAAGGTTCCTTGTTGACTACGGAACCCTAAAAACAGCTAAAAATCACGTTTACTGTATGGTACCTTTAAATATTAATTTTATTCTGTTTTTTAGGGTTCCGTACCCAAAGGGTAAAAACGGGACCCCATTACTAGGACTTCGCTGTCCGTCCGTCCGTCCGTCTGTCTGTCACCAGTCTGTATCTCAAGAACCGTGATAGCTAGACAGTTGAACTTTTCACAGATGATGTAATCATAATCATAATCATTTAATCATTGCTATGTGTGTATAAAAAATCTTAAAGCTATTAATGTTTCAACACAACCCTGCGAGGGCACTGCAACAGAATATAACAAATATAGAGAAAAAATAAAATTAAAATAAAGTTCAATTAACAATTTAAAATAATATTATCATGCATTTACATTGTTATCATGTATTTCTGTTGCCGCTCGCTATAACAACAAATACTAAAAACCGGCCAAGTGTAAGTGTGTGTAAAATGCCTCTGTTAAATAAAAATGTGCTTTGTCCCTTTCTTACGAACACAAATGTCAATGTGACAGATGACAAACGAATTTTAACGCCATTTTAGTTAAAACAGGCTTATAGGACGTTTATGAATACGGCCGTTAGAATTGATGTGCGGAGACCGCGCCGCTCTGTTGGATACGCCACCTCAACTCACCTCTAGCCCAGACATTATATCCAAAAAAAAATTTATATAATAATATATATATTAATAAATATATAATAATATTATATAATAATATTAAAAAAACTTTTTTTTGAAGTCGGTTAAAAAACGACCTTACCCGTGAATAATTAGTTCTAATTTAGTACTCCGCCAAGCCACGAGAACATTTCCACATTTCTTTTCCAATTTACCACATGAACTGATTTCCGAAAACAAATGCGTTGATTATTGGAGAAAAAAACCCAATCGCTGTATGTGACCCGATAATATTTGAGGACTTCCGTCGATTCCACAAGGATCACCTTTGGCACTTCATTAGTTGCTATTTCAACGGAATCTTATCATAATCTGTGATATACTTTTGTACTTTTAAGTACATAATTGAGGAATTCCATAAGTCATCTGTGGTCTTCATCATCAATTCCACTCCACCAAATTTATGATTTCCAGATGTAAATACAGTTATAATAGAAAATACCAAAATCACTACACGCGTGCCTAATATAATTGAGGAGTTCCCTCAATTCCTCATGGATCCCATCATCCAATTGAATATTTGAAAAAAATGGGACCCACCTGGAAGCATATATAGTTACAAACGAAAAAAAAATTTTACAAATCGGCCTTTCAATGACGGAGTTCTGAGGTAACAAACATTGAAAAAAAAAAATACAACCGAATTGAGAACCTCCTCCTTTTTTTTGAAGTCGTTTAAAAAGTAGACTGAATCGGGCTCCTGCGTATATTCGAAAATCGGTTTTTCTTGAATAACTCGGCCATTTTTGATTTTACAGTAAAACCGTGAGAGCAAAAATTGTAGGAAATTGAATTCTCTACAAGTTTGGCCCTTACAATTTTTCTTCTAGGATCGATATTTTGGAAATTAAACCTGAAGTAGGGTCAACTTCGAGAAAGAGGTCAATTGTCGAATCCGACTCGGCTGGGCAGCGTTCGGGAAGCTTCCAATATTCAGCAGTGTCTTAAGACGAGAGTCTTTGACCCGTGTGTGTTGCCAGTGATGTCGTATGGCACCGAAACGTGGTCGCTTACGATAGACCTCATAAGAAGGCTCAAAGTCACCCATTTATTTGGCAACGGAGGGGGCTATTTTGGGAGTTTCTCTGCGTGATCGCATCAGAAATTAGGATATCCGCAGCAGAACCAAGGTAACCGATATAGCCCTCCGAATCGCTAAACTTAAGTGGCAGTGGGCGGGGCACTTCGCACGTGGAACCGAGCGGAGAGGTTCTCGAGTGGCGACCACGTCCGCCCCCTTTTTCGACTTGAAGTTGACTTAAGGTACGCCCACACCGCTGCTCAAAATACGCTAACGCACCGTAAAAGCAGCATAATGTATGAAGAAATACGTGACGCATTCGACACGTCAACGCGTATACGCAGCGTTACGCACCGGTGTGATCGCTCCTTTAAGGAACATGTTGTATACTGTAGTTATACGTACTGTTATCTTGAAATTCGCAAAAATTCATCAAATCCATGTAACAGGGATTTTCAAATTGTTTGAACTCCACTTTTTTCAACATGAGTCGAGCGCTGCAGACTTCTTGATGGGTATTAGGACAAAATACATTTATACGCTCTCCTGTACACAAATCCTGGGTAAAGAATTACTCTATGTATCAATTAATATCAACATCATCCTTCTAGCGTTACTCCGGGTCTGCTTTGAGACCTAATCCCAAGATTTGGCATAGAAAGAAAGAAAGAATGAAAGAAAAAAAGAAAGAAAGAAAGAAAGAAAAATATATTTATTGCCTTAAAAAACATATCAATTAACACAATTTTAAAGTTTTTTACACGAGAAATTTGGTACACAGAAAAAACATAATGACATAAAAACTACAAAATAAATATGTTAAAAAATAACTGTTATATAAAGGCAAAAGGAGCACATTTAGCAACTGCCCGCGACACATAAATGTACCACCAGCGCTGATTTTCAATTTGCCCCCACTCGGTCCAAGATGTTTGCCGAGAAGGAAGGAGATTAAGCGGGTAACAAACAAAACTTATGAACTTATATACAGTGTGTTTTGTATGTGTGCTTGCGTGCGTGCGTGTGTGTGTTTGTGTGTGTGTGTGTGTGTGTGTGTGTGTGTGTGTGTGTTTGTGTGTGTGTGTGTGTGTGTGTGTGAGAGAGTGTGTGTGTGTGTGTGCGCGCGCGCGCTTGTACATGTAGTGCGTGTAATGAAATAAGTGACTCGAAATTTATTTTGTGATTGTTGGCATAGATACTAGTACTATGAAAGCGGCAGTCGCACGGCTAGCACGCGACGGCGCGCGAGCTCTCTCGATTTTTCTCGCACTATCCGTCTCTGTCTTATTAGAACACTTAGAAGAAGAGGTATAGTGCGATAAAAATCAAGAGTATGTCGCGGCCGTCGTGTGCTAGACGTGCTGACCTTCCAACCCAGCGGGAAGACTAGAACTTATTGGGATTAGACCGGTCAAGATGTTTTCCTTCACCGAAAAGCTAACGGCAAATAATCCGTACATAAGTTCCGAGAAACTCATTGGTACGAGCCGGAATTCGAACCCGCGACCGCCGCTTGACAGCCGCATACCTGAACCACTAGGCTACCGTAGCTCCAGTATCCTTACTAATATTATAAATGCGAAAGTGTGTGTGTTTGTTTGTCCTTCTTTCACGTCGCAACGGAGCGTCGTATTAATGTGAGTTTTTGTATGGAGATAGTTTAGAGGCTGCAGAGTGACATAGGCTACTTTTTCCTGCGGGAAAACATCTTATTCCCACGGGAAAATTCAATATGTTACATTTTCCTATAACCACGCGGGCGAAGCCGCGGGCATCAGCTAGTCAATTAATATAAATACGAAATTACACTCAAGTGTAAAAATATGGGTGCATCCAACTTGCTCATAAATATGTCCCATCGCTCTTATGTCAGCGGATTAAAGGTTTTAGTACGTATATGAGATTTTTGCACTTGACTGTACTATCGACAACACAGCTAACTGACCTAAACATAGGATGGTCAGTTAACAGTGTTGTCGTTTGTACTATCGAACCAACTGAATCATGACCCACCATAGAACCTTGTTATAATTAACGAACATACGTACGATCATATGACGTTAATATGACAGTTAATTGTAACAAGGTTCCATGGTGGGTCAGGATTCAATTTTGTCGATAGTACATTACACACTTATCTAGGACGTTGAAACAATGGTTTTAAACCGCAGCTATTTGACGCCCGAGCGGAAGGCAAAGGCGATAAATAAATGCGGTCTGACGTTTTCTTCAACACCGCCCGTGGTGAGCACAAAGGTTTACGTCTTTCCCTGGCCAGGAAGTGGGATTTTCCGCACGCGTATCGTGTGGTAATTGCTACTTTATGTCCAGCCATGACGTAAAAAAAATTGTACCTAACTACGTATATAATAAATTTGGCCCAAATTAGGAAAATGCAGTTAATTATTTTAAACATTATTTAATTATAGTTTGAAATCACGAAAAGTTTTTGGGCCAAATTTTTTACCGGTCAGTGTATTTAGTAAAAACCTGGTTGTATTTCGTAATACTTCGCACATTTGTTAAAAAATTAGGTTTTTTTGTCCTAAGGTCAAGGCCACCCGTATATCGCCTAGTATTTGCAATACGGCCACATCTCAAAATTAAAACACATTTGAGATCTGCAATACAATGCAATACAATCCCATCTCGAAAGTAAGGGGGCTTCTAGAAAGGCTACACTTTTGGCCGGTAACCATTTATTTATTTATTTATTGACAAATACATTTACGTGACATTACAGTAATAACCAATGCGTCACGAACCTAAAAACAACAAATAATACTATTTAGGCGACGAAACGGCGTGGCCCCGTTGCATCGTCATCTCCGGTGTAGGATTCGGCAGATTGCCCCGGAACCGTCGAAACACGACACCCTTCGGCCAGAAGTCAGCACATGCGATGGTCTCCTGCAGCGGTCGCGGCACGCGCACCACAAACGAGCTGAAGTGCACATATGGCGCGAACGCAGCTGGAACACCCTCAGCGAGAAGCCGGTCTTCTGACGAACGTACTCCACCACATCATCAGCCGTGGCGGTGTAATGCAGGCGCGATACATATAGCGCCTTGCTCGGTGTGGCAACCCGCAGACCGGAACCAACCGGTTCTGCAGTACCACACTGACTCTTGCGCGGCTTGCGCTTCCTCGACACCGATGTAAAACCAGTATCCACACATCGGTGCGCGGGGGCTTCTCCTTTGGAGGAACCCGAACTTCACGCGCTCTTGAGGGCGCGTCTCTCCACCATGGTGTCTTGCTCTTACATCCATGCTAGAACAAGATGCCCATAGTTGCCCGCCACACATTTCCGGAAAAGAATAGCCATACAAAAAGAGAAAACGTTTTTCCACTTCTAAATATTTTCCAATCTCAATGAATTTTGAGTACGTTATTGACTCAGTGAAATACTAGGATTATAGGTTTTCCTTTTATCAAAATTTACAAAAAAAATAAATTTATAGGCACCTAAAGCGAAACCTAAAAACCTAGATATTATTATATTGAAGCGATTGACATCAAAATCGAAGTGATTTGTTAAGATTTAGTTAGTGGAAAACGTTTTCTCCCGAAATGGAAATTTCAATTAAAAATACCTATTGTCTGACAGAGCTGCTAGCTATAGGGACTTCCCTCTTAAGGTGGTCCGACGACCATACAAAACGTTTTTTGACATTCGCAGGCTAACAGCGTGATATTTGAAGAAACTTATGTTAGTTTCATAGATTGGCGTTCCATTTGCGCGAAATTTCACCTTTTTTAGAATAAACTTGTATAAACTAGAATAATTTGAGAAATTAGTTTGTCACATGATACTTTGGGAAAACGATTATTCTCAAATTATTCTAGTGTGCACAAGTTTATTCTAGGAAATGGGGAATTTCGCGCAAATGGAAAGCCAATATATGAAAGATTGTTACATAAGTTTGTTAACATAAGTATAACGCCGTTGTTAGCCTGCGAATGTCAAAGACGACCGCTTTAGCCTAGTTGGGAGTTACCCTGCCTATGAAGCAAGAGGTCCTGGGTTCGAATCCCGGTAAGGGCATTTATTTGTGTGATGAGCACGAATATTATATGTATTATGTATGTCGTACGTATGTATTTTCTATGTATTATGTATGTCGTACGTATGTATATCGTCGTCTAGTACCCAAAGTGAAAGCTTTGCTTAGTTTGGGACTAGATCGGTTTGTGTAAGATTGTCCCCAAAAATATATATTTTTTTTTTTATAAAAAGACGTTTTGTATGGTCGTCGCACCACCTTAAGATAAATATATTGGAGATGTGGCCATATAGCAGTCACTAAGCGATATGTGTGATATGTACGATAGATTTAGTGTTCTTTTTTAATTTTTTATATATGTCTAATATAGACTATAAGTACACATGTTTAAAAAAAATTTAATGACTTAGGATATTTCCTGTAATGTTACATTTTTTGTTATTTCTTTTCGTGTCTATAAATAAATAAATAAATGTGATATTTTGTACTAACCGGTTGTGGTATCCCGTGGTGCTTCAGAAATTGTTTGGCAGTGTCGATATCCTTTTTTATGGATAAACTATAGTTAAAATCCGGAGTTATTAAATATAAAATTATTGTAAGTTTAATCAGCATTCTTGTCGATATAAGACATCCATTAATGATTGCTTTATTATTCCATGAAGCAATTCTAGATTTAGCATTCTCAGTTACTGCAACAATAATAGACACATTTTATAACATTAGGAACACCTCTTGGCTATTTCTTGCCCGAGTATGGCAGAGCCGAAAGGAAGGTAAATGACTTTTCTCAAACATGCAATGAAATATTGACTTTGTGTTCTTTATAATAGGCTTCATAGTATCACGTTTCGGCCGTCAAGAGACGAGAGATCCGTAATGGAATTCCTTACAAAATTGGAGGCCTAGGGCTAAAAACTTGCAGAGCGGCGTCCTTTTGTTTCAATATCAATTCATGAGACGTCACGGCGTTCAGCCATTAAAACAAGTTTGGAGTTGTACGGTATACTAGTATACGAGAAAAGCACTGTACGTACCTTGGCGTGAAAAGAGATTGCTAGCCTCGTATCTATTCCTATTCGTCTATATAATTATAGTTGGCGCGCATTCCCTATTTCCCTGGCCTCTGCAGTAATGTACTATTGTGATAGACACGCCATAGCAGTTTAAATAGCAGTTTAAGTTCGAATATAATCATCATATCAGCCGAAAGACGTCCACTGCTGGACATAGGCCTCCCCCAAAGAGTGCCAAAGTGACCGGTCCTGCGCCACCCGCATTCAGCGGACTCCAGCAACCTTTACCAGGTCATCAGTCCACCTTGCGGGGGGCCTACCCACGCCGCGCCTTCCGGTTCGTGGTCGCCACTCGAGAACCTTTCCGCCCCAACGTCCATCGGTTCTACGTGCAACGTGCCCCGCCCACTGCCACTTAAGTTTAGCGATTCGGAGGGCTATATCGGTTACCTTGCTTCTGCTGCGGATAGCTTCATTTCTGATGCGATCACGCAGAGAAACTCCCAACATAGCCCTCTCCATAGCCCTTTGGGTGACTTTGAGCCTTCTTATGAGGCCCATAGTAAGTCGAATATAATATTATATATAAATTACTTAAAATAAGAAAAAAAAGGCTTTCAACTCTCTTATGTCACGACCAAACTATTATCAATTTCATTTTAAGTTACTGTTTGTCGCTATTTTCTGCAATTACATAATGACACTTTAAAAAATATTGGAAAGAAAATTGGAAACTTCAAGTTACCGCTGTGAAAATGTACCAAAAGATAGTACCGGTAATTCGTATATATCTGACGTCGCTATGGGTACCGTAATAAAACAAAATTTCATTTTTAACTTTTTATTTCAACACAAAGAAAATACAAAATTTTATAGGATTCGTTTGTGATAAAACTGTAGTAAAATGAACATGTGTAGAAAAGTTAATATTATTTGATTTAGGCTATTTTATAGCCCATACGAACACAGTCGAAAGTAGAATCAGGGACACTTACTGGTATTGTTCCCACAAACATAATAATTTACTTAAACAAAGTTTTAACACTTCAATTCAGTGCTTGGCCTTATTTGAAGAGTTCCCTCGACTTCTCCAGGATTCTATCATCAGACCTTGATCTGATGACCATGGGACTACTTCTAGGATGCCGTTTCAAACAAAAAAGTATTTTTCAAATCGGTCGCGGCGTCTTCGAGTAATCGGGGAACATAGATAAAAATAAAATTCCGACGACCTCCTCCTTTTTAGAAAGCCGGTTAAAAAGTAACTACAACCAATTTATAGCTTTATGGGATTTATTCCAGTAACCAATTTGCATAAATATCTCAAGCGCAACTATTTTTTAAGCATTCTAACTGTATTTATCTACATCGTGGCACTAAAATATGGAGATAAAACTTAGGAAACTACAATAATAAATGACTTTAATTTAAATAATGGTTGATTTGAATTTAAATTTGAATAATGGTATGAAAGAGTTTTTTATTTATAGAAAATAGGATTGTGTTTGATCTTCGTCTAACTTGATAGGCAGTTATGGCGGTGCATTGGAAATTATCCCGTGATTGAAACGCCGTTCTGACTAGATTAAGAAACAACAATGATTGGTTTAGAAAAGTTAATATTATTTGATTTAGGCTATTTTATATATTATGATTGGTTTTTCTGATTTTACCGATACATGATTGCTTAAAATTTTTCGATAGAAAAAAATCTAAAGTTGGGTCTGTATTTTCCTTTTTTTACTCAGCCTACTCAAACGATACATTATTTTACGACACAATCAAGTTAATACTATAGTATTTTATCTCATCAAAAATCTCACTTAATTAAATATAAATAAAACTTCTCTAAGTTAGGTATTTATCGAAATTTGACAAAAAAAGCCAATCCCAAAGTGTGTTCCATCTCTTTTTCCCGTGCGCGGAAGGCATAAGCGTATCTTTGTCTAGGGGGCGTGTTCGACTCGAATCAAGGCATCCCCTTAAGGCAAGGCCTAAGATGGATCACGCTCACTCAGATAATGCCTGTTCACTGGATGTTATTGATGTGAATTAATTTTAAGTGCCGAGTTGCTTTCCAGTTACGATAATGTATGGAGTTTATAAAACACGGCTGAGTATAGTGATCATGATAATTAGTGTAGGCATCAAATAAAATAAACAATAATGTTGAATTTTTCCGAAAACGGTTTAAAATATTGTCAAATGGAGAAAAAAGTAAAGCAGTGGATTAAATAATCAGCAAGTTATATGTTGTTTTATCTGCTTTGCCTTAAGGTTGACTGGTAGGGAATGCTTTATAGCATTAAGTCCACCTTTTGTACCATAAGATATTCTTTTGTGCAATAAAGAGTAAATAAATTGCCGTTTACTGTGACGTCACGATCGGCGAGCATTTTCTCCCTCTAACAAGCAATATTAAAACGGTTGTAGCTTCGTAATTCATTGCGATACCTTAATGGGATTTTCGTCACTAGGCATATTTTTTGCCTTCTTTCTCTTGGAGTTATAATACAATTTGAGTCTACAGCCGTATTAAATACGTAGCCTTTGTGAGGTTTAGATAGCCCTAACTGAACTATGATAACACGTCGTCAACAAAGTGGTCAAAGTGGTAACCAGTAGATTTAATAGTTCAAATAAATATAACTACTTATACAATAACTATTTCACTCGTTTATTATAATTTATTGCACACACGCTTAAATAAAATGTTAAATATAATTGTGATCACAAGTACGGCCACTAAATGCCGGGTCTCGTCATTGAAATTTTAATTGAAGCATCAAAATAAATTTATTAAAAAATAAATTATTTCATTAAGTATTTCGTTAGTATAATATGGTATAGTAAATATAGAAAATATTATGATTATACGAACAAGTAATAGTATTGATGTTTGCGACAATATGTTAGTAACCATGGCAATAAACCGAGTATTTTTTGGTTGAGCGTTTATACAACACACAGATTTCTTTGATTGAATGAGTAATTGGCAAGTTTAACGTCTCATAATTTTCAAAACGTCGTCATTTCAACTTAATTCTATAGATTTTATAATAAAAATATATTTGTTTGATACTGTGAGTATCAAGAACGTATAGTATTACTAAAAAATGCAGAAAAGTAGCTAATCACACAAACAAAATTATATATTAAATTCTCTAGCGATAAGTCCATTACTTCACTCGTAAATTAATAGCTCTTTGTCGCCAGAAGCACCAGTCTCTTTGTACCAAAATGGACTTTGAGAAGAACTGATTTAACCTTATGAAGAAGGGAAACGCGTACTAAACAATATAATTTAATTAATAGATAATGATTTGGTAAAGGTCGCGGGAGTCCGCTGGACCGCTCATTATGGCACTCTTTGGGGACGGCCTATGTCCAGTAGTGGACATCTTTCGGCTGATATGATGATGAATAGATATTATAAGAGCCAACGCCAACCATTTTTTATCATCAGCCATCATAAGTGTCCTTTCTTTATAAGGGCGATAATGTAAATGACAACTTAAACCGTAATCATCGTCTTATATTTAGATGCTGATCTTTCATGGCTTCGGTCCAAGGAGTATCAAAGGTTTAATAGCGGTACTGGTACGATTTGATACCGGTATAGATTTAGTTCTTAATAGTAATGCGCAGGCCTCGGTGACTCGTTCAAGAAACAATAATGGTACCTTATATTGACCATAATTGTATTTTAAATTATGCAAAGAACTACCAATTCAATGGAGTTAGTGACAACTCATATAAAATAACCTTTTGTCGCTCCTTGCATAACTATGCTCAATTATTATTACATTACCAATAAAAATATATTTTCGGTACCGCTACAAGCTTATTACCGATACCGTGTAACAAATGCGTTGCTTATTTCGAAACACATAAACGGTGCTTCCATACCGGTATCGAAAACGGTATCACGTTTCTATACCGGTACCAATACCATATCGGTACTGAATACCGGTAACCCGTTTATATTTTACTAGTAGGCAGAAGCCTCATCGCCTCCCTGTACCCAGTTTCGCTGGCGCCGTGGACGGTACTGAAATGGTTAAGATTCGTGGCCTCCCCCGCGAATAGGACCCGCGGGGCTCCGGAGGAGTCTGCGAGGGGGGCTCCGAGCCACGCGCGGGCGGCCGGGTACTGCGGGGTCAGCAGGTTGTCGTAAGAGTAGCTCCCACGGGTGAGAGGGTTCGAGTGCCATGTGGACCTGAAATAAGACATATTTGAAATGACAACTATATTTAAAACTAGCTTCTGCCCGCGACTCCGTCCGCGTAGAACTCGTTTATATCGTAGCTCGATACAAACTTTCATCCCCCATTTCACCCCTCAGGGGATGATTGCCGAGATAAAAACTATCCTATGTCCTTCTTCGGGATTCAAACTATCTCCATACCAAATTCCATCTCAATCGGTTCAGCGGTTTAAGCGTGAAGAGGTAACAGACACACAGACAGACAGACACACTTTCGCATTTATAATATTAGTATGGATTATAAAGAGGTTTGTGTCTTTGTATGTTTCTAGCAGTTTCTTTGTTTCCATCTCCGGAACTACTCATACTCGTCTGATTTCGGACTTCGTCGACCTTCTGACCGGTCCAGTCGGAATGCCCAATGAGTGGCCTATGGCGGATGTCACACTGCGCCGCATCTCCGGACGGAGGTGCGGGGCTGCATACAAATTTCGCCGGACGGAGGCGCGGTGCAGTGTGCCGTACCACACGGAATTTATATACAAACTGAGGTCCTTGCATACGAGAAACGCACCTCCGTCCGGAGCTGCGGCGCAATGTGACGTCCGGAGCTGCGGCGCAATGTGACATCCACCTATGTCCCGCAGTGGACGTCTGCCGGCTGATATGGTGATGCGTCATGGTGAAAGGCAGTGTAACCAGGGTCTGGAACCGGTATCCTAGTCCTACTCAGGGTTTTCCATAGGCTTATTTAAGCAATTGCTTTTAAAATCCCATCCATATTGGTTACCCCATGATGAGGCAATCCTACTGTTAGGGTAACCCTATTGATCGAGTAAACTAGGCTTGGCACTAACCAATTGGAAAACCCTATCAATATGGTAGTAACAATATGGTAACTTATGGTTACCAGTTCCGACATGCTTACCATAACTATAGGATAACCCTGTGATGTAGTAAGTAAGTAATTTTTTTTTATTCAAAATAAATTCATGGCGAACACTTTTTGAATGTCATATTTTTACATATATACTTGAATGTCATACCATAACAATAGGATAACCCTGTGATGTGTTAGGGCAACCCCATCACAAGGCAACCAAATTGATAGGGTTACCAAATCAGCCCAAATCTTTTTGGGGGTTTTCCGGTCCTTGAGCGTGACAGACCTGATGATGCCAGTGGGCTGTGGCACGGTGATCTTCAGAGTGTCTCCGATGAATTTCTGAAGCAGCTCCACGCATTTGCTCCTCACCGTGTCTTCTGGCAGGGTTTCCACCTGACAATCAAAAGTTTAATCATCAGCCTCCTAGCGTTATTCCCGGTTGTGCCCTAAGCGAGCCCGGGAACTGCTTTGACAACTAATGGCACTTTGGCACTAGTTTTACGAAAGCGACTGCCATTTGACCTCCCAACCCAGAGGGAAAACTAGACCTTACTATTAGACCGGTTTCCTCACGGTGTTTTCCTGCACCGAACTGACAATCAAGTTTATTTCAGGCATTACTATGAGTGATTTACTCCCATTCAGCAAAAATGGAAAATCGTCAACACGAAATGACCATTTTCAAATTGGAAAAAAAACCATCAAAAGTGAATTTGGTGAAAATGTAATAATGTCAATACTGACAAATAGGTTTTGTCCAGTATAAAATAGGTTCATATTGAATTACGTGCAAAGTGAATGTTGTTTAATTTAAAGCTATATCAAAATTTAATATGAATATCGACTATTTTGTACAAAAATCATATGACGTATTTCCAATAGTCATATTTTTGGAACGCATATTATTCAATACGTATTTCTTTCGACCTATATCAAGTACATAGGCCACAGGCCTGCTGGCCATAGGCCTCTTTGGGGGAGGACGTCTTTCGGCTGATAGGATGGTGATGATGATATTATCAAGTATTTCATTGTACTTATCGAGCGTAATAAAATCTTAGCAATATTAAGGCTGGACAATTTTCCATGCCGAGGATTTTCAAATTGACATTATTCAGATTCGATCAACAATTTCGAGTTGTCAATTTTCCCTTTGTGCTGAATGACAGTTAATCGTATGAATAACTGGATCATCTATGAATAACTTAAGGTGAACTTTTATTAAAACGCTGGAAAACGGCCGTTTAAGGTTGACTATCCACCATACCTGTGCGAAGTAGCGCAGTGTTCGTGAAAATTATCCACCACAAGCATTGCTATCCTCGCTTATGCATCTCCTCCTATTGGTGTATTTTTGTGCTAAATAAAATGTGTTTTGGCCTTTCTTACGAACACAAATGTCGAAGTGACAGATAAGAACCAACAAATTTCAACGGAATTTTAGTTAAAACAGGCTTGTAGAACGTTTATGAATACGGCCGTAAGACGCGTGTTTTTTGTTTTTCCTCAAAACTAGTTTTACTGTATACTTGAAATTATTCAAAGCCGTATTGCTTCAAAGCAGCATTAAAAAAGCAACTCTACCGTCTAGGGAAAAAGATCCCAAGTCCATTGACAGTTTTATAAAAGGCCACATTCAATAATCTCAACCACCTACTTGATTCGAAAGCCTCACCTCAATACCGACGTTGCCGCTGGTCCACAAGGTCAAGGAATTACTGGACCCCATGGGCCGACTGGCCCCATATATCCTGGTCGTCCAATAATCAGCCGCAGCCACATTTTTCTTGTCTGCCCCTTTCCAAATAAACCCGAAGAATGACGTGTGGTGCGGCCACCAAGCTTCCTCGAACGACATAATGATTTTATCCATCACACCTATGCTGATTTTCTCTATGGCTGTTTGCTTGTCTTTGGGTAGAGGCGGCGAGAAGAGGGTTGAATGCCTGGAAAGATTATAGCAATTTGATTCCAATATGTTATTGTGCATGGTGTAAGGTTTGTATCTCGTTCTCGCTGCCTTTGACTTAATTGCCCAAAGGTTAGGTGGAAGAGATCCCCTATAGGGATTAGTTCGCCTTTGTACTTTAATCACTGTTATTCCTTAAATCTTCAGCAAATAATTTACTGCTAAATTCCAAGAAAACAAAGTGTATCAGATTCACTTTACCTAATGTCAAGCAGGTAAACAATACCAAGATCCAATTAAAGGGCGATGAACTGGAATTTGAAGACAGAACAGTGTTTTTAGGTATCACCTTGGACTCAAAACTACAATAGGTACTATGGGTACTCGACGAAGATATAGATAAATAGATACTTAGATACATAGAAAACATCCATGACTCAGGAACAAGTATTCGTGCTCATCACACAACTAAATGCCCTTACCGGGATTCGAACCCGGGACCTCCAGTTTCGTAGGCAGGCTCACTACCAACTAGGCTACAGAGGTCGTCGATAAAGTGCTTACATACATACATTAATTCTGTGTCACTTGCGTTACTTGTCGAAGTTGAAATTAATACAAGTAACCATTTAATACGGTGATTTACGGTATCAATGCAGTACCGATTCTATCGTTACCGGTATTAATATTAACTGTCAACTCAATTTCAGTTAGGTACCAAAAACTATAGATATTCACAACCTGTCTAGACTCGCCACACGATACGTCCTTATTATATCTTGACATGGAGTTTCGTAACAACTATGCATATTCTGAGGCCAAGGTTATATTAGTTCATAATGGGGTGTGGGTCATCTAAGACGGATTTTCGGTACGTCAGTACGCATTGTGAATACCAACAACGTGCTCGGAAGTATAAGTAGATACCGAAACTTGTTTTAAAGAGCCATTTTTACGCTCTGACTGTGTTTCTATACACTATAGTATTTCTATGTTCTATGATCCAGTGGCGACCACGTACCGGTAGACGCAACGAGAGTAGACCCCGCAAAAGGTGGACTGATGACCTGGTAAAAGTCGCGGGAGTCCGCTGGATGCGGGTGGCTCAGAACCGGTCATTGTGGCACTCTTTGGGGGAGGCCTACGTCCAGCAGTGGACGTCTTTCGGCTGATATGATGATGAGGTATATGATAAGTAGCTTACTTGGCCTTGAGCACCCCGAGTGATACGGTAACTATGGCGGTGTCAGCCTCATACCGGCTCCCGTCTACGCACGTAACAGAGACTCTTTCGTGAGGCTGTTGCGGGGAGTTGATGAGGGCCACCTCCTTGTTCAGCTTGATGTCCAGGTTGGGCAGCCCTGGGGCGTCTTTGTACGTGTTCTGGAACAAGAGGAGAGATCTTTATACAGGTTCGTTTATTACGAATTAATGAAATGAATGTTTTTGTTTTGTTTCAAGTCTTATTCTCAACAACAGTCTAAACACAGCCCATCCTCGCGAGCTCTGGCGACCTTACTCAGCACCAGGGACACAACACCACACACCTAAAGAGTAAGTAGTGGCGATATTATTTATTTACGCGGCAGCGTGTCCAGCCAAGTTCAAAGCGAAGAGGAAGTAGCGACGCAGCAGCCGTGTGTATATTTACACCGACTATTTGGAGCCACTTTTGACTCCTTAATAAATCAAAATCTATTTAACATAGATACATGAAATATGGTATTGGTTTTAAAACCCCTTAGAATAACTAGAATTCGAAATTATCAAAAAAAACTAGCCAAGTCACGTCTTGAGCATCGGTTTATCCTAAGTTATCTGTTTCGTGTAAATAATTCGACTGTTCAAATTTAAGAAGTTATACTGTCATATAGCAACTATTGTTTTAGTAGAAAGAATAAGAAATTGTATGTTCGAATACATTTTATTTTACTGAACTTGGCACCCATTTATATCTCGTGTCTTCTGTCGGCGAAGTTGACAACCACGCATATTCGTAATATCCCATTTTCACATTTGTTTTTAGTTGGATTACAAATACCTTAAAGACTAACATACTTATCAATATAAACTATACTAACTAACTATACTATAATATCTGCGGTCTTTGAGGCGTAGACTGTCTGTGTTGTTGATTCGTTTAATGAGTTGTGGGATGGGCAGCATCAGTGAAAACACACTTTACTTGGAAACTATGTATTGCGACTATGGAGGTTAGCACAAGAAGACAGGGCCATCGTGCCACAGATAATATTATAAAAATGTAGTAAAACTAAAAAGGCTACGGTGAACGTTTGTATAAAATAGGTAGAACCAACTTAACTATTGTTGGAATCTCCAACAGTCTTCTGTAAGGTGGAGGTACTTCACTTCCCCAGTTGGGCTGCTCCAAACATGAGCGAGATGAAATTCCGCTGTGCCCTACCTCTCTTACTACGAGTTTAGAATAGAGTCGGATTGGGAATACCGGTAACCGATATTTAAAAACGGTTGCGGTACCATTATGTTGGCGTCGCGGCTAACCTTTACAACATAACTGATTTGTAATTGTACACTGGTTTCATACCGGTATAAACTTAACCAAAATCAGTCCCTGGACGTCTTTTGAACACGGACGAGATGGTAACGGAGACAACTATGAATTATATTACCAGCACGATTTGGAAGAAGGTCTTGCACCCGTACCGGTGCCAGCTGATCAGCTGCGGCCCGTCCAGCTCCTCGTACGGACTGATGGTCGTCACGTCCGTCCAGTCGTTCTAAGCTTCGTAGTTGTTGGTTAACAGGTTCGTAAATTCGAGAAACTCGGTATTTCCAAAGAAAATACCAGTAACCGATATTTATATACGGTTGCGGTACCGTTATGCTGGCGCGACGCGGATTTCCCTTACTATATACCGGTATCATAATGGTATCCCGGTTTCATACCGGTATCACCGCAACGAATTCAGTCCCTGGACGTGTTTCGAGTGCGGACCAGTTGGCAACGAAAACAAATATCTTACCAGCACGATTTCGAAGAAGGTCTTGTACCCGTACCGGTGCCAGCTGATCAGCTGCGGCCCGTCCAGCTCCTCGTACCGACTGACGGTCGTCACGTCCGTCCAGTCGTTCGAAGCTTCGTAGTTGTTCGTCAACAGGTTCGTGAACTCCAAGAACTCGGCTATGAAGTCCTGGTCCTTTAGGAGATCGGGTTTGTGCTCCGCTATGTGTTCTTTCAGTCTGAAAGTAGGTTGTGTGCGGTGTAACTAATTGTAGCTGTGTGTGTCATACCCTGGGAAAAGGTACCTTACAAAGGTAGCTTCCGGTATTTTTCTAATTTAATTTTAATTTAATCATCGATGGCGCTTATACCGGTATTAACGATGCGTAAATACAAATATTCCACGATTCACCTACGATGAATGCACAGTCGGCATCGTATAGTTAGTAGCAGCCAAAGTAGCCAAATATTACGTTATACGTCGTTCGAAATACCCTCTCTTACTACGTCAATATTAATTCTTCTTTGATTTCAGTTGTACTGTACAATGATTAGGGTTAGGATTCAAGAAATGTAGTAAATCCGCCGTTAGTTATTCATTTATTCAAATAAAAAAAATATTCAATGGCGACTCCACTGCATTACTTGTGCTAAACTGCCACCAGAATCCTAACCCCTAGATATCACGCAATCATCAAACACGTTGAGACTAAATTACAATCGTTGCGAACAAATCAAAAACGTGTCTGCTCTTGGTCACAGAAACGACAAGTTTTTTACAAGCTTTTATTTAGTTTCACCTGTCCCGTTGTCTGTCTGTCTGTCTGTCTGTAATCAAATCTTACAAGTTAAATTTGACCCACTTCCCGGTGACCGATTGAGCTGAAATTTTGGGTATAGGTATAGTTTGGTTGACAATTCAATATTATGGTACCATCGAGCTGATCTGATGATGGAGACGGAAGGTGGCCATGGGAATTCAGTACTTAACCGACGTAACCCCGTGAGTTTGGGCTCGTTAGAATCGTCTCAATGAGTATTTGATGAGGGTATACAGCAAAGTACAGTCGGCAATAAAAGCTTGTACCAAAAATGAAATTTTTGACCAACTTTTTTTACTCATACCGAAAATATCTAAAACTCGCACAGTAAGCGCCGCGTGGGCACCTTTCTTGACGTGAATTGCTACATCCGCATCCGCAAAAACTATCGATTATGGCAGATGCGGATGTTGAAATTTGTGCGTAGCTTCCACGGATGCGGATGCGAATGTCTGCAAGATCCCTGGTCTACACCTTGTCTTACTCTTTTGTTATAAACGTCCCGAGCGGCTCCGGCTGGTCCGGCGGGTGGTCAACGATATGCAGCGCAATATCCAGCAGCCCGTTGACCAGATCCGCGTCGACCTCTGACCCGTCAGACCGGAACGGCGCCATGACCAGGCTCTGCGGCACTGTGACGATATTGTGCTGCGTGGTCAAGTCGTAGACTCGGCTTTTTTGGTTCCCGTGTATCCTAGGAACGGAAGGCGTGTTATGGATACTTAGGAACACATGTTCGTCCTCGCCACAATAACTCGGGACGGTCGGGAACGTCACTAGGCTTTCCAGCAGTCATGCAAAATTAATTAGGTTTGACGTGAACTTTACGACCGCTTTAGCCTAGCTGGTAGTGACCCTGCCTACGAAGCAGGAGGTCCTGGGTTCGAATCCCGGTAAGGGCGTTTATTTGTGTGATGAGCACGAATATTTGTTCCTGAGTCATGGCTGTTTTCTATTTAAGTATTTAAGTATTAAAACTTTCCCTTTTTACCTAATTTAAACTTTCGTGAGACATTTTGAAATAATACTAATAATTACACGGTTCAACTCGCGTATTCAATGTCACTACGGGCGACATGTTTCAATGCAACATGTTATGATTCAAGCGACACCGCCGCGAAAACACTCATCCTGAGAAGAACTCCCGAAGATTTCGAAACATGTCGCCCGCAGTGACATTGAATACGTGAGTTGAACCGTGTAATTATTAGTATTACCCCTTTTCACACCTATTATTCAGAAAAGATGTCTTCTAATGACGGATCAAAGTTATACTTTTCTTCCCTGATCCTGCTATTCAGAAAAGAGTTAATCTTCATAGGTGTGAAAAGCATGTGTCTCGGTAGTAGGTAACATTATTTCAGTCTTAGGCGTAAACAATTAAATCCCTCGCTACGCTCAGAATCAATATATCGCCCTCGCCGTGAATATGTAATTTTGCTCCCTTGTGACACAAACTACAGGGTGGACCATAAGTCTTTTTACATTTCAAACTAAAATAAAATGAAAACTAATTATATCAGATGAAAACCGTTTATTAATTATGAAAACACATGAATAGGGTTTTTTTTTTTTTTAAATTACGTCATCCATATGTGATCCTTCATTATTTTGGCATTGCCGTAACCTGGAGCGAAAATTTTCAGTGACGGCCTGACAAGTGTTCCGAGAAATGTTTTGCATTTCCTCGCGAATACGTTGCTTCAATTGTTCAACAGACACTGGGTTGGTCTCAAAAACTTTACTTTTAAGGTATCCCCGAAGAAAAAAATCCATTGGGGACAGGTCAGGGCTGCGAGGAGGCCAGTTAATGTCACCTCTTTTGGATATGACTTTTTGGCCTAAAATTTCTCGAACTGCACTCAATCAGTTATTAGAGGTGTGACATGTTGCCCCGTCTTGCTGAAACCACGATTGTTGATTAAAACTATCAAAATCCTGTAGCGTAGGAGCAAAAAAGTTTTGTAACATGACAATATACCGCTCTGTATTCACTGTAACACTGCGTCCTCTTTGATCTTCAAAGAAGTAGGGTCCAATAATGCCTCTTGCTGGCCGGATCGTGGTTGTTTTAACGTTGGACCTGTCTCTTCAAATTTCTTTACCCAACTTTTAATCAATTAAATCGATGGAGCTTCACTTTTATGCCGTATATTGTAATGATTGCAATATTTTCGTTGCGATAATGTTAAAGAATCGTTATTTTTATAATACTCGCGTACGCAGAACGCACGTTGTACTCCGGTGAAGGACGCCATGGCACTAAATTCCCATTGGCCGCTCTTGCATTTCGTAACCCCGCCGCCTTACCCCGCCACCGCTCCCCGACGCAGCTACCGATTCAAAAGTTAACGGACTTTTGGTCCACCCTGTACTATAGTATACGCCCATGATCAATTGAACTAGTTTTTTTAAGGCGGCCGATGATGTGTATGATATATATATATATATATACTAGCTTCTGCCCGCGACTCCGTCCGCGTGAAATTCGTTTATATCGTAGCTCCATACAAACTTTCACCCCCCACTTCATCCCCTTGGGGGATGATTTCCGGGATAAAAACTATCCTATGTCCTTCCCCAGGACTAAAACTATCTCTATACCAAATTTCATCCAAATCGGTTCAGCGGTTTAAGCATGAAGAGGTAACAGACAGATAGACAGACAGACCGACAGACACACTTTTGCATTTATAATTATTAGTATGAATAGTATATAGTATGGAAGTATGAGTGTGCGCGCAGCGCGCTATAAATAACTCCAGCGAACGGTAGACAGCGGATCGGAATGATATAAACATTTTGAACAAGACTCACCATTCAGCGCCCAACTCGATAAGCCCGTTCCCAAATGGCACGGTGAGCACGCGGCCGCCGACACGCGGCGCCGCCTCCAGCGCGAGTACGCGTCGCCCCGCGCGCGACAGCGTCGCCGCTGCCGTCGCGCCCGCCGCGCCGACGCCCACCACTATAGTGTCGTAATGTACCATGCTTGTGCTGGAAATAAATCCCATTAGCGCATTACAATCTGGGGGCACGGCAGTGCCCCCGCCAAGTCGAGCAAAACAGCGGCACGGCCTTACTATCCTTTTCTCGAAGCAGTTCAGGCCATTTCGACCCCCTATAATTTCGGTGTGGATCAAACTAAAAGCCTGAATTTTCAGTAACCAAGAACGCATTGTATAAACACGATATATTTCAAATTTCATTCAATTTGAACCAGCAGTTTAAGAATTATAACTAGTCAGTTTCTTAATTTTGACACTCACTGACTGACTGACTCACCGATCATCAAAAGTCTAAGGCACCTCTAGCAGACATAGAAGCTTAAAATTTAGAATCCAATTAGTGTTTAGTGTATAAATCTAGTTATATAGTTTTCTAGATACACCAACTGCATAAATAACTTTGTAATCCCATATAAACATATAGGATTATATTTGCAGTGAATGGGATGGGAAAATTAAAAAGCAAGAATGGGACTGCATTCATAATTAGTATGTATTGATAACACAATAACCTACAAAAAGAAGTGACATCCCATAAAAAAACATTTCATGTAAAAAAGACGCCAAGTCACGAAACTCTTCTACTGTAAAAAGTTGTGAGACATTTCGTAGAGCCAAGTCTCAGGCATTCTTATTAATCTTTATTTGCTAGCTAAATAAAATTTTGTGACTTGGCAATCACACAATACTACATGTTTTAGGTATGCAAATATCCATAAATGCAGTAAAGTTATGTGATTGCCAAATTGTAAGTAAAAACTCGGCATCGATTTTTGCGGATGCGGATGCGAGAACCTGCAACATCCCTGGCTTGAACCACTATTAGACCAGGAAAAAAGAGCTCAGGCGACCATACATTTTATATGGAACGCAGAGTTAGCGGGAACACAATGAGGTGCCCACAGAACACCCCCACTAGAAGCCTAAAGCCTAATGTTTCTCAGTTTGTTCGCGACACAGTCACCAAGCGTCAGAGTTATAGCTCTCATATAATCCGCGGTCGCCCGCCTTGCCTTTCAGTTCAGTTGCGTCCAAGTTAACCACCTGTGCGGAGTGTGCATGTCAGTTGAGGGACGAAGATTTTCATTGTAAACTAATAATGCTATACAACAACAAAAAAGCTGAAAGATATTATAAAGCTGCGTACGAATTTGAGCGGCTCAGCCTGAGGCATGCTCGCCCCGCGTGGCGAGCTGCTCGTGAGCCAATTTTGTGCACATAAACATGCGCGGGCGAGGCAGTGTGCTCGCGGCGAGCCGACATTGTGCGTCGTTAAAAACAGCGTCGGACACGATGACAGCTGCGGCTCCGTTATTCATAATTCACCGAATTGTTACCAAAACGAAGAGAAAATCGCCTCGTGGGTGGATGAAACAGTTGTGCAAAAATCGTAATTCACGTGGTGCACATTTACTACACCATAATACACCGTTATGTACGCGGCACGCTCGGATACACGTCTAAATTACGCGAGGCACGCACACTGAGGCGCCTTTGAGCACGGTCAAAAGACCGACTCTAAGCGGCTGCCGCGCGCCGCTCGCGCGATGCTCGCGCATAGCTCGTGAGCGCGTACGTATTAGAGCAAAATCGGTGAACCCCCGTTATACAAACTCACTGTAGTGTTGCAAATTAAATTATGGATACTGATGGTAGATATTATGTCCGTCATAAAAGCAATCATGCTAGCTAGGCAGCTATACAATTGAGTGTTCATAGGTCACACATTCAAACCCTTTAGGAAAATTTAGTAATAGGATTACCAAATTATCTCAAGGTTTACAAATTTGCAATAAAACAATGATTTATTATTAGTTTCAGTGAATAAACTACAAAGCTACATGAATTCTTATAGTACTTCTGATGTGAAAGCGAAAACTAGAAAGAAAATGCCACGTAACATCCAAATCCATCAAATATTACCAAGTAATCGACAATAGCCGTGTCTACACCGAACGAGCGGGTCGCCCGAACACCGTTCGCCCAAACGTGCTCGCCCGGTGTGGACGTGATTCGGGCAAACGGTGGCTCGCCCGAGCCGTTCGGGCGAGCCCCCGAATGCTTGCCCGAACGGTTTGCCCGAGCCGCGAGCGGCTCAGCCTATGTGGACGGTGGTTTTGTTCGGCCGAACGACAGAAGGCGAGGGCGATTTTTGCCCTACGTATTATTATTCTAATTTGTACTTTATTGTTAACAGTATAAGGTCGTAAGACATTTTTCGTAAATGCAAATTCCATTTTGTTTTCACATCACACTTTTATATTTTGCTGTTAGCCGATTCGACTTCATTCAAAACTGAACGCTATTCGTAAGAGTATAAAGCCGTTAGACACTTTTTGCAATTGCATAGAATATGCAATAAAGTAATTTTGTCCACGCGTCCTTTACCGTTTTGCTATTGAGCAAATTCGAATAGTTCGAATTTGGACGTTATTCCTTAAGAGATAAAGCTTTGAAAAATATTTGGCAATGGCAAAAACAAATTGGTATTTTATATCTTCGTCTCCTTCATCAATTTTGCTGAGTTAGGTTGAACTATAGCGTACTACTAATAAGGTTGTTATTAGATATATTGGCACGCAGGGGGAGAGAGGGGGGAGAAAGGGATTTTTTTTTTGAAAAATTAAATTTAATCAAGTTTTCACTTCTGCCGGCACTCCCGGAATGCAACCCGGTCTTTTTTTATCAAGGTAACTTATTAAAGTTCATTCGAAGTCGCTGCGTTGGAAAAGGTAAAACTAGCTTAACCCCTGAATACCTACATTACATATTGATATTGGGAAATTAGGGATCAAGTTATACCTACTGGCGGTTGGTAACTTGGTAGTGAGACGAGTTGAGGCGGATTTGGCAATTGCGTAACTGAGTTCGACACGCATGGGTTTGTTTGTCAGCTGGAAGGATTGGTAGATTGAGTAGTACCTACCTAGTAGGAATTTCAATAGGTAGGCGTCTTCGCTCTGATCATAACCATACCCCGGGGATTTGGATGCTGGAATAACTTGAGAAAGAGTAGAGATAAACAGATAGGTTTTATTGACAAATAATCATATTGTGCCTAATGAATAAATACCTTCCTGCGAATTGTAAACAAACTACAATTTAATTTTAACTTAAGTAGCAGGGACTTTAGCATTTCTACCAAGCCCTTCGAGATAATAATAAAAATAATGTTAATTAGAATAGAATAGAATAGAAAAACTTTATTCAACATCACATGACATTTCTAGTTACATGGGAACCTTAAAAGTAGACTTAACATATAAAATTTAAAATGAATCCTACAGTTATCCTTATGTGATGTTAAAAAGGGGCTTGCCTCAGCATAATGTTACAGTAGTAAGGCCACTGCAACGCTGGTTTTCAGGCAGACCCTGGTAACAATATTAATCCATTTTACATTGCTCGCTGTTTGTCGGGAACGAAATGTCTCAGTTTGTGTGCGCGCGTGTGTGTGAGAGTGTGTGCGTATTTGTATGAGTGTGTGTGTGTGTGTGTTTGACTTGACGGAATATGTGTGATATTGTGTCGTAGGAATGTTTGAGTAGGTAATAATATTGTATGTTTGGATATGCACTGTAAACGTATTTGGCCAAAAAAATATATAATAATAATAATAATATTTAAATTAAATATTATAATTAATAAATTACTTTAATTTACTAGGTACTCTAATGTAAATTCACATATGAATTTAAATCTTAGGGTCATTACATATATGAAGGCACAGCTCGACTGCCAGGAGGAAGTGCCTGCTGAATTTGCATAAGGTATCGTTTCAGATGTAATTTGAAATTGCCGATGGTATTACAATTCTTGAGTGGCGGAGGTATGTTATTCCAGCACTTAGTGGCAGTGTATTTAAAACTTCCTCGGAAAGCGGCGGTATGGTGACGTGGTGGTAGCAATTCATGACAAACTGATCTGATGCCGTGTGAGGAGGACCTGTTTGAGCGCCAGGTGAACTTTTTATGTAAGTACTCTGGCTCGGATGTTTTTTTAATTAATTACCTGCCGTCAATTAGTAAACACGATTTTCAAAATAAACAATTAATATTTTTTCTACATTTGGAACAGTTAAGCTTCCGCGTCTAGCTGTAAATATCCATTTCAAAAAACTAAACGATCTTTCTACGTCGGCAGCAACTTTAGTTTATTAAAAATACTTTTTCCTTTTACACTCAAGTTTAATTTGGAGATGTCTTGATAGGTTTTATGAATGATTTTTAGACTGTCGTTAATAGACAGACTTGCACTCTGTACTTTTTTAATGGCATTTGGGATAGTCATTAAATAACTTGCTATGAAATTTAAGTCGCTTCTAATATTAGCATTCCCAAATGCTCTTTTTGCTTTACTGACACTCAGGCCTTCTGAGGGACTGAATGTATTCAAAACACTTTTAACTTCATCATAATGTTTGCTATAATATGCCGCTGCTTCTAGCCAGGTCCCCCATCGAATGATTGTTGGTCGGGGTGGCAAAGGTACTCCCGGGCATCATTTCTTGAAATTTTTTGATTCTTTTCGGAGACTTCAGAAATGTCTTTTTAACATTGGCGATTAACGCATCCACGTTTGGATAAAGTTTTCTGACGTGTTCAGCCACTCTATTTAAACCATGAGCATTTATTTGATATCATACTAGATGTTATCCGCGGCTTCGTAAGCGTAATTAAATGAAATATTTTCAAATGAATCAATAATTGTACGTATGTTTTTTTTGTATTTTTTATTCAATTAATTATTCAGTAGGTAAGTATACATTCTGTTATTTAATTCATACCTATTCTTTGGCTTATGTCATTCATTCCCGCACCCAAATCCCCGGGTATGATCATAACACAATTGATCAAATAATTTTATCCCGGCCTCTTTTCGGTTCTCAAAAATTTTGCGCATCCACATTTTGCGGCTTTTCTTTAAATACATTTCTTGCGATTTCGAATTCGAACAAGCAAAAGCAAAATTAACGTTGTCGCAGCGACAGCTGTGTGCACGTGTGGCTTCATCGTGATCGTGAGCTCAACTATTGGTAGGTAAATTCGCCCGAGCCGGTCTGGCTCGGGCGAGCCGCGCGCGTTTGCCCGAACGCCCGTCCACACCGACCGAGCGCTTGCGGCCGACCCTTTTGACGGCTCGCCCGAACCGTTCGAGCGAGCGTTTTTGATGGCTCGGGCGAGCCGTTCGGCCGGTGTGGACACGGCTAATGATTTAACCAAAACAAAAATTTTCTTGACCTAAATCTACTAAATATTTATCAACTGGAAGAGGGATTCCCCAATAGTTATAAGGAATAGCTACACAGCACCTACCTACCTTCGAAAAGGCGGGGCACGGTGATAACGAAACATTTCATAAGATAAACACCGAAATCTTAGGTTATGAACTTCTATACTCACTTTTATTCAATGAAACTTGCTTCAATTACTGATAAAGAGACACTAGGTTAACACACACTACATAATATTACTGAGGTCAAACTTTATGAGACGATTAGTGATTTAAGATAAGATAGCAAAACGATTAAATAATAAGATAAGGTTTGCGATTCTGTAGATGTTGACAGAGCAGAGCAGAGACAGAACATCTGTTTGGTACGTCATAATGACATTGACGTTTTCGTATCGTTCAGAAATAAATCATTTAATTAATTTAATAAATCATTTAATATATGCATTTTTACTTCGTTATTATTTAATTTCGTTTTATTTTCTTGTTTTAGTACTATCGTATTTGTATAATGTATTATTGTGTCAGAAATAATAATAACCACTACATGTATATACATACCTTTTATTCCAACTGTAGTAAGTTGTTGTGACGAATGGCTAAGTGTGTAATGGCCTTAAGCCGGGTTCTGACCAGGTTTTTGAACGTACTGATTGTAATAGTCTATGGTCATTAAAGTCATTCTTTTCTTTTGTTGTTTGTTGTCAAATTCATGTCAAGTCAAAAGACGCTAACAATTTTGATAATTTTGATGCATTTCTGAAGATAGTAATCGAATTTTGCGTTTTATAATAGCGCAAAGAAAGGCCAGGGAACTATTTCGACGGCCAAATATGGATGATTTATGCACAACGTGCCTGTGTTCTGGACGGAACCTTTATTTTCTTGAAAATACAGAATATTATCATTTGTATTTACAAATATTAAATGAAATTCAAGTAAGTAGACCTACGTTTATAAACGGGTTTGATATCTTCTTTCCTATTAGAACGAGCGAGCGAAGCTAACGAAAATCGTACGTGTTTGTGTGTTCGATGTCCGGCTTTTCTACTCTTCAGGTCGCATTTCTCAACCAGCAAGGTTCGATAATTAATAGCTAGTGGCTCTGTGCTAGAACGCGCGTGACTATAAAAAAAAAAAAATTGCGACCTCCGGCTCCAGCTCGGCTCCTCTACAGGAAAAGAGCCGGTCTGTAGGACAGACACCGGACATAAAACCATTTTCGGCCCAAGCTGAAGCATAGCACTTTGTTTCGCTTCACTCACTCGTTCAATAATTGGCGTCACTTTATACACAAACCTGTTCACAAACTAAAGGTGGGTGCACCAACTTACAATTACAGACTGATCAACATTAAATATGCCGCCAGCAGCTATAATTCCATACAAAGTTTCAGGTTTTAATAAAGACCAACTTGTATCAGAGACAAGCTTTCATTCTGTTAACTTTTTTTTTTAGCTATTTAATTTTCTTGCAGTTGCCTGAGTTGAGCGCTCGCGTGTGCTGGGAGTGCTGTGCGGTGCTGCGCCGCTTCCAGGAGTTCAGGCGGCAGGCGCGCCGCTGCCAGCGGCTGCTGAACGAACAGGCAAGCATACCCAGTGGTTCACTAGAGGGCTGTCAATCTTTCTTGACCGTTACATTTGGCGAGTTTTCTTAGGGTACACTACATAATACAAAATTAAATTCTCAAAGTATTCTTTTTTAAACTGTTTTGTAAAAAAAAAAAAATAAGCCACCCAGATAATTCCGGGGCGCTACAATATGATATCAGGCAAAAGTCAAATCAGTTTCATTTTATGAAACGTCAAGTTAGTATGGAATTTGTAGGGATTACTTCCTGCCTTCCTTCTTCTTCCTGTGACGTCACAATCAAACAACATGCTTATTGTTCGTTTTTATGAATTTAAAAATCTTAAAATAGTAAAAATAAATGAGAGATTGATTCTTTCAGAATATTTTCGTAATGTTTATCTGTACTGTGCTATAAAATAAAATAAAACTGGCCAAGTGCGAGTCGGACTCGCTCACGAAGGATTCCTTACCATTATCTATAAAAACAGCAAAAAAAATCATGTTTGTTGTATGGGAGCCCGTTAAATATTTATTTTATTCTGTTTTTTTTAGTATTTGGTCTTATAGCGGCAACAGACATACATCTGTGAAAATTTCAACTCGGACCATGAGATACAGCTTGGTGACAGGCGGACAGACAGACAGACAGACGGACAGCGGAGTCTTAGTAATAGGGTCCCGTTTATACCCTTCGGGTACGGAAATCTAACAATTTTTTTTCACTGTTGTTTAAAACTATTTGGCTGGCTTATTGGAGGGCCAGGGTCCCCCGACCCTGCCATCCAGACCACTACGGCGGGGGATCAAATGTTTTCATTTTTTATTGATATGAAACGACATGTAAATTTTCAAAATGAAATAAATTAATCTAATCTGTTTCCCAGGGGACTCCGAAGTATGCGCTCTGCCAGCCGCCTCGACTGTCGACCCAGCTCGTGGCCGCCGTCAGCTATCCCCCGCTGGACATTAAACCGGAGCCAATAGACAACGCGGTCAATGTGGAGGTCATAGACAATATAAAGGTAATCTTAAGTCTGCTCCACACAATAGGGGAGACATTAAAAAAAATACAATATTTTTTTTGTTTTTTGAAAAAGGATTTATGGATAATTTCCACCAGATTTTACAATCTTTAAACTATAATAATTCATGTACACGGTATTTAAAGTCTATCCCCCTTATTCATAAAACTTCAAATGCCTCTGCTTAATAAAATGTGCTTTGTCCCTTTCTTACGAACACAAATGTCAAAGTGTCAGATAAGGACAAACGAATTTTAACGCCATTTTAGTTAAAACAGGCTTATAGTACGTTTATCAATACGTCCGATACAATTACCAAGTGTACTCTTCTCCATTTGACAATATTTTTAATCCTTTTTCGGGAAAATTCAACATCATTGGTTATTATATTTGGTACACCCATTTTGAAGTCGGCTAAAACGTTTTTAATTTGTTTTTGAAATAAACTATGTTACAAACTATAAACTAATTAGATACAGCTTAAATTTATTGTGTAGGTATTACAGTCAGTATCAAAAGTAACTACGCAAACGAAGACGTCAAAAGTCTTTATTAAAAGGGATAAAAGTCTTTAAAAGTTTATTAAAACAAGAGCTTTTGACGTCTTCGATTGCGCAGCCACTTTTGATGCCGACTACACATTAGGTTGGTTAATTTTGTTTATTTAATAGTAAATATAAGGGAATCATTTTTGATATAGTGTATTTCATGCATTAAAAACTTACTTTTAGGTTGAATTGGACGATACTGTAGAACACTGCGAACCGGAGACATTTGTCAATGGATTGGAACTAAAGAAATGTGAGGACTTAGAGAAGAGTGAGGATTTGAAAAAGGTAATTTTTATATATTTTTAACTTGGTTAATGTGGAAACCGCAATTAAGTGTATATTATTTTGTATATGTGTATAATTTTTTTCAGTATGTATTTGGTAGAAGTTTATCTTGGATTAAGTTTTCATTCAAATTTAAATGCCTGCACCAAATGATTCTGTTTTGCCCAATGGTTGACTGGTAGAGAATGCCTTATGGCATTAAGTACGCCATTTGTACTTTATCTTGTATTGTGCAATAAATTTTAAATAAATAATTACATATATCGCAACGTTGGACACATTCACGTGTTCACACCTTTCATTCGGAAAAGTAAGTTTTGCTCCGCGACGTGAGGGATCAAAATGCTACTTCCCTTTCCTGTTCAAGCTACTTTTTAAATTTATTCATTGGCATTTAGCATTTACGCAATGTGCCAATTGAACACAGATCTTAAAGTAATCGATTGTAATTTTATCGTAATCGATTAAAAACGAACCACCGACCCTGAGGAGGTCTTGTCGGGGCTACAGACGACGACGGTCTATTTTTCCATTATATTCTTTCTCTCTTTATCATATCGTTTAATTATCTGAATGTTGTGATGGTGTATGTAGCAACACAGAACACAGGATTGTATTGGAACGGTTGCATAATGATATTATTAATACACTGAAGCATGCGGCGGAGGAAAGTTCGTGGGGGTCTTGCAGGGTTCGAAAGGATAATTATCAATGATAATTGATGATGATGATGCTGTCATGACCGATTTCGGCCACAGCGACTGTGTGATCTGGACTTGATATCATCGATTAGCAATATGACTTGAGTGTTGTTGTTCTACTCTCCGGTGCGCTCTCATGTGGCTTGCATATCCTATACTATCCGGCCCGAATGGCGACGTCTAATCCATCGACAAGTAAATGCCTTCGATAGAAAGCGGGAAGGCTCGCCTACCGGCAACCATCCAGTACAACGTCGTGGGCGGGGTATTAACCTGTCCAATTTGCGCTCGTACCTTTGCAATGATAATTATCATGATAATTATCGTGATAATAACAGATGGATAATTATCGATTGATAATAACAAAAAAATGCGCTCGTGAAAGTAAACTGTATTCGAAGTAATCTAACGTGTATTTCCGCACTTGCGTCTAATCGATTCCCCTTACAAGAGGAATTCAGTTCGGATTATGCAAAGTTGAGCAAACTCGAGTGTCATTGGTTCTTATACTGGTGATAATTATCGGATAATTAACTGATAATTATCAAGAAGCGTAATTATCTTGATAATTTCGGACCCTGGGGTCTTGTAATAACTATAAGAAACGTAAGTATGTTGTGAGGTGGAACAAGCATGTTTATGGCGCACACCGGGACGCCAGGCATCATTTTCAGATGTGGTTGTCATATGGGAAACCATCTAGCGGGCTCTTCTATGAACGCATGGCAGAGTCAAAGCGCATTTTTAAAGTTGAGTCGAGACTGAAATGGCGCCAGGACACTGTATCAGAATCAGTGTCAAACATTTATTCGTAACACTACACACGGTTCACTAATGTTTGACCAAAAAATGATTGACAAATGGTCATTGGACAAACAACGTTTCACCAAATGATCATTTGGCAAACGAGACATTTGACAAAAGTATCATCTTACAAAAACTCACTTAGCAAATGATCAATTAGCAAACACTACACTTGGTAAATGGGCTAAATAATAAAATGACAATTGACCTTTTTTAATTTCACCAAATAATATGATTCGCAAATTAAGCATTTGTCCAAATGTCATTTGACAAAATTTTATTTCATAAAAAGTACTTCTTTTTCAAACATTACGATTTAGGTTGCAACTTTCATTTGGGGTAGATTATTTACAGGTAAGTTACAAGATTAGATTAGTATCAGTAAAAAATAGTCGGTTCTGGCGCTTCGCCGGCCGCTGCTGCGGCACGCTCGCTTCGCTCGCTCGGCTCACGCGCTGTAAGTTCGCAGTTCAACCTAACACTCCTCCTCGCTTCGCTCGTCGTCGTACCTAACGGAGACCTAGGTTTTTTCCATGATTACTCTAATTACCATTGTACCAAACGTTTTTAGACCGATAGTAGTTTTGTCTGATAACTCACTTGCTAAATGTTCATTTAGTCAAATAATTATTTATAAAATGTGAATTTAACTGTTGATCATTTGGAAAAGTGAGTCATTTGTGAAATGACTAGTAGTAAAATGATCAATTGGCGAAACATTTTTTTGCAAAACGTTGTTTGTCAAGTGTAATTTTGCCAAATGACTTTTGGTCAAACGGCAGGACACCACAACACACAGTATTACAAGACAAGCACAAAGACAAAAGAAAAAGTAAATATGTGCCGTGTCACGAAATGGGTCCAACTCAGCGAGATGCTGGCTTTGCAGCCGGCGTTGGTCTTCCGTTGGGTCCGTCCAGTGAGGACACGGCATGTAACATACATAACAAAAATAAAACAATACATAGAGCAAAAATAACAAAAAGTAAAAAAAACACAAGTACTAATTAAAAAAAACAACAAATAGATAATAATAATTAAAAAAGACCGGGTTGCACTCCGGGAGTGCCGGCAGAAGTTGAATAATTTTAATTTTGATCTCACCTTACGCATCTGACATCACAAAAATCTGTGGCGAGTTTAACAATGTTTCCCCATCCCAAAAAGTGCCCAGCGCCGCTAAAGAAGTTTTCACTTCAAAACTAAAAAAAAACACAAGCAAACAACGAAATCTCATAACGAGTAAAAATATGCTACACCGTCAGTGGAAGCCTTTATCAATGGTGATCGTATAAGGATGGATGTTTTAGCCACACACAAATACTAAGAGAGACTTTTGCAGTTTCTGAAAGCAGACCAAATTTTGACGCATCGTTTAATTATTTGCAGCCAAGCAAGAAGAAGAAAAAGAAGTTAAAGGGTGGTAAAAAGAAGAAGAAATTAGACGAGCCTGTATCAGATGGGATCAGCGACAGGGACTGTGACAATATAGATGAAGAGGACAACGGTATACCTGTCAAATGTATGTGTTCAGAGTGCGGACTCACTTTTGATGACAGGGCATCCATGGATCGGCATGTCAAGGAGGAACATTTGAAGGTAATTCGATAAACTTTTTGACATTAACCCCTTCGACGCCATAAACATAAACGTGTATCGTTTTGTCGTGCCATGGCGGCATGGACGACTATAGGTGTTATGGCGTTTTTCAACTTTGGTTCATGAGCAGAGCTCGGAATTTCCACGGCAAAACAAAGGACTGTCGCAATCTAAGGTAAAAAAATGTTTCTAACCCTAGCCTGATGGTGACAATTCCGAGCTCTGTTCGTAATCACATTCTTACAGAAAAAAGTTTGTCACTTTCGTACGAGTGTATAGCGTCCACAATCATCATCTTCCTAGAGTTATCCCGGTTGTACCCTAAAGGAGCCCGAAGTCTGTTTGGGCACGTAACCCCAAGGTGAGGCGTAAGCGTTTTTAAGCTGGCTAAGGTAGCTTTTTTTTAAGGTAGCTTTAAGCTGCGTACGAATTTGAGCGGGTCAGCCTGAGACAGGCTCGCCCCGCGCGGCGCGCTGCTCGCGAGACAAATCGTTGCACATAAACATGCGCGGGCGAGGCAGCGTGCTCGCGGCGAGCCGACTGTGCGTCGTTCAAAATGGCGTCGGACACGATGACAGCCGCGGCTGCGTTAATCATATTTCACCGAAACATATTAATAAATTTACGAACAAACTCGATTACACAAGCACGGCTCATCCACTTGCTCAAATTCATACGCGCCTCGCCCACAAACAAGTCATAACGTGTCGCTCTGCCCGCGGAAAGGTCAGATACACGTCCAAATTACGCGAGGCACGCATACTGAGGCGCCTTTGAGCGCGGGCACAAGACCGCCTCTGGCCGGCTGGCGGCGTGAGCGCGTACGAATTTGAGCGAAATAGGTGAGCCGTGCGTGCCTCAACCCGAGGCTGCTCTAATTCGTACGCAGCTTTAGGCTAATGCCATCTGACTGAAACCTAGATCTTGTGTTTGTGGGTTTAGACCGGTTTCCTCACTTCCCTTCACTGAAAAGCTATCCTACTAGGTAATCCTACTAATATTATAAATGCGAAAGTTGGGATGTTTGTTACGGAATCACGCTTAAACGGCTCAACCGATTTGGATGAAGATAGTAGTAGAGTGTTTGTGCCGGTTCTGGCTCAGTTGCGGTGGCGTAGCTCAAGTAAGTATGGTCTCGATGTAATAGTATGACGAGTCGTTGGGTTGATAAGGATTGCAGTGACATCACAGCTCAATCGACCAATCACACTACTTCGCGTCACTGCAATCCTTATCAACCCAACGACTCGCCATACTATTACATCGAGACCATACTTACTTGAGCTACGCCACCGCCACTGAGCCAGAACCGGCACAAACACTCTACTGATAGTTTGCCTGGATTACAATATAGGATAGTTTTGATCCCGGGTCCACGTAGACGAAGTCGCGGGCGGAAGCTAGTTAAACATATTTTTTACACCCGCTACACAAAATGGAGTCATTGTTTCCATCAAATGCGTGATCAAAGTGGTACATTTCTTCTCCGGCCCTGCTACAGAAAAGAGAAATGGGCAACGATCGTCAAATCAGTCAAATGACGGATTTCACTATTTCACATAGGTGTGAAAAGTTTCTGTCAAAAATTTCATTTTTGGTACAAGCTTTTATTGCCGACTGTACTTTTCTGTATACCATCATCAACTGCTCATTGAGACGATTCTAACGAGCCCAAACTCGATGGGGTTATGTGGTTTTATTACGGAGTTCCTATGGCCACCTTCTGTCTCCATCATCAGATCAGCTCGATGGTACCATAATATTGAATTGTCATCCAAACTATAAAAATTTCAGCTCAATCGGTCACCGGAAAGTGGGTCAAATTTAACTTGCAAGATTTGACGGACAACTTATTTACATACATACTTTTATACTTACATACGAACAAGGCAAGTAAATATAATGCTTGTAAAAACAGTTTGCTACATTTTTGCTACATAGTGGCAACTATGTAGCAAAATGATATCCGTCCAGGGCGTAAACACTTGAATCCCTCGTTACGCTCAAGATTCTACTTTAGAATCGTTCGCTTCATTTAGGATCCAATATACCGCCCTCGCCGTTAAACCTTTAACGGGCAATAAAGGCATCTGGTTTTTCATAGAATTGCATAGAAATGGTTAAATTCATTCATGGTGAGAATATAGTTCCCTGTGCCTTACAAAGGATTAATATATCGAGGGATAGAGAGGCCGAGCAGGCGTGTGTGAAGGCGGATCCGACATTACGGACCGTGTGTGCGTGTACTTGCAGGTATTCGCGAAATAAAAGTCACACAATATAACTCAATCACTATACTATTTAATTAAATTCACAAACACCGAAAATATAACAGGATTGCAATAATAAATCTCGATTAAAGAGCCAATGGGTTTGCAAGCGACCATCACGGACAGGGCGCTGTCAACGAATGACGTCCCTCGCCGCCATGACACCTACGACTCCATTCGGGGTTACCCGCTCTTAAAAAAAATCAACTTGATGTCAACAATTTTATCAACTACCCGCTTAAAGAAATAATAAACTTCTCTCATCATAATTCACGATTACTCGATTAATTGAATTCCAATACAAATAATCGAAATAATAAATCGCGCGCCGTTTAATATATAATTTTGCTCTCTCGAGACACAATCTAATATTGTGCCCGGGGTTGAAAAACACTATAAAGTGTTCTGTAACATTATTGTTTGCAGGATAAAGTCGTGAGTGCACCGAAACCCAGGACTCGGAGTAAAGAGGTGCTAGCGGAGCGGCCCACCTGCGCCGAGTGTGGAAAGGTCTTTAGTTCGAGGAAGACGTACAGATACCATCTCAAGTGAGTAGCCACCTTAACGACCGCTTTAGCCTAGTTGGTAGCAGGGACGTGCGGATCGATGCGAAGTATTTGCGGATGCGAATGTAGTAGTTCGCGACAAAAAACGTGTTAGTGTTTTCGTCGTTAGTCAACAAGAATCTTCAATAATGTAGGTAGGTTAATCTGATTGGCTAACATTAAATCGGGGAAGCCTACTAGACTTCATTATTAAGAGTCCGCAGTAAGCTCGGCCGAATTTCACCTTCCCATACAAACGTAGTTAAGCTCTCATTTTAAAACTACCTGTTGGATTGTGACGAAACTTTGCATATACAATGACATGAGGTATATCTATGTCTGTAATTAGTTTATATGGTTCCAGTTTATAAAACAAACGAAATACAGTACAAACAAGTTTTGTATGAAAAGCTTAAATTCGCTGTATTTTTTTTACTATGGTATCTGAAGTTACATAAACTAATTACAGACCTGGATATCTCTCATGTCATTGTATATGCAAAATTTCGCAACAATCCAACACGTAGTTTTAAAATGAGAGAGTAACTACGTTTGTATGGAGAATCGAGCTTACTGCGGACTCTTAAGCAGTGCCTAAAATACAAGGCTAATTCGCTCAGGTGATGCGTAAGGTTTGCAGCGATTATAATCAGTCCCAAAGTATCTGAGTACTGCGTGACCGTGACGACGTTATTTATTTTATTTTGAGTGTTTCACCCCCAAAATTCGCATCCGCGGATGTGAAAAAATCCGCAACATCCCTGGTTGGTAGTGACCCTACCTACAAAGCTGGAGGTCCTGGGTTTGAATCCCGGTAAGGGCATATGCTATGAGTCATGGATGTTTTCTATGTATTTAAGTATTAATTTACGAGTATTTTAAAATATTCGATAATAATACTCGATATCGATACAAAAATGTTTCTAACACTAGTAAGATTGCGACAGTCTTTTGTTTTGCCGTGAAAATTCCGTCATCTAGTTACCAGCTTTGCTTAGTATGGGACTAGGTCGGTTTGTGTCATCGGGGTTGCAATGTTCTGGCGGGGGCCGGGGCACTCGCTTAAGAACCCCAGGGAAGGCGACAACTACTCCAGGAAAAATACGGTTTTGAAAAACATTAATTTATAATAGCGTTTTTTTTTGTTGATATCATTTTAAATTATTATTCTACGATGCTCTATTCAAGAATCCGACAAACTTTCCACCCGGAAGTAATTATGTAGATTTAAATGAAGCATACATTGTCTTTTTTGTATGATTGATCTTGAATATTTCTAGCAAATGTAAATGAACCAAAATAAAGACAAAAATATTTTTTTATGTGTTTTCCGACATTTCAGAAGCTAGCTAATTTATAATTTTTTTGATGTCTGAAATTTTGTACCTATTTAAGTGTTAGAAAAGTTGAAAAACCCCCGACATTTTGATTTCAAAGTCCAATATCTCAAAAACGGCTGAACAGTTTTTCATAAAACATGGCCAAGAACACTCGGGATCACATCAGCTTTCGAATTAAAAAAAACCGCATTCAAATCGGTCCTTCCGTTTGGGAGCTACGATACCACAGACAGATACCTACACAGATACACAGACACGTTATAGTAGATTGTACAACAAGTGCATAAAACGCACCATTTAACGCGAGACGTTTATCCATCCGAGCGAGCTGGCGATTCGATTGCGAGGAAATGAAAACTATATAAGTTTATTTCATGAAGTTTTATTGTGTACTTTGGCTGTTTGTATCCTTGCCTTGGTATTAGAATACTAACGAAACATAATAAAATTAAAATAAAGAGTTTATTCTGTGAAGTTAAGTTGCTAGTGAGGCTGTTGGACCGATTGCCTTGGTCTTCGACGAAGATTTTACTTTAGGCACTAGAACATAAAAAGCGACATTATGTCGCCTACGCGCAGCATAAAGACGAACTTTTGGAGCATGAGAAATGAAAAACTTATAACACCCCTCTCTTTGCTTCTTCACCCTACTCTTAACGTAGGTACGCGACCCGCAGCATGCGTATGCGCCGGAAAGCTGCCCCTTGTATCGCACAGACTCGCGAAGTCAAAAAAACTCGCCCATATCATGGGTCGCAAGGTAGAACCACCTCCCAGGCGACATGATTGCACGTCTTTTTACACGGGTAGCCTGTGGGCGGACTATACGCAAACACAGTACAGCGCCTTACGAGTGCAGTACAACAATGCATTTAGGGTGCTGATGAGGCTGCCTCGCTACTGCAGCGCGTCAACAATGTTCGCGGAGGCGCGCGTCGATAGCTTCTCTGCCATCATGCGCAAGCGAGCCGCCTCGCTACTTGGCAGGGTGAGGGCCCGCACCAACAGCATGCTAGCAATGTTTGCAGGCAGGTGGGATGGGGCCTACCTAAACCACTGCACTAAGCTTCACCATAATGTCAATGTTTAAGTACAGTCGGCATCAAAAATAGCTGCGCAATCGAAGACGTCAAAAGCTCTTATTCCCTTTTAATAAAGACTTTTGACGTCTTCGTTTGCGCAGTTACTTTTGATGCTGACTGTACCTACTAACACTAGATGTAATATTATAATGTTACTAACACCTATATATTTTAATGAATTTTAATTTGTGACTTGTATTCCGAATTCTAAATTGACGTGTTTTTATTTTTATTGATTTTATTTTAATTAACTTAATATTATTTAATGCAATTTAAATGTGTGTATGGATGAAAATCTGAAATAGATGACTATTTAATTTAATTTAATTTAATTGCTGCTCGGAGTACATCCGTATTTAAGACAAAACTTAAAAAATGACTAATCGAGCAGGCGTTCGATGACCACAAGGAATTGTTTTGTCCTAGTCCCAGTGTTGTGTATTAAAAAAAAATTGCTAATGTACACTATACATACATTACAATTAATTAACATATTCGCTGACATATACTGATACTTATAAACAATCCTTGTAGTGTAATAAATATTCTATAACAATATAAATGTACCTCTGACATGTAATTTGTATCCTACTAATCCTACTAATTTTATAAATGCGAAAGTTTAGATGTTTGTTACTCAATCACGCTTAAACGGCTGAACCGATTTGAATGAAATTTTGCACGAAGATAGTTTATAGCCTGGATTAAAATATAGGATAGTTTTTATCCCGGGTCCACGCGGACGAAGTCGCGGGCGGAAGTTAGTTACCAATAAATGGATTATGATTATTATGATTATGATTATGATTTGCGTCGGGGGTTGAAAATGAAATGTGAAATTGAGGTGGTGTTTGTGTTTCAGTGTGTTGCACAAGGGACAGAATAGGTACCCGTGCCCGCGCTGTGGCAAGGTGTACCAATGGAAATCCAACCTCGGCCGCCATCTTAGAACACACAAGGTAACAACATCCTCATAACAGCCGAAAGACGTCCACTGGACATGGCCTGCTCCCGCGACCTTCACCAGGTCATCAAGTCCACCTTGTCGGATCTAATCGTGCTGTGTCTTCTGTCACGTAGGTAATAGGATAGTTTCCTCATGTTAAAATTACTTACACCCTAATTGTATATTGATTTAAACTTTCACGATTCTCACACATTATTTATACTAAACGGGACTTAATCGCGTATAGTTAAATTATTTATTTACCTCACTGAGGTCTCCCGACGTTTCGGATGTGTTGCAACATCCATGGTCACATTGTGAGCTAAATGAATAATTTAATTATACCTTAATTGTATGACAACTATGCACCTAAACGCAGTATTTCACGGTCAAAACAGTTAATTTTCTTGATTTTCCATACAGCGATTAGTGCCAATAGACAGCGGTGACGTCATACTTCTGTGTCAATTAGTATGAAGTGCTTCGGCGGCCGCATGTCATTCGAGCCAGTTTTTGGAGAGGAACAAATGTTTGTATGGGAGCAACTACAATTAAAAAACATAAATACCCAAAAAATTTAGACAAAGATTGACCTCGCTGGCAGCAGCGCAAAACGCTTCATACTGATAGACACACAGGTATGACGTCACAACTGACATTTGTACTAATCGTTGTATGGGAAATCAGGTAAGCATTTACAGCTTAAATAATCTAATTGGTTACTTGTAGGTGGTTTCCCATAAATATAGTTAAAATGCTAAAATAACAACGTACCTTTGCAAGTATTGTAACATAGGAAATGTGTATTCTCTTCTAGATTTTACGTTTTTCTAGGTCCGTTTGTTTACAACGGGTTAAATGCTAAATTGGATCTATAAGATCGTGATAAGGATTCTTATAATTTTGACATTGTATGCGAATCTATATTGTAATTTTTATCTTGAAATAAATTAATCTAAATCTATACCCTCTGATCCATGCTTAATGTAAGAAAACTCTCCGCGATGCAAGAAAACTTAATGTAAGAAAACTCTCCGCAATGTAAGAAAACTTAATGTAAGAAAACTCTCCGCGATGTAAGAAAACTTAATGTGTGAAAACTCTCCGCGATGTAAGAAAACTTAATGTAAGAAAACTTTCCGCGATGTAAGAAAACTCTCCGCGATGTAAGAAAACTTAATGTAAGAAAACTCTCCGCGATGCCCTCCAAAAAATGTCGTACGAAGACACAGAGAACGTATTTATTGTTCTAAAATGAATCTTGATTTAGTCACTAAATACTTTGTAGAGTTTTTAAGTTTAGTACTCTATTTATATTTATATTTTTTATGGTTTGCAAGTTTATGTTTAAATAAATAAATGAATTAATATTCGGGGACAATCTTACACACATCGGCCTAGTCCCAAACTAAGCAAACCTTGTACTATGGGTAGTAGACGACGATATACATACTTATATAGATAAATAAATACTTAAATACATAGAAAACATCCATGACTCAGGAACAAATATTCGTGCTCATCACACGAATAAATGCCCTTACCGGGACTCGAACCCGGGACCTCCGGCTTCGTAGGCAGTGTCACTTACAAACTAGGATACAGAGGTCGTCAAATAATAGTTATACTGATCTTTCCTACTGCCTGAAACAAAGGGTTCAGGTTTTTTATTTATCCCTTAAGAGTCCGCAGTAAGCTCGGCCGAATTTCACCTTCCCATGCAAATGTAGTTACGCTCTCATTTTAAAACTACGTGTTGAATTGTGACGAAACTTTGCATATACAATGACATGAGATATATCTATGTCTGTAATTAGTTTATATGGTTCCAGTTTATAAAACAAACGAAATACAGCAAAAACAAGTTTTGTATGAAAACTTAAATTCGCTGTTTTTTTTTAACTATGGTATCTGAAGTTACATAAACTAATTACAGACCTGGATATCTCTCATGTCATTGTACATGCAAAGTTTCGTTACACTCCAACATGTAGTTTTACGTTTAACTACGTTTGTATGGAGAATCGAGCTTACTGCGGACTCTTATTATAATATTTTAGTATTAAGCCATGATTCTGTAAAACACGTTTTTAATAAATGAATGATTATTATTACATTTTTTTTAACGTAAGAAAGGTACCCAATTAAACGTAATATGCTTTTTCAGGCGAGAGACGACGGAGAGTTGTACTGCGCCCTCTGCGACAAGCGTTTCGCTTCGGTGGCGACATACCGGCAACATCTGCGCGTGTCGCGGCGACACGTCTCCGAGAGCGAGTTCAGGTGAGATATCACTTGCTAGAACGTGGCGACTGGTCGGTACTTTGGAGCCCTCGCTTCGCTTTGAATCCATAGCGAGCCTCGCGTCGACAGAATATGTGAGCTGTGTTCGGCAGCGGAGAGAAGCGAAAACATCTGTTTGAAGTCCTCGCTGTATTCTGAATCCGAAGCGACAGCGATTCTTGTGCCAACGGCGTTAATGTGAGCTTTAATTCAGCATGTTTAGGTAGGATAGCTCATATAGGAGTCCTCGCTACGCTCTGAATCGAAACCGGCATTTGTTATTATTCTTAATTCAGTAAGTTTAGGTAGGCCTAAACTTACTGAATTAAGAATAATTTTAGGTAGGAGTGCACCGATTGGAGCCCTCGCTACGCTCTGAATCCAAGCCGACCCTCGCTTTATGAATATGATCGCCTTCAGCCGGATTTATAGTTATCTGAAGCAATAGGCGGTTTGAAACTCTCTTTTCTAAAGTAATTTTCATCTCAATATTCGCACCGTTAAAGTGTGACCAAATACCATAATTTTGATCAAATAAAACTCAACGCCGGCATTGTTAAACGTTTATAAGAAAAGTTAATTCTGATTTATTTTGACAAACAATTGCTGTGAACGAAAAAAACGCTGAATATATTTATTCAGTAAGGTTAGATAGGAACCCTCGCTACGCTCTGCATCCAAGCCGACCCTCCCGCTATGAATATGGATCACGTGAGAGCGCATCAGACGAGTGATTCTAACCGTACTAAATGTTTTACAGTACATATGGTGCTACTTTCCCGCACAAGTGCGGAAAAGAGCACTTTTCGTGCATATGTCGAAACTTTAAAGAGCCATATGTGCAGTTAAACGTTGTAATTCGCAACTCGTGTCGATTTAAAACACTCCCTTCGGTCGTGTTTTAATTTATCACCACTCGTTGCGAATTTCCTATTTTTGGCACTTGTATCGTAAATAATTCATTAATCATTATCGTAAATAATCATTCTGTGTCGCGTCTCGTCAGCACATCTAGCACACGACGGCCGCGACATACTCTCGATTTTTATCGCACTATATCTCTTCTTCTAAGTGTTCTAATAAGAGAGAGACGGATAGTGCGAGAAAAATCTTAAATTTTAATTCTGTTTTAATGACTTTTATGATTTCTGTAACCTTATTTTAAGTGTATCATTGTGTGCCCTTACAGGGCGTCATGGTCTGACTATTATTACTTTGTAACATCTTTATTGAAATGTACATGACTTATACAATTGAATAAATAAATAAATAAATAAATAAATAAATAAATAAATAAATAAAAAATCGAGAGAGCTCGCGCGCCGTCGCGTGCTAGCCGTGCAGGTAAGTGTTATGAGTCGGTCTTCTTACTTTTTTAGTTTCGTGTGCAACGAGTGCGGCAAGAAGTTCGTGAACAAAACGAGACTGCGCGACCACGTGGACTGGGAGCATTTGAAGAAAATCAAATTCCGATGCCAACAATGCAATAAGGTATTAAGGCGATGCCTTGATTTGAGTCGAACACGCCCCCTAGACAGAGACACGCTGATGCCTTCCGCGCACGAGGAAAAGAGATGTGACACTCTTCGGGAATGGCTTTTTTGGACAAATTTCGATAAATACCTAACTGAGAGAAGTATTATTTAAATTTCATAAAGTGAGATTTTAGATGAGATAAAATACTATGGTATTAACTTGATTGTGTCATAAAATAATGTATCGTTTGAGTAGGCTGAGTAAAAAAAGGAAAATACAGACCCAACTTTTAGATTTTTTTTCTATCGAGTAAATTGTAAGCAATCATGTATCGATAAAATCAGATAAACAATCATATAGTCAAGAATCATATATATCTGAAAATCAGACCTTATTGTTTCTTAATCTAGTCAGAACGGCGTTTCAAAGCACGCGAGAATTTCCAATGCACAGCCTTTTAAGGTGGTTCGCCTTCCATACAAAACGTTATTTGACATTCGCAGGCTAACGGCGTGATTTTTTAAGAAACTTATGTAACTAACTTTCATAAATTGGCTTTCCATTTGCGCGAAATTCCCCTTTTTCTTGAATAAACTTGTATAAACTAGAATTATTTGAGATATTAGTTTGTGACGTCATACTTTGGGAAAACCATTTTTCTCAAATTATTCTAATTTATACAAGTTTATTCAAGGAAAGGGGGAATTTCGCGCAAATGGAAAGCCAATTTGTGAAAGTTAAAACATAGGTTTCTTAAAAAATCACGCCGTTAGCCTGTGAATGTCAAATAACATTCTGTATGGAAATCGAACCACCTTAAGGCTCCAAACATATTTGTAAACAACTTAGAAAAGTTGAAAAACCTCCGACGTTTTCATTGCAAAGTCCAATATCTCACACACAAACACACACACACACACACACACACACACACACACACACACACACACACACGCACGCACGCACGCACGCACGCACGCACGCACGCACACACACACACACACACACACACACACACACACACACACACACACACACACACACACACACACACACACGCACGCACGCACAAACACACACAACTTTTGATGCTGACTACAGTTGACAATACTAGTATATTTTTTTTTCAATTCTACAAATTGGTTGACTTTTACTATGAATATTTACTAGTAAAAATTTGCATAAAGATCGTTAGGTAGTATCAAAGTTTAGGAGTAAAAAGAAACAAAAAAATCTAGTTTAAAAAAAATCTCATTCTGCTTATTTAATTTTCCTGTTAGTCGCAAATACTAACAAAAATCACACACAGACATTTCGTGACAAAAAATATTCTGTTATTTTAATTCATTTCGTTTATTTTCTGTATTGTTTGTCAAGAATAAATGTTTGAATTTGAATTTGTAATAAATGAAAATATGATTGTTGCAGCCATTCAAATGTCACACATCGCTGTACGTGCACCTTCAGAATGTGCACCGGAATAAGGAGAAGAAGGACAATCTGTGTCATGTCTGCGGAAAGTCCTATCAGGTGAGTGGTCACCATGTTTAGATTAGATTCACGCCATCATTCCCAATAGGGGTAGGCAGGGCACATGTTATGTACCAGTGGCACTTCCAGCATAAATGTGGTCTTAAAATAGATTTAGATTTCTTTATTTCACAATATACAATTGCAATACAAATTGAAGCTAGCTTAATCTATATGAATTTATATTATGACTAGCTTCCGCCCGCGACTTCGTCCGCGTGGACCCGGGATAAAAATTATCCTATATTTTAATGCATGCTATAAACTATCTTGGTGCAAAATTTCATTCAAATCGGTTCAGCCGTTTAAGCGTGATTGAGTAACAAACATCCAAACATCTAAACTTTCGCATTTACAATATTAGTAGGATTGTCGAATATAATATGAATGGTAATCCTACTAATATTATAAATGTGAAAGTTTAGACGTTTGGATGTTTGTTACTCAATTACGCTTAAACGTCTGTACCGATTTGAATGAAATGTTGCACGAATATAGTTTATAGCCTGGTTTAAAATATAGGATAGTTTTTATCCCGGGTCCACGCGGACGAAGTCGCGACCGGAAGCTAGTAGAACTAATAAAATGTCAAGTTACATAGGATTGAAATATAGTCACAATTAATTAATATCGACTAAATGTGACATCGCAGTGATAGGTTGCTAGCCCATCGCCCACAACACACTTTAACCCACATGTTTGACTTGGTTAATTGAATACTAGAGATGCGCCGAAGATCCTATAAAAAAATGATTAAAATTATTCGGTATTCGGGATATTTTTCAATATTCGTTATACGGCCGAATTATTCGGTTCAAATGCAGAATATTCACTGAATATTTTTAGAGGCGTTCTGTTATCATTATCAACAGCCTATACACGCCCCTCTGCTGAGAGGGAACAAGCAGTTTTTTTGAAGTGGAAGCTACTTTAGCGGCGCTGTGCACTTTTTGGGAGATTTTTAAACTCGGTAGTCTCGGAAGTTTAGTATATATTTTTTATTTCAATTTAATACTTTTTAAAAGATGTTTATTTTCATTGGTCAATGAAAAGAAAATGAAATAAACGAAAATTTTAACAAAAAAGAACCGACTTCAAACGAAAAATGCACTAAAAATACCAAGTTTACATTCGCTTCAAGTCTTTTAATAAAATTTTAAAATTTCCCTTGACCTTCCCAGGATTCCATCATCATATTTAAATGGGGCCGAACAGAAAGCGTATCCGTCCAATTAAAAAAAGAATTTTGTAAATCCGTTTAATATGACAGGGATGATATTTGGTATTGGACACGGTTACATGTTCAAAACAAAATATCATCCCCTACTTTTTCACCCTTATAGGGGTATTTTTTCCTTGAATTATAATAGGACCAAACGGAATAAAAAAAAAACAAATCGGTTACTAAATGACGGAGGAGTTCTGAAGTAAGAAACATTAGTAGAAAATTGTTAAACTCGGCACAGATTTTTGTGACTTCATATGCGTAAGGTGAGTGTTAAGTGGGTAGGCGCGGCAATGAAACAAGACGATCGGGTATAGACTGAGTGTATTGTATAGATACCGTGCATTATACATAACACTTTTCCCCCTTAATTGTTTAACTGATATTAACAATAACTTATCCACATAGCTAAACAGTTGGTTACTGGCATGTGGTAGAAATTTAATTACAAACTCCAAACGATCCGTAATTACCTATATAATGACTATTTAAGACTTAAGATTATACCTAAAATAGTTATTGCTTTATATAATTCTGTATCATTGGGTCAGCTGTTGTATTGAGGTCATGAAGCGGAACACATTTAGACATAGTTAAAAACCATTATCAACTTTAGAACAATTAGTGTAAGGTCGTTTTTAATATGATATCGAGTTAGAATGACTGAGTTAAATACAACCAAATCGGGTAGCCGAGTGTATTTATTCCAATTACGACCCAATGTGCACGATGTAAAGTTTAACTTAAGATATTTATATTTGTGACATGTTATATTTTAAACTATTTATAACATTATACACAGGTACCTACTCCTAAGTCTTTCTTAACTAAATTATTTATGTTTACAATGTTTATGATCCTTTAAGGTTTCTTTTTATTTTATTTTTAACAACATAGGTTAGGTAGTCGTATAGCAAACTTTATTTATAAACATTTCGATTTGAAGTAACTTATAACTAAGGTGTCCATATAAAAAAAAAAATAGAGTAAAGACTGTTGGGGCTAAGCGTTATGCAGCCTTTCTAGGCATTTTAAAGCCGCCTTCCTGCGTAAAAGAGGACTAGGATCCGCCTTCCTGCGTAAAAGAGGACTAGGATCCGGCGCTGGTGACTTTTGTCCCGGCGAGCCCGGGGAGGGACCCGGCGATGCGGGCTCCGCCGTGTGGCCCGCCATGCTGTCATAAAACTCGTCAATGTTTGTATCGTCTGCCTTGTTAACGAGTGACGACCGCGACGGCTCTGGAGACTCTGATGAGTCATTGAGTACCTGGCTAAGCGAATGACGCGATTTCGTTTGATTTCGACCGTTTGCTTTATTCGTTAAAATCTGGTCAACATGACGTTTATGAGTGCGCCCATCACTCGCTTTGACCTCGTATAATACGGGACTTGACCTTTTTGTTACGACGCCTTCCTGCCATTTACGCCCCGTCTTAGAATAATCTCTAAATAAAACTTCATCCCAGGGATGCGCTTGGCGCAGGGCGCCCGCGCGGCGCTGCTCCTGCGAGAGCTGCGCTTCGCGCACGGCGTCCGCGGCGTCCGGACGCAACATGTCCAGCCGCCCGCGCAGCCGTCGACCCATCATCATGACAGCTGGTTCCCGGCCGGTCGTAGCTTGCTCTGTATTTCTGTAGGTGAAGAGAAACCTGCAGAGTGCCGTATTTGGGTCTTCGTTTTCGAACTGAGCTTTCTTTAGGACACGTTTAATTGAGCGCACAGCATTTTCTGCGGCCCCATTGCTGGCCGGGTGGTACGGTGCTATCAAGGTGTGTTTAATACCATTCCGAATCAAATATGAAGCAAATTCAGATGACGAAAACGGAGGCCCATTGTCGCTAACTATTCTCTGGGGCAAACCAAAACGTGCAAACATTTGTCGCAAATTACCAATAACAACTTGCGCCGAAGTGGTTTTTACCTTCTTGGCTTCAATCCACTTGGAGTGCGCGTCGATGACCACTAAATAGTAGTCGTTACAAAAGGGACCTAAAAAATCCACATGCAGGCGGGACCAGACCTGAGGCGGCCACGACCACGAGTGCAGCGGCGCCACCGGCGCGACGGGCCGCTGCGAGCGGCACGCCAGACACTCGTGCGCCACGCGCTCAATATCTGTGTCCAAATTCTCCCACCAAACATAGTTTCTGGAAATTTGCTTCATTTTCACGATACCCGGGTGCCCATCGTGAATCTCCTTTAAAACCCTCTCTCTTAAGGATTTAGGAATTATAATTCGGTATCCCCATACCAGGCACCCTTGATCGATGTGCAAGCTTTCTTTCCGGTTGAAATATTGTTTTTCAATTTCGTCACAACCATTGGAGGGCCAACCAAACATGACGTATCCATACATTTTAGACAATAAAGGGTCTTTCGACGTCTCAGTTTTCACGTCCTTGAAACTGAGTGGAAAGTTGTCCTCTATAAAATGAAGGTAACTAAACTCGTCCCGACGCTTCACTCTAAATCGATCTTCCATCGATCCTAGAGGAAGCCGAGAAAGTGCATCCGCGAAACAATTTTGAGTAGACCTTACAAACTGTATTTCGAAATCGTAAGCGGCTAATTTGACAGCGTAGCGTTGCAAACGGCTAGCGGCCGTCACCGGGATACCTTTATGTTTGCCAAATATATAACTCAACGGGTGATGGTCGCTGCGCAATACAAAATGCTTACCATACAAATAATGGTGATGCTTGGTTACTCCAAACACGATAGCCAGCGCCTCCTTATCCAACTGTGAATAGTTGAGTTCGGCGGCGCTGAGCGTGCGCGAGGCGCAGCACACGGGGCGCTCGCAGCCGTCGGCGCCACGCTGAGTGAGCGCCGCGCCCAGGCCGTAGCTGCTGCTATCCACTGACAAGATCAGAGGACGCGACGGATCGTAGTGCGCTAAAACAGGAGCGCTGCCTAAAACCTTTTTTATTTCACGGAATGCCCTTTCGCAGTCGTTACTCCATTCCCATTTAGTATTTTTCTTTAATAGATTGTATAGCGGTTTCAAGGTATCACTAATATTTACGCAAAATTTTGCATAGAAATTTATAAGTCCAATAAAACTTCTCAATTGTGTTACGTTAGTAGGGGCGGGTGCTGCTACTATGGCATCAATTTTTCTTTCGTCTGTGTGCAAACCGAATTTATCTATTTTATATCCCAGATATGTGACGCTATTTTGAAAGAACTCACATTTACTGAAATTGATTCTTAACCCGTTATCTTTCAGCCGTTGTAGCACCGCCCTTAAATTTGCCAGATGGGTGGGTTGGTCCTTGCCAGTGACACAAATATCGTCAGCAAAAACAGCCGTTGACGGCAAACCACTCAACGTCTCTTCCATTATTTTCTGGAAGTTTTCTGGAATACATTTTATTCCGAACGGGACTCGTTTATATACGAAAGTACCTATATGTGTGGTCACTGCTGTCATCGGCTGTGATTGTTTATCTAATAAACATTGTTGGAATGCATTGGACAAGTCTAATTTGGTGAATTGCTCGCCCCCACCTAGTACCGTGAACAGGTCCTCGATCCGCGGCATCGGGTAGTGGTAATCTTTTAACAATGGATTTATAGTGATTTTGTAGTCACCACACAATCTTATTGAACCATTTTGTTTGACCACTGGTACGATAGGCGTTCCGTAGTCGGACCGTTCCACTTTATAGATGACCCCCTCCCGCTGCAGCCGGTCGAGCTCGCGCTCCACGGGCTCGCGCAGCGCGAGCGGCAGCGAGCGCGCCTTCACAAACACCGGCGTCCTATCTTTTAAGTGCAATTTCAGTTGCGATTTAAATGTGCCCAACCCATCTGCAAAAACCTCCGGGAACTCATTTTTTAAGGATCTCGCCATTGAATCGTCGTCTTCGACAATATTATGACAATCGACTGACATATTCAACTTTTTAATCCACGTTCGACCCATCAATGGCGGTCCCCCGTTTTTAATAACATACAAATTGAGTATTTCCGATCTGTTTCCACAAGCCACGCTGACGCTTATGTAGCCTAATGTTTGGATGACGTCACCAGTATACGATCTAAGGGTAAGCTGCTTACTTTGAATGGGTAAATCTTGAAAATATTGGTCATAAAAACACTTTGATATAGCCGAAATTTTGCTTCCCGTGTCAACCTCGAAATTACAAGTTACATTTTCAACCTTCAAAGATGCATAATATGGGCCGTCACCCTCACTGGTAACTACTAAATTATAAAACGGACAATCGTCGCTGGCATCGCTGTCGTCGGGATTATTGAAATATAACTGACCTCTCGACATCTTTCCGGTCGTACTACCAACTGCACTTTGTAGTTTACACATTACCTTTAAGTGCCCTTTTTGTCCGCAATTGTCACACGTATAGTTCTTGAACCGACACCTGCCATCAGCATGCCCCGCCTTGCCGCAGCGCCCGCACGCGCGCTGCCGAGAGCCGGCGCGCGCAGCGGCGCCGGCGCCCCGGCCCGAGCCGAACCGATGCAAGCCGTCGTCTCCTAGGGCGGACTGTGTGGCCGTCCGCGCTGCGCCCGCGGCCCGCGGCGCGCACGCGGTCGCCGCGTGTCGCTCCGCCGCCTCCAGCGCCAGCGCCAGTTCCACAGCGCGCTTGTAGTCTATACTTTGCTCCGCGAATATCCTGGATCTCATGTCTTCATTACACAGCCCCGACACGAACTGGTCGCGAAGATTTACCTCGAGACAAGTGTTAAAATTGCATGTTTTTGCTAAATGTTTAAGTGCTTGTAGGTAGTCTCGAACACTTTCTCCTTGTCGCTGTGTTCTCTGTCGAAACACATGCCTCTCCGCTATCTCGGACCTCTGAGGTTCGAGATGTTCCTTGACCAGTCTCACAAGCTCCTCGAATGTTCTCGTTTCCGGATTAGCCGGAGCACACAGGTCGCACATTAATTCGTAACATTCTGGGCCGATGACAGTCACTAACGTAGCGACTTTTAACGTATTGTTTATAGAATTTACCTTTATATATTGTTCAACACGTCTCACATACGCGTCCCAATTATCACTAGTGATATTAAAACACTCAATATGTCCAAACGGCATTTTTAAGGTTAAATCACGCACGCGTCGACTAGATTTAGTAATAAGTAATATTATTCTCGTTCGCCAGTGTTAAGTGGGTAGGCGCGGCAATGAAACAAGACGATCGGGTATAGACTGAGTGTATTGTATAGATACCGTGCATTATACATAACAGTGAGATCTCAGGAGGCCACGTGACCGTAGGATGGTGAGAGATTCGGGACGAGGCTTTGGGGGGGGGACGGATTGTTTGATGTAAGACGTACGGGGCGTGTGAGTTTCGACTAGGTCGGGTAATTGTACTAGGAGCGCATATCTTGCACGTATTTATTTTTAGGTATGACTTGAAATATAGATTGAGTAAAGAAATTATCCTACTGTACTATCGACAACACAGCTAACTGACCATCGGTGCACCTTAAGTGCATTGTAATAAGGTTCTATATAAACACAGGATGGTCAGTTAACTGTGTTGGCGTTTCTACGAGTAACTAGGAACGCATGAGGGTGCAGGAGCATATAAGTAGTTACACTAAGTATTCATTATATCATTTTACAATACAAATACTCTTTATTGCACACCTCACACAAACAAAGCAGTTAAAAAGAAAAACAATACAATAACATGTAGGTAGAGGTAGACAACAGGCGGTCTTATCGCTGAAGAGCGATACATTTTACATTGTTTATTTTTGTTTGAAATTATTTATCCACTAGTTGTCAAATGACAATCCGTAATCGAAGATACTATTTCCATTTTCTGTATTGGCATTTTGAATATTATTTAATTGTTATTTCTTATTATTGACGATCGTGATAAGGATTCTTATAATTTTGACATTGTATGCGAATCTATATTGTAATTTTTATATCGTAATAAATAAATCTAAATCTATTAACATGTACTTACTTAATTGGCCCAATGTATTACGAGCGTCTACCCGCCAAACTGCGAACTGAACCATCTGACGAAACATTCAAACGTCAGCTGAGAATCTTTTTATTAGAGCATCCATTGTGTTCTGTATGTGAGTATATCGACATATAATATATTTGACATGGTTAATTTAATTTAAATTGTTTTATAATATCATAATGTTCTGGTTTTTATTTTGACGATCATTACGAGATATCAATATCAATATTTATATTCCCTATTTTGACTTTATCATGAATCATTTTGTAATATATGTCCATATGAATGTTGTATTGTGCCTGTGACATTTCATTCAATTAATATTAATTATTTGACGATCATTAAATAAATTCGTGTAAATTAGCTTAACCCTTTAACGGGCAAAGTTAAAATGTATTCATGATTCAAGTCTCTTGCTATTGTGTAGACCTAAAAATTCTAGCCCATAAAAAAATACAAAAAGATGACCTTAACAGGTGGTCATTTTGGCTATGAAATTTAGATTGTGCCCTATACAGGGTTAAAGTTAACTTATAATGTAAATTTATTTTATGAAATAAAGAAATCTAAATCTAAATCTATGGCGGCGAGTTTTTGTTATTGTTGTTTTAGGGAACAAACAGTAGTGTAATATTTCCCATACCTACCACCCTATTATCAGAAAAAAATACACTTTTTGTGACAAGAGCTCAAAACAGTGGCAGAGGAGAGCAAAGTGGCGATTACTCCGCCGACAAGAGCCCAGCTCTTAAGTTTATGATGATGTGGATGTGACCGTCTGCTCGTTTGCCTCCTATAACATAAAAAACTTATCTTTTACCTGACTGGACATGTGTACCCGTTTGGAAGCTATCGTGCTTTGAAACGCCGTTCTGACTATATTAAGAAACAATGACGTCTGATTTTTAAATATATGAATATGATTCTTGACTATATGATTGTTTTTCTGATTTCACCGATACATGATTGCTTAAAATTTCCCCGATAGAAAAGAATTCCGAAGATGGGTCTGTATTTTTCATTTTTTTTACTCAGCCTACTCAAACGATACATTATTTTACGACACAATCAAGTTAATACTATAGTATTTTATATCATCTTAAATCTCAGTTTATGAAATTTAAATAATACTTTTCTAAGTTAGGTATTTATCGTTTGTCCACAAAAGCCATTCCTGAAGTGTTCCATCTCTTTTTCTCGTGCGCGGAAGGCCGCAGTAAGCTCGATTCTCCACACAAACGTAGTTACGCTCCCATTTTAAAACTTCCTGTTGGATTGTGACGAAACTTTGCATGTACAATGACATGAGGTATATCTATGTCTGTAATTAGCTTATGTGATTATATTTTCCATTGTGATTGCTTTCCAGAACGCAGCCAAACTGAAGTACCACATAGTAGCCATGCACACTCGAGAGACCCCCTACCAGTGTGGTCAGTGTGGAGCCGCCTTTGGCTGGTACTCCAGCCTGTACCGCCACATCCGAGAGGTGCATTACAAGGTACTTATATATTTATGTCACTAGCTTCTCCGACTCCGTCCGCGTGGAAGTCGTTTATATCATAGATACATACAAACTTTCACCCCCCCATTTTAGGGAAGTGGGGGGTTAGAAAGAGACAAAAAGTAGCCTATGTCACTCTCCATCCCTTCAGCTATCTCCACATAAAAAAACACGTCAATTCGTCGCTCCGTTTTGCCGTGAAAGACGGACAAACAAACACACTTTCGCATTTATAATTAGTAAGGATGTTATATTTTGCGGTTTGACGACCGCTTTAGCCTAGTTGGTAGTGACCCTGCCTACGCGAAGCAAGAGGTCCCGGGTTCGAATCCCGGTAAGGGCATTTATTTGTGTGATGAGCACGAATTGTTCCTGAGTCATGGATGTTTTCTATGTATTTAAGTATTTATTTATCTATATAAGTATGTTTATCGTCGTCTAGTACCCATAGTACAAGCTTTGCTTAGTTTGGGACTAGGCCGATTTTTGTGTGAGATTGTCCGAAAATATTTTTTTTTTATGTTTTTTTTTAGGGACAATCTTACACACATCGGCCTAGTCCCAAACTAAGCAAAGCTTGTACTATGGGTACTAGACGACGATATACATACTTATATAGATAAATAGATACTTAAATACATAGAAAACATCCATGACTCAGGAACAATTCGTGCTCATCACACAAATTAATGCCCTTACCGGAGATTCGAACCCGGGACCTCCGGCTTCGTGGGCAGGGTCACTACCAACTAGGTGGCAGAGGTCGTCAAACAGAAATATAACAGAGTACAGTCTGCGTCATAAACATGTGTACGTTCTATGCGGTTCTTACCGTTCTAGGACTTAATTGATTAGAGATCAGTTCGAAAAGTGTAGAATAGAATAGAAGGAACTTTATTTTATGAATAACTAGCTTCCGCCCGCGGCTTCGTCCGGGATAAAAACTATCCTATATTTTAATCCAGGCTATAAACTATCTTCGTGCAAAATTTCATTCAAATCGGTTCAGCCGTTTAAGCGTGATTGAGTAACAAACATCCAAACATCTAAACTTTCGCATTTATAATATTAGTAGGATTGGTTCTACAGGTTTTTGGCCGCCGAGTACACATGAGTCTTACTATAAGATCTAATTGTAATGTAAAAGTGTATACGTGTTTATGATACTGACTCTACAGTCAACTCCAAAAGTATGTATCGATTTTATCTTCTCATAAATATGTACCAAAACCTCAATCCGCTGACATAGGAGCTATGGGACAAGTAAGTTGTATGCACCCATATTTTAATGACTGTACCACATAGTCCTACAATTCACTAAGCCCCAAGTCACCGTACTATCGACAACACAGCTAACTGACCATCGGTGCACCTTAAGTGCATTGTAATAAGGTTCTATATAAACACGGGATGGTCAGTTAACAGTGTTGTCGTTTGTACTTGTGTCCAAAGCGACGCACTAGCGGGCTTAGCATGACGGCCAGACGGACATGGCGAAACTATAAGGGTTCCTTGTTGACTGCGGAACACTAAAAAGAAAATCGTCATAGAGGAGATTTTCCTTTTTTTTTTTTTTTATGATATAGGAGGCAAACGAGCAGTCGAATCACCTGATGGTAAGCGATAATCGACGCCCATGGACACTTACAACACCAGAAGAGTTGTAGGTGCGTTGCCGGCCTTTAAGATGGGAGTACGCTCTTTTCTTGAAGGCTTGAAGGTTATAACGGTCCGGAAATACCGCAGGCGACAGTTCATTCCAGAGTTTGGCTGTGCGAGGCAGAAAGTTTCGGGAGAAACGCACAGTTGAGGACTGCCAACCATCTATTTTCCTACTAAAATTATTTTCGTTCTATTTGTTTTTCTAGGACTAGACACTAGTTTCTGGTGAATCCCATTGTGTTTACAAAGTGTCGTATTATGTCAGCATGCCTTTTTAAATTAAAGCCAAACTACATTTGTATGAGAGCCGGCTTGCCTCGAGCTTCCTGGGGATTCTTAAGCGCAAGTCGCGGTAGTCGGTGGTATATGCCTCATAGAACTGGTTTGAAAAGGCGCGCAGATGTAGAAATAGAAGGGTCTTAAGGTCTTAATGCATCAGTGCGTTGAGGAAGTTGCTGGCTTTATGTGAGAGGTACGCTGCTGTCCATGGCCTTAAGTACAATGCGGCAAAAAGTGAGTTGTTGTTTAAGGCCGGGAAGAAAACATACGACTTTATTCCACCAGTTGTACTTGAAGGCGCAACACTAAAAAGAGTCTCTAAATTTAAGTACTTGGGGGCACTGGGTAGCAGACACGCTGTGTGATGATCTTGATGTAGAGAGGGAGCGCCGAGCGTTGGCGGTCCGCGGTAATATGCTGGCTCGTAGGTTCGCACGATGTAGTGAGAGTGTGAAAGTTACCCTGTTTAAGGCATTCTGCCAATCTTTCTACTCGTGTGCACTATGGGTTAGGTATACGCAGCGGGCCGTCAACGTACTTAGGGTGCAGCTGATGGGGCTCCCTCGCCATTGTAGTGCGTCCGGCATGTTCGCGGCGGCGGACGTGCCGCGATTCCACGCAATCTTACGCAACAAAAGCCAGGAAGCCATTCCATGATGGCGAGAGTGAGGAGCAGCACCAACAGCATCCTACTAGCATTTGCTGAACGGGCGGACTGCCCGATTATGCGACATTGGGACCAGGCGCACGCTCCAGTACTTGCCTCCCCCCGTCGATTTTAGTTGTAGATTACCTATGTTACTAACATTAGCTCTAACTTATACTGTAACTAACAAATTATGGACCTCGAAATAAATCATATTTAATTTAATTTAATTTTAATTAAGCGCTGCTAGTCGAGATACCGCTGTAGCTAATATATTTATCGCGCCTCAGTCTTGTAAAAAAAAAAACTCAAAATTGAACTCTATTACTATTATTACTAGTGGGAAGTAACGCCGCTTACGAAACTAGCGGTCCTGGATTCAAATCCCGGTACGGGCACATATTTGTCCTATGAGCGTGAATAGTAGTTTCTGAGTCTTTGATGTTGTCTATATATTCATTCAATTATATCTATTGTATTAAATATATCGTCCCCTAGTGCAGTCAAGTGTAAAAATATAGGTGCATACAACTGACTCATAATTTACTTTAAAAACAAAGTTTTAACCGACTTCAATTTAGTACTCCGCCAAGCCACCAGAACATTTCCACATTTATTTTCCAATTTACCGCATGAACTGATTTCCGAGAGCAAATGCGTTGAGTATTAGGAAAAATAATAGGGCTTTAAAATTCTTTATATTGAATAATATTAAGGAACACACTAGTCGGAAAGACAATTTTTTCGAGAGTTTCCCTCAATTTCTTCAGGATTCCACCACCAGATCCTGGTTTCCTTACCATGGGACCACCCTTGGGATACTCCCTTTCCAACAAAAAAAGAATAATCAAAATCGGTTCATAAACGACGAAGTTATCCGCGGACATACATAAAAAAAAAAGGGCGAATTGAGAAACCTCCTCCTTTTTTGAAGTCGGTTAATAAATATGTCCCATAACTGTTATGTCAGCGGATTAGGGTTGTGGTACTTATTTATGAGAGGATGTTATCAATACATATTTTTGCACTTGACTGTAAGCTTTATTGAGCTTATTATGGGGCTAGTTCGATTTGTATGAGATTGTCTCCTAATATTTATTTATTTATTGTTTTTTTTTACAGATGAAGGTGCAACCCAAGAAATCCAAGAAAGGAAGGAAATTGGATGAGGTGGAGGTTATTCCGCTGCAGCTGCCGGGGCCCGCTTGAACACACACACACACACACACACACGCACACACACATGGAAATTTTGGAAATAATTTATAATAGCAGATCTTTTCTGTACAACTGATGCCCTTGCGTTGCGCTTCGCTTGGCTCGTCTTGGCGGGGGCCAACTATTATTACAGACATTATTAATTACAGACATAGATAAACCTCATGTCATTGTATATGCAAAGTTTCGTTACAATCCAACACGTAGTTTTAAAATGAGAGCGTAACTACGTTTGTATGGAGAATCGAGCTTACTGCGGACTCTTAACAGTTATTGTCTTATTGTACAAGGGTTCAAGACCAGAAGGACCAAGAAGACACATGAAATAAAAAAAAATTACCTCCGAGTCAGTTCGTGCCTAATATCGAACGAACTCGCTTCGTAAACCTTCTTGCAGTGTATAAGAACATTACAAAATTTAAAAAGCTGTTATGACGTCACAGTTAAGAGCCATTTTGCACTGGGTTAATCTGAAAAACTGATGAAATTTAAATATTGAATATCTTGATAACATTAAGAGTTAAGATTACTGTCTTGGAGAAATTAACTTTATTTGATCTAAACTATGCCCCATTGTAATTAACGGAAATGGTCAAAAACACGTAGTAGACAGGTTTGCGAGTTCTTCAGCTCACAAAGTACCAAATTTTTGAATCTACAACGTCAACCCTATTATCAGAAAAATTACACTGTCTATTGGACATGTACCCGTTCTCTAACTAGAATTACATTAAGTATCTTAAAAACGTGCATTGATAATTTTCGTGATAATTATAATTTAAGTCAGGGGTCGGCAAACTTTTTAGACAAAGAGCCAGATCTCGGAAAAATTACGATTTTTCGGAAGCTCAAAGAGCCACAGTACCAAATTTTAGGGAAAATAATAATTTCGGGTGAGTCTGCAAAGTGGGTATGCTGTGTTTAGGTTTGATAAAAATAATTATATTTCGCTTCGCGCTATTTACGATTTTTTTTGTCTGATTTTCATTAAAAAAAAAACTATTTTCAAAGAGCCGCATGCGGCTCGCGAGCCGCGGTTTGCCGACCCCTGATTTAAGTTAAGGTGTATAGAGACTGAACTATATTTTAAAGTAATTTTAAGATTTAAGAAAGATTATAATTAATGTGAATAAGTAATAGTAATAAATAATGAAATGTAAATATGAAATCAAAATCATTAGTTTTACTTACCTATGTGCGCCTAAATTCTTTCCTGTTATAAATACATCGTTTCTACAGAACGGATCTTTATTAAGACCTATCGGGCCAACAACAAACTATTGTTTGATCGGCGTGATTGAATATATATATATATATTTATTTATATTCTATTGAATATTTTTTTTTTTAGTGGGTGGTATAGTTAACAGCAAAAGTAGATGATCATTTTAGTTTCTTGTCACTTTCACTACTTTGACGAGTATGACGCATCTCAATTGTCGCAGTATTGCTACGTTAAGTGCGACAAAGTACGAAAACGATCATCTATATTTGCTGTTGACTGTACCCTAAAAAAAATGGTGGAGTGCGGATGTAAATTTTTTTTTCTCAGTAAACCCATATGTGGGTTATCGTTGGATAGCTTGTTCAAAAATATGGCCGCAGGCTAAATGGCTACTACTGGGGATGTAAAAAAAATCGTGGTGGTAGTACATATAGTGAATTTAAAAGGAAAACTATCACGACTAAGTAGGCAAGTTAAGGCCGGCAACGCACCTACAACTCTTCTGGTGTTGTAAGTGTCCATGGGCGTCGATTATCGCTTACCATCAGGTGATTCGACTGCTCGTTTGCCTCCTATATCATAAAAAAAAAAGGCATAACTATAGTTACGGAGTAATAAAAGGCCGACTTTGGTACAAATTCGGCCCTTGCTACTGCACCATTTACCTGGCGCGTATTGATGTAACAAACACGAGGGCTGCTACTTATGTATCCCGAATAGAAAAAATAATCAAACGTACATTACTAAATATAGTTTTATTGTTTTCCAAAATATTCTCCGTGATGATCGATGCACTTTTGCATACGTGTAAACCAATTTTTAAAGCACTTTTGCCACTCTGATTGAGGTATCTCCAAAACGTGTTGTTTGAACGGGTCGACCGCATCTTCACGGGTCGTAAATCGTTGACCCAGTAATTTATTCTTTACATTTGGAAATAAATAAAAATCATTGGGTGCCAAATCAGGGCTGTACGGTGGGTGTCCCGTTAATTCCATATTTTGACCTTCCAAAAATCGAGTTGTTTCGCGTGATGTATGACAGCTGGCGTTGTCATGGTGAAGAATGATTCTGCGTCGCTGGTTGTCTTTACGTATTTTTTCAAACACTTCTGGCAAACAAATGGTCGTATACCACTCCGAATTAACCGTTTTACGATTTTCTAGTGGCACTGGAGCCACATGGCCATTCATACCAAAAAAGCAGCCGTCCATTTGCTTCAAGGTGCTTTTTGCACGAGTAACTTTCGTAGGGTTCGGCTCATTTTGAAACACCCACACTGTTGATTGCTGTTTAGTTTCAGGATCATACGCATATATCCAAGATTCGTCACCTGTGTAGATATTATAAACAGCTTTCGAGTCACCACGGTTATATATATATTTTTTTAATTTGCACCATTCGACGCGAGCCTCTTTTTGATCCTTAGTTAAATTGTGCGGTATCCAACGCGAACAATTTTTTTTTACAGCTAAATGTTCATGTAATATCTTATTAATGCTCGTCATAGATATCCCCAGAATTGCCTCTATATCGCGATACGTAACATGACGGTCATGCATTATAAGTTTCCGCACTGCTTCAATATTTTGTGGTACAACGGCCGATTTCGGGCGACCTTCCTTAACTTCGTCCGTAAGCATACTACGTCCACGATTGAACTCACTAAACCAGTGATACACAGTAGTTTTTGATGGAGCTTCATCACCAAAAGTCAAAGTTAATTGATCTGTGCATTGTTGTTGCGTTAAGCCACGCCGAAAATCGTAATAAATCATAGCACGAATGTTTTCATGAGTAAGTTCCATTCTTGCAACGAGACATTTTAAACCCGCCAAAAACAAAAGACTACCTAGAAAAAAAATCTTCAAGAAAAAAAATTATAGCGGCCAGTATTAAAAGAAAGTTCAAATTTTACCATGGAGGTCAAAAACTGTGTTTAAGAAAGTTGGAATCCTGGATTCCGGATACATAAGCAGCAGCCCTCGTACATACATACAGGCAACTACGGAACACTACACAGCGAGTGGCCCGACACGCATTGGGCCGGTTTTTTTTATATGTTGTTACGACCACCTCTAGTTCCGTATATCCAAGTTTGCAGCTTCGAAAGACCTGTGCTAACTTTGCCGCACTTAAAAAACTACGAAATTTTCGCACATTGTTTGGTATTGTCGATATATTATGTCCTAAACTATGCGGTTTTTAAAATACTAATCTGCACTGAACCATCACCAATACTTACCGAGATACAGCTCTCCAAAAATGTATTGTTAAGCCAACTTTGAATCGTTATTACTCCAGGCAAAATACGGTTTTGAAAAACATTAATTTATAATAGCGTTTTTTTTGGTGATTTCATTTTAAAATGTTATTCTAAGATGATTTATTCAAGAATCCGACAAAGTTTCCACCCGGAAGTAATTATGTAGATTTCAATAAATCATGCATTGTCTTTTTTTGTACGATTTATCTTGAATATTATAGAGAAGATGTAAATGAACCAAAGTAAAGCCAAAAATATTTATTAATATTTTTTCTGACGTTTCAGAAGCTACTTCATTTATCATTTTATTGATGTTTGAAATTTTGTCGGATTTTGTCGCTGGGTAACTATTTAATTGATAATATATCCGTTACACATAAAAAATAAGCTATTATAAATTATTTCCAAAATTGACATTTTTTCCATACAAGCTGTCAATTCATTGACTGGACTATATATCCTGGTTATTTAGCAGGCGGGAGAGACACATGACTCGAACAAAAATTAGGGCTTGAAAGCCTAATATCTTGAAAACGAATTACTGATTTGAAAAATGGTTACCACGTATAGGGTTGCCATGTGGAAGAATTAAATGTCCGGATAAAAATCCTGACATCACCCTAAAAATCCTGACATTTCTTGTAACAGAGATTTGGTCCCTTCATTCATTAAAACTGTGTAAACTGCGTACAGTACGATTACTGTTAGTTAAGACCTGACAGATGGATTGCTTTCATTTAATTTTCAACTTTAATCTTATACAAATAAAATAGTTATTATTAAATCGGTAGATGTGGGTAACAGTATTCTGAAAAATGCTTTATTTGTATGTAATTAAAGTTGAAAATTAAATGAAGGCAATCCATCTGTTAGGTCTTAACTAACAGTAATCGTACTGTAATAAATATTTCATGTAATCTTTCTTTTTTGAGCTCATTCCTTAAAATCCTGACACTTGCCAAAACCGGCCGCAATCCGGACCAAGGGTCAAAAATCCTGACATGTCCGGACAAATCCTGACGTATAGCAACCCTAACCACGTATCACCTCCCGCCTGATGGTAAGCAGCCATGGTAGAGTCATAAGCGCGTTGCCGACCCTTTATTTAGATATCACTCGCACAAGTCGCACACCAACTGCTTAGTTACAGAAAAATACTATACCGTCAATCTCAGTCGGTTCTTGCGGTAGTTGGGCGGTGCGGTATGGGTGACAGTGCCGGCCAAACAAACTAGATGGCGCGGCGAGGGAATGTTGCAGAACTCTAACGTTAACACACCCCTCCCGTTCCGCGCAGGTGCGGTGTAAGTTAAAGCAAAGATTATTGAGAGAAAAGGAAGATGGCTCTCTCCATACATTGCTACAAGGCACACGTAAATTTTTTTATCGTCGCCGGTACCTCGTAGTTCATCTTTTTATATCAGATGGCGCTGTTTCAATCTACACTTGTGCCATCTATCGAGTTAGCGGTGAAGCAGGTTGTTAAGTAGTCACCTCTAACATAAGATTCATAATTTTGGGCCGTGCGGCCATTTGATTTTGGTTGAGTGGTTCGGGTGTTTGATTCACAAGTCTGAGTACTCCGGTTCGCGTCCCAACTCCTGTAACCTGTTTTTGTATTTTTTCTTGTCACGATACACGTCGCGGCGTCAGTTGTGCTGGCCCCGCTGCCCGTGATGCGTTTAAATTATAGCGTAAATTAAGTACCTACTTTTCCGCGAGGCTATCACAACTGACGCTGCGACCGTTTGAATTTTTTGTCCCATTCACTGCAAATATAACTTTGTACTCCTATATGTTTATATGGGATGACAAAGTTATTTATGCAGTTGGTGTATCTAGAAAACTGGACAAATTGATTTGAGTGAGTGACAAAATTAAGAAACTTTGACTAGTTATAAATCTTAAACCGCTGGTTCAAATTGAATGAAATTTGAAATATATCGTGTTTATACAATGCGTGCTTGGTTAATGAAAATGCAGGCTTCTAGTTTTATCCGCAACGAAGTTATAGGGGGTCGAAAATGGACTGAACTGCTTCGAGGAAAGGATGGTACCGAATAGCAGAATAGCAGTATTCTGCTATTCTGCTATTCGGTACCATTAAACCGGTAACTATTAAAACATGGAATCAATTTTCTCATACATTTTGTATGGCGATACGAAGTTCCCGGGGTCAGTTAGTAGCCTAGTAGGTATTAAAAATTAATGTTTTTTGCGCACCCTTTCTGACACGTCACATTTTAAAAGCGTAGGTATTCACATTATTCAATACGATATCGGTGTATGGTTCGGCAACGTTAACGTTAGGGCCTGCAACGATATCGTAGGTAGGTATCGTGCAATGTGAATGGAGAGCATGCTTACCTACCTTCTTGCTTGCATTTACTTTTTACAAGCTTTATATTAACTTGACTTGTTCGTATGTACGTATAAAAGTATGTAAGTAAGTTGTCCGTCAAATCTTGCAAGTTAAATTTGACCCACTTCCCGGTGACCGATTGAGCTGAAATTTTGGGTATAAGTATAATTTGGATGACAATTCAATATTATGGTACCATCGAGCTGATCTGATGATGGAGACAGAAGGTGGCCATAGGAACTCCGTAATAAAACCACTTAACCCCATCGAGTTTGGGCTCGCAATGAGCAGTTGATGATGGTATACAGAAAAGTACAGTCGGCAATAAAAGCTTGTACCAAAAATTAAATTTTTGACAGAAACATATTACATACATACATACATTCAAGCCTTTATTCCCAAAAGGGGTAGGCAGAGCACATACAATAATTTGGAGCGCTTTTGGCCTTGACCTCCCTTGACCGCCATGTTGAATGCCGTATTAGCTTTCTGTGATTTGATTATCGAACGAGCGAGTGAAGCGAACGAAGTTCTATGCATCAGCTCGCATGCAGCTTGGGTCGAAAATCATTCGTATGTCCGGTGTCTGTCACGAAGTCCGGTGTTCCGCTATCCGGCTGTTCTCCTCTACAGGTCGCATTTCTCAACCGATTCTCGTGAAATTTTGTGAGCATTTTTTGTCGTCACTTTTCCGAAATTAAAAAAGTTTTTTTTTATAAGAAAACACGCTAGCCTGTTTAGTTACTAGTTAGAGAAAGACGGATAGTCTTATCTCACCGCGACACAGCTCGGCCGTCCTGTGATAGCCGCGCTCACAGCACGTCTAGCACACGACGACGGCCGCGACATACTCTCGACTTTTATCGCACTATACCTCTTCTTCTAAGTGTTCTAATAAGAGAGAGACGGATAGTGCGAGAAAAATCGAGAGAGCTCGCGCGCCGTCGCGTGCTAGCCGTGCAGGTTTGTTAATTATATCGTGTACCTAGTGAGATTGTACGTTCCGGAGGTTTCTCGCATGAGCTTGAGACCGCGGGCGCGCCCGCTGTTGGCCGGCCGTGCCGACGGCGCGCACGGTATCACACAAGCCCCCCTACTCTGTATCCTATTTTATTATATATGTAGTATATGATGGACTGGTTCAAGACTAGAGGAAGATGCTTGCTTTGTTTACATTAATTAATTTTTCGGTTCATTTTTTTTTATTTATTTAATCTTTATTGAACTTAAGAACAACTTATCGTACAAAAGGCGGACTTAATGCCGTAAGCATTCTCTACCAGTCAACCTTTGCGCAAAGTAGACAGATTGTGGGCGTGTTGTAATTAAATTGTAATAGACCAAAATCCGTTAAAATTGCAAAATAGAGAGATTTATACCCTTACCTGTTTTTGATTTTTATTATGCCCAATATAACATGTTAGATAATATACAGGGTGAAAAAATCTATGGACCCTGAAGGGAAACCCTTGACAGCTCATTCTCTCGCTCTCATTTTCAAGAAATAATCACCATGTAAAATTTTACTAATCGATAGGATCAATATTAAGGATAACGATTCGTCCAGTTCAGGTAAGCTTTACCTTAGACTTAATTCTATTTTAAAGGCTAACGGCCGTATTCATAAACGTACTACAAGCCCGTTTTAACTAAAATGGCGCTAAAATTCGTTTCTCCTTATCTGTCACTTTGACATTTGTGTTCGTAAGAAAGGGACAAAGCACATTTTATTTAGCAGAGGCATTTTAAGTTTTATGAATAAGGGGGTAAATGTTTATTGGATAGATGTTATCCTTAATATTGATTTTATGTTTTAGTAGAATTAAATAGTGCAGTGAATATTTCAGTTCAGTCAGTTCGGGTAAGCTTTTCACAAAATCAGTGAATGCAGTTTTATTCATTATAATTTAGCCTTAGGCTACATGCGATCACGGTTAATTTTTTCTTTGTATATGTTATGTGTACCAAATGATTTTGCAGGTTACTCTATCAGTTAGAGAAATTACAAGTATATTTCCTCTGTGTAAATTGAGCTAATCTTAATCAGTGGCGCAGCTTTTAGATAGGGTAGACAGAAATTTTGAGATAGGTATTATTTATTATCTTACCTAAACTTTCCTTTTGTCAGTTTGACCTTGCTTTTATCACCGAACTAAGGAAACATTCAACATGGCTACGTTCTATATTCTGCTTATATTGTAATCCATAACGTTTTTTATCCCATTTTTGTATTCCATCCATACCGCTGTCTGCCATAACGATCATTTGTCTTAACGTTTTTAGGAGGCAAGGACCCTATTTATGATTCGCTTCATTTATTTTGGATGAAATTTGATTGCCCTACTGTGTTATCCCTAATATTATTTGTCATAATAAGTATGTATCCTCATGGACATTGGTCCTAAACCTAAGTATCCTACGTATGGATACTACGGATGTAAGTATTTGTAAAAAAATCGCTTCTGGCGGTTCTCGCTCGGCTCGCGCGCTGTAAGGTCGCAGTTAAACATACGCTTCTCCTGGTTTGCCTGAATAATGTTTGACAGCTCTACGAAATATCTCACAACTTTTTACTGTGGACGAGTTATGAAACTTGGCCTATTTTTAACCCCCGACGCAAAAAGAGGGGTGTTATAAGTTTAACGTGTATGTGTGTCTGTGTATCTGTGTATCTGTCTGTGGTATAGTAGCTCCCAAACGGATGGACCGATTTGAATGCGGTTTTTCTTATTCGAAAGCTGTTGTGAGCTTTCTAAGTTGTAATTATTACATGGAGTTTTTTTTGGGATGTCACTTCTTTTTGTAGGTTATTGTATTATCAATAAATACAAATTTATGAATGTAACTGGAAATAATATTCTTTCATAGACTTTGTATGGAAATGTTATTTTACCACCACCGCTCCACCGTTCGTATAGTTTTCTAGTGTATTGTACACCTAACACTAACCGCATGCAAATACATCGTATAGTGCATTGTACCTACCTTGTTATTACTATTTGCAGAAACTACAAAAGTAACTTTGCAATCGCATGTATTTGTAAACTAACTTATTAAATTTGTAAATCTGAAACGTGAAACTGAAATTGCAGTATTTTTAAGTTTTTATGAATTATCCACTCATAAAAACCTTTAAACTATATTATGCCCTATATGTAACTGAACATTCAGGGTTCTGGCTTTAGCCTGTGGCTTTAGGCTGTGCTTGGTATTCCACGTACGAGCGAGCTGGTATGCTAGCATACAAATCTCGATAATTGTGACAGAAAGGGAAATATCACTAATTGTCAGTGTCATAGTTCCCCGTGTTAATTACCCGTCCAAATTGAGTAGGTTGTTTATGGCAAGTCATCAGCCATTTTAAGACCGGTTCTTAATTTAGCTGCATAGGAGGCTTTCCGTCCCTCGCTATGGCAAACCGTATAGCCTGTCCTGAGTATTATAGGTCCATGATTAGATTAGATTAGATTAGATGACGTAGCGTGAGATGGCTTAAATTAAAACCATTTTTTTTTTTAATTGACTAATACAAATATGTAATATGATGAATACACGTGATCTGGAAAGGGGGGTCAAAAGTAGGCAAAATATGATCACATGATTTCTGGACAAGCAAGCCCATACGTGTTATTTTGAATAAAAAAATGAATATTTTAAAATTACAAAAGTTGTTAATAAGGCTTTTAAGATATCATGAAAAAAAAACAGCTCCAAAATGTAACTTTTTGAAAAAGTCCAATCGAAATAGCCCACATTCTGACTTTCTTTATGTAGAGCACGCCACTAATGTTAAGGATTTAAGTTGATTTTCTTTCAGGGCCATAGATTTTTCCACCCTGTATAGTATAGTGTTAGCTTAGCAGTATTTTAGCAGCGTTTTCTTTCTTAACCATACCAATAATAAAGTACAAACGACAACACTGTTGACTGACCATCCTGTGTTTATTTAGAACCTTATTACAATGCACTTAAGGTGCACCGATATGGTCAGTTAGCTGTGTTGTCGATAGTACCTACCTACTTCCGTTACTACAATGATTTGCAGATGGATCTCGAATTACAAACTAGGTACTTAGTCTGCTAAACTGACACTAAACTACTTTAAGTAGGAAATCACCTGTTAAATTGGTCGTCTGTGTTTTATAATGATGACATTTATCATTAAATAATTATGAAGCATTGAGACATCAAACATAGAAATGTACTAAATTCTTGGCATGTTTTTACTAAAATATGTTTATTTTATTAATTGTTAGCGCTTTTTTCCGCTTACGCCATTATTACACCGTGAATAGTCGCATTTTCCTACTAGTACATCGTCGGAGACTATATAAATATTACAAATAATCTGCGTAGGTAGGTAATGTGTGCGACCTTGAATGCGAACTGCAAACCACTCGAGGCGTGCCTTTGCAGTTCTTTATTTGAGCGAATGTGATCGTTAATACACGCGGAAAGAGTTCAAGTTCAATTGCAGAATTAAACAGGATTATTTTGTAAATGTGTATTATGCTTTACATAAACCTTTTTTCTGTAGGATTCATGTACTACTTTAATAATATATGTATAGTTGAATTAAATTCACACAATTTGGTTCTATAATAGTACATTACGTACCTAGGGCGGTGAATTCGTGAATGACCCAGATCGCACGTGTTTGTGGCCCGAACCGAAGGTGAGAGCCATAAATATGCGATCTGGGGCTTTACGAATTACCGCCCGTGGTAAGTACACAATTTTACGTCTTCACCTGGCCACAATGCGAGTTTTACCGTACGCGCAGCGTACAAGCCTCACCTTCGGTTTGGGCCACAAACACCAGCGATCTGGGCCATTCACGAATTCACCGCCCTAGGTACGTAATGTACTATTACGTCACACCTGGCCATAAGCATAATCTGAGTCTCGCGCGTCGTGAGGGCGTAAAATTGTGTACTCAACTCACCATGGGCAGTAAAAAAGAAAGCCCGAAAAAAATCGCATATTTACAACCCTCGCCTGTTTACAGCCCTTAGTAATGTACTTTACGTCACTCCGGGCGGTAAGTGAGATTTACCGCCCACGGGTGCAGCGGCAAATCTCACTTCACACTTTTACACCCAGGACTCCCACGAGAAGACGTAAAATTGTGTACGCACCACGCCCGGTAATAAAGAAGGCCTCAGATCGCTTGTTTATGGCCCTTACCTTCGGTTCGGGCCACAAAAGCCCGTGATCTGAGCCGTACTTAATTTTAGCGCCCTAGGTACATATAATGTACTTTACGTCACTCCGGGCGGTAAGTGAGATTTACCGCCCACGGGTGCAGCGGCAAATCTCACTTCACACTTTCGCACCAAGGAGAAGAAGTAAAATTGTGTACGCACCAAGGGCGGTAATAAAAAGCCTCGGATCGCTTTTTTTATGGCCGTTACCTTCGGTTTGGGCCACAAAAGCCCGCGATCTGAGCCGTTCTTAATTTTACCGCCCTAGGTACGTATAATGTACTTTACGTCACCCCAGGTGGTAAGTGAGATTTACCGCCCACGGGTGCAGTGGCAATCTCACTTCACACTTTCGCACCAAGGGGAAGACGTAAAATTGTGTATGTACGCACCAAGGGCGGTAGTAAAAAAAGCCTCGGATCGCTTTTTTATAGCCGTTACCTTCGGTTTGGGCCACAGATATCCGCCATCTTAGCTGTTCTTAATTTTACCGCCCTAGGTACGTATTTACGTCACTCCGGGTGGTAAGTGAGATTTACCGCCCACGGGTGCAGCGGCAAACCTCACTTCACACTCGCACCAAGGAGAAGACGTAAAATTGTGTACGCACCAAGGCCGGTAATAAAAAAAGCCTCGGATCGCTTTTTTTTTATGGCCCTTACCGAAGTTCAGGACACAGATGTCCGCGATATGAGCTGTTCTTAATTTTACCGCCCTAGGTACGTAATGTACTTACGTCACACCTGGCCATAATGCGAGGTTTACCGCACGCTACCCGTACGGTAAAACTAGCATTATGGCCAGGTGAAAACGTAAAATTTTGTAATCAGCACGGCAGTGAACAAGAAAGCCCGAAATCGCATATTAATACCTGCACGCCTAGCACTAGACGGCTGCGACATACTCTCGATTTTTCTCGCACTATCCGTCTCTCTCTTATTAGAACATTTAGTAAGAGAGGTATAGTGCAAGAAAAATCGACAGTATGTAAGAAAGAAAGAAAGAAAGAAAGATACATTTATTCACAAACACACAGGACACACGTGTTAAACAATAAAATAATCAAAAAACAGAAAACAGATAAAACATGAAACAAGTGTGTCTCTGCGGCAGTGAACCGGACACTGGCTCAGCATTATGCTGAGGTGTCAGACACCTGCAGCGCTGATTTTCAGCCAGCACCGTCAGTGACTCACGGAAACGTCATACAAATGTAATAAATAAACTACCTACAGTATTGGGACAGGCGAAAGAGAAATAAACATAAATAAAAAGTGAGATAATACATGTACACACTACCTAGATGCAGCTTCAATAAAATATTTATATTTACAGTACACATTAAAAACAAAGACTAGATAAGAAATTGGCATATTTATTGCTGTCACAGTGCTGGGGATTAGGATTTTGATTTCTGGAGCGTCAACAAATAGCCTTTAAGCATACGCTTAAAGGTGTATCTGCTAAGCGCCCTTTGGATAGGAGGAGGGATATCATTCCAGCACTTAGACGCCGCAAACTTGAAACTACCTCTGAACGCAGCGGTTCGGTGCATAGGTATAATGACCATTGCCTTAAACCTGCGCGCACTTTTGGACCACTTTTGGACCTTTTGGTATGTCGCAGCCGTCTCGTGCTAGCCGTGCTGCGATTTCGGCCTTTCTCTCTTTTACAGCCCTTGGTAAGTATTAGTAATGTAGTATACTAATATTCAATTATTAATCGGTAATGCTACGTTGCCACACCGCGCTACCGATAGACGCGCGCGCGCTCACCGCGCGGCGCTGGTTGATTGGCGTTGTTGCCATTTCGTACACTGGACGTGAACTGGCTATCGAATCGACTATGAGCGTGAAGAGAGAGCGTATACCTATTACCTACAATACCTACCCTACAAATCCTAACCTGATAGGCTACCGCGAAACGAAAACGAACTTCGTTCGTGTATCTCCCTCTCTGTCGCTCGAACTAGCAAGTGCGACAGAGACGGAGATCTACAAAAGAAGTTCGTTTTCGTTTCGCGGTAGCCCCTCTGTAGTAATACATTTCATTTCAATTCGCTTCACTATCTAGTTGTATGCGGGCGGATTTGCGTTGTGCCGGTTGTGCGATTATTGTGAGGTAACACACAGTTTGTGACTCGTGTCTTGTCTTGTGCCTTGTGCTTGTGATAGTTGTGAACTTGTGATTTATTTAACATGGGCCGTAAAAAAATGCGGTGTACAGGGTTTACGACCTTCACAACGATCGTACGGCAACTTGCATCATAGGCGAATGTAAAAAGCTTTTGAAGGTTAGTAATCATTGTTTATTTTGTCAAAAATAGGGACCTTGTTCCGAGTAGTGCTGGTGGTTGCATTGTATTATTGTGACTATATTAACTACGACTAAAGGTGGTTGCCCACCGGAGGGGCGAGACGAGACGAGGCGAGGCGAGATTTGAAATCGTATGGGAGTTACTACCTATTTCCACCGCGCGCGCGCGAGTAAGTCCCATATAAGTTTCAATTCTCGTCTCGCCTCGTCTCGTCTCGCCCCTCCGATGGAAAACCACCTTGATAGGTATCTATTATTAATACTGTATCGATAACAATAAGAAAACGGTCAAGTGGTTGTCGGAACAAGCACAAATTTAGGGTTCCGTACCGTACTCTTAAAGGGGTTTTCCACATGCATCTATGTTGCGAATTTTTGACTTACCGTATACCTAGGTTTTTTAAGAACAGTAGGTATGGATATACGGAATGCAATCTCGATATATATATCGAATATACCGCTAATCATTCGGTTTTGTACATCAAAATCCAACCTCGAATTCGTTTTAAAAGGCCCCTCGGACCCTCAGGTATCGATTTTAAGCAAAATCGGCCCGTATTACATTAATTTCAAGATGGCGGCCACTTTTCGAAAATCCAACCTCGGATTCGTATTAAGAGGCCCCTCGGACGCTCTGATATCGAATTTAAGCGAAATCGGACTGTATTAAAATAATTTCAAGATGGCGGCCACTTTTCAAAACCCAATCTAGGATTCGTATTAAGAGGCCCCAAGGACCCTCAGATATCGATTTTGAGCGAAAACGGACCGTATATAAAGAGTTTCAAGATGGTGGCCTTTTTTCGAAAATCGAACCTCGGATTCGTATTAAGAGGCCCCTCGGACCCTCAGATATCGATTTTGAACGAAATCAAGCCGTATTTAAAGAATTTCAAGTTGGCCGACTTTTTTTAAAATCCAAGCTCGGTTTCGTGTTAAGAGGTCCCTCGGACCCCCCGGTATCGATTTTGAACGAATTTGGACCGTATTTAAAGAATTTCAAAATGGCGGTCACTGAAAATCCAACCTCGGATTCGTAATTCGTATTAAATGATTTAAGAATAATAAAAATGGCCGCCAAGTAAAGTAGCTTGTTACATACTAAGTCCCTGGGCGACCGCGCTCAGCTCGGGTGAAAATAGGGAAAATACGGAGAAAACTAATTTTCCCGGACGTGAGACCTAGCTAGATCGATTTTTCGCCTCCGTAAACCCGTATATTCCAAATTTCATCAAAATCGTTAGAGCCGTTTCCGAGAACCTGATTGAAATATATATATATACAAATATTGCTCGTTTAATAGCATAGGATAGGATAGGAATAGGTACTGCACTTACCCATTTCTGGCAATCCATTCATGTTGAAAAATAAACTCCTGGTACTAATATAAATTCCGCACTCGGCGACGCATGCACGTGAATGAACACTGGCACTGGCTCTATTACTAACGATGGAATCAAAAGTTAAATAAGCTGCTAGTAACGTTACCTACTAACGTTAAAAACAGTTAAAGATACCTTTGACTTAACGTTAGCTCAATGCAGGTAGGTGTTAGGTAACGTTACCATTTCTTTACCGGTAAAAAGTAGTATAGGTAACGATACTTGGTTTAACGTTAGTTACCAGTTAACGTTAAATCTGTCTGACAGTGGTAACGATTCCAACTTTTTAACGTTATTTGAAGCCCTGAGAGCAACGTCGATATTTTAATCAACTGACAATTTATTTATAGGAAGATTCGCAATAATATGTATACCAAAAAATAATAAGTACAATTTCGTATTCATTAACACTATATGGTATTTTTTATATTATCTTATCTTAATAAATCCGTATTAACAAATATTGTTCCATTTACTCCCCAAATCACCCTATTGTGACATCAGTGCCACAACAATCCGGGGTCTAGTAATAACAATACCGATCCTACGCCTCAACCTCTAAATTTTAGCAGGTTAGTATTATTATTATTATTTTTACCCAACAAATCCATACAGAATAACCACGCACAGACATACCTCACCCCACCCCCGGGCTCCGCACGTGCCCGACCGAAACATCGTTGCGCACACAGTGTACGGTACAGGCCCCTATACCACAAAACTTTACAAGTCTACAATTCGACGAAATTGTACAATTTTCCATAGAAAAAGTTGTCAATTTTGTCAAATTGTACGCTTGTAAAGTTTTGTGGTATAGGGACCAGGTGTAGTCGAGCGCAAATATGCGCACCGAAAATCGAAACCTATTTTTTGCATAGCGTCGCCGCCGTTAGGAGTTGTCTGTAGTAGTGTACGCCTCATAACATAATGCAGTATCAAATATCTTTATTTCACCGTTTACCTTTGCGTGATGGATGTAAATATAATCTAACTTTTTTCCTTTCAGAAATTCGAGTCCGAGTACTCCGTCCTCGACACCATCATTACAAGTAGAATTTGATGATGGTAACAATGAGGAAGTCATACCTGAACTTACTGGTCGACGAATCTTCAATGTTGAATACTTATTTGAACAAATGAAGGCTGTGGATCATAGTCCTTTTAATTGCAGTTTTTAAGATATGGATTTTGTGAAGGAGTTGAGATCCGGATTCCAGTCAACTTTTCTGTTCATATGCAAAATGTGTGGCAAAAAAGAAGCATTTAAAAATGAAAAACTAGAGTCAAAAATTAATACAAATGTTGTTCAAGCAGTCGTATGTTCAGGTAGTGGCTTTTCCCAATTAGATGAGCTTTGCGCTCATTTAGATATACCATGTATGGCGGAGAAATCATTTGGGAAAGAGAATATGTTGCTAGGAGATGTTTTAAAAGATCTCTTTAAACAGCATGTATGAGGCAGGACTCGAAGAAAAACAGATGGCAATTAAAAAAGGAAACGTAGATGCTGATGGCGTTCCTAGCATCACTGTTGTAGCGGACGCATCATGGGGCAAGAGATCGTATCGTACCAGCAATTATAATTCTTTATCCGGGGTAGCGTGCATTATTGGGTATGAAACTAAAAAGGTTTTCTTTTTGGGAATACGGAACTCCTATTGTTCTGTATGCGCTGCTGCTAGTAACAAAAACGTAGAGGTCAAGAAACATAGAAATAGTGTCCAGCCCTCTAGTCGCCCGAGGCTTCTATTAAGCGCGTCGCCAAATCTTTATAAAGCCGACGCGCACTTGGCCCCATGGCCCCAAGGTAACGCCAAACGCCGCAAACATGTAGCTGTTTCCTAGGACGGCATATTTGCGGCGCTTGAGGCTTTCGGCCGAGGATGCCGCAGCGCCAGCGGCGGCACTGGTGCTTGGAACATGGGACGGTGCCAGGGTATCAACGCAAGTAGAATCCCAAACTAGCGGCTGACCCATGCTCCAAGGCACCAGCGTCATTCCGTCAGGTCTCTTGCCGTCGTCCCTGGCCAGCCCGCTGGGTTCGAGGACTGCCGGCACTAAATAAATAATACGAAATACGGCAATGAGAATGAGCCCATCGCTCTAAAAGAGACTGAAGCTGCACTCGGAGTGCAAGTATCACCTTGTGGGTTATACATCCTCGAGGAACACCAGTATTTAGGCGCGAGTCCCGACGGAGTCATAGACAATGAAACAATTGTGGAAATCAAATGCCCAGCTTCGGCAGCTAATATGACGCCAACAGAAGCAATTTTAAAGAAAAAAAATACTTTCTGTGTGATGGACGAAAGTGATCTTCAGAAGATAAAATTGAAGCGAAACCATAACTACTTTTATCAAGTCCAAGGTCAATTAAATATTTCAAAAAAAAGATACTGTATCTTCGTGGTGTGGACTCCAAAGGGAATATTATTCGAAAAAATTGAAAAGGATACAGGATTCTGGGACAGCATATTTAATAAAATGAGAAATTTTTATTGGAATGCATATTACCTGAAATTATAGATCCACGTCTACCTAGAAAGTTACCGATACGTGAGAGTTCTTCAAAATAAGCGCATTTTTATACTTTCATTAAAAATAAAAACACAACATTGTATGATTCAGTTTTATTTTATCCAATACACCCAATTTTCAACCTATTAAGTCTATGTTTATATGATCATCATTTTGATATCTGGTGGAACATACCCTTATTTGTCACCGAAGTAGTATATAAAATAAAACAACGGGATATCGATTTTAAAAGTAATCGGACCACGCCAAATTAAAATTACCGCCATTTTGGCCACCTATGGCCGCTTGTCAGTATGGCCAAGTGACAGTTGATGCTATAACATTGATTTGACAGAGGTGACATAAAAAGTATCAATTTAAAAATGTTCGGTTGTATCTTTACACAAAACAGACTTATTTATTTTCACGAAAAAATTGGTCGCTGACTGACTGGCTTATTAAAAGCACAAAAGATGCCGCTGGGTCGAAGTGCATCCGAAAGGGCACTCATCTAGATAAGATAAGATAAGATAAGACTGGCTTATTCGCTGATTAAAGGTATCTAAGCCTAAATTAGGGTTTTTTTCAATAACCATAGCCTTATGGAACAATAATTAAAGGAACCGAAAATTCATCAGTAATAGTAGGTATCAGAAACACGGTCGACGTAACTAGGTCGTTAAAAGTTACAAAATTGTTGTAACTACTCATTTTGTTGGCAAATCAAAACTTATAGCCTATACATATTATACTTTACGCCACACCTGCCAAAATGTGAGTTGTACCGCCCTCTACGCGTACGGTAATATGGTAATAATGTTTATATAATCTTGGTATGGAGATGTTCTACTGTTATATTTTACTTACCGCAAAAATTTAGCCGTTGTATGAAGATATTTTACTGCGATATTTTTACTGTGACGTCTCTAGCTAGCTCCGCCTCCCCGCTAGCGCGCTCTTGCTTTATTTATAGCGCCCTGTCTCATTTTAGGTGAAACAACATTTTAAACCGTTCGTTAGCGCGTGGTCTCAACTCGGAGTTGAGCGCTGCTTACTGCGGACTCTTGAGCGTTATTTTTAAATATGCGCCATCTAGCGGACGGCAATACACGTGCGTAGCCATTCAGCTTAGATAAACTTGCAATGACTGACTTAAAATTGCTTTGTTTGATTTTGCTATTTTCGTGTTATGTTGTTGCAACGATGTATTTTATGCCTTCAAATTGATTAATATGATGATTTAGGACACTAAAATGCAACATTTTGACGAATTCAACGATACTTTTTTCATTGCGAGCCTAGTAGCGCCATCGCGAAATGCTTTCTGAACTACTACGATGTTTCCAAAGAGATATCGATCTATATTGGTCTATGATCTTTGGTTAAAGTTAAACGGTAGGCCTTGTAGAAAGCATACATGACTATAAGCGTGCTGCACACTTAGCAGATACGGTAAGATTTTATCTCCGTATAACTGGGGAGGGTAGTTAAAACGTCTCGCTCTAAAAGCGAGATGCATTCTTATTAGCAAAATTTAAACCCTAAGTAGGTAGGTGCGTACTTTATCGGCGGTATGGTGTGCGATACTTGGAAGTTGGAACTACAATAACGTCAATAACTATCGACGTGTAGCTTCCCGCCAAAATGCGATTGAGTTAGACCTGCCCTGCTGTATAGTGAGTATCCATCACATCTGTTCGAGGTGGCGAGGCGATGAACGGGGAGAAAATGCACCAATAGGAAGGGATGCGCAAGCAAAGTTAGCAATGCTATCTCTTATTTACCAACAGATTTCACTGTAATAGGGTCCCGTGTGGTGTCGGGTTAGAATTGCACCACCCCCTTTCTTCCCGTGGGTGACGTAAAAGTCGACTTAGGGCGCAGAGTTGAAGTGTGTTGTGGGCGATGGGCTAGCAACCTAGCACTGCGATATTAAATTTTGTCAATCTGTTTATACCCACATTCGTGCTAAAAGTGGCGCTGGAACATGTGTTTCATGTGCTCTACCTACCTTTTTTGGGAATAAAGTCGTGAGTGTATGTAGATTTCACTGTATGACATTGCCTGTGCGGAATTCTCGAAAACGCTATAAGACCTGTGCCATAGACTAATGACTTTCATTAGTCATTATCCCGTCTGCGGGGAGCACCGTCATGTTATTTGTATGAAATAAATAGTAAAACATACACATTTAATAAATTCATTAAAGTTATTATTTATAAAACAGAACAGAAGACACGTACCTAAAGAAATCAAGAGCATAGAGCAAATAAATGAAATTTTTTATTTAATTACTTGGAACTTTAAACAATGAAGTACAAGGTGATAATAAAAAACATAATCAAAAAAGAATACAATACAACACCTTAAACTAAAACTAAATACCTACCGCCAAAGTCAAATTAAAACCTAAAGGTACAAGTTGGAACCCGAACGTAGACGTATGTATTTCTATGAAATAGGTACCTTCCGTAGACAGCGACACGTCGCCGTCATAGAAATTCATAGAAACCGATAGTGTCGTTGCGATGCGACACGTTGTCTGGTGCTGCTGTCTGCGGTCGGGTTCCAACTTGTACCTTTAGTATCGAATAACCCGCCCCGCGTCACTCCAGGTGCAAATAAATTAAATTGATAGTAAACTTCTACGATGGATCGGCATAATTACCTAGGGGTCGATTCACGAGAGCTGGTGCGGAAAATATGTGAAACTGTCATTAATTTCATAGACATTACGCGCCAGCTCTTATGAATCGAACTTAATTACGTACAATACTTAAGTCGCAGTTTTTAGCCACGACGGTGGCAAACGAGCATTCGATAACAACGTACCAGTTCGATGTTCAGTAGACGGCCTTGAAGATATTGCTGTCTCGTTAACAGGCAGCAGTTGTGATTGGTGTAGGTAGCCAAAGGATGTAGTGAAGTACTTCGTAAAGCAGCTGTCCCCTCCTCGCCTCCCTTGCAGGATATCTTTGGAGGCGCTTGAAGTCCACTCGAAGAGGCGTGATGAGAGGTAGCAGGATTAAGTTTGAGTTCACGCCCGTAGTCCTGAACCGACTTGCATCATTTCTTTGGCTGATACAATCTTACACCCTTAGCGGACTAGTTGAATCCTACCGCTGACACAGAATTTGACGTTGGCGAAGAATGGTTTGGTCGTAGACGTAGGTAGGTACCTATAGCTGAAGATATTGCACTGTTCTTTTCAGACTTGTTGTGTAGTTGTTGTGAAGGATGTAGATTACATTAGATAGATACAGATCGATATGCTGACCACTTTCTGTTGACTACTGCTCACACCAGCAGTTGACGTTGGCGAAGCTCCCGCAATGTCCACCCTTGTAGCCGCGTCTCTTGCACTCTTCATTGCAGTTTGATGTGTAGTTGACGGCTCCCCGAACACAGCTGCCGATGAGCACGTCGGCTTGCACCGCGTTCTCCGGCTGAGACACGATGACCATAAACGCCACGCAGACCAGCAGACACATGGTGGATTTAGAAACCATTTTGACGTTTAGAGGATGCTTCAAGTTACTGTTGTCTTGAGAGACGAGAGAGTTCTGTGAGGTAAGCTGGTGGCGCTGAGTATTTATACGTTTGGTGAATTCAATTTGCGCGTGTTCATTATTGGTTTAGTTGGCGGAGGTAGCTAGAATAACAAACCATGGTTCGTTATTCCGTGTGTTGCGTGTAGTGAGGGCACACGGCACACCTGATGGAAAGTTCCTACCTGTTTTCCATTAGTACTTAATCATAACAAACTGTAACATAATACCTCGACCTCGGCATAGCCGCCTGAACATGCCTGGACTTTGTACTGTAACCTTGATAGCAGTTTCCACTCTCGGGAACACAAGGAAATGCAAGAGTATATAAGGCATACATTTTCTCTGAATAAATACAGTTATTACCCGAGTCTTGACTTGTCAATACCTACCGAGAAGCCCTAACTCTTCATGGCGATCCTTGCCAGACGGCTGCACCAGGCAGCCTTGCCCAACAGCAGACCATAGACGCCGCCGCTACCCAACCAGCTTCACTGCGCTAGCCAACCAGCATCAACCAGCTCCACTGCACCAGCCAGAGCCAGCATCGGCCGGCTCCACTGCGCCAGCCAAGCCGACAGGATGACCGACAAGATCCAGATCACCGTAATGGGCGCCGATATCACGCTGGTGGGCCCTATCAGGCTGTTCAGGGATCTTCGAGTCACGGTAGCAGCTCCACCACAGCAACCCGCTAGCAGCAGCGTACCACCGGACCCGGAGACTGCTCAGCGCTCCACTACGGCAGCCGTGGAACGAGCGGAAGGCCACACGCCGGGAAGGGAAAGCCCGATAAAATTCCATCCACAGTCAACGCCACCACGAGGACAAGGATGGCATAGAGGGTTACGGCGATGATGCGCAACCACCACAGCGTCCAGGACGAGCAACGAGACGAAACAACGAAGACATCGAAAGCGTATCGTATTCCTTTAATAATCATTATATTATATTTTTTATTTTATTTTAAAAGTAAATTAGAAAAGTAGCTAAGTAAGAACTACTTCGTAAATAATGTGTAATTTAGTGTCACTAAAATGTAATAAGCCCAAGTTAATTTAAATATCGCAATATTTCAGACATTCCTTTATTGACAATTATACATTACCTAGTTATTGGACTGGCCATCTGATAACTTAGCAAAAGGCTAATTAATTAAAAGTTAAAAGAAGTACGTAGAATAATAGTTCAAAGAAGAAATCATGCTTTTAAAGTGTAAACTACACTAGTAATAAGTCGTAGGTAATCATATGGTTAAAATTACGGTATCATAATTACTTTGCAATATGCATTTTGAATCTTATAGCTTCTTTAATTGAGTTCATAATAGCACAAGTACGATATGTCGTTCTGGCACGCGACAGCTGATGTTACAGCCGTTACTAATTTTATTTTATAATAAAGCTTCGTGCATTGTTTTAGAGACTTACATTCAAATTACAATTTTTTTTTTTTTACGAACCAATATTATCAATGACCCGTATAGAAATTGTTTTCATAGCGCACAAATATTCGTAATAATTAGTATAGACCCAAATACCTACAAACACCGAATTCTAACCATACCGTAGTAACATTATTTTAGCAATTATTTTCAATTTCCTTAAAATCAGTATATATATCCGAGAAGGCTAAGACATGTAAGTTTTTCACAGTACGATTAGACTGATCACCTAAAAGTAATTTAAATTCTCATATGACGATGTTTTCAAGGGGAAAGAAATGAATATGTAAAATTCATTAAAATAAATCCAAATAAAAGGAAATATGAATACAGTTATTTTTAACAGTGACGCTAGATTATAGTTTAAATAGAAGAATAAGCTATATGAATAAAATATATTAATTTACTAGACAATAATTTAAGAGAAAAAATAAGAAATTATTTCCATTATACAAAAATAACAAGATAATATTTAAAATGAAGGAAAAAAACCTATTATATTCATTATATTCAATTTACTAAAATAACTTTTTATAAATAAGAAAATAAACTTACCATCACTTTTTTTACCAAGTGTAAACTTAAATTCAGAAAATAAATTAAATAACTGACCAACAAAATTTACAAATAAAAGAGCAAAACAAGTAATTCATTGAACTTTCAGCTAATAAGGTTTTCTACTGTAGTTGGAATGCGCAACCAATAATGGTGGAAATCCTTAAAAATCAAAAATAATGATAATAATAATAATATCAGATGTATATATTTTTTAACTTTTGAAAACGTTAATTTACAAATACAGGAACAAGCAAATCATGTACTTAGCCAGTAAAAATAACAACATAACACACTCGCCATTCTCACAAAAATTTGTGTCTCAAAACCAATGACCAAGTTGCGAGCGAACGAGTTTCCCCGCAGGGGCATTGGATCCATTTTGAGAACACAACATATATCACAAATATACTTTTTGCCAGCATCAAGCGTCCAAGAGACTCCTCGTGCAGTCGCGTAAACGCATACGTGCGCCATGGTTACCGTGGACGACAAAAAGTGTATAGGTGATGATAGAGCAGGGTACGCGACGCCAGGTACAAGCAGGCAAGAAATCTTTGGAACCTGATCATGATTTGATCGAGCATCAATCGTGAAGGTCTTTAGACACATGGTGATGATAAAGGGTTAACGTGAGGAAGTGTTAAATGATCTGCCTGGTTACATATATACATATATTGATATATGTGTGCGCGCTTTATAAATAAACTAAACAGTATTTCGTACCTTCAGCAAATAATTATATTATATTATATGTAAGGTCGGCCGACCACATAAATGCGTATCCCTGCCATAGAGCTACCTAGTTACAAAAGATAAGACCTCAGGCTAGTGAAAAAAAAAGTGGCTATAAAAATTATAAAAGATAATAATGATAAAAAATAACGTAAACAATGTTGACATGTAAAAATTAAATAATGAAACATTAACCAAGATAAATATAAATAAAAAGCACAGAAAAAAAAATATTAGAGAAAAATATTAAAGGTCAGAATAAAAGTAAAAAAAATAAAAAATAACATCAAAACGTATGAAACTTATCAAATCACATAAATTCATTAACAAACTTGCAATTATTTAGCAGCATTAAAGTAATATATATATATTGTAAAATTCAATAAAAAATAATAGGAAAATACTTATATAATATTTTAATCATATTTTTTTTAAATTAAAAATAACTATATTTACTGTAGGATAAGAGCTTTCTTAAAAAAAGGGAAAACAGCGGAACTCAAACGCCTTAAAACACGGAACCATAAACCAATTCAAGATCAACTTTTCAAGTTCAAGTTTGAATACTAACACAGTAAAATTTAATATTGTACACAATCAGAACTAAACTCTATTACTATTAACAATAAAACTCTAATTAAAAACTTACCGTTTCACAGCAAACAGCAACAAACAACACACAAAGTTGCTGTCCATCTTTCATAGTTTCATTTACACTGCCTACCCCTTCTGGGAATAAAGGCGTGAATCTTTAAATTAATTTACACAAAAGTTTAACACAGAAAACGGAAACGCATATACAATTGTTTAACACATTTACAAACTCAATATTTTTAATAGTAACATTAATAAAACTCAACAATAGTTTCAACCAACTAACCCACAGAACAGAACTGATCTGAATATAACTTACACCGGGACGAGACAGCGACTACTTAAATTCCACGAACTAGGAACACCCACGAAGATTGATACGCTAGAAACAATGTATTCGTAATGTAAACATTCTAAGTAGAAGTAAGACATTGTAAGAAACCAATAACATAACCATCAGACCGACATACCAACATACCATATAAGGAACAACAAATGTAAACATTGTAAATAGTAGTAAGACACTACAACCATATTATGTGAACCCTAGACCTAAGTAAATTTAAGATAAGTTAAGCCAGAAACATAGTATTCATTGTATTCTACTATTTTTTGACTCAAAAAAACGGGGAAGCTGTAGTGAGGGCACACGGCACACCTGATGGAAAGTTCCTACCTATTTTCCATTAGTACTTAATCAGATAGTAACATAATACCTCGACCTCGGCATAGTCGCCTGCACATGCCTGGACTCTGTACTGTAACCTTGATAGCAGTTTCCACTCACGGGAACAAGGAAATGCAATAGTATATAAGGCATACATTTTCTCTGAATAAACAGTTATTACCCGAGTCTTGACTTGTGATTACCTACTGAGAAGTCGTAACTCTTCATGCGGACAGAAGTTACCGGGGGCAATCAAAATAGTGTTCACGTGACATATATGTGTGTGTGAGAAAACAATGGCGTGCCGTGTAGTGCAAGATCATGAACGAGACTTCATGAGAAGCGGCCAGAACAAACATCTGGAAATTACTGGATGGCGGCGCAACGTGGCAACCGACCAATCACAAGCGCGCCGAAATTACGCGAACAGAGCGCGCCGAAATTGCGCGAACACTAGATAGAAAAGTCAAGGACAGACAATCTTGACACGCCCATTTCGTTGCATATGGCGGAACGAAGCGCCGCAAGCGACAGTTTCGGATTCGCCGCGCTGCATCCAAGCATGCACACTCAGAACACCATCCCCCCGCGCCCGGATCGCACCGCCACACGTCAATCGCCACCATCTGCGCCGCTGTACTGCCCGTCTAGTCTCAGCCAGCCCCGGCCTCCCACAAGCGGGTCTCACCGGGGTCTGGCCGTTACGAAGCGGGTAAGGGCAGGTGCGCTGCCCGCGATCGCGCCCCTAGCGCCCCAGCAAACCCCAAGCAGGGCCCCCAACCGCCCCCACACCCCCCCGCCTTCCACATGTAACGGTGGGGGTAGACTAAGAAATCAACAGAAAAATCTACCCACATAGGAAAAAAAATGCCACCGCCGCCCCGCTCCCCTTTGGGAGCCCCACAGAAGGGGGAAAATCGCCCCCGAACTTTCCGCCGCACCCGCGGTATAGCCGACGCGGCCAGAGCCGCCCGCGACCCGCGCATCCAATTGGCATTTAAAAACGCCCTGCGCGCTTCCGCGGCAGCCCTCAGGGCCGCATCATCACCAAGCTCCCCGGGAACGCCGACCAGCGAGGGTGCTGGAGAAGCCCCGATCCACAGGCCGATAGATATGATTCAGGAGATCTTCGGCCGGCTTACCCCCAGGGCGTAATGACAGCCCCCGACCTAACGGCCGCTACTAACTCGGCCGCCGCCGCGCGCAGAGCAAGAGATCGCGCCGCGATCGCAGCCCGCCCTTGGAGCGGGGCACGCGACCCCCGCGCTCCGCACAGCGCCCACGTTGAATAACGCAGCGCCCCGCGAGGCGCGTGAATTGCAGTCGCAGACGCAGACGCCAACGCAAGCCACGTCGCAGCAGCCCTTCCCGCTGCGCACCCAAGGGTCTGGGCAACAAAAAACCCCGCAGTTCGGGGGACTCACAGTCCCCCCAACCTCCGCCACTGTCTCGCCTCCGCTAGTCCAGACACCTGCGCAGGCGCCACCCGTGACAGCCGCGCACCCCCCGCCAATAGGGGGCAAGCGCAGACTGGGGTCAACAACAGAGAGGACCCAACTGCCGAGCCTCCCCCGTCTGGACCTGTCCCCTATGGACACCCTGGAACCCGAGGATGAGAGCGCCGAGGACGACGACGACGATGACGAGCGCCATCAGGATGGGGCTGCCGCCGCGCCGACCACAAACCCGACGCCACCAGCAACGACAACATCGGCTGCAACCCAGCCGCCCCAAAAGAAGCCGCGTCCAATCACGGTGGACAACTTACCGGACTGGCACGCGCATTTCCAGCGGATTCGAGAGCGACTGGGCCGATACCCAAACTCCCGCCCATATGGAAACGGGATCAGATTCCGCCCCGACGACCACGAGGAATACCGTGTGGTGCAGTCATACCTCGAGGGCCTCGGGGACAAGCAGACCCGGCTGCATTTTCTACGCGCAGCTCACAAAGACGGAAGGCCTCATCCCGGCAATATACGGAGTCTGGGAATTGCTCGGGATGACAGGCGTGGTGGTGGAGGCGTGGCGCGGCAGGAAGGGGCCGGCGCAGTGCTACTGCTGCCAGGCGTTCCGACATTCGTCGCACGGCTGCCGCCGCCCCATAAAGTGCGTCCGCTGTGCGGGGCCGCACTTCGCCGGGCAGTGCGAGCGGCCACGAGAGCAAGAGGGGACCTGCGCCAACTGCGACGGCCCCCACCCAGCCAATAGCCTAGCGTGCCCGATCTACAACCAGGAGGCCTGCATAAAGAAGTCCGGCACAGCCACCATCACCAACCGCCGCCGGCAACTAGTACCCCAGCAGCGCACGGTGGAGGCCACAGAAAACGCCCCAAACTCCCTCACAGCGAGGGCGAACGACGACGCGGCACCCATGCGCCGCCGCCGCCGAGGGAAGGGCAGACGGGGCAGAGGTCAACCCATCGCCACCGTCACCACCGACGCCAACATCACCAAGACCGCCGCCGCCGCCGCCCAGACCGCCGCCGCCGCCACCCAGACCGTGGCGCCCCGCACCAAAGCCGCTCCAACGCCCGCCCGTGTAGCAGCAACTGGACCGCTGCACCACACTGCCCTCCCCTCCCTACCGACAAGCCAAGATGGCACTAGGGAGAGGACAATAGCGCAGTGCATCCAGATCCTGCAGAACGTACTCGGCGCTCTGCAGAGAGGAGATAACCCCGTCCCCGTCATTCTTAGGGGGTTGGCCGACCTCTACGGAGCTGGATAATCCCCTAAGAATACTTCACTGGAATGCCACCGGTCTCAACAACCGGCCGAAGAAGGCGCTGCTGGCGCATATCCTCAGAAGAGAGCGGATCGAAGTAGCCCTGATCTCAGAGACCCATCTCAAGGCGGGAGATCCCTTAAAAATATCGGGCTACGTCTGTTACCGCAAGGATGAGACGTCCCCACAAGGCCTTGCATGCACAGGCCTGGCAGTGTTCGTCGCACGACAGGTGGTGCACCAGCCGCTCCCGGTCCTCCAGCTGTCATCGTGTTACGCCCTCGGAGTGGAGCTGCACGCAGGCGGCCAACATCTGAGGATCTACGCTTTCTACAAGCCCCCGCGGACATCCCTAGCCGAGCCCGACCTGGAGCAGATCTTGAACTCAAGCGCACCCACCATCGTCGCCGGCGACTTCAACGCCAAACATCCGGCCTGGAACTCGTCCAAGATCTGCATCACGGGTCGCCGCCTGCTGAACCACGCTGAAGGCCACAACTATACGGTACTGGGCCCAGAGGTCCCCACGCACTATTCGTACGACGCATCCAACTAGCCTGACATCATAGACCTAGCAGCGGTCCAATGCCTGGCACACTGGCCGGAGCTGGAAGTCCTCGATGACCATATGCTCTCGAACCACCAGCCAGTTGTGCTCAGACTGAAGACTGCCGCCGCCACCACACAAGCCCCGCCAGCGAGGAGAAGGACCGACTGGGAGGGGTTCGCCGCACACATGGCTGAACACTCGGAGTCCTTCCCGGCAACCTCCACCGAGGAAGTAGACCGTCTTCAGCAGACCGCCCGGTCGGCCCTTGACGCCGCCACCACCACGAGCCCCGCCACCAAACACCGCCACAAGAAGCCGCCGCCGCACATCTAGAGGATGACAGAAGAGAAGCGGAAGATGCGATGGCTCTTTAACGAGACCCGCGGCCCCACCCTGAAGACCCGGCTCAACGCCCTCGCCGAGAAGATCGGGACTAGCCTCGCGGCGAACTCCCGCTACTCCTGGCTCGAGGGCGTCGACTCCGCAGCCGACGAAGGCTGGGGCGGCATACACCGCCTATGCCGTCGCCTCTCAAATAAACCGCTCCCAATCTGACCACTCCTCGCCTCGGATGGTACCAGATGGTACCGTGCTGAGGACAGGGCGTGCTTATTCGCCGAGCACCTCGAGATCAAGTTCCGGCCAAACGCGTCCGCTGATGCCGAGTACACTGCACAGCTGGAACGCGAGATCGAGGGGTATCTCGAGGCCCCACCGCCGCCAGAAGAGGATCCCATCATCTTCTCCCCCGGCCAGATCCAATGGGCAGTACGGAAGACCCAGCTCCGCAAGGCCCCAGGACCAGACTCGATCCCAAACGAGGCGCTGCGTCACCTGCCCCCGCGAGCCATCGCGACGCTGACGCGGCTCTTCAATGGGATCGTGAGAACCTGCCACTTTCCCAGCTGCTGGAAGCTGGGGAAAGTCATTATGCTGCCCAAGCCGGGGAAGAACATTCTCCGCCCTGATAGCTGTCGCCCTATCACTCTGCTGTCTACGGTGTCAAAGGTGTTCGAGCGTCTTCTTCTCCACCACTTGACACCGCACATCGAGCCCCGAAAGGAACAGTTCGGCTTCAGGGCGGAGCACTCCACAACGCTCCAGATCGCCAGGATCCTCCACGTCGCGGCACGCGGTGGCGGTGCTCCTAGACATGGAGAATGCTTTCGACCGGGTCTGGCACTCAGGCCTGGTCTACAAGCTTACAACTTACAATCACCACGGCGCCACGACGGCTCGTCCACACAGCAGCCAGCTTCCTCGCCGATCGCAGCTTCCAAGTTGCGGTAGAAGGCAAGCTCTCGGCGAGGAAACCCAATGCAGCCGGAGTCCCCCAGGGAAGCAGTTTGTCACCTGCGCTTTACGCGCGGTACACTGATGACATCCCAGCCGAAGGGGGGGCCACACTCGCCCTGTACGCCGACGACGCGGCGTTCATCGCGACTTCATACAAACTCCCACACGCAGCCACAAAGATACAGCGCACGCTGGACGCGCTCCCGAGCTGGCTTGACTGCTGGCGACTGAAGGTGAACGTGGCGAAGACCCAGGCCATCACACTCAGCCCGAAGATAAACCAGCCACCAGAACTCCGCTTGCTGGGACAGCCGTTGCCGTGGTTACGGACTGTTAAGTACCTGGGCGTCACCATCGACCGGCTACTTAACATGTCCGCCCACGTCAATAACACCATTAACCAGACCAGAGCAGCGCGCGCACTCCTCACTCCGGTGATGAAGTCGTCTCTGCCCCTATCCGCCAAGATCGGTATCTACAAGGGATACATCAGGTCGCGGCTCACTTATGCAGCCCCCGCATGGTATGCGCTGGTGGGAGAGTGCAAACGGCGGCGGCTCCGCGCCCAGCAGTCGCTGGCGCTCCGCACCGCAGCCGACGTGCACCACTACGTGAGCAACCGTGTGCTGCGCCGCGACCTGAAGATTGAACACCTGGACGACTTCATCACCAGACTAGCCAGGGCTATGTTCGAGCGTGCACACGGCTCACGCCAAACGCACCTGCAGTTACTACTACAAGTTAAACTAATAATGAGAGGATGTTTGATGCTATTGCTAAAATGGCCCGAATTCTTGTTGTAATTTTTTTCCGTTATTTTAAGAGCTAAATTCCTTGTTAATCGACGCGGGCAATGTTGGACAAAACCCCGGGTAACTTAACCCGCCTCTAAAATCGGCCGAAATCTTGAAATAAAATGCATTTAAAAATTATTTTTCGCAATGACTACACGTCCGTGATCATACGTGGTACGTTGGACTAAAAAACACTAGCATCAGCATATAAAAAAAATTAAAAATTCATCGTTTACCAAAAAAAGCTGGCAATGTTGGACCATTTGACGGTAACACTTTTAAAACACTTGATTGTGAAAAACTGTTAACATACCTACTTCGGCCTTATCACACGATAAGTGACAAGATAGAGCGCCCGTCACTGGCTGACACCGTTCGATAGAACGAGAAGGACGTTCTATCTTGTCACTTATCGCGTGATAAGGCCGACCATGATACGGGGTCTGACCACAGTGGGGTCCCCAAACGGTGTCATGCCCCCAAGACATTAAATGTTGCCCCGAGGGGACAGATATAGACGGGTCTGCGTTAGATTAAGCGTTTGTATACTTATTTAGATATTCTTATTTAGAAGCAGTTGTGTGTGTATGTGACAGTTGAAGGGAGGGTTATGTTTTTCCTGTGTATGTCTTATATCTATAGCTGAACTAGGCATATATGATATACATATTTGAAGTATTAGCACACGTTTCTAACTTCTTACATTTTTTTTTACATGCAGGAATAATAATTCATTTAATAACAAATGTGTAAAACCAAGAAAAACATAATATACCTTAAATTAAAAAACTAAACACTAAATTAGAAACTAGAAACTTCTTAAATTGTTTGTATTTAATAATGTATTAAGAGTCCGCAGTAAGCTCGGCCGAATTTCACCTTCCCATACAAACGTGGTTACGCTCTCATTTTATTTTAAAACTACGTTTTGGATTGTGACGAAACTTTGCATATACAATGTATATGGTTCCAGTTTATAAAACAAACAAAATACAGCAAAAACAACTTTTGTATGAAAAACTTAAATTCGCTGTATTCTTTTTACTATGGTACATCTGAAGCTACATAAACTAATTACAGACATAGATATTCCTCTGAATGTCATTAATCATTATGCATGCAAAGTTTCGTTATAATCCAACACGGAGTTTTAAAATGAGAGCGTAACTACATTTGTATGGAGAATCGAGCTTACTGCGGAGTCTTAAAGGATTTTTTTATGTCTACTACGCTACAATACAATACAAACACTCTTTATTGCCACACCTCACACAAACAAAGCAGTTAAAAAGAAAAACAATACAATAACATGTAGGTAGAGGTAGACAACAGGCGGTCTTATCGCTGAAGAGCGATCTCTTCCAGACAACCTTTGGGTATCGGAGAAAGATATAAAACTAGATTATGTAGTAGGTGGTGCAGAGATTATAATAAGCCAAAAATCAAAATAATTATATTAATGCACGTACATAAATAGCTCTATATATAAACATACATACACAATCATACATATATACAAATAACACGAATAAAAATATATAAAACATAAACAGTCAGCCAATAATATTAATAGTAAGACAATCAGGGTTAGGGGAAAGACAAATAATGTTCTTTAAGAAGAGATTTGAAGTTGCCGATAGATTTAGCTTGTCTTATATGAAGAGGGAGAGAGTTCCACAGTCGAATAGCCTTAAAGGTGAACGAACTACTGTAAAATTTGGAAGATGACAAAGGCACAGTTAATAGCAAATTGTTAGAAGATCTAACAGAATTCAAATAACTAAAACGCTCTTTGAGATAGCGGGGTGTTGCAGGGTTAAAAATGACACTAAACAGAAGCGAAACAATGCGAGAGTTACGGCGATAACGGATAGGGAGCCACTTGAGTTTGGAACGGAAACTAGAAACGTGGTCATATTTGCGTAATCCAAACATGAACCGATTGCAGACATTTTGGAGACGCTCAAGCTTATTAAGCTGCTCCTCAGAATGGTCGAGATAGGACACGTTACATCAGCGTAATCAAGAATAGGAAGAAGTAAAGTTTGTGCGAGCGCAATTTTAGTTGCAGTAGGCAGAAAATTACGAAGCCGCCTGAGAGACCCCACTGCAGCAAATACCTTCCTGCTCAGTTCACTCACTTGAGGCACCCAAGACAAAGAGCGATCCATAATGATCCCAAGATTTTTCACTTGCATCAAGTAATCAATCTGAATCCCATCAAAAAGTATTGGAGGGAGATTTACAAAATCAACTCTAGAAATCAGATTGTTGCTGCCAATAACAATGACTTGGGTCTTCGTTGGGTTCACACTCAGACCATATCGTTGACTCCATTTCAGAATGCGTACCAAGTCATCATTAGTTCTTTCTATAGCAGAAGGGAGATCACCAAGCACGGACTGTGTATAAATCTGAAGATCATCGGCATAAAGGTGATAATGAGAGGATATATTGTGTGTGATGGAATTGATGAAGATAGAAAATAAGAGAGGAGATAGTGTTCAGACCAGAACAAAATATACAGTTACAGTTGTAAAAAGTTTTTAATGTCATAGCTGCCTATAATACCTACGCAGCTTAGAAGAATTATATAGTTTTTTATTGTCTATGTAAAAACAGTAGAAGATAAAAATGGTGTTGAGTTGGAGTTAGTGAGTTGAAGTAAATAAATAATTAAATGGGTAAAAAGTGAGTTGTTTTCTGTTTCATACCGTAGAAGGCGGAAAGATTCGCAACAGAAATTTGGTCCTTCGAGAAATAAAAAGTGAATAAGTTGTGAAGATTGTGCATACGAAAATTTTTCACAAGAAACGTCAGAAACGCAAATTGTATGAAAACGTCAAGAAGACAAATTTTGACCGAGCGACCCGAATGGGTGCGTTCTAATACGCATACTTGAGGATTTTTCGTTTTACGCGAGCAGTGCCGGTAAATTCTGTCTGGCGCGGGAGGGCGTCCTGCGGTGCGTGCACGTTTTCCTGTTCGTGTACCGGAACGCAACGCCGAAAGTCAACGTCAACGTCAAGCAGTTGTCATTGTCAATGTAAATACGTAAATAGTTTGCTCGCGCCAGAAGAAATATTTCGGTGTTTATTCGTGTACATTTTGTAATTAAAATGCGTTAAGTGTAGATTTTTAGTGAGGTGTAACGTGGAAGATTGCGGTTTAGGAGTGTTGTATAAAGTTGTACAGTCATTGCATGTAAATATGGCTAAATTAGAAGAGTTGCGAGCGGCTCGTGGATATGTAAAAAGTGCCATTACAAGAATACACAATTTTTGCCACTCGGACAAATTAGCTAGTGCTTCTTCTGAAGCCGTGTTGGAAAAAAAATACAGACTGAATAAGGCGTTCGATGAATATGAGCATTTTAACAGGGCCATCCTATCTTTAGAGCCTGGCGACTGCGAGGACTATGAGCTAGTTGAAGACAAACGTGACGAGTGTTCGGAAATGATCAATAGACGGTTAAGCGAAATGGTTAATTCAGGTGGGCAACCTAGTCTCGAATTGCCAGAAGTAAGCCGAGGTAGGTTTACACACTTGCCTCCTATATGTTTAAAAAATTTTAATGGGAAAGATGTAATGGATTACCATCCATTTGTAAGTATGTTTAAGTCAGTTATCCATTCTGATGTAAAGTTGAGCTCTTGTGAAAAGATGTATTATTTGCGCTCCTATTTGACAGGAGAAGCATTAGATTTGATAAAACATTTAATGCTGAATGATGAAAGCTACATAGTTGCTCTGAAGCTTTTGGATGATAGGTATAATAATAAACCTAAAATTGTAAATTTTCATGTAAATAGCATAATTGACATGTCTGCTTACACAAAGTGTACAGCTCATGGTTTGCGCTCTATAGTGTCAACTGTAAATATGCATCTTGCTGCATTAAAGAATTTGAATGAACCAGTAGAATATTGGGACACATTGCTGGTTAACATTCTGGCCAAAAAGATTGACTCATATACTCATCGCGGATTTCTCCTTGAGCGTGACATGAAAGAGGTGCCTACTTTGTGTGAATTCCTTATGTTCTTGGAGAAGCGAGCTGTAGCGTTGGAAGCCACAATGAAGGAAGAGCCTCTGAAGCTGGGGAGGTCTGTAGTCAGTGCGGCAGCGGCTTCTGGAGTGTCATGTAAGTTTTGTCATGATTCCCATAAGATTTATGAGTGTGTTAAGTTTAAAATGCTCCCTGCTCACGAGCGATCTGATTTTGTGGAATCAAACAATTTATGCAAGTTGTGTTTAAATTATCACCGGGGTAGGTGTATGTTAAAATTGAAATGTGCAACATGTCATCAGTTGCATAATACTTTGCTGCATAGTATGCCAGCTAAGGGTAAAGTCACTAATGCTGTTCATGTTGATATACCCACTCAGGGAGGACAGGGTGTGACTAAAAAATCTACTGTTGATATGGAAAGGTCGCCTGCTAAATTGTCTAGCCTAGTTGCTAATATCTCAGCAAAACGGCAGGCCCATAGTGTCTTGTTACCGACTGCTATGGTAAAATTGATGAAAAAAGATGGTACATTTACCTATGTTAGAGCATTGCTAGATTCAGCTAGTCAAGTGAGTTTCATTTCTGAAAAGGTGGTGAAAAATGTAAATAGTTGTGTATATAATACAGACGAGATTGTCACTGGTGTGTGCAATGGGAGAAATAATATCTCACAAAAAACAGACATTGTTGTTCATTCTATCGTGAATGATTTTAAGATCAATGTGTCATGCTGTGTGACAAATGCTATAACATGCCCTCTACCTCAGCAAACATTTGACATTTCACAATTTAATATTCCTGCAAATGTCAAGCTGGCCGATGAGCATTTTAATGAAACAGATGAAATTTCACTGTTACTGGGTTGTGACATATTTTTCCAGGTGCTGCAGCGTGAGTCTCTGCCGCTGACACCTTCTGGTCCGTTTCTGGTGAATACGAGTTTTGGTTATGTTGTGGCCGGGAAGCTGCCAGTGTTGGCTGGCAAGATTTCAACATGTAACTTTTGTGTTACTACTGAAGGTAATCCTTTAAATATTAATAAAATGCTGTCCCCATTCCCAGGGGATACAGAGCTGAAGGCATCATTATTATCAAATAATGTGCATAATTCTTCTGAAAACATTGATGACATTATGTCAAAATTTTGGGAGTGTGAAAAGGTACCTGATCTTATCAAGGAGGTTGGTACAGAGTATCAGTTAGCTGAGCAGATTTTTCAGGAATCTGTTAAATTAGAAAATGGGAAGTTTACAGTTGCTTTGCCTGTGAAGGTTGAATTGGAAAAGTTGGATCTAGGTGATTCTTTCAGCAGCGCTCACTTTTTTTCAATTTAGAAAAGCGGTTCTCAAAGGATGTTGGTTTGCATGAAAAATATAAAAAGTTTATACACGATTATAGTGACCAGGGTCATGCTAAATATTATGACATCGCTAATTATGACCTAAGTGCAGGTAATGTCATGTTTTTGCCCCATCATCCGGTTATAAATCCTAAAAGCAAAACCACGCCGGTACGGGCAGTGTTTGATGGTGGTGCTGTCACAAAAAATGATTTGTGTTTAAACGATATTCTGCTGAACGGTCCCGTTGTTCAACGTGATCTTTTTGATATTCTGATCTTATTCAGAACATTCAAATATGTGCTTTTATGTGACATAAAGGCAATGTATCGACAGATTTTAATTGAAGATAAATACCGCAGCTTGCAAAATATCTTATGGCGGGATTCTAGTGACGAACCAGTAAGATGTATACAATTGCAAACGGTCACGTACGGTTTAAAAAGTAGTGCTTTTTTGGCAACAAGATGTTTAATTGAACTTGCTCAAAGACATAAGGAACAATATCCCTTGGCTGCATTTGTCCTCATGCATACCAGTTATGTTGACGACATTCAATGCGGGTCTAATAATATTGATGAGCTTATTCAAACTAAGCAAGAGTTAACAGAACTTATGAAGTTAGCTAGTTTGTCTCTTCATAAGTGGTGCTCTAATCACCAAGAGATTTTAAATGATATCCCGAGTGAATTGCATCAACTTGACTCGAAAAGTTTTGACAAAAACAATGATTACGTAAAAACTCTTGGATTGACCTATAATGTTGTTGATGACACGTTGAACATGAAGTGTCCTGTAAACGTAGTTCAAGAAAAATACACTAAGCGACAGATGCTTAGTTTTATTAGCAAATTTTTTGATCCTTTGGGATTATGTGGGCCTGTGTTAGTTCAGGCAAAAATATTAATGCAGCAAGTTTGGTTTGAAAATTTAAAATGGGATGAGTTTTTACCTCAAAATCTCAATAACAGGTGGGTCGATTTTGCTAATAGTCTGGTTCAAATGTCTTGTATTTCAATAGCAAGGAATATTAACGTTCAACAAGCGCAAACCATAGAGCTTGTAGGCTTTTGTGATGCTTCTAATTTGGCCCATGGCTGTTGTCTGTACTTACGGGTAATTGATGTTGATAATCAAGTTTCAGTGAACCTTCTTTGTTCCAAGTCGCGCATCAATCCTAAAAATAAAAGTTTGAGCATTCCGAAGTTAGAGCTTAATGGTTCTTTACTTCTGGCGATTCTTGCTAGAAAAGTGTATACTGCCCTATCTCTAAAATATTCAGTAAATACTTACCTTTATACTGACTCTATGATTGTACTGGCATGGTTAAGAACCTTGCCGATTAAGTTAAATATGTATGTAGGTAATAGAGTTGATAAGATTAACAAGCTGGCCTCAGATTTTGAATGGCATTATGTAAATACTAAGGCTAATCCTGCAGATTTGATATCTCGCGGTGTAGAGCCCCAAGCTTTGGAAACATGTAAGTTGTGGTGGTATGGATCCCAGTTTTTGGCGGATTCGGCTTATTGCCATAGGACTGTAGAAATTGATATTTTAAAGACTGATTTACCAGATATTAAGCCCTCGTTTAAGGCTTGTAACGCATGCGTGGATTCTAATTTAATTCATGATTTAACACAAAGATATTCTAATATTGACAAGTTAGTTAGGATTGTGGCTTATATCCTTAGATTTGTATATAACTGTAAAAATGTAAATGTTGATAAGAAAGTTGGACATTTAAGCCCCCAAGAATTGAATTTTGCTTTGCGGTTAATAATTAAGTGTGAGCAAAGAATTATTTTTCAAGATGATATCGATAATTTAATTAATAAGTTGCCACTAAAGTCCGGTTTAAATAAATTGCATCCTTTTATTGATTCCGAAGGATTGCTAAGAGTGGGTGGTAGATTACAAAATGCAAGTTTGCCTTTCTCTCAGAAACATCCCATTATTTTGCCAAAAGGTTCTCATATTACCAAAATGATTATTCAAAGAGAACATTTAAGGTTGAAACATGCTGGTAACACTTTATTGTTGAATAGTTTAAATGAGCAATATTGGATTATAAATGCAAATAGAGAAATAAAGTCCGTTTTGTATAAATGTATAAAATGTTTTCGACTTAAGTCAAAAAACGCTACTCAATTAATGGGTGCTTTGCCATTCGATCGTGTGAATATGACCCGCCCCTTTCAAATTGTGGGCACTGATTACGCAGGTCCTTTCTATGTAAAACAGACTAGAATTAGAAATCCTGTAATAACAAAGGCTTATGTTGTAATATTTGTATGTTTTGTAACAAAAGCCATACATATTGAATTGGCTTCTGATATGACTACTAATACTTTTTTGGGATGTCTCAAAAGATTCATAGCTCGCAGGAATAAGCCTACAAAAATATATTGTGATAATGCTGCTTATTATAAAGGCGCCGAAAATGTTCTTAAGGAACTATATAATTTACAAAACTCCATAAATCATCAAAACTCTGTGGTCAATTATGCAACTTCGGAAAGAATATCTTTTCATTTCATTCCTTCCTATTCACCAGTTTTTGGTGGTTTATGGGAGGCAGGAATAAAGAGTATTAAATACCACATGAAACGCGTAATTGGAAACGTAGTTTTCACCTATGAGGAGATGTATACAGTTTTAGTGCAAATAGAAAGCATATTAAATTCTAGACCTCTTACTCCAATGTCAAGAGACCCTAATGATATGACATACTTAACTCCTAGTCATTTTCTCACGGGTAGTTCGCTATCTTCCTATCCTGATACCGATTTAACTAATGTCAATTTGGGAAAACTAAGCTTTTGGAAGCGATGTGTACAAATGCAGCAACATTTTTGGCAGCAATGGCACAAACAATATTTGGTTATGCTGCAGAGCAGGCCCAAGTGGAGAAATGAGTCCCCTAATATCGAAATAGGTACTTTAGTTTTGTTACGAGAAGATAATGTCTCACCTTTGTGTTGGCCAGTGGGTCGAGTTGTAGATGTTCAACCCGGCAAGGACGGTAAAGTTAGAGCCTTGCATGTTAAAACCATGAGGGGTTCTATCGTTAAAACTAGCATCATGAAAGTTTGTCCTTTACCAATTGACTATAATTAGCTTTTAAGTGTTTTTCATGTGAGTTTTCCTTTCATATTTCGTTTTTATTTGGCATTACGTTAATTTTTAGTTTGGCCCCAATATGTTCAGACCAGAACAAAATATACAGTTACAGTTGTAAAAAGTTTTTAATGTCATAGCTGCCTATAATACCTACGCAGCTTAGAAGAATTATATAGTTTTTTATTGTCTATGTAAAAACAGTAGAAGATAAAAATGGTGTTGAGTTGGAGTTAGTGAGTTGAAGTAAATAAATAATTAAATGGGTAAAAGTGAGTTGTTTTCTGTTTCATACCGTAGAAGGCGGAAAGATTCGCAACAGATAGCACACCGCCCTGCGGAACGCCCGCCAGAGTACTACACCAAGAAGTACAAGAAGAATCCACCTTTATTCTTTGCCGACGACTATTTAAATAACTACGAAACCAGTCAATTACTGCAGGAGATAAGTTAAGAGAGCGTAAAATAGCGAGCATAATGTCAAAATCAACAGTGTTGAAAGCATTGCTGAAATCCAACAGAGTTAAAACTGTAAGCTTTCTGTCGTTCATCCCCAATCGGATGTCATCAGTGATCTTTACAAGGGCAGTACTAGTACTATGCCCTGAACGGAAACCCGATTGAAATACCATACCTACCTACTGTTTTTTTTTGCCTAAATCCGTTTAGTAGTTTTAATTAAGTAATTTTCGCGTTTCCGGGCTGCCTGTATAGTTTTGAAAGTAAAATTATCAATGCCAAAAGACGTAGAACTTTCCATCTCCATCCCCCCGTAGGTGAGCGGGAAGGCGAGGTAAGTCCCGTAGGTGAGTGGCGAGGCGAGGTAAGTCCCGTAGGTGAGTGGCGAGGCAAGTGAGGCCACCGTTGGAATGAGACTCGAAGCATGGACGTCACTCTATCTCCCGGTGTCTAGCAAGCGAAACCTGAGGGTGAGCCCCCACATCCCCAGGTATCTTGCAAGCGAAATCATAGGCCTACGTTCCGAAGGTGAGCGGCGGTGCAAGCAAGGCCAAAGGCCGAGCTTTTCGTTGGAATGAAAGGCCCAAAGCAACACTTCTGAGAGAGGTCTCAATGCGAGCAATGACCCTTGAGGACACTCGTTATCTTCCGGTGTCTTGCAAGCGAAACTTGAGGAGGCAAACGAAGAAGAAGCGGCTGAGAAGGCTGAGGTTTTCGCAGGAATGAAAGGTCCAAAATGTCCCTAAATAATATTTGTCAGTCACGGGAGTTTTTTACATAAAATAATTTGGTACTTCTCCGTGGAATGCCGTTTTGTCCAAATTTTATACCCCATCCCTTGACGTTGGTGAACTATGATAATTCGAAATAGGTATTCAACTCAACCTACTTAACAACTTTAGATGACCTCTGATTTCATAGCAAATATAGGAAGGCAGAGATCAAGGTTGCTGGTTTTTCAATATCAACAGCGACGTCGTCAGCGACTGAAGCTCCAATACAATTAGGTCTCTGATGTCTTACAGTTACTATCGGTTGAGGTTTGGTTAATATTATAGGCTTTAGCCGCCTAGCACTAGTTTTCATCCCGTGTTTTTTCTCGTTTTATCTATATTTTGCAAAAAATTTGAATAGGTTCGTTTTTACTTTCCAGTCAATATGCTTGCCAATTATCAAGTCTTTAGCTCATACATTCTTTCAAGGTTTTCCCATACAAAGTGCAACCCCATTTTGTAACCTCTTTGCACTAATAATAAAGGGACAGACAAAATTCTAAAAACTGTTGGAACGTGTCGTGATGTGTAATACCAAGATTTGGCGTAGGCCCTAGTTTTACGACAGCGACTGCCATCTTACCTTCCAACCCAAAGGGAGAACTAGACCTCGGGATTCGAACCCACGACCGGCGCTTGACAGCCGCACGCCTGAACCACTAGGCTACCGTTGCTGTCATGCATTACCTATTCATTTTGTATTAAGCAGTAGCGTTTTTTTATATCAAACTACTTAGTTTACAAGTCAAAATGGGAGTTTGTATCATTCCTAAGAAAATCAACAAGGCTTTACACGTGTTTTTAATTAATTATGAACGTTAACATAGGAAACAAAACAAATCTAACATATATAATCAGGATACAACTGAACAAATATTTTTGAATTGACGCCAAATTGAATATGAACTCAACACAATAGTTTTACTTATTCCGTTCAAAGGCCGAATAATTCGCGCTAAGTAAATTAAAGATGTTTATTATTTTTATAGCAACTGAGCAAATAAGTAAATCCCTGTGATCAGTTGTTTTTTGTTTTTGTAACGTTATAATAAAATTTCGAATAAGTCTAATTCGTGACACAAAACTAAAGTTGCTGCGAATTCTATGGTACATTCTTATTGGTAAAGAATTCGATCCATTTAGTATGTACCCTACTAGCTTCCGCCCGCGACTATGTCTGCATGGCCCATGGATACAAACTATTGTTTAATCCAGGCTATCTTCTTGCACAATTCCATCCAAATCGGTTAAGCCGTTTAACCCTGACTGAACAAACATCCAAACATCTGAACATCCAAACTTTCATATTTATAATCTACTAGCTTCTGCCCACGACTTCGTTCGCGTATAAATGATGGCTATGTGATATTCTTATGTTTAACCATAACTGAAAAAATTGAAAATATACAAAAAAAAGAAAGATTTAATTTCCATAGACTGTGCGTGTAACAGTTCAAATTCTCTTCGAATCTATATAAACACCCTCATAAACTTGGTCGTCAATAATATTATATAGATGCCCAATGTATCCTTTTAGAGAGCGCTCCCTATGCGAGCCCCAGGTCCGAAGGCCCTATAGGGCGAAACCGACGGACACTCACTATCCTTAGGTATCTTGCAAGCGAGACCTGAGGCCAAAATGCCGAAGGTGAGCGGCGAGGCAAGCGAAGCCGAAGGCCGAGCTTTTCATTAGAATTAAAGGCCTAAGTCAATCCTTCAGAGAGCGGTCTCAATGCGAGTCCGAGAGCCTAAGCCCGAGGCCGAGCCCCCACGGATACTCGTTATCTCCGAGTAACTTGCAAGCGAAATCTGAGGGCCGAAGTCGTGAAGGTAAACGGGGAAGCAAGCGGAACCGAAAGCTGGGCTTTTCGTAGGAATGAAAGGCCCTAAGCATGCTTTTAGAGAACAGTCGCTATGCAAGCTCGGGGGCTGAAGGCCCGTGGGTGAGCCCCCACGGACCCTCACTACCTATCCCCAGGTGTCCAAAATCCCGAAGGTGAGTGGCCAGGCAAACGAGGCCAAACGCCGATTTTTTCGTAACAATGAAAGGTCCAAATCAAGTCTTAATGCGAGCCAGAGGGCTGAAGGACCGAGGGCGAGCCCTCACGGACACATACTATCCCCAGGTGGCAGCGAGGCCGAGCTTTACGTTGGAATGAAAGGCCCATAGTATCCCTTTAGAGAGCGCTGTCAATGCGAGCCCCTACGGACACTCATAATCTTCGGCTGTCTTGCAAGCGAAACCCGAGGCCCGAATTTTCGATGGTAAAAGGGGGAGGCAAGCGAAGCCGAAGGCTGAGCTTTTTGCAGGATTTAAAGGCCTATAGAATGCTTTTAAGATAAGATAAGATAAGAATTTATTTATTTAGGACACAAAACACGGAAAAAAGAAATACAATCAAAAAGGTAACCTTATATACAGTGCTAAACGGGAGCCTCACTCAGCATGTTGTCACGGGGGCCGTGACGCTGGTTTTCAGTGAGAGCCCCAAAAATAAATAAAACTAGGACTAAAAGGAGTTGCGAGGCCGAAGGCAAGCCCCCACGGACACCTACAATCCCTAAGTGTCTTGCAAGCGAAACTTGTGGCCAAAGTACCGAAGATGAGCGGCGAGGCAAGCGAGCCCTAACGGACCCTTACTATCCCGTAGGTGAGTGGCGAGGCAAGCGAAGGCCGTGCTTTTCGTTGGAATGAAAGACTCTGTGAACGACGCACCGCCCTTGCGGCCACCCCCCTCGACGCGCAGCGCTGCCGCTGTCCCGCGCTGGGGCGACTGTTGCGCCGACTGAGTGCTCCGCCATACGCCTAGAGCAGCGAAGTATGCCACTCTATAGTCACCTAACTGAACCGCACGCAGGAACGACCCGGGACAGAATCCTGGCGGCCCACTCGATCTCTGCGGCAGCCCATGATAACTCACGGATACGGCTCCAGAGTTTTAAGCTCGGAGCCCTATTGATACCCGCGGTGACATGAAAACAAACTGTGACGACAGTAAAATGTATATTTGAACTTTAATTATCTTTATAACTTATTTATACTCCTAACACTGCCCTAAACAACTTTCCTATCACTTTCCCTATTTACTTTCTTATGCCCTTATTCGCATTAGTTGCTTCCTTCTCAAGAGGACTCGGCTGACACAAATTGCCGTGGTTTGTGGCCCGTTTATATTCTAAAATTACTCCACAAAATAGTGAGTTCGACAGCCCGGTGTAATCGGGATTTCCGATTTTTTGGTTGAACAAAATATTACATAATTGATTGGCTGTGACGTAATTTCACGCCCACTTTAATTATAATTTTTGTCAGCTCTAATTATTTCTACCAGATTATTCTTATTGGATTCAATTCTTGTTTACATGTGATCCTTTGACTCGGGAGGACGTCTTAAGACAATGTTGCGTCCGCTAAAATGAATTTAACTATAATTGTGATACAGGGAAAGTTGGTTTCTTTTATTTGGAGCTCGGTTTTTATACAGTTTTGTTAACTTTATTAATGTAATAAAACAATTACCATGTGAGTACTAAGTCTCTTTAACAATAAGGACTTTTTATGGCATATCTGGCGATATAATTACTATACGTGTACTAATGTAATGGTTGCGCGAATAGCTTGGCATGATAAGCAAAATTACGTACTTAATATAAATTCTCAATTACACTTTTAGTATTGGATATTTTTAGCCAATCAGCGCGCGGCAGGTCACGTGTGGCGCCTCGCCACGTTACGGTCAAGCCAGTGAGATATACTCGATACGAGGTGGCTTACGTTATGGTCAAGTCACTCGTATTCAAAGATTTTAAACATGTATTTGGCCTATTGCCTTAGGTATTTACCTATTTCAACTAAGTATATGGGGTTCTATCTGGGGGTTCTCTTTATTTACTTATACAATCTAGGTGCTTATGTACCTACAGTCACCAGCATAAATATATATGAGTATGGGCAACGCTACAAAAATATCTGATCATCAATTGAAGGTATAATTAACTATATGACGATACACAGGCGGTAAAAATATGTCATCATATTCATCATCATATCAGCCGAAAGACGTCCACTGCTGGACATAGGCCTCCCCCAAAGAGTGCCACAATGACCGGTCCTGCGCCACCCGCATCCAGCGGACTCCCGCGACCAGGTCATCAGTCCACCTTGTGGAGGGCCTACCCACGCTGCGCCTTCCGGTACGTGGTCGACACTCGAGAACCTTTCCGCCCCAACGGCCATCGGTTGTACGTGCAATGTGCCCCGCCCACTGCCACTTAAGTTTAGCGATTCGGAGGGCCATATCGGTTACCTTGGTTCTGCTGCGGATAGCCTCATTTCTGATGCGATCGCGCAGAGAAACTCCCAACATAGCCCTCTCCATTGCCCTTTGGGTGACTTTGAGCCTTCTTATGAGGCCCATAGTAAGCGACTACGTTTCCGTGCCATACGTCATCACTGGCAACACACACTGGTCAAAGACTCTCGTCTTGAGACACTGCGGAATATTGGACGAAAAGATGTGCCGTAGCCTCCCGAATGCTGCCCAACCGAGTCGGATTCGACGATTGACCTCTTTCTCAAAATTGGTCCTACCTAACTGAACAGTCTGTCCTAGGTATATAATATAATCGTCTACAACTTCGAGCTTAGTGTCCGATTGAAATGGGGGTTGGTACTACATGGAGGTTTGACATGATCTTTGTCTTATCCATGTTCATCCTTAGACCAACTCGCTCGGAGGCTTTACTGAGGTCATCGAGCATCGTGCTTAAGTCCTAAAAATATGTATTGTTTATAAAAATCATATGCCTGTAACAGCATAAATATCGGATCAGACTGGTGTCGCAACGCCCTCTTCATAATGGAATGTTACACATTAATGATATGTTATAAACTCTTGTATAATACAATTAGACTGCGTTAATTAAGATTGAGGACATATGGGTACAACGATAGGAAAAAACTGGGAACCCGTAATAATATTCTGCACAAGCTGACTGGTACTACTTGGGGAGCCAGCGCTGACGTGCTTCGCACGACGGGACTCAGCCTAGTTTATTCCGCTGGCGAATACTGCGCACCCGTATGGCTCAATAGTGCGCATGTGAAGAAAGTCGATGTCCAGCTGCGAAAAACCATGCGGTGCATAACCGGCGGTACAGCCCACTCCGACTCAATGGCTACCGGCCCTGAGCCACATTGCTCTGCCTCAACTTAGGAGACAACAAGCCCTGCTAAAGGAAGCAGACAAAATTGCTTCAAATCCAGAGCTGGCCGTCTTCTCGGAATTTTTCTGTCCGCCTATGCTACGCTTAAAATCCCGACATCCACCATACAATACGGTACAGGAACTTAAACAGAGCAGCTTTAACATCAAGGATAAATGGAGAGAGAACTGGATGGCCAACTTACCCAGGGCATCCCTTGCCAGCTACGATCCCACCCGCCAACCGCAAGGTTTTTCGGCCCCGAGACGGGAGTGGTGCCAACTAAATAAACTCCGCACTGAATGCGTTCGATCCGGAGAGTTTATGTTTAAGTGTGGGTGGCGAGATACATCGAGTTGCGACTGTGGAGCACCTCTACAGTCCATTTACCACATTGTCCACGAGTGCCCAAACAGAAAGTAAACGGGAGATCCTTTGGACTTACTTAAGCTAAGCGAAGACGCATCCGATTGGGTGAAGAATCTAGATATTAATTTGTAAATTTGTAAAAGCGACCAATTGTATGCCATACGACTAAATAAATAAACGATAGGTAAAAAAAAAACTATATTTTCAGGCAACTTTAGGCCCAGTTTGTTAGTAAACAAATGATCTTAACAGCTAATGTTAGTGTTATAAATTAAAGAACTATTATGCATACCTATTGCTATCGAGGCACTCTCACAGCGTGCATAGTGCTGTGTAGCTCGTTAAACCTAGCTAGCACAGCACTATCCAGCCTACCTGCGACAACCTGACCTAAGGAGAGTAAATTTGAATCCTACCTAAATCATCCAACGCAGTCCATGGATAATATAATACCTATATCTGCTTCGCTTCTGACGGTCTGCCCCACCCCCACCTGTAGTTAAATGGTTCTATGACAACACCGTCACTTAGGCCTTAGAACTTGGCACACTCTAGTTCTAACTACTACACAACGGGAGATGCTTTCCTTTTTGTAGCTATATTAATGGTCTTCGTAACACGCATCTCATCTCAATTACATACTGCCAGTTCCTTGTACTATGAAAGGTTAGCCACATGAGATGTGTGTGCACTGTATATTACTGTCCAGCGGCGCTAACACGAACTTCGAAATTCGAAGATCGGGTATTTCCATCTCTATCGCACTCCCTTACTCGAGTGACAGGGGGAAGGGGACTTTCGAGGTTCGTGGTAGCGCCGCAGGTTCTCGCCTATCAGCCGAGCAACCATGGGCCTCCATTTCTACTATACTGTGTCCATCTCATGGTCTCGCCCACCGGCCGAGCAATTACGGATGGGCCTATCTCTATACTGTCTCTTGTTGACTTTATATCTACACTAGCTCCCGCCCGCGACTTCGTCTGCGTAGCCCGGGATAAAAACTATCCCATATTTAAATCCAGGCTATAACTAAACTATCTTCGTGCAAAATTTCATTCAACTCGGTTGAGCCGTTTAAAAAGCGTGATTGAGTAACAAACATCCGAACATCTTAACATCCAAACAACCAAACTTTCGCATTTATAATATTAGTAGGATACGAAAGGTCTTATTTATGTCATACTGCATACTGGTATCTAAGGATATTGCATTATCCGGGTGATTCTAACTTACAGTAGTCAGGTCCTAAGTTGTCTGTCCTTGTCAACGAGCATTATCTTTCAAGTCAAGTAACGACATATAATCCTAAGGGTGCAATTGCTATCCACATATTTCGTCTATGTGGATAGCACGCGACTGATAATCAATGCCGATAACGGCCATGCCTGTCCCTAAGCATGCTTGACCTCGCAGGGTCACACAGGGTCTTCAGTCCTTGCCCACGTGGGGTCTTCATTCTTGTACCACACAGGGTCTTCAGTCCTTGCCCACGTGGGGTCTTCATTCTTGTACCACACAGGGTCTTCAATCCTTGCCCACGTGGTGTCTTCTTTCTTGTACCACACAGGGTCTTCAGTCCTTGCCCACGTGGGGTCTTCATTCTTGTACCACACAGGGTCTTCAGTCCTTGCTCCATCACCTCCATCTGGTGTTAGTGCAAGGGTTAACAGTCTGGGACACAAAGCTCAAGCTCGGTCTTGCTTGGTCGGTCTTGGAACCCTGTCGGCACTCACGCAAATGCACAAAAGATCCCGCTGGGTCGAAGTGCATCCGAAAGGACCCTCATCTGGATAAGATAAGATAAGAGATGGCTCACGCACAGTACAATCACGCTACCTGGACCAGGCTTTACACCAAACTGCACTCCCATCCGACACACGGACGGGCAGCTCTTCAGCTCGTATAGAAAGGGAGGACTATAAGGTTGACACACTTAATGCTGTGGCTCATCTATACTGTTAATTATGTCTTGGGCATACGATCTCGCAGAAGTAACTATGTCCTTGGGTCACCTACTGGTACGAGTACATGTTACCACGATGGTTAATTGTCATTACGTTACACAGGGATCAGAAATACTACCAGTATAAAACATCTTGAATACCTAGCTACGTACTCAGATTTTAGATCACAATCATAGCAGAACAAATAAATCGAATAGAACAAATAATGAACCTAGAACCTAAGACACTTAGCTTTCAATAGGGACTAGCTGTGTAGTCCCCAATTCCTCGTTGAAATTGTTGAAAGAGGTTTTGTGTAAACTGTACGATAGCTATAAGAAACACGTTGTTGTCACTGGTGTCTGTCATGATTGGAAATAAAACAACGTATATATATTTTAAAGTGCGTTTATGTTAAATTACTTCTACCTCTGCGTCTCGTTAACAACAATAGGTTATGGGCCCAGCTACGAAATGGACTTAGGACTAAAAACATAGTCATGCATATAAGGTCCGAGTGCTCGACGCTGTACCTACTAGTATATATGGCATAGGTACTCTATCTGACATGGCTTAAATTCGAATGAAGAAAAATCATCTTAGTTCGAATTTAACCCATATAGCTTTGCCATAGAGTGCCAAGTCCGCAATCTTAAGAAATGTTTACTTTCACGCAATTGCTTACATTAGAGCTTGCTTGTATTATTATATTATATTATTATGTATGTCTTTCCCGCTCACGGGACAATGACGTCCCGGACCTTTGGGAGGCGTGCGTGGAGCTAGGTACCTACAAAGTACCAACTGAGCCAACACGTAGAGGCCCTTTTGACAATTTAATAAAATGCAAGGAGTACACCTAGCATTATTATTATTATTATTGTAATATTATAACGTGCAATAGTTTGACAGGTTGTAGCTTTATATATATTTGTATGTAGGGGGGTATCTCCGGAACAGCTTAACCGATTTCAAAAATGTTTTCACCGATAGGTATACTTATTAGAATGGCCCTTCGGGACAGACGTACCTATTTTTTAAGATAAGTCCCTCTCCTACGAATCTGCGGGCGTAAGATAGATGATTGACATTTTATCGTTGTGGATTTATTAAGATTTGTCACTCGCACATACTTCAGAACGTCACGGTTTATCTACAGCAATAAGTGATAAAATGGCAACGATCTTAGGCCCGCCGGATGGAAGCGATCCGTCTGAGAAACAGAGACATATAATAGCTTTCAAAATATGCAAGCTGAACTGGCTTTAGACAGGACCACCGCAGCGCGTGATGGTCTTCATCTGACGACATGTATCGGGGAGTGGACGATGCACAAGATGACAAGACACGACAAGACAAGACAAAATATTTATTTGTAAACATAGGTTCAAAGGTGTTACAATTATTTATATTAGTGTATCTCTATGTTTTGCCATAAGGCAAGCAAATATTTTAAGTCAAGATGGAGCATGCGCCAATTGTTACAATTCTTCATTGTGAAGAAACTTTGCATATACAATGACATTGAGGTATATCTATGTCTGTAATTAGTTTATATGGTTCCAGTGTATAAAACAAACGAAATACAGCAAAAACAAGTTTTGTATGAAAAACTTAAATTCGCTATTTTTTTACTATGGTATCTGAAGCTACATAAACTAATTACAGACCTGGATAAACCTCATGTCATTGTATATGCAAAGTTTCGTTACAATCCAACACGTTGTTTTAAAATGAGAGCGTAACTACGTTTGTATGGAAATGTGAAATTCGGCCGAGCTTACTGCGGACTCTTAACACGTTCACAGTCCAGTTTCCAATTCATGGGTCACGACGAACTATCTCCACAAGGCACAAGTCCGTGCCCCGTGCATGGGTTAATATCTATAGCCGACCAGGTAGGTACGCACTCAAATCACTATACTTAGTCATGGTTGGCCCCATAGTAAAAATTGCTCTAGGGACCGATTTTTGACTTTCTAGCGCTCGACTCTTTCACTCGAAAACTGTCAAAAATGATGAAAATCTATTTTGAAATGACAATAGAATATTTAAAAACGAGCGGTATTGACCACTCGTATTCAATTCTATCGGTAGAAAGTAAGTGCCTGTAATTTTGACACTACAATAGCATTTACTTTTATTTAATTTTCGAGTGCTCGTAAGTCAAAAATCGGCCCCCTGTGTGACCCTCCCAATCGCCACCTGGCACTTCAGATCACGACTTCAAAATCGCCTTGTATATGTAATAATCCGAGTGCGTGCCTGGTCGTTTCATAGTGACCTAAACGTGGAGCACGGACGTGTTGATGGAAGTAATTTGCTTGGACGTCCAAGAAAATTTAAACAATTTGTATGGGGTCTGAACGTGATCCAAAGCCTTACTTAGAGTCCAAACGGCTTGATAGATTTTGCCATATGAGGATTGGATTCTTCATACTCATGGGAGTGATAATATATAAATAATATTTTCTCAAACATGCTCGGAAATGTATGCATTAATATCACGAAATTAAGACATGAAGTTTCTTGTTTAAGGCTCCCTACATTTCTTTTTGGCCTTACGCCAAGAAGAAATGTATGAAAACCCTAAGTAAAACCATTATTGTCGGCTACTCTAACTTTTTATATTTGCTTACTATATTAAACTGACAAAGGAAAAATTACATACTGCCAGCCACCACTAGACTGTAAGCATACTTGCGACTTAAAAAAAAGAAAATCTATGGTACTATATGATGCTCGAAAACCTTATTCAAATGGCATGTTTAAAAAATAAAATAGGCGGCAAATTACCTATTATTTAATTGATTACCTTTTATTCATTTTAATTTTAATATTTCCTCACATCGTTTTGAAAAAAGCTCTATACATTCCTCGGCCGAAACAGGGATTGCTGGCCTCGCTGTATCCGGCCTCGTCTACGACTCGGCCGTCTACCCCAAACTCGTCCAGCAATCCCTTACTTCACGGTCTCTGCTCTACTATTACAAAACACAGCTGGGTTTTTTTTGAAAAATCATTTGATTTCACTTGTTGATCGAGTCTGATTCAGGTTTGAATGAAAATCCGAGTATGATGCTTGAATTTTATTGATACAAACGGTACAGTCGTAACTGTAATTAAGCTGTTAAATATACTAATCTATGAAACACATCGGTTGCCTTTATTCATTGCAAAGGTCGCCAGGTAAATCAATCAATTATTGTATGGTTGCTAATTACATATTACGTTAAAAGCGTGATAATCTTTACATTTTGATAACTTTTAGACCCACTCTGCCTTCTTTTTGCACCGCAAAACAAGAATACGGCCTCCCTGATGATAAGCAACAACGTAGCCTATGCTATACATACATTATTTATATTATAAGTCATCATCAAACGGGTATACAGTAAAATTATTCCTAAAAATGTAACTTCGTCTTTGTATGGGTGTGGCATAAAATACTGTGGCTGTGAGTCCAGAAGCCGAACTCTCTAACAATCAGAGCCACTGCGGGATGAGCTTATAACTGGAGCTTCCGTCGCTGCCTTTTACGATGGAAGCAGATTCCTCGGACGTTGAACTAGCATTGTTTGAGGAACACTGCTGCAAACGTTTATGGTAAATATTATGAGCGATAAGAAATGCGTCAAGGTACGTGCTTTTGTTGATTCCGGTGCTCAGAGATCGTATGTACGCCGCGATATAATACAGGATTTGGATCTGAAGCCTGACAGTAACGAAATCATGTCATATTGTCTCTTCGGCGGGATTGAAACTAAGAAACAGCAGTTTCATTGCTATGAATTCAATGTCGCGAGCCTAGACAACCAGTTTCTATATAAGATGACTGCGCTTGACAAATCTACGATCTGCGGGTATATTCCTCGATTGACCTTGAACCATGAGTTGATCCAAGAATTCTGGCGAAGGACGATACTACGTAGAATTACCGTGGAAACCTAATCATGGAGAACTTCTTGACAACAAACAGCTGAAAGAAGATTGATGTCGACTACACAAAGACCACTAAAGCTGAACGAATTTGACAACTATGGTCAAGTCTTCGAAGATTGGTTGAAAGAGGGCATAATCGAAGAGGTCGATGATTCAGCAAGGCCTAAACACCACCTTTCACATCATGCGGTCATCAAAAACTCCAGCCTGACAACGAGGGTACGCCCAGTATTTGACGCTTCTGCACGAGATCGTAATGGGAATTCTCTCAACTCGTTTCTGGAGAAGGGTGTAAATTGTCTTGAACTGATCCCGAAACTACTTATCAAATTTAGGAAACATGCGATTGGGATAACGTCCGATATTAAGAAAGCCTTTCTTCAGATATCACTGAAAGACAAAGACAGACAATATATGTCATTTCTGTGGTGGAAGAATAACGAAATAAAAGAGTTAATAATGTACCGCCATTGTCGTGTAGTATTTGGCATAACCTGTATTCCATTTCTTTTGGGTGCTACTATAAACTACCTCTTGGAGAAGTACACTAAAGATTATAAGGACACCGCCGAACATCTTAAGAACTCGTTCTATGTTGACAACTGCATCACCAGCCTAGAAAGTGAGCAAGAAGCGCAAATCTTCATAGAAGAGGCGAAGAAAATAATGTTGGAGGCGAAATTAGACTTGCGAGGTTGGGTCACATCTCCTATGACTAATGAAAAGATGACGTCAGAGTCAGAGAGCATGTCTGTACTCGGCCTAATATGGGATGTCAGGAGTGATCAATTATATTGCAACGTCAACTTTGTACATGACATCGCTTTAAAGGAAAACATTACGAAGAGAAGTTTACTTTCCATAACACAGAAAGTTTTTGATCCAATTGGCTGGACGTGCCCAGTGACACTTGTTCCCAAGCTGATTATTCAGAAAACATGGAATTTAAAACTGAGTTGGGATGCAGAGCTGCCTAACAACTTACAAAAGGAATTCCTCGAGTCGTCTAAACATATTCATTTGCTTAACGAATGCCGCATTCCACGACGACTTACCTCTGAGGCAATAAGTGAATGTATTAACAGTCTTCATGTCTTCAGTGACGTGAGCAAGGTGTTATTTGCAAAGCTAACAACAAGGAAGAGTTACTGTACAACTGGTTCAAGCAAAGTCACGAGTCGCGCCGATCCGTGAAGTCAGCATACCTCGCTTAGAATTGATGGGATCACCAATAGCAACGCGCTTGTATCAAGTCATACCCAAGTCAAGGAAGCAATGGAACTGCCTGACTGTCGAGTCTACTTCTGGACTGACGCAAGTATAGCGTTCACATGGATTACTACTGAGGGAGACTGGAACATCTTTGTCAAGAACAGAGTCAAGGAGATACGACAACACAGCAACAGCGACTCGTCAGTTCAACCGTTTCAAAATGCATACCCTGCAAGCGGCAATCGGTAAGGCATGCTGATACACCATTGGCCTCTTTGCCTCTCGATAGGGTAAAACCAGCTGCCGGATTTGAAGTGACAGGTATTGATCTAGCCGGTCCTCTCATTCTGCGGTCGGGAGGGAAGGTGTGGATAATTTTATTTACGTGTGCAGTATACCACGCCGTGCACCTGGAGCTAACTAAGTCGCTTTCCTCATGGCGTTACGACGGTTCATAGCAAGACGTGGAAGAGTTGACACAATTTACACGGACAATGCTACAAATTTCCACGGAACTGACAACCAGCTAAGGTCAATAAAGTGGGAAGAGATAGCAGCTTATTCCAGCGTGCGGAGTATAAAATTGAAGTTCAATCCTCCTGCTGCACCATGGTGAGGAGGTTGGTGGGAGCGTTTAATCCGGTCTCTAAAGGAACTTCTGCGACGCAACTTGGGGCAGAGAACAGTTGGCTTTGAAGAGCTGTCAACCATACTCTGCGATTGCGAAGCATTGATGAACTCACGACCCTTAACGTATATCGCGGACGATCCAGATAACTTGAAGCCTCTTACGCCAGCTTACTTCATTCAAGGACTTGCTACCAGCGAGACTCCAGATCTCCAGCTAGACCATGATTCGTTAAATAGGTTTAAAGTATTTGCATAAGCTGAGGGAAGAATTCCGAGAACGGTTTAGAAATGAGTACCTGAGCATGCTCATACAGAAGGTTAAGGAGAGGGACTCTAATTTAAAGGTAGGCGATGTCGTTTAGTAGAAACTAATGAAAAGCGTATAAAGTGACCTTTAGGAGTTATCTTAGAAGTGTATACCGGAAAAGACGGAAATGCCAGAGTAGCGAGAATACGCACAGCCGACGGCGAGTACACCCAAGCTTATCAACGTCTGTATCCACTGGAACTACAACCTGGCGACGTTCTATAAAGAGAGAGAAAGAGAGAGAGTTTGGGTCTTCGCCCAAAGGTGGGAGGATGTTAGAAAATCTATGGTGCAACTCTATGGTGAACTGACGTGCATTTGAAGTTTGAAATATCGAATGTTCTTCTTGTTTACGTTATTTTTGATTTCTGCTGTCACTCTAAAATAAATTGTGGTTCAGTGAGTTGGTTTTTTGGTCTCCAAAGTGCTAAATTTCCAAGTATTCTTAACACGGCGTTTTTCTCTGAGGCGGATTTAGTCCTGCCATTCGCATCCACGGTTACTAAACTCGCTTTCTCGCTCGTCGACTGTCCGATGCTGGATGGCGCGGAGTAGTTTGTTTTTGAAGCATTGCTACTGCTACCGTCGGCATTGTTGGTTTCGGAGGCAGCTTGACTGCCTTGCGAGCTCTCATTGGTATAAGAAGCAGCCTGTTTGTTTGAGGCAGAGTATGTGCTGACACCATGAGCACTAACTCTGTGCTTGGAAGCACTCTCGTTTAGTGACTGGCCATTGTGTTTTTGCTCGGCGGTGCTTGATTCTGAAGCTTCGGTACTGTCACCATTGGCATTCTTGGTTTCGGAGGCAGCTTGACTGCCTTGCGAGCTCTCATTGGTATAAGAAGCAGCCTGTTTGTTTGAGGCAGAGTATGTGCTGACACCATTAGCACTAATTGTCTGCTTGGAAGCACACTCGTTTAATGACTGGCCGTTGTGTTTTTGCTCGGCGGTGCTTGATTCTGAAGCTTTAGTACTGTCACCATAGGCATTCTTGGTTTCGGAGGCAGCTTGACTGCCTTGCGAGCTCTCATTGGTATAAGAAGCAGCCTGTTTGTTTGAGGCAGAGTATGTGCTGTCATCATGAGCACTAACTCTGTGCTTAGAAGCACTCTCGTTTAGTGACTGGCCGTTGCTTTTTTGCTCGGCGATGCTTGATTCTGAAGCTTCGGTACTGTCACCATAGGCATTCTTGGTTTCAGAGGCAGCTTGACTGCCTTGCGAGCTCTCATTGGTATTAGAAGCAGCCTGTTTGTTTGAGGCAGAGTATGTGCTGACACCATTAGCACTAATTGTCTGCTTGGAAGCACTCTCGTTTAGTGACTGGCCGTTGTGTTTTTGCTCGGCGGTGCTTGATTCTGAAGCTTTGGTACTGTCACCATAGGCATTCTTGGTTTCGGAGGCAGCTTGACTGCCTTGCGAGCTCTCATTGGTATTAGAAGCAGCCTGTTTGTTTGAGGCAGAGTATGTGCTGACACCATTAGCACTAACTGTCTGCTTGGAAGCACTCTTGTTTAATGACTGGCCGTTGTGTTTTTGCTCGGCGGTGCTTGATTCTGAGGCTTCGGTACTGTCACCATTGGCATTCTTGGTTTCGGAGGCAGCTTGACTGCCTTGCGAGCTCTCATGGGTATAAGAAGCAGCCTGTTTGTTTGAGGCAGAGTATGTGCTGTCATCATGAGCACTAACTCTGTGCTTGGAAGCACTCTCGTTTAGTGACTGGCCGTTGCTTTTTTGCTCGGCGATGCTTGATTCTGAAGCTTTGGTACTGTCACCATAGGCATTCTTGGTTTCGGAGGCAGCTTGGCTGCCTTGCGAGCTCTCATTGGTATTAGAAGCAGCCTGTTTGTTTGAGGCAGAGTATGTGCTGACACCATTAGCACTAACTGTCTGCTTGGAAGCACTCTTGTTTAATGACTGGCCGTTGTGTTTTTGCTCGGCGGTGCTTGATTCTGAAGCTTTGGTACTGTCACCATAGGCATTCTTGGTTTCGGAGGCAGCTTGACTGCCTTGCGAGCTCTCATTGATATTAGAAGCAGCCTGTTTGTTTGAGGCAGAGTATGTGCTGACACCATTAGCACTAACTGTCTGCTTGGAAGCACTCTTGTTTAATGACTGGCCGTTGTGTTTTTGCTCGGCGGTGCTTGATTCTGAAGCTTTGGTACTGTCACCATAGGCATTCTTGGTTTCGGAGGCAGCTTGGCTGCCTTGCGAGCTCTCATTGGTATTAGAAGCAGCCTGTTTGTTAGAGGCAGAGTATGTGCTGACACCATTAGCACTAACTGTCTGCTTGGAAGCACTCTTGTTTAATGACTGGCCGTTGTGTTTTTGCTCGGCGGTGCTTGATTCTGAAGCTTTGGTACTGTCACCATAGGCATTCTTGGTTTCGGAGGCAGCTTGACTGCCTTGCGAGCTCTCATTAGTATTAGAAGCAGCCTGTTTGTTTGAGGCAGAGTATGTGCTGACACCATTAGCACTAACTGTCTGCTTGGAAGCACTCTCGTTTGATGACTGGCCGTTGTGTTTTTGCTCGGCGGTGCTTGATTCTGAAGCTTTGGTACTGTCACCATAGGCATTCTTGGTTTCGGAGGCAGCTTGGCTGCCTTGCGAGCTCTCATTGGTATTAGAAGCAGCCTGTTTGTTTGAGGCAGAGTATGTGCTGACACCATTAGCACTAACTGTCTGCTTGGAAGCACTCTCGTTTGATGACTGGCCGTTGTGTTTTTGCTCGGCGGTGCTTGATTCTGAAGCTTTGGTACTGTCACCATAGGCATTCTTGGTTTCGGAGGCAGCTTGGCTGCCTTGCAAGCTCTCATTGGTATTAGAAGCAGACTGTTTGTTTGAGGCAGAGTATGTGCTGACACCATTAGCACTAACTGTCTGCTTGGAAGCACTCTTGTTAAATGACTGGCCGTTGTGTTTTTGCTCGGCGGTGCTTGATTCTGAAGCTTTGGTACTGTCATCATAGGCATTCTTGGTTTCGGAGGCAGCTTGGCTGCCTTGCGAGCTCTCATTGGTATTAGAAGCAGCCTGTTTGTTTGAGGCAGAGTATGTGCTGACACCATTAGCACTAATTGTCTGCTTGGAAGCACTCTCGTTTAATGACTGGTCGTTGTGTTTTTGCTCGGCGGTGCTTGATTCTGAAGCTTTGGTACTGTCACCATAGGCATTCTTGGTTTCGGAGGCAGCTTGACTGCCTTGCGAGCTCTCATTGGTATTAGAAGCAGCCTGTTTGTTTGAGGCAGAGTATGTGCTGACACCATTAGCACTAATTGTCTGCTTGGAAGCACTCTCGTTTAATGACTGGTCGTTGTGTTTTTGCTCGGCGGTGCTTGATTCTGAAGCTTTGGTACTGTCACCATAGGCATTCTTGGTTTCGGAGGCAGCTTGACTGCCTTGCGAGCTCTCATTGATATTAGAAGCAGCCTGTTTGTTTGAGGCAGAGTATGTGCTGTCACCATGAGCACTAACTCTGTGCTTGGAAGCACTCTCGTTTAGTGACTGGCCGTTGTGTTTTTGCTCGGCGGTGCTTGATTCTGAAGCTTTGGTACTGTCACCATAGGCATTCTTGGTTTCGGAGGCAGCTTGACTGCCTTGCGAGCTCTCATTGATATTAGACGCAGCCTGTTTGTTTGAGGCAGAGTATGTGCTGACACCATTAGCACTAATTGTCTGCTTGGAAGCACTCTCGTTTAGTGACTGGCCGTTGTGTTTTTGCTCGGCGGTGCTTGATTCTGAAGCTTTGGTACTGTCACCATTGGCATTCTTGGTTTCGGAGGCAGCTTGACTGCCTTGCGAGCTCTCATTGATATTAGAAGCAGCCTGTTTGTTTGAGGCAGAGTATGTGCTGACACCATTAGCACTAATTGTCTGCTTGGAAGCACTCTCGTTTAATGACTGGCCGTTGTGTTTTTGCTCGGCGGTGCTTGATTCTGAAGCTTTGGTACTGTCACCATAGGCATTCTTGGTTTCGGAGGCAGCTTGACTGCCTTGCGAGCTCTCGTTGATATTAGAAGCAGCCTGTTTGTTTGAAGCAGAGTATGTGCTGACACCATTAGCACTAATTGTCTGCTTGGAAGCACTCTCGTTTAATGACTGGCCGTTGTGTTTTTGCTCGGCGGTGCTTGATTCTGAAGCTTTGGTACTGTCACCATAGGCATTCTTGGTTTCGGAGGCAGCTTGACTGCCTTGCGAGCTCTCATTGATATTAGAAGCAGCCTGTTTGTTTGAGGCAGAGTATGTGCTGACACCATTAGCACTAACTGTCTGCTTGGAAGCACTCTCGTTTAGTGACTGGCCGTTGTGTTTTTGCTCGGCGGTGCTTGATTCTGAAGCTTTGGTACTGTCACCATTGGCATTCTTGGTTTCGGAGGCAGCTTGACTGCCTTGCAAGCTCTCATTGATATTAGAAGCAGCCTGTTTGTTTGAGGCAGAGTATGTGCTGACACCATTAGCACTAACTGTCTGCTTGGAAGCACTCTCGTTTGATGACTGGCCGTTGTGTTTTTGCTCGGCAGTGCTTGATTCTGAAGCTTTGGTACTGTCACCATAGGCATTCTTGGTTTCGGAGGCAGCTTGACTGCCTTGCGAGCTCTCATTGATATTAGAAGCAGCCTGTTTGTTTGAGGCAGAGTATGTGCTGACACCATTAGCACTAACTGTCTGCTTGGAAGCACTCTCGTTTAGTGACTGGCCGTTGTGTTTTTGCTCGGCGGTGCTTGATTCTGAAGCTTTGGTACTGTCACCATTGGCATTCTTGGTTTCGGAGGCAGCTTGACTGCCTTGCGAGCTCTCATTGATATTAGAAGCAGCCTGTTTGTTTGAGGCAGAGTATGTGCTGACACCATTAGCACTAACTGTCTGCTTGGAAGCACTCTCGTTTGATGACTGGCCGTTGTGTTTTTGCTTGGTAGTGCTTGATTCTGAAGCTTTGGTACTGTCACCATAGGCATTCTTGGTTTCGGAGGCAGCTTGACTGCCTTGCGAGCTCTCATTGATATTAGAAGCAGCCTGCTTGTTTGAGGCAGAGTATGTGCTGTCACCATGAGCACTAACTCTGTGCTTGGAAGCACTCTCGTTTATTGACTGGCCGTTGTGTTTTTGCTCGGCGGTGCTTGATTCTGAAGCTTTGGTACTGTCACCATAGGCATTCTTGGTTTCGGAGGCAGCTTGACTGCCTTGCGAGCTCTCATTGATATTAGAAGCAGCCTGTTTGTTTGAGGCAGAGTATGTGCTGACACCATTAGCACTAACTGTCTGCTTGGAAGCACTCTCGTTTGATGACTGGCCGTTGTGTTTTTGCTCGGCGGTGCTTGATTCTGAAGCTTTGGTACTGTCACCATTGGCATTCTTGGTTTCGGAGGCAGCTTGACTGCCTTGCGAGCTCTCATTGATATTAGAAGCAGCCTGTTTGTTTGAGGCAGAGTATGTGCTGACACCATTAGCACTAACTGTCTGCTTGGAAGCACTCTCGTTTGATGACTGGCCGTTGTGTTTTTGCTCGGCAGTGCTTGATTCTGAAGCTTTGGTACTGTCACCATAGGCATTCTTGGTTTCGGAGGCAGCTTGACTGCCTTGCGAGCTCTCATTGATATTAGAAGCAGCCTGCTTGTTTGAGGCAGAGTATGTGCTGACACCATTAGCACTAACTGTCTGCTTGGAAGCACTCTTGTTTAATGACTGGCCGTTGTGTTTTTGCTCGGCGGTGCTTGATTCTGAAGCTTTGGTACTGTCACCATAGGCATTCTTGGTTTCGGAGGCAGCTTGACTGCCTTGCGAGCTCTCATTGATATTAGAAGCAGCCTGTTTGTTTGAGGCAGAGTATGTGCTGTCACCATGAGCACTAACTCTGTGCTTGGAAGCACTCTCGTTTAGTGACTGGCCGTTGTGTTTTTGCTCGGCGGTGCTTGATTCTGAAGCTTTGGTACTGTCACCATAGGCATTCTTGGTTTCGGAGGCAGCTTGACTGCCTTGCGAGCTCTCATTGATATTAGAAGCAGCGTGTTTGTTTGAGGCAGAGTATATGCTGACACCATTAGCACTAACTGTCTGCTTGGAAGCACTCTCGTTTGATGACTGGCCGTTGTGTTTTTGCTCGGCGGTGCTTGATTCTGAAGCTTTGGTACTGTCACCATTGGCATTCTTGGTTTCGGAGGCAGCTTGACTGCCTTGCGAGCTCTCATTGATATTAGAAGCAGCCTGTTTGTTTGAGGCAGAGTATGTGCTGACACCATTAGCACTAATTGTCTGCTTGGAAGCACTCTCGTTTAATGACTGGCCGTTGTGTTTTTGCTCGGCGGTGCTTGATTCTGAAGCTTTAGTACTGTCACCATAGGCATTCTTGGTTTCGGAGGCAGCTTGACTGCCTTGCGAGCTCTCATTGGTATAAGAAGCAGCCTGTTTGTTTGAGGCAGAGTATGTGCTGTCATCATGAGCACTAACTCTGTGCTTGGAAGCACTCTCGTTTATTGACTGGCCGTTGCTTTTTTGCTCGGCGATGCTTGATTCTGAAGCTTCGGTACTGTCACCATAGGCATTCTTGGTTTCAGAGGCAGCTTGACTGCCTTGCGAGCTCTCATTGGTATTAGAAGCAGCCTGTTTGTTTGAGGCAGAGTATGTGCTGACACCATTAGCACTAATTGTCTGCTTGGAAGCACTCTCGTTTAGTGACTGGCCGTTGTGTTTTTGCTCGGCGGTGCTTGATTCTGAAGCTTTGGTACTGTCACCATAGGCATTCTTGGTTTCGGAGGCAGCTTGACTGCCTTGCGAGCTCTCATTGATATTAGAAGCAGCCTGTTTGTTTGAGGCAGAGTATGTGCTGACACCATTAGCACTAATTGTCTGCTTGGAAGCACTCTCGTTTAATGACTGGCCGTTGTGTTTTTGCTCGGCGGTGCTTGATTCTGAAGCTTTGGTACTGTCACCATAGGCATTCTTGGTTTCGGAGGCAGCTTGACTGCCTTGCGAGCTCTCATTGATATTAGAAGCAGCCTGTTTGTTTGAGGCAGAGTATGTGCTGTCATCATGAGCACTAACTCTGTGCTTGGAAGCACTCTCGTTTAGTGACTGGCCGTTGCTTTTTTGCTCGGCGATGCTTGATTCTGAAGCTTCGGTACTGTCACCATAGGCATTCTTGGTTTCAGAGGCAGCTTGACTGCCTTGCGAGCTCTCATTGGTATTAGAAGCAGCCTGTTTCTTTGAGGCAGAGTATGTGCTGACACCATTCGCACTAATTGTCTGCTTGGAAGCACTCTGGCTTAATGACTTGCCATTGTTTTTTTGCTCGGCGGTGCTTGATTTTGAAGCTTTGAAAATGTCACCATTGGCATTCTTGGTTTCGGAGGCAGATTGTTGGACAGCGGAGCTGGCCGCTTCGGCGGAAGCATGGATCTGCTTTAAAGCAGACTGGATTGCTTCACCAGCAGCACCTATTACTATCTTGCTTTGCTCTAAGGACCTAGAAGTAGCACTGTCCTGAGAGGCAGAGTTTCTGCTTTCACTGAAAAATTACAAATGACTTTTTATTGACTGTACTTACTTTTATTGAGTTTTTGGGTTAGACAATTCATACTTTCCGAGTGTCGGTTACGCTACAATAAAGTTAACCTATGCATATAAATTGGAGATGTAAAATCTAAAATAATCTGTCATTTTGGTTTGTGACTTTCCGAAAATGTAGGCTTCATCCTGTAATTGCCAAAATTAACTGTTATGTCATTAAATTAAATAATCATTACTGTTAAAATTAATTTACTAATTATTTTTACAACTGTTCACTTCATAATTTGGAAAAAGTTAAGAAATCGAATCATTGAGGGTCTCCCCATTAATCCACGATTCGCCTTCGCTCCAACAAAACGAAATACCAAGATGGTTGGAGAAACCGAAGAATGAATGAACAGAAAATCTGAAGATCCGAATATTGACTGAAATCATTGATAACAAATATGGTTGAAGGTTAAACTTTTATGTCAGTGTTGATTTTAATCAGCAAGTAATCTTAATATAATATCATGAATAGACCAAAGGAATAGACTTTTCTACTAGATACGAAACCTAGTTCGTCCGTAATTGTATGTTTGTTAGACTTTAATGTATATGTAACTGTGGGCCTTGGGTGCCTGAAAGAAATGGTTTATTATTATTATGTTTATTTTGTTTCTTTAAATTTCTCAGTAGGGTAAATCGCCAATAGCTGGCCACCCTTCAATAACTAGCCCCCTCGTACTCGTACTAAAAATGAAGCCTGTTCCAGGCCCTACAAACAGAATTCAATTTATCACCTATAACGTGGCCACTTATTGAAGGGCGGCAAGTAATTAATACCTTGTACTAACAATGAATTCTATTATAGGTGAATAGAGTTCATTTTTAGTGTAAGTTGGCCAGTTATTGAACGGTGGCGAGTTTTTGGCGATTTACCCTATTCAGGTAAATGCCGGTATAATGGGAAGCACGGGCCGAAGCCAAATGCATCTCATATACCTATTACGTGTTAATTCGACAGACGATCTTGATGATGATCTGATAGAACGTCTTGATGATTTATTTATTTAAAACACTAGCTTCCGCCCGCAACTTCGTCTGCGTTTACCCAGAATAAAAACGAATTCCATATTTTAATTCAGGCTATAGCCTGCTTATAGGCTATCATCGTGCAAAATTTCATCCAAATCGGTTGAGCCGTTTAAGCGTGATTGAGTAACAAACATCCAAACAGCCAAACTTTCACATTTATAATATAAGTAGGATGTAAACATGACATTACAGTAAAACCAATGCGTCATGAAACGAGATATAAAAAAAGACAAAAAAAAACATATAATTACATTGGTACAGTTGATTGCCTGTCATCCGTCTCCTCACAGAAGCTCAGACATTCACCGCACACATACATCCATCGCCACGCAATTAAGTCACACCCCGGTGCTGATGCCAAGAGTTGTGAAACAGCGCGGATCAGCGGCGAGTTCCTGCGTGAAACAGTGCGAGCTGCCGGCACCGCCAATAAATCGCGTCGTCGTGCCCTGAGAGTTATCCTGGGGATATCCGGACTATAGGACTCACTAGCTCCGGACAATCTGACTCACCGCGTATGATCCGACACGCAGTCACCAACAAATTGTAATTACGCCTTACCTCCAACGAATAACTAAGGTTCCTAACAGGTATTTGGTGGGATAGGAATGGATAGTACCCGAAAACTTTGATGAAATGATGATGATCGGAGAGCTGTTCCTGGTTACGGTGTGACTGGTTTGGAAAATGAGTGACTGATGGATGTGCTTTTGTTTGTACGTGGGTCATTTTACGGAAAGTTGTACACTCGACTTTTTTTTTATATTCTGATATAATCGGGTTTTTTTCTACTCAGAAACGAGAGCACTTTCGATCCTAATAGGAGGAAAAACTGTCCAAAATGTTACATATAATTTTCGGTTTTCAGCTTAGTATGGACATGGTAACAGAATGGAATAAAAAATCTTAGGACACTTTTTTGCTCGAATAACATTCGAAAATGCTCTCGGTTCTGAGTAGAAATAATTTACTTTAAAAACAAAGTTTTAACCGACTGCAATTTAGTACTCCGCCAAGCCACGAAAACATTTCTTTTCCAATTTACTTATTTAATTTACTGATTTCCGAGAGCAAATGCGTTGATTATTATAGAAAAAAACCCAATTGCTGTATGTGACCCGATAATATTTGAGGACTTCCGTCAATTCCACAACGATCACCCTTGGCACTTCATTAGTTGCTATTTCAACGAAATCTTATCAGAATCTGTGATATACTTTTGTACTTTTAAGTACATAATTGAGGAATTCCATAAGTCATCTGTGGTCTTCATCATCAATTCCACTCCACCAATTTATGATTTCCGGATGTAAATACACGAGTTATAATAGAAAAAACCAAAATCACTACACGCGTGCCTAATATAATTGAGGAGTTCCCTCAATTCCTCATGGATCCCATCATCCAATTGAATTTTCAAAAATATGGGACCCACCTGGAAGCATATATCTACCAACAAAAAAAAATTATGAATCGGCTCATCAATGACGGAGTTCTGAGGTAACAAACATTGAAAAAAAAAAATACAACCGAATTAAGAACCTCCTCCTTTTTTTGAAGTCGGTTAAAAACCTGATTACATTACAATTTAAAAAAATAAGTCGAGTGTACAACTTTCCGTAAAATGGCCCACGTTAGCTAGTGAATAATTCTGTAAGAATTTTGGGACTATTCTGCAAGTGTTTAGAATTGCAGCTTTCTGCATTGCATTATAAGAAAACGTGCTAATAACAGGGTTTTGATAGGGGTATGCAATTGTTGAGGGATGACACCTGTGTGCTGGACAACACGACGGGTACGATGGTGACGTTTCTCAGTTACCATATTCTGGGGACCGATTTTTGACTTTCGAGCGCTCGACTCTTTCACTCGAAAGCAGTCAAAAACGATGAAATGCTATTTTAGAAATATGCGCGATAGAAAATTGAAAAACGAGTGGTATTGGCCACTCGTATTCAATTCTATCGGTAGAAAAATATTGCATTTCACTTACGTACCTATTTAGTTTTGGACTGACTATTAATTTAAAAGATTGATATATTTAAATAAAATATATTGATTCGATGCTATGTGATTGGCTGGTATACGATACGATTATATTTAATTTATTGCCGAATTTTGTGGTTGAAAACCAAGATCGTTAGTCTATTGACGGGAAAATTAAGCGTTTCGTTTACTGTTACTCACTACTTACTCTTGTTTTATTTTCTGTTATAAAACGCATAATGTGTATAAAATTAATAAATTTACTATATTATCGATACAAAACTTCGAATAAAGTACTATTCTCTATATTAAATATGTTGAAAATTCAAATTTGAGAAACCGGTACTTATCTACTTTTTGCATACAACGAAACGCAAAAGTATCGATTGCCAATCACTAGCTTTTCGAGTGATGATTTCAAAAACAGCTATTAATGGGTTCATGCGATTATAATAGTGACAAATTTTCGTGTGCGAATATTTTCTACCGCTCGCTTTTGATTTCGAGCGCTCGAAAGTCAAAAATCGGTCCCCTGGTTAGTTTATTAGGTACCAACTATTTATTGTACGTTGTAAGTTATGTGTGTTTGGAATGGCTACCTCAATTAACAGAGCTGTCGTGAATGAATTCTATGACTTTGGTTTTCTAGCACGTTTTCAAGCCTATTCTTGTAGTAAGGAATGACTGGCTGAGGAATCAAGTGATATTTAATTGCTAGATTCTGATGTACTATGTTGGCTACTTGGTCGTATCTGTCCTTGTACTCAGTTTGGACTATTGCCCTGCATGCTCCGGTAATGTTATTATTATATGGGACCAATATTTTTACTAAAATCTCATCCGTCAGTTTCTGCAAACAAATAGGGTATTGTTTTGATTGGCACAACATGTTAGATGTTTAAAAACATCAAAACACGGCGCAGCGGACCCGGCTTTAGAGTTTATTGGGGCTTTCGTCGGGGATGCGGGCAGCGGTGGACGCCTTGCTTCTTAAGCGGAGCTTCTGACGCTGATTGCAATATTGACGACTGACCAAACCACCGAACAAAGTCGCTTTATACTCGTAGGTACGCAAACTTGACATTTGACAAATCATCTCAACTTCGATGGAAACCATATTTTAAAACGATAAGTTTATTGACGTAACACATATCAAAGTTCCCGCCAAATCACCGAAATTTGATTTATGTATTTCTACTTAATTTCAGGAAATGTGACCATACAACAAGTGGGTATTAGTGTTAATACTATCATTAAATTAAATTAACTAAACAGTGATGTAATTGCAGGACCTCATCCATTGTAATCTGTTTTAACTGGTATTTAATGTTTCGACTGGTGTACATATTTTGACATGCCCAGCTATCACGCTAGCACATTGACAACTTCTACGGCCATGTTTTACGTCCAAGACAGACGTTAAACAATTTAACAATTTTTGTATTACCTATTTTTGATACTCACCTTAGACCCCGTAGCATGAACGGCCTTACCACACGATAAGTGACCAGATAGAGCGTCCGTCAGTGGCTGACACGTTCAATAGAACGAGACTGACGCTCTATCTTGTCACTTATCGCGTGATATAAGGCCGCCCACTTACTAGCTTCTGCCCGCGAATTCGTCTGTGAGGACCGGGAATGAAAACTATCCTATATTTTAATCCACGCTATAAACTATGCTAGTGAAAAATCGGTTGAGACGTTTAAGGGTGATTGAGTAACAAACATCCAAACTTTCACTTTTATAATAATTTGTACGATGATGTCTGTAACGTGTTTATTTGAGCCCTTTAATAAATAAATATATAAATGCCAAGCTCAAAGCTTGTACATTGAAAGTTTACTTGGCTATATTACCTGGCAGACACCACAATTTCAAGACCACCATCGGAGCACGAAGCGTCGTCTTGCCCGCCAGAACTGCTGTTCTCGGTCTCAGCGGCCGCTTTCTTCGTCCTCACTGAGGTCGATCCCGGATCTTGACAAAAGTAACACAATTTTAAATATGACGACAATGAGGGTTTCCAGAATGTATTATGTCACCAGCTGGCAGCACCGTGGCGAGAGGTCTAGGTGTCGATATCCACCAATCAAATTGATGATGATTAAATATGATTTGTTGATTTTGACACCTAGACCTCTCGCCACGGTGCTGCCAGCTGGTGACTAATACATTCTGGAAACCCTCATTCAAAATGGATAAATGGCGCGTGAAAACTACGGTAGCCCGTGGTTCAGGCATGCGGCTGTCAAGTGGCGGTCGTGGGTTCGAATCCCGTCTCGTATCAATGACTTTTCGTAACTTGTGTAAGGAATATTTACCGCTGGCTTTTCGGTGAAGGAAAACTTCGCGAGGAAAGCGGGCCTAATCCCAATAAGGTCTAGTTTTCCCTCTGCCAAATCTTGGGATTAGGTGTCAAAGCGGACCCCGGGCTCATTTAGGGCACAACCGGGAAAAACGCTAAGAAGATGATGAAATGACGTGTGACAGAGACGGATGGAAGAAAGAGAACACGCAGTAAGATCATTATATACCTTAAATAAGTAATTTAAATTTTATATAAAGAAAGCAGACTGATTCACCATAAAGATCCTCTAATGAAGCGAGTGCGTTGAAGTTTAAAATTATGATGATGTCAAAGACATAGAGCGATTCTCATATAATATAATTTAGGGTTACCTCAAAAATAAAAACAGAACCCTTGTACGATCATCACTTTATTGTACGTCTGTCTGTCAAGCAGACCCTTTATATCTCGTATCGAATTGAAATGAAAACTACTCAAGTCTACAGTCCCATGAACCTGTGAAAAATCAAACTTCGAAGTTAAAGTAAAATAATCACAGCCGATTATGCTGCAGAAAAACGTATATTTCGACACGCAAGGGAATCAAAATGTATAGGGTACTTTCCGTTGACGGGAACTATGAAATTTGGCAAGTTATATCGTCTTATACTACAAGTACAGGGAAAAGTCTGAAAACTATACATTTGCGATTAAGTACGGAACCCTCGGTCGGCGAGTCCGACCCAAACTTACGGTTTTTAAATGCCACGTCGATGGCATGAAAAACATACGGCCCGCGCGATGGATATGCCGTAATAGACAATACGTAAGTAAAAGACGTACGTAGACGTACGTGGATAAACACAAATTATTGAACTGCTTTCGTAATCTAGAACTAGCCATCATCATCATCATCAGCCGGAAGACATCCTAGTCTTATGTCTTGGATATCCTCCCAAACCTACGCCAAATCTTGTTAAGGGGCTCCCATACGCCAATGATCTTCGATCTGAATCCCCTAGTTTTCTAATGTTTTTTGTAGCTTATTATATTAACAACAACGGCTTTAAGCAATGAACTTTGAAGTAAATATGGGATACTATATTATCCCATATTTACTTCAAAGTTCATTGTTTTCGAGATATTTGGCATCAAGGTTGAACAATATTAGGCCAAAAAACTGGTTTTCTGGCCATAACTTTTGTGTTAATTGGTTTTAAATTAAAACCCTAGACCAGTTTTTAGACGTCACAAAACTCACAAACGAACCCAAATATTTTTCGTATATGTTAGATCTTCACGTCAATAGAGATACGAAATAAGTGTTTTTTTAGACAATGTTTAAAAAGACATACAAAATTAAGTATTCATTTGTTTCAAAATCCGGTAGATGAAAATGGAGATAAAAGATTGAAGAACCGATAGCCGTTTGATTTATAATTCTATCTGTAGGACAAATGTAGGAGATACAAACGACAACACTGTTAACTGACCATCCCGTGTTTATATAGAACCTTATTACAATGCACTTAAGGTGCACTGATGGTCAGTTAGCTGTGTTGTCGATAGTACGATTCAAAAATTGTCAAAAATCGATGAAAACTATCACTATCGAAAACAGCTAACTGACCATCCGTGCACTTTATGTGCATTGTAATAAGTTCTATAAATATATATAGTTGTAAATACAGGATGGTCTGTTAACTGTGTTGGCGTTTGTACCGAACGCTTAAGGGTCGAATAGACTGCCAGCGGGACGGTAGCGGGGCTTGACGAGCACGTGATGCGTGCGGGACGGCCGGTCACACAGACCACGCGCGCATCGCGCCATCAACCAGCCAGGGTAGCCCCTTAAGTGCCAAAACGGACTCCGGGCTCCTTTATGACTAATAAAGGAGCCAGGACACCAGGAAAACGCCATGAGAATGATGGATGATGATTGAATAGATTATTAATTATTATACTTACAGGCCTGAACGGCAACAAAGGCCTGAAATAAGAAAAATAGCACATTAAAACAAAACCTATACAAGTATCTTTAGTGGTAGTAAGTAGCTTTAGTGGGCTTTTCTTAAGTTTTTTACCTTTTATACAAGTTGATAATTTCTTAACCTGTATAATTTCTTAACAGGTATTCTGAAAAATGCTTTATCTATATGAAATTAAAGTTGAAAATTAAATGAAGGCAATCCATCTGTCAGGTCTTAACTAACAGTAATCGTACTGTATGAAATTAGTTCTTGCAGTTTTTTTTAAAACGCCGTAATGCCAAAGTTTTGTGAAACAATATTCCAAGTCTTCATAAATAAGAATTCCATTATTTCAAGTTTCATGTCTTCTTCCTTTCTTTATTTCTTTTCTTTCTTTAAGTATTTTAAAACAAATTGCACAATTCAAAAAAAAATGTAAATTGACTCACCGATATAGCGCCGACTACCAGCAACAGCTTCATGGTGCCTGTTAGTTATATGAGACCCCGTCATTGGCGATCCTTATATACCCGTCGCCATGATGTCTATTTACTCATTAAACTTAATGAAACAATCACCTAATTATGTACGAATCTGTGTAAATATCTAACGTATGAACAGATGCTCCGCGATACTTCTCTAACGTATTTACGCATTTTAATTAGCTGTTGGTTCATTGGGTTTATTAAACTAATAATTATATGAAATATTTGGAATATATGGAATACATTAAAGATAAGATAAGATGAAAAAAGATAAAAAGTAACTATAAATATAATACATTGTGGCGTCACTCCTGTCAGCTGTCGAATCTGACGTGTTCTGCATCGCGCTATAGAAGTTTCGTAGATCACTTTGCATATATATAAAATCCAAATAACTCTCAATGGGACTTCGGTCCCTGAGAGATCTCTCTATTGCCGTAACTTCTACAACATAAAATATAAATATTTACGGAAAATCTTACACAAATCGAACTAGCCTTACAGTAAGCTCATAAGGTGCGTGTTATAGGTACTAAACGAGGGTAATATATAATATATATATATCTATCTATAACATACCTATGTCAAAGTGGCATGGCTTAATGGACAAAAGCACCAAATTTTTTTCCGGTACTTGTTAGGTCCATAGCTTTAAGTTTTTGATAGGAACCAACTCCTCCGTCAGCCATCTTTAATTATATGGCGGTCATTTTGAATTATACGTATATCATTAATAGCTCGAGTTCTAAATAACGTAGAATCACAAACTTAGTGTCTAAATATACATATTTGGGGTCAAGGGAACTCCAGATATTAATAATTAACTATAGTTAAAAATGGCCGCCATAAAATAAATATGGCCGACGGAGGAGTTGGTTCCTATCAAAAAATTAAAGCTGATGGACCTAATAAGTGCCTGAAAAACAATTGGTGCTTTTATCCAGCGTGTCCACATTTACGACCATTCGTTCGAGCACACTGCCCCACTACTTAATAGGTCGTTAACCCATATTGCTTTGACATAAAGTGCCCGTGTCACCCACTAGGGCAACGTCGCGGACTAGGACGGTTACCTTACGTTCTTATGCACACGCTGCTGTATAGATAAACAAACGCACATAGGTACAGACCAAAACATCCATGGACACAGGAAAAAAAAATCCCGCTAGAATCGAACCCGTGCCACCAGCTTCGTAGGCAAGGTACAGTCGAGTGTAAAAATATGCCCCATCGCTCGAATCTTGTCAGCGGATTAAGCGTTCGGTACAAACGCCAACACAGTTAACAGACCATCCTGTTTTTACAACTATATATATTTATAGAACTTATTACAATGAACATAAAGTGCACGGATGGTCAGTTAGCTGTTTTCGATAGTACAGTTGAGGTCAAAGATATGTGTCAACAAATTTTTGACCGACTGTACATGTATATTTATGAGAGGACTAGCTTCCGCCCGCGACTTCGTCTGCGTGGACCCGGGATAAAAACTATCCTATATTTTAATCCAAGTTTTAAACTGTCTTCGTGCACAATTTCATTCAAATCGGTTGAGCCGTTTAAGCGTGATTGAGTAACAAACATCCAAACATCTAAACTTTCGCATTTATAATTTTAGTAGGATTAAATCGATACATATTTTTGCACTTGACTGTTCCAACTAGGCTAAAGTGGGTATGATACATTTTCCTGAATTTAGCACCCTGAATGAGTTAGGTGGCTGATTCAGGGAGGGCAGGCATTTTATGGGTGTGTGAGAATCCGTCTCTGAAATAAGCTCTCTCTGACGACAAGACAAGCCGCAAGCAAGATGGCTTTCAATCATATAACTACAAGCATCTGCTGGAACAAGTGTAACGGAAAGTAATCAAAGGGCACTTAGCAAAAAAAGTATCCCACCAATATTATAAATGCGAAAATGTGGATGTTTGGATGTGTGGATGTTTTTATCCCTGAAATCATCCCCTGAGGGGGTCAAAAGGTGCAGAAGTTTGTATCCAGTGCCACGCGAATGAATTCGCGGGTAAAACCTAGTCCAGAAATAAGTGAAATCGATAAACCATTGAAGTTGTTTGTTTCCGAAATACCGGTGGAGAGGGAACTTCAAAGGTAGGTTACGGTATGTATCTGGTTCCGTAGTGAGCTATAAAACAAATTAGGAGGTTATTTTTAGGCAAAGTAGGGTGACCACGCTGAACATTCAATTTGTGACTTGAAAATAGTATGCTTTGTATTTTATATATAGAATCAATGGGTTCCCTTTATCTGGCATAATATCGATTGTCCGAAATACACTCCGCATAACATTTTTAGCCGAATGATACTTTAGCATAATCATAGACTTAGCATAACTATCATGTCGCATAACACTCATATGGCAGAATTTTGAATTGCAGAATAGTAATATGGCCGAATTTACTTTCGCAGAATTTTACGTAGCAGAACGTATATTCCGCCGAATTTCTTGACTTACAGACAATTTCTTGTCTTCTTGACAGGGACTTAGTGGCAAAACCGACTCGGATCGCGGATGGGTTAGAAGACGAAAGCGGGAGCTTCGCTCCCGCTTCCGTCTTCGAGGTTTTTTTTTTATAAAAGAGCAGAAAACTTGTTTTAATATCAACAAACATATTTAAACAAGTTATAAACAAACACACAAATTTCGGCGATACAATTATTCGATCATAGGACTTTTATTACAATCGTCATTATGCCAATGTACTATACTGGCAAAGGAACTTATGCGAAATGACTGTATGCAATGAAATTTATGCGAAAAGTAATTCTGCGAAATGATGATTATGCCAAGGGCTGTTATGCAAAATAAAATTATGACAATCAATTTTATGCAACACATTAGTAACCCAGAATCAATTTTCTTTCGAGGACTGTGTCATGCTACAACATAATCTCAGCACGGTTTCTGATTTGTGTAGTGATCGTATGTCTTTAAACATAAATAAATGTGTTAGAATTGTATTCACAAACTCAAAAAACAAGATTAATTTTAACTACTCGCTGAGCAATATGTCTTTGAATCGCCAGCAAGTAATCCGCAACCTCGGCATCCTTTTTTGATGATAAATTAACACTTCCACTTCACTCCCATTATGACTGGTGACTAAATGCCACAAACTCTTGGGCTTTATTTCCCGATCTAAGTATATCCTTTTAGAAAACCTTTGACTTCAAAAAGCATACTCAAACTTTTAAAAATTTTTGTTGCTCCGTAGTTAGAAGCACCATTGAGTATGGCTCAGTTATTTGGTCACCTTTCTTCAACATCTGGGGGCACGGCAGTGAGCAAAACAGCGGCACGGCCGTACCATCCTTTTCTCGAAGCAGTTCAGGCCATTTTCGACCCCCCTATAACTTCGGTGTGGATAAAACTAAAAGCCTGAATTTTCAGTAACCAAGCACGCATTGTATAAACACGATATATTTCAAATTTCATTCAATATAAACCAGTAGTTTAAGAATGATAACTAGTCAAAGTTTCTTAATTTTGACACTCACTGACTGACTCACCGATCATTAAAAGGCACTTCTAGCAAACATAGAAGCTTCACATTTAGAATACAATTAGTGTTTAGTGTATAAATAAAGGGAAACTAAAAAAAAAATCAATTACAGTCGTTTTCTAGGTACACCAACTGCATACATTACTTTGTAATCCCTTACAAATATATAGGATTACAAAGTTACATTTACAGTGAATGGGAGAAAAAATTAAAAAGCAAGAATACCTACAAAAAGAAGTGAGAACCCATAAAAAACATTCCATAGAAAAAGAGGCCAAGTCTCGAAACTCTTCCACCGTAAAAAGTTGTGAGATATTTCGTAGAGCCAAGTCTCAGGTATTCTTATTAATCTTTATTTGCTTGCTAAATAAAATCTTGTGATTCATACAAAGGAGAGATTATCGATACACTCATAGTATTTTTTTATACTTTAATAATTCAGTAAATAAAAACAGCTCGCAAATTATAAAGAAACAATCAAAAATCAACATAAGTACAACAACAACGTAGTCCCTGGATAATTACGCTACAAGGAAAAAAATTAAACCGCCGTAACGATTTGGTTTTCTAAAATAAGAAATTATTATTATTTAATTATAAATTGTGTAATAGTAACCCCGTATGTCGCGCCTAATAGACTGAGCAGCAATTCAGAGCAGCACGGGTAGCACGCGACGGCGCGCGAGCTCTCTCGATTTTTCTCGCACTATCCGTCTCTCTCTTATTAGAACACTTAGAAGAAGAGGTATAGTGCGATAAAAATCGAGAGTATGTCGCGGCCGTCGTGTGCTAGACGTGTAGGAGTTGGACATACACCATGACAGTTTACGGCGATTCAGGACAAAATTGCTGTCGATGACCGATTGAAATGCCTCAATAGCCATAGTAATTTGCTTTAGTTTTAGACCCTTATTCTTGAATTAGTCCTAAGTATATTATTATTAACTACTTTCGTGTCCCCTACTGTATTGTCTCGTTTTATATTATTTATAGTCGATGCTTTCTTTAATGCATGCTGTGTTCGCCTGTAATTGGTGGCGGAATTAAATATAAACCTATGTTTTATTTGTATTAGTGCTTGCAACTGTTGTTGCCGCTGTTGGCGACCCTTAATAATAAATAAATAAATAAATAAGTAAATAAATTGATATACTTAATGAAATTACTTAGGGTGAAAATAAGAGACTACGTCTACATAAAGCGGTCGTTTCTTATATTTCCTCTTAAATTAGCAAAATAAGTTTAAACAACGTTGCATGGTAAATGCCTCCTAGCAAGTCAATAATAACATACCTACTAGTGACAACCCTAACGGTAAAAATGTGCTGGGCAATTTTGTGAAAAGTGATACGTAAATACGATCATGAGATTGCCCACGATCATAATTACAAAAGTAATGCATATAACGTGTTGAAACTTCGTCTACATCGTTTCTAAGCTGCATATTATTTACAGTTAAAATTACATACCTGTAGGACTCTCCTGACCCGATATCCTATCGAAGTTTTTTTAACTTTTTTGGTCCGCCAAAAAACACATCCTCAATTGAAGCCGGCTCACGCGTGACTGAAGTTAGACACACGTCAACCAATAGGCCAGTGTTGCCAGCAATATGATTACCTATAAACCACAGATTGAAAAGGGAGGTGTATCTGTTACTAGTTTTATGATATTTCGCTTCTATTGAAATGTGATGCGGTGGGCAAAGCTATGTTGAAAAGGCAAAGTTGTACAGTTCTGCGGTACAGGACGGAACTATGCGTTAAAGGGAGTAAGACATATTTATGTTTAGTTCTACCGCATAGCCGCGTCCTGTATGATGTGATGGGTCAGGATGGGCTATTGTGTGGAGCGGCCATTAAAAGTTCAAAGTTCAAAGATTTTTATTTCTGAGTATATGTCAATCTGATTACAGTGGTGGTAAATAATTAATTATATGTAGCACTATACCCTGCCCGACGGCGTACAAATTCTTGATTGTAGCAATGTTTCTAAATACTAACATGCAAAATAAATTTAAATATCTCTATTGTTAATGTCAGAAATCATGTTATATTGAATTATTACAGCAACAATAATAAAAATGTCAAGAGTTTATGTTTCATATCGATTTATTAAATTTATACAGCAAAAATTCAGAAATAGAATAAAAAAAAAATCAATAAAAAATGTCAAGAGTTTATGTTTAAATTGACGTATGAGTAACATTCTAAAGTCGACAGGCAATTTATTGTAAATCTTACTAGCTAAGCAGAACACACTTTTGTGCTTTAGGCACTGGTCCCACCGCCGGCTAGTAAGCTAGAAAAGTTGGGTTCATTGCGTGCTGACCAGGCACAGTGTGATCAATCGACCTTTACAGATCCGCAATGTAATGCTACTCGCCCAACTTTTCTAGCTTACTAGCCGGCGGTGGGACCAGTGCCTTAGGGTAGTATTTGCGGAAACAGGAAAGAGATTCTGGGGGCACCTAGTATTTCTAGTAAATATCTCGGAGATCGTCTTGAAAAATGAGGGGTTTGTTAATATACATAGCAATTTCGAATATGTAGAGGCACGGAACTGTCAAAATATTTAAGTCTTTAAAATGCGACACACAGCTATCAGTGATAATGAGTCCTCGAATAGCCCCCACGCATCTCTTCTGGGCTCTGAAAACGGCCTTCCTGTTTTTTGAATTACCCCAAAAGAGGATCCCATAGCGTAAGGTAGATGCAACAAAACCATGATATGCCATCATCACAGTCTCCGTACTAGCTTGTTTACAAAGTTTGTATAAAGCGAAGGCCTACTGATGTAGCTTTTTACATACTAGTTCAGTATGAGCAGTCCAATTTCATTTGTTGTCAATTTGCACTCCCAATAATTAGGTACACAAATGGTCAGTTAGTTGTTGTCGAGGTCGCTAATCCGCGCGGACGGCCGACAAAACACGGACACTCCAATATTCTCAGAGCTTGCGCACTTCGCAAAGCGAAATGTCATCTCGCTCTAATTTGGAGTAGCCCAGGGTTGCCAGGACTCTTGACCCTCCATCATTATCATCATCATAAGGCACTGGTCCCACCGCCGGCTAGTAAGCTAGAAAAGTTGGGCGAGTAACGGTTCATTGCGTGCTGACCAGGCACAGTGTGATCAATCGACCTTTACAGATCCGCAATGTAATGTTACTCGCCCAACTTTTCTAGCCTACTAGCTGGCGGTGGGACCAGTGCCTTATGTAAGAGCTAGGCTGTTGTCGGTGGAGCAACCGCCGCTGAGTTATGTCTTCTGCCAGCCTCTAGACGTCTTCGTACGACTCGACAGCAACTTTATCTTTTACTAGCTTCTGCCCGCGACTCCGTCCGCGTGGAACTCGTTTATATCGTAGCTCCATACAAACTTTCACCCCCCACTTCATCCCCTTGGGGGGTGATTTCCGGGATAAAAACTATCCTATGTCCTTCCCCAGGACTGAACTATCTCTATACCAAATTTCATCCAAATCGGTTTAGCGGTTTAAGCGTGAAGAGGTAACAGACAGACAGACAGACACACTTTCGCATTTATGTAGTGGGATGGCAGGGAAACACGAGAACTATATAAAATCTTATATATTTACATAATGTACGTCTTCATTCGTACCGATCGTCTTACAAACTGAATCATACGAGTGAGTCAAATCATTCACCGTTCTAAAACTATTCAAACCACGTTCGATCGTTCCTTATTCATCATCTAACAGCCAGCATCATTTATTTATTTATCTTATTTATTTATTTATGTAATCATACAAAATTTATACAATTGACAGTTAGAAACCAAAGCACTGTACAATTTATAATTATTAACATGTAAAAACCGAAAAAGAAAAAGAAAAAACCATAATATTTAAACATCCATCGTCTCGCAGTATCTCAGACACATGTCACATACATTCGCCCATCGACTAGCAAATACATCACATTCAGGTGCTTGTGACAGAAGCGAGTTCAACAGTTTTAGTGCCCGAATAGCAGGGGAGTTTCTGTGTGCTACAGTAAGAGTTGATGGGACTGCCAGGAGATTGTGACGTCTCGGTCGCAGGACTGCTTTGGGCACAAAAGGTATAGTGAGTTTTACGGCTCGTGCCACTAGATCCGGGCAGTCGGTGTCGCCACGTAAGATACTGCACGTGGTCACCAGAAGATTGTAGGTACGCCTTACTTCAAGAGAATTAAAGCCCAGAGAACCTAGCAGGAACTTGGTAGGGTACAAGAAAGGGTAGAGGGAGTACAGTTTCTTATACATAAACCTCAGGAAGGTTTTCTGTACTTTCTCCAATAACAAGGCGTAAGTACTTTCAGCTGGGTTCCATATGATGCTTGCCACCTCAAGCTTACTCCGGACAAGGGCCGTGTAGAGCAACGTGATTGCTCTGGGATCATTAAAATCACACGCATTTCTAATAGCAAATCCCAGTCGCTTGTAACAATCAGTAGCTAGCCGCTTGATATGGTCATGAAATGTAAGAGACATCAAAAATAACGCCGAGGTCTCGAACAGTTGTTACGCGAGTTATGACTTCCGATCTCAGCATATATTGGGCAGTAATAGGCTTCACCGAACGAGTGAAGGACATAACGCAGCATTTGGGAACATTGAAATGCAGCTTCATACAAAGTCATCCAAAAAGTACCAATCCCACATTTATAATATTAAGTATGGATTAGGCTAGCTAGCCTACGTATGTACGCCCCTTCCTCTAGCTCTATTTCCTTCGATCTAGCCCTAACAGTTATTTAAAAAGAAGCCATCGTGGCGTATAAAGTGTCCAATGATTATGTGAAGTGTCAGATGTCATATGAAGAGGTCCGGTAATTCGTAAAGCCTCAGATCGCAGGTGTTTGTAGCCCGAACCGAACCGAAGGTGAGGGTGATGGAGCATTCACGAATTCACCGCCCTAGGTACGTAATCCACTATTATCTAACGGGTTTGCCTGCAATATTCGCAATATGCGGGCGGAGTCGCGCAGGCAGCTTCCTAGTATTGTGTAGAGCAGCGGGGCTAGCACAACTGACGCCGCGCCGCGACGCGAGTCGAGAAAGATCTACCCTCCTCTTTTTAATTTGCACGGTGAGAGTGAGATAAAGAGACGCTCAGTTGCGCGGGAAGCGACAGAGCAGCAAGTGCTAAACGTACTGTAGAGCTATCGACGATACGTCAGCCACTTGCAGCCGTAATGACTGTAATAAACACAGGTCTATATCCGTGGGTGGCTTCCGCCGAGGGCCATGTGGTTTACAACACCCAGTCCGAGCGGATTCTGGCTAAACGTAAATAGAAAAACCGGCCAAGTGCGAGTCGGACTCGCCCACCGAGGGTACCTTACAAAATAAAAAAATGATTTTTTTTCAGATTTTTCCCTGTATTTGTAGTACAATACAATATTACTTGCCAAATATCATAGTTCTAGGTAGGTTCTAGGTCAACGGGGTTCCCTATAAATTTTAATTCCCTTGAGAGTGTCGAAATATACGTTTTTTGCGGCATAAACGGCAGTATCTTTTTTTTAACTTGGAAGTTTGATGTTTTTAATAGCAACAGGGGACTGTATACTCGAGTATGGTTTTAATTTCACCCACCACGCGTTCCCGAGATAAAGGGCCTCAACAGACAGACAGACGGACAATAAAGTGATCCTATAAGGGTTCAGTTTTTCCTTTTCAGGTACGGAACTATAAAAACCGGCCAATTGTCTCGGAGCACGCGCACGCGTATATTTTATTATAGGTAGGTATGGTTGACATTATTTAATCTGGCCGACTTTTTATAAAACTGTCACTGGAATAGGAATCTTCTATCTAGGAAGGTAGAGTTGCTTTTTGAATTGTCTACTTTGATGCAAGTCGGCCAAGTCAAATAATCTCAAGTAATACAGGTATAGGTATATACAGCCCAAAATAGCTTAATCCTACTAATATTATAAATGCGAAAGTTTAGATGTTTGGATGTTTGTTACTCAATCACGCTTAAACGGCTGAATCGATTTGAATGGAATTTAGCACGAAGATAGTTTATAGCCTGGATTAAAATATAGGATAGTTTTTATCCCGGGTCCACGCTTACGAAGTCGCGGGCGGAAGCTAGTCATTTATATAGCTTATTCGGACATGACTGTGTTCTTGTAGAAAAACGCATTATGATGATTTTTTTTCTTTGTAATCATATTCAGTTTGACTTATTTTAAGTAGGTTAAGAACTTATCATTGTAATAAGCTTTTTTTGGCAAAAAATGACTGACTGTTGAATTTTTTTCGGCGCTTCTTGTTAACAGTGGTCTTCTTTACCAGAAACGCTGGTAGAATGTTGACCTTCAAAAGTGCCATTACGACCTACTTTGCAGAATAAAATTAATTTATTTCAGGGATGAGTATTTCTCAAAAAAAATGCCACTACATTTTTTCGGAGATTTTCTGCAACTTTTATGTTACTTCTACTCAAAATCACGATGTCTTATCATCCCAATTCCTGTTGTGTTACCACCATACAAAGTATAAGGTTGGTAACACAATAGGAAAAATATCTTTGGGACAGTTTTTTGTCCTACCAGGGTCGAAAGAGCTCCTGATTCTGAGTGGAAATAGTTAACAAAAAATTCATAGAAGTACAATTAATAATAGTGGCTTTTTTTTTAGAAACGCTCGGATAACATGATAAATAAAAACATCTGTGGACTTAAAATGTATTTTATTCATTTCATTCTTTGGCAACGAGTATCTTTGGTATAACATTTACATCAAGATATTATCTACTTAATTAAACTTAATTATGCCTAAGTGTTTAAGCTATCACTCGGCGATCTTTTCGTGTCAACTCGATAAGAGCCGCGATTCCATTCTTTTTATTGACAGGAGGGGACATCCTTAGGATATCGCTTTTGTTACATGTCGCTGTCATTCTGATTTTGGAAGATAGGGACATGAATATCCTTACGACAAGCCAAGTATGTCATGCCACACATAACAAATCTATAACTATCTATACACTTAATCCATTTAAGAGATCGCTTTAAAGCGATAAGACCGCCTGTTGCTACCACTAAACTTGAAACCATAATTAAATTCCAAAAAAATAACCTTTAATATTGCCATTAAAATTTTCATTTCACAAAACCGACACTGGCAAACTTACACTCTTCCAGATTTTAACACTTTCGCTACCTGCACGTCATGAGACGGCCGCGACATACTCTCGATTTTTCTCGCACTATACCTCTTGTACTAAGTGTTCTAATAAGAGAGAGACGGATAGCGCGAGAAAAATCGAGAGAGCTCGCGCGCCGTCGCGTGATAGCCGTGCAGGAACCCGCCTAGCGGGCGCCTACGCGGTAGTCGCTTTCCGCTACTTACGTAGCGATTCTTGGTCGCGAGTGTTAAAAGGTATTTTATAAACCATAATTAGATTCCAAAAAAAATACATACCTATACTTACTACTTACCACGCTGGTTCGATGAGCCAAAGAGTATCGCCACCTGTGGGCCTCGAGAGAACGTCACCCGTATTCTGCACCACCTCTCGCCAGTTGTATGCCCCAAGGGTGGTCAGATCTGACCATTATTTACAAAGCATTTTTTTTTGTAAGATGACGTAGTGCAATAATACACTCGCGGGCAAGAATACGGGTCGGTAAAATACCGTCATATTTCCTAAAATAGTGCGTAAGAGGTTGTACAGTTAATCCTGTCATGATCTTTATTTAATTTCACATATAAACTGCTTATGAGCGTTTCTCAAAAAAAATGCCACTACATTTTTTCGGAGATTTTCTGCAACTTTTATGTTATTTCTACTCAAAATCACGATGTCTTTCCATCCCAATAGGAGAAAAAAAGTGTCCCAAAATGTTCATACATTTTTGAACTTTCCTATTGTGTTACCACCATACAAAGTGTATGGTAAATGGTAACACAATAGGAAAAATATCTTTGGGACAGTTTTTTGTCCTACCAGGGTCGAAAGAGCTCCTGATTCTGAGTGGAAATAGTTAAAATAAAATTCCTAGAAGTACAATTAATAATAGTGGCATTTTTTTTGAGAAACGCTCTTATAACAGTAAAAAATATTACCAGGTTACCAGGTTTAAATCGGACTCGTAAAAACCCATGAAAAAAAACAACGTTAACGGAGCGAGATATCGCAAAAATCGTGATTTTTGGATATCGATATTTTTATGATAGGATCCAGGACATTGTTAATGCAGTTGGGTATTTTAAAAAACCTATTGCAGTTATTTAATTTAGGGTGACCCGTATTCTTTGCCCGCGAGTGTAGTACATTACTACAGAAGCCGGGAAGTAAGTAAGTTGAGATTTTTTAATGGCCGACTTTTTATACTACTGTCATTGGGATTGGAATCTTCTAGCTAGGACGATAGTTTGATTTTTGAATAAACTACTTTTATGCAGTTCGGCCAACTCAAATAATCTCAAGTCCATGGTTGCCTACCCTTACGAGACAATTGACTCGCATATGAGTCATGCCGCTACAAAACGTAAAATGCTGCTACGCTCTCGGCGTAGCACATATAGTAGCTTTGCTTTTCCGCGAATGGTTTATACATACGTGATACTTAACACATTCACTGCCAAGAATCGCTACGCGCTACGCTCGTAGCTGATTCTCTGTTTTTTCTTGTATGTAGCGTAAGCGACTGCGGCGTAGGCGCCCGCGGAGCGGGTTCCTGTCAGTGAAAGCGTTAACACATTCACTGCCAAGAATCGCTACGCGCTACGCTCGTAGCTGATTCTCTGTTTTTTCTTGTATGTAGCGTAAGCGACTGCGGCGTAGGCGCCCGCGGAGCGGGTTCCTGTCAGTGAAAGCGTTAACACATTCACTGCCAAGAATCGCTACGCTCGTAGCAGATTTCGGGGCTTTCCTCGTAGTAGCGAAAGCGACTGCGGCGTAGGCACCCGCTAGGTGGTTTCTTGGCAGTGAAAGTGTTACAAGAAAGACAACGCATTCGTCATTTTGGTCAGATAGAAACAGGCCTCTATGGATTGGAATGACGAATGCTACAGAAATCCTGTGTTAACACTTCCACTGCCAGGAATCTGCCTAGCGGGCGCCTACGCCGTAGTCGTTTTCTGCTACATACGAGGAAAACCACGGGATGGGCTACGAGCGTAGCGCGTAGCGATTCTTGGCAGTGAATGTGTGGGTCGCCATACAAACGTTGGGTTCTCATTTTAAAACGCCATGCCAGAATAACATGAAACTTTGTATACACAATGGGATCCGCCGTATCTAAGCCGGGATCTTGTTTCTGTTGCTAGTTTTTTTTTATACAAAGTCTCTAATCGCTTTTTAGGGTTCCGTAGTCAACAAGGAACCCTTATAGTTTCGCCATGTCCGTCTAGCCGTCCGTCCGTCCGTCTTCGGCTTAGCTCAGTAACCATTACTACTAGAAAACTGTAATTTGGCATTGGTATATAAATCAATCACGCCGACAAAACGGACGAATAAAATGTTAATAAAAAAAAATTGTGGTACCTCCCTTACACCTAAAGTGGGGGTGTAATTTTTTTTTCTCATTAGACCCATAGTGTGGGATATCGTTGGATAGGTTGTACAAAAATATTGTGGGTTTATTTAACGATTTTTCAAATTAGTGATTCCTTTGCGAGATATTAGGCTTTAAGCCCAAATTTTTCTTCGTCATGCATGTGTCCCCTCCCCCCTGCCGGCTAAATGGCTGCTACTGGGACTGTGTAAAAAATCGTGGCAGTAGTACATATAATGAATTTAAAAGGGAAACTATCACGGCTAAGTAAGCATAACTAGTTACCGAGTAATAATCGACCAACTTAAAATTTATTTAGAAAGGCCAAACTTTCGTACAAATTCGGGCGACGCAATCATTTAGTTGGCGCGCGCGTGCAGCTAAGAAAGACAGGCAACTAGGGAACCCTACATTGCGCGTGGCCCGACACGCACTTGACCGGTTTTTAATTGTTTTATTATTATAATTTATAGTAACAGAAACTAGTTGCCGACCTAGACATGGTGGATTCCATTGTGTGTAAAAAGCACGCTTGCATGAGGAGCCGACATGAGTTGACTGTGTCGGGGACTTAATAGCGCCATAAACGCCAGCGTTTGAAGGCATTTGTTTTTCTATTTCAAATATGATTCGTTCAGTTGAAGCGGCGTCAAGCGAACTAGACCACCCAGGTTAGAGTACCCAGGTCTAGACCACCCAGGCCAGACCCAGGTCTAGACCACCAAGGCCAGACCCAGGTCTAGACCACCTAGGCCAGACCCAGGTCTAGACCACCAAGGCCAGACCCAGGTCTAGACCACCAAGGCCAGACCCAGGTCTAGACCACCCAGGCCAGCCCCGGTTTAGACCACCAAGACCAGACCCAGGTCTAGACCACCCAGGCCAGACCTAGGTCTAGACCACCAAGGCCAGACCCAGGACTAGACCCACGCTAGAGCTAGGTGTAGCCCGGGGTCCTGTCACTTGACCTACTAACTTTTGCCCTAATGTTTCACTAGAACTAATGCATTTTTCTACAAAACAGTGGCCTTTTCGGGTTTTCTTTGAATATCATCAAATAGGAGTCATTAGGTTAGGTCAGGTTTGTATGGTTCAAGGTGGACTGATGACCTGGTAAAGGTCGCGGGAGTCCGCTGGATGCGGGTGGCGCAGGACCGGTCATTGTGGCACTCTTTGGGGGAGGTCTACGTCCAGCAGTGGACGTCTTCCGGTTGACGTGACGATGATGAGGTTTGTTTTGTAATAAATAATCCTATTAAGTTAACTTATTAAGAAAAAAATGCATTCGTGTCAAATGAAGCATTTAGAGCTAAAGTAGTTAGGTACATAACGGGAGAACCGTTTAGCCCACCCAGGCTAGACCCAGGTCTATACCATCCAGGTCTATACCACCCAGGGTAGATCCAGGTCTATACCACCCAGGGTATATCCAGGTCTATACCACCCAGGGTAGATCCGGATCTATACCACCCAGGCTTAGACCCATGTCTATACCACCCAGGCTAGACCCAGGTCTATACCACCCAGGTCTACACCACTCAGGGTAGACCCAGGTCTATCCTACCCAGGATAGAGCTAGGTCTTGAGGTTCTGTTCTGTCTTGAGCTCCAGCGCCCACACGTGCTGCGGCCAGCCGGTGCGGCCATTCCCTCTCTTCTCTGCTGTGCTCTGAAACAAACACACAAATAAGTAATTTATTATGTTATACCTTACAGACTAACATACATATCAACTGTAGCAGCTCCAGCGCTAGTCTCTCGCGCTCGCGTCTTCTGGTTGATATGATGATAATGATGATCATCTAAGATGTCTATAGTACTAAAATATCAGTAGATTTCAATATGTTTAATCTTACCCCGGTGGCGCACTTGCCCCGACTGACCTTATTATACTTAGCTCCCTTACTCCCAATGTCCATGTCGTCTTTTAGCTCTGACCCTGTCATGGTCTGCCTTATCACGCGATAAGTGACAAGATAGAGCGTCCGTCTCGTTCTATTGAACGGTGTCAGCCAGTGACGGACGCTCTATCTTGTCACTTATCGTGTGATAAGGCCGTCCATGCTACGGGGTCTGCTGTAACGTATTAACCCATTTAAGTTCATTTCCAGTTAGCCTGATGGGCGGGACATTAGTTGGACATTTTTTGGATTAAGGTTTCGGTACATATTTATGAGAGGATTAAATCGATACATATTTTTGCACTTGACTGTAGTAAGTACATACTACATCGCATTTCAAAAATCCCACGTACGATACGACATAATAATATCACTTTATTATATTTTATCAGTAACTTTTCGGTGAAGGAAAACGTCGTGGGCAAACCGGTCTAATCCCAACAAAGTTTAGTTATTCTCTAAAGTTCAGATCAGATAATGGTCGCATTCGTAAAAGTAGTGCCTAAGAAAAATCAGGTCCGGGTTTTTTGAGAATAATTGGCTTAAACCCAGGTACCAAAGTGGACTTCGGACGACTGTGATGCCTGGTCGCTGTTGTACAATTGTTAGTAGCTTAGCTTCGTGAGCTAAAACTAAACCTATGATAAACAAGTTTTGGTCAAAAATTTCATTTCTGGTACAAGCCTTTATGGCCGACTGTACTTTTCTTTATACCTTCATCAACTCAATGAGACGATTCTAACGAGTCAAAACTCAACGGGGTTACGTCGGTTAAGTACCTACTGAATTCCCATGGCCACCTTCTCTCTCCATCATCAGATCAGGTCGATGGTACAATAATATTGAATTGTCATCCAAACTATACTTCTACCCAAAATTTCAGGTCAATCGGTCTCCGGGAAGGGGGTCAAATTTAACTTGCGAGATTTGATGACAAACAGGTGAAACTAAATAAAAGCTTGTATAAGTAAGTTTTTTATATATCCTGCCCTATTAAATGTCTGTTCTGTGTATGTTCCAGTAATAGATTTACGAGCGGCGTTACCTGCGCGTGCGCCGCGTCTGCGTCTGCGCAGCGTCAGGCGCGCGCATGTTTATTATAAAAACCCGGGCGTCCGGGCTCACCTACATACATTATACTTCATAAAGCTGGTTTTCCACCGGAGGGGCGAGACGAGACGAGAAGATGCGAGAATTGAAATCATATGGGACTTAATACCTATTTCCACCGCGCGCGCGCGCGCTCAGTGCAAATAGGTAGTAAGTCCCATATGAATTTCAATTCTCGTCTCGCCTCGTCTCGTCTCGCCCCTCTGGTGGAAAAACAGCTTTATAGACCTACTGCTGTCCGCGACCCCGTCCGCGTGTAACTCGTTTATATCGCAGCTCTCGCAGCCCCATTTCACCCCCTTAGGGGATAATTTCCGAGAAAAAAAAGACCGGGTTGCACTCCGGGAGTGCCGGCAGAAGTGAAAACTCAATAACATTGTGACAGTTTTTCGATCAGGTCACGTGTCCGTCTTACGAGTACGGTCACGTGACCTGTCTCGAATCTCAAGTCTTACGAATCTTCTCTCGTCTGTGGCGAGTTAAACAATTTTTCCCCATCACAAAAAGTGTACACGTACAGTGCAAGTTTTCACTAAACTATCCTATGTCCTTCCCCGGGACTCAAAATATCTCTATGCCAATTTTGTCGGTTACAGACTATTCAAGCAGTGTCAAGAAGGGAGACAACGACTCTCATGGCTGTGTAAGCCAATGCGGGAGCCTTACGACCGCAAGCCTGGCAGGTGTGATTTGCGTATATGTCTATACCTATGTCAGACATAAAATACCTGATTACCTATTTGTCCGTCTCGCACTGACATACTTGCTAGTACGAGACGAGTGCTGAGTGATAGTGGACAGGCCACCTTAGGCATCACTTTTTGTGAACTTTGTCTAAATAAGAACGTTTAAGTGACAGTGAATTAAAACGGGTACAAACTTTATGGAAAACCGTGATGTTCTACCATCGGGTCTGTGTGCTCCTTTTGTTATGCTACATCTTTGTTTCAATATTAACTAAACTTTTACGTAAAGCTATACAATTCCATCAATTAACAGTATTATTTGCATGTGACTGATTGCGTCACTGAACGATTGAACATGTGTTGACAAATGATACGATACGGGTAATTTAATGATTTGAATGTATTTTCTGTGTCGTTTCGCTGATAATTTTCATAATTACCATTAACATGAAACATTCTTGTGTTGCTGTTTTTTGTGTACGATAAAATTAAATTAGGGTAAATGGTCACCTCATACTAAAAATGTACTCTATTCACCTATAATAGAATTCATTTTTAGTATAGGTAGGTACGGTGTTAATTACTGGCCACCCTTCAATAACTGGGCACGTTATACTAAATTGAATTCTGTTTGTAGGGGAACCGAGTTCATGTTTCGTATGAGGGGCCAGTTATTGACGGGTGGCCAGTTATTGGCGATTTACCCTATGCACAACTACAAGCTGCAGTTCGATTCACGATGCTACGTAGGTACGTACGTTGTTACCTACAATTTTAGAAGTCCAAGCACGCAACACCGTAGAATTTCCATACAAAACGTTATTTGACATTCGCAGGCTAAACGGCGTGATTTTTTAAGAAACTTATGTAACTAACTTTCATCAATTGGCTTTCCATTTGCGCGAAATTCCCTGTTTAGGGTTCCGTAGTCAACAAGGAACCCTTATAGTTTCGCCATGTCCGTCTGTCTGTCTGTCCGTCTTCGGCTTAGCTCAGTAACCATTTCTACTAGAAAACTGAGATTCGGCATGGGTATAAGAATCAATCACGCCGACAAAACAGTACAGTACAATTTGGAAAAAGATTTTTTTTAGGGTACCTCCCCTACACCTAAAGCGGGGATGTAATTTTTTTTTCGTCAAACCTACGGTGTGGGGTATCGTTGGATTGAATACGGAATGTAGATTCTGAAACCTAAATGCGCATCTTTAATAGAAAATGTCTAAAAAAGCGCACACGTTCTTAAATTTTCCGAACGGAAAAAAAATCTGACGTTCGTTCCGAATCGCAGCCATGCGTTCGGGTTCTATGAACGGAAAAAAACCGAATAACGTCATCCCGAACGCAGCTCCTGCATATACATATTTTGTTTCTCTAGTCGAGCGCCGTATACTGCAGAATTTGAAGAATTCATCTGGGTGAGCTCGTAACTTAGCTCCTTTATGATAAAATTGACTTTCTGTTATCCTCCGAGTATTTAATGGGTGCACCCAATAACGTCGTTTCCTCTTCTTCATGTTTAACGCCAGTAAAAGCGTAATATAACGTAATTCTTCGTTGTCCATGTCCATAGGTGCTCTCACAAAAAACGTCGCTCTAGAACTGGCAGAAAAAAACCTAATGCAAAAAAAAAAACATTTATTTCAGACATTTGGAGTCCATAAAGTGTTAGTGATTGTGTTTTGAAATAATCGAACGTGCGCGTTAAGCTTACGGCGTTCCGAAGCTACATTCCGTATTCGTAAACCTAATCAGGCCCCGTATCATGGTCGGCCTTATCACGCGATAAGTGACAAGACAGAGCGTCCATCACTGTGGGCGTAGCATGGTTGCCATTTTATCACTTATCGTTGTGGTAAAGACGCCCATCACGCTCTGACAAGTATGCGAGTGCGAGAGTGATGGATGCCTTATCCACAACGATAAGTGATAAAATGGCATCCGTGCTACGCCCGCTGGCTGACACCGTTCGATAGAACGAGACTGACGCTCTATCTTGTCACTTATCTCGTGATAAGGCCGACCATGATACGGGGCCAGGAAGCCGTGCGTCTACGGCCAGCCTTAGGCTCATTTGGTCAAGGTCAAGCGCGCATTTGTGTTCCCTGTTAAACACCGCACTCATCATCATCATCATTCTACCGTTATTCCCGGTTGTGCCCTAAAGGAGCCCGGCGTCCGCTTTGACACCTAATTCCAAGATTCGGCATAGGCACTAGTTTTACGAAAGCGACTGCCATCTGACCGTTCGAACCCAGAGGGAAAACGATACGTTATTGGGATTAGACCGGTGTCCTTACGATGATTTCCTTCTCCGAAAACCTTAAAAAAGTACGGGTATATGGTACGAACTGTGTCGCGGCGAGATACACAACCCCTCTCTTTCTAATTAGAACGCGTACAAAACAAAGTTCAAAGTTCAAAGTTCAAAGTTCAAAGTGCTTTATTTGTAAAACATAGGTATAACTGAAAGATACAGAGATGTTAAATAATTATAGCGAACCACTATGCTACAAAGCGACGAGTCCATGTCGCCGCGACACAGCTCGGGGGCCGTCGTGTGATAGCCGTGTAGACAGCCACAAAGATGCACATGTCGAAATTATCCCCTCGTTTAGATCGGGGGTTAAGAAGAAATAGCAACTCATGTTGAAACAAAAGCCACGTGCCCCCAATTTTAAGACGATTACACGCGCCATAAACGAGCTATTAAAAAAAACGTGTAACCTAATCGGTGTCTATGGAAACAAGCTTTTTCACAAACACTTTTTATATGGAAATTGCTACCACGTGTCGGCATCGGCAGTATAGCGGTGTCGTTGTTTCGAAAAAAGTTGGGCGAAAAAACATGGCTGACGTCTGAATTGATCCCTTGAGGTATTTCGTTTGAGCGTTTTTACTATTGTTTTAATTAATGATTGGTCGATTTATGTAACACATAAAAATACTTTTCACATGTCGTGTCCTCGAGCTCGGTCGCGGCTCCATTTTTAGGGTTCCGTAGCCAAAATGGCAAAAAGTTTCGCCATGTCCGTCTGCGGCTTAGCTCTAATGAATCCAGCATGGGTATATAAATCAATCACGGAGATAAAACAGTAGAATAGTCTTGAAAAATATTTTTATTTAGGGTATCTCCCCTACACCTAATTAAAGTGGGAATAAATAAATAAATAAATATTAGGGGACAATCTTACACAAATCGACATAGTCCCAAACTAAGCAAAGCTTGTACTATGGGTACTAGACGACGATAAACATACTTAAACAGATAAATAAATACTTAAATACATAGAAAACAGCCATGACTCAGGAACAAATATTCATGCTCATCACACAAATAAATGCCCTTACCAGGATTCGAACCCAGGACCTCAGGAATGCAATTTTTTTTGCAAGGAGATGCCTTGATTTGCCTCGAACACGCCCCCTAGACAGAGACACGCTGATGCCTTCCGCGCACGAGTAAAAGAGATGTAACACTCTTCGGGAACGGCTTTTTTGGACAAATTTCGATAAATACCTAACTTAAAGAAGTATTATTTAAATTTCATAATATAAAGTGAGATTTTAGATGAGATAAAATACTATAGTATTAACTTGATTGTGTCGTAAAATACGCGTTTGAGTACGCTGAGTAAAAAAAGGAAAATACAGACCCAACTGGAATTTTTTTCTATAGAGGAAATTTTAAGCAATCATGTACCTATCGATAAAATCAGATAAATAATCATATAGTCAAGAATCATATATCTCAAAATCAGACCTTATTGTTACTTAATCTAATCAGAACGGCGTTTCAAAGCACGCGATAATTTCCAATGCACAGCCTTAATCCAATAACATAACATATCGTTAGATAGTTCGTTAAAAATTATTATGGCTTTTTTAAAACCATTTTTACTTAGTGATTCGTTTGCGAGATATTGGGCTTTAAACCCCTAATTTGTGTTCGAGTTGTGTGTCCTAAATGCCGGCTAAATGGCTACTACTGGGGATGTGAAAAAATAGTGGCAGTAGTATATAACATAATGATCTTAAAAGGAAAACTATCATGGCTAACTAGTTACCGAGTAATAACTAGTCGACCAACTTAAAATATACTTAGGCTAACATGCACAAGTTCGGCCGACGCAACCGCACCATTACTTGGCGCGCGCGTGTCGATGTAACTATAAGACAGACAGGCAACTACGGAACCCTACACTGCGCGTGACCCGACAAGCACTTGGCTTTTTTTATACTACGACGGTGCAAATAAACGTATAAGGTCATACTCATACTCATATATATTTATTGCAATACCATGGTTACATACATAAGGTGGTACAAATCTTAAATGCTAGGTACATGGAAACCCAGTAAGGGCGTAGCAATTTCTTATAGCTAAAGTTAAACTATTAACAATTTTTGGGGTGAAACATCAATAACTCCATATTTAATATCATTAACAAACGTTTTATATTTTTTATTGAGAAAACGCATATTGCTCCATCATTTTATGTTACACACATGTCTGGATTGTTAACACAGACCGAGTATTTTTTTTTAAACAGGTATCCCAAATAGCCTCGTACTTGGGGTTTTATAAAAATCAAGGAGTAACGCTCTGGTTTTTTTGAATTTTTAAGCTTGTGTTGCTTAAAATCTAACTGGGGCTATTTAAAACGCTTAAGGGACAACCGCATTAGGTATTAAAAGCAGAGTAACCATATTTTTGTAAGAATTTTTGGGACAAAAAAAATCACAGTTTCACATGAAGAACCATGATTTATTGAAATCTTTTTCTAGCTACAACTCACTTGTAATTAAAGATAGTCACGTATAAATGAAATCAAGATGTGCTCTTATATATTAACATAAAATTAAAGCCCTTGGAAGCAGTGAAATATCAAAAAAAGAAACAAAAAAAAATATAACATGCATGTCAAATTTACTGAGAATATGTTTCGGTTTTATTTTCTTATCTTTATAATCTTTATATAAAAATCACTCCCTGTATTTGGCAAATACACAGGTTATTTAAATTACAACAAACATAAATTGCAGTATGAATAAACAGTCTTTAACTCTCACCAATTAACTCTACGTTCCATTTATTAAATAAACGGAATGGAATGAGATTATTTTCCTAGCACTAAATTATTAAGAAGAATAGACGGTATAAGGTAGGTAGCTTACTCTAGATATATTTATCAGTCTCAATTAACAGTCGAAATGTGTCAACCTACAATTATAAAAAAAATATGTCTGGGGATATTTGGTACTAGTGACCAAATAGCCCCAAAAATCGTCCCAAAAAGCCCCATTTAAAAAAACCGTTAAAATCGAATTCAAAATAAACGGTTAAAAATACGTGTCATAGCTTAAAAAAATCACGAGAATGTGTACTTGTAGGTATTCAAAAAAGTTTACTCCACAAACAACAAACATCTGGACAGAAGTAGGACGGTGTTCAGTTACAGTGATTTTCCACGGTCACACTCCCGATTTATTTAAAGGACGCGTACGAACTCTTCGGCGTCGCTGCGACCACTAACCAACTTCTCGTTAGACTTGGGGTGGCCAGATAAAAATCTAAGTTTTTACCTTTGTCAGAACAAAAATAAGGGGACTCGAAACTTATATTTTTTTTATTCCAAATAGCCTCGTGGTTCTTAAATAGCCCCATTTTACGGTATGCATTTTATAAGCCTATACTATGTACATATTTGAGTGGGTCTGCGTAACGGTAAGCATAATACACCATCGGACGTGAAGGAAACAGAGCGTGCAAACTAAAAGTTCGTATTTTAGCTAACGTAAGGCTTTTTCAAAGGCCATAGTTTCGTTGAAATGATTGCATTGTTAAAGTAAACTACTGTTTTGTATAGATAAACTCTTATTCTAGACCATACGATTGCTATAATTATATTTATATAAACGGTTATTTAAAACAACCAGGTTTTCGTCGGAGTGTTTTGCAAAAATACGCGTCAGAGCTATCTTTCTGGTAGAATATTTCCATTTTAAACTTTCAAAAATGTATCGATGTTTGCCTTTTACAATGGAATATATAGGTCTTTTAGTACATAACAATCGTACTAGTTCTAAAATATTGGTTTTTCCTATTAAAAAATAGCACTACATAATGTCTAATTCGGTTAGTTTAAACATTTTTTTATTCACGTATTTGATGATGTTTTGGAAATCAAACATTTAATTATAAAACTACAGGACTTGTTTAATATTACGTGATTTTTTTACGCTTATGGGTGACCCAGTTAATTTAGCCCATTTTTAAAAACCACTGTATAGCCGCGAGCGAAAACGTTGTTCAATTCATTACGCACCGGGCCTTCCCAAAGAACGGACGTATCGCTCTCGTCGCTGCCCAAAGGACGGTGCCCGAGCGTACCCGACACGCGCCTGACCAGCTGTAGTGCGTCCGCTACTGATTGATACTTGGTAAGTAATTTTACATGTTAAGTAAGTTTATTTATTTTATTGTTTCACAAAGCACTAAAGTGATATAACTTTTTATAGAAATGGGTAATAAACGAAAATTATATAGGATGAAAAAATCCAATATCACTACGTACGGCCAGACAAGTTAAAAGTTAAGTCACTAATATTATTTATGTTTATACCGCACTTGCCTAGGGGTTATGTAACGATTGTATGAAATATTTTCGAGTTAGTAATCGTTTTATAAAATTCGCCATCATCATCATCTTAGCCTGCGGCGCGCGCCGCGCCCAAAACTTTACACATAGAAAGCTGAAATTTGGCATAGAGGTTTCTTTTATGATTTGTACTAGGGGTAAGGCTAAATTTATAGGGGATGAGAAGGGGGGTGGAATTCTGAATTAAAAAAACTTTGTTTTTTAAACTTACGATCATATAACTGGGAATATACTCTTCAAAAGATATAAAAGAACATATCATGTTTCACTGTTTTAGAAAATTCCACCCATAGAATGCTGAAAAAGGGGTTGGAAGTTTGAGTGGGAAAACATTATATTTAAACCTACGGTTATGAAACTTAGAAAATGTACTTTTCAAGGGAAATCAATGTTTTTGATAATTACTTTGTGTGGTAAAGATGAACTTTATTTTCAGACAGAAAAAAAATGAGAAAAACCATCGAATATGGGTGAGGACCAAATTCTTCGCCAGGAATGGACGTCTTTCGACTGATATGTTGATGATAATGATATGTGATACTGCAAAAACAAAGGATATTGCACAAGACAATCAAGGAACTCCAAAAAGAGCTCTTTCGGAATATATGTTGCCATATGTAATGCCGGTTCGACAGGGTGGACAGGAGAAGAGTTCCAGCTGTAAGACTGCAAAAATAAATAAAGATGACTGGTTTTGGAAGGAGAAGATGGAGCCAAAATTAATTTTGAAAGAAATGAAATGGTTGATGGGAGAAAAGTAGGTCAATGTCAATTAGGGACATACTTACCTAGGAGAAACTTAAAATATAGATAGATTCATTTATTTATTTTAGAAAATAACATGATTATTTTATTTTACATCAAAAATAAAATGGATTCACTAAAAGATCGTCAATAGGTATAATAATTTGAACATTTTAAACTACACTAGTGGCTCGGATTATTTAATCGACATCTATATATTGGTTTTGTAGACTACACAAAGGCCTTTGATAGCATAACACATAACTCAATCTGGAAGGCGCTTAACTCCTGCGGTGTTCACCAAACATATATTATTATCATCCATAATGTCTACAAAGTATTAGCAGAGTAAGACTGGAAAGCACAGGAAAAGAAATACCAATAAGGAGAGGAGTAAGGCAAGGATACCCCTTATCTCCTAAATTATTTATAGCAGTGCTAGAAGTTATCTTCAAAGAAATCAGCTGGGATGATCAAGGACTCTGGATAAGTGGCAAACATCTGAGCCACTTGCGGTTTGCAGATGACATTGTTATTTTTGCAGAATCCGCCAAGAAGCTTGAACAAATGATGCAAACCCTGGCAAGCAAGAGCAAGCGAGTCGGCTTATATATGAATACAAACAAAACTAAAGTCATGACAAATGCTCACACTCATCCTATAACAATTGATGGCAACCAAGTTGAATATGTAACAAGCTATGTCTACCTCGGAAAGCAAGTGTCATTCAGTCTAAAAAGCAATGAAGAAGAAGTGGACCGAAGGATAAACTGCACATGGAGAAAATACTGGACCCAGAAAGAAGTACTCAAGGGGACATATCACCCAAAACTAAAAAAAGTTATTATGGACACATGTATCCTGCCCAGTCTGACATACGGTTGCCAAACATGGACTTTCACTAATAAAGTAAAAAATAAAATTAGCTCATGTCAACATGCTATGGAAAGAAGCATGTTAAAGCTCAGGAGAATTCACAAAGTCAGAAATGAGGAAATAAGGAAAAGAACAATGATTGTGGATGCTCTGAAACAAACTCTACGTCTAAAATGGCAGTGGTCTGGCCATATATCCAGACTGAAAGACAAAAGATGGACCATACAAACTACAAAATGGCTGGGACCTGTAGGAAAAAGAACAAGGGGAAGACCATATAAACGGTGGGCCGATGACATCACCGAAATAGCTGGCAAAAATTGGAAAGAGAAAGCTATAGATAGAGAGACATGGAAGGGAATCGAGGAGGCTTTTACCCAATCGAGATCAGTGTAGAAACACACACTAACAAATAAAACTAACCACCTTCTTTTATTTATATAGTTAAAAAATAATATAATTATATACAACGAAACTACCCAATTGTACTTACTAACAAAACTAATACCACATTTGAAATGAATACATAAAGCTTTAATAATAATAATAGAAAAAGTGGCTCGGATTTACTCGGACCAATATTCGTACGGCTTGTGTTTGTAATTTAAACACTGTTAGAGTCAGTCCAGTCTCCATACAAAACTATACCGTATGACATAAGAAAATAAGTGCGTCATCATCATTCCCTAGCGTTATTCCCGGTTGTGCCCTAAACGAGCTCAGGCTCCGCTTTGACACCTAATCCCAAGATTTAGCATAGGCACTAGTTTTATGGTAAGTAAATAAGTGCGTAAGTTTAATAAAACAAAAACATTTAAAACTACAACTAAAATTGATTTTTATTTCCTACCTCACTATAAAGTGAAAGTATAACAATTATCAAGAAGGGTCGGTCCAACAGCACGGCAGCACTCGAACCGCACGCACACAGTAAACATCGTAGTGTGGGTGTGCTAATCATAGCCGCTCGCAGGCGATCGCGACTTTGTCGAGTTGTAACGAAATGTTTGCACGCTCTTAAGCGGCGACTACACTGCGTCGTTCGCCTAATGCGGTCGCCGTTGTTTCAAACTACTTCGCCCAAACTGCCATCCACACAATCCGCGATTGCAGCCGTCGGTCACCGAATGCGGCCGACTACCGTCCTCTTTGCACTGGTGCGGTTGCATGAGCGAGCGAACGGAACTTCCGCCCGCGACTTCGTCTGCTAAACTATCCTATATATTTGAATCCAGGCTATAAACTATCTTAGTGCAAAGTTTCATACAAATCGGTTGATTGAGTAACAAACATCTAAACATCCAAACTTTCGCATTTATAATAGCAGGACCTTAATACAGACTAACAATCATTTCAAAATATAAAACTTACAATATGCTACCGCATAACCCCCAGAAATAAAGATTTTTTTTATCTTCGTCTACGCCTCGCCTCTGTTTTCGAGCTACCGAACTCCATTGTCAATCCAGCTTGCTGTTAAGTACTACCGAATTAGGATACTTAAAACTTGTTAAATGTAGTTAATTACTAATTAATGATTCCAGTTGTTTGTCCAACAAGGTAATTACAATAGCCTGGTATTCAACATGTATTAACTTTATTAAGCCGCAACTGTGTAAATTGTTTGTCTACAAACAAACTCGTGTATCCAATAATACTTATGAATGGTATGTTAACATTCTCCGATGGTCCACGTTGTGCTTGTGAATCGCAAGTTCGCAACACGCTTCGAATCATATCACCGTTTAAAATTTACCCTGAGTTTAGTAGCAACCTCCTACTTACTTACAAAAGCTACTCACGCTCGCAGCAAAATCAGCAAATGTATGAACTCGCACTATCAAAGTGAATACAGTCCATAATGGACCGTAAGGGTGCCCTTCGGCTGAAATTCTTCGGTGCACCATTTTGCGTTTTGAAAAAAACCTTTATTGAACAAGCGATTTTAGCGAACGAAGTTCTCTATTCCAGCTCGGGCAAAAATGCAGGCAGCCGATTCTCGAAAATTTTTGTGAGCATGTTCGGTAATTCTATGGCTTTATCTAGTCGAGTCAGTTTTTCGACATTAAACAAATATATGTACCTACTTACATTATATTTTTGAAGAGAAAACTTCTTTAGCGGCGCTGTGCACTTTTTGGGATGGGGAAACATTGTTAAACTCGCCACAGGTGTAGGAGCGTAGGTGGTCACGTGACTGTAAGATGGTAAGAGATTCAGGACGAGGCTTGGGGGGGGGGATGCCGTAGTACAGTCAACAGCAAATATAGATGATCATTTGAGTACTTTGTCGCATTTAACGTAACAATACTGCGACAGTTGGGATGCGTCAAATTAATGAAAGTGACAAGGTACTAAAATGATCATCTACTTTTGCTGTTGACTATACGAGACTGGCTGCGCCATTCGAGTTAGCGAGAAGAAGGGCGCAAACGCCATGCAATCCGCGGCGCTTACCAGTTCGGCCGACACACAATAAGTTCCCACGCGCTGATTTGCAAGTGAAATAGTTAACTTCTGTCACGACGGTATTCGTCGATTCGAAATGTCAAAATATTCAAGTTTTCACTTCTGCCGGCACTCCCGGAGTGCAACCCGGTCTTTTTTTAACAAGTCTATAGGGCTGTCCTGGTGTCCGGCTGTGTTCCTCTACAGGTCGCATTTCTCAGCCGATCCCGTATAATTTTGTGAGCAGGCTCGATAAAGGCCCGTGTGGTGTCGGGGTAGAATATCACCACCCCCTTTCTTCCCGTGGGTGTCGTACAAGTCGACTAAGGGAGCAGGGTTGAAGTGTGTTGTGGGCGATGGGCTAGCAACCTATCACTGCAATATCACATTTTGTCGATCTTTTTTATAGCCACATTTATGCTAAAAGTGGCGTTGGAAAGTTTCATGTGCTCTGCCTACCCCTTTTGGGAATAAAGGCGTGAATGTATGTATGTATGTATGGCTCGATAATAATGTTTTTGGTCGACTCGGTTTTTGCCACTAAAAACATGTTTTAGTCATAAAGACAGACTTGCGAATTCCACAGCTCACGTAACCACTAGTTACTCGTATTTAAATATATATTCGACGACCTATGTAGCCGATGGTAGTGAGCCTGCCTACGAAGCAAGAGGTCCTGGGTTCCAATCCCGGTAAGGGCATTTATTTGTGTGATGAGCACGAATATTTGTTCCTGAGTCATGGATGTTTTTTTATGTATTTAAGTATTTATTTATTAACATTAGGTATTATGTTTATCGTCGTCTAGTACCCATAGTACAAGCTTTACTTAGTTTGGGACTAGGTAGATTAGTGTAAGATTGTTTCCAAATATTTATTTATAACCCGACTGACGAAGGAGAAGAGGGTTATTTATTTTATTTTCATTACACACTAGCTACTTACCGCCCGCGACTCCGTCCGCGTAGAATTTGTTTGTATCGTAGCTCCATACAAAATTTCACCCCATTAGGATATATCCTTACCCCATATTCAAACTGTCTCCGTACCATAATATTCACGAACTTAGGTACATTTCACCACATTATAGTGGGATTCGCCCCTGTATACATAATTATGGCGATAGGCAATAAACGTTCCCTCCGGAGTTGCTTTATCGCGGCCATCTGGTTACGTTATTAGATTACTGGCGTCTGGCGCGCACTCCGCTGATTATTAGACACAGTCAAATATATCTGTAATGTTTTAGACGCATTTCCATTCTGTTCATAATTTTCACGACTTTTTTAATACAGGCTCTAAACTATCTTCGTGCAAACAATCACCCGAATCGGTTGAGCCGTTTAAGCGTGATTGACAGTGATCGGAATTAGGTGAGCCAAAATACCTATTCTTCGCAAGAGGACATAATATAAAGTGGTTGCAACCGGGTAGGAAAACAGAATTTTCTCTTAAATACCGGGTATTCGTTATTTTTTCGGGTACCAGTCGTAATGTTCAACATATATGTTTTTACTTATAGAACGGGATGTTTAATGTTAATCTAAAAGGTATAACCATTTCATAATTTTTCCTTCCCTTTTTACTACAAACTAACATAAACAATCCCGTACTATAAGTAAAAATATGTATGTTTAACATTACGACTACTTATAGTACCCGGACAAATATCGATTACCCGGTATTAAAGAAAAAAAATATTTTTCTACCCGGTTGTATCCACTCTACATTATGTCTCACCATTTTGGCTCACCTAATTCCGATCACTGGTGATTGAGTAACAAACATCCAAATCAGGGATGATGCAGACATTCGCATCCGCATCCGCAACCGCCAAAATTTTTGATTTGTTAACGATTGTAATTTAGTCTCAACGTGTTTGATGATTGCGGATATCATAAAATGGACGTTGTTTATTTAGTTTTTGAGTGTTTGATCACAAAATCCGCATCCGCATCCGCCGATGTGTGCCCCCAAATATCCGCATCCGCGGATGTCAAAAGAATCGCATCTGCGGCATCCCTGATCCAAACACTAAAATTTCGCATTTATAATATTAGTAGGATGTTGCGACATGTTTTCTTGTAGAACTACGTACAAACGCATTGTTTTCATATCAGTTTTTATTTTTGTTGTAGGTACCTTTCATATTCAGGTTAACTTATTTTAAGTAGGTACCCTAGGTAAGTACTATCATTGTAATAAGTACAGTCAGCGTCCATCGCATCATTTAAAAACAATATTAAAATGTATCTTATCAACCTACAAATATCTAATGCATAAGCGGACAATCCACACAGCTCTTTATTTCAATATTTGTAAATGACATCATACCTACACCTGCATTTCATCATACCTACATTACTTACCTTAGACCTGATTTGTAAACACTTGATAGACCATTGACCTCTCCTTCTCCTTTATTAAGTTCTGTTACGTTTAAGTTATAGTTATAAGTTATATAGTAAGATCTTTATCTGTATATCTCTCTGGTGCCCTGAAAACCAGTGCCTTTAGCATGTATTTGCTGGTGGCCAATGCTGAGTGGCATCCATTTTGGTCAATTCCAATTGTAAGACACACATGTAACATGCTATCAGACCAAATAAATATATTTCTTTCTTTCTTACATAGGTACATCTGTAATCTTCAGGGTGTTCAAAAATATCTGAACATGCACTATATGGCTTTGAAAATAAAGTCGTGTTCAGATGTTTGTGAACACCTTGACCGCTCATATGTATGTGACGCTGACTGTAGGTACTATAATAAGCGTTAAATCATTTTGGCAAACAAGGACTGACTGTTGAGTTTCATCTTGACAGTGGTATTTTCTTTAATTTTTAAGTTAACGCTGCTTACGAAATTATAAACTTTAAATTAAAGGAAAAATTGAAAAATGTAATGCTCCGAGCCGGCGACCACAGGCATTCATGGCCCGTCGCTACTAACCAACTGAGCTATCGGAACAATCTGGCTCGGCCACTAAATCTTTCAATCAGTTCCTTCCTACAACGCCTTATGCTGGGGACACACTAACGAGAAATGCCATTAATTATCGCGATAATCGTAGTGTGGCCGTACCTTTAACGTCCATTATCGCAATAATTAATGCCATTTCTCGTTAGTGTGGCCCCAGCATTAGGGAGGCGTGTAGCGACATCTACCAGAAGACACCAATGTCTCAAATTATATTGAGAAATCGTCAGTAACGCTGCGCCACCCCGTACTAAATTAATTTTGTATGAAGCAGTAATGCTGCTAACGAAATTATACATTTTAAATTAAAGGAAAAATTTAAAAATGTAATGCTCCGAGCCGGATTCGAACCGGCAACCACAGGCATTCGTGGCCCGTCGCTAGTAACTAACTGAGCTATAACTTAAAAAAACCGGCCGAGTGCGAGTCGGACTCGCGCACGGAGGGTTCCATACCATTATCTATAAAAACGGCAAAAAAAAACATGTTTGTTGTATGGGAGCTCCCTTAAATATTTATTTTATTTTTAGTATTTGTTTTTATAGCGGCAACCGAAATACAATATCATCTGTGAAAATTTCAACTGTCTAGCTGTTTTATTTATTTAATCTTTATTGCACAAAAGAATATCTTATGGTACAAAAGGCGGACTTAATGCTATAAAGCATTCTCTACCAGTCAACCTTAAGGCCAAAAACTCTTTAACATGTCTAAAGATGGGATGAATAATAATATAGTAGAATACGATACAGTACAATATATAATATGACATAACAATATATACCTACCTATCACGGTTCTTGAGATACAGCCTGGTGACAGACAGACGGACGGACAGCGAAGTCTTAGTAATAGGGTCCCGTTTTTACCCTTTGGGTAAGGAACCCTAAAAAAGACCTCAGCTTTTCCTTTCATTTAAAATGATCTTCTTTTTCCGAAACGCTAGTAGATTTTGACTTGTAGCGGCCATTCCCAATAATCAATCCACGGATAGTTTTCCTTACCAGCAGTTACATTTTGACAGATTACCCGTAGAAGATGTGTCAAAATGTAGGTAACTGCTGGTAAGGATAACCATCCATAGATTGATTATTGGGAATGGCCGTAAAAGTGCCATTGCAGTCAAGCTATGCGCAGTGTAGGGTTCCGTAGTTGCCTGTCTGCTTTAGTTACATCGACGTGCGGTGCGGTTGCGAATTTGTACGAAAATGGCCATACCAAGTACACATTAAGTTGGTCGATTATTACTCGCTAACTACTTATGCCTACTTGTCTGTGATAGTTTTCCTTTTAAATTCATTATACGTACTAACGCCACGATTTTTTTCACATCCCCAGTGGTGGCCATTTAGCCAGCAAGGTGAGGGGATGCAACAAAAATTAAGGGTTTAAAGCCCAATATCTCGCAAACGAATCACTAATTGAAAAATCGTTTTAAAAAAACCCTCCAGGACCACAAGGTTGAATTCCTAAAATGTTGAAATCCCGAAATGTTGACTTTCCCAGAAAGTTGAATATATTTTGTTTCGCAAAATGTTGAATTCTTATTATGTTGAAATATTCCAAAGTTGAATTCCCACAACGTTGACTTAAAACGATAAATAATACGAACAGTTTTGACGGAGCCCCGCGGAGCGGGGCTCCTATTTCTGGTCTGTTGGCCCTTCGGGCATCTGAAGATACCTAACGAACCTAACCTACCTACCAGTTGAACTACCTGGTGGGTACTACTGGTAGGTAGGTTAGGTTCGTTAGGTATCTTCAGATGCCCGAAGGGCAAACAGACCAGAAATAGGAGCCCCGCTCTGCGGGGCTCCGTCAAAACTGTTCGAATTATTTATCGTTTTAAGTCAACGTTGTGGGAATTCAACTTTTGAATATTTCAACATTATGCGAATTGGACATAAAAAGAACTCAACATTATGCAAATTCAACATTTTAACATTCAACATGCTGCAAATTCAACTTTATGCAAATCCAACATTTTAGGAATTCAACCTTGTGGTCCTGGAGGAAAAAAACCCATAACATTTTTGAACAAGCTATCTAACGATAACTATGGGTTTAACGAGACAAAAAATTCTTCTGTTTTGTCGGCGTGATTGATATATATACCCATGCCGAATTACCGTTTTCTAGTAGTAATGGTTACTGAGCTAAGCCGAATACGGACGGACAGGCGAAACTATAAGGGTTCCTTGTTGACTACGGAACTCTAAAAAGTGCAGTCAGCCCGTGCGTAGAGGACGACGTCAATTCCTAACTAACGAGAGTGCATGCGCGCACGCATCGCTGCGCCGCCGCGGCGCCGCGGGCACTCCAGCGCATGTGCGAGATAACAGTTCCCAAGAGAAACACTCGAGCGTTCGAGTGCGGCCGTGATTCGGATTTATGTAGCCGTGTATGGTTGACTAAAGACAGAGGATTTATTTTACTATATTATGTAGAGGAGGTATGGACGAAAAGGATAGGTATCCTACGCCGACCCCAAGTAAATGGGATAAAGGAAAGAAAATGATGGTGATGTCAAACGTCAAAACTGTCTTTGACCAAGGCCCCTGAGGCTGCTACTTATTAACTAACTAGCGACCAGCCCCGGCTTCGCACGGGTACTATATTATACATATAAACCTTCCTCTTGAATCACTCTATCTATTAAAAAAAAACCACATCAAAATCCGTTGCGTAGTTTTAAAGATCTAAGCATACATAGAATATATCATGTTCATACAATGCGTGCGAAAATTCAGGCTTCTAGTTTTATCCAGAATGCAGTTTATAGGGGGGTCGAAAATGGCCTGAACTGCTTCGAGAAAAGGATGGTACGGCCGTGCCGCTGTTTTGCTCGACTTGGCGGGAAGACAACGGGAAGCGACTTTGTTTTATACTATGTAGTGACTAGGTTATTAACGCGAAAGAGTTTGACGCGAAATAGGCAGCTGTTCTCATGCTGTGCGACGAATTTGAGTTCAAAGTCGCGAGTCACTTTCAGTTTCTAGCAGCATTTGACCGCGAGTCTCTTTTTTCTCGCGCGAATTAAGTATGCTGCCGATGCGCGACAAAGCTCCAAGTCGTGCCTATTTGTCGACTCGCTGTAAGATGTGCTAGTTTTGCAGAGTTAAAGCGACTGCAGCCCTCAAAACTGTCTCGCTCTCTCGGTAATGTTTAGCTCGATATACTGTGCTTTGCACCGCACACGGAAATTGCGAAATTTGAATAAAAAATCATACTTATGAGTCCGCAGTAATCCCTCGGCCGAATTTCACCTTCCCATACAAACGTAGTTACGCTCTCATTTTAAAACTTCCTGTTGGATTGTGACGAAACTTTGCATATACAATGACATGAGGTATATCTATGTCTGCAATTATTTTATATGGTTCTAGTTTATAAAACAAAGGAAATACAGCAAAAACAAGTTTTGTATGGAAAACGCTGTATTTCTGTTTTCGCTGTATTTTTTTACTATGGTATCTGAAGCTACATAAACTAATTACAGACATAGATATACCTTATGTCATTGTATATGCAAAGTATCGTTACAATCCAACATGTAGTTTTAAAATGAGAGCGTAACTACATTTGTATGGAGAATCGAGCTTACTGCGGACTCTTATTGTCAAAACGAATGATTTAGCGGAATGTCAAACAATCAGAGCTTATACATAACATAACATAAAAAAAAAAAAAAAAACACAGTTGGGGAAGTTACACCCATACACCGGTTAAGTAACAATCAAGAACGGCTGGACCGATTTTAATTATAGTCTTCGCTCCGAATAATAAAATTGAAAAAAATAAATGCACAAATTAGTTTTCTCAGAATACATTGTATAGGTATAGCGTGGCGTGGGGTCAGCTAGTTGTAGATAAAATTACCATCTTTTTTCGAAGGAGCCGTGCCACTGTTTGTGGTTTAGAACTGGGTACTGCACCAGGAATTTTAAGTTGAGAACAGTCTCATTTCGTTTACCTGCGTGTCGGTGCGGCGACGCGGCGGTGCGTGGTGCAGCTCCGCTCTGAAGCCTCCAGCAGGCTCCCCGTCAGTCTCCAGAACCTTCAGCAGGTAGGAGATGTAGGAGGTCGCCAGGCGCAGCGTTTTGATCTGCAAGGAATGATGTGCACCTTCAGCAACATTAGCGGTGCGAGAGAAAGGGAACCTAAAGTGCTCAAGCCTTCCACCAAAAGTAGGTATATGAGTTATCACTTAAATCTAGCCTCATAGGTACAACATCGTGGGGTTCAGCCAGTTAAAAAAATATTGGAGTTTTTTTATCGCACGAGCGAGCGAAGCGAACGCAGTTCTATGCTTCAGCTAGGGCCGAAAATCGTTTGTTCGGTTTCTGTCCCGCTGTTCTCTACAGGTCGCATTTCTCAACCGATCCTCATGAAATTTTGTGAGCAGGTTCGTTAAGAGTCCGCAGTAAGCTCGATTCTCCATACAAATGTTACGCTCTCATTTTAAAACTACGTGTTGGATTGTAACGATACTTTGCATGTATAATGACTTGAGGTATATCTATGTCTGTAATTAGTTTATGTAGCTTCAGATACCATAGTAAAAAATATACAGCGAATTTAAGTTTTTCGTACTTAACTTGTGTTTGCTGTATTTCGTTTGTTTTATAAATATACCTAGATATTTTTCTAGCACGAACGGTTTGACATTAGTGACTTCCTTTGGATATTAGTTTATCGATGTTTTAATTGTGACATATCTTGAAATAAATACGTAAACTATTATTCAAATATTTTTAACATGGAGACGATAAGAGTAATTAGGTAATTATGACTTTCAATAGCGATGTTAGTCGCATTTTTGGTTTATACACATTTTTATAAATGTTTGATGATTAAATAAAAAAATCGTACACTAGCTGTGTTTTTTTCTTCTCTAAATAATAAAAAAGGTGAATACAATTTTATTTGCAGTCTTTGTGTGGTACATAGTAGTTCTTTGTAATATTGAGATAGGAACTATCGACATCAGATTTATCGATGTTTTCATTTTGTCAAACACTTACAGTACACGAATCGTGCTAGAAAAATATCTAGGTATATTTATAAACTTTAACCATATAAACTAAATACAGAGATAGACATACCTCATGTCAATGTATATACGCAAAGTTTCGTCACAATCCAACCCATATTTTTAAAATGAGTGCGTAACTACGTTTGTATGGGAAGGTGAAATTCGGCCGAGCTTACTGCGGACTCTTAATTATATAGAACTTTTTTGTCGACTATTTTCAAAATTCAAAATAGGTATACTAATAAACAAAACTTGGAAAACATATTCTACTTATTGCAATAAGGCGAAAAATTTATAGCTACATGCCTTTGACGTGGACTGTGCATACAAACCTAAATCCCATCATAAATCGATCAAGGATTGGTACTTATTATGTGTCAGATTTTAAGTTCTGAGATGGAGGTAAAAGTTGCAACAAAATTTGAATATCGACACCTAATTTCGTATTGTTAAGGTGAATTTAGACAGTCCTGCATGCAATCCGCATGATGCAAGCTAGAAGATAGAGCGAAATATGCCATATGACCCTGGTTTGTGACTTAGGAATTAAAATTAGTATAGAAACAAGGTTGCTTATACAATTACCGGCAAACAAATCATGCACCTTGGCTACTAAACAATCTCGGTCTATCTTAAGTGGTTATTACATTGTCCGGAATTTAGGCACTGACGAGAGGGACGCCGCAATACGTTAGATACGATACGAGATATCTCATATCGTATCTAACGTGCGTCCCTCTCGTCAGTGACTGAATTCCGGACAATGTATTAACCACTTTATAGCTTGACCGTGCAATGCAGGACCGTCTGCGGTTTTAGGCGCAGAACACACGAAGCGTTTCTACACCGCGCTCCGCCGCGTGAACGCGCGGACGAAACGTCACAATGGACAGTGGCGACGTGTGAAGTGGTGGCGTATTTTATAAGCTTTTATTTAGTTTCACCTGTCCCGTTGTCTGTCTGTCTGTAATCAAATCTTGCAAATCAAATTTGATCCACTTCCCGGTTTCCGATTGAGTTGAAATTTTGCACGAATATGCAAATCGCGTGACAATGCAATATTATGATGACGTGGAGTTGATCTGATGACGGAGCTGGAAGGTGGCCATAGGCACTCCGTAATAAAACCACATAACTCCATCGAGTTTGGGCTCGTTAGAATCGTCGCAATGAGTAGTTGATGACGGTATACAGAAAAGTACAGTCGGTAATAAAAGCTTGTATCAAAAATGAAATTTTTGACAGAAACTTTTTACATTCTATTTATTGTAAAGCTTCGAGACGCGCATCGCCCCGCTGCGCGGTAGCGAAATGCCTCGTGTGTTCTACGAGCTCCACCGACCTTGGATAGCTTAGTGTCGGGCGCGACGCGGGGAATGTGCGCGCGGAGCTGCGAGAACGCTGCGTTCACGCCCGCCGACCGCACTGCCGTCTGCCACAAAGGTCATAACATTATACCTACCTACCTACAGTCACGATTTTTAGGACGTCTTAAGCCTATATCACACTGGCGCGGCCTACGACGGCGGTCAGTAGTAAACTTGACATTAGCCGCCAAAACTATTGAACGCCGCCGCGGGCCGCGCTAGTATGTGGGAGGCTTTAGGCCTGCAACACACTGGCGCGGCCTGCGGTGGCGAGTAATAGTAAAATTGACAGCTAATGACAAGTTTATTATTGTCCGCCGCGGCCAGCGCGCCAGTTTGTGGGAGGCTTTACTGGTAACGACTACGAGCGACGGCGTCAGCGGTAACAGTGCGTACCTTGGCCTCGCTTCGATCTGTCGCTCCTATGGCCGCTCTACACAATGGGCTATCCTGACCCATCATACAGGACGCAACTATGCGTTAAAGGGAGTAAGACATATTTATGTCTCGTTCTACCGCATAGCCGCGTCCTGTGTGATGGGTCAGGATGGCCCATTGTGTGGAGCGGCCACTACATATGGTGCATCGCTGTAGCCGCCGCTCGAAATTTTGGTGGAGCCGTTACACCATAAACTGCAGCAGCTTAGCTTTTGTGATATATTTTTTGGTCAGAAAGGGGCAATTAGAGAAAATCAAGTAGCATAAATGAATTACGTTCTGCATGTGGCAGTTATTAGGACGGGAGAGTTACCACGAATAGGCAGAGCTGCTACAGTTCTCGGCAGTCACCCCACACAGTTGGATCAACGGTTAAATAAGGGTTGACGACCACTCGACGGGTCTCTTTAGGAACAAATCAAACCTAATACAGGTGGGAAGGATCAGTCTGTACATTGATGAACTTTTTAAGAAGGAGTATTCGGACTATGATATTTGGCAGACGGCAGCGCAATCGAATTAAACTGAAGGCTTAACCTACAGTATTAGTTATGATAGATTTTAAGGTTAGGTTACTTAGGAATGGATGATACTTCATAGGATGGAAGACAAAGAAACCTGGAAAATCCTTCGGTCTCAAAAGCCGTCGTAACTTTTTAGTCGTGTCCTGGAGAGACTCGCGTGCTGCTTGGGACGCCGCTGTTACTGCCTGTCTCAACTCATGTCTATTTTGTTGTAATATTGTAATTTATATTTAGATTATGAATTATTTGACCAGGGACTCTTTACATCTCAGTTATTTTATTTTACTTGACGCTGGGGACTTTACATCTCCATTATTCTTATTATATTTTATTTTGACGCTGGAGACTTTACATCTCCTTATTATTATAGAATAAGATTATTGTGATATGGACCCGGATACTCTATATACATCTCCCGGAAAATGTGTTCCCAGGGATTGTCTATGTTTTCATTGTTGCTATGTATTAAATGTCATTTCATGTTAATTAATTGAATTTGTAAGCTCGGACATGTGAAAGAGCCCTTGACATACAGTATAAATATTTGAATTTTGAATTTTTAGGCAATTAGTGGGGCGAAAACATATTGGAGTATTTAAACATTATTGCACAGTAACAATTTTCACATAGAAAGATGAACTTAATGCCAAAAGGCGTTATCAACCAGTCAACCTTTAGGAGAAACAGAAAATAATCGTAGTCAAATAATCATTGGTAATATCGCATCCAGCGCAAATAAAGAAGCACTTATTGAAATGTAGGTTTGCAGTCAATAATCTGTACTGTCTCGGTGACAGTTTGCTGACACCGCATCGACTCCGCACCACCAAATCCCTATTTGGTCTAAAGCAAAGTTTATAACGCGTCTTTTAAAAGAACCTTAAGATTAGCAGGAACCTTGAAGAGCTAACATTGGAAAGCTACAAAAGGCTACATCATTACTCGCACCAGGAGATTAGGAATCTAGAGCTGAGTTTACTTTTAGCGGCAACAGAAGAAAGTCGTACGAAGACCATGCAGGTACTGGGCGACCAGCAATGACAGAAGCCCACCTTGGACAGTGGACGGGAGAGCTCTCATGTTGGATAGCGACTGAACAACGCGTCATCGGTACCAGGCGACCAGCAATCAAAGGAGCTAACCTTGGACAGTTCCGTGTCTGGCGACTGTGGCAACACGTTGGGGATGGACAAAGAGAGAGAGCTCACAATGAACGGACTGTTCGTGTCAGTGCTCCTTCTTGGCAGACGGCGACCTGGCGAGCAGAAACAAAAGGAGAAGGAGGTAACCTGTGGACAGTCTGACGTTGGAGATAGATTGACAGACAGAGCTCACATAGCGACAGTAGGACGTCATCGGTACCGGGCTACCAGCAACAAAAGCAGCTAACCTTGGACAGCTCAGTGTCTATTGTAGTGGCACGTTGGAGATAGACCGAGAGAGGGAGAGAGAGAGAGATCTCACCGCCAACGACAAAAGTGCGTCATTGGTATCAGGCTACCAGTAATCAAAGGAGCTAACCTTCGACAGCTTCGTGTCTGGCGGCACATTGGGAATGCACACCCGCAGGTCCGTGAATGCCGTGTTGATGGAGTGCGTGCGCCGGCGCTCCTTCTTGTTGGCTTGACTAGGCGTAGAGGATAGAGCGACAGACAAGCTCACAATGCGACAGAGCAGCGCGTCATGGCTAGCAGTAATTAAAGGAGCTACTTAACCTTGGACAGGCGTTGAGGATAAAGCGACAGTCAGCTCACATAGCAACAGAAGCTCGTCACAGGTGCCAGGTTACCAGCAACGTCAGGAGCTAACCTTGGACAGCTTCGTGTCTGGCGGCACATTGGGGATGCACTCCCGCAGGTCTGTGAACGCCGTGTTGATGGACTGCGTGCGCCGGCGCTCCTTCTTGTTGGCGGTGCTTCGTCGCTTGACAACGCGCACGAAGGAGGGCGCGGCGGGGCGCGGGTAGCGGGGGAGTTGGAGCTCGCAGTCCATTCCTGTTGAGGTGAGATTGTAACCAATTTTTCTAAATGGCAATAAATTAAGACGATTTAAAGACTAGGTTAAGAGTAAGGTGGAGCTTAGGGCATTTTTAAAAATTCGTGTACCCAATTAGCGTGAGTTGTTAAATAAAAATTAACTCGGTGTCAGTTTTGTGACGACAATTAGGTAAGCATTCCAATTATGTGAAATTGAACTTGTTTCACATGTAAATAACGTGTATATGCAGAGCATTTATAAATTGAAAAGAAAAAGTTAATTTCAAAACTGACACTGACTTAATTTTCATTTAACAACTCACGCTAATTGGGTACACGAATTTTAAAAATGCCCTTATACATATGTTCTACAATAAACATTATTTCTGATTCTGATAGTGTAAATAATAATATTAGGTGACACGCGGAAAGAAAAACCGGCCAAGTGCGAGTCGGACTCGCGCTTGAAGGGTTCCGTACCATTATCTATAAAAAAGGCAAAAAAATCACGTTTGTTGTATGGGAGCCTCCTTAAATATTTATGTTATTCTGTTTTATAGTATTTGCTGTTATAGCGGCAACAGAAATACATCATCTGTGAAAATTGCAACTGTCTAATTATCACGGTTCATGAGATACAGCCTCGTGGCAGACGGACAGACAGACAGACAAGCAGACGAACGGACAGCGGAGTCTTAGTTATAGGGTTCCGTAACCAAAGGGTAAAACGGGACCCTATAACTAAGACTCCGCTGTCCAACATTTGGTTATTGTATGTGTATGTAGGTTTATATATATATATATATATATATATATATATATATATATGTATTTATGTAAGTGTATAGTCTTTCTTATATTTAGTTAAGTTGTTCGTATATTCTGTTTTTTCTGTTTTCACCTACTCTAATCATCTTTTCTTGCATCGTCTCCACCACCCAAAGGTTGACTGGCAGGGATCGCTTTTTAGCGATAAGACCGCCTGTTGTCTACCATTGTTCATGTTTAACTTACCGCTATATTTGTATTATCTAATACTAGCTTCCGCCCGCGACTTCGTCCGCGTGGACCCGGGATAAAAACTATACTATATTTTAATCCAGGCCATAAACTATCTTCGTGCAAAATTTCATTCAAATCGGTTCAGCCGTTTAAGCGTGATTGAGTAACAAACATCCAAACATCTAAACTTTTGCATTTATAATATTAGTAGGATAGTAGTATGTCTGGTGAGCAATAAAGAATATTTGTATTGTATTGTATGTAGGTACCATAGCGCGGCTTTGTTTGCGCCGCACGGGCATTTTTTTTTTTTTTTTTTCTCTTTATTTAAGGAGCTTGTCACACAGGTGATCATGTCGCTCCGTTATAATCAACATAACATATTTTTCTTAATTTTGAATTATTCTATTGTTAACACATTTTCGAGCTAACTGCAATAGTGTTGTGGCCGCGTCTGACAACGGGGTAGCCAGAGCACTATTGCAGGTCCCGACATCATAGCTGGTGTTAACTGCCAGACATCTTCTTCATGAGTCTGGTCATAAATAATTGAATCATGCTATCGTTATCGCATCTGCACTGCCTTATGGAGCGGGCCGTGCAACAATAGTACTGACTTTTATTGCCTGACTCGCCACTTGGTTTTGCGGATACTATACTAAATAAATGAAGAGAGAAGAGAGAGAGAGAGACTCACCTGTGTTGTTAGGCATGTAGTTGTGGTGCAAGTTCTGGTGGAAGCCCTCGTAAGGCTCGCTCGGCATGGTGACATCGTCGTAACCTACCGATTTGGGAACATGTTAACTACTAACCTCTACACACAAATAACTCGAGGACAATAGTGCCTACATTTATCACCTAGGACCATGCAGCTAACCTTTTTAGATCTGCGGCCTAGTGAAAACCAGTTCTGTGCGGTCACGCACGACGCGTGACGGAGGCACCGCCGAGTCTGCTGAAGTATTTACACCGAACGCGTGTCGTGCGCGGCGCGTGTGCTGCGCGGGCCCGCGCAAGTTGTAAAGCATTGAAACTGCACTTCAAACACACATCGAACGCTAAAGTTACAACTCGGCAGCGCGGCCGCGTGTCGTGCGCGTCGCGTGTAAGGCGCGGGCCCGCGCTGCTGAGTGTGATAGTGATAGTGAGATACATATTAAATGTGTTGGTAGTGAGGGAGATATAACGCGCGGGCCCGCACGGGCCCGCGCTGCTGCCCAGGCGTTTCTAACGCGTCGCTGACGCCGCTTGCGGTGTGATTATACCGCTTCAACCGCGGCTGACACGCGCTGCGCACGACACGCGTTTGGTGGGTGGAGGCCTTGAATGATTCATATTGGACGTAGGTATGTACGCTTTTGTTTTACAGCTATGCTAAGCCTCTAACAGACTGACCCAGCCTGACCGCGGCGGTCAATAGTAAAGTTGTCATTAACTGTCAAATTTACTATTGACAGCCACCGCAGGGTAGTCCAGTCAATGTACTGACAACTTGTATGGAAAAAAAAATCAAATTTGTTAATAATTTATAATAGCTTATTTTTTATGTGTAACGGATATATTATCACCTAAATAGTTACCCAGCGACAGAATCCGACAAAATTTCAGACATCACAAAAATTATGAATTAGCTCCTGAAAAGTGAAAAAATATTTTTGTCTTTATTTTGGTTCATTTACATTTTCTCTATAATATTCAAGATTCATACACAAAAAGACAAATGCATGCTTCATTTAAATCTACATAATTACTTTTGGGTGGAAATTTTGTCGGATTCTTGAATAAATCTTAGAATAACAATTTTAAAATGAAATCAACAAAAAAAAAGCTATTATAATTTAATGTTTTTCATAACCGTATTTTTCCTGGAGTAGAGTGCCAGTGCGATTCAGGCCTTAATTTGGACGCCAGGCCTTAATTACTCTTAACACATATACTTACCAAAGTAAGCTAAGTAGAGGAAAGCGCTTAAGGCTGGTTTCCACTTTGATTAGTGCGAGTGCAGGTGTGTAGTGCGAGTAGTGTCCATAGTGGCAGGCACGCTGCGAGTGAGGGGAAGGGAGGGCGCGCGGGGCGTGGCTACTCGCAGTCCACTCGCAAAAAATAGAACGCGCTTCTATTCACTTTACTACACAGCCAACTAATCACTTGCACTAATCAGTCGCTGTCCACACCTAGTCACTAATCACCTGCACTACGCACCTGCACTCGCACTAATCAAAGTGGAAACCAGCCTTCACGAACAGAGTGCCGAGCTTATGGAAAAAGTACGGCGTCTAGGTGTCACTTGACGTGACGACTGGTGTTCTAAAGGTTAAGGCGGATGTCACACTGCGCCGCATCTCCGGACGGAGGTGCGGAGCTGCATACAAATTTCGCCGGACGGAGGTGCGGTCCAGTGTGTCGTACCGCACGGAGTTTATATACAAACTGAGGTATTTGCATAAGAGCGCCGCATCTCCGTCCGGAGATGCGGCGCAGCAGGGTTCGAAAGGATAATTATCAATGATAATTATCGTGATAATAACAGATGGATAATTATCGATTGATAATAACAAAAAATTGCGCTCGTGAAAGTGTATTGTAGTATTCGAACGTGTATTTTCGCACTTGCGTCTATATCCGAACGCACGAAGTGTCAACGTGACGTGCCGCGCCGTGGGGATTCCCCTTAGATTCGGAGACAAGAAGAATTCAGTTCGGATTATGCAAAGTTGAGCGAACTCGAGTGTCATTGGTTCTTATACTGGTGATAATTATCTGATAATTATCCGATAATTATCAAGAAGCGTAATTATACATACATGTTACCGTGCATGTTATTGTATTGTTTCTCTTTTTAACTGCTTTGTTTGTGTGAGGTGTGCAATAAAGAGTATTTGTATTGTATTGTATTGTATTATCTTGATAATTTCGAACCCTGCGGCGCAGTGACATCCACCTAAGCTGTTTACAATGTGCCACAGCGGACTAACCGTAACTCCGCGAGATGTAGTGTGTATTGTCGTGGTACACCTCCGGGGACTCGAACTCGGGCTCCACGCCGGGCCAGTACACCCCGCCGTCCATGGGGCTGCCTGGGGACAGACAATCGGCATTTAGAAGAGACAGCAGCAGAAGGATCGAGTCGAATTTCAAGACTGCACAATGCTGCACTGCACTGACTGACTGCTGCGTTTATTTATTTAATTATTTAGGATTCATCATATTATCATCATATCAGCCGAAAGACGTCCACTGCTGGACATAGGCCTCCCCCAAAGAGTGCCAAAGTGACCGGTCCTGCGCCACCCGCATCCAGCGGACTCCAGCAACCTTTACCAGGTCATCAGTCCACCTTGCGGGGGGCCTACCCACGCCGCGCCTTCCGGTTGGTGGTCGCCACTCGAGAACCTTTCCGCCCCATCGGCCATCGGTTCTACGTGCTATGTGCCCCGCGCACTGCCACTTAAGTTTAGCAATTCGGAGGGCTATATCGGTTACCTTGGTTCTGCTGCGGATATCCTCATTATTTAGGATTACCAACAGATAACACATCTTACAATATCTAAGTTCTATTTTTATTCTAACTGTATGCTTATCTAATTAAAGGTAACCATAACATGCACCAATAGCTTTCAGTACGATTACACATTAAGATTAAGGATTACAAATTAAGAAATCATATTTACTTTATACATACTTGAGACTACTATCTATTATCTTCCAACGTCCAGGGAGCCGAAATAAATACGTGGACACTTTCAGCTTAGCTTAGCGTTGTGTTGAGAGCGAGGGAATTTGTTCCTTCAGCTGTCAACACGGCGAATCCTCAAACATATCAAAGGTCGGCAACGCCCATGTTACTCCTTTTGAGTTGCATGCGTCTATAGGCTGCGGTGTCCGCTTACCATCAGGCGGGCCGTACGCTTGTTTGCCACCGTCGTATTAAAAAAAAATAAAAAAAACTAGTCAGTTGAAATTCGAATTCGGTTTGACTGGACCATGAAGGGTGTCAATTATCACACAAATCAAGGTTTCTAATACAAGCGTCCATTGGTCCGATCAAAGTTGGATAAGTAGAAGAAATGTATGTAGTTTTAAACTGGGCATTTATGACCGCTCCAACCAGCCGAAGGGATAGGCACCGCGCCTAATGCTGATTTTCCACCGGAAGGGCGAGACGAGACGAGGCGATGCGAGAATTGAAATTCGTATGGCACTTTACTATTTCCACCGAGCGCGCGCGAGGAGAGAATTGAAAATTTGCCATACGAATTTCAATTCTCGTCTCGCCTCGTCTCCTCTCGCCCCTCCGGTGGAAAATCAGCTAAATTCGGTCAATGAATTAAGGCGCCGTAGGTTCATGGTCTTGCCTCCCTCTCACTGAGCATAAGAGTGAGCTGTGAGAGGTGGAAGTGCGTGCTCGGAAGCGCGGATATCATGTTTTTTAATTTTAATTTTTCGGCCGTTTAAATAAATAAAAAATTAATCACTGAGTTCTCTCAAACATTATATTGCCGATTTTTAGAAGCAATTTTAATATTTTTAGCTTATGTGCATATTTTTTTACGAATATTTTAAGTGTATTTTAGACCTATGTTCGTGGTATTTTTATATCGAGCGAAAATTGCTTAATCATGTTTCGAATCACTGATCTCGCTGTAGAAAAGCCCCAAGATTATTATTCGTATTTTTTGAAACCATTTTATTATAAACAGACGCATTATATTGTTTCAAAAACTCTGTTCGCTAACTTCGCTGAACCTACGGCGCCTTAATGATGGAAAACCATTGCGACGCGCTAACGCTTAAGGAACGGTCGTGAATATCTTAATATTCGAATCGTTGGATGGAATAGTCGAATCCATTTGGATGGATTTATTTGTCGCAGAGACAAATGGCGCGCCATTATGGAAAAGAGTAGCATTTATATATAGCATATTTGTTGTTGAAACAACACGCACGACCACTAGAAAAGTGACGAATACAGTCAATAAGTAGTTATTGGTTATACAAATGGGTGCAAAGTTGTATTTTACCTACGAAGAATTTAAATACGAGCATGCGAAAGGATTCTATAGTCGAAAGTTGAATTTTATTCTGTTTTTTTTTTGTTGTTGTTATAGCGGGACAGAAATACATCATCGACTTTTTTTGTATAATGTGTGTTTTACGTTTTGTTATCTGTCAAAAGCTACTTAAACAAGCTCCAAGGTCAAATTACTTTCCCCACTAGTGGATAAAATGCGTTTTTGCCCACTGGTTTTAATGGATAAAGACGGCTTTCCGAGGCGAGACCATGATACGGGGCCTGGTGGTGAATAACGTCGCCAGCCCCCTTATAAAGACGGCTTTCCGAGGCGAGACCCTGATACGGGGCCTGGTGGTGAATAACGTCGCCAGCCCCCTTATAAAGACGGCTTTCCGAGGCGAGACCATGATACGGGGCCTGGTGGTGAATAACGTCGCCAGCCCCCTTATAAAGACGGCTTTCCGAGGCGAGATCATGATACGGGGCCTGGTGGTGAATAACGTCGCCAGCCCCCTTATAAAGACGGCTTTCCGAGGCGAGACCCTGATACGGGGCCTGGTGGTGAATAACGTCGCCAGCCCCCTTATAAAGACGGCTTTCCGAGGCGAGACCATGATACGGGGCCTGGTGGTGAATAACGTCGCCAGCCCCCTTATAAAGACGGCTTTCCGAGGCGAGATCATGATACGGGGCCTGGTGGTGAATAACGTCGCCAGCCCCCTTATAAAGACGGCTTTCCGAGGCGAGACCATGATACGGGGCCTGGTGGTGAACAACGTCGCCAGCCCCCCTATTCTGTAACTTGTTTTAAGCTCACCTCAACGCTCACCCACAAAATATATCTTGACACCGCGATGCGTAGTAACTAAGCGTAGGTAGAGGTCGCTGCGAAATTAATGATGCATGACTTTTCTACCAATAAATTAATTATTAAAATATGTTTTGACATTGTACTATAATATGACCTATACTAATCATCTTAATTTTTTAATTTATTACTGTAAGATTACGTTGTGACATAAATTGTGCTCCTTTGAGATTTGTATGCCTATGAGGCAAAATAGTTGGATCTAATTGTATACCTAACTTGACATATTGTTGTACACTATTTTATGCAAATAAACTTACTTTACTTACTAGTTTCGTGACGGGTGACCGGCGGGGTGAGCCGCATTAGCGCGTAGCGAATCAGAGCCCAGCACTAAACGAGGATGTGCTGTTTTGATAGTGAGGGACCGCCATTCGTTTCTAGCTATCAACGCAATGCATCCTCAAAGTAATATAGCGTCGGCAACGATGATTCTTCTGGAATCGCAAGCGTTTATGACTACGGTGCTTCTCAGGCAGGTGCATGGCATTTGCCACCGTCGTATTAGTACATTACTTACCAAGGGCTGTAAAAGAAAGAAAGCCCGAAATGGCGAGGGTTGTAAATATGCGATAGAGGGCTTTCTTTTTTAGTACCCGTGGTGAGTACACAATTTTACGTCTTCACCAGGCCACAATGCGAGTTTTACCGTACGCGCAGCGTGCGGCAACACTCACGTTATGGCCTGCACGGCTAGCATGCGACGGCGCGCGAGCTCTCTCGATTTCTCTCGCACTATCCGTCTCTTTCTTATTAGAACACTTAGAACAAGAGATATAGTGCGATAAAAATCGAGAATATGTCGCGGCCGTCGCATGCTAGACGTGCAGGTGAGACGTAAAACCTGTTTCATATGGCTTCAACAGTACCTTGATGGCTTGGCGGGCAGTAGAAAGGCGGTTCGTATCTGTCGAACCCTTCATCCGAGGGAGAGATGCTACCGTAGCTCGACATCCTGCGAACAAACAACGCTCGTTATGACGTTTAGAGACTGCGTTACGATAACATATCGTCAGGTGACAACCAAAACTCACTAAGTAACAAATACCTACTTAAATCAAAGGTCGTATCTCGATATCGACTACGTACCGAGATACGAGGTTTTGAAGAGCTGGTCACTGCCAAACTGTCAAGTTTTGATAGTGACTTTTGGTTCTCAACAGGCGATATTCAAGGAATTTTCTTTTATTGCTTTCTCGTGAGGCACCTCCAGGGACGTATACTTACTGTGGCCTGTAACAGGAGCAAATATTCCTTAGAGCGTCTGCAGTAACCCCTTTTTAATTCGGAGAAATGTTGACCTCCAAGTAGGTACTTAATGTATCTTTGCACCACGAGATCATAGCAGTCAATGCAGATTTTGAGGTAACATCACATAATTAGTCAAATTAGTTTTTGCATTTTAGTTTTTAGAAGAAAATTTTGTGATTTTTTTGTTATTTTTTTAATGTTTTGGAAATAAAAACTAACTGCTTGTGTCAACCCAGAAGATTACAAAATACATGTCAACTCTTTAAAGAAAAATAAATACAATAAAAACTTTTCTTTTCAATTATAGCCACTTGGAAATAGTTGCTCATAAGCAACATTTTTTGCTCCTATTCCAGGCCAAACCCTATACAGGGTGGCTCATTCAGAGCGGTCAGTATGGGAAAGTCTGAGACTATAAGATATACGAAGATCTGTTTTTAGGAACCATGTCATCGATTTTAATAACAAGAAAAACTGCATTCATACAAAAAACTTGTATGTACTCAGCTCGGGAATCTTCCTCGGTTTTTAGTAGATTTCTATTCTAAAACAACAAAAAAATGCATGTACAACTAATTGTCTCAATAGGGTTGGTAGAATTGATGTTATCTCCAATAGAAAAAAAACCTTCTCCTTCAGGTGGTCGCCAACCGAAGGTGGTCGCGTAACCAGCGTAATGACCCTACTGCCTCGATTCTTTTTCACATTCCCAGTAGAAGCCTTTCAACTGGCAGGGAAGGAACACATGTCTCGAACACTGAGTTGAAAAATGGTTGTAAAAAACCATAATGAAAGTTTTCTAGTAGTAAGGGTTACTGAGCTAAGCCGAAGACGGACGGACGGACAGACAGACATGACGAACCTATAAGGGTTCCTTTGTTGACTACGGAACCCTAAAAACGCAGTCTGCATTGTTGGCAACTCGAACACAGATAATAGAGTGACCGGAACGCCATCCATTCGTTCCTGTCGCATTTATACATTCTTTCATTCATTATTTCTTTCTCTAGAAACCAACCATGTAATTTAAGTACTGTGTGCTAACACAGCTTCTCATACTGAATAGGTACTTTCCTTTTAATTACTCCGATACCAACAAGAAACAGCGCCTATAACCTCTGCACTGTCCATGCATGCCCTTATAGGTATTAATGGGTTTAGGGGATGCCTTGATTCGAATCGACCTGGCCCCCTTGACAGTGACACGCTTATGCCTTCCGCGCACGAGAAAAAGAGATGCAACACTCTTAGGGAATGGCTTTTTGGTCAAATTTCGATAAATACCTAACTTAGTGAAGTTTTATTTTATTTCATTAGGTGAGATTTTAGATGAGATAAAATACTATACTATTAATTTTATTCTCTCGTAAAATAATGTATTGATTGAGTAGGCTGAGTAAAAAAAGGAAAATAAAGACCCAACTTTGGAATTTTATTGTCTCGAGGAAATTTTAAGCAATAATCATATAGTCAAGAATCGTATATCTGAAAATCAGACCTTAATGTTTCTTAATCTAGTCAGAACGCCTTTTCAAAGCACGCGGTAATTTCCAATTCACCCCCTATTTTGAGGGACTTAACGTGTCTTTATTATACCTACACTTACGTTTCTTTTGTTTGTATGTGTCAGTATCAGTATCAGGGGATGGTAGATTTTTTTTACACGACGGTGGCAAACAAGCTTACGGCCCGCCTGATGGTAAGCGGACACCGCAGCCTATAGATGCATGCAACTCCAAAGGAGTAACATGGGCGCTGCCGACCCTTGATATGTTTGAGGATTCGCCGTGACGACAGCTGAAGGAACAAATTCTCTCGCTCTCAACACAACGCATTCTGGGGAGCTCTGGCGACCTTGCTCACCACCAGCGTCTTCTTGTAATCTTGACATTTATGCAAATTTATATTGTAATTTTTATCGTGTAATAAATAAATCTAAATCTAAATCAGTATCTTTATTGCTTTCATAGGTACTACTAAATACAAGATGGTACATTATATTTGCTCAGCTGTGAAACCCTGTAGGGCACTACAATATAACTATAGGTAATTAGTTAAGGGCCCCTTCGGGGCCCAACTTGGAAAGATAGGTAGGAAAAAAAAAAAAAACTACAATATAAAACTAAAATTTAGGTAACTTGCAACAGCTTAGGCTGTCGCTTAATTCTTATTTATACACAAAGTAGTGAGCATGCAAAAATAGAATCTATAAAGTAAACAGATATATTTAACTGAGCTATATTTGAACTATACTACAGTATAAACTGTCAATGTCTGTCTTTATGTGTGTATTTTACATGAAAAAAGACATTTACGGCGCAATAATGGCGTGTCCCGGACTACTGCAGCAACAGCAACAAGTGCCACTTGACATCCTAATTATACCCTGCGCCGGCGCCGCGCTATCAGTAGGTATGTCTATCCCTCTGTACAGACTCATCTACTTTCAGTTGAATGTCTTACCCCTTTATAAACTAGTGGCTGTGAGTTGTAAACCTTGCGTGTCCGTCTTTTTTTTTCACACCTTTCATTCGGAAAAGTAAGTTTTGCTCCACGACGAGAGGGATCAAAATGCTACTTTTCTGCTCAAGCTACTTTTTTAATTTATTCAGATCTAAATAAAATAATCGATTGTAATTTCATCGTAATCGTTTAAAAACGTTTTTTAAAGTTTTAACTTTAACAACGTTATATGAAAATTTATGAATTTTTCGTAATATTTAAAAATTAGTAACAAAAATTAAGAAAATTTGTAAAAACTAGTAAAGTAATTTTAACAGAATCTTTTAAATTTCTTCATAGTCGGTATGAAGGTGAAGGATTCAATACACCGCCCTCGCCGTAACTACCTATACTATTTTGCTCCCTTGTGACAGAATAGTTATTTGTGTCACAAGAGAGCAAAATAGTATATTTACGGCGAGGGCAGTGTATTGAATCCTGAACGTAGCGAGGGATCCTACAATAACTAACGTAGGATCCAGAGCGTAGTGAGGGATACAAGTGTTAACGCCCGAGACGAAAATATTTTTGCTACCTAGTGACACATACTATTTTTTACACCGACTATGAAGAAATTTAAAAAGATACTGTTAAAGTTAATTAAGAAGTTTTAACAATTTTTCTTAATTTTTATTACTAGCTTTTAAATATTACGAAAAATTAATAAACAAATAAAAAAGACCGGGTTGCACTCCGGAAGTGCCAGCAGAAGTGAAAACTTGCGAATTGCTTTAATTATTAGTATTAAAAAAACCTCCCCCTCTAAAGCCCCCCCTACCCTCCCCCTCTAAAGCCAAGCTTGAACAGAAAAGTAGCGTTTTGATCCCTCTCGTCGTGGAGCAAAACTTACTTTTCTGAATGAAAGGTGTGAAAATAACAATTTAACCCCCGACGCAAAGAGAGGGGGCCCAAACGGATGGACCGATTTGAATGCGGTTTTTATTGAAAATCTATTCCGCCGTTTTGGAGATATTGGACTTTGAAATGAAAATGGGGGTCTCAACTTTTCTAATTAAATTCTGGATCGACAAAAAAAACTGTATATACCTGTGTAACCCTAATGATTGGAACTGCTCACAAAATTTTAGGATATCCGGTTGAGAAATGCGATCTGTAGTGGAGAACCGCCGGTCATCCGGACAGAAGAACATACGATCATTTTTTACCAAGTTGAAACGGAGCACATTGTGTCGATCTTTTATACCTAGATTTATGCTAAAAGTGGTACTGGAACACAAGTTTAATGTGCTCTGCCTACCCCTTTTAGGGATAAAGGCGTGAATGTATGTACGTATGCATGAAACGGAGAACTTCGTTCGCCACGCTTTCTCGTTAAACTCAATAATTTTCTGTTAACTCAAATGCATGTGGTGATACCGCATTCAAATCTGGCAGGCTCTTCTAAAGAAAGTGTTCCTAGCGAATTTTGAATGAAGGACTGATATGGAATGTTTATGTATGAATATTAAATATTGGAGCGAGTTAAATGTATGGGACACATCTCACTGTGCACGGTAACATATCATTGCAGGCTCCAACACTGCCCGCGACTCTGCCCGTCCACGTGGTTTATACTTACGTAGCTCCATACAAATATTCACCCCTATTTCACCCCTTTAGGATTCCCTAACCCATTGGATTTCCGGAATAAAAGCTATCGTAGGTATGTATTGCACTCCAGGGTCCCAAGATTCAGGCTCAGCCTAGTTTGGGGTCCGCCTGGCATCTCATTTTATATGTAAACATGTGTATTATTAAGCAAATAAATGATTTTGATTTGATTTTGATTTGATTTGATGTCCTTCTCCGGCATTTACAATATCTCCATACCAAATTCCATCTCAATCGGTTTATTTTATAATTCGTGAAAAGGTAACAGACAGACGACAGACAGATTTACCGTTGCATTTGTAATATTAAAGTTTGGAAGTATGGATGAATAATGTGAACACGCTCTAAATCTCAACTCCATCGCGGTCCCAAAACAATATGAACGATATGACGGCCTCCGACGTGTCTCATGTAAATACACAAACATTGATACAACGTGGCATCCACGTGTGGCAGCTACTGTCAAAACAGCGACTATAGTCCTTATTATCGTCTAGTTAAGACCGACATTTGAAAAAAATTGCTTCGTTAGAAATGTAACATATGTGGATAATGGAACAAATTTCGTAGGAGCGCCAATGTCGCTTATGATTATTTTACGGCGAAGTGTGTGTTTGGATCATAAATATTTTTTAGGAAACATAGTTTGGGGACGAGTTCATTTAATTCGGAGCATAATTTTGATTTAAATACGTTCTCAAGTTCTCACACGGTTTTACCAACAATGTGTTATATTTGTGTGACCGATTTTTTGGTTAAGTTTTTGTTACATTGTATTAGTATTTTTCCTCTTTATTTATAATACAGAGGAAAAGTCGAATGAGATTGTAACTTGGTATGTTTCTATATAGCGGCAAATCCTCGGAACCATTCGGAATTATTTGATTTGAAAAATTATTTCACCTGTATGTAGAATGGGCCTTTAGGGAGGATATATGCTATATTTAATGCTTTGCTTTCGTTCTTTCCGATACGCGGGCGAAACGCCACCGTAACCGTACTATCTTTAATAACTAATATTAATATTATAAAGAGGAAAACCCTGTGCTTTTTTATTAAGCTATACAATTTAACATTATTACAGCATAGCCATCAAGGCGCTGGTAAACTTAAACTATTTAACTTTCATAATAGAAAAGAAAAAAAAAATACTAATAATATTAAAAAAAACCGGCCAAGTGCGTGTAGAAGCCCGAGCAGTGTAGGGTTCCGTAGTTACCTGGATGTATTTGATACATCGACTCGCACGCGCCACGTAAGTGGTGTCGTTGCGACGGCCAAATTTGTACGAAAGTTGGCCTTTTCATGTACATTTTAAGTTGGTCGACTATTACTCGCTACTCGGTATCTGGGGGCACGGCAATGCCCCCGCCAAGTCGAGCAAAACAGCGGCACGGCCGTATTATCCTGTTCCCGAAGCAGTTCAGGCCATTTTCGACCCCCCTATACTATACCCCTATACCCCCCTTCGTTGTGGATAAAACTAGAAGCCTGAATTTTTGGTAACCAAGCACGCATTATATAAACACAATATATTTCAAATTTCATTCAATTTGAACCAGCAGTTTATGAATTATAACTAGTCAAAGTTTCTTAATTTTGTCATCAAAAGTCTAAGGCGCTTCTAGCAGACATCAAATAGAGCTTCAAATTTAATATACAATTACGGCCGTATTCATAAACGTACTTCAAGCCTATTTTAACTAAAATGCCGTTAAAGTTCGTTTGTCTTTATCTGTCACTTTGACATTTGTGTGTGTAAGAATGGGACAGAGCACATTTTATTTAGCAGAGGCATTGTAAGTTTTATGAATAAGGGCGTTAGTGTTTAGTGTATAAATCAAGGGAAACTTTAAAAAAATGCAATTTCAGTCCAGTTTTCTAGATACACTAACTGGATATATAAACATATAGGATTACTTACAAAGTTATATTTGCAGTGAATGGGATGGGAAAATTAAAAAGCATGAATGGGACTGTATTCATAATTTGTTGAATTGATAACACAATAACCTACAAAAAGAAGTGAGATCCCATAAAACATATTCCATGCAAAAAAGACGCCAAGTCTCGAAACTCTTCCACCAAAAATGATCTTCCAAAAAAGTTGTGAGATATTTCGTAGAGCCAAGTCTCAGGTATTCTTAATAATCTTTATTTGCTAGCTAAATAAAATTGTAACTTGGCAATAACACGATACTACATAGTTTTAGGTATGCAAAAATCCATAAATGCAGTAAAGAATATCAAAGGGCATGTAATAGTTAAAAACAATTTCTAACTTTTCGGCAAAGTAAAATATAGTTAGTAGGAAAACCTGCATACACAAACCCCCTTATTCATAAAACTTAAAATGCCTCTGCTAAATGAAAATGTGCTTTGTCCCTTTCTAACAAACACAAATATCAAAGTGACAGATAAGGACAGACGAATTTTAACACCATTTTAGTTAAAGTAGGCTTGTAGAACGTTTATGAATACGGCCGCTAGTACCCAAGTCCGCTTTAACCTACTTTGGCCAACGTTGGGATTAGGTACAGCCGGTACAATCAGCGTCATATAGTTAGTAGCGGCCAGATTAGCCAAATATTTCTTAACACACCCTTATTATTACTTATTACAGTAATATAGAGACGTGTACCGAAATATTTGGCAACCTTGGCTACAACTATAGAATAGAATAGAATAGAATTAATTTATTGCATAATTATATGTGTTATTAGTAAGTATATAACGCTGACTGTACTTACATTACCTACAACAGGTCATTGCGTCTAAATCCACCTTTTATACCTATAGCTGCATATTTTAGTACTAATATTATAAATGCGAAAGTTTGGATGTTTAGATGTTTGTTACTCAATCACGCTTAAACGGCTCAACCAATTTGGATTCGATTTTGCAGAAAGATAGTTTATAGCCTGGATTAAAATATAGGATAGTTTTTGTCCCGGGTCCACGCGGACGAAGTCGCGGGCGGAAGCTAGTTAATATATATATATTAATATACCCCCGTGGTGTCCCCGTGTGGTGTCGGGTTAGAATTTCACCACCCCCTTCCTTCCCGTGGATGTCGTAAAAGTCGACTTAGGGAGCAGGGTTGAAGTGTGTTGTGGGCGATGGGCTAGCAACCTATCACTGCAATATCACATTTTGTCGATCTTTTATACCCACAGCCATGCTAAAAGTGGCGCTGGAACATAAGTTTCATATACCCCTTTTGGGAATAAAGGCGTGAATGTATGTACCTATGTATGTATATTAATATATATATTGGGAATTCAATTTAGGTACTCACCTTGACTAACGTATATAATCAGGTTAACAAGTCACAAACTTAACCACATCACTATACAAAATAAAAAAAACAGATTTTAAAAATATCACTTTCACCTAATTAAAAAAAACGCACTAAGTTACTCATTTATAATAAAATGATAAAGCCTATACGCACGGCGCTTTTCACCAACTTTTTTAAATTTCGTATAATTGGAACGCATCGGCTGTCAGTTTGACAGGCACCGCGGCAACAGCGGGGTCGGCACTGGATCGCGTCTCATCCCGGTGGGGCGTGGCACCTAGTTATCACAAATTAGGGTTTTTGGGAGCCAAACGCAGTAAGCGCCATACTTCAACGTTCTGAAATAGAGGGGCGGGCGTGATTCAACAGCGTTCTCTAGGAAGGACCAAATGAGCATTTCTAGAAACTCACTTAAGAGTCCGCAGTAAGCTCGGCCGAATTTCACCTTCCCATACAAACGTAGTTACGCTCTCATTTTAAAACTACCTGTTGGATTGTGACGAAACTTTGCATGTACAATGACATGAGGTATATCTATGTCTGTAATTAGTTTATATGGTTCCAGTTTATAAAACAAACGAAATACAGCAAAAACAAGTTTTGTATGAAAAATTTAAATTAGCTGTATTTTTTTTACTATGGTATCTGAAGCTACATAAACTAATTACAGACATAGATATACCTCATGTCATTGTATATGCAAAGTTTCGTTACAATCCATCACGTAGTTTTAAAATGAGACCGAACATGCCCCCTTCTTAAAACTTTGGACACTTATAACTTCGTGACTCGTTAACCTCTTGCGTTGATTTTTTCTCCATTTGACTACATTTTTAATCCTTTTTCGAGAAAATATGACCTTATTGATTATTTTATTTAGTGTCTACACCCATATTGATATCATACTAGGTACAAACTTTTCTATAAGACTTGTTATTTTGCCCTGTCGGCCGGGAGGGATAATATGATTTTATGTTTTTTGTTATAGGCTCCACCTGGCCCCTATTTCACCAACTTGACAATTGTAACCTGACAACGACAATTCTCCGTACATTGCTGATTCCACGAGTAACCTAGCAACCACCTTAACTTCTAGAACAAGCAATGAATGGCGAATTGTCAGTGTTAGGTGACAATTGTCAAGCTGGTGAAATAGGGGCCTGACTTTTCTGTAATAGGTACACGGGTAGTCTATAGGGACTTTAGCCTACTTGGTAGTGGCCCTGCCTACGAAGCCGGAGGTCCCGCGTTCGAATCCCAGTAAGGGCATTTATTTGTGTGACGAGCACGAATATTTGTTCCTGAGTCATGGCGATGTTTTCTATGTATTTAAGTATTTATTTATCTATATAAGTAGGTAGGTATGTAGATCGTCGTCTAGTACCCATAGTACAAGCTTTGCTTAGTTTGGGACTAGGTCGATTTGTGTAAGATTGTCTGCAAATATGTATTATTATTATTAACTAACTACCTACTCCTAGTAACTAATATCAACAAAAAAGTCATTGATGCTTAGTAAATTTGTTTGTACAAACGCCAACACTGTTAACTGACCATCCTGTGTTTATATAGAACCTTATTACCTACAATGCCCTTAAGGTGCACCGATGGTCAGTTAGCTGTGTTGTCGATAGTACTAGGTATAGCTACATTCCAAGTCTAATAAATAATAGAATGCACTCAAAACCAACGTTGTCCGGTCGAACAAATAGTTGCATAAGGCTTTTCGACTGAACCCTAAATAAACTCCTCCCCATACCTTAAGCCTCGCTATTGGGCAAACACTTCACCCTACCCTACAGCATAACATGTCAAATGAATTCCCACCTAATCTTTTACGGCATAAGATTGAAAATAGATCGCCACGTAACTATCAATAAATCTCAAAAGATCGTATCGCGGTTTAATACGGTCTCGGAACTTGAACTGTATAAGAAAGAGATAGAGATGAAGTTGCAATAGCGAGGTTGATTTAGATATGAACTTGTGAAAGTAATCTATCGCTGTCTAATGAATAACTCCAGCGTACTTACAGAACAGTTATGAAGTTAGAGACAAAGTAAATTGTGCTTTATGCAGTATGTTTCAATGTTCAAACTTGTTTGATACCTTCTTAATGACATTATAATGTTACAATATGAAAAGTGACTTCGACATTATTATCTTGCTAGTTTCAATGGAGTTTCAGCTCTATGTGGTTGTCAATAAAGATAAAATTAATTAGTCAGTCACAGACGAGGTTGAATTTCATGCGGTTTTAATGTAGGTAATTGGATATGAAGTAGATTTTATGAGGTTTTTTCTGGGTTGTTCAGCTTTACGATGTGTGAATAAGATTTAAATTAGATTGTGTTAATTGTCAGGGTGCTTTATAGAAGCGGAAACTTAATCTCTCTATGCCGCGCCGTTTTTTTAAAATAATAGATATAGTATCCGTCGCTTGATTCAAGCGATACCGCCGCGAAAACACACCCTGAAGAAGAACTCCCGAAGAGTTCGAAACATGTCGAATAGGTGACTTGAACCGTGTAATTATTAGCATTATATGGGTAGTAATACATATAATGCATAGCCATTGTGGCACTCTTTGGGGAGGCCTGTGTCCAGCAGTGGACGTCTTTCGGCTGGTGACGATGATGACGGCTTTGCCCGCGTTGCTCAAAGAACGCAGGCAAACCGGCGGGATAAACTATAGTCCATACAGAAATTCCATTATATACCTAAGTATACACAGGATAATGCACTCGAAAACTACGTTGCTTCGTAAACTGTCATTCTATGGAATTTGCTAACTATGTAAACAAACCGTCATACTGAAATTGACATTAAATGTCAATTTCAATACATTGTTTGTTTACATAGGTAGCAAATTCCATAAAATGACAGTTTAGACCAAAAAATGTGTCAAAGACTGTTTTTGTTATTGCATGTATTAAGAGTCCGCAGTAAGCTCGATTCTCCATACAAACGTAGTTACGCTCTCATTTTAAAACTACGTGTTGGATTGTGACGAAACTTTGCATAGACAATGACATGAGGTATATCTATGTCTGTAATTAGTTTATGTAGCTTCAGATGCCAAAGTAAAAAAAATACAGCGAATTTAAGTTTTTCATACAAAACTTGTTTTTGCTGTATTTTGTTTGTTTTATAAACTGGAACCATATAAACTAATTACAGTATGTCATTGTCATTGTCTATGCAAAGTTTCGTCACAATCCGACGAGTCGTTTTAAAATGAGAGCGTAACTACGTTTGTATGGGAAGGTGAAATTCGGCCGAGCTTACTGCGGACTCTTAATGCTGCTGACTATACTACACGGAACCCACATACATACATACATACATACATACATTCACGCCTTTATTCCCAAAAGGGGCGGCAGAGCACATGAAACGTATATTCCAGCGCCACTTTTAGCATAAATGTGGGTATAAAAGATCGACAAAATGTGATATTGCAGTGATAGGTTGCTAGCCCATCGCCCACAACACACTTCAACCCTGGTCCCTTAGTCGACTTTTACGACACCCACGGGAAGAAAGGGGGTGGTGAAATTCTAACCCGACACGACACGGGTACCCACGCGAGTAATATTACCGTCCAAATTATGACAATTATTTATTAGATCATTATAACACGATAACTCCATCCAGTGATTGTCCCCTAAACCAAAAATAGTGTATTGTATACTTGATATTATTCGAGTTGGCCGTATTGCATCAAAGTTGGCCGTTCGAAAAGCAACTCTACAGTCCATGGTTGAAGATTGCAATTCCAATGACAGTTTTGTAAACAGTCGGCCACATTCAACTATGTCAACCACACACTTGTGGTGTCAAATTGAGGGGAGTGTTTTGACAGGGTCCCCATGGGACGGTAATCGGTTTAGCAATTATAACCCTATAGCGTTTCCCGGAGATAGCTTAACGACGCGGTTATAGTGACGGTGTAAGTTGATTATACTTATCTATTCCATAAATTATTATCTAATCAACCAATAATTATCTAATCCACACTAATATTAACTCAAACTCAAAATAATCTTTATTCAAGTAGGCCTAGTAACAAGCACTTTCAAATCGTCAGTTAGAAAACTTCTTAGAGCAATTTATTAACCATTAAAAATATAAATTATTTAAAGTATTTTAAATAAAAAAGACTAGAATGCCTAGAATGTTTCTAGAAAAACAATCTAATGTCAAAAACTATATTTAACGAGAATAATAAATTGAGAACACAATGTCATAAATTTCCAAACGCAATAAATCCATATCCATACTAATATTATAAATGCGAACGTGTGTCTGTCTGTCTGTTACCTCTTCACGCTCAAACCGCTGAACCGATAGAGATGAAATTTGGTATGAATATAGTTTGAATCCCGGGGAAGGACATAGTATAGTTTTATCCCGGAAACCACCCCCGGAGGGGTGAAATTGGGGATGAAAGTTTGTATGGTGCTACGATATAAACGAGTTCCACGCGGACGGAGTCGTGGGCAGAAGCTAGTCCATACTAATATTATAAATGCGAAAGTGTCTCTGTCTGTCTGTCTGTTACCTCTTCACGCTTAAACCGCTGAACCGATTGAGATGAAATTTGGTATGGAGATAGTTTGAATCCCGGGAAAGGACATAGGATAGTTTTCATTCCGGAAATCATCCCCTGTGGGGTTGAAATGGGGGATGAAAGTTTGTATCGAGCTACGATATAAACGAGTTCCACGCGGACGGAGTCGCGGGCAGAAACTAGTAAATTATAAACGCGATAGTAATGAATGTACGATTCCCACCGAACCGGTCGGGCCGGGTCGCGTGGCAACGCAGGCGCGGGGCGGAAATAGGAGGGGGGATGAAATAGTTATTTGTGTCATAAGGGAGCAAAATAGTATATTCACGGCGAGGGAGGTGTATGGAATCCTGAACGTAGCGAGGGATCCTACATTATAATCCTGAGCGTAGCGCCATCATCACATCATTATAGTTTCATGTAGAGTATTAGTGACAGATATGGTTGACCTTCGATCACAGGGCATATTATTATTCCAAGTAACTGCAGGAGATATACCTAATATAAAGCAGTTTAATAGTGCTACCTCCTATTTAAATAATTGTTAGTTCATAACATAACCTCCGGAAGGCGCGGCGTGGGTAGGCCCCCCGCAAGGTGGACTGATGACCTGGTAAAGGTCGCGGGAGTCCGCTGGATGCGGGTGGCGCAGGACCGGTCACTTTGGCACTCTTTGGGGGAGGCCTATGTCCAGCAGTGGACGTCTTTCGGCTGATATGATGATGATGAACATAACCTCCTATGATGGCATTTATATTTAAGATTTAAAATAAGATAAGGTATTTATTTGCAACCAAGTACTATCGACAACACAGCTAACTGACCATCGGTGCACCTTAAGTGCATTGTAATAAGGTTCTATATAAACAGGATGGTCAGTTACCAGTGTCGGCGTTTGTACCCTGGAAGGGTGTAGCAACAATCAGGTAACTTATACTAGGTAACATTATACTTCATTTTTAACCGACTTCAAAAAAAAGGAGGAGGTTCTCAATTCGGTTGTATATATATATTTTTTTTTTCAATGTTTGTTACCTCAGAACTCCGTCATTGATGAGCCGATTCATAATTTTTTTTTTGTTGGTAAGTATATACTTCCAGGTGGGTCCCATTTTTTTGAAAATTCAATTAGATGATGGGATCCACGAGGAATTGAGGGAACTCCTCAATTATATTAGGCACGTGTGTAGTGATTTTGGTATTTTCTATTACAACTCGTGTATTTACATCCGGAAATCATAAATTGGTGGAGTGGAATTGATGATGAAGACCACAGATGACTTATGGGATTCCTCAATTATGTACTTAAAAGTACAAAAGTATATCACAGATTCTGATAAGATTCCTTTGAAATAGCAACTAATGAAGTGCCAAGGGTGATCCTTGTGGAATTGACGGAAGTCCTCAAATATTATCGGGTCACATACAGCGATTGGGTTTTTTTTCTATAATAATCAACGCATTTGCTCTCGGAAATCAGTTCATGAGGTAAATTGGAAAAGAAATGTTCTCGTGGCTTGGCGGAGTACTAAATTGAAGTCGGTTAAAACTTTGTTTTTAAAGTAAATTATTAACTAACATATCTATATCGATTTGTATACCTATTGATATTTATAAAAATTATGACGGCAAACACATTATAGACATACCTATATCTTCCATAAATTCAGCTATCGAACAATAACATTTGTCTATCAGTTTAGATTTTAGACTGTGTACGAAGGATATGTCAGTTAGTAGGTACATCTTTTGTCTGGTTGGGAATTTTATTATACAGGGTGTTTTTTTTAAATGGGACAGTATGGGGAAATCCGAATCTAAAGGATAGAGGAAAAGTGCCCAAGGAGACATTAGGTGTTTTTTTATGTAAACAAATTTGGCTCGTTAAAATTTTTGGTCAAGCCTGAGTTGTTCTTAAAAAAATATAAAGTTGGTCAATTTTTTTTTGACGCGGGTCGGCTCTGTTTCATGTAAGGATTATTTCATTGTATGGAAAGAAAAAAATCTGAACAGCAGAAGTTGGTCAAATTTAACATTTACTCAAGTAATAAACCAACTGTATGAAGATTAGTTTTCATTAAATTTGACCAACTTCTGCTGTTCAGATTTTTTTCTTTCCATAGAATGAAATAATCCTTACATGAAAAAGAGCCGACCTGCGTCAAAAAAAAATTTGACCAACTTTATAATTTTTTAAGAACAACTCACGCTTGACCAAAAATTTTAACGAGCCAAATTTGTTTACATAAAAAAACACCTAATGTCTCCTTGGACACTTTTCCTCTATCTCCTTTAGATTCGGATTTCCCCATACTGTCCCATTAAAAAAAAACACTCTGTATACTAGCTTCTGCCCGCGTGAAACTCGTTTATATCAAGCTCCATACAAACTTTCACCTCCACTTCATCACCTTGGGGGATGATTTCCGGGATAAAACGTATCCTATGTCCTTCCCCAGGACTCAAACTATCTCTATACCAAATTTCACCTAAATCGGTTCAGCGGTTTAAGCGTGAAGAGGTAACAGACAGACAGACACACTTTCGCAATTATAATATTAGTATGGATTTTTATTGCTCGGTAATATGGTCCTTTTTATGTATATAAGTTAATAACTGTCCACGAATGCGGTGTCGATACAAACCCGATTAACGAAACTTTTCTGTTGAACGAAATGATTTTTTCATTTTATAAAGGAGACGCTACACGGGTCGATATCGGCCGATCTGTCGGAAGCACGGCGGCCTGCCAAATCAAGGTCACTCCATACTCGATTTTCTGTGACCGCCGATATCGGCCCGTGTAGCGTCTCGTTAAGGCGATGCGTTGATTTGAGCCGAACACGCCCCCTAGACAGAGACACGCTGATGCCTTCCGCGCACGAGGAAAAGAGATGTAACACTCTTCGGGAATGGCTTTTTTGGACAAATTTCGATAAATACCTAACTCAGAGACGTTTTATTTAAATTTCATAAAGTGAGATTTTAGATGAGATAAAACACTATAGTATTAACTTGATTGTGTCGTGAAAAATGTATCGTTTGAGTAGGCTGAGTAAAAAAAGGAAAATACAGACCCAACTTTGGAATTTTTTTCTATCGAGGAAATTTTAAGCAATCATGTATCGATAAAATCAGATAAACAATCATATAGTCAAGAATCATATATCTGAAAATCAGACCTTATTGTTTCTTAATCTAGTCGGAACGGCGTTTCAAAGCACGCGATAATTTCCAATGCACAGCCTTAAGTGTAATAAACAAGTGACACTGTAGGAACAAGCGTTACACATGGCAATTTTGTACCACGCTACCGATAAAGATGATATTGACAGGTGTCGCGCAACAGTCGCGATAACGTGGATCGCGCGTTTATATCGCTGCGATAGTTGTGTGTACAGTACGATTACTGTTAGTTAAGACCTGACAGATGGATTGCCTTCATTTAATTTTCAACTTTAATTTCATACAAATAAAGCATTTTTCAGAACACTGTTACTCACATCTACCGATTTAGTAATAACTATGTTATTTGTATAAGATTAAAGTTGAAAATTAAATGAAGGCAATCCATCTGTCAGGTCTTAACTAACAGTAGTCGTACTGTAACAGCTCTAAGATTTTTTGTCTATAAATGAAACACTGTCAATTGATATATTTGTATATTTATACAGCATTATAACAAAGATCTGTGTATAATTGAGCTTTTTACATTTAATAACAATGTAAGTATACTTAATATACAGTGTACCAAAAATAGGGTGTGAACCGATCAAGGGTAGAACAGGTATCGTGCTCTGATAAGAAAAAAACTAAAAGATTTTTTTTGACGCGGTTTTTTACATTTGTATGGAGCAGATCGCCCCAGTCGGCCAACGCTCCATACAAATGTAAAAGAGATCGCGTATTTTTTTCTTTTAGTTTTTTCTTATCAGAACACGATACCCGTTATGCCCTTGATCGGTTCACACCCCATTTTTGGTACACTCTGTAGTTACATTACTGTTTTGGTCGCCAACAGCGCTGTTTTTTAACAACCAATATGGCGTGTTACAATTCGAGGTGCTCGGGAATCCAAAATATTTACCAGCCAGAGTAAAAAACTTGTATGGATTTAGGTCCAATTGGGTAGGTTTTTTTTTCATGCATTACGAAAGTTGTTAAGGCCAGGAGCCAAACCCAGCTGGGTCCACATTGGGTTCGCTAGTTTTGCGTCCGAAAATGATGTTCCTAAGTAGTTGTATTACTAATGATCACTGTTCCTAAAAATTTGTTTGCTAAAGTTTGAGTTTGAATTTATTTTACTACTAGCTTCCGCCCGCGACTTCGTCCGCGTGGACCCGGGATAAAAACTATCCTATATTTTAATCCAGGCTATAAACTATCTTCGTGCAAAATTTCATTCAAATCGGTTCCGCTGTTTAGGCGTGATTGAGTAACAAACATCCAAACATCTAAACTTTCGCATTTATAATATGAGTAGGATTAACGTTATCTGTAACACTCAGTTTTCCGAAAATTGATGTTCCTAATGAACTGTAGTCCTAATGATCACTGTCCCTAAAATTTTGTTTACTAAAGTTTTAGTTCCTACAATTTATTTTACTATTAACGTAATCCATAACACTATGTTACTTGAAAATGTTACAATGTTTTCTAACTTCAGTACTTGGTTTTTTTTTGCCAAAGCGGTGTCATTGTAACTCCTATTTTGAATGATTCTTACGTACAGAACACGTCAAAATCAGCATCGTTTACTTGAAACACTTTTCTCTAAAGAGGTTTTTCCCGCTCGTTTAAAAAAAAAACCACGAAGACGGCTGCGGGAGCTCTGCTCCTTCTAACTGTCTTCTAACTTATCCGCCATCCGAATCGGTTTAAACTAATAAAATCTACGAAAAAAAAAAAATGATGATGAATAATAGTGTAAAAGATCGTTATATTACTGGACATAATATTAATGTAAAAAAAATAGGTTAAGTTTGGGACATGTAAAATTGATATTTTATGTATAAAAGATTGAATTGAATTGAATTGAATATGTTGCAAAAATATAGGAAAACAAATATGTTTATTGAAACGGACATTATGAAGTTGAATTATTAGGAATTCAGAACGTTAGGAACAGAGTAGTTAGGAGTAGTGATTATTAGGATGTAAATTTTTAGGAACAACATTTTCGGACTTCCGATAATCGACATTAAAAAATTAGTTCAACTTTGGCGCACCCAACCCAGCTACAGCCTACTTTATGTTTTTTTTTTAAAAATACAACGACAGTGATAAAACAAGCGTACGGCCCGCCTGATGGTAAGCGTGTCCCGCAGCCTATAAACGCATGCAACTCCAAAGGAGTAACATGGGCGTTGCCGACCCTTGATATGTTTGAGGATTCGCCGTGTTGACAGCTGAAGGAACAAATTCCCTCGCTCCCAACACAACGCACCCTCGGCAGCTCTGGCGACCTTGCTCACCTCCAGGAACACAACACTACTGCAGAGCAAGTAGTAGTGTTATTATGGCTGTGGTCTTCTGCAAGGCGGAGGTACTTCCCCAGTTGGGCTGCTCCAATGCTTTTATGTTCTAAACGAGGCCAGGAATACTCAGTATAATCCTATTAATATTATAAATGCGAAAGTTTAGATGTTTGGATGTTTGTTACTCAATCACGCTTAAACGGTTGAACCGATTTGAATGAAATTTTGCACGAAGATAGTTTATAGCCTGGATTAAAATATAGGATAGTTTTTATCCCGGGTCCACGCGGACGAAGTCGCGGGCGGAAGCTAGTTTTAAACATAAATATTGTTCGCAGGACAGGTGGGAATAACAATATCAATAGACGGGAAACTCGCGGTCCACATGCTCGGCCCAGGCGTGCAAACCGCCGACGACGTCGCGGACGCGTCCGGCGTGCTGGCCGTCCAGCGCGTCCAGCACCAGCTTCGCGGCCAGCTGCGAGTCGTTGCCGCGCCGGCAGATGAATGCCACTGGAAAATACGCATTTACTGTGATTGTGTAAAAAAACCCCGTGTAGTGTCGGGTAAGAATAGCACCACCCCCTTTCTTCCTGTGGGTGTCGTAAGAGTCGACTAAGGGTACAGGGTTGAAGTGTGTTGTGGGCGATGGGCTAGCAACCTGTCACTACGATATCACATTTATATAGATCTTTTATACTCACATTGATGCTAAAAGTGGCACTGGAACACAAGTTTCGTGTGTTCTGCCTACCCCTTTTAGGGATAAAGGCGTGAATGAATGTATGTGTAAAAAAATCTTAACCCATTTTCACGTACGAAAGATACCTATTTATACATAAGCCGCGCCAAACGAGTAGATTCTAAAATGGCAACATTTCTCGCGCTGTCTCGTTCACAGTATAGTGTAGGTAGTATATGGTAAGTATTTTTGCCATGGACCTAAGATACTCAGGACAAGCTATGGTAACAGTAATACCACGTGCGAGCGAGCTGGTAGCATGCAAATCTAAATAAGTGTGACAGAAAGCAGCTTAGGTAGCTTTAAAAAAAAAAAAATTGCTGCATACCAACACCAACACTCACTAACTAACTCTAGAGATTCAAATTAATTTAACCACAATTTTATTTATAAATAAAATAAAATAAAAATATATAAACTTATATGTATTGAATATTACTTTGTTTGTATTTTTTATGTATTTATACCGCCCTTAATACGAGTCGCGCAGTATGCTGTCCCGCACACCTCACTGGGTCCACAGAAAACCAGCGCCGTTGGCACTGCTGTGTCACCTGCATTGCTGAGTGGAGACCTTTTCGGTAGCACATCCCTATTTGTTAGTTCTTAAGGTGCATTATGTGAATGTATGTGTTATCCGAATGAATTTATATTCTATTCTATTCTAGAAAGGGAAATAGCATTCGTCGTCCTTCTCATAGTTCCACTTTTTTTTATTTGCCACAACTGATTTAGTATGAAGTTGTGGCACATAAACCATTACCCGTCCAAATTGAGTAGGTTGTTTATGGCAAGTAAGAAGCCATTTTAAGACCAGTTTTTAATTTAGTTGCATAGGAGCTGTTCCGTCCCTCGTTGTGGCATCTCGTATAGCCTGTCCTGAGTATCACAGCTCCATGATTTTTGCTTAAGTGTGAATGACAATTAGTTGACAGGTTGAAGTTGACTTTGACAGCGCACACCATAACACCTATATAGGTGTTCTGGCGTCGTGGGCACAACACGCAACACTTTTGGGTGTTTTTGGCGTCTACAGCGTTACAAGATAATGATAGCGTGTTGTAGAATTTCTAGTTTCACTTGACAACGCCATCTCTCGGGTAATTCAGTAACTGATCTAAACCAACTTTCACCGCCACCGTCTCTTTCTTCAACAAGGTTTTCTAAAGTGTGTCCTCTTAGTGACGGATAGTTGAGCGTGCCATCTATGTGGCACATTGATAGAATTATTAATTTCGAAAATCTTAATAGCGCCATGTAGTCTCCTAATTTCACCTGACACCGCCATCTCTCGGTTAATTCAGTAAACAACCTTCACTGTCACTGTCGCTTATTTCTGCAAGAAGCTTTTCCAAGGTGGCGAGTCTATGGGATAGTTGAGAGCGCCATCTATTTGACACAAGGCGAACTAACAGCAATAATAATCTACTTACGTTGAAGTAATGACTATAATTTAGGAAAACGTATAATAGCGCGATGATGAATTTAAACTCACTTGACAGCGCCATCTCTCGGGTAATTCAGTAACTAAACTAAACCAACCTTCACTTTCACTCTCCCTAATTTCTCCAAGCAGCTTTTCCAAGATATTCCCTCTCAGCGAGTCTATAGGATAGTTAACAGCGCCATATATACGGCACATGGCGAACTCTGGAGCGCTGCGCACGTCCACCAGCAGGTGCGAGCGGGACAGCAGAGCGGGCAACTCAGCGGCTGCCATGCGGTGTGAGGGAGACAGGATGTCTAGGTCCAAGTCCTGGGGAAAATAATTGGTGATTTTCAAACAGCGTTCACCAATACCGTTCCCGCCCGGGCAGAACTTCCAACCGTTTCGTATATGCGTCGATCAACTATTTATAAATTTTTTCTTTCATTTTTCTGTTCTAAATATTTTTTCAACACAATTGCTCGTAACGTACCTCTTATTGTGTCGCTTTTAGGCTCATAATACTGGATATTACACGCGTGTTTTATAACATTACGACACTTGTGTGTTATGGTTATATCTCGATTAAGTCAGGTTGGCACCTTGCAGCAAGATGTGTGCATGCACACGGTGCATTCTTAAATTAACCGGGTTGTACAGAATGTACAGCTTTTTTTTTTAATTCTTGGCAAATTGGATTCTTACTCGACTAAACAAATTAAATTCTTTTTATTAAATAATGGACTATTTCTTTTTGGATATTATATAGAAATGTTTGATTTAGTAAAACTATTCACTTTTGATAACATCTTAAAATGAATTAATAAAGATAACATTATAAAACGAAAATATTTATTTAATGTTGTATTGGCTGTTTAGAGATTTCATCTAATGCGCGCGCACTGCGCAAACTTCACAAAAAAAAACTGTTGCGCGCCATTTTAGGTAATTTCACAGATATTTGTAAACATTGTTAATGCGTGTTTCGTTATTAACAAAAATGTTGACTCGTGGTGACTAGAAAAGTGATAAAAAGAATGGACGCCACTGGAAATTCTTGGCGATGTATACAACATGTGAGTAAAAACCTGTTGCCATAAATAAGTAAAGAAAATAACTTGGCAGGCCTATAAAATTTTCATCTTATGAAAAGGATTTTTTTCTCGCAAAATGTGTTGAAAAACGTCGTATGAAACGCGTGAGCTTTGATAATTACATCCTCGGCTCTCTTATCACGCGTAATTTTCAACATACCTCACTTGCATCACAATGTACTATTTCCACATTCTTCGGTATTTAGAAATAGAAAAAAACTCACTTTAAACTCATCAAATTATCCAACTCACTGACACCAGTTTATATGACTATTTCACGTTGTTATTCCGACAAGTTAGCCAGGAGATAATATTACGGATTTTCGAAAAAAAAACGTAGATTGGGTAGAGGACGGCCCGTAAATAGGGGCTGGAACGACAAAAACTAAAAACTTAATAAAACCGGTAAATTAAAACTTATTAAATTAAGCGATAAGACCGCCTGTTCTCTACCTCTACCTACATGTTATTGTTATACTTGGGCGGAGGCAGGTCCAGGGGCAAGGAAAATTTGCGACCGGTCGCTACTTGCGCTGGGTCTGTCTCTATGGTAGCGGCCTGTCCGGCGGTTAACATGGTAGATGGCCTCGGGGGGAGCTCACAGTTGCTAAGATCCTCGAGGCAAAACTGATTGGGTTCCTTCACGAGGTTATCGCCTGTTAGCTGCCTGGTTCTACCGTTAGAAACAGGCAGAACGGAAACAATCAGTTGAGCCTATACTTGTATATCCCAACCCATCCTATCCCGTTAATCCCGTCTAATCAGCCGTAAGCGATGACGTGGCATGTCGCAGCGGGCTTTCCATCCACAAAGAAGGATGGTTAGCGGTAAAATGCCACCCGCGTGTTGCCATGCGCGGGGACCCGTACGGGTGGAGAGGGAGATCCTGGAAGCTGAGTCGACCAGCGGTCGGGATAGTTACTGCTGGGAGACAACACTCTTCTTTGGCTCAGGATTCACTTCACACGGGCGGTCATGGCCTAGCCAGCCATGATCTATCGGCTGTCGTGTCCAGTCTGATGGCCACGGGCGAGTGTCCTGGGGTATGGGGTCTGTAGTCGGCGGAGCACGGGTTACGAGTCGTCTGAGGAGATGACGAGTAGCTCGGCACCGTGCGGACTCACAGACAACATACTCTCGGGGCGCTATGTCAGTTTGGTAGCCCTGATGCGCTAACGCATCCCCAGGGTGTGGGCTCCGTGGTGGGTGGGGAGCCAAACTGATGAAGCAAGGTCAAAGGTCACATGGATACCATAAAACCCGAGACGAAGGAAGGAGGGAAAGCCGTACCCGCAAGGGATGAGGCCAAGGCGCATAGCGCAAATGCTGTACCGGCGGCACGCACTTCTGTCCCAGACAGGGGAGCGAGAGCGGGTAACAGCCGAGCAAGGGGGTCCGCAAGGACGCAGAAGGCGCGAGGCGCATTTTCAGGCAGAGGCCATGGTGGAGCGGTCCAAACCGGAGGCACCGTTCGAACTTTTCCCCACGGGTCGAAAAGCGGACACACCCAGCAGGTCCCCGCAAGGAGACCGGCTGGCGCAGGTGCCGGAGGGGAGGTCAGCGGAACTGTGGTCATCTGCAACAGGCCGGCCGGTCCTCTTCCGAATCCTGCTGACGATCCGGGCGCTGTTGATAGCGTGTCCGCACCGCAGAGCGCGGATGCGTGGTCCGGTGGAGGAGCCGTCAGTAGCAGGAGGCAGAAGAGGCGAGACAACGCCAAGGCGAGGGCTCAGACACTGAGCGAGGGCACCTCCCAGGATGCACCCACTTCGGGGCCAGGGACGGCGCAAAAGAAGAGGCATCTGGGAGCCAGTGGCGACTCTTCTCTGCTTGTCAGCGACTCCAAGCGAGTGAAAGTCGCAGCTTCGTTCGCTGAAGTGGCTGCAAGCGAGAGGATGGCCATCGTCCCGGAGGCCTTTCCGGCCGAGAAGATCGGGTTGGGGCATCTGGGCGCCATCCAGGGGCTCATTCTGGAGCTTTTGGTTGACGCTCCGGATCCCCTACCCCGAGGCACTCTCGGCAACGTAGTGGCGGGCGCTCTCCACGTCAATTGCCAAGGGAGAGAGTCCGTCACATGGCTCAGGTCAGCAATCGGAAGCGAGGAGATTGCTGGCCTGCGCCTGAGGGTCATGGACGCCAAGGATCTTCCCAAACCTGTCAAAATGGCATGGAAAACGAAGATAGTTGGCGGCCATGACGTTAAGTTGCTTCTCCGTGTGTTGCAGAGGTACAATCCTGCGCTACACACGGAGGAGTGGAAGGTGGTAGACACCTTGACATCGGACGCGAACACCAGGCGCATCATATTGATGGACCGGGTGTCGGCCGACGTTATCAAGGCCGCGGGCTACCACCTACACACGGGTGTCGACCTGAGCTCCTTCAAGCTCCTAGAGGACGCGGAGGAGAGGGCGCTTGAGGGGGCTGGGGAAGGCACTCGTGCGGGGACGGGCGCGGGGGGTCCGACGCCGGGGGAGGGCGCGGGGGTTCCGCTATCTGGGGAGGCCGAGGAGGGCACACCTCCGGAAGGCAATGTGCCTGGCACCAACGGGGAGGCTGAGGGGGCTGAGGTAGCCAAGGGGGAAGGGCAGTCAGAGGTGGAGGACGGGAACAGGGCGGGCTCCGGGTACGGACTTGCTGAATCCCGCAGGGCCCGAGAGTCATCACCGTTATCGGTGATCGGCTCAGAGGCCCTGCGGGGATTGGCGGAGCTGTACCTGGGGGCCTCCATGTCTCCCATGTCCTGTGACGAGGCTGTCCAGGAGGAGGCTGCCGACCTCAGCAAGCCCAAATTATAAAAGCGCCAATGGCGGGTCTAAGGTGTGTACAAATTAATTTACAACACAACAAGGCGGCCACTGCCCTTCTGGCAAGGCAGCTAAAATGCGACAAATTCGATATTGCTCTTATTCAAGAACCATATATATATGAAAGTGAAATAAGAGGTTTAGGCGGAACGGGAGGAACAATTGTTCACCTGTGTCCAGATAATAACAATAATATGAGGACATGTATATATGTCAAAAATGGCAACCTGATCATCGGCTGCGACGCGAACGCTCACCATGTCATCTGGGGTAGCTCAGATGTCAACAGGAGAGGAGAGAAGGTACTGGATTTCCTGGTAAGCTCTTCTCTACAAATACTGAATAAAGGCAATGAACCTACCTTCGTCAACTCTAGGCGGGGGGAGGTTATTGATTTAACGTTGGCTACTAACAACACTTGCAACAAAATCAACTCATGGCACGTATCTGATGACATATCCCTTTCGGACCACAGATACATTTGCTTTAGGTACCAAACTAAAATAAAAACAAATACGGTACGTAAACGGAATCCTAGGAACACGGACTGGTCGGCCTTTAGAAATGATCTCAAAGTGGACCTAGGAGACCCAAAAGGTAAGCTAAACTCTATTATTGACATAGAATTCGAAGCGGACAAAATAGTACAAGCCGTATACACGGCCTTCACTAATAACTGCCCGGAAAAGAAAACCCTGGCTAAAAAGTTACCATGGTGGACCCCAGAGATAGTCAAGCTCAGGAGGGAAACCAGGGCAATATTTAATGACGCAAAGTCATCCAATGACTTCGGGTACTATGCACAAAAACTCACAGAACTCAGCAAGGCTGTGAGGAAAGCCAAAAGGAGAGCATGGAGGAATCACTGCGATCAGATTGAGTCAATACCGGAAGGAATGAGACTAACAAAGGCATTAGCAACCACAAAGTCGGTACCGCTCACATCCATCAGGGACAATGACGGTAGAATGACGAAAACGGGGCTGGAGACCCTTAAGATAATGTGTAACACACACTTCCCAGGCTCAGTAATACACGACAGCGTAACAGACGACGGTGCAATTAGTGCGTTGGAACAAACCACAAGTACAACGAGACACAATTGGGACACGTCTAAAAATCATAAAAAGATAAAGTGGGCACTTTCAACATTTCAACCTTTCAAAGCCCCAGGGCCAGATGGAATCTACCCCATTCTACTACAAGAAGGCGCTAATGTACTAATCCCGCACCTTAGCAGATTGTACAGGGCGTGCTTGGCCTTCGCACACGTACCGCGTGTGTGGAGGATGGTAAAAGTAACCTATCTACCCAAACCAGGTAAGGCGGATTACAGTGAAGCCAAATCGTATAGGCCGATAAGTTTATCGTCGTTTTTCCTCAAAACACTGGAGAAATTGGTAGATAGACACATAAGGGATGGCCCATTAAGGAGACATCCGCTGCACGAACTGCAATGTGCATACCAGCCAGGGAAGTCAACGGAAACCGCACTTCACCTGGTAACAACCAAGGCTGAGCAGGCTATAGAGAATAAAGAACTATGTCTGGCAGCTTTCTTAGACGTGGAGGGAGCGTTTGATCGCACCACGTATAAAGCTATCAGCGAAGCAGCTGCAAAACATGGTGTAGAGCCGACCATTTGTAAATGGATAGGCAACATGCTAAATGGCAGACTAATAAAGTCATCTCTCTTGGGGGATGAGATAACGGCCACGGCCACAAAGGGATGTCCGCAAGGTGGGGTACTCTCACCAACTCTCTGGAGTTGTGGTGAACTCACTCCTGGTGGAACTCAATAAAGGTCCCACCCACACGGTAGGATATGCTGATGATTTAGTAATACTGGTGAGTGGGAAGTTCCCAGGCACGGTATCAGAAATCATGAACAAGGCACTGAAAACAGTGGAGAGATGGTGCGACCGGCACCAATTATCCATTAATCCAGGCAAAACTGTAGTAATACCCTTTACTAGGAAAAGGACCCTTCGCGGCGTACAGCAGTTAAAACTGTACGGGAGGGTACTAGAACTGTCCAACGATGTGAAATATCTAGGTGTCACTCTGGATAAGGAACTGAATTGGAAGAAGCATACAGATCTCACCATTACAAAGGCACTCAGGGTATTTGGAATATGTAGATCAGCGTATGGCAAAACATGGGGACTGAACCCAAAGGTACTGAAGTGGATCTATACCATGATGGTGAGGCCCATATTATTGTACGGTAGCCTGGTGTGGTGGCCAAGGACTTTAATGAGCACATGCAGAGATGCCCTGACCAAAGTACAGAGATCGGCATGCATGGCTATAACAGGGGCGTTTCGAACCACGCCTACAGCGGCGCTAGAAGTCCTACTGGACCTACCGCCACTTCACATGGTGATTAAGTCAGAGGCGCGCAAATCGCTCTATAGACTAAGAACTCTTGGACTGTGGAGCGACAGCAAGCCAAAGACTAAGCACACAAACATGGAGACTGACAGTCTCTTAGACAGAATAACAAACATGGGATGTGACAAAATGCTACCCAAGTATGTATTCCATAGGAACTACACAACAAAAGTTCCATCCAGGGCCGAATGGGCCGAAGGTCTAGAACCACCGAGGTCTGGTGTCGAAGACAGTATATGGTACACGGACGGATCTAAAATGGGATCCGGTACGGGAGCAGGCATTTATGCGATTGACTACAGTAGTAGTGTAAGCATGGGTAGTTTGGCAACCGTCTTCCAGGCGGAGACATACGCCATAATTGCCTGTGCACAGGAGAATATAGACAGGCAAACCAGAGGGCAGACCATCTATATCCTCAGCGACAGTCAAGCGGCCTTTAAAGCGCTTACGGCGCCGAAAGTGGATTCTAGACTAGTCTATAATGGCGTCCAGGCACTGAACAAGCTTGGGAAGCACAATAAGGTGCAACTAGTTTGGATACCGGGGCACGAGGGCTACATCGGCAACGAAAGAGCGGATGAGCTTGCAAGAGGGGGGTCTACAAATCACTTTGTAGGTCCAGAACCATTTGTGGGACTCTCGCAGAGAACCATAACTTCGGCCTTTAAAGCCTACGCCAAAACCAAACACCAACACGAGTGGAGGAATGAGGCGGGCTTAAGGCACTCTAAGCTCTTCATAGAAGGAGTGGACTCGGGCTGGACTAACAAGCTCTGGAAATCCAGCAGGAAGCAACTCAGAATCATATCTGGGGTGTTCACAGGTCACTTCGGAGTCAAGGATCTCTTGGCCAAGATGGGACTGTCGGACAGTTTAGTCTGTAGAATGTGTGGCGAGGAGGATGAGACCATGGAACACTTACTGTGTGAATGTCATGCCCTTGCCAGACAAAGAATGAATTACTTTGGTAGCGACTATCCGCAACCAAGGGAGTTCAAGGTGCTCCCGCTGAGCTGCATCATCCGCTTTGTGGAAACGATGGAGCGAGCTTGGGAGTAGGCATAAAGGAGAGGGCAAATGCACAAAAGATCCCGCTGGGCCGAAGTGCATCCGAAAGGGCCCTCATCTAGATAAGATAAGATAAGATAAGATACATGTTATTGTATTGTTTTTCTTTTTAACTGCTTTGTTTGTGTGAGGTGTGCAATAAAGAGTATTTGTATTGTATTGTATTGTAAATTACTGGCATTCTGGAACATTCGGAGAACACAAAATTATCATTTGAAAATTGACCTAGGAGACGGAGCCATTGCAGCTAGCAAGATAAAGTCGATTCACCCATATTCCATCTAAGGATTTATTTTCAATACAGTCATTAAGCACACGGTACGGAAGCCTAGTGGTCGAGGCATGCGGCTGTCAAGCGGCGGTCGCGGGTTCGAATTCCGGCTCGTACCAATGACTTTTTCGGAACTTATGTACGCAATATTTAATCTAGTTTTATCTCTTTCTCCGATACCCAAAGGTTGTCTGGAAGAGATAGCTCTTCAGCGATAAGACCGCCTGTTGTCTACCTCTACCTACATGTTATTGTATTGTTTTTCTTTTTAAATGCTTTGTTTGTGTGAGGTGTGCAATAAAGAGTATTTGTATTGTATTGTATTGTATTTACCGTTAGCTTTTCGGTGAAGCAAACATCGTGAGGAAACCGGTCTAATCCCAATAAGGTCTGTTGGAAGGTCAGATGGCAGTCGCTTTCGTATAAAATTTGTGCTTATGCCAAAACTTGGGATTCGTTGTTAAAGCGGACAACCGGGAATGACGCTTGGGGGATAAAGATGACAGTCATTTAGCACAAATGAAAAATCAACACCTCGAATTATACGTTGAATCTGAAAACGAACAGGGGGCCGATTTTTGAATAAATGCTATTATAGTGTCATAATCACCGGCACTTAATTTCTTCCGATAGAGTTGAATACGTGTGGACAATACCGCACGTTTTTAAATTTTCTATCGTCATTTCAAAATAGCATTTCATGATTGTTGTCAGTTTCCGAGTGAAAGAGTCGAGCGCTCGAAAGTCAAAAATCGGTCCCCTGTTGTTATGTAACCATCGCCAACACGGTTAACTAACCATCCGTGCACTTTAGGTGCATTGTAATAAGGGTCACAAACAGTCAGGTCAGTTGACTGTGTTGGCGTTTATACTTGTGTTTTATTGTGCAATAAAGTTTTAAGGTACCACTAAAACTGATACTTTTTCACTAAATTCACTTTTAGTAGCATACGCAGAGGCTCTAGTATAAGTTATACCGAAACAAAACGTTACGAGCGCGTTCGCGTTTAGCTGTCAAATCCCATACAAATTGAGGGTAAATTGCAAACGCGATCGTAAAGTTTTGTTTCGGTAAAACTTATACTAGAGCCTCTGTTGTATGGGATTTGACAGCTAAACGCAAACGCGGTCGTAACGTTTTGTTTCATTAATACTTTTACTAGAGCATCAGGCTGCGTGTGTTTCACGCGTCGTCGTCGACGCGCGTTCCCCTACTGTCATCCGCTAGGTATTGGGGGAACGCGCGTCGATGGTGCGTGACAAAAACGCAGTCTGCATAGGCCCTTAGGTACTTTCGGTTCAATTACAAAATGGTAATTTCGAGTTGTCGATTTTTTCATTGTGCCTAATGAGAGTACGGTACGGCAATCTATCCCTTTCGGACCCGGCCACTACAATTGTGCGGGCTGATAACATTTAGTTCTCAAATAAAAACATATGTCAATGTACTTGATTAATTTTACATTAGCAGGGTTGTTTTTTCGCTCTGAAAGGGCTATAGCTAGAGAGACACGAATCCGGATAATAGGTTATATACAGTTCGTACAGGGGTGCTGATACTAAATAAAAAATACAACCGATTCAGAACCTCGTCCTTTTTTTGAAGTCGGTTAAAAATAATTAACAATGATGTATTTTCTTGAAAAAGGATTAAGAATATAGTCAAATGACGAAAAAAAAAACAGCGCAAGAGGTTAAATAATCACGAAGTTATAAGTTTGCAAAGTTTTAAGAGTAACATTCATATGAAACGATTGTCATTTACTACGACGCTAGAGGAACGTGACGTCACGATCTCCAACCGTTTTCTCTACCAAGCAACATTAAAACGGTTGTAGCTTCGTAAGTTTTTGAGATATTTGCATGAGATTTTCGTCATTAGGCATATTTTTTTGCCTTCTTTCTTTGAAGTAATAATACATTTTGAGTCTACACCCGTATTGTAAATATAAGGCCTACAAAATGAAAGAGATAGGTTTTCCTATCGTCGGTAGGGTCGGTAAAGCAAAACTAAAGATAGATTTAATTAATATAGGCCGCCAGAGTTCCCAAGGGTGCACCGTGTGCAGAAAGAAGGACCTTAGACTTATTAAACGAGCAACATTTGTATATATATTTGCGTTCACGTTCTCGAAAACGGCTAACTATTTCGATGAAATTTGGAATATAGCGGTTTATGGGCGAAAAATAGACCTAGTCAGGTCTCATGTCGGAGTAAATTCGTTTCCTTCGTATTTTCCCTGTTTTCAAACGAGCCCAGGGACTGGAATTAAAACTACATCAAATCAATCAATAATTTATTTTCATACAAATACACATTCAGTCTAATTCCATAAAGAGTTACACGTTTTTGGGTAATATTCCGTCTTGTGACCCAGGAGACAGCAATGACAAGGCCTCTTAAGGGACTTCTAGACGGGCTATACTTTTTCTAGAAGGCCCTTTAGATTTTTCTTGTAATATATGCTACTAACATTGTCAGGAGAATACTCATAAATAAAAGCTTATGTGCTTGTGGTATATTTGATGGATTTATATTTTTTCCCACCATTTGTCGTCTAGCCATCCAAAAACCCATTAAAAGACCCTTCCCTTTCAATGGAATTTTTTACTATTTTACATTCGAACGAGTTGCTTTTGTTTTATTTCGTTCGTTTTTAAAACGAAACAAACTACTCCATTTACTATTATAGATGATTCAAATTTAATTGCCATGTTTTCTTGTATGGTTGGCAGCTAAAGGATATTTAACGGTAGGTAATCCAGTAGAAACACGGCCACTAGGAAGGGTAAATGCGTCTATAAACTGACACGTGACAAAAAATAGAGAGAGTAGAAGATTACTATGAAAAACTTCTTCTGTCTTTTAAAATGATAGTTTGAAAAAAGTTACCCAAGAGACTTCACCACGGCAAGAAAAAATATTGATATACAATATGTTACATAGGATTTTTTTATTGCTAACCAAATAAATACTGAGAGCACCAAAAAATTATGACATTAGGGAAAATGCAGCTGTAATATTTACCATTATTTTGTGACGAAAATGTAAAAAAAAACATAAAATAATAGCTACTGGAACGTTTTCAGTTTAGTTTATACTAATTTCAAACACTAATTATGTTTTAAAATAATGTAAAAGGTCACTCCTGTCATGACAACTAATTAAAGGTTATAATTGAGAAGGCAAACTTTGCTACATTAAAAAAATTGTAGCAGTTTTCAAATAAAAATGGAAGTAGGCTTTACTAAATTATTCGTCTCAAAAAACCCACTTCCCGGCGAACGATTGAGCTGAAATTTTGGGTATAAGTATAGTTTGGATGACAGTTCAATATTATGGTACCATCGAGCTGATCTGATGATGGAGGCGGAAGGTGGCCATGGGAATTCAGTACTTAACCGACGTAACCCCGTTGAGTTTGGGCTCGTTAGAATCGTCTCAATAAGTAGTTGATGAGGGTATACAGAAAAGTACAGTCGGCAATAAAAGCTTGTACCAAAAATGAAATTTTTGACAGAAACTTTTTAGGTGTACAATTGAGTATTTTTTAGGTTGTTAGTTTAAATTCTAGCCATGCAATATTAGTATTTGTAAAACGGAAACCATATGGCCTCACCACTGCGCCGTATAACTAATATTCATAACGCTCTGCCCCAAATCCAGATTCAAATTCTCCAACTGATACCCGCTGTTCATGACATTATGCTGACTCACTATATCACACACATCACTCTCATTCTTCGGCTTGAAAATCTTCAAACTCTTCGCCAGAAACACCTTCGCAAACGTCTTTCTGGACGCCGGGAAAATCCCTTTCAATTTCATATCCTTCACATAATGATTGTAAAGTTGATATTGATTTTTAACACTACTTAAATCTATGTATAATAAGTTACTGTACATGGGGGTAGATTTACAATACGGGCATTTAGTTTCTGCTTTAGGCAAACTGTCTATGTACGATTCTACGTTTAGAGTTTTTAAAGGCTTCTTTGTTCCCTTGGGTTTGTCTTCTTTGACCAGCCAGCAGCGCACCATGGCTTCTTTGATGCCTAGTGTATTAAGGAAGGTGGTGCGGCAAACGGGGAGTTTCTGGTCGTTGTAGAGGAGGTGGTAGAGTTTGGAGTCGCCCTTTCTGGACACTTCGCCTTTGTGTTTCAGTCTCCTTCTTTTGGCGGGGACATTGTCCACTAGGGTCCTGAAATATGTTGATCACGTTGTATATAGTTTAGTGGTAAGCTACGGTTGGCTAGTGGTTCAGGCATGCGGCTGTCAAGCGGTCGTGGGTTCGTGCCCACTTGCAGGTGAAGTTAAAGACAATCCCTTTTTTCTCGTTTATTCAATTACTATGATTTTACAGACGTCCACCATCTTCGACGCTAAAGCCCGAGCAGGAAAATAAAAAACTTCGCCATATTGTGGAAAACTATTGGAACTAATTTCCTCAACTGGCAATAGTAACTTTGAAGACGTCATTAATGCCATCTGTCAATTGCCGTCAAAGTGAGTTGTCGTTGGTACGCGTTAAAATGCCGAAAACTATTAAATGTGACTTCAGAAAAGTGATTTACAATATGACGAAGTATTTGCCGGAGAGAAAGTCTGAAGGATTAGACTCTATTCCTCTAAACAACATCACCGACCTTGTTGTCAACATGACAGAGTGGAAATTAATTAGTGTTGCCATAACTATTGCTCATTTAGCGCCCTCAGACCAGGCTTTTTTTTCCTGGTCAGGCTTTAGATATGTCAGAGAGCTAGCGAAACCGCCTTATCGACGAGTCGCTCGCACTCATTCGGTAAAGCGTTCTTCGACTCGCCATCTAGCGGAAACAGTGGGAATCAATAGGTATCAGACTATACTTAGAAACAATTTACAATTGGCTTAACTGGTTCCTCTATTTCCCGGCAGATGGCCGGTCGCGATGCGACATGGCGTACCAATGAGTTTTTCCGAACGTAGGTACGGAATATTTACCGTTAGCTTTTCGGCGAAGGAAAACATCGCGAGGAAACCGGTGTAATCCAAATAAGGTCTAGTTTTCCCTTGGAGGGTCAGATGGTAGTCGCTTTCGTAAAACTAGTGCCTACGCCAAATCTTGGGATTAAGTGTCAAAGCGAACCCCGGCGGGAATTAAGCTAGTGGTATGATAATGAAACTCACCTAACAATATTTTTCTTCCCCGCCCAGTCCAGTTCGTTCCAGAAATAGTCAAATATCTTCCCCCTCGCTTCCTCGCCGAAGCTCTGGCACTTTCTCGCCGTCCCTTTCGCGCAGAACGGCGACGAGCAGGCCGGCCCGATCTTCCTCTCCTGCTTCAACACGTCCTGCACCCATTTATCTCTGTCCCTGTCTCTCCTGAAACCGTAGTAACTCTGGCCAGACATGCGTTTCTCTTTCTCTTCTTTTCTACGTTGACACTTGATGTTGGCGTCACTTTTTTTCTGGAAAAAATAACTTTTTAATAAAGAAATAACTTTTATTAACCAATTTCCATATAATGCATATGAGATATTATGTGTGTGTGAATCAAATTTTCTTGAAAGTTGCCAGGGTTCCGTCGCCTTATCCATATAATATTAAAAAATGCGAAAGTGTGTCTGTCTCTCTGTCTGTCCGTCTCTCTGTCTGTTACCTCTTCACGCTTAAACCGCTGAACCGATTGAGATGAAATTTGGAATGGAGATAGTTTGAATCCCGGGGAAGGACATAGGATAGTTTTTATTCCAAAAATCATCCCCTGAGGGGGTGAAATGGGGGATGAAAGTTTGTATCGAGCTACGATATAAACGAGTTCCACCCGGACGGAGTCGCGGGCAGAAGCTAGTTAAACTACAATTGAATGTGTTTCAAATCAATTGAAATCCACCAAATGTAGAATTTTGATGACATTTTAACCCCTTTTTGTACGGGCCATCTTCTAAGCTTGTTACAGGTAGACTGTTTAACTGATTCCTAGCCTGAGCGGCGCGCGGGTGCAGTGGTATGACGATAACGGGACGCGGGCGTTCGTTCGCGAACGTTCTCGCCCCGTTATCGTACATTTGTTCGCATGTTGTCATTAAACATGTGTTCAATACCGCGAATGTAAGTAATAAAAGCAAAATAATTCAATTTCTAGTATAAAAAGCACGCTTACCTTTGACATTCGCGATTTTGAACAGACACTTGAAGACACGAACACAGAACACAAAAAAAAAATCTTATTGTATTCCCACATCGGGAACAGAACTCGGTTTATTACCTAGACGTAACCGGTACAGTGTTGATCGCGACGATACTTCGACAAGAATTTTGCGTCGAGGGGCGAGCCGAGTTACATTAATTACTAATATTACATACATACATACATTGACACTTCGTCCCTAAATGGGGTGGGCAGAGCACATGAAACTTGTGTTCCAGTTCCAGTTTTAGCATAAATGTGGGTATAAAGATCGACAAATTATTATATCGCAGTGACAGGCTGCTAGCCCATCGCCCACAACACACTTCAACCCTGTTCCTTTAGTACGACTCTTGGAGGAAAGGGGGTGGTGCTATTCTAACCCGACACCACACGGGAATATTCATTATTTTATAATAGAAATATATAGTCAGCACTGTACAAATATGCGAGTTCGGAATATAATCTATTATATATTATTTAATTCTTATATACTTAACTTAGTAACCACATGTGAATAACCTACGATTATAATGTCATAAAAAAACTATAATATATTTGTCATAAGAAAACCGGCCAAGTGCGAGTCGGACTCGCGCACGACGGGCTTCGTACCATTATCTATAAAAATTTCAACTAACTATCCCCCCCCCCCTTCAATTTCAACTAACTATCACGGTTCATGAGATACAGCCTGGTGACAGACGGACAGACAGACAGACGGACGGAGAGCGGAGTGTTAGTAATAGGGTCCCGTTTTACCCTTTGGGTACGGAACCGTAAAAAATTTACACTATTGTTTTTTAGAAAAAAAACCGTGACTTTTTTAATACAACGTCGGTGGCAAACAAGCGTACGGCCCGCCTGATGGTAAGCGGACACCGCAGCCTATAGACGCATGCAACTCTAAAGGAGTAACATGAACGTTGCCGACCCTTGATATGTTTGAGGATTCGCCGTGTTGACAGCTGAAGGAACAAATTCCCTCGCTCTCAACACAACGCATCCTCGGGAGCTCTGGCGACCTTGCTCACCACCAGGAACACAACACTACTACAGAGCAAGTAGTAGTGTTATTATGGCAATGGCATATAATGATGTAGATTTTAACAGGAGTTTGAAGTTATTTCTTACGGAAAAAGCATATTATACGGTAACAGAATTTTTGACTGAAATATTGACATATCCTACACTCTTTCTTATTGTTATACCTCTCTTGACCTATTTAATTTAATTTAATAAATCAGATTATATTTCAAGACATGTATTAAAATGACTATTTATTATTACTAACACAATACATGTTTTGACCAATATATTTGTACGCCGACAGGCATCACATAGTGATACGAAAGCTAATGTAACACCTTGTACATACCTATGTTGAACAAATAAAATCTTTGAATCTCTGGAGGTTTCGGAACTTTCCATCCGTTTCCCAAAACACCCGTTCCCAAAACATCCGTTCCAAAATAAAAGTTTCTTAAAATGAACGTAGGCCAAAATACCCGTTTCTCATCGCATCAGAATGTCAAAACACCCGGGTGTCAAAACATACGGATGCTATGAGAACCGGTTCTCATAGCATCCGTATGCCAAAAGATCCGTCTCTCATGACACCAGTGGCCAGTATCAAGTTTTATCTATATAAGTGGTACCGTGGTACGGAAATGGTATTGTAAAGAGGTTTTCAACACAATTGCTCGTAACGTACCTCTTATTGTGTCGCTTTTAGGCTCATAATCCTGGATATTATACACGCGTGTTTTATAACATTACGACACTTGTGTGTTATGGTTATATCCCGATTAAGTCAGGTCGGCACCTTGCAGCAAGATGTATGCATGCACACGGTGCATTCTCAAATTAACCGGGTTGTACAGATTGAACAGCTTTTTTTTTAATTCTCGGCAAATGGATTCTTACTCGACTAAACAAAATAAATCCTTTTTGTTAATTAATTGGCTATTTCTTTTTGGATATGATATAGAAACGTTTAATTTAGTGCAACTATTCACTTTTAATAACATTTCAACATGAATTCTCTTTGCTGGCAGAACTAAAAAATAATCTATCAGTTTTGTAAGTTTCATCTATATTCATATGTATGTGTATGTATGTATTAATAGGTACATATTGTTATATCATATTATATTGTATTGTATCGTATTCTACTATATTATTATTCATCGCATCTTTAGACATGTTAGAGTTTTTGTTTTAAATTAAGTTGCACTGCCCACATTTTATCTGCTTTGCCTTAAGGTTGACTGGTAGAGAATGCTTTATAGCATTAAGTCCGCCTTTTGTACTATAAGATATTCTTTTGTGCAATAAAGATTAAATAAATAAATAAATAAATAAATAAAGATAACATTTTAAAACGAAAATATTTATTTAATTTTGTATTGGCTGTTTAGAGATTTCATCTAATGCGCACTGCGCGAACTTCACGAAAAAAACGGTTGCGCGCCATTTTAGGTTATTTCACAGATATTTGTAAACATTGTTAATGCGTGTTTGGTTGTTAACAAAAATGTTGACTCGTGGTGACTAGAAAAGTGATAAAAAGAATGGACGTCACTGGAAATTCTTGGCGATGTAATACAATATGTGAGTAAAAACCTGTTGCCATAAATAAGTAAAGAAAATAACTTGGCAGGCCTATAAAATTTTCATCTTATGAAAAGGATTTTTCCTCGCAAAATGTGTTGAAAAACGTCGTATGAAACGCGTGAGCTTTGATAATTACATCCTCGGCTCTCTTATCACGCTCACCTGCGGTTCGCGTGATAATTCCGCCTCTGGTGTGATTATCAACATACCTCACTTGTATCACAATGTACTATTTTCAAATACACATTCCTCAACTTACGATCTTAGGATTTTATTCAAGTTAATTTTAACAATAAAGTCGGCATCAGCATGACTTTTGGGGTAAAGTATTTATCGGGGACCGGATCATTTAGGAAAAGGTGGTGACGGGAACGTATGTTTTGGGAACGGGTGTATTGGGAAACGGATATCAAGATAAACGTATCTTTTGGTATAGGCACATTTTGGGAAACGGATTATTTAGGAAAAGGTAGTGACGGGAACGGTCATTTCGGGATTAGGTCTTTTTGGAATACGGATATCAAGCTAAACGTGTGTTGTAGGAGAAGCACATTTTGGGAAACACTTATATCGGGAAACAGATTATTTGGGAAAAGGTGGTAATGGGAACGGATGTTTTGGGAACGGGTGTTTTGGGAAACGGATGGAACGTTCCAAAACCTCTTCGAATGGCTGTGGTCTCCTGCAAGGCGGAGGTGCTTCCCCAGTCGGGCTGCTCCAAATTCGAGCGGGATGACATTTCGCTGTGCCCTACCTCACCTAAGGTGAGAGTGCATATTGGTTTTAAATAGTACGCATACCTTTTCCTTAGCCTTGGCCTTGCAAAAGGTCTCGTAATCCAGCAGACGCGTGATGGTCGGCGTGGCGGAACACGCGGCGCACTCCGCGTTGCGCGGGCGCAGCTTTACTGAATAAATCATAAAACAACATTTTAGGGGAACCTAGTGGGAAGCTACGGCAGCCTAGCGGTTCAGGCGTGCGGCTGTCAAGCGGCGGTCGTGGGTTCGAATCCCGGGTCGTACCAGGGTCATTGTCAGATTTAGGTTCGCGTCTTTTCGGTGAACATTGTTAAATGTAAGGGTTTTAAAGCCTAAGTTTTGGTTGAACTCTGAATCCGCATACACGGCGTCGCCTCTTCTATAATTCTATGCGATAAAAACATATTATATCATACTATATCCTACTGTTATTATAAACTAGCTTCCGCCCGCGACTTCGTCCGCGTGGACCCGGGATAAAAACTATCCTATATTTTAATCCAGGCTATAAACTATCTTCGTGCAAAATTTCATTCAAATCGGTGCAGCCGTTTAAGCGTGATTGAGTAACAAACATCCACAAATCTAAACTTTCGCATTTATAATATTAGTAGGATGCGAAAGTTTAGATGTTTGGATGTTTGTTACTCAATCACGCTTAAACGGCTGCACCGATTTGAATGAAATTTTGCACGAAGATAGTTTATAGCCTGGATTAAAATATAGGATAGTTTTATCTCGACTCCACGCAGACGAAGTCGCGGGCGGAAGCTAGTATAAACATAAGCCCTTAACTATTGCCCACTGAAAAGACGATTTTTGTTTTACTGACTGACAATGACCCGCCAATGAGTTTTTCAGAGGCTCTAGTATAAGTTTTACCGAAACAAAACGTTACGATCGCGTTTGCGTTTTACCCTCAATTTGTATGGGATTTGACAGCTAAACGCGAACGCGGTCGTAACGTTTTGTTTCGGTAAAACTTATACTAGAGCCTCTGAACTTATGTACGGAATATTTGCCGTTCGCTTTTCGGTGAAGGAAAACATCGTGAGGAAACCGCTCTAATCCCAATAAGGTCTAGTTTTCCCTCTGGGTTGGAAGGTCAGATGGCTTGGTCGCTTTCGTAAAAACTAGTGCCTATGCCAAATCTTCGGATTAGGTGTCAAAGCGGACCCCGGATTCCTTAAGGGCACAACCGGGAATAACGCTAGAAGGGTGATGATAATTAAGGAACCTGCTCACAAATCTTCGCGAAACTCGGACATATAGACGACTAGCTTCTGCCCGCGACTCCGCGTGGAACTCGTTTACATCGCAGCTCCGTACAAACTTTCACCCCCTTAGGGGATGATTTCGGGGATAAAAACTATCCTATGTCCTTCCCCGGGACTCTAACTATCTATATACCAAATTTCACCTAAATCGGTTCAGCGGTTTAAGCGTGAAGAGGTAACAGACAGACAGACAAACAGACACACTTTCGCATTTATAATATTAGTATGGATTTTCGGTCCAAGCTGCATAGAACTTCGTTCGCTTCGCTCGCTCTTTCGATTAGGGTAACATCTTACACGAATCGAACTGAGCGTTTCTCAAAAAAAATGCCACTATTATTAATTGTACTTCTAGGAATTTTATGTTAACTATTTCCACTCAGAATCAGGAGCTCTTTCGACCCAGGTAGGACAAAAAACTGTCCCAAAGATATTTTTCCTATTGTGTTACCATTTACCATCCACTTTGTATGGTGGTAACACAATAGGAAAGTTCAAAAATGTATGAACATTTTGGGACACTTTTTTTCTCCTATTGGGATGGAAAGAGATCGTGATTTTAAGTAGAAATAACATAAAAGTTTCGGAAAATCTCCGAAAAAATGTAGTGGCATTTTTTTTGAGAAACGCTCAACTGGCCCTGTGGTAAGCTGAGTAACGCTTATGTTATGGGTACTAGTAGGTACTTATCCAACACTTTCATTGCAAGGAACTACGAGTAGCCAACTTGGGACTGCTCGTAGAAGCTTTTCTTCACATACGGTTTTCCCCATTTTGTCGGCCACGAATACGAAGCTACGGTAGCCTAGCGGTTCAAAAAAAACGGTGTAAAAAAAAAACCAGCTGTTTGATCAATTTTGATCGAGAGAGACCGAATCACCTCCCAAAAATTGAACGGTGAATAATATTTCACCTTGTATCCTACTAATATTATAAATGCCAAAGTTTAGATGTTTGGATGTTTGTTACTCAATCACGCTTAAACGGCTGAACCGATTTGAATGAAATTTCGCACGAAGATAGTTTATAGCCTGGATTAAAATATAGGATAGTTTTTATCCCGGGTCCACGCGGACGGAGTCGCGGGCGGAAGCTAGTAGATAAATAAATACTTAAATACATAGAACACATCCTGCGACTCAGGAACTAATGTTCGTGCCCATCACACATATAAATGCCCTTACCGGGATCCGAACCCGTGACCTCCGGCTTCGTAGGCAGGCTCACGACCAACTAGGCTACAGAGGTCGTCAAAAGTCTGTCAAAAGTGAGTCGAGAGCCGTGTTGGTAAACAGTGACAATAGGTGCATCGGCAAAAAGCTCGAAGTAAATTTACTGTCTTTTCGCTAGAATGCAGAATGCTCACTATAATGTTCGCTAGAATGCTCTCTAAAACGCTCTTGTTTATCCACCACCGTTCCCCTGTGGTGTTGAACCGTACAATACACCGGTGGTATAAAGTGAACCGGTGGTATACACTGAACCAGTGGTCTGTGAAAAGTGACTCGAGGGCCGTGCTGGTAAACAGTGACAGTAGGTTCATCGGCAAAAAACTCGAAGTAAATCTACTGTCGTTTCGCTAGAACGCTCACTAGAATGTCCGCTAGAATGCTCTCTAAAACGCTCTTGTTTATTTTTACCTATAATGTATCATTCGCCAGAATGTTCTTGATACAAAATCCACCGTTCCCCTGTGGTGTTGAACCGTACAATAAACCGGTGGTATACAGTGAACCGGTGGTATACACTGACCAGTGGTCTGTTAAAAGTGACTCGAGGGCCGTGCTGATAAACAGTGACAGTAGGTTCATCGGCAAAAAGCTCGAAGTAAATCTACTGTCGTTTCGCTAGAACGCTCACTAGAATGTCCGCTAGAATGCTCTCTAAAACGCTCTTGTTTATTTTTACCTATAATGTATCATTCGCCAGAATGTTCTTGATACTAAATCCACCGTTCCCCTGTGGTGTTGAACCGTACAATAAACCGGTGGTATACAGTGAACCGGTGGTATACACTGAACCAGTGGTCTGTTAAAAGTGACTCGAGGGCCGTGCTGATAAACAGTGACAGTAGGTTCATCGGCAAAAAGCTCGAAGTAAATCTACTGTCGTTTCGCTAGAACGCTCACGAGAATGTTCGCTAGAATGCTCTCTAAAACGCTCTTGTTTATTTTAACCTATAATGTATCATTCGCCAGGATGCTCTTGTGGCGTTGAACCGTACAATAAACCGGTGGTATACAGTGAACCGGTGGTATACAGTGAACCGGTGGTATACAGTGAAACGGTGGTATACAGTAAACCGGTGGGATACAGTGAACCAGTGGTCGGTTAAAAGTGACTCGAGCGCCGTCCTGGAAATAAGTGACAGTTAGGTTCATATGCTAACTGACCAGTCCTGAAGGTGCAGTCGTCTCCGTCGAAGATGAGCATTCGCTCTACAAGCAACTTCTTATGAGACTGGCCTACTATCAGCTTGATGGCTTCAAGAGCTTGTAGCACACCTGGAACAAAATTGGTTTTTCATCACACTTTCTCGTAAATGGTGTTATTCCATGCCTGTATACAGGGTGTACCAAAAATATTTTTTTTAGATTTTTATTGAGCGTTAGCCGACTGGGGTGACCTGCTCCATACAAAGGTAAAAAAAATCGCCTCGAAAAAAAAACTTGGTTTTTCTTATCAGAACACGATACTTGTTATGCCCTTGATCGGTTCACACCCCATTTTTGGTACACTCTGTACAGAAGGACAATGGGCTAGATTGTTCCCGGGGGAGTTATGGATTTTCATAACTCTCTAGGGAGTTAGTGTGTGATCTGATTGGTTGAAAAAAATCTACTTGGCCGCGCGCCGCAAGAATACTACTATACTGCTCTGTGATTGGTTGCAATATTGAAGCTGCGCGCTCCACTAGCACTACTTGATCTGGAAGTGAAGTTGTCAATTTCGACAATTTTTGATTGGTGCAGTTGTATGAAACATGGATTTTTCTGTCTTTTGTAGTTATTATTTCCTCGCAAATGTAATCGAGTCATAGACTCTTGTTCGAAATATTCCACTTATGCCCCTCGTTAAACAATGTATATTATGCAATCGTTATATAATTTATGCTTTTTCAGTCGTGACCACGTTTAGGCCACGAAGCTTGCTGAGTGAAGTGCAAGAAGTGCCGGCAAACATGCGTTGATGTCTAATTCATTTTAGTTCAGTAAAGGCGCCACGTGATTGGCCAATTTAATTTTAGTTGTCTCAACAGTTATGAAATGTTGAGTTGGGAGCTCCATACGAAGTTAATTCAAACATTAAAGTCGACGAGTATAAAAAGTGGTTCAATGAATCCTACTTGAACAAGTTTCTATAAAAAAAAAACATTTTTGGTAAAAGCTTTTATTGCCGACTGTACTTTTCTGTATACCGTCATCAACTACTCATTGAGACGATTCTAACGAGCCCAAACTTAACGGGGTTACGTCGGTTAAATACTGAATTCCCATGGCCACCTTCTGTCTCCATCATCAGATCAGCTCGACGGTACCATAATATTGAATTGTCATCCAAACTATACTTTTAACCAAAATTTCAGCTCAATCGGTCACCGGAAAGTGGGTCAAATTTAACTTGCAAGATTTGATGACAAACAGGTGAAACTAAATAAAAGCTTATGATAAATGAATTCTTCCTTTCTTTCTCCTTGAACCTGTCGGTCTCACCGATAAGGCCGGGCACGGGTCCCGCCACGCCGTGAGCGGAGCAGCTGCCCACGGTCTCGGGCGGCGGCGGGGCGGGGAACAAGCAGCGATAGCACGGGCCTTGATACGCCTCCTGGCACAAAATAAAACCATAATCCCTAAAGTGTCATTCAATAGAACTTGCAAACTATGTAAACAAACCGCCATATTGAACTTGTCTCTGAATGATGAATTCACTAGTGATGGGAAAGATTACTGCTTTACTTATGTCAAACCACACCGAATAATAAAATACCGAAAGTAAAAAAACAAGCAGGTACTTATTTTTAATATATTTAATCACGATCGGAAGAACAGTCGGTAGTTGAAGATGGTGTGTCACCAGTATTTATAATAAAAGGTGGCGTTACTTCGTCTGTAGCCCTATCGATGATGCCGTCTAAATTTTTCATTTTATTTTCTTCTTCTATGACGTGACCCACGCATTTCTTCCACTGCTCCGCTCCAATTCGCGACAAGCTTTCTGCCAACAAAACCTTTAATTCTGGCATCTTAAAGGTTTTATTTTTCCGCCCAACGTAACCTTTTACTTGTGCCCAGATCAGTTCAATTGGGTTTAACTCGCAATGGTAGGGTGAAAGACGCAATACCGTTATCCCTCTTGATTTCGACAGTTCATCGACGAACATTTTTTTATATCTAGGCCTGTCTATTTTTGCTACAAGGTCTGCTTTTATTTCTTTTTCATGGTAGTTAATGTTTTTTTCCCGTAACCAAGCTTGGATTGCGTCTTTCCTCCACTGCATGGTGGGTACTTTGTCGATTTGACGCGAATGGTACGGTGCGTTGTCCATTACTACCACGGAACCAGTAGGTATTTTAGTTAATATTTGCTCATACCGTTTCTCAAAGTTGTGAGCATCCATTTCTCCGTGATAGTCGCCGTCCTTTTCTTGCTTTTTTGCTTCAAATATCCATTCGCCGCCGTCGACAAAACCGTCTTCACTGCCAATGTGCGTAATAATTAACCGATTTCCTTTCGAAGGGTTTTTAAGACCGGTTGATAATCCTTTCAAAAACGCATCTCTACTAGACTATGTCGTCATCCATCCACACATAGGACGAAGTGTGTCCCTCATTCCGCCATGTTTAATCATGATAGTATTTTTTTTTATTTTCCCTTCTATAGTCCGCAATTCGTTGTAAATATTGGTGCCTCCATGTTTGTAAATCTGGCCTGTCCAGTAAAACATTTCTACGTGACCTTTTCACGTGGTTAAAATTTTTTTTTTTCATCAATTGGTACACAGAACTTCCAGAAAGTGTCGGAAGAGCTGGATCTTCGTTGATTGCTTCCGACACTTTTGAAACAGTAGGCAATTCACCATCAAAATAAAATTGATGTACTTTCCTCCTTATAGCGGACAACGTGAAATTATCAAATTTGCTAAGTTCGGCACGGTTTGGTGGCCTGACTGCGGGTTTTTTAACCGTCCCAGTTTTTTCATAAAATTTAATTACGTTATCAATTGTATGGCCAGATAATCCCATAATTTCGGAAACAATTTTAAGCACGTCTTTTTTATGCGGATAGGATGGCAATGTCTTTTCTACGCACTTGTACAAATTAATAGCAATTTTTTTTTCATTGTCCGTCATTTGAACTGGAGTGTGTTTCGGTCTTTTTCGTGGCTTCAAGTCCGAAATTTGAGATGTCCCTGGTCCCTGGTCACTCATTTTTCATTGCCGGCAATAATAAGCAATATCAAAATCCGTATTCGGTAGCAATAAGTCGTCGTTCCAAATTTAAATAGTATCCAGAGCACAATGCAAATCAAAATCCGTAAATCAGGCCAAGTCGTTAGAAAACTCAAAAAAAAGAAGTAAGATACGCGTACATGCCAAGAAAAACAGTGAATGAGTAAAATAATATTGCAACCTTCAATCTTTCAACCATTATTGTTTAAATTTATATAAAAAGGAAGGGTAGATTTTTATTTCTTAAAGTAGACCAAAACGACCAAATTACATTTTCAGAAGAAGAATAAAAATTCATGAGAAAATGGGAATTAAAACGATTAATCGGAGTTTGCGTATTTATTTATTAAAAAATTACAATTGACAAAGGACCGTGTAGTGTGTACAACCGCGTTTGCAGGTACAGAGCATTAGGTGGGTAGTGTGTATCGGCTTTAAATTTTACCAACTTTAGTCACAACACTACCATCATAGACAAGTGTAGAATTTAAATGAAACAAAAACGTCATTCCATCAGGTCGTAATAACCTAACTTATGAAACCAATACAGTTATATTTTTTATGATTTTGTACTTTACGGTAAAGACTGGTTCAATAGTGTATGGTTTCAATGGTGTTTGATGAGGTGGTGTGATAATTCAAGGAGAAACAGTGACAAAACAAAGTTACGTCGTTTGTTTACATAGTTTGCAAGTTCTTACATAGTATATAACTACACATAGCACGTAGAACCGATGACCGTTGGGGCGGAAAGGTTCTCGAGTGGCGACCACGCACCGGAAGGCGCGGCGGGGGTAGGCCCCCCGCAAGGTGGACTGATGACCTGGTAAAGGTTGCTGGAGTCCGCTGGATGCGGGTGGCGCAGGACCGGTCACTTTGGCACTCTTTGGGGGAGGCCTATGTCCAGCAGTGGACGTCTTTCGGCTGATATGATGATGATGATGATGATGATGATGATGATGATGATGATGATGATAATAATATAACTACAACTTAGAAAAGTTGAAAAACCCCCGACATTTTCATTTTAAAGTCCAATATCTCAAAAACGGCTAAACAGATTTTCATGAAACTCAGGCTAAGAACAATCAGGATCACATTAACTTTCGAATAAAAAAAACCACATCCGAAGCGGTCCATCCGTTTGGGAGCTACGATACCACAGACAGATACACAGACACGTTAAACTTATAACACCCCTCACTTTGCGTCGGGGGTTAAAAACAAAGTCGCTTCCTGCTGTCTGTCCCTATGTATGCTTAGATCTTTACAACTACGCCACGGATTTTGATGCGGTTTCTTTTTAATAGATACCCTGATATGTCTATATGCGTGGATCGGAAACCGGTATTTTTTGTATGGGAACGAAAACGTAATTTTTTCGCGCTTTGTTAATTATTTCATTTCTAATTGGGCAATCTAATAATATGCAGTCGTTACCCCAAAACACAACTTAGTCCTACATATGAAGTATAAAATAGTTCGAGATATGTGGTTATATCTAGGTTTTTGCAAAAACCGGTTCCGACTGTACGTCTAGCACAACTTGCTGCTTAGTCGCATCGCGCGCGACTGATTGTCTTCTGTCTTACTCGCACCGAGCAAAAAGAAAGAGGAGGGTAGATCTTTCTAGACTCGCATCGCGGCCTGGCGTCAGTTGTGCTAGCCCCGCTGGTATGAGTAAGTATCTTAAATAAAACTAACTATAACCTGTAATGCCATCCATAATTAATATTATAAATGCGAAAATGTGTCTGTCTGTCTGTCTGTTACCTCTTCACGCTTAAACCGCTGAACCGATTGAGATGAAATTTGGTATGGAGATAGTTTGAATCCCGGGGAAGGACATAGGATAGTTTTTATCCCGGAAATCATCCCCTGAGGGGGTGAAATGGGGGATGAAAGTTTCTATCGAGTTCCACGCGGACGGAGTCGCGGGCAGAAGCTAGTGTAAACATATTTGTAACTAGCTTCTGCCCGCAACTCCGTCCGCGTGGAACTCGTTTATATCGTAGCTCGATACAAACTTTCATCCCCCATGTCACCCTCTCGGGGGGATGACTTCCGGGATAAAAACTATCCTATGTCCTTCCTCGGGATTCTAACTATCTCCATACCAAATTTCATCTCAATCAGTTCAGCGGTTTAAGCGTGAAGAGGTAACAGACAGACAGACAGAATCCTACTAATATTATAAAAAAGTTCAGATGTTTGGATGTTTGATACTCTTGAACGCCTCAACCGATTTGATTGAAATTTTGCACGAAGTTAGTTTAAAGCCTGGATTAAAATATAGGATAGTTTTTATCCTGGGCCCACGCAGACGAAGTCGCGGGCGGAAGCTAGTGGATAAATAAATTATTACCTTCCCATTCGGATCCTTTGGGCCATGGCACCCGTATATGGTGAGTTGTCCCTCCATTTTTAAGGCACTTCCGGATATGAGAGGCAACTGCAAAAAAAAAAAAAATGTCCTGTTAGACCACGCGAAGACTGAGTGAGGATTGAGGAATGTTGAGATCCGACAAGCACTATAGCGCGTGAAACCACACCACAAAGCACTTAGCGATGTTATTATGACTGCGGTCGTCTGTAAGGTGGAGGTGCTTCCCCAGTTTGGGCGCTCATAATGAGAGCGAGTTGGCCTTCCGCTGTACTATCTTAAACCAAGGGTGACTATCCCTTTTTTTTCGTGGGGAATTGCTTTTTCGCATCCATGTGAGACCCATCGCGAGAGGGGAGGAGATGTTTCCTCGTCCCCCTGAATAACGTTTTTCAGGGGCGTGCCCGAACACCCGACACGCCCTCCAACTCCAGGGGCTCTTCCCTATGGGTGGTAGTTGCCCCCGTGACTGTAATAAAACAAATTGTCGTAAATGTGGACACGCTGGACATAAGCATCATTTTTTTTCAGGCACTTATTAGGTCCATAGCTCCAAGTTTTTGATAGGAACCAACTCCTCCGTCGGCCATTTATATTTTATGCCGGCCATTTAATTATCACCCGAAACTGCCCTACTATTAACCTTAGGTGTTCGTGAAGGCGGCAAGCGCCGGTTGTGCGCGGCACGCCTGCGCCCAGGTCTTCGGCGGCGCATTTTGTCAGCCTCAGCCCGGGAAGGGTGGACTATCCCTGCTCTAACTGAGCTACGGTAGCCTAGTGGTCGGTCGACGGCGGTCGAAGGTGCGAATCCCGGTTCGTACCAATAAGTTTTTCGATCATATGCGTTTCGGTGAAGGAAAAACATCATTGTGAGGAAACCTGCATTCATCTGCGTAGAGATTCATAGGTGTATCTGAAGTCGCCAACGTGCACGGGGCCGGCGTGCGGACTACTACCACTGCCCGTTCCCTCTCATTCATGAGAAGAGACCTGTGCCCAGTAGTGGGACGTGTATAGGCAGAGTTATTTTATGCCTGTTGGACAACGATAACAACTCTCTAAGCAAAATGTGAGAAGCAAATTCACATTGGACAAAGGTCTTGGGCAAGTGGAATACCACCTTAATACCTACCTTAAGGGTAGGTCACACTGACCTTGGTGAGCGCGCAAGCGTCGTTGTGCAGGTATCTGGTGGGCATGTTGTCTGTGCAGTCTAATATCACGTGGTACCGGGCGGCGATGTCCAGAGCGTTGCTGGAGGACAGCTGCGTCTCGTGAGGGGTGATGGCTATGTTGTCTCTTAAGGGTAGGTCACACTGACCTTGGTGAGCGCGCAAGCGTCGTTGAGCAGGTATCTGGTGGGCACGTTGTCTGTGCAGTCTAATATCACGTGGTACCGGGCGGCGATGTCCAGAGCGTTGCTGGAGGACAGCTGCGTCTCGTGAGGGGTGATGGCTATGTTGTCTCTTAAGGGTAGGTCACACTGACCTTGGTGAGCGCGCAAGCGTCGTTGAGCAGGTATCTGGTGGGCACGTTGTCTGTGCAGTCTAATATCACGTGGTACCGGGCGGCGATGTCCAGAGCGTTGCTGGAGGACACCTGCGTCTCGTGAGGGGTGATGGCTATGTTGTCTCTTAAGGGTAGGTCACACTGACCTTGGTGAGCGCGCAATCGTCGTTGAGCAGGTATCTGGTGGGCACGTTGTCTGTGCAGTCTAATATCACGTGGTACCGGGCGGCGATGTCCAGAGCGTTGCTGGAGGACAGCTGCGTCTCGTGAGGGATGATGGTTATGTTGTCTCTTAAGGGTAGGTCACACTGACCTTGGTGAGCGCGCAAGCGTCGTTGAGCAGGTATCTGGTGGGCACGTTGTCTGTGCAGTCTAATATCACGTGGTACCGGGCGGCGATGTCCAGAGCGTTGCTGGAGGACAGCTGCGTCTCGTGAGGGGTGATGGCTATGTTGTCTCTTAAGGGTAGGTCACACTGACCTTGGTGAGCGCGCAAGCGTCGTTGAGCAGGTATCTGGTGGGCACGTTGTCTGTGCAGTCTAATATCACGTGGTACCGGGCGGCGATGTCCAGAGCGTTGCTGGAGGACAGCTGCGTCTCGTGAGGGGTGATGGCTATGTTGTCTCTTAAGGGTAGGTCACACTGACCTTGGTGAGCGCGCAAGCGTCGTTGAGCAGGTATCTGGTGGGCACGTTGACTGTGCAGTCTAATATCACGTGGTACCGGGCGGCGATGTCCAGAGCGTTGCTGGAGGACAGCTGCGTCTCGTGAGGGGTGATGGCTATGTTGTCTCTTAAGGGTAGGTCACACTGATCTTGGTGAGCGCGCAAGCGTCGTTGAGCAGGTATCTGGTGGGCACGTTGTCTGTGCAGTCTAATATCACGTGGTACCGGGCGGCGATGTCCAGAGCGTTGCTGGAGGACAGCTGCGTCTCGTGAGGGGTGATGGCTATGTTGTCTCTTAAGGGTAGGTCACACTGACCTTGGTGAGCGCGCAAGCGTCGTTGAGCAGGTATCTGGTGGGCACGTTGTCTGTGCAGTCTAATATCACGTGGTACCGGGCGGCGATGTCCAGAGCGTTGCTGGAGGACAGCTGCGTCTCGTGAGGGGTGATGGCTATGTTGTCTCTTAAGGGTAGGTCACACTGACCTTGGTGAGCGCGCAAGCGTCGTTGAGCAGGTATCTGGTGGGCACGTTGTCTGTGCAGTCTAATATCACGTGGTACCGGGCGGCGATGTCCAGAGCGTTGCTGGAGGACACCTGCGTCTCGTGAGGGGTGATGGTTATGTTGTCTCTTAAGGGTAGGTCACACTGACCTTGGTGAGCGCGCAAGCGTCGTTGAGCAGGTATCTGGTGGGCACGTTGTCTGTGCAGTCTAATATCACGTGGTACCGGGCGGCGATGTCCAGAGCGTTGCTGGAGGACAGCTGCGTCTCGTGAGGGGTGATGGTTATGTTGTCTCTTAAGGGTAGGTCACACTGACCTTGGTGAGCGCGCAAGCGTCGTTGAGCAGGTATCTGGTGGGCACGTTGTCTGTGCAGTCTAATATCACGTGGTACCGGGCGGCGATGTCCAGAGCGTTGCTGGAGGTCAGCTGCGTCTCGTGAGGGGTGATGGTTATATTGGAGTTTATCCTGGTGACAAAAGTTACATGCATAATTAAATTCCATACATATGTGATCTTTCCATATATGTGATTCTACTGTTTTTCGACGTGATTGATTTAATTACCCATGCCGAATTAAAGTTTTCTAGTACTTAGTAAGGGTTACAGAGCTAAGCCGCAGACGGACATACGGATGGACATGGCGAAACTACAAACATTCCTTGTTGACTACGGAACCCTAAAACAGCATTTATAATATTACTAATATAATCGCGATTTGGACGCGTTTTTCTTGGATTGGCGGGGGCATGCCAGCAATAGGGCCGAGTGGAGGCCTTTCCCCAGTAGTGGGACACCTAAACAGGCTAGGAAAAGTCTGTAACATTGTAGCTTTGTACGTTTGTATGTAGGGGGTAAACTCCAGGACCACTGATCCGATAAAAAAAAAACTTTCACCTGTGTATAGAATGGTCTTTTTATAATGTAACCGAGTTTATCCCGCAGGTTCAGGGTTCGAAATTACCAAGATAATTACGCTTCTTGATAATTATCACCAGTATAAGAACCAATGACACTCGAGTTCGCTCAACTTTGCATAATCCGAACTGAATTCTTCTTGTAAGGGGCATCCCCACGGCGCGGCACGTCACGATGACACTTCGTGCGTTCGGATAGACGCAAGTGCGGAACTACGCGTTCGAATACTTCGAATACAGTTCACTTTCACGAGCGCAATTTTTTGTTATTATCAATCGATAATTATCCATTTGTTATTATCACGACAATTATCGTGATAATTATCATTGATAATTATCCTTTCGAACCCTGCGCAGGTTTGCCTGCATTCTTTGCAATACGAGGGGCGACGCCGCGCGGGCAGCTATAGTATTGGTGTGTGTTTGCAGGTTTGTGTGTGCGTGGTCGTGATCACCTACCTCCTGAGAGCTTCAGCGGCGGAGTGCACCTTGCTCGAGCCCTGGTCGCTCTCTCCATGAAGCAACTGACGGTGTATGTTGGTCACATCCACCGTGTCATAGTCCACTATACCTATTTCACCTGTGAATTAATATATTTTTCATTTCTCGTGCTCTAAAAGTTCGTCTTTACGCTGTGCGTAGGCGACATAAAGTCGCTTTTTATGCTCTAGTGCAGTGTTTTTCAATCTTTTTCATGCCACTACCCCCTTCGTACAAAAAAAATATTTCGCGGTGCGCCCTACGCTGTTCAAAATACTAACACCGCTTTAACTATAAAAATACGAGTAGCCGCAACCCCCTTTAAAAAGCTTGGCGACCCCCCTGGGCGTCGCGACCCACAGTTTGAAACACTCTGCTCTAGTGCATAAAGTAAAATTTTTGTCGCCTCGTCGAAACGTCTCGCATAAAATGGTGCGTTTTATGCACTTGTTGTACAATCTACTATTTTCAATAAACAATTTGGTTCTGTAAAAATCCCCCGACGCATTTCAGACGGCTGTCATGTCTCTGTGGGTCCTACATTAGAATAGAATAGAATAGAATATAAAAAAATATTGTTTAACCGTGTTACATAGTTGGTATTAAATATTACAAGTGTTAGGCCCCAACGGTTACCCATTTCGGGTGTACAAAAAACTAAGGAAAACATAACTAATATTATTTTATACATTATTTTTCTTTTAAGACGAAGATTCAAAAAAATATTTCAATGAATAGAAACCTTTCTTGCTTAACCATGTTGCGCTTGCTACAATTTGCAAATCAAATCAATTATTTATTCTGCAAATAGGCCACAAGGGCACTTTTACATTCAAGCGGTAATTAATACAATAAAATAATAATAATTTAAAAATTGCAGATTAAGGACCGATATAAACGATTATAGTATCCGCAAAACCAAGGGGCGAGTCAGGTCATAAATCATTGGATCATGCTATCTCTTTCGCACCTGCACTGCCTTATGGAGCGGGCCGTGCAACAATAATACTAATAATACTGACTTTTATTGCCTGAGTCAGCCACTTGGTTTTGCGGATACTATAACAAACTAGATGTCACTAAGTTAATGAAAACAAAACAAAATTGCAAAATATGACCCTTACATTATAGAAGTTAATGATATTAATTCAGTATTCCAGAGATGTATAAGGTCTTTGAGCGTCCAAATATATACATACATACATACATATAATCACGCCTCTTTCCCAGAGGGGTAGGCAGAGATCACGGATCTCCATTTGCTACGACCCTGACCAACTACTTTCGCTTCTCTCACTTTCATAACATTTCTCATACATGCTCGTCGGTTTAGGGTATCTTCTCTAGAATACTCTCGTCCAAATACAATTAATAATTATTCTAATGTTCGTAGAGATGTATACAGTATCTAAGCGTCAAACAAAACAAAAAAAAAGGAACATTAATGTAATATTCTCAGAGATGTACAGGGTCAATAACCATAAAACGTGTCAAGATCAGAATGATGTCTCTCGTCACTCCTTACTAATATTATAAATGCGAAAGTGTGTATGTTTGTCCTTCTTTCACGTCGCAACGGAGCGTCGTATTGATGTGATTTTTTGTATGGAAACAGTTTAGAAGCTGGCGAGTGACATAGGCTACTTTTTCCAGCGGGAAAACATCTAATTACCACGGGAAAAATCAATATGTTACATTTTCCTATAACCACGCGGACGAGGCCGCGGGCATCAGCTAGTACGATAATAATAATAACAACACTATTATTTAAATAGCTAGGTACTATGCCCTTGCAGAATAAATGTTTCTTATGCTTGATACGCACCAACCCCTGCTCCCGCGAGGTATGCCGCGGCGGGGCAGCCGAGCCCCCCCGCCCCCACCACGAGCACCCGCGCCGCCAGCAGCGCCGACTGCCCTTCTACTCCGATCTCAGGCAGCAGGATCTGTCGGCTGTACCTGTCATCACATGGGTGTAGGTCGATAACCAGGTAGGAGTAGGTCATGGGCCGATAACGGGGCGCGGGCGGCCCGGCGTGCACACGTCGCCCGCGCCCGGTATCGTGCTACCTCCGCTCCCGCGCGCCGCGCAGGCGAGGACCGAGTTAAGTGGTCTGTCTATAGTCATTCATTTGGGTGAACAATTTTTTGCAGGCTTTTTTTTTTGCTAGTGATGAAACCGTTTTGGGGACTTTTTAAAGTCATCGTAAAGACCCTAGGTTAGGTTAGGTTTGTTTAATGACGATCGTGGAAGGTTTACGGTTTCATCACTGAAAAGGTATGAGAAATAAGACGTAGGTGAAAATAATCAATTGGTAAAAAGTGCAAACAAAAAACACAAAACATAAGCACAATATCTTTATTGGGTCAATCAACTATTTCTTGTTGTTATTTTATCCCGCCAGGAGACAATATAAGTTTCTTAGAAGAAAAAATTGCAATGTGGACTTCTAATATGCTTAAAAGGTCACCCATAAAAGTGACTCCAAAACGAATCTAAGATCCCAATATAAATATGGTGTGTGTACAATTAGGTCTTCTAGTTACATAATTAGCAAGAGTACCTATGCTATAGGAATCAAAATCATGAATAACTTGCCTGAATTGATTAAGTCACTCGAGAGTACTAAGTTCAAAAAGGAACTGAAGAATTAAATGTGTTTACAATCGGATAAGGAACCAAGTCATAAGAAGTAAAACCAAGGTGCAGGACATTGTCACAAAAATTAGGAGGCATAAATGGAAGTGGCCAGGGCACACTATTAGAGGCATAGATAAGTGGAGTAAAAAGGTAACCCAGTGGTACCCAAGAGGCTGCAAAAGAGAGGCAGACAGATAAAAAGATGGGACGACGACATCAGGCCTGTTGCTGGTGTCACCTGGAGCAGGGTCGCCAGAGACAGACATGAGTGGAGAAGGCTGGAGGCCTTTGCCGACTGGCAAGCGGACACCCAAAATAAGTAAAGATACCAAACCAACCAATCAAAGAAGAAATGTAGCATTTGGATGTCACGAACAAAGGCTATAACATAACAATCTTAATTAATATTTCGTATAGGTCTACAAATGATTAAGTTTAATTTTAATAAGTTTAATTTAATTTTAAGTAAGTTTAATATTGTACGTCTGAAATGGGCAAACTGTTCATACCTTTTAATGTATGACATGATTGATTGATTGAAATGAAATGAAATGAAATGAAATGAAATGAAATGAATTTATTGCCAGCCAAAATAACTCCACATCATAATTTCGTTCTTAATTAGAAAACACAATATATAAAAAGAAACTTAATAAATACCAGCTTAAACTAAAAATAACGTGTACGTAAAGAAGTCTGGTGGTGCTGCTATAGTGGCCGCAAGTGGACACCGGATTGGTTGATTGATTAAAACTTTATTCATTCCCACAACATACATGGCATTAATAATACAAAATTTAAACAAAGGTAAAAGAAAATAATAATAATATACATATCTAAAGCAAGCATGCAATAAGTACATTCTAAAGGAAGCCATGTGTCGTGGTAGGGAAATGGCGTCGGCTCAGCGTTATGATGTGGCAAGCCACATCGCTGGTGTTCTGCCAGGACCTTAAATTACAATATTAAAACTAAACAAAATTAAACAAAACCGTACAATGCTCATCAACATAAAAGAAGAAGAATTATTTAAGTTTGTGTGCGTACATGAAATCTTCTGTACACAGTTGTGACAATAAATGATATCTATCTATCTATACAGGCCCACTGGGGAAGAGGAGTGTAGGACGACAGAGAAAGAGATGGGTGGACAACATAGTGGAGGTGGCTGGTAAAAACTGGATGGACAAAACTCATGATAGAGAAAAGTGGAAGAAAATGGGGGAGGCTTTTACCCTAAATAGGGACCACAAGTAGGAAAAACAGTACACTAAATAGGATAAGAAATGTAAAACGCAGTGGGAAATAAAGCTATAATAATAATAATAATAATAATCCCAAAACCTCACCTTTTTGGATTTCAACCCAGGTGACGTCACCATGAACTAGTGACAAGTAAAAGTTGATTCATCCATCTTCACACATAAATAAATATTAGGGAGCATGTAATATTACACAAATACTACTACTGGCTGGCTGGCTACTATGTGGCTGAACTAGCTTCTGTTCAGCCACATAGTAAGCTCAATAAGGTTTGTATTATGGTTACATGATTTATATACGTAAATATTTATTTTTTTAAAACCAAAACAGCTGGTACAAATGATGAACAGGTTTCACAAATCATACGCATTGTATTTACCTCTCGATGGCCCATCGGGGCAGTTGGCCCACTTGTGCCTGACCATGCAGTCCGTTCGGGTTCACTTGTATCTGATTGTCTAACTGTGGCTTCTGCGAATAAATACAAATAATAACTTTATAGTGGGTTTGATATTCCAACATATCCTATTTGTTCCTAACCTCCGCAGACGAGGTGGGGTATCAAAGACCCCAGGCCCGAACAAATCTTACGGACATATTTTCCACCTGGTATGCGGTGGGGTTAAACTTAAACAAGTTTCAGTAGCAATTAATTCATATACTGGTCTTAAATATTGCAGCTTCAAATTACTTTTAACTAAGTAGTATCCTATTTGTTCTTAAACTAAAACAAGTCTCAATTTCAGTTAACAATTTGTTCTTAAATGTTGTAAGGCTTCTAATTACTTTTAACTCAGTATGCATCTTGCTAAACAACCTTACTGATTTGACCCTAGGCAGTATTGCGCCACAACCATCAATCTTGGTAGCACAAGCTACTAATAAACTATTATGGTTATGATTATAAAGGTTTATTGTTCTGGACGACTCACACCGCTCTATTCTAGTTTCCGTCTCGAAGCCTCTGTGATGCTTGGAAACAATGCAGCTCTCCCGCAACAATAAGAATCGAAGCTATGGTGAAACTACTGGCAGGAAAACAATACATACCGATAGCCATTTCTTCTTTATTTCGTACAATTCATTCTCTTTTGCTACTAAAGTCTTACGAAGATCGGCTATTTCTCGCTCCAATATGCTTATACATTCCATTATATGATCAAATTAAGCTTAAAACTAATAATAAACATAAATTATTCGAAAATTTACACGAGAAGTTTTAGTTTGACAACCAATTTGTCAATTTGACAGATTCCCCTTGTCGTTAATGTACAGCCATGATAATGCACGGCCAAAATAATGTACAGCCCAATAATCCGCGTCCATTGTGTTCATGGATTATCGGGCCGTGCATTATTAATCTGTACATTATCACTCTGAGCAAACTTGGTCCGGTTAATTGGAAGCCAATTTTGTACGAGCTGATAATACACAGCCTAATAATCTGAGTCCCTGTGGCTTCGGATTATCGGGCTGTACATTATCTGTGTGGACTCATAATCTCCAGCAATTCGATGCAACCCCGCTGTGTGAGGTGTCTATTTCTGGTCTGAGGGACATAAGTGAACCCTAACCTAACCGACCTAAGACAGAGTTCGCTTATGAGAAGCCGTTTTTGTCCGCCCTTATAATGCAAGACTCAATAATCCCCGTCCAAAATAGTAGACACGGATTATGGGGTTGTACATTATTGAGCCGTGCATTATCACCCTGAGCAGACTTGGTCCGGGCCACTTTTATCCGGGCTGATAATGCACGACCCAATAATCCGAGTCCACAAAAAGCGGACGCGGATTATCGGGCCGTACATTATTGGCTCCCTTTATTAATGTGAACGCACCCATAAAAAGTCCCTTTTTGCAAAAACGGCGAAACGGAACGCCAAATGCCAGCTGAAATGTCATCGAACTTTACTTTGGCCTGCTGCGGTCTTGAGTTATTTCCTTATATCGCTCGTAAACCTGCAGTTTTCGTAAATATCCGTGATATAATAAATACGTCAAATCGGCGATTTTAATCCAGTTAACACTTAATTTTGGTTTGTGCGTGTTTAATTCCAGTGTTAATTGGCTACATTTTTCTGACAAGTGCTTCGTTACTCTCGTAACCATGTAACTTGACCGAGACACATAGTTTTGTGAAAACAATGGTTTTCTTCACTTCATTTTGTATATACAGTGTTCAGTGGAACGTTTCCGTGAAATAATCATTTGAGGAGTCTCCGATTCCGAGACTACTTGTTGTTTGAGGTTTTTGAAACTATTCGATTTTTAATATAATTTAGGGGTTATTTCATTGTTATTACTTTATTGACCTCAAAAATTAAGGGCCGATTTTTCAATTTCCAGATAAAACGCTGTCAGATAAATGTTAGCTCTGTCGTTTTCTTTCATATGATATATATAAAAAGATGGTGATAATTTTAACTGACAGATAACTTCATCTAGAGATTGAAAACTCGGCCCTATTTCAAATTTCTTGGTCATCACTACGTCCAATATTTCTTTAACATTAAATGTTTAATTTCTTTAGTTTTATTATGCATAGCAATATTCATCATTATAGTTTTAACATTTGATCGAATTTCTTAGATCAAATTAAATCTTTGTTTTGATGTTTTTAATATCCAATATTTGATCTGGATGCCCATTCCGCTCATCCAATATCTTTGTCCAACTCTCATAAAATTTTAAAACATTTTAATTCAAATGTTGGTAGTGTGCCTCATATATTTATCAAATTACTAATTTCTTTGAGTGGGCAAGGATATAGAATACCACCCTTTGCTAGCAAGTGCTTGTGAAACTATCAGAAGTCCCTCTCTGACTCCCACTTGTCCATTAAGAGTCCGCAGTAAGCTCAATTCTCCATACAAATGTAGTTACACTCTCATTTTAAAACTACATGTTGGATTGTAACGAAACTTTGCATGTACAATGACATGAGGTATATCTATGTCTGTAATTAGTTTATGTAGCTTCAGATACCATAGTTAAAAAACATCAGCGAATTTAAGTTTTTCATACAAAACTTGTTTTGGCTGTTTTTCGTTTGTTTTATAAACTGGAACCATATAAACTAATTACTGACATAGATATACCTCATGTCAACGTATATGCAAAGTTTCGTCACAATCCAACAGGTAGTTATAAAATGAGAGTGTAACTAAGTTTCTATGGGAAGGTGAAATTCGGCCGAGCTTACTGCGAACTCTTAAGGACCTGGCAGATACCAGGCATCCCGGCATCCTGTGGACTACCACTTTCAGGGTTCTTTCGTCTTCGCAAGACATTACAAGGTCTAGGGCCAGGGTTTGGTAAGTGCTTAGTAGCGAACAAAAAGCTACTGAAATAAAAAATAAAAACCACTTTGCATTTAGTCTTAATATTTTTTATTGCACACCTCACACGGTTAAAGTATGTATAAAAAAAACACATTTACAGGGAGACACAGTACTTATCTACTTACACAAGTTACACAGAGCAAAGTTACATAGTACAGTCAAGTGTAAAAATATGGGTGCATACTAGGGCATGCAATACCGGACGATTCTCAATGCCGGTATTGAAATTCGGTATTGGTCCTCAATACCGGAATTCCGGTTTTAATACCTGGATTGGGGTATTTTATAAATTAGTTAAAAATAAAACAAAGTAGTAAAATCTTTTTAATTATTAATAATAATAAATCAGTTCTTCAATTAAATTAACATAAAATAACAATATAAATAAGTATAAGTATAAGTATAAGGAAATTAAAGACTAAAAGATAATAATTAAAGATAGAGATTTAAAAAATAAGCTTATTCATTCATATAAATAACGAATATACTACTTACATTTTTCTTGATTTCTTCCCACATTCACGAAAAATCGCAATCACTCAACACAACAGTCAAAACACTCGAAACGGAAAGTACCCAAAAGAACCGCACAATACGAGACAGCTTAGATAACTTTTGACATCTGTGGTTATTTTGCGACTAAATTGATATTTGTCATATGGTGTTTTTACTTCCCACCCTGAATGCCAAAGTAAGTGAGATAACGACAAACCCCTTCCCTATGGAAGGTCTATACCTTATATCTGGTATTGACCTTGATCGACCCGATAACCAAGCGCTGACCGATACGGGTGCTTGCCGTTCTAAACATATATTAACGTGTTCGCTGACAGTCGACAGGCGGGCCATATGTAGGCTTGACAACGCTTAATTGAAGGTACTGTCAACGAACGTGTGTTAAGTTGTCATAATCACCCTATATTACTATATATCATTATATACACGACATTAATAATATAATAATTACAAGGTATGGTTATGAGTTTACTACCTTAAACAACCTATAGGTATTACAAAAATAGTCAAGAATTGTAACTCAAGAATGAATACCGGAATTCCGGTAATTCGGTATTAGTCGCTTGCAATACCGGTATTGAAATATCGGAAAAATCATGGCGAGATTCCGGTATTTCGAGATTCCGGTATTCATGCCCTAGTGCATACTACTTACTCATAAATATGTACCATAACTCTTATGTCAGCGGATTACGGTTTTGGTACTTATTTATGAGAGGATGTTATCAATACATATTTTTGCACTTGACTATACTTGTAGTTAGGAATAATTATTAATTAGTTCTTATCTCGTATACAAACTTACATTTTCGGTTGAATACATACCTATTCAAAAAATATTCTGTTTTATTTTCAAAATATTACTGCATAATTCTAAGTAAACAGTATCCATTAAAATTGGGTAAATATGACCAACGCGTTTTTTTAAATATGTCAGATATAAATATCGTCAAGATTATGCAGAAACGTCATGTTGTCGAATGACATATACAGGGTGGCTCATTCAGAGCGGTCAGTATGGGAAAGGCTGAAACTATAAGATATACGAAGATCTGTTCTTACAACAACAAGAAAAACTGAATTCATACATTTAAAAAAACTTGTACTCAGCTTGGGAATCGAACCCGGTCGTTTTGAAAAAAAATCTAACACTATTTCTATTTAGATATCGATTGTGTAAGTCTTAAGCAGTAAATGTTTCTATGGAACATGATGTCTAAAATGAATAAAAGGCATTGTTTAATAAAATACCTAAGCAAAATTTTACGTTCCCGCCAAGACAATGACACTCCAATCTTTTTTCTTTTTTTATTGCTATTCGGCCAGTCACACGAAGACGTTCCATTTTCAAATGAGGTTTATCACATCTCTGTATCTGCATACTTAAAATAAGTATGTAGAGGGCTTTTCAATTTATTATTAGTGTTTGATTAATAGAAGTAAGCAATTGCAGTCATGAATAGATAATATTATCGCAGACAACAAAACTTCCGGAATGGTTTAATGCAATGCCAATGCCATATGATATGTAAAGCGGTGTATGTAACCAGTTGCGACACCAGCAAAGAGGTACAAACACCATAGAGACAAGTTTACATGCCTGAACTTTGAATATTGTAATGGTGGTCACTTCGAACACCTACTAAAATAAATGAAAGTATGTGAAAACAATGCCTTTTATTCATTTTAGACATCATGTTCCATAGAAACATTTACTGCTTAAGACCTAGACAATCGATATCTAAATAGAAATAGTGTTCGTTTTTTTTTTCAAAACGACCGGGTTTGATTCCCGAGCTGAGTACAAGTTTTTTTTTAATGTATGAATGCAGTTTTTCTTGTTATTAAAATCGATGACATGGTTCCTAAGAACAGATCTTCGTTTATCTTATAGTCTCAGACTTTCCCATACTGACCGCTCTGAATGAGCCACCCTGTATATGTAAAATCACAAAACGGAAAGCATATTCTCTGCTAAACAACACAGAAAAATCAGAGGCAATAAAGCTGTTCCGCCAAAGGACAAAAACATGCTAAAGCCTTGATCAAAGGGTACAATAATAAACTGTCTAAAGAGTTACTGCAACTCAGAAGGCACAAAACCTGCGCAGTAACGAGAGTTCTGACACGATATTGCAAATTAAACAAGCACCTGTTTCAAATGGGTATGAAACAGGACGCAACTTGCAGGTTCTGCCAGGAGATAGAGGAAACGGCAATGCATATTCTCTGCTCCTGCGGAACACTCATGCACAAAAGAAGTATCTCCCTAGGGCGGCACGTAGTGCACCCAGAAGAGGTACAACCTATCACCGCCCAAAGAATCTGGAACTTCGTAGAGGCAACGGGTCTTAACGGTGAAATATAAACAAAGGGCTGCCACAATAGATCACCTGCTGGTCGAAGCGGCATATAAAGGCCCAGAATACCACACAACAATAATAATAATATGCAAAATAGAGATCTTAAACCACTAATCTCTACATCATATTAGAGAACAATTGCATTCCTTAGATCTATATGGATTGAACATTCTTAAGTGGAAAGTTTACAGGCCTAAGTTTGTTATTGACGGTGTTACTCTTTTACCAAGATGGCGGAAGGCAGCTGGTCGCGCTTCACGGCAGCGGAGGGGGGCGCGCGGCTCGCGGCCGCAGCCAGGAGCCGGAACACCATCGCGGCTGAGTTGGCCGCCTTCACGTCCATACGACTGCTTCATGAGAAGGCGCATGTGATACGGGGGTGAGTTGTGCCAGGGGCTAATTGTACCAGTGGCTAGTTGTAACACATAGCGAGGTGCAAATGATACGGGGTCTAATTCTACCAGTGGCTAGTTGTAACACATCGCGAGGAGGTGCAAATAATACGGGGGCGAGTTGTGCCAGGGGCTAATTGTACCAGTGGCTAGTTGTAACACATCGCAAGGAGGTGCAAATAATACAGGAGTGAGTTGTGCCAGAGGCTAATTGTACCAGTGGCTAGTTGTAACACATCGCGAGGAGGTGCAAATAATACGGGGGCGAGTTGTGCCAGGGGCTAATTGTACCAGTGGCTAGTTGTAACACATCGCAAGGAGGTGCAAATAATACGGGGGTGAGTTGTGCCTGAGGCTAATTGTACCAGTGGCTAGTTGTAACACATCGCGAGGAGGTGCAAATGATACGGGGGTGAGTTGTGCCAGGCGCTAGTTGTAACAATTCGCTGGGAGGCGTATATTATATGGGGGTGAGTTGTAACGGGGGCAAGTTGTACCGAGGGCTAGGGGGGGTTGTAACACCATGTGGCAAGTTTCCCGACTTGACAACGTCGTTCCAATGATACCTGAGACATTAGACGGGACGCCTTACTGGATGTACCAATTTTCCTCCAACCTTTCGATTAAAATTGGCGATTCTATTCAGTCAACAATTCTAAAGCAAAAAATAATACTAATGAAAAATGGAATTGTCCGAAATAGAGTACAAATACTTAGTTAGTTTTTTCAGTTTTAGTTATATCCGATTGAAATCGGCGCGAACCCCGGTCATTTGGAAGGCGTGCGTGGGGATATAGATCCAACACGTAGAGGCCCTTAGGAGGCGAAGTTTAATGTGATGTAATACACCTGCTAGAACCGATTCACGGGTACATCGGTAGATACCCGTGAACCGGTTCCAACAGGCGTTGGGGCTATTGTGGGTAATATGTATAGAGAACTGGGACTATAGTGATGAGATATGGGTGGATTATGAAACTGGGCTATTGCAAAGAGGTCCGGACACGTGCCATAACATTGTTGCGCACAAAGTTATCGAGGCAGGCGGTTACTAGCCGTTCATTAGATGGGCCCCTGAAACTGCGCCGTAGAAACGGCCAAGTTTATTATTATTATTAAGGCTGATGTGCATTGGAAATCATCGCCTGCTTAGAAACGCCGTTCTGACTAGATTAAGAAACATTAAGGTCTGGTATATGATTCTTGACGATATGATTGTTTATCTGTTGTTTATCGCCAAGACGAGCCAAGCGAAGCGCAACGCAAGGGCACTACCTACCTTTTCTCGAAGCGGTTCGTCGTTTTTTTGAACCCTCGTAACTTGGGTTTGGATTATACCAGATAAACAAAATTCTCGGGATATGGTGTCCATAGTGGACTTATTAAACATATACAGTTTCAGTAACATAGCTCTTAATATACTTATGATTTCATTGATATCTAAAAATTTCGTTACTGACTCACTGACTCACTGACTGATGTTGATCATCAAAACCTCTAGGGTGCTCCTTGAAGTCCTAGAAAGCTGAAATTTGGTATGTAAGCTAGTATTACTACACAATCAACAAAATAATTCAAAAAATTGGAACTTCTACCCCCCAACCCCTTAAAGTAGGGGATGGAACTTTGTATGAGACTTCCGCAAATTTTCATGCTAGGGGTCCGAAAATTTATATAGGGACTCCTTGTTATAAATAATAAAATACGTATTTCAGGATTTTTTGTAAATCACCCCCCCACTCTTTAAATTAGGGGATGGAAGTTTGTCGGGTATAGCTTTGTCGGGCACATCCCGGTCGCCGCATAGACTTTCACGCCGAATGAATTTATGATGATATTAATAAGTGACGGTTCTATACTTTTTAGCCAAGATATAGAATTTGTAGAGCGTAGCTGGTAGTGGTAGAGCTACGCCGTGTGGAGTAGGAAGCTTGGCGCTAATTGCAATCTGATATCTTTTTCACGCTGAAAGATGTATGAGCTATGGAGTCTTGGCATCACTTTACATGTAATGTTTTTGGTGGGATCTAATTTTATGAAAGAAAAGAAAGAAAGAAAGGAAAGCATTTATTTGTGACAAACACGTAGGTAACAAAAATTACACAAATAGGCCGAACACTGTTTGTCACTAAAGGGCCACAACTCAGCATGAAGCTGGCAAGGCCAGCGCTGTTCTTCCGTTGTGGCCCAGGTGCATGCCCCAGGTCGCCGACGCCGCAGCTACACTTGCCGATTACTGACAATATTTCTATTTTTTTTTTTTTTTTTTTTACAAATCGATACATGATTGCCTAAAATTTCCTCGATAGGAAAAAAATCCAAAGTTGGGTCTGTATTTTCCTTTTTTTACACAGCCTACTCAAACGCTACATTATTTTACGACACGATCAAGTTAATAGTATAGTATTTTATCTCATCTAAAATCTCACTTTATGAAATTTAAATAAAACCTGTCTATGTTAGGTATTTATCGAAATCTGTCCAATAAAGCCATTCACGAAGAGTGTTACATCTCTTTTCCTCGTGCGCGGAAGGCATCAACGTGTCTCTGTCTAGGGGGCGTGGTCGACTCAAACCAAGGCATCGCCTTAAACCGTATTTTTTTTCTATTGCAGACCTTTCTCATCGGGCAAACAGCGATCCGTGGTCGTCACGCGCGCGACTCGCGTGTCATGCGCGGCGTACGAGCTTCGAATACTGACTGATCTGGCTGTGGCCAGCGCGGCGGGGTATGAGGAGGTGGAGGGGTGGACGGAGGAGATAGAAGTCAAAGAGGTGAGTCTAAGGGCTGGCACAACTTTTTTTTTATATCACCACGATTGCCGTGAATCGTACGATCTGCCTGATGGGAAGCGGTCACTTGAGCTAATTTATTGCAATAGACTTAGTTATTTGTTTCTTTTTACGACATGTAATTTCAGACAATGTATATTGTTAAATGAATAAATAAATTAAATGAAACGAAATGGACGCTTGCAACTCCAGGGGCCGTAGACAAGGTTACAATTGACAAACGCTAACGCCGATAGAAAACTAATAAAATGTAGGGGAATAACAGATGCCGACGAAAAACTTTTCGTTAACATCTGTCATTCCCATACATTTTATTAGTTTTCTATTAGCGTTAGCGCTTGTCGATTGTAACCTTGTCTAGGTTCCCAGGGGTGTCACATGCGCGTGGCCGACCCTTTATAGATATATATACACTCCTTTCTTGAAGAGCCCTGTGCTAGGTCCCTCGGTAAATAATCGGCAGGGACCTCTTCAAAATATATTATTATGCTATTTGAGACAAGCAGCTGACGCTGATAAGTCTAAATCATAGTTCACTTGGCAAATGAAAAATGGGGTATATTAATTTATAAAGGGTGGTACAAGCATGGGACACCCCTGGAGTTGCAAGCGTCCGCAGCATAAGATTACGGCTTATGATTCATATTTCAGTGTCGTTACCTTTTGGAATAACGTCATGGGCGTACCCACGGTGGGGCAAGGTGGGCCATTTGCCCCACCCGGCTCTCTGATCTGACCCGAAGCTAAGAATATTTACGCAATTATTATTCATTTGGGTACTTTAAAAACTACTTCTGCCCCACCCCTTAAAAAATGCTGGGTACGCCCATGAAAACCGTAAAAATATCGCGAATTGAGGAAGAAAATGTCATTTTTAATAATTACCGACATAAGCCCATGATTTAATACGTTCGCAACCAAGAACCCGCCTAGCGGGCACTCGTAATGTTTGCTCAGATGCCGGCTGGACCCGCTAGGCGGGCACTAGTATGAACTTACACGCCTAGCGAATTCTGTCGAGTTCTGGTAAATTGTTCCATTTTTAGTCCGATTGCCAAAGTGTTAAATTAATAAATATTAGGGGACAATCTTACACAAATCGAACTAGCCCCATAGTAAGCCCAATAAGGCTTATGTTATGGGTACTAGACGACAATATACTTAGTAGATATAAATAATTAAATACACAGAAAACATCCAAGACTCAGAAACAAATAATCATGCTCATCACACACATATTTGCGCTTACCGGGATTCGAACCCAGAACCTTCAGTTTCGCAGGCAGCGTCACTACCCACTAGGATAACCGGTCGTCAAAGATGAACCATTTGGCTCATATTAATATTAATATCTTGGGACACAAATCGACCTAGTCCCAAACAAAGCAAAGCTTGTACTATAGGTACTAGACGACGGTAACCATACTTGTATAGATAAATAAATACTGAAACATATAGATAACATCCATAACCCAGGAACAAATATTCGCGCTCATCACGCAAATGAATGCCCTTACCGGGATTCGAACCCAGGCCCTCCGGCTTCGTAGGCAGGGCCACTACCAACTATGCTACAGAGGTCGTCGATATTCTGTTTCCAGGTGTTAGTGTGCACGTCCTCTGTGCTCCGCCGCCTGCTGGAGGACGGCGTGCTGACCATGACCAGGATAAACGTCCTGGTCGTCGACAGCTGTCATCTAGTGCACACAGACCCGGACCTACAAAGGGTGAGTACGTCACAGTATTGTGTGAATGTCATGCCCTTGCCAGACAAAGAATGCATTACTTTGGTAACGGCTATCCGCAACCAAAGGAATTTAAGGTGCTCCCGCTGAGCTGCATCATCGGTTTTGTCGAAATGATGGAGCGAGCTTGGGAGTAGGCATAAAGGAGAGGGCAAATGCACAAAAGATCCCGCTGGGTCGAAGTGCATCCGAAAGGGCCCTCATCTAGATAAGATTGGATAAGATAAGACCTCACAGTTCTTCAAGAAATATTTGAGACGAAAAGAACGAAGGTTGGTATAAGTTTAACATGTGTATCTGCGTGTGTCAGTGGTGACGTAGTTCACAAAAAGATAAACCTAATTAGTGTATGTGTGTCTGTCCGTGTCATCGTAGCTCCTAAACGAATGGACCGATTTTAATGCCGTTTTTTACAAGCTTTTATTTACTTTCACCTGTCGCGTTGTCTGTCTGTCAGTCTGTAATCAAATCTTGCAAGTTAAATTTGACCCACTTCCCGGTGACCGATTGAGCTGAAATTTTGGGTATTAGTATAGTTTGGATGACAATTCAATACTATGGTACCATCGAGCTGATCTGATGATGGAGACAGAAGGTGGCCATGGGAATTCAGCACTTAACCGACGTAACTCCGTCGAGTTTGGGCTCGTTAGAATCGTCTCAATGGGTAGTTGATGATGGTATACAAAAAAGTACAGTGGTCAATAAAAGCTTGTACCAAAAATGAAATTTTTGACAGAAACTTGTTTTGTCCGAAAGCTGACGTGTTTGAACAAAATCAGTTCAACTGTTTTTGAGATATTGAACTTTGAAATGAAAATATAGGGGGTTTTTCCACTTGTCCAAGTTGTTAATTATATTATATTGTAATTCGGTTTAACACATTCACTACCAAGAATCGCTACGCGCTACGCTCGTAGCCGATCCCGTGGTTTTAGTTGTTTAGTAGTATTTAAACTTTATTGCACAAAAAAAACTTATCGTACAAAAGGCGGACTTAATGCCAAATGGCATTCTCTACCAGTCAAACCTTAAGGCAAAGCGGAAAAGATTGTGGGCAGTGCAAATAACAACTAAAAAGAATAATAACATTACATTACATTATTACATTATTAGTCTTGTTAGTAAATAGACAGTTTAATGTATCACACCGTCACCAGCCGGGTGCAAAAGGGCTCAATTTTTTTTATGTATGTTGGAAACTTAGATTTTTGTCATATGTATATCCCATCCTGTTCACCAGATAATGGATCTGTACAAGTCAAGTCCGTCTCAGCCGCGGGTCCTCGGGCTGACCTACCCCCTGTTCCCGGCCAAGAGACCGGACTCCGAGGAAAACGGGACGGGCGGAGATGACAAGGAAGATTCATGTAAGTTCTTGCAAATACATGAAGTTGCTTCCTATATTCCCTCGGTCGGGCACGACTTCGAGCAACGGTCTTATCCTACTAATATTATAAATGCGAAATTTTGGATGTTTAGATGTTTGGATGTGTGCTACTCACTCACGCTTTAACGGCTCAACCGATTTGGATGAAATTTTGCACGAAAATATTTTATAGCCTTAAAATATAGGATAGTTTTTATCCCGGGTCCGTTCTTATTACTCCAAAAAAAATAAGGCAATAAAATATGCCTAGTGACGAAAATCCCATTCGGATATCTCAAAGAATTACGTAGCTACAACCGTTTTAATGTTGCTTGTTAGAGAGAGAAAACGCTCGCAGAGTGACGTCACAATCTGCGAGCGTCGTAGTAAATGACAAGCGTTTCATATGAAGGCGCGTTTTGCGGAAAAAGGACAGAACATACCCCTCTTAAAACTTTGGACACTTATAACTTTTTGATTGTTGCTTTTTTCTCCATTAGACTACTTACGAGTAATCCTTTTTCGAGAAAATACAACATTATTGACACAACATTATTTTATTTCACCACCCCCTTTCTTCCCGTGGGTGTCGTAAAAGTCGACTAAGGGTTGAAGTGTATTGTGGGCGATGGGCTAGCAACCTATCACTACAATAACACATTTTGTCGATCTTTTATACCCACAGTTATGCTAAAAGTGGCGCTGGAACATAAGTTTGATGTGCTCTGCCTACCCCTTTTGGGAATAAAGGCGTGAATGTATGTATGTATGTACAACATTATTGATTATTTTATCTAGTGTCTACACCCCTATTCCTCTTGCAATCTAACACAGGTGCCAACCAAGCCGCCGAAAGCCCCGAAGAGTTCGGCGCAAGGGAGAACGTGGATGACTTCGAGATGTACAGGAAGCTGGAGTGGAACATCAGGCGGCTGGAGGAGGGTCTGTGCTGCAAGATGGACCTGGCTGAAGACCTGGACGGGGGAAAGAGGTGAGGGCCTGTTCGACCTGATGCCCATGGCTGCTTGCTGCTTTCTACCGGGTCAAGTTGTACGGCCCGATAATTCGCGTCCACCATTATATATCGGGGTCTCTTTTTAACTCATGTATAAAGAGAAAGAGATACATGGATTTTTCCTCACGATGTTTTCCTTCACCGTAAAGCTAACGGTAAATATTCCGTACATAAGTTCCGGAAAAGTCCAATACGAGCCGGGGTTCGAACCCACGACCGCCGCTTGACAGCCGCATGCCCGAACCACTAGGCTACCGTAGAACACACACAGCTTATGACACATAGCTTACTTGTAATTTTAATTTGCTGTTTTTAGTATGTTAGTTAAGTTGCATGTTCTGTTCTTTTGCCTGTTCTATGCCATATTCATACTCATACTCATTTATTTATAATGCACAAATACATTAAACGTCAAAAGGTTAATATTAGATTAAATTTAATTAATTCTAATTTATTTATGTTTTAAGAGTTAAATTTTTTCAAAAATGTATACACATGTCAAATGAAATAAAATTGGTAATAAAGTCATATTTAGAATTAGGAAGAATATATTAAAATGTTAGGAGTCACAGAGTTCGGAAATGTCATAAAAGGCGTTATTAACCAGCCATTTTTTCAGTTCGCTGTAGAACGAACTGCCATTTTATGCCTTATCTGTGTTATATGTACTTGTTTGTTTTTATTATTTCGTTATTTTATAGTTTATTGTCGGCCTATTGTACTCTGTCTGTCTGTAGTACTCACGGCAGAGGTTTTGCACGTGACTTTGATACTCCGGTAGTTCGGGTCGCCGTCGCTAGACAGCGCTGTCAAACTGGTCGCGTTCAGCTTAAGCCGTGCGTACTGCAGACACCGTGACACACTTCAGGTCCCGCCGGAAGATCAGCGCCGGCTCTTGAGTCGGCATTATGCTGAGGCGGGACCTTTTCGTGACACGATACTTGTCATGAATAAATGTTTTTCTTTCTTCTTTCTTTCTTCTTTCCATTTTTAAGCCTGCCATATATATGAATAAAGTTTTTATCTATCTATATACTAGCCCAACAGTTTAGCTATTCACGTCACATCTGGCCATAAAGCGACGATTATCGGTTTAAAGAACTAGGTATTTATTTCTCAAAGAAATTTTACATTTCACTTTAGAGAAATTAGCTTAATTAAATATTATAAGTAAGCGCCGCAAGGCGCTGATACAAAGTACAGCTTAACTGAAACCCAGGAATAACGAAAAATATCAAATGCATATTCTCGAAAAACAAAACATATTGAAGCTAGGTTGATAACTACAGTCACAGTATAGAAGAATAATACAGTAGGTAATCAGAGGCCGTTTAGGAGCGTTCGTTACCTACTTTCGCTCGATGCGCAGGGCTGTGTCAAGTTTGTGGCTTCGCATACCTATAATACTAATTTTGCTTTTAAGTATGCAAAGTATTTCTGTTACAGTTTAATAGACAATAATGTATACACAGATTAATAATATTATAGATAGTTGGGTATGTGTTTTTAGTTTCCCACTTCATGGAATATTTTAATACCACTATACTATGCCTAAAATATTTCCTAGTAAGTATAATAGTTGCTAAACTGCACTAGGTTGGTAGGTGCTTAGTTACAAGCCTACTCGGCTCCTTGTGATATCGTGGCACTGGCGGCTCGCTGTCTTCATACCTACGAGGCGGCTTCCTTTGACGTAGCGAGTGAGAACGAGCGAACACCGCAACGGCGCGGCCCCGATTGAAGCATTCTCCATCATTCCCGAAGGCTATGTGTGTGTGCGTACCGAACACGCGCGCATGTGTGCAGCCGTGCGATGTACCTTTGTTCGAAGTTTATCTACTGTTCCTATACTGTGCTACAGATAAGTGGGTGAAACAAGCAACTATGTAAACTGGGTTGTATTTTAATACAATGCACATTAGGTCTACAATTGTAGCTTGCGATAACACATTCCGTTTCTTGACGACAGTCCAGTCATAAATTATCGCTCGCTAAACGTGCGGAAAATCCCAAAAACGATAGAAAATAAATAGTCTTTCAGGAGACGTCACCATGGTAACGAGAAAACCGCCGTTGATTTTTTTCGATTGTTCTTTTTTTTACTGGGTTTATCGAATTTTGTCTGAAATGAATGATTATTATTATTACTATAAATGGGTACAAAATGTTATAATTGATAAAAATGTAAATGCATGATGATATTATTTTAAATTGTTAATTGAACTTTATTTTCCATTTTATTTTCTTCTCTATATTTGTTATATTCTGTTGCAGTGCCCTCGCAGGGTTGTGTTGAAACATTAATAGCTTTAAGATGTTTATACACACAAAGCAATGATTAAATGACTATGATTATGAAAAGAAGTTCATTGACCACAAAAACTGATTGTCATAGGTTCACGGGCGCTGTGACCAAACCCAAGGAGCTGATAGTGGAATACAGCACACGCAGACCCGTCTGCGAGGACTACGAGGCCTTGGAGTCCTTCATGAGGACCGCCGCTAGAGAGGTCACGGAATTCCTAGAGGAACACAGGTGAGCATATTTTGGGTTCTTTTTGTGAGAAAATACGAAGAAAACGTATTTTCTCGAAAATAAGAGCAATCTAGATCGGTTTCTCGGCCCCGTAAACCCCCGTACTGCAAATTTCATCAGAACATGATTATAAATATATATAAATATAGGTTTTTATTATATACAAATAATGCTCGTGATAAGACCGGTAGCGCCATCTATTGTGGAGTTCTTCACTCTGGATTTTTACATACAAACTTTCAAGCAAGTTTAAGTCCCTTTAAAGATTAATTTTAAAAAACGCTGAATTTTTACTTCTTGTGTTTTAATATGGAGCCATTTTACGAAGTTTCAAGTCCCTAGCTCGAAAAAAAATCAACTCTCCATACAAATTTTCAACCCATTTTTGACTTCCTTAGGGTATGAATTTTGATAAACGCTGAAATTTGTTTTCTTATGTTCCATTAAAGAACCTTTTACGAAGTTTCAAGTCACTATCTTAAAAAAAAACAAACTCCCATACATTCAAACCTTATATCACCCTCTGAAGAAATTATATTTAAAAAAACGCCACGCTGTCCTATTCCGAGGTCGAAAATACAATATTAGAAAGTTTCATCAAAATCAGTTCAGTAGTTTCTGTTAAAATTTGCCACCAAAAATATACTGATTGTCATTGCCGCCACGCAGCGTCCACTTGACAACAAAATATGGCGCTGTTAGGTATACACGACTTTATCCAATCGGAATTCGGCACAATATGTTATGATAGCTGCACTTACTTGTAGTGAGAGGTATATTTATTTATATTCCAAGATGTTCGTTTTCCGTTACATCCGTCACAAAGCATTCACAATTTTCACTAAATTTATAACCACGTATCACATTTTACATACACTAAAATGATACTGGCTAGTTTATGCGTCAATTTTACGTAAATTCACTACTAAAAACCGAATAATTACTTCACAACAAATATTTATTTACGCGCACGTGCGCGCACGTTACAAACTTGTGCCGCGGCAAAATGCAACTGTCATGGCGGACAGTCGTAAGTACTGAGCACTGGTTGAACAAAATCACAAATTTATCTAAATTCACTAGACCTTACATCAATCTAATATATGAAATTGTATCCTGAGAAAATGTGCTATAAAACTATTATTTGTTCGTAGGGTTTCGAACAATTGAACATTAGGAAACAAATGAATTCCGATGGCCATCATTGCAAAATTATTGCGTCATTCAAACTTGAAGACTTTTTTCACTAGGAAACAATGTCGTAAGGCTAAATTTGACATTAAAAACAAAAACCTTATTTAATTGTCAGTAATTTGATATAAAATACATGATATAAACAGTTATCGTTTAAAATATTTCGACATATTTATGCCCGGTTCACACACAGCACTTTCTCACCAAATGCAAGTGATTTTCGACATGGCGGGCGAATTCCGCCAATGCAGAGAATAAAATTATTTACACGTCACTGTTGAGGATTTTGATTGGTTAAAAATCAAATTTGTGTGCTGTTATTGGCTAGTAAAATATCTATCAAGCTGACACCATAACGAATCGATGTACAGAAGTTGGACTAATCAGCGATTTGGGCTGTAGCGTGTGTCTACTGGACGCTTAACGGGTTAATCATGTATCACTCAAGATTACTATTCGTATTTTATTGAAATCATATTATTTATAAACAGACGCATTATATTGTTTCAAAAACTCTGTTCGCTAACATCGCTGAACCTACGGCGCCTTGAGATTTGGATCCCTTTGGACGTTTGTGACACCAACAAAATGATTGGTTGTGCGATTGAGAGTTGATGCACATTACTGTTTTCAGATACGATCCCACGGAAATATACGGCGAGGATTTAATTGAGGAGTTCAAGAACATACCGGACCCCACGGTGGACCCCAAGCAGGTGTTCAAGCAGTTCCTCTACGTGTTGGACGAGCTAGGTTAGTACTGTACTACGGTTAAAAAAGTTAGTACTGTACTAATTGGCACTATGTGGGCGAAATAATGTCAAAACGACGTCTTGTCTTCCATTAGATAATTTATTTCATGATAAAAAATTGCATTACAGATTTGCGTACATTTTCTTTTAATTTATTTAGGTCAACAAACAATCGCTACAAGGTTGCTTAGTTGAGAAATTTTAAAATAAATACAAATATGCGCGATCCACACCGTTAACCACCAATTAACATTATAACGTTGCAAGTAAACTACATTTTTTACTAAATATTATTAAGTTCTTCTGAAATTTTTACAATAATACATGTCAAAAAAATAAGAATTTTTATCACGAAAGTCGAAAACAGAAAAATTAAGATTGCTCGCCAACTTGACATTTATGAACCGTTATTACGTATGGCACGATTCAATTATAAAAGAAATCATACACATAGATGCACATATTCGCGCCTTTATTCCCTAAAGGGGTAGGTACTAGACAGAGCACATGAAACCTACGTTCCAGCCATCCATACTTATATTATAAATGCGAAAGTGTCTCTGTCTGTCTGTTATCTCTTCACGGTTAAACCGCTGAACCGATTGAGATGAAATTTGGTATGGAGATAGCTTGAATCCCGGGGAAGGACATAGGATAGTTTTTTATCCCGGAAATCATCCCCTAAGGGGGTGAAATCAGGGGTGAAAGTTTGTATGGAGCTACGATATAAACGAGTTCCACGCGGACGGAGTCGCAGCAGAAGCTAGTTTAGTATAAATGTGGGTATGAAAGACGGACAAAATGTGATATCGTAGTGATATGTGGCTAGCCCATCGCCCTCAATACAACTATTCCCTCTGGATGACTATCCATCTATAAATTTATTAATTAATTGACTCTTTTAAATTCGAGAATTTTTTTCCCATATTTTTTTTTATAAATAAACTGATACACAAGATACAATAATTAAAATTTACTTTTAATACAATTTTTTACAAATAAAGATAACTTCTCTGGGGGTCTTATGGGACTCATAAGACCCCCAGAGAAGTTATCTTTATTTGTTACCTCGGCTGGACAGCATTCGGGAAGCTACGGCACGTCTTTTCGTCCAATATTCCGCAGTGTCTCAAGACGAGAGTCTTAGGCCAGTGTGTTGCCAGTGATGACGTATGGCACGAAAACGTGGTCGCTCACTATGGGTCTCATAAGAAGGCTCAAAGTCACCCAAAGGGCTATGGAGAGGGCTATGTTGGGAGTTTCTCTGCGTGATCGCATCAGAAATGAAGCTATCCGCAGCAGAACCAAGGTAACCGATATAGCCCTCCGAATCGCTACACTTAAGTGGCAGTGGGCGCGGCACATAGCACGTAGAACCGATGGCCGTTGGGGCGGGAAGGTCCTCGGGTGTTCGCCACGTACCGGAAGGCGCGGCGTGGGTAGGCCCCCAAGGTGGACTGATGACCTGGTAAAGGTCGCGGCAGTCCGCTGGATGCGGGTGGCGCAGGACCGGCCATTGTGGCACTCTTTGCAATTTAGGCATTACAATGGACGAGTCATTGCGTTTCGAGGGTCATATAGCGAATGTCGCCAAAGCTTCATTTTACAGGCTTAAGGTACTTTACCGTATTCGTGACTACCTTAGTGTAGATTTGCGTGTTAAGTTATGCGATTCCCTGGTGCTTTCGAGGTTTGATTATGGGGATGTGGTGTATGGCCCACGGCTATTAGCTTGTACGGACCGAATAGTGCAAAGGGTGCAAAACGCATGTGCGCGCTACTGTTTTGGTATCCCCCCGCGATCACACGTGACCCCTTACCTGAACTCGGCGGGTATTCTCAAAATGGCATACCGAAGAGAACTTCATCTGTCTTCCTTGCTGTTTGGCGTGGTAAAAACATCCGAGCCAGAGTACTTACATAAAAAGTTCACCTGGCGCTCAAACAGGTCCTCCTCACACGGCATCAGATCAGTTTGTCATGAATTGCTACCACCACGTCACCATACCGCCGCTTTCCGAGGAAGTTTTAAATACACTGCCACTAAGTGCTGGAATAACATACCTCCGCCACTCAAGAATTGTAATACCATCGGCAATTTCAAATTACATCTGAAACGATACCTTATGCAAATTCAGCAGGCACTTCCTCCTGGCAGTCGAGCTGTGCCTTCATATATGTAATGACCCTAAGATTTAAATTCATATGTGAATTTACATTAGAGTACCTAGTAAATTAAAGTAATTTATTAATTATAATATTTAATTTAAATATTATTATTATTATTATTTTTTTTTTTTGGCCAAATACGTTTACAGTGCATATCCAAACATACAATATTATTACCTACTCAAACATTCCTACGACACAATATCACACATATTCCGTCAAGTCAAACACACACACACACACTCATACAAATACGCACACACTCTCACACACACGCGCGCACACAAACTGAGACATTTCGTTCCCGACAAACAGCGAGCAATGTAAAATGGATTAATATTGTTACCAGGGTCTGCCTGAAAACCAGCGTTGCAGTGGCCTTACTACTGTAACATTATGCTGAGGCAAGCCCCTTTTTAACATCACATAAGGATAACTGTAGGATTCATTTTAAATTTTATATGTTAAGTCTACTTTTAAGGTTCCCATGTAACTAGAAATGTCATGTGATGTTGAATAAAGTTTTTCTATTATATTCTATTCTATTCTTTGGGGGAGGCCTATGTCCAGCAGTGGACGGCTTTCGGCTGATATGATGATGATGACGATATCTGTTACTGCAGGCCAAAGAGGGCAAATAGAAAGCCCAAAACAAATCAAACTACTCTATTTTACATAGTTGTTTCAAACATTGACATTGGCTTGCATAGTCGGCGATTCGAGATTAAACACAAACTATTTATAAATGTTTAGATTTTTTTTTTGTTAACAGGTCCATACGGCGCAGACAAAGCCGCGTTCTCACTGCTAACTAGACTGGAAAAGCTAAAAATCAAAGTGCCTTACGAACGTCATTTCCTCCTTCTCTGCCTCTGCACCACAGTATTTGTCAAGATCCGGTGTTACGCCGACCAGATTTTCTCCAAATACTCCGACTTAGATAGGATCACTACATTTTCAACACCCAAAATGCTTAGGTTCATCGAAATATTAGAACAATTTGACAACAATGAGGAAATTGACAAGGCTGAAGCTGACAAAAGTGTAACAGATAAGCATCAAGTTCAGGATCAAAATAAACTAGAATGTCAAAACGAGCAAATTCTAACGAATGGCTATCACGAACTTGCTAATGAAAAAGAGAATGACAATATAACTTCAACGAAAAAAATGCTAGACGACATAGAGAAATGCGACTTCACGGCGCTAGGCGACAAAATCGAAGACAGAGTCAACACTTACGAAGCGAACTTGAAAGAGATACATCTAACTGAAGAAATCAAAGAAAATATCACGGCACAAGACGTGCCACCGAAGCCTGTGGATCCCAAGGACCCCAGGTCGTTGTTGGGGTTCCCCAGGCGGCCGCACAGGGTGCGGGGTCGCGGCAGGGTCCAGAGGAACACGAGGAACCAACAGGCGCTGCAGAACCCTGACGCGCTCTGCGGGATTGTGTTCATGAATGAACCTATCATGGCTAAGGTCATGTTCCTGCTGGTTGTGGTGAGTGTTTTGCAAGCTTCATACTGACTTTAGCCTTTTTTTGTTCATGGAGAAAACCTGCGAACCAGGTACCCAAACACCGGGGGATGACTAGGTTATGTGGTGTTTCTATCCACTAAAAACTCCACGGTGCCCTGCGTCTGCACTCTCATGCAGGGGACTCCAGGACCTCATGCTGAACGCACTGGAGCCCCCCTAGCGCCTCGCCACATTTGGCTCGTCCTAGGGCAAAGAACGTTGTCACCTTCCCTGGGGTTCTTAAGCGAGTGCCCCGGCCCCCGCCAGAACTCTGCGACCCCGATGACCCCCTTTAGTCGCCTTCTACGACAGGCGGGGGAGACCGTAGACCTATTCTTGTCCGAGCCTACACGGTAATACTGACTTTAGCCTGAACAAGATACGGTCGCACTTGAAAAACCGGCCAAGTGGGAGTCGGACTCGCGCACCGAGGGTTCCGTGCAAACCTGTAGGTATACAAGTAATAACTATAAAATTATGAAAAAATATTTTTATTGTATGATGTAACTAAAAATTTACGGTTTTCGCAATTTTTCCTTTATTTGTGCTATATCCATATATTTGTACCAAATTTCAAGATTCTGAGTTCACGGGAAGTACCCTGTAGGTTTTGATTCCCTTGCGAGTTTCGAAAATTTGCGGCATAAACGGCTGTATCTTTTGATTGCGTTGGCTCAGAAGTTTGATTTTTTCACAGCTCCAAGGGACAGTAGACCTGAGTATTTGGTATAAATTTTAGCTTGATACCTCCACGCGTTCCTGAGAAAAAGGGTCTTGACAGACGGACGGACGGACAACAAAGTGATCCTATAAGGGTTTCGTTTTTTCCTTTTGAGGTACGGAACCCTAAAAACCGGCCAAGTGCGTCTCGGGCCACGCGCAGTGTAGGGTCCCGTAGTTGCCTGTCTGTCCTAGTTGCATCGACACGCGCGCGCCAACTAAATGGTTTAAGTTGATCAACATTTTAAGTTGATCGACTATTACTCGGTAATTAATTAAGTCTACTTAGCCGTGATAGGCCGGCCGAGGATTGTATAGTGCTTTTCTCGAACGATGTGAGGAAATATTTAAATTAAAATAAATTCAAGGTCATCAATTAAATAATAGGTAATTTGCCGCCTTTTTACAAGCTTTATATTAACTTGACTTGTTCGAATGTAAGTATAAAAGTATGTATGTAAGTAAGTTGTCCGTCAAATCGTGCAAGTTAAATTTGACCCACTTCCCGGTGACCGATTGAGCTGAAATGTTGGGTATAAGTATAGTTTGGATGAAAATTCAATATTATGGTACCATCGAGCTGATCTGATGATGGAGACAGAAGGTGGCCATAGGAACTCCGTAATAAAACCACATAACCTTATCGAGTTTGGGCTCGTTAGACTATTCTAACGAGCCCAAACTCGATAAGGGTATGTGGTTTTATTACGGAGTTCCTATGGCCACCTTCTGTCTCAATGAGCAGTTGATGATGGTATACAGAAAAGTACAGTCTGCAATAAAAGCTTGTACCAAAAAAGAAATTTTTGACAGAAACTTAATTACTTTTTAAACATGCCATTTGAACAAGCCGTTCGAGCACCATATTTAACAGCACATAAGTATAGTTCCATAGATTTTGTTTTTTTTTATGTCGCACGTATGCTTACAGAGTCTAGTGGTGGTTGGCAGTATGTAATTTTTCCTTTGTCAGAGTAATATTAGTAAGCAAATTTAAAAAGTTAGAGTATCGGACCATAATGTTTTTACTTAGGGTTTTCATACATTACTTCTTGGCGTAAGGCCAAGCCCCGAACGGCTCGCCCGAGCCATCAAAAACGCTCGCCCGAACGGTTCGGGCGAGCCGTCAGAAGATTCGGGCGAGCCGTCAAAAGGGTCGGCCGCAAGCGCTCGGTCGGTGTGGACGGGCGTTCGGGCAAACACGCGCGGCTCGGGCGAATTTACCTACCGATAGTTGAGCTCACGATCACGATGAAGCCGCACGTGCGCACAGCTGTCGCTGTGACAACGTTAATTTTGTTTTTGCTTGTTCGAATTCGAAATCAGAAGAAATGTATTTAAAAAAAAAGCCGCAAAATGTGGATGCGCAAAATTTTTGAGAACCGAAAAGATGCCGGGATAAAATTATTTGATCAATTGTGTTATGATCAGAGCTAAGACGCCTACCTATTGAAATTCCTACTAGGTAGGTACTACTCAATCTACCAATCTATCCAGCTGACAAACAAACCCATGCGTGTCGAACTCAGTTACGCAATTCCCAAATCCGCCTCAACTCGTCTCACTATTAAGTTACCAACCGCCAGTAGGTATAACTTGATCCCTAATTTCCCAATATCAATATGTAATGTAGATATCCAGGGGTCAAGCTAGTTTTGACCTTTTCCAACGCAGCGACTTCGAATGAACTTTAATAAGTTACCTTGATAAAAAAAGACCGGGTTGCACTCCGGGAGTGCTGGCAGAAGTGAAAACTTGATTAATTTTAATGTTCCTCCCCCCTCTCTCCCCTTGCGTGCCAATATATCTAATAACAACCTTATTAGTAGTACGCTATAGTTCAACCTAACTCAGCAAAATTGATGAAGGAGACGAAGAAATAAAATACCAATTTGTTTATGCCATTGCCAAATATTTTTCAAAGCTTTATCTCTTTAGGAATAACATCCAAATTCGAACTATTCGAATTTGCTCAATAGCAAAACGGTAAAGGACGCGTGGACAAAATTACTTTAATTGCAGAATATGCAATTGCAAAAAGTGTTTAACGGCTTTATACTTTTACGAATAGCGTTCAGTTTTGAATGAAGTCGAATCGGCTAACAGCAAAATATAAAAGTGTGATAAAACAAAATGGAATTTGCATTTACGAAAAATGTGTTACGACCTTATACTGTTAACAATAAAGTACAAATTAGAATAATAATACGTAGGGCAAAAATCGCCCTCGCCTTCTGTCGTTCGGCCGAACAAAACCACCGTCCACATAGGCTGAGCCGGTCGCGGCTCGGGCAAACCGTTCGGGCAAGCATTTGGGGGCTCGCCCGAACGGCTCGGGCGAGCCACCGTTTGCCCGAATCACGTCCACACCGGGCGAGCACGTTTGGGCGAACGGTGTTCGGGCGAGCCGCTCGTCCGATTTAGACACGGCTAATCGCAAAACGTTGAAAAATATGTGCAGGGAATATGCGAAGGGGTCCGTACCTATATCTATAAATCCCGTTTGTTGTATGGAGCCCCCTTAAATATTTATTTTGTTCTGTTTTTTAGTATTTGTTGTTGTAGCGGCAACAGAAATACATCATCTGTCAAAATTTCAACTGTCTAACTATTACGGTCCATGATGAATCCAGATAAATCCTGGGGACAGAGGGACGGACAGTGGAGTCTTAGTAATACGGTCCCGTTTTACCCTTTGGGTACGGCGTTTGGGTTGGGGCTTTGGGTACAAAAAAGTACAGTCGGTAAAAAAAACTTGTACCAAAAATTTATTTAGTAATGAATTTATGATAATTGAATTTTTCTCAAACATGCAATGAAATATTGACGCTTCGAAGTGTCACGTTTCGGGCGCAGCGAGACGAGAGATCTGTAATGGCATTTCAAGCCTGCAAGATGGTCTTTTTCATTTCCATTCCACAATTTATGACACAGCATCACGGCGTTCAGCCATGAAAATTAAAGTTTGATTTCTTGGAGTTTTTTTTATTTATTCCATTGCATGTTTGAGAAAAGCACTATAGATACCTCGGCGTGAAAAGGGATTGCCAGCCTCATAACTATCCGGCCTCGCTACGCTTGACTTGATATGTACTCGGCCGGCAACCCCTTACTTCCCGGCCTCTGTAGTAATGTACTTTTTCTCCAATATGCTCGGGAATGTGCGCCTTACTGTAGCCAAAAGTAGTATAAAAAGTTCCTCGTTACTGACAAGCGCAAATTTAAAAAGTTAAAAATCATTACTGTACAGTTTTAGCGGTCAGGAAAATGTATGAAATTCCATTACTGTATACTTTTTTACCTTTTAACCATATGTTTTAACTAAGGCAAATTACTACAAACAGCCAAATGCTCGTACGTTTGAAGGACTAACAATTTGTCACAACAACTTGCTTTAGTTGGACTGGTTAGTAATGTATGGCTGACTCTTTCGAACGTTGGTGTGACAAATTGCGCCCGTTTGTAGTGGGCATAAAGTTTCCCGCGTTTTCTTTTTTTTAATTGTCATAGACAAAACGCTTACTTTTGTAAGTGATCGAAGTGACGTTTTTAAATATGTTTCAAATAGTTTTAAATTACGAAATAAAATTCATAACGAATTAAATTTCAATCCCGTTTACTCTTTAATAATTTAAAAACACATAACATTTAAAATTGTGATCAATTTTAAAGTTTTATTTATTTTTATTTATGTCAATTGAAACTGGCACCATGAGTCATGCCGTGTACCTACTTTAAAAAATAAGTTGGGCGGGACCTTGATAGGTTATTGACATACACGCTGTTTGAAAACATTATTGTTGATTGAAAATAGTATTTGATTTCCTCGCATTTTTGGAGAAAAGCACTATATCTGCCTCGGCGGGAATGGCAATTCATGGATTCGTATCTTTTGTCGGTTCAGCTTCGCTTCATCCGACAAAATCAACTCATCCACGAATTGCTATTTCCCGGCCTTTGCAGTAATGTACTACTCGTATTAGTTGGTATGTGTTGGTAAGTATTGATATGTATGTTTCCCCGTGCAGGAGCTGTCCCGCAGCTCGCCGCGGCTGACGGGCGTGAGCGCGCAGTACGTGGCGGGCGGCGGCGCGGGCGGCGCGGGCGGCGCGGCCGGCGCGGGCGGCGCGGGCGGCGCGGGCGGCGCGGCCGGCGCGGCCGACGCGGCCGACGTGCGCCGGCGCGCGCGCGCCAGCGAGGACGCATTAAAGAAGTTAGTATTTACGTGTCTTTACAACGCACTTGCTCTGAAAGTGCTTTTATATGGTACAATATAGACATAGGAGTAGTAGTCCTCTACGCCGGCACTAACATTCAGGCGTGTGCGGGAATGAAGTCTTATGACTAGGGTTTTTTTTTTGTTTTATACGGGACACCAACAGAGTACATAAGAAAAGTGAGTTACATTATAATATTTATGTATCATCATCATCATCATCATCATCATCATCATCATGTGGTATTTATAGGTGAACACATCATTCACATTTTAACACGATATTATTTTGTATTGGGTGTTTCCTTATCGCTAAAGCGTAACAATTTTTGACGAATTATGGTAATAAAGTATAACAATAAAATAATTCATTTATCAATAAAATGTAAGGTTGATTAGTTAGTTAGTTAGTAAATCTTTTTTATTTAAATTAGTTTAAAGTTAGTTTAAAAATGGTTAGAAATTGTGGATTTAAGAGTAAATAATAAGTTGTTTGATGCAATTTCAAATTTGGCCCATCAACTGGACTGGATTGATTGAGATAGCGACACAGCTTATTTTTATAATATCGAATGCAATCGTGATAAATAACCAGATCAGCTCCTGCGGCAATGTTATTGTAATTAGTGAGTAGCCTAGTCAGAGGGGCGTGTTTCTTTACGTTGGTTCTAGCTAGAGGTATACTGAGGCTCTAGTATAAGTTTTACCGAAACAAAACGTTACGGCCGCGTTCGCGTTTAGCTGTCAAATCCCATACAAATTGAGGGTAAAACGCAAACGCGATCGTAAAGTTTTGTTTCGGTAAAACTTATACTAGAGCCTCTGAAGGTTTGCGCAATCCTTCGACTGTTTGGTTTTGGTGGGTTGTGGTTGGTAGGGTTAGGATTCTGGTGGCAGTTTGGCACAGTGGAGTCGCCATTGTATATTATTTTAATTGAATAAATGAATAACTGAACGATTAATCTATATAACAGTACCGGCCAGTAATATATCACCTTTGCGTTTTATATGAAAGTCTATAGAGTAAACAATTTAGGTTTGTTGATAGATCGCATATTTTACTAGTTACTTACTTTACATATTTTTTTGACAACTGCAATGCAATACTGTAAATTACAATGATGATTTTATAATATAACATTTAAATAAATTTTACTTGTTTGCTAAAATCTTTGTTTAAAGAGCTTGAAGAACTTGCAACTACAATTAAAGTTTATAAATCTTGCATATTATCTTCTTATGATGTTAAACGGTTGTCAAGATTATGAAAAGCATTATACAATGGCAATTTGTTCTATATTAGCTGGCGTTCAATTTACTTATATGAAACCAATAAATTGTATTATACATTATTGTTTTATCAATCATTTATTCATTCATTCATTCAATCAAAAAATATACAACAACGACTCCATTGCTCTTTGTTCACCCCAATGCCACCATACATCCCAACTCTACGCGCGCTGCGCGTACGGTAAAACTCGCATTGTGGCCAGGTGAAGACGTAAAATTGTGTACTCACCACGGGCGGTAATTCGTAAAGCCCCAGATCGCATATTTATAGCCCTCACCTTCGGTTCGGGCCACAAACACCTGCGATCTGGGCCATTCACGAATTCACCGCCCTAGGTACGTAATGTACTATTTTTTATTTCCTCGCACGATGCATTGTGAAATGTTCCACGGCACACGTGCAGATAGATAATTCCGAACTCGCGTCAGTCGAAATATCACCGCCTGCCGTTGGGGATAACCTACTTTCCGCACTTATGTCTTAAACAACTATTGTGTATCCATCTATTTTCGTACATACACTGCTCATGGACCCGCTGTGTCTAAATAAGTGTGTAAGCCACACCAGAGCACATGAGCGGAATTAACGCCGGAGTTGAATTATCATCAAATTGTTGACACTCACTTCGACGAATTTCACTTCAAAGTCAACGTTTCATGTATTTTCATTTCGTCGACAATTCAGTTCGTGGAATGGTCATTACAAGTTATTTTAAATCGTGTATTTTTACTTGCCGGATGATTAATTAAATAGTTCAATTGTGTCATGGAAAACGTTTTGTGATTTATTGTTTCAAGTATTTTTAATGAACATACAAATTATTAAAAGGATTATTATTTAAAATTTAAATAGTTGGCATACACAGTTATCTATGGCAATTATTTTAACCTAACCTAACCGCCAGCGTGTCGACGTCACCCCGCTACGCGGGGTGCCTATTTCCGCTCTGAGGGGCACAAGTGAACCCTAACCTACTTAACAACACTTCTGGAATACTTATTAATCTGGTTAAATCCCTGTAATCAGTTGTTTGTTTTTGTAATGTTGTAATAACATTTCGAACAAATTAAATTCGTTGTTTTATTATTCTGCCATTTAAAATTCATAAAAAATGAATCATTTGCCAGATAATATTCCCTGAACAGGTATTCTATGAAATAATAAAAATTGGAATGATCTGGTCATGAAATAAAATGACACTAAACAATAATTCGAGAACTGAATGTTACTTGAAACGTTTTCGATGAAATTTTGTCGACAAAACAAGGGACACCCAATTTATAAACACAAAAAGTAACAACAGTCATTAAGTTGACAGCCAAAAGTTTTTAAATAACATCCCAGTCCATTATTCTCGATCTTTACTCCAATCAATTTGTATACACTTCAGAACGTACAAAATACATATGTTTACAACTTTTTTATATATCATAGCTGCCCGGCCCGGCTTCGCACGGTTAGTGCGTAGGAATGAAGCATTTTCCCGCGGTAAAAAGTAGCCTATGTTCATCAGGGATAATGTCGGCTTCTAATGGTAAAATATTTTTTCAAATCGGTCCAGTAGTTTCGGAGCATATTCAATACAAACAAACAATCAATCTTTCCTCTTTATAATATTAGTGTAGATAACACTAGGTTCTGCCCGCGACTCCGTCCGCGTGGAACTCGTTTATATCGTAGCTTCATACAAACCTTCAACCCCCATTTCACCCCCTTAGGGACTGATTTCCGGGATAAAAACTATTCTATGGCCTTCCCCGGGACTCAAACTATCTCTTTATCAAATTTCACCCGTACGAACTTTGCACCCCTATTTAACCCGCTTAGGGGTGGGTTTTTCCGAAACCCTAAAATTTATTTTCTTGTATTGTAATAAGGAGTCCACACAAAGTTTCAAGTCTCTCACTTAAAATTTTACTCCATCACCATACAAACTTTCAACCCCCGTATTACCCCATTGAGGGTGGAATTTACAAAAATCCCTTCTTTGGGGGTACCTGCGTTATATAACCTACCTATTGTGAAAAAAACAGCTTTCTGGGTTCAACGGTTTTGGCTGGGCGTTGATTTAAGTCAGTCAGTCAGTCAGGACTTTTACGTGTTTATATATATGTAAGAGATGGGTTGATCGGAGCGGGTAATTGGGCTTCTTCTGGGATATCGGACATGGCGACGGGCTTACTATCACGTTTGCAAATAAAAAAAATCAGACGAAATATAATCACTTGTGCTTTATTCGCATTCACATAGTTAAGAGATAGTTAATAGTAACACTAAGCTAAATATCGAATCGGATTTACACAACTATTAACGGTTAGCTATTTATTTGCCACTAGACCTTAACCTTATCCTAGGGTACCTAGGTATGCACTAGATCGGAAACCGACAAGTCTCTTGGCGTGAACGTCCGTACAGTTCGAAAGCAGAACCCAATCTGAATCCTACTCTAGTCGCTTCTCCGCCATTTTCTAGACCCGTTCCCGCCAAGAGCCATGTCCAAGCGATGGTGGGGAACTTACCCAACCAATCAGAGTAAAGCGTTCACCACCTCGCCTGAGTTTCCAGTGTACCAACATAGAAGTAATAATCGATAACCGATCAGAATAAATAATCTAACGGAAACAGTGTACAAGTAAGCCAACCTAAATCTTAATAAAAGTTGCCACACTAATGAATCGATAAAAGAAGTAAAAATACAGTGTTGCCAGTTATTATAATTGAAAGATTTCCGGTAACAGTCAAGTGGTACCGCCACCTGTTGACTACTATTGAAATTAAACTTGATTCTGAACTTACGGATACCCGCTTATGAAAAAAAAATTGAAGTCATAACAAATTGGTGGCGCCGCCATTACAATTCGACATATATACTAGATTAATCATTACAAGCGTTATATTAACTTGACTTGTTCGTATGTAAGTATAAAAGTATGCGTTGTCCGTCAAATCTTGCAAGTTAAATTTGCCCCACTTCCCGGTGACTGATTGAGCTGAAATTTTGGGTATAAGTATAGTTTGGATGACAATTCAATATTATGGTACCATCGAGCTGATCTGATGATGGAGACAGAAGATGGCCATAGGAACTCCGTAATAAAACCACATAACCCCATCGAGTTTGGGCTCGTTGGAATCGTCCCAATGAGCAGTTGATGATGGTATACAGAAAAGTACAGTCGGCAATAAAAGCTTGTACAGTCAGCATCAAAAGTAACCGCACAATCGAAGGCGTCAAAAGCTCTTATTCCCTTTTAATAAGGACTTTTGACGTCTTCGTTTGCGCAGTTACTTTTGATGCTGACTGTACCAATAATTAAATTTTTGACAGAAACTTTTTTGTCCTCAGATTCCGAATGCACGATTGCAACCTTTTGTTGGCGACGTCGGCGCTAGAAGAGGGCATTGACCTGCCGCGCTGTAACCTCGTTTTGCGGTGGGACATTCCGCCTTCGTGAGTTCTTTTATACTACCCTCTAGCCGCCCAGAGGTCTATTAAAGACCCCCTTTTTAATCTCCTTTTCAATATAATTAATTCGTTTCCGTACATGAACTGTGAATTTAAAAAAAAAACGACCATACAAAACGTCTTGACATTCGCAGGAACTCAAATTCCATTTGCGCGAAATTCCCCATTTCCTAGAATAAACTTGTATAAACTAGAATAATTAACGCACAAGTATGCCTTAATTTTAATTTATAATTCTATTTCCGTACCACAATTGTTTTACTTGTTCTTTTATTGTTGTTTTTTTCTGTTTCTTTTTTCTGTATTTCTTTGTTTTTATTTTGCTGCAAAAGGCCAAATAAATGATTTATCTATCTATCTAATTTGAGAATAACCGTTTTCCAAAAGTATCACGTGACAAACTAATCACTCAAATTATTCTATTTATACAAGTTTTTTCTAGGAATTTTGCGCAAATGAAAAGCCGATTTATGAATGTTTTTTATTTTTATTTTATTTATGTATTAGGAGAACCAACAGCTATAACCATACAATGCATAAGATTCTTAAAATATCACGCCGTTCGCCTGCGAATGTCAAAATACGTTTTGCATGGTCGTCGAACCACCTTAAAGGACAATCTTACACAAATCGATCTAGTCCGAAACGATATACATACTTATATAGATAAATAAATACTTAAATACATAGAAAACATCCATTATCCAGGAACAAATATTCGTGCTCATCACACAAATAAATGCTTTTACCGGGATTTGAACCCGGGACCTTTTGCTTCGTAGGCAGGGTCACTACCAACTAGGCTAAAGTGATCGTCAATTATACGTTTTCCTACTCCACACACACACAGGCAATTACGGGTCCAATTTAATATTGAAATTGGACGTAATTGCCTCCTTAATAGGGGTGTAGATCAGGGCTTGTTAACGTTACCAGATTCCCATTACAAGTAACGTTAGGTAACGGTAATACATAAGGCCTGATTCGTTACGGATTCGCCAAATTCAAAATTATTTTATTCCACTATATACCAACCTTTTTCGTTGGGGTTTCGAGTTTTGACAGCTTTAATGTCACAAGAATATGACGATTGCGATGTTTATTGTTAAATATTGACTAAACACCAAATAAGATGAATCAACGGCAACGCCGAGAACTAATCATCACCAGATGGCTAGAAAATACTCAACGCCCGAATCATTATATCGCCAGGGACCTCAAAATACCAAGAAAAACTGTGGATGATGTATTAAAACGGTACTTCGAGACCCAGTCTACGGCTCAGAGGCCAAGAACCAGAGAACGTAATGGTCCTCGTGACCCCGCATTGGAAAAAAAGATTTTAAGGACCATACGTAAGAATCGCACTATGTCCGAACGTGATATCGCAAAAAAAATATCCACTGATCCATCCATGGTTCGACGTGTCAAGCAACGTGCTTCTATGAAGTCTAAAAAAAAGCGTAAGATACCAAAAACGTCAGAAAAGCAAAAAGCAACAATTAAAACTAGGTCTCGAAAACTGTACGATTTTTTGGGCTCAAAAAGCTTTCATATAATTCTTGACGATGAAACCTATGTAAAAGCCGATTTTTCGACACTTCCGGGTGACCAATACTATACAATAGCTGACGGAGAAACTCTTCCTGATTCGGAAACCACAATTGGAATCGAAAAATTTGGATCAAAATATTTAGTTTGGCAAGCTATCTGCCCCTGTGGTGATCGTAGCCGTGCTTACGTAGCAAAGGGTACCATCAACAAGGAAGTCTACATAAATGAGTGTTTGAAGAAGCGGCTTTTGCCTTTTATGCGAAAACACAATATGTTGACATTATTTTGGCCCGATCTGGCAACAGCTCATTACGCAAAAGATACGATAAAGTTCCTTGAACGTAATAATATTAAAATCGTACCAAAAAACATGAACCCTCCAAATGTTCCACAGTGCCGTCCAATTGAGAGATATTGGGCTTTAGTTAAAGGAATCTTACGAAAATCAGGCAAAACAGCAAGCGACCACAAGGATTTCCTTAAAAAATGGAATTGGGCATGTAAACAAGTGTCTAAAGACACTGTCGCACGGTTGATGGAGGGCATCAGACCGAAACTACGACATGAGTGGAATAAAAAAAAGAATCCCTAAAAATATCGTTAAATGTCAAATTTTACATATCATTTCATGTAATCACCCATAATTAAACACAATATAGTGACTAATTTTATTAAAATTGCGTTTTAAATTGGGCGAATCCGTAACGAATCAGGCCTTACATGTATCATAAAAATACTTTAGTACCGATACTAAAAACTATCGTTATTTGCTAACAATCATTATTATAACGTTACCCAATTAACGTTACTTTTATCGGTAAATTTACATTTCATTGCAGGTCTTGTTAACGTTACCCAATTCACATTATAAGTATCGTTACCAAGTAACACTATTTTAATCGGCAATGCTACGTTGCCACACCGCGCTACCAATAGACGCGCGCGCGTACCACGCCGCGCTGGTTGATTGGCGTTGTTGCCATTTCGTACACTGGCTATCGTATAGGTATATACCCTACAATACATTTTGCTATCTATTTGAGTGCGGGCGGGTATTGCGTTGTACGATGTGACTTAACAGTTTGTGTCTTGTGCCTTGTGATTAATAAGGTCTGCTGTTAAAAAGTTATAGCTATAGAGGGGACAGCCGGACATACGAAAGCATTTTTGCCCTATAGTTGTATATCGAACTCCCTCATCAAATTTCACTAGAATCTGTTGAGAGATGCGACAAATAGAGGGGACAGCCGGACCGCCGCACATACATACGAAAGCATTTTTGCCCTATAGTTAAATATCGAACTCGCTCACAAAATTTCACTAGAATCTGTTGAGAGATGCGACCTATGAAGGGGATAGCCGGACAGCCGGACATACGAAAGCATTTTTGCCCTATAGTTAAATATCGAACTCGCTCACAAAATTTCACGAGAATCTGTTGAGAGATGCGACCTATAGCTGCTACTAACGTTACCTACTAACGTTAAAAACATTTAACGATACCTTTGGCTTAACGGTAGCTCAATGCACAGCAGGTAACGTTACCATTTTTTACCGATAAAAAGTAGTATATACATAACGGTACATGGTTTAACGTTAATTCTGTCTCACAGTGGTAACGATACCACCTTTTTACGTTATTTCAAGCCCTGGTGTAGACACTAAATAAAAGAATCAATAATGTCGTATTTTCTCGAAAAATTATTATAAATGTAGTCAAATAGAGAAAAAAGCAACGCAAGAGGTTAAATAATCACGTAGTTATAAGTGTCCAAAGTTTTAAGAAGGGGTACGTTCTGTCCCTTTTCCGCAAAACGTAACGTTAGTGACGTTACTAACCTGCGAGCGTTTTCTCTTTCTAACAAGCCATATCAAAACGGCTGCAGCTTCGTAATTCTTTGAGATATCTGAATGGGATTTTCGTCACTAGGCATATTGCTTTGCCTTCTTTCTTTTGGAGTTATAATAATTTTCGAGTCTACACCCGTATTATGATACCTATACAAGTTGGGCAATGATTGTTCCTTGTATTCAGCACTATTGCGTTACGCAAAAAAAAATACTCCGATTATTAGACATTTGATTGGGTTTCGACTCCTGTGGAGTTCATAGCTTTTTTGAAAATCTTTGAACGTAGTTTTTTGTCTCAAATCGAACTCGTAAGTTCTTTTTAAGATTTTCCGTCACTGACCTGTTTCAATCTTACTAATATTGTTGCGCCGGTGGTATAAACTTCAAACTTGATTTTTCATGCTTTAGAAGCGTTTTCAGCGGGCTGAAAAGTGATTTCAGGCCGTTTCAGAGGTGGCTCTTCCACATACTAGAAGATTGAAAATTCACCCTAGTTGCCGTTGTTTTCAGGCGCCTGAAACATGTTTTCAGTCCGTTTCAGGACAGCCTCTATCAGATGGCGCGATAACCTGAAAACCCGTTTTCAGGCGTTTTCAGGACCCCTTATGGGCCTTTGAAGCACACTTCATTATATGGCGAAATTTCTCGAAGGAATGAAAGAGACAGCACTATTAGAGAAAGACATCTAGATTGAGAAGGTTCGAGAAGTGTGTGAAAGAGACAACTAGAAAGAGACAGCACTATTCTCTAGAGACATCTAGATTGAGAAGGTTCGAGAAGTGTGTGAAAGAGACAACTAGAAAGGGACAGCATATTCGGGAATGTTCCAGTCGTCGGGTCGAACGAGCATCGAACAATCTAGACGCTCTGGAACATTCATGAACCGAGGGGTCGCCGTTCCTAGAATTGGACCTTGGACCGTTTATTCAAGATTTCTCCGGAATGTTCTAGTGCGAAGGGCTCCGGATATATAAGCCGCGCGCCAACGCAGCGGAGGAGAGTTTGGAATTAAACTGCGAACAGTGCGAATCTCAAAGCGAAGCGAGTAAAAAGTGCGTCATAGTGAATTGATTTATTAAGTAAACCTTGTTAATTTGTAATTTTGTAATAAAGTTTGCATTCCTTTTAATTAGTGATCAATTAGTGTATTTTCTATCACGTTACCCACCCCGTGGACGTAACAATATTATAAATGCGAAAGTTTGGATGTTTGTTACTCAATCACGCTTAAGCGGCTTAACCGATTTGGATGAAATTTTGCACGAGGATAGTTTATACGTTGACTTAAAATATAGGATAGTTTTTAGGTCCACGCAGACGAAGTCGCGGGCGGAAGCTAGTAGTAATATTTTTTATTAGTAATAAAATGGATGTTTGGATGTTTAGATGTTTGGATGTTTGTTACTCAATCACGCTTAAACGGCTCAACCGCTTTATATACAATTTTGCACGAATATAGTTTATAACCGGTTTTAAAGTAAAGGATAGTTTTTATCCCGGCCCCTCGCGGACGAAGCCGCGGTCGGAGGCTAGTACATAAATAAATGTCGATATGCAGGTACCGGTCTCACGGGCTGTGCCGCGGGCGCGCGCGCGCGCCGCGCGCCGCCTGCGCGCTGCTGGCGCCGGCGGGCCGCGCCGCCGAGCTGCTCCGCCGCCAAGCTGTCTACCGGGAGCTGGATCAGGTCAGTGCACACGCAAGGACATCTTACGCGGTGTCCTAGGAGACCGAAATCCTCGCGAACGCGAAAGAAACAATCGGTCGACGGCTATTTATTTAGCCGACTAGACCAATACAGGCGCGGGGTGCGGGTGGCTCATCGTGATCAACCAATCAGTTGATTTTCGCGTGCACGTGACGCGGCGGCGATGCCGGTGGTCCTGAGACTCTAGTATAAGTTTTAACGAAACAAAACTTTACGATCGCGTTTGAGTTTTACCCCCAATTTGTATGAGATTTGACAGCTAAACGCGAACGCGGTCGTAACGTTTTGTTTCGATAAAACTTATACTAGAGCCTCTGGGGCCGGGCGATTCACGCACACGTAAGACAAGGCCGCCGCATCGCTTCGCAATACTCTTTGCTTTGAATCCGCCTACGTAGGACGTACGCTTACCGTCCATAAGGGCAAGGCGCGAAAGCTCTAGCGCGTTCAACCTGACATCGTAAAGTCTTCTTAATTGCTTAGCGCAGATGGTAGCTGGCGTCGAGTTTTTTAGCCGGTATAAATACCATATCATTCAGATGTGCATCGTGTACGCGGACGAAGTTGTGGGCTTTAACTAGTACTTGAATATCTTCTTAAATTAATACATTTTTCTTATTCTTATTCTTCAATAAGAATAAGAAAAATGTATTCACTTAAACAACCCTTGTTTTACAGTATTTTCATCTGCCAAACTGCAGGACAGTTTGTTAGCAGAGGGACTCCCTTACAAAAAATAGATGGGTAGGCTTAGCTATTAGCTAGTTACTTTAGTTACATAATTTTGTATGTCGCCCGTTACACACATTCTTTATCGAACAGCAAAGAAATCTGCTACAATTTGGTGCCCTTACCATATGGTAAGGGCACCAAATTGTAGCAGATGATATCATAGACCAAGAAAGTACTGCACGCCAGTGATATAAATCCTTGTTCACAAAATATAACTGATCAGCAAAACTTCCTTCAAAATACTGAATTGGACTGAAATGTTATCCGTGTCATCGTCATTATATATGTGAGCCAATCTACTTTTTTCTCTTGCCAGTTGCGAAGGTTTCAATCCACCAAATGTTCGGTTTTCTTGTCATTTTCAATCATTTTTCGGACGTAATGTTACCGTAATTAATTATAATCATCCTGAATGTTAACTTCTTAATTTTTTAATCTATAATTTATATTGTTTAAATTTAATGTGTTTTACATTCCTACTTAATTAAATAATATTGACATTTCCATTTCCATATTCTGTGATAAAATTATTTATATTTTTAATAAATTCTTGGACGTAATGTATTGTAGCTTATTATAATCATTTTATTTAATTCGCGTTAGGTTATTCAATTGGTGATTTTGCAAATCAAACTTTTCTGAATCCTTTATGCTCATCCGGTTATAATTATAAGTAGGTATATTATGTCTCGTATGCTGTGTTTGTGATCTCTGGCTGTTATTAACAATAGGTTTGTAAGTGATGTCTATTGTACCTACTAACACTTTTATGGGCTCCGCCTGAAATAGATGATTTTATTTTTTATTATTATTATTATTCAAAGTCCATGTTGTAACAAGTTTTCTATGAAACATTGTCATTTTGTCACCTGGCCAATGGCGCATTATGTCAACAGGAAATAGTTATTGACCCCTGATTTCTTTTCAGATGATAAGCCGCAAATGTGGCTGCGGTATTCAGGACGAGCCCCCACAAGAGGAGGAAGACCACGCGGACGCCTTCACTGCGCTGGTACTCCCCTACACGCCCTCGGAGCTAACTGGCTCAGAAAACAAAATTGAAGAGAAAGAGAAAACTGTTAAGAACGATACAGAGGAAAGAGAAGACGATAAAGAACATGTTAAAATTATCAGAGAATTGAACATTACCGAGGATAGTGAAGTGAATAGAAGCAATAAAAATACTAGTGAAATTGACGATGACAACAATATAGGAAATACTCTAGTCAAAACAATTAAAGATATTAGTAAAAGAGCTGATGATAATTGCAAACTTAATGAAAATAATGAATTGAATGTAAATAAAGAAATCGACGAACTTTGTGATTTAATAGATTCCAAAGCTAAAGTGAATACTGAAATAGTAACATCTGATAAAATTTGCGAAAGAACTAGCGGTGTAGCTAATTTAGAGTGTAATAAGACTAGTGTTGATAAAGAGTGTGTGAGTGATAAACTTGACAAGGAAGTCAAGAAAGACGATATTGCCAGTGTGGACCTCAGCTCGGCTATAGCTTTGATAAACAGGTGAGTTGATTTGATGATTGTCCGATAGTTATCACGATAATTTGATAAATGTCTGATAGTTATCACAATAATTTGATGATTGTCCGATAGTTTTTTTTTCCTTCCTTTTATCTGCAATCATTCATTCAGACTATAAGCAGGTTTGATGTAGTTTGCTGATGATGTTTGGAACGAGTCTCCTTTGACACGCTCCTATTGGAGAAGCCGCGTTTCCACACTGCTGTGTTCGAATATATCACGTCGTTTTAGTCTTTTGGTATAATCTAGGACTGTTAGGTTCACTGCGAGTTGATTTGGGTGGCTTAACAGGCGATTTTTGTAGCTTTGATGCTCTGTTCAAACTCCTCCTTTACAGTCTTCATATTCAGATACTTGTGGACTTCTGCATTTGTGATGAACCAGCGTGCATTTGACAAGCTTTTCAGTATGCAATTCTGAAGGTGCTGGATGATATTCACATTTTACTATTATATATTACTGCATCATATATCAGTAAAATTTGTAATAGTAAGTAATTAAAATGTCCGATAGTTATCACAATAATTTGATGATTGCCCAATAGTGATCACAATAATTTGATGATTGTCCGATAGTTATCACAATAATTTGATGATTGTCCGATAGTTTTTTTTTCCTTCCTTTTATCTGCAATCAGTCATTCAGACTATAAGCAGGTTTGATGTAGTTTGCTGATGATGTTTGGAACGAGTCTCCTTTGACACGCTCCTATTGGAGAAGCCGCGTTTCCACACTGCTGTGTTCGAATATATCACGTCGTTTTAGTCTTTTGGTATAATCTAGGACTGTTAGGTTCACTGCGAGTTGATTTGGGTGGCTTAACAGGCGATTTTTGTAGCTTTGATGCTCTGTTCAAACTCCTCCTTTACAGTCTTCATATTCAGATACTTGTGGACTTCTGCATTTGTGATGAACCAGCGTGCATTTGACAAGCTTTTCAGTATGCAATTCTGAAGGTGCTGGATGATATTCACATTTGAAATACTGGCTGAACCCCGGAGTTGTATCCCGTACGTCCAAATGGATTTTATTACTGCATCATATATCAGTAAATTTTGTAATAGTAAGTAATTAAAATGTCCGATAGTTATCACAATAATTTGATGATTGCCCAATAGTGATCACAATAATTTGATGATTGTCCGATAGTTATCACAATAATTTTCCCGGAGTATAATCGTTATAGAAGGCCTGTGCTCAGCAGTGGGCCGAATATTGGTTTCGACAAATACGAGAATTCGGCCGAATTATTTGGTTCAACATTGTACCTGAAACAGTTGTTCTAAAACTGACAGATTCAGTGGTGAAAATTTTGTTTATTTGTGAAATATTGAAAATAGCGTAAGTTTAATGACAGATATCCGTTTAAGTATGAATAATACATTCACAGAATGTTTATAAGTACTACAGTCTTGCAACTTTGCAAAGAAGAACCCCTAAAATTATTCGGTAAATATTAATTTAATAGATAAATATTCGGGGACAATCTTACACAAATCGGCCTGGTCTAAGCAAAGCTCTTACTATGAGTTCCTGACGTCGCTATATTCGTGATATATTCGTGGAACAAATATTCGTGCTCATCACACAAATAAATGTCCTTACCGGAACTCAAACCCCGGACCTCCAGCTACCAACTAAGCTAACGCGGTCGTCAAACCGAATAATTCGGCCGAATAGATACAAACATTCAAAAATTTTCACATCTCTAATTTTATTTCAAAGTTAATTTTTTTTTTTTATCTGTGTCAAAGTCAAAGCGATTTATTCTTCAATTTAATTAGGCATATTACATGCACCTATGAATGTTATTCAACTACCAACGGTTCCAAAAGCCCCTGCCTCGAGACGAACCGGCTGAACATGAAAATGATGCCGCATCATTTTTTTCATAAATTCGTCCGTCTGCCTGCCCTAAACCACCACACATTCCAGATACTGCGGCAAGCTCCCATCAGACACGTTCACCCGTCTCGCTCCGTCCTGGCGCACGGAGCGGGTGCGCGTGCGCACGGGGGAGCGGGAAGAGCAAGCCTGGGTGTGCACGCTGCGGCTGCCGCTCAACTGTCCCGTCAAATACAACATTGTGGTCAGTTAAGTCATAGTTATTTGTGTCACAAGGGAGCAAAATAATATATTTACGGCGAGGGCGGTGTATTGAATCCCGAAACGTAGCGAGGGATCCTACAATAGAATCCTGAGCGTAGCTAGGGATTCTAACGTAGGATCCTGAGCGTAGTGAGGGATACAAGTGTTAACGCCCGAGACGAAGATATTTTGCTACCGAGTGAGACATACTATTTTTCACACCGACTCTAATGAGGAAATTTAAAAAAGATGCTGTTATAACTTCCTTAACAAGTTTCAACAATTTTTTTTAATTTTTGATACTAATTTTTAAATATTACGAAAGAATGATATGTTTTCATACAACATTGTTAAAGTTAACTTGAAATATGTTAGTTTTAAATCGATTACGATGTAATTACAATCGATTATTTTATTAAGATCTGTTTTCAATTGGCACATTGCGTAAATGCTACATGCCAATAAATAAATTAAAAAAGTAGCTTAAACAAAAAAGTTGCATTTAGATCCCTGTCTTCTTGGAACAAAACTTACTTTTCTGAATGAAAGGTGTGAAAAAGTACTTTTTGTCGACTCTATGCAGCATGAAACAGGTTGAATTTTGAAAGATGCGGGACACCATTAATTAGCCGCTTATCAATTATTTCGTGTCCAATAATTAACAATAAAATAGAAAAATGTAAGTGGCGCTTATTTTGTTTTGAACAGTATATATGCATACTAGCTGTTGCCCGCGACTTCGTCCGCGTAGAACTTGTTATGGTCTTAAAAAAAATATTGTTATAAAAATATTTTAGGCGCAAGCTTATTTAAAATTTCCTCAAATCCGTTGACGTTCCACAATGCCTAAAGACTCGTCTCTATAATCAGTGTGTCCTGCCCACAATGACATATGGTGCTGAGACATGGACGCTCACAAAGGAGGCTGTGCATAAAGTAAGGGTGGCACAGAGAGCCATGGAGCGCGCCATGCTCGGTATTAACCTACAAGACCGAGTGAGGAATACTGAGATCCGACGTCGCACTAAGGTGCGTGACGTCGGAGAAGTCATAACCAAACTCAAATGGAGTTGGGCAGGACATATTGCCAGGCAGCGTGACGGTAGGTGGACCAAAACGTTAACGGATTGGTGGCCACTAACAGGAAAAAGAAGCGTCGGTCGTCCACCGGCACGATGGGTTGACGACGTAAACAAGACCGCGGGTCATCTCTGGATGAGACTAGCACGGGACCGGGATAAGTGGCGTGCTCGAAGAGAGGCTTATGCTCAGCAGTGGGCGATTAAAGGCTGAAAATGATGATGATGATGAAGCTTATTTATCGCTTTCCCAAACAAACTTCTGCCATATAAAGGGATGGTTTCCGACATAAAAACTATCCTATATCCTTCCAAGCGTTGTAAATTATCTCTACGCCAAATTTCATCTAAATCCGTTCTGGGTTTAAGCGTAAAAGGTTTAAATTACTAAATCTAAATTGAAATACATGTACGTTTTTTTAAATTTTATATAAGTAACAAATCATCAACAGACGTTTCTACTTAAATTGTTTTTCTTTTCATAAAGAATATTTTTTTTATGTCTACTAAGCTTACTGGATTTTTTTGCTGAGAATTAGAAGTCCCAATGAGCGTCTCCAGAGACTGACGCTCTGTTGCCCAGCGACCCCCCCACCTCCCTGTTTTGTGCTGGTGGGGACCGAAGCATCCATGTCCGGTCACAGTCTGTATTTGCTCTAGGACCCCGTATTTCCGGTCCAACTGGTCAAACGCCGGGAAAAGCGCCCCTACAGTGTCGCAGTTCTATCCTAACCTAACCTACATTTCTGGCAGCTGTTCGGTTCTTTAAGGGTCGCAGTTCTAACTTAACCTAACCTACATTTCTGGCAGCTGTTCGGTTCTTTAAGGGTCGCAGTTCTAACCTAACCTAACCTACATTTCTGGCAGCTGTTCGGTTCTTTAAGGGTCGCAGTTCTAACTTAACCTAACCTACTTTTCTGCTAGCAGTCGGATTATGTATTTTGACAAATTAATGGCTTACCAAATAGTGTATGTATGACCGTAGAATTCCCTTGCTTCTGAAATAACGTGTTTCCCCATACAAACTTTCAACATTTTCAACCCGTTTTAACTTCCGTCTTCAAACAAACAGTCTAAAACCGAAGTTCCAAATATCTTACTTTAAAAGTTTCTTGCTCTTCATACAGACTTTCAACCCCCTTTTAACGAATTTGAAAAAAACACTGAAATCAGTTTTTAGTAGTTTAATAAACAGTTTAAGACCAAAGTTAAAAATCTCTTACTAAAAATTTCTTGCTCTCCGTACCAACTTTGAACCCCCTTTAGGGGATGAATTAAAAAAACCCTGAACTCAGTTTTGTAGTCTTTTAACATACAGGCGTCTTACCGACTTTACAAATCTCTTACTTTAAAAGTTTCTTGCTCTCCATATAAACTGCTTACTACTTTGAACCCCCTTTTAACCACCTTATGGGTAGAGTTTTAAACGCTAGAAGTACAATTTTTACAGTAATCTTTCTACCAAGTTTCAAGTCTCTAGCTCAAAAATGTTTCCCTCATAAAAATTTTGCACCTCTTTTTACACCCTTAGGGGTAGAATTTTCCTAATCGCTGAAATCACTTTTTTATATTCCAAGAAGTAATCTTTCTACTGGGTTTCAAGTCTCTAGCTCAAAAAAAGTGTTCCCCATACAATGTTTGCACCCCTTTTCAACCCCCATGGGCGTGGAATTTTCTAAAACGCTGAAAGTGCTATTAGTAATCTTTCTACAAAGTTTCAAGTCTCTTGCTCAAAAGAAAGTGTTTTCTATACAAACCCTACACCCCTTTTTAACCCCCTGTGGGGTGGAATTTTCTTAAACGCTGAAAGTACTTTTGTTGTATTCCAATAAGTAATCTTTTTACAAAGTTTCAAGTCCGTCGTAGCAAATTTTTTTTTTCTCCTAAACAAACTTTGCACCCCTATTTAACCCCCTTAGGAATGGAATACCTAAAAAACCCGTGTTATCTCTTGCCCATGTCATAAAAGAAAGTTCTGGTGTAATTTCAAGTTCCTAGTCCCATTAGTTTCGTCTGTGCGTTGACGATCAATCAGGAAGTCTTCTTTTATATATATAAATGCGAGCTCCTAAAATAAAACCCTATATAACCCGATATGCGCATGTTCGTGCCAAATGGCTGCCTGGCATCGTTTTGACACCCCGCCCCCGAACTTCATATGTCAACTGTTGTATGGTCCACAGGGCCACCCGATGCCGACGCGCGTGCTGGCGCGGCGCGTGGCGGCGCTGCAAGCGTGCCGCATCCTGCACAAGTCCGGGGAGCTGGACGACCACCTCATGCCCATAGGTAGGTGACAACTGTTGTATGGTCCACAGGGCCACCCGATGCCGACGCGCGTGCTGGCGCGGCGCGTGGCGGCGCTGCAAGCGTGCCGCATCCTGCACAAGTCCGGGGAGCTGGACGACCACCTCATGCCCATAGGTAGGTGACAACTGTTGTATGGTCCACAGGGCCACCCGATGCCGACGCGCGTGCTGGCGCGGCGCGTGGCGGCGCTGCAAGCGTGCCGCATCCTGCACAAGTCCGGGGAGCTGGACGACCACCTCATGCCCATAGGTAGGTGACAACTGTTGTATGGTCCACAGGGCCACCCGATGCCGACGCGCGTGCTGGCGCGGCGCGTGGCGGCGCTGCAAGCGTGCCGCATCCTGCACAAGTCCGGGGAGCTGGACGACCACCTCATGCCCATAGGTAGGTGACAACTGTTGTATGGTCCACAGGGCCACCCGATGCCGACGCGCGTGCTGGCGCGGCGCGTGGCGGCGCTGCAAGCGTGCCGCATCCTGCACAAGTCCGGGGAGCTGGACGACCACCTCATGCCCATAGGTAGGTGACAACTGTTGTATGGTCCACAGGGCCACCCGATGCCGACGCGCGTGCTGGCGCGGCGCGTGGCGGCGCTGCAAGCGTGCCGCATCCTGCACAAGTCCGGGGAGCTGGACGACCACCTCATGCCCATAGGTAGGTGACAACTGTTGTATGGTCCACAGGGCCACCCGATGCCGACGCGCGTGCTGGCGCGGCGCGTGGCGGCGCTGCAAGCGTGCCGCATCCTGCACAAGTCCGGGGAGCTGGACGACCACCTCATGCCCATAGGTAGGTGACAACTGTTGTATGGTCCACAGGGCCACCCGATGCCGACGCGCGTGCTGGCGCGGCGCGTGGCGGCGCTGCAAGCGTGCCGCATCCTGCACAAGTCCGGGGAGCTGGACGACCACCTCATGCCCATAGGTAGGTGACAACTGTTGTATGGTCCACAGGGCCACCCGATGCCGACGCGCGTGCTGGCGCGGCGCGTGGCGGCGCTGCAAGCGTGCCGCATCCTGCACAAGTCCGGGGAGCTGGACGACCACCTCATGCCCATAGGTAGGTGACAACTGTTGTATGGTCCACAGGGCCACCCGATGCCGACGCGCGTGCTGGCGCGGCGCGTGGCGGCGCTGCAAGCGTGCCGCATCCTGCACAAGTCCGGGGAGCTGGACGACCACCTCATGCCCATAGGTAGGTGACAACTGTTGTATGGTCCACAGGGCCACCCGATGCCGACGCGCGTGCTGGCGCGGCGCGTGGCGGCGCTGCAAGCGTGCCGCATCCTGCACAAGTCCGGGGAGCTGGGACGACCACCTCATGCCCATAGGTAGGTGACAACTGTTGTATGGTCCACAGGGCCACCCGATGCCGGACGCGCGTGCTGGCGCGGCGCGTGGCGGCGCTGCAAGCGTGCCGCATCCTGCACAAGTCCGGGGAGCTGGACGACCACCTCATGCCCATAGGTAGGTGACAACTGTTGTATGGTCCACAGGGCCACCCGATGCCGACGCGCGTGCTGGCGCGGCGCGTGGCGGCGCTGCAAGCGTGCCGCATCCTGCACAAGTCCGGGGAGCTGGACGACCACCTCATGCCCATAGGTAGGTGACAACTGTTGTATGGTCCACAGGGCCACCCGATGCCGACGCGCGTGCTGGCGCGGCGCGTGGCGGCGCTGCAAGCGTGCCGCATCCTGCACAAGTCCGGGGAGCTGGACGACCACCTCATGCCCATAGGTAGGTGACAACTGTTGTATGGTCCACAGGGCCACCCGATGCCGACGCGCGTGCTGGCGCGGCGCGTGGCGGCGCTGCAAGCGTGCCGCATCCTGCACAAGTCCGGGGAGCTGGGACGACCACCTCATGCCCATAGGTAGGTGACAACTGTTGTATGGTCCACAGGGCCACCCCGATGCCGACGCGCGTGCTGGCGCGGCGCGTGGCGGCGCTGCAAGCGTGCCGCATCCTGCACAAGTCCGGGGAGCTGGACGACCACCTCATGCCCATAGGTAGGTGACAACTGTTGTATGGTCCACAGGGCCACCCGATGCCGACGCGCGTGCTGGCGCGGCGCGTGGCGGCGCTGCAAGCGTGCCGCATCCTGCACAAGTCCGGGGAGCTGGACGACCACCTCATGCCCATAGGTAGGTGACAACTGTTGTATGGTCCACAGGGGCCACCCGATGCCGACGCGCGTGCTGGCGCGGCGGCGTGGCGGCGCTGCAAGCGTGCCGCATCCTGCACAAGTCCCGGGGAGCTGGACGACCACCTCATGCCCATAGGTAGGTGACAACTGTTGTATGGTCCACAGGGCCACCCGATGCCGACGCGCGTGCTGGCGCGGCGCGTGGCGGCGCTGCAAGCGTGCCGCATCCTGCACAAGTCCGGGGAGCTGGACGACCACCTCATGCCCATAGGTAGGTGGACAACTGTTGTATGGTCCACAGGGCCACCCGATGCCGACGCGCGTGCTGGCGCGGCGCGTGGCGGCGCTGCAAGCGTGCCGCATCCTGCACAAGTCCGGGGAGCTGGACGACCACCTCATGCCCCATAGGTAGGTGACAACTGTTGTATGGTCCACAGGGCCACCCGATGCCGACGCGCGTGCTGGCGCGGCGCGTGGCGGCGCTGCAAGCGTGCCGCATCCTGCACAAGTCCGGGGAGCTGGACGACCACCTCATGCCCATAGGTAGGTGACAACTGTTGTGTATGGTCCACAGGGCCACCCGATGCCGACGCGCGTGCTGGCGCGGCGCGTGGCGGCGCTGCAAGGCGTGCCGCATCCTGCACAAGTCCGGGGAGCTGGACGACCACCTCATGCCCATAGGTAGGTGACAACTGTTGTATGGTCCACAGGGCCACCCGATGCCGACGCGCGTGCTGGCGCGGCGCGTGGCGGCGCTGCAAGCGTGCCGCATCCTGCACAAGTCCGGGGAGCTGGACGACCACCTCATGCCCATAGGTAGGTGACAACTGTTGTATGGTCCACAGGGCCACCCGATGCCGACGCGCGTGCTGGCGCGGCGCGTGGCGGCGCTGCAAGCGTGCCGCATCCTGCACAAGTCCGGGGAGCTGGACGACCACCTCATGCCCATAGGTAGGTGACAACTGTTGTATGGTCCACAGGGCCACCCGATGCCGACGCGCGTGCTGGCGCGGCGCGTGGCTTCACTGCAAGCGTGCCGCATCCTGCACAAGTCCGGGGAGCTGGACGACCACCTCATGCCCATAGGTAGGTGACAACTGTTGTATGGTCCACAGGGCCACCCGATGCCGACGCGCGTGCTTGGCGCGGCGCGTGGCGGCGCTGCAAGCGTGCCGCATCCTGCACAAGTCCGGGGAGCTGGACGACCACCTCATGCCCATAGGTAGGTGACAACTGTTGTATGGTCCCACAGGGCCACCCGATGCCGACGCGCGTGCTGGGCGCGGCGCGTGGCGGCGCTGCAAGCGTGCCGCATCCTGCACAAGTCCGGGGAGCTGGACGACCACCTCATGCCCATAGGTAGGTGACAACTGTTGTATGGTCCACAGGGCCACCCGATGCCGACGCGCGTGCTGGCGCGGCGCGTGGCGGCGCTGCAAGCGTGCCGCATCCTGCACAAGTCCGGGGAGCTGGACGACCACCTCATGCCCATAGGTAGGTGACAACTGTTGTATGGTCCACAGGGCCACCCGATGCCGACGCGCGTGCTGGCGCGGGCGCGTGGCGGCGCTGCAAGCGTGCCGCATCCTGCACAAGTCCGGGGAGCTGGACGACCACCTCATGCCCATAGGTAGGGTGACAACTGTTGTATGGTCCACAGGGCCACCCGATGCCGACGCGCGTGCTGGCGCGGCGCGTGGCGGCGCTGCAAGCGTGCCGCATCCTGCACAAGTCCGGGGAGCTGGAACGACCACCTCATGCCCATAGGTAGGTGACAACTGTTGTATGGTCCACAGGGCCACCCGATGCCGACGCGCGTGCTGGCGCGGCGCGTGGCGGCGCTGCAAGCGTGGCGCATCCTGCACAAGTCCGGGGAGCTGGACGACCACCTCATGCCCATAGGTAGGTGACCAACTGTTGTATGGTCCACAGGGCCACCCGATGCCGACGCGCGTGCTGGCGCGGCGCGGTGGCGGCGCTGCAAGCGTGCCGCATCCTGCACAAGTCCGGGGGAGCTGGACGACCACCTCATGCCCATAGGTAGGTGACAACTGTTGTATGGTCCACAGGGCCACCCGATGCCGACGCGCGTGCTGGCGCGGCGCGTGGCGGGCGCTGCAAGCGTGCCGCATCCTGCACAAGTCCGGGGAGCTGGACGACCACCTCATGCCCATAGGTAGGTGACAACTGTTGTATGGTCCACAGGGCCACCCGATGCCGACGCGCGTGCTGGCGCGGCGCGTGGCGGCGCTGCAAGCGTGCCGCATCCTGCACAAGTCCGGGGGAGCTGGACGACCACCTCATGCCCATAGGTAGGTGACAACTGTTGTATGGTCCACAGGGCCACCCGATGCCGACGCGCGTGCTGGCGCGGCGCGTGGCGGCGCTGCAAGCGTGCCGCATCCTGCACAAGTCCGGGGAGCTTGGACGACCACCTCATGCCCATAGGTAGGTGACAACTGTTTGTATGGTCCACAGGGCCACTCGATGCCGACGCGCGTGCTGGCGCGGCGCGTGGCGGCGCTGCAAGCGTGCCGCATCCTGCACAAGTCCGGGGAGCTGGACGACCACCTCATGCCCATAGGTAGGTGACAACTGTTGTATGGTCCACAGGGCCACCCGATGCCGACGCGCGTGCTGGCGCGGCGCGTGGCGGCGCTGCAAGCGTGCCGCATCCTGCACAAGTCCGGGGAGCTGGACGACCACCTCATGCCCATAGGTAGGTGACAACTGTTGTATGGTCCACAGGGCCACCCGATGCCGACGCGCGTGCTGGCGCGGCGCGTGGCGGCGCTGCAAGCGTGCCGCATCCTGCACAAGTCCGGGGAGCTGGGACGACCACCTCATGCCCATAGGTAGGTGACAACTGTTTGTATGGTCCACAGGGCCACCCGATGCCGACGCGCGTGCTGGCGCGGCGCGTGGCGGCGCTGCAAGCGTGCCGCATCCTGCACAAGTCCGGGGAGCTGGACGACCACCTCATGCCCATAGGTAGGTGGACAACTGTTGTATGGTCCACAGGGCCACCCGATGCCGACGCGCATGCTGGCGCGGCGCGTGGCGGCGCTGCAAGCGTGCCGCATCCTGCACAAGTCCGGGGAGCTGGACGACCACCTCATGCCCATAGGTAGGTGACAACTGTTGTATGGTCCACAGGGCCACCCGATGCCGACGCGCGTGCTGGCGCGGCGCGTGGCGGCGCTGCAAGCGTGCCGCATCCTGCACAAGTCCGGGGAGCTGGACGACCACCTCATGCCCATAGGTAGGTGACAACTGTTGTATGGTCCACAGGGCCACCCGATGCCGACGCGCGTGCTGGCGCGGCGCGTGGCGGCGCTGCAAGCGTGCCGCATCCTGCACAAGTCCGGGGAGCTGGACGACCACCTCATGCCCCATAGGTAGGTGACAACTGTTGTATGGTCCACAGGGCCACCCGATGCCAGGGCCACCCGATGCCGACGCGCGTGCTGGCGCGGCGCGTGGCGGCGCTGCAAGCGTGCCGCATCCTGCACAAGTCCGGGGAGCTGGACGACCACCTCATGCCCATAGGTAGGTGACAACTGTTGTATGGTCCACAGGGCCACCCGATGCCGACGCGCGTGCTGGCGCGGCGCGTGGCGGCGCTGCAAGCGTGCCGCATCCTGCACAAGTCCGGGGGAGCTGGACGACCACCTCATGCCCATAGGTAGGTGACAACTGTTGTATGGTCCACAGGGCCACTCGATGCCGACGCGCGTGCTGGCGCGGCGCGTGGCGGCGCTGCAAGCGTGCCGCATCCTGCACAAGTCCGGGGAGCTGGACGACCACCTCATGCCCATAGGTAGGTGACAACTGTTGTATGGTCCACAGGGCCACCCGATGCCGACGCGCGTGCTGGCGCGGCGCGTGGCGGCGCTGCAAGCGTGCCGCATCCTGCACAAGTCCGGGGAGCTGGACGACCACCTCATGCCCATAGGTAGGTGACAACTGTTGTATGGTCCACAGGGCCACCCGATGCCGACGCGCGTGCTGGCGCGGCGCGTGGCGGCGCTGCAAGCGTGCCGCATCCTGCACAAGTCCGGGGAGCTGGACGACCACCTCATGCCCATAGGTAGGTGACAACTGTTGTATGGTCCACAGGGCCACCCGATGCCGACGCGCGTGCTGGCGCGGCGCGTGGCGGCGCTGCAAGCGTGCCGCATCCTGCACAAGTCCGGGGAGCTGGACGACCACCTCATGCCCATAGGTAGGTGACAACTGTTGTATGGTCCACAGGGCCACCCGATGCCGACGCGCGTGCTGGCGCGGCGCGTGGCGGCGCTGCAAGCGTGCCGCATCCTGCACAAGTCCGGGGAGCTGGACGACCACCTCATGCCCATAGGTAGGTGACAACTGTTGTATGGTCCACAGGGCCACCCGATGCCGACGCGCGTGCTGGCGCGGCGCGTGGCGGCGCTGCAAGCGTGCCGCATCCTGCACAAGTCCGGGGAGCTGGACGACCACCTCATGCCCATAGGTAGGTGACAACTGTTGTATGGTCCACAGGGCCACCCGATGCCGACGCGCGTGCTGGCGCGGCGCGTGGCGGCGCTGCAAGCGTGCCGCATCCTGCACAAGTCCGGGGAGCTGGACGACCACCTCATGCCCATAGGTAGGTGACAACTGTTGTATGGTCCACAGGGCCACCCGATGCCGACGCGCGTGCTGGCGCGGCGCGTGGCGGCGCTGCAAGCGTGCCGCATCCTGCACAAGTCCGGGGAGCTGGACGACCACCTCATGCCCATAGGTAGGTGACAACTGTTGTATGGTCCACAGGGCCACCCGATGCCGACGCGCGTGCTGGCGCGGCGCGTGGCGGCGCTGCAAGCGTGCCGCATCCTGCACAAGTCCGGGGAGCTGGACGACCACCTCATGCCCATAGGTAGGTGACAACTGTTGTATGGTCCACAGGGCCACCCGATGCCGACGCGCGTGCTGGCGCGGCGCGTGGCGGCGCTGCAAGCGTGCCGCATCCTGCACAAGTCCGGGGAGCTGGACGACCACCTCATGCCCATAGGTAGGTGACAACTGTTGTATGGTCCACAGGGCCACTCGATGCCGACGCGCGTGCTGGCGCGGCGCGTGGCGGCGCTGCAAGCGTGCCGCATCCTGCACAAGTCCGGGGAGCTGGACGACCACCTCATGCCCATAGGTAGGTGACAACTGTTGTATGGTCCACAGGGCCACCCGATGCCGACGCGCGTGCTGGCGCGGCGCGTGGCGGCGCTGCAAGCGTGCCGCATCCTGCACAAGTCCGGGGAGCTGGACGACCACCTCATGCCCATAGGTAGGTGACAACTGTTGTATGGTCCACAGGGCCACCCGATGCCGACGCGCGTGCTGGCGCGGCGCGTGGCGGCGCTGCAAGCGTGCCGCATCCTGCACAAGTCCGGGGAGCTGGACGACCACCTCATGCCCATAGGTAGGTGACAACTGTTGTATGGTCCACAGGGCCACCCGATGCCGACGCGCGTGCTGGCGCGGCGCGTGGCGGCGCTGCAAGCGTGCCGCATCCTGCACAAGTCCGGGGAGCTGGACGACCACCTCATGCCCATAGGTAGGTGACAACTGTTGTATGGTCCACAGGGCCACCCGATGCCGACGCGCGTGCTGGCGCGGCGCGTGGCGGCGCTGCAAGCGTGCCGCATCCTGCACAAGTCCGGGGAGCTGGACGACCACCTCATGCCCATAGGTAGGTGACAACTGTTGTATGGTCCACAGGGCCACCCGATGCCGACGCGCGTGCTGGCGCGGCGCGTGGCGGCGCTGCAAGCGTGCCGCATCCTGCACAAGTCCGGGGAGCTGGACGACCACCTCATGCCCATAGGTAGGTGACAACTGTTGTATGGTCCACAGGGCCACCCGATGCCGACGCGCGTGCTGGCGCGGCGCGTGGCGGCGCTGCAAGCGTGCCGCATCCTGCACAAGTCCGGGGAGCTGGACGACCACCTCATGCCCATAGGTAGGTGACAACTGTTGTATGGTCCACAGGGCCACCCGATGCCGACGCGCGTGCTGGCGCGGCGCGTGGCGGCGCTGCAAGCGTGCCGCATCCTGCACAAGTCCGGGGAGCTGGACGACCACCTCATGCCCATAGGTAGGTGACAACTGTTGTATGGTCCACAGGGCCACTCGATGCCGACGCGCGTGCTGGCGCGGCGCGTGGCGGCGCTGCAAGCGTGCCGCATCCTGCACAAGTCCGGGGAGCTGGACGACCACCTCATGCCCATAGGTAGGTGACAACTGTTGTATGGTCCACAGGGCCACCCGATGCCGACGCGCGTGCTGGCGCGGCGCGTGGCGGCGCTGCAAGCGTGCCGCATCCTGCACAAGTCCGGGGAGCTGGACGACCACCTCATGCCCATAGGTAGGTGACAACTGTTGTATGGTCCACAGGGCCACCCGATGCCGACGCGCGTGCTGGCGCGGCGCGTGGCGGCGCTGCAAGCGTGCCGCATCCTGCACAAGTCCGGGGAGCTGGACGACCACCTCATGCCCATAGGTAGGTGACAACTGTTGTATGGTCCACAGGGCCACCCGATGCCGACGCGCGTGCTGGCGCGGCGCGTGGCGGCGCTGCAAGCGTGCCGCATCCTGCACAAGTCCGGGGAGCTGGACGACCACCTCATGCCCATAGGTAGGTGACAACTGTTGTATGGTCCACAGGGCCACCCGATGCCGACGCGCGTGCTGGCGCGGCGCGTGGCGGCGCTGCAAGCGTGCCGCATCCTGCACAAGTCCGGGGAGCTGGACGACCACCTCATGCCCATAGGTAGGTGACAACTGTTGTATGGTCCACAGGGCCACCCGATGCCGACGCGCGTGCTGGCGCGGCGCGTGGCGGCGCTGCAAGCGTGCCGCATCCTGCACAAGTCCGGGGAGCTGGACGACCACCTCATGCCCATAGGTAGGTGACATGTTTGATAATAGCTTAAACTGTTGATCTTATCTTATCTTATCTAGATGATGGCCCTTTCGGATGCACTTCGACCCAGCGGGATCTTTTGTGCATAAACTATTGATACTAGATACTTTCTTTGCGATGCCGTAGTACGAGACTGGCTGCGCCATTCGAGTTAGCGAGAAAAAGGGCGCAAACGCCATGCAATCCGCGGCGCTTACCCGTTCGGCCGACACACAATAAATTCTCACGCGCTGATTTGCAAGTGAAGTAGTTTACTTCTGTCGCTACGGTATTCGTCGATTCGAAATGTCAAAATATTCAAGTTTTCACTTCTGCCGGCACTCCTGGAGTGCAACCCGGTCTGTTTTTTTTCTTCAAATGAAGTTGCCCTGCCCACATTTTATCTGTTCTGCCTAGGTTTTCTGGTAAAGAATGTTTTATAGCAATAAGTGCGCCTTTTGTACCATAAAATAAATAAAGTAACATGGTTTTTTTGACCCTGCTCAAATGCATAAAAGAGCTGTGAAGAGTTACCCTCCAGTACAAAGTTACCATTCAGGACTGTTCGGGATTCATCGGAAACGATCCCCTCCGCTCGGCGGACAGCGTCCACCACACACCTCATAGAGCTCTGACGCGCACGCACGTTACTATTAAAGCTGATTAATATTCAATATAAAAATTCAATTAAATCAATCATCAATACCTACATTATTTTATTGGAATAACATCTACCATAAAATTGGACCTACGGAACCGGATGTCATGCCTATAGGATTTGGGACCTAACCAGGATCTTCTGCAACAGCATTAAGACATTAAAGAAGAGGATCTCTTTATGGAAGTCCAGAATCGGTGAATTGACAGTGTGAACTAGTGACTACAAGCAATAAACAACAAGAATTATAAGCGAGCGAGCGGTCAGAGTGAGTCCGATCCATTTTGTTTGCCCTTTAACTTTGTTAGTGACTTTGTGCCCAAACTACTGCCTTTTTATAATTATTTTGCATATGAATGTGTAGCTTACACCCGCCTTTAGCGAATCCAACAATAAACCGCATTAAGGATTAGCGCCTTTCTATAATATTTCAAGTTAAAATCTTTAAATAATAACTAGGCATCTAATGGACGTCAACAAGTAGCAAGCAGCCGGGCGCTGCATAGCGATAGTGATAACGGAGACAAAAGGCAGCGAGTACCCATTTTACTGTTAGTCGTGCTTAATATATACCCGTTTTTTCAATCTATTTATGAACTACTTTATGCTGGAATAATTATTACATTATTGTCGTGTTTTGTCTTTATGAATTCGCCTTTTCTTTCAATCGTAAATATTGAAATGCAAATGGGTATCATCCTTGTTTAATTATTAAATTGTATTATATTTATTGTTTTGTTTAATTCGACTGGTGCGAATTAAGACAAATAGAATATTATTATTTATACGAGCCATAGCTATTTTAATTCCGTATTGATTGGTATTTTAAATATAATTGAAGTATTTACTGCTACTATAAACAGTAGCGGTAGTAAATAATTGCTAATACTTATTGTCATTGTTCTAGAAACATTTTATTGTTGATTTTAACTGTTTGCACATATCATGGACGATCTTGTGAAAAAACGGGGAACTTACAAAGGTCGTTTGACCAAATTTCAAACGTACGTAGATACTTTTAGAGGTGTTGTATGTTGCAGTGAAATTGACATTTTGGAATTAAAGCTACGTATGTCTAACATTGAAGCGATGTTTACGGAGTTCGAGGAAGTTCAGACTAGTATCGAGTGTTTGGTCGTCTCGGAGGACGACGCCCAGGTACATGCGACACAAAGGTCAGAGTTTGAATCTAAATATTTTGCTACACTGGCTAGGGCCCAAGAGGTATGTAATGCATACAGAAGCACTAAGAGGTCAAGTAAACGTACTCATAATGCTTCTGAAACGTACTACTCTTCGGCCAGCGAGAATGAGGACATTGTGTCGGTGAAACAGGCACCTAAATTCGCTACGACTGCTACCAGTGTTAAGTTACCTACTATCCAAATACCTAAATATAGTGGTGATTACGAGGGCTGGCTTGAATTCCGTGATGTTTTCACGTCTCTTATCCATTCAAACAAAACCATAGGAGACATACAAAAGTTCCATTATTTACGGGCTTCCCTGGAAGGGGGCGCTGCTCAAATCATTCGCGCTTTAGAGTTTTCTGCGTCCAACTATACTTTAGCGTGGAAGTCTTTATGCGATCGGTTTGACAATACAAGGTTGTTAGTCCAAAATCATGTTAAGGCAATTTTTGATGAAGAGGCGATAAAAAAGGAATCCGCTTCATCTATACGTAAGGTTTTAGATTCATGCAACAAAAATATACGTGCGTTACAAATTCTAGGCGAACCAGTAGAGAGTTGGGATACCTTAATTATATACATTATATCCTCAAAATTGGATGCTCGCACACTTCGTGAATGGGAGGAGCACAAAGTTACACACCAAAAACTTACATTACAAATATTCACAAAATTCCTTAAAAATAGGGCAGATGTGTTAGAAACTATCGAACTAAGTAATAACACAAACAACAAGAACGAGTCATTGTCGAAGCCTGCTTATAGACATGTTCGTGGCTTAGCTACAGTCTTGCAGCCTACTTACAAGAAATACAAATGTCCTCTTTGTAAATCTGAGCATCCACTATACTTATGCCATCAATTCGCACAAATGAGCATAGATGCTAGGGAACAATTCGTAGGGCAAATGAAATTATGCAGCAATTGTCTCAGAGCAGGTCATTATTTACGCGTTTGTAGACTGGGTCCATGCCGGCAATGCGGCACCAAACACAACACTTTGTTGCATAGGGACTCGAACTATAGCAGTGCGGCACCGAACACGGCAGCACCGAGCACATCGGCTCTGCTGGTGTCCGCTGCGCCTGCGGCAGTCCAGCCTGCCTCAAGCTCCGCGAATGACATTATCAGAAACATGTCAGCGACAAACAAACAATCATGTCAGATTCTGCTTGCCACAGCATTAGTCCGAATTTTGGACGTACATAACAGACCTCATGAAGTTAGGGCCATTCTAGACTCGGGCAGTCAGGCCTCCTTCATGACAGAATCGCTTCTTGAAACATTAGGTCTGCCACACCAGAATACAACATCCAAAGTTGCAGGCATTAATAACCAGGTTTCGACAGTGAACAAACGATGCAATGCTATAATACAGTCCAGAATCAATTCATTCAATACAGACATTACGTTTTTAGTGTTGCCAAACATAACTTCAACTCATAATGAAGTCTTTAATGTGAGCACATTAAATATTCCAGCTGGCATTCAGCTTGCAGACCCAGAATACTTTAATCCGTCAAGTTACGACATACTACTTGGCGCAGACATATTTTGGGACTTAATATGCGCAAACAAAATATCATTAGGCAAAGATAGTCCAGTGTTGCAAGAAACTAAATTCGGATACATAGTCTCCGGGCGCACCGGGCAGCCAACTTCAAACAAGATTTCATGCAATTTTACAAAATTTCATGAAATTCAAGATCAATTAGCCAAGTTCTGGGAAATTGAGGAGGTTCCAACCATTAAGGAGAATGCGTATACTACCGAGGAAGAGTTGTGCGAACAACACTTTAAACAAAACATGTCACGTAAACAAGACGGTAGATTCTCAGTAGGAATTCCTTTAAAAAACGATGAGACTGAACTTGGTCATTCATTCGAACGTGCGAAGTCGTGTTTTCTAGCATTAGAACGGCGGTTGACAAATCGCCCTGCAATAAAGGAAATGTACGTTGATTTCATGAAGGAATATTTGTCATTAGGTCATATGACTTTAAGTGACATACACAAACCTCACGAAAATTCATATTTTTTGCCACATCATTTTGTGTTGCGTGATAGTACCACGACTAAGTTAAGAGTCGTATTTAATGGAAGCGCTCCTACTAGCTCCGGCCTGTCCTTGAACGACCTTCAGATGGTAGGGCCGACGATACAAAGCGACTTGTTCTCCATCCTCTTGCGATTTCGGCAACATCGATTTGTGATGGCAGGTGACATCGAAAAGATGTACAGACAAGTGCTCATTCATGAAAATCAACGACATCTTCAACAAATAATTTGGCGAGACGACCCCTCAAAGCCCCTTCAGACCTATTCATTGAAAACTGTTACATATGGCACAGCCTCGGCACCGTTTTTGTCTGTTCGTTGCCTTAAGCAAATTGCGGACGAATGTGACAACGAAGCGGTGCGCAAGGCCATTAGTGACGATTGTTATGTTGACGATTTATTGACGGGGCAAGAAACAGCTGAGAGTCTATTGGAACTTCGTGCTCTGATTTCGAAAGAACTATCATCGGGTTGTTTTAATTTAAGAAAATTTCGATCAAATTTACCAACTTGCAGCGATGGTTCGGATAGCTTCATTAGTTCGGCAATCGTTGATTTAAGTGAGCACGAACAGTCCAAGACTCTGGGCCTGAAATGGTCGCCGTCAAACGATGTGCTACAATTTGACATTAAGACTGATCCCAATCCAGATATCACAAAGAGAGCGATCTTATCCACCATTTCCCAAATCTTTGATCCACTCGGTCTACTCAGCATTTTCGTTATTGTCGGGAAAATCATTTTGCAAAAACTTTGGTTGCAGAAACTGGATTGGGACAGTCCGCTGCCCTCAGACATTGTCAAATCATGGCTCAAATTCGTCACCAATTTAAGTGGCTTGCAAACACTCAAAATACCACGACACGTTGTGTGCGCGAATCCAATCAGCATACAAATGCATGCATTTTGTGATTCGTCTAAGGATGCTTACGGTGCCTGTGTCTACGTTAGGTCCGAATCATTTGACAATACACGGGTTCGTCTCTTGTGCTCAAAAGCGCGTGTAGCACCTATCAAGGCTGTAACGATCCCGCGTCTTGAACTTTGCGGAGCACTGGTTGCTGCTAAGCTCTTGGAAAAGGTCATGCAAACCACTCGTCTACGTGTAGACAGTTGTTTTCTTTGGACAGATTCGTCTGTCGTTTTAGGTTGGCTCAAAACGCCACCAAATAAGTTAAAGCCATTCGTCAAAAATAGGGTAGCGGACATCCAAGAAATTACCAAGTCATGGTTCTGGCGACATGTTCCTACCGCAAGCAACCCTGCTGATCTGTTGAGTAGGGGCATTAATGGTACTCAGTGTGATAAACTGGAATTTTGGTTCAATGGACCCAAGTTCTTGCTAGAACATGAACACTTGTGGCCTTACAAAGCCTTTGATCAAAACCAATCAGAACTGCCTGAAGTGCGAACGAACGTAGCAGCTACCTCTACAGATCAAAATGAGTTGTTTCCATTCTCACGTTTCTCAAACCTCAGTAGACTTAAGAATACTATGGCATATGTACTACGTTTCATTGCCAACTGCCAAAACAAAACTAAAACTCAAGGTCCTCTCTCTCTATCTGAAAAACAATCGGCGCTCAATTATTTAGTGAAATTGTCGCAAAAGGAATCATTTGAAGAGTATGCTATTTTGATCAAAGGGAAGGCTTTGCCCCCCAAAAACAAATTGCTGTCATTAAGCCCCTTTATTGACGACAAGGGTTCCATTAGAGTCGGAGGTAGGATCAAAAACGGTAACTTCACGTTCGAAAAGAAGCATCCACTTCTCCTTATGTCTAAACATATTTTAACTAAACTAATATTTCGCTTCGAGCATTTGCGTTTAATGCACTCGGGACCTCAATTGCTTCTGTCTTCAATTAGAGAAGAATTTTGGCCAATCGGTGGTCGTAATCTATCTCGATCAACTGTACACAGCTGCCAACGCTGCTTTCGTCTAAACGCACAAACAGCTCGTCCGATGATGGGCAACTTACCTGAGCAGCGCCTTCATCCAGGGTACCCATTTCAGACGACAGGAATGGATTACGCGGGACCTTTATTAGCACTCAATAAAAGAGGTCGTGGCAGCAGGACAGAAAAGGTCTACATCGTTATATTTATCTGTTTCACCACTAAATGCGTTCACCTCGAGCTAGTAAGCTCACTATGTAAAGATTCTTTCCTTGCAACGTTGCGTCGCTTCATTGCTAGGCGTTCTAAGCCTACAACATTATTCTCGGATAACGGAACCCAGTTCGTGGGTGCACGGAACGAACTTTTTAAGTTCCTCAATGACAACGCAAGTTCAATCATTACTGAAATGTCAAATGAACACATTGACTTTAAGTTCATACCAGCATATGCCGCGCACATGGCCGGCTTATGGGAAGCCAACATTAAATGCATCAAATCCCATTTGCATCGCGTGTTAGGGAATGCTCACTTAGTTTTTGAGGATCTTTATACTGTTTTGGTCCAAATAGAGGCTATCTTAAACTCACGTCCCCTGACACCACTCTCGACTGACCCACATGACATGACAGCACTTTCCCCAGGGCACTTCTTGGTAGGACGACCGATGACAGCTTTGCCAACACCGACGCTAGTCGATATCAACCAGAACCGGCTCACACGTTTTGAAAGACTAGAACAGCTGCGCCAACACTTTTGGGCCAGGTGGCACAAAGAATACATCGCTGAACTTCAACAACGCACTAAATGGCGCACTTCAAAGGGTCAGACACTACAAAAGGGAGCACTAGTACTCATTAAGGAAGAAGGACTTCCGCCAATGAAATGGCGATTGGGCCGCATCACCGAAATATATCCAGGAACTGACGGAATCGCCAGAGTCGCAGATATTAACACCACAAGAGGAGTGATACGCCGAGGCTTTAATCGTATCTGCCCGTTGCCAGCCATTGAAGTCGACGAGTTGAAAGACAACCCTTTCAACGCCCGGGGGCATGTTCGGGATTCATCGGAAACGATCCCCTCCGCTCGGCGGACAGCGTCCACCACACACCTCATAGAGCTCTGACGCGCACGCACGTTACTATTAAAGCTGATTAATATTCAATATAAAAATTCAATTAAATCAATCATCAATACCTACATTATTTTATTGGAATAACATCTACCAAGGACCAATGTTACCCCCCAAAGCAGAAGTTACCCGTTTCGGCCAAAGTTACCCTCCAGGGCCAAAGTTACCCTCAAGGGCCAAAGTAACCCTGAAATGTACATAATGCCGTTTTGTTCAGGCAAGGAGAACTTCAAGGCGGGTGAGTTGGAGGCCTGCGCGGAGGCCGACGGTCGACCCGGTACAACTAAGCGGAGACAGTATTACTACAAACGGGTAACTTAACACATTTCTACGATTTCGTAGCGCTACGCTCGTAGCCAAACTAGCCAAAAAAAAAATGTATTGCCGCAATTTTTAATTCCCGGGTTAGAATAGCACCACCCCCTTTCTTCCTGTGGGTGTCGTAAGAGTCGACTAAGGGAGCAGGGTTGAAGTGTGTTGTGGGCGATGGACTAGCAACCTGTCACTGCGATATCACATTTAGTCGATATTTTATACCCATATTTATGCTAATGAATTTATGTGTATTAGTGAATGTATGTAGGCGACTTTATATTAATTACATCTACCCTAAAGTAAAATAAAAAATAAAACCGGCCAAGTGCGAATCGGACTCGCGCACGATCACGTTTGTTGTATGAGAGCCCCGTTAAATATTTATTCTATTCTGTTTTTAGTATTTGCTGTTATAGCGGCAACAGAAATGCATCGTCTGTGAAAATTTCAACCGTCTAACTATCACGGTTCATGAGAAACAGCCTGGTGACAGACGGACGGACAGCGTAGTCTGATTAATAGGGTCCGGCTTTACACTTTTGGTAGGGAACCCTAAAAATATATATAATGCTTAACAAACAAAGAACGAACTCCCAAGAACTTAAATATAAATAAATAAATAATTAATCCTACTAATATTATAAATGCGAAACTTTGGATGTTTGTTACTCAATCACGCCTAAACGGCTTAACCGATTTGGATGAAATTTTGCACGAAGATAGTTTAAAGCCTGGATTAAAATATAGGATAGTTTTTATCCCGGGTCCACGCGGACGAAGTCGCGGGCGGAAGCTAGTTAATTAATAAATATTACGGGACAATCTTACACAAATCGACCTAGTCCCAAACTAAGCAAAGCTTGTACTATGGGTACTAGACGACGATAAGCATACTTAAAGAGATACTTAAATACATAGGAAACATCCATGACTCAGGAACAAATACTCTTGCTCATCACACAAACAAATGCCCTTACCGGGATTCGAACCCGGGACCTCTTGCTTCGTAGGCAGGGTCACTGCCAACTAGGCTAAAGCGGTCGTCAATATCTAAGCAATGTCTCAGCCTGAGGATATGACCTTAGGAACCATCCAGCGCTGATGGATTACTAATATGTGTTATCGTTGCAGACTGCGCGCGCGTTCACGGACTGCGAGCCGATAGTGGACACGACAGACGAACAGTTGGCCGCAGAGGCACACGGACAAACAGATAAAACAAGCAGTGAGTTTAGTTTACAACCTGCCTTCGTCCGTCTATAATTACTCGACTGCGATGAGTTTGGGAATGGACTAGCTGTTAATATTTGCCTCCTAGCGTTATTCCCGGTTGTGCCCCTACAATAATCACCTAGTAATCCCAAGATTTGGCATAGGCACTAAGTTTTACGACTGCCACCTGACCTTCCAGCACAGAGAGAAGAGTAGACCTTATTGGGATTAGACCGGTTTCCTCACGATGTTTTCCTTCACCGAAAAGCGAACGGTAAATATTCCGTACGTAAGTTCAGAAATTGGTACGAGCCGGGATTCGAACTCGCGACCGCCGCGACAGTAGCTTTCAATGGAATGGACTAGCTGCCAATCCTACTAATATTATAAAATGCGAAAGTTTGGATGTTCGTTACTCAATCACGCTTATTAAACGGCACAACCGATTTAGATGAAATTTTACACGAACATAGGTTATAGCCTGGATTAAAAAATCTAGGATAGTATTTGTCATGTCTTGAATTAATTAAACGCTCAATTAATTAATGAGTTGGTTTATTGGGAATAACACACGGATGCTACAAACAGCGTTGCGCCATTTTGGCGAGTGAGGGAGAGAGAACCAGGCAGAGCAAGACACCAATATACTTAAGCCGCACATACACGCGTATATCACAGTATTCATCCCGGGTCCACGCAGACGAACGAAGTCGCGGGCGGAAGCTAGTCACATCACACTGATATTATAAATGTGAAAATTCGTTGATGTTCTCAGCGAGACATAATAAGGAGAACCTGAAGGAAACAACATTTTTACGACATAAATTAAAAATTTCAACAGCGCGATGCAGAACATCACCAATTTCTAGCCTTAGTAGGTCATTCTCCAGTTTTTTGTCGACGTCTAAACTCCGTCAAACCATATGAAACGTATAAAAAAGTTTCATGGAGTTCAGATGACCCGCAGACCAAATTTGAGACTAACCGATTGGAGAAAGTCGTGTATACGCAGCAGCGCCATCTTTTATTGTCAAGACGTCCTGTGGCGTGACAACCAGTGCTATTTTGGTGGCAAATTTTAGCAAAAACTACAAAACCGATTTTGATGGCACTTTCTAATATTGTAATTAATTTATTCAGAGGGTGATATGAGGTTTGAAAAATGTATAGGAATCTATTTATATGTTAAGATACAGACTTTAAACTTCGTAAAAAGGTTATTTAATAAAACAAAAGAAAAGTAATTTCAGCGTTTTTGAAAATTCATACCCTAAGGGGGTAAAAAATGGGTCGCAAATTTGTATGGAAAGTATATATTTTTTCTAGCTAGGGACTTGAAAATTCGTAAAATGGTTCCATACTTCAAACACAAGAAAAACAATTTCATCGTTTTTGAAAATTCATCTTCTAAAGGGATTAAAACTTGCTTGAAAGTTTGTTTGTAGAAATCCAGAGTGAAGAACTCCATAATAGATGGCGCTACCGGTCTTGTCCGATACTATTAAACGAGCAATATTTGTACTTATACAATATTTATGTGTATATTTGTAATGTTCTGATGAAAATTGCAGTATAGGGCTTTAAGGGAAAATCGGCCCTTAAAGCCCTAGCTTGGTATTATTTTCGAGAAATTTCGTCGTTTCCGTATTTTCTCCCAAAAGGCTGGCTTACTCTTCGATGACGACCAATAGTTAATTTTCTTTGTTGATGGTGGCGAGTTTGAACCCCAGCGATGAGCAGGTTTTTGTTTTCCTTTTTCAGTTTTTTTTGTTTTTTTTTTGAAGTAAAAACTTCTTTAGCGGCGCTGTGCACTTTTTGTGATGGGGAAAAATTTTTCAACTCGCCACAGGTCACGTGACCGTAAGATGTCACGTGACCGTGAGATTCGAGAGATTGAAAATTCGTAAGACGGACACGTAACCTTATCGAGAAACTCTTACAATGTCATTGAGTTTTTACTTCTGCCGGCACCCCCGGAGTGCTGAGGTGGTGTGGCTCTAGTGATAAGTATTTCCTATATCATTCGCTGTACCTTGCCGTGTGTGACAGTAATAAACTACATCTCTTATAGTACAGTCGTGCATTTCAATTACGATCCCTTTACATTACATCAGTGCAACCCGGTCTTTTTTTTGATAAACGATCAGTTATCGGCTTTTTGTTTCATTTTGTATAGTATAAATCGATTTCGTAGTATTAAAGCCGAGAATAACTCGGTCCCAGGTAAAAACAAATCTTAAGCATTAAAACAACATCGACGGTTGTGCCTGATTCATGCAGTCTTATCGTTTTTAATTTATGCCGCTTTCAGTCCAACACGACCCCAACCTGGGCCAAACTTAATCGTAATATGGACTGATAAAATGTTATGTTTGCGAAGTTACGGAAATATTGTATGATATTATACATAAATTTACAGTTAGATTAGTGTATCTTTCATACTTTTAGAATCAACTAAAACCCACTATGAAGAATACCAAAAACATAATTTAAGCGGCATCTATCGACCTGAAATTAAGCTCGCTAGAAGGCGAAAACGACAACTAACATCAGCGACCTCTATCAAACTGAAATTGTACCATAATTATTCTCGCTAGATGGTGCTATCATTATATACCTCCTACAGGTAACAACGTACTCTACGCGATCTCGTGCCTGCTCTGGTGCGCGCTCCCCGAGCGGTACAACACGCGCGGCCGCCGGCTGCACGCGCCGCAGCACGCCGCGCAGGCCGCCGGCGTGCTCATGCGCGCCCGGCAGCCCGACAGGTGACAGCAGTATATACAGGGTGGTCTCGTGCCTGCTCTGGTGCGCGCTCCCCGAGCGGTACAACACGCGCGGCCGCCGGCTGCACGCGCCGCAGCACGCCGCGCAGGCCGCCGGCGTGCTCATGCGCGCCCGGCAGCCCGACAGGTGACAGCAGTATATACAGGGTGGTCTCGTGCCTGCTCTGGTGCGCGCTCCCCGAGCGGTACAACACGCGCGGCCGCCGGCTGCACGCGCCGCAGCACGCCGCGCAGGCCGCCGGCGTGCTCATGCGCGCCCGGCAGCCCGACAGGTGACAGACAGTATATACAGGGTGGTCTCGTGCCTGCTCTGGTGCGCGCTCCCCGAGCGGTACAACACGCGCGGCCGCCGGCTGCACGCGCCGCAGCACGCCGCGCAGGCCGCCGGCGTGCTCATGCGCGCCCGGCAGCCCGACAGGTGACAGCAGTATATACAGGGTGGTCTCGTGCCTGCTCTGGTGCGCGCTCCCCGAGCGGTACAACACGCGCGGCCGCCGGCTGCACGCGCCGCAGCACGCCGCGCAGGCCGCCGGCGTGCTCATGCGCGCCCGGCAGCCCGACAGGTGACAGACAGTATATACAGGGTGGTCTCGTGCCTGCTCTGGTGCGCGCTCCCCGAGCGGTACAACACGCGCGGCCGCCGGCTGCACGCGCCGCAGCACGCCGCGCAGGCCGCCGGCGTGCTCATGCGCGCCCGGCAGCTCGACAGGTGACAGACAGTATATACAGGGTGGTCTCGTGCCTGCTCTGGTGCGCGCTCCCCGAGCGGTACAACACGCGCGGCCGCCGGCTGCACGCGCCGCAGCACGCCGCGCAGGCCGCCGGCGTGCTCATGCGCGCCCGGCAGCCCGACAGGTGACAGACAGTATATACAGGGTGGTCTCGTGCCTGCTCTGGTGCGCGCTCCCCGAGCGGTACAACACGTTCGGCCGCCGGCTGCACGCGCCGCAGCACGCCGCGCAGGCCGCCGGCGTGCTCATGCGCGCCCGGCAGCCCGACAGGTGACAGACAGTATATACAGGGTGGTCTCGTGCCTGCTCTGGTGCGCGCTCCCCGAGCGGTACAACACGCGCGGCCGCCGGCTGCACGCGCCGCAGCACGCCGCGCAGGCCGCCGGCGTGCTCATGCGCGCCCGGCAGCCCGACAGGTGACAGACAGTATATACAGGATGGTCTCGTGCCTGCTCTGGTGCGCGCTCCCCGAGCGGTACAACACTCGCGGCCGCCGGCTGCACGCGCCGCAGCACGCCGCGCAGGCCGCCGGCGTGCTCATGCGCGCCCGGCAGCCCGACAGGTGACAGACAGTATATACAGGGTGGTCTCGTGCCTGCTCTGGTGCGCGCTCCCCGAGCGGTACAACACGCGCGGCCGCCGGCTGCACGCGCCGCAGCACGCCGCGCAGGCCGCCGGCGTGCTCATGCGCGCCCGGCAGCTCGACAGGTGACAGACAGTATATACAGGGTGGTCTCGTGCCTGCTCTGGTGCGCGCTCCCCGAGCGGTACAACACGCGCGGCCGCCGGCTGCACGCGCCGCAGCACGCCGCGCAGGCCGCCGGCGTGCTCATGCGCGCCCGGCAGCCCGACAGGTGACAGACAGTATATACAGGGTGGTCTCGTGCCTGCTCTGGTGCGCGCTCCCCGAGCGGTACAACACGTTCGGCCGCCGGCTGCACGCGCCGCAGCACGCCGCGCAGGCCGCCGGCGTGCTCATGCGCGCCCGGCAGCCCGACAGGTGACAGACAGTATATACAGGGTGGTCTCGTGCCTGCTCTGGTGCGCGCTCCCCGAGCGGTACAACACGCGCGGCCGCCGGCTGCACGCGCCGCAGCACGCCGCGCAGGCCGCCGGCGTGCTCATGCGCGCCCGGCAGCCCGACAGGTGACAGACAGTATATACAGGATGGTCTCGTGCCTGCTCTGGTGCGCGCTCCCCGAGCGGTACAACACTCGCGGCCGCCGGCTGCACGCGCCGCAGCACGCCGCGCAGGCCGCCGGCGTGCTCATGCGCGCCCGGCAGCCCGACAGGTGACAGACAGTATATACAGGATGGTCTCGTGCCTGCTCTGGTGCGCGCTCCCCGAGCGGTACAACACTCGCGGCCGCCGGCTGCACGCGCCGCAGCACGCCGCGCAGGCCGCCGGCGTGCTCATGCGCGCCCGGCAGCCCGACAGGTGACAGACAGTATATACAGGGTGGTCTCGTGCCTGCTCTGGTGCGCGCTCCCTGAGCGGTACAACACGTGTGGCTATTAAGTACAGCAATAAAATAGTATCTCTGTGGCTAAGTATAGTTTAGAAATAATCAAGTGAGATCACTATCCTTTCCACCCTGTATAATAGGTTTGCTCGAAACAATTTTTCTCTCAAACATGTTTCTAACCTTAGCTAGCATGCGACAGTCCTTCGTTTTGCCGTGGAAATTCCGAGTTCTGATTATAAGACATTAACCTCGCTTGTAACACACTCGGCAGGCAATCCCTTCCTTCCCGGCCTTTGCAGTCATCATCATCATATCAGCCGACGACCTCCACTGCTGGCCTCCCCCAAAGAGTGCCACAATGACCGGTGCAGCGCATCCAGCGGACTCCCGCGACCAGCAGTCCACCTTGAAGAGCGCTTGGGAGTTGGCAGTAATCATCATCACCATGTCAGCCGAAAGACGTCCACTGCTGGACATAGGCCTCCCCCAAATAGTGCCACAATGACCGGTCCTGCGCCACCCTCATCCAGCGGACTTCCGAGACCTTACCCACGCCGCGCCCGCCGGACGTGGTCACGTGTCTGCAGTAAGCGCTGTTGCTGTTCCAGGCTGCAGATCCCGTCGTTCCCGGTGTACACGCGCTCGGGCGAGGTGCGCGTGGCGGCCGCGCGCGCCGGCCGCGCCGACACCAGGCTCAGCCCGAGGAGAAAGGAGCTCGTCACCAGGTAAACTATTTTCATTTCGTTTAAAAAAAACATTTATTCACGAAAAACGGTACTTTTTTACAATTCTCAACTTCCGCCAAACTGTACATTATAGAGCAATTTGTTGGCAGCAACAAACTCCCTTTCTTTACAAACGACAACACTGTTAACTGACCATCCTGTGTTTATATAGAACCTTATTACAATGCACTTAAGGTGCACCGATGTTCAGTTAGCTGTGTTGTCGATAGTACATTACTGTTTTAAGCTAGCTATTTAGAAGTATATCACTGCTATAATAGTGTAAATTATATATGTAAGTTCGCTATACGTTATAACGTATCTATTTAAACTATTTTTGTTTATTTAATAGCTTCAAATTGCATAATCATTATAATAATTATAAAATACATTCATTCATATATTATAATACGGGTGTAGACACTAAATGAAATAATCAATGATGTCATATTTTCTCGAAAAAGGATTAAAAATGTAGTCAAATGGCGAAAAAATCAACGCGAAGGGTTGAATAATCACGAACTGGGTGGGGGGGGATGTTTTGTCGATTGTCATTTACTATGACTTTCCTCTATCTAACATGCAATATTAAAACGGTAGCTTCGTAATTGCTTTGAGATATCTGAATGGGATTTTCGTCACTAGGCTATTTTTTGCCTTCTTTCTTTTTGAGTAATAATAATTTTCGAGTCTACACCCGTATTCAGATTAATATATCTATGTTAGTTGATAGTATGTTCATTCCACTAATCTGATCATAGTCTGGAGACTGATTGCATATTTAATTTAAAAAAGTGATATTTATATTAATTGATCTTATAAATCATACTATAAATCTGGCACTCTTTTGGGGGAGGCCTATGTCCAGCAGTGGACGTCTTTCGACTGATATGATGAATGTTAATCTATAGGAATTAATACCATAGAAGGAATATCGTCAAGGGTATAATAATTTATATTAAAAAATAGTAGGGGAAGTTTGTCAATTTGGATGAAAGTCGATGCCATATTTGACGTTGATCGATCTGTAAGTTGGTGCAACCGTCCTTATAGTTAAAGCAATTACGCGTATTTGTATTATCGCTGCGGAAATAGGGTTTGAGGTGAAGAAAAAGCGAGGCATCCAATTGAAACAGCGGTTGCCTGAAAGTGTGTAGGCGCTTTATATAATGAAACTTGCTTCTGTCCGCGACTCCGTCCGCGTGGAACTCGTTTATGTCGTAGCTCGATACAAACTTTCATCCCCATTTCACCCCCTCAGGGGATGATTTCCGGAATAAAAACTATCCTATGTCCTTCCCCGGGATTCAAACTATCTCCATAACAAATTTCATCTCAATCGGTTCAGCGGTTTGAGCGTGAAGAGGTAACAGACAGACAGACAGACACACTTTCGCATTTATAATATTAGTATGGATGTTGTTTCTATCGGCTTCCTCGCGGCAAATCAATTTTTACACCCCCTATTTCCGTCCCAGGCTAAGTTGGCTCAGTTCGGGTTGCGCAGGGCGGTTCCACAACAGTTCGGGAGCTCAAGTACCACGAGCCATCCGGTTGCCTCTCGGACACGGCAACTGCGCGTCATTGCTCTGGAAATTAATCCGTTTAGGCGATTAACTTGAACGAAGGCAATAGCTAATATAATTTTTAGAACAGTTTGTTTGAGTACAAAGTTTGAATTAAATTTTTTATTATGAGATGAAATGAAATGTACATGTCAGTAGAATTTACATGAGGGCATGTTCCGCCATAATTTGGCATGCAAAATATAAATTCTAATTTAAATTTTAAAAACACCACTTAAAATTATCACTTTTAGTATATAATAAATATATATAGCATGTCCCATGTTTCCACTAAATATAGAAATAATTGTTTTTTGTGCAGAGCAGGCAGGAGTTTAAACAAAGTTGTAGTTAAATTAGATATAGACATATTTTGTGATAGCATACAAGCAATAAAATCCAAATTGATAAGATTCCTCATGTGTGATACTTCAGTAGGCTCGGGTTATTAGAGTTTATATATCCTAATTTATTAACTACTTGTATATTCCCATTGAAAGAAAGAAAGAAAAGAAAGAAAGAAAGAAAAACATTTATTCATGACAAGTATCGTGTCACGAAAAGGTCCCGCCTCAGCATAATGCCGACTCAAGAGCCGGCGCTGATCTTCCGGCGGAACCTGAAGTGTGTCACGGTGTCTGCAGTACGCACGTTGCCATGCTTGCTATTGGTGCGCGATGGTTACTGTGCGTCGTAATGTACGCTAAGTTTAAGTTTGGCTATAGATTTCTTTGTTAGTTTATTGCTATAAGTGAGAACCTGTAATTGGCTATATGGTTTTATTATTTTGTCTATAAATATTTTGCGCTGTTGGTTTTCCATGTATCAATAAATAAATAAATAAAATATAAATATTGTTTGTTGCTAATTGTTATTAATGAAACTCATGAGATCAAATATGTTTTTAAACCTTTAATGTGCCTAATCGTGCAGCGCAAGTAGGCTTGTGCGCGCTCGGTCACCGAGCGGATCGCTCCAAACAAGTACAATCGCTCAAATGTACTAGTTCGGTCTTTTAGGTCTTTTAGTTCACTAGTACACTAAGAAACGACGTCTTCATGCTCCTTTGACCGAATGAATTGAACCAGGTATCGTTTTGCTGTCACTGTCACTGCCTCGCTCTTCCGCTCGGTTCTCGCTCCGGGTGAACTAAACGTGCTAAAGAGTAGAAACGTCGCGAAATAGTTCGGTCTAGTACAGTGTCGGGAATTAGGTCTTTTTAGTTCCTACTATATGTACTACACACAAGCCTAAGCGCAAATGTTCCTTCAGTGAGACGACTGCTGTCTCGGCAATATTACGGCAGGAGTAGGGAAATAGTTTAGGCAACTCTTTATATTAGCCTGTTAAGAAAACTTGATTATGTACTATCGACAACACAGCTAACTGACCATCGGTGCACCTTAAGTGCATTGTAATAAGGTTCTATATAAACACAGGATGGTCAGTTAGCAGTGTTGTCGTTTGTACCTGTACCAAGACGCAAAAGCGCTGTGTTTTTGTTTGACTTTTGCTCAATATCTTTTTGCATATTTATTACGCTATCGGTGAGGATCTGTTATTAGCTCAATGTCACTGCCGGTTTAAGCTACTGTGTAGTATTTAAGCTGATGATCTTCCAATATAAACAAATAAATAAATAATAGGGATGCGGACTAAGATTTTTTTATGATGTCATTCGAATCAGTTTTTAGAGAGGAACAAATGTTTGTATGGGAGCAACTACAATTAATGAACATAAAAAGAGACAAAGACTGACCTCGCTGGCGGCAGCGCAAAACGCTTCATACTGATAGACAGACACGTATGACGTCACTTGTACAAAGTAATTGATCGTTGTATGGAAAATCCGGTAAATTGTTGTTTCGGTCGCGAAATACTGCGTTTAAGTACATAGTTGTTATACAATTTTGTTTCTATAAAAGCGTAAGGATTGTATTGGTAGCTTTAAATTTACTCTTGAACAATAAAAAAAAATGCATATATTTTCAAAATTTTCAATGTTCATATCTTATTATGATTTTAATTATATTGTATAATTTATACTTTATTACGATAATTTGATGGTTTACTATCCATATAGCATCACAACGATATATCAATTTAAACATGAGGCATCATGCCTATTGTGTTTCTTTATTTAATTTCAATGTATTTGTGTACTTTTCAAACACAATGCACGTTAATGAAATAAATACATTGATAGTGAAATAGTGTAATGTTATAACAAATAATGTGTGCGTCGTCCAGGTTTATGCGCTTCGTGTTCGCGGACGTGCTGCGCGTGCGCCGGCGCGGCATGACGCTGCAGCCCGGCGCGTGCGACGCCAACAACTACTACGTCGTGCCCACCCTCAAGCGTGAGTACCCACTGCCCGCTGCCCACTGCCCACTGCCCACTGCCCACTGCTGGCCGGGCTGTAGGTAGCCACGGTGCACCAACTCACCGTTACAGACCGGTCAACGTTCAAGGTAATCGACCAAACCTGTAATCGTGAACATTATGGAAAGTTTGTCAAGTTTGTATGGAATGACAGCTGCCGGCGCCATATTTAGAAAGAAAGAAAGAAAACATTTATTCGTGGACAAAACAATGGGTATACAAAACAAAACACAGTAAAGTAAAAGTAGCAGGGTCCACGAAAAGGCCCCGACTCAGCATGGTGCTAACCTAGGAGGCCAGCGCTGGTCTTCTGCCTTCTTATTTAAGGTCACAGCACGTCTATCATGAGACGGCCGCGACATACTCTCGATTTTCCTCGCACTAACCTCTTGTTCTTATTATTATTATTATTATTTTACTATATAGGAAGCAAACGAGCAGTCGAATCACCTGATGGTAAGCGATAATCGACGCCCATGGACACTTACAACACCAGAGGAGTTGTAGGTGCGTTGCCGGCCTTTAAGATGGGAGTACGCTCTTTTCTTGAAGGCTTGAAGGTTATAACGGTCCGGAAATACCGCAGGCGACAATTCATTCCAGAGTTTGGCTGTGCGAGGCAGAAAGTTTCGGGAGAAACGCACAGTTGAGGACTGCCAACCATCTACGTGGTGAGAATGGAAAAGCTTTCGCGTAGGGCGATGGCGGAAGGAAGCGGCGGGGATTAATCCGAACAATTCTTCGGAACATGCAATTCATTGTACATGCTAAGTGTTCTAATAAGAGAGAGACGGATAGTGCGAGAAAATCGAGAGCGCTCGCTCTTGTGATAGCCGTGCAGATCATTAGAGCCACGTCGCCTCGAGCGGTTAGTATTCTTTATATGGATATGCGCTCACTACGTCAACTCCGTAGTTAGTACAGTTCGGAGGCGAGGCGGTGCGGGTCGGGTGCCGGGTGGCTCTAATGAGCTGTGACCTTTAATGTGGCGCCGGGAGCTGTCATTCCGTACAAACTGTCCATACATTCAGATTTGGTGCAGACTAACAATAGCAAGGTACAGGTCAGCGTCACGTACATATGAGCGGTTAAGGTGTTCACAAACATCCGAACACGACTCTATTATCAAAGCCATAGAGTGCATGTTCAGATATTGGCGACCACTGACCATCTGATGGCGACTTTGCAGTCACAAGCATTTTTTTTGTATAGGTACGCATTTGACCACTATCTCACCTGAGGGTGTTACATGCATACCTAGATAGTGCGTTTTCACTCTCGTCTTGAAACTATCCAAATTTTGACGACCTTGAAATTGAAAAAACCGGCCAAGTGCGAGTCGGACTCGCGCACCGAGGGTTCCGTACAAACCTGTAGGTATATAAGTAATAACTTTAAAATGATTAAAAATATTTTTATTATATGATGTAACTTAAAATTATTTTTTTTCTGTGTATCTGTGCGATAAGACGTTGCTTCGTACCAAATTTCAAGATTCTGAGTTCACGGGAAGTACTCTGTAGGTTTTGATTCCCTTGCGAGTTTCGAAAATTTGCGGAAATTTGCGACATAAACGGCTGTATCTTTTGATTGCGTTGGATTAGAAGTTTGATTTTTTCACAGCTCCAAGGGACAGTAGACCTGAGTATTTGGTATAAACTTTAGCTTGATACCTCCACGCGTTCCTAAGAAAAAGGGTCTTGTCAGACGGACTGACGGACGGACAACAAAGTGATGAGCAAGGGTTCCGATTTTTCCTTTTGAGGTACGGAACCCTAGAAAATAATAATTTACAACTAGCCGTTACCTTGCGATTTTAATATATCGATGACTGGCCTAATATAGAGTAGGGCGTATATAATCTGATGATGATAATGATGGTCGTATAATTATAATCTTGTACAGTAAACAATCCCGACGGAAGCTCCATGGTGGACATAGACTGGACGTTCCTCGAGGAAATATACCAGTACACCGAGGACAAGGCCCACGCGGAGCTGCAGAAACCCGTGCTCTGGCCGCAGGAAGCGAAGCAAGAAGGCACGGAGAAGCAGGCGGGAGACACGGGGCAGAAGCAGTTGGGAGATGAGGCGAAGCGGGCGGGTGATACGGGAGAGAAGCAGCGGGGAGATGCGGAGAAGCAGTTGGGGGATGTAGATAAGCGAAGCGAAGAAGCGGCTGCGGTAGTATGTCAAAATGGTATGTTTATGGTGTGAATTGGTGTCTATTCTGTTTTTATTTGTGTAAGGGGACAGCTAAATAAAGGTTTTGCATTAACATAAATAAAACAAACTAAAACAGTAGCCAATATGGAATACATTTGTCATTTTTGGTTGACATTTTTAATTGGAATAAAGTTACATTTGTTATGTATCTATTATAGTTGGTTCAAATTTCATTGCCAATATTTCTTGTACCTGCAGCTAGAGTTTATGTTATCAAATCAAATCAAATCAAATCAAAATATTTATTTTGTAAAGAGGCTTAAGCTAGCTCTTTTACACGTCATGTTTTAACTTAACTACTCAACTTAACTAAGCTATTTGACATATAAATGCTTCTTTGTCATCTATAAATTATTTTATAGTATAATAAGATTTCTCTATGAGATGGCGTTTAACGCTGAACTTAAATCTATTCATTGACAATTTCAGTATATCAGAAGGTAACTTATTGTAAAATCGTACACAGTTCCCCATAAACGACCTATTCACTTTGCAGAGACGGTATCCGGGAATGGCTAATTTATTCTTATTTCTAGTATTATAATTATGAACATCACTATTTAATTTATACATGTCAAGATTTTTACGAATATACATTATATTTTCATATATATATTGTGAGGCAACGGTGAGAACATTGATTTCTTTAAACCTATCTTTCAGAGAAACGCTCCTAAATTATAAATATTGCGTATAGCACGTTTTTGTAAAATAAAAATTGAATCAATGTCAGCAGCTTTGCCCCACAATAGAATGCCGTAGGTCATGAGACTATGAAAATAGGCAAAATATACCAATCTTGCCGTCTCAACGTCTGCAAGTTGGCGAATCCTTTTAACTGCGTAAGCAGCTGAACTCAGTCTCCCTGCCAGAGTAGAAATGTGTGGACTCCATAGCAATTTTGAATCTAAGGTAATGCCAAGAAAAACAGTTTTATCCTCCAATTCAATAACTTCGTCTTTTAGAATAATGTGTGTGTTATTTTTATGCTGTACATTAGGCAATGAGAATCGAATACATTTTGTTTTTTTTGCATTAAGGAGCAAATTATTGATGGTAAACCAGTTAACAATAGACGACAGTACATTATTTATTTCACTAAAACTGTCTTGGTTTCTTTTGGCTTTAAATATCATCGATGTATCGTCTGCAAAAAGAACTAATTTATGTTTTCCATTCAGTACATACGGCAAATCGTTTATGTAGACAAGAAATAAGAATGGTCCCAGAATAGACCCCTGGGGGACTCCCATAGAAATAAGAGACCCAGCTGATTTGGTTCTATTTATGTCTACTATTTGAGTTCTGTCATTCAAATGCGATCGGATGAGATCAAGTGCTTTGTCTTTCATGCCATAATGGTTCAGCTTTCGAATTAGTGTCGTGATCCACGCAATCGAAGGCTTTAGACAGATCGCAGAACACGCTTATTGCTCACGATACTTCACTACATAGTATAAAACAAAGTCGCTTCCCGCTGTCTTTCCCTATGTATGCTTAGATCTTTAAAACTACGGACGGATTTTGATGCGGTTTTTTTAATAGATAGTGATTCAAGAGGAAGGTTTATATGTATAATATAGTACCCGTGCGAAGCCGGGGCGGGTCGGTAGTTAATTTACAAAAAGAAAACTAGAGTAAAGAAGGATTCGGTCCGCCTGACCCCTATTTCACCAACTTGACAATTGTCACCTGACACTGTCAATTTGCCATACATTGCTTGTTCTAGAAGTTAAGGCGGGTACTAGGTTACTTGTGGCATCAGCAATGTACGGAGAATTGTCGTTGCCAGGTGACAATTGTCAAGTTGGTGAAATAGGGGCCTGGTTGTAAGAAACCGTAACCAAAGTAGAGTGACGTAAAAAGTTTCAACGATTGAAATCGCTAATTGCCATTTTTTTATATAGAAAACGAAGAAGAATCTACGCCATCTAAACAGACGGACAATGAAGAAAAACTGGTCGAAACTGAAGACTCTAACGTAAAGGGAAGTGTAGAAACTGAAGCCAAGAGCGACGAAGCTGCTTCGGAAGCTAAGCGGGTTGGCGGAGCTTGGGTGAAGAAGGTCGAGCCAGCTAAAGTAAGTCGAAGTGTTCGTTTTTACTGTATTTTGCTTTTTAGGGTTTCGTACCTCAAAAGGAAAAAACGGAACCTTTATAGGATCACTTTGTTGTCCGTCCGTCCGTCCGTCTGTCCAGACCCTTTTTCTCAGGAACGCGTGGAGGTATCAAGCTAAAATTTATACCAAATACTTGGGTCTACTGTCCCTTGGAGCTGTGAAAAAATTAAACTTCTAAGCCAACGCAATCAAAAATTTTTCCGCAAATTTTCGAAACTCGCAAGGGAATCAACCTACGGGTTACTTCTTGTGAACTCAGAATCTTGAAATTTGGTACGAAGCAACGTCCTATAGCACAGATAAAGGAAAAATTGCGAAAACCGTAAATATTTTAATAATTTTAAAGTTATTACTTATATGTACCTACAGGTTTGTACGTAACCCTCGGTGCGCGAGTCCGAAACGCACTTGGCTGGTTTTTTAAAAATTCATATTACAAAAAAGTACATACCTAGTATTTCACTGGTTAAGGGGACGGGTACGCCAAGGCATTCTCCGTACAAAAGCCGTGCAAGATTTTTTCGTCGGTTTTGGCACTAGTTTTTTTTTTTTTTTGCTTGTTCATATTTAATTTACGCAGGGCATGATGTTACAATTTTGTTAGATGTAAATAGAATAAAAAATATAAAAATGAATAACATCAGTAAAAAATAGCTAACAGAAAAATAAATATGCTGTCGAAATATTATTTTCATAGCGCAAACACAAATCGTGTCGTTTTCGTGGCAAAGAGAAATGTGCTTTTTATTTTATTTCTATTATTATCTGTGTTGTGTTTGTCCCGAATAAATGTTTTGATTTGATTTGATTTGAAATGAAGAAAAACTTGCACAGCTTTTGTTGTATGGAGAAGGCTTACCCTACGGGGCGGGTAGGGTGAGCTTTAACACGCGTTACAGAAACCTGTTTTAGACTTATGTTTGATGCGAATGTATTGCTGCGCTGACAACATTACTTTGATACTAGTAAGTAGGCAGCTAATTAAACTATAATTCGATTTTTTAACAGCTGATATTTGACAGCCGTCATCCTGGTACAATAAACATCAATGATGACATATGCACATACACATGCATGGGGCACATTGCACGTAGAACTGATGGCCGTTGGGGCGGAAAGGTTCTCGAGTGGCGACCACGTACCGGAAGGCGCAGCGTGGGTAGGCCCCCCACAAGGTGGACTGATGACCTGGTAAAGGTCGCGGGAGTCCGCTGGATGCGGGTGGCGCAGGATCGGTCATTGTGGCACTCTTTGGGGGAGGCCTATGTCCAGCAGTGGATGTTTTTCGGCTGATATGATGATGATGATGATGATGAATGACATATGATGACATACATTGTACTTGTAATTTACTGAATAAAATAACTAGTGTCTCTGTAAGCCGTAGAAACTGCGAGCCTGTACTTTTCAAACATTATTTTTATATTTCGAAAATCAGAATGGACAAAAAAGACTATAATTATTGAACCTGCTCAGAAAAATTCACGAGAAATGTGACCTGTAGAGGAGAACAGCCGGACAAACGGACATACGCAGGAATTTCGGCCCAAGCTGATGCAGATAACTCCTTTCGCTTCGCTCCTTCGTTCAATACATAGTTGTACATTATTATATTTAGTTGTTGAATTGATACACAAAATATATTAAATAAAAATTATAAACTAAGACTACTTGGATGACAGCTGTCAAATATTGGATGTAAGGGCTTTTCACTATAGCACAGTATAGGAACAGTAGATAAACTTCGAACAAAGGTACATCGCACGGCTGCACACATGTGCTGTTCGGTACGCACACACACATAGCCTTCGGGAATGATGGAGAATGCTATAATCGGGGCCGCGCCGTTGCGGTGTTCGCTCGTTCTCACTCGCTACGTCAAAGGAAGCCGCCTCGTAGGTTTGAAGACAGCGAGCCGCCAGTGCCACGATAATCAAAAGGAGCCGAATAGGCTTGTAACTAAGCACCTACCCACCTAGTGCAGTTTAGCAACTATTATACATACTAGGAAATATTTTAGGCATAGTATAGTGGTATTAAAATATTCCATGAAGTGGGAAACTAAAACCACATACCTAACTATCTATAATATTATTACTTTGTGTAAACAATATTGTCTATTAAACTGTAACAGAAATACTTTGCATACTTAAAAGCAAAATTAGTACTATAGGTCTGCCAAGCCACAAACTTGACACAGCCCTACGCATCGAGCGAAAGTAGGTAACGAACTCTCCTAAACGGCCTCTGATTACCTACTGTATTATTCTTCTATACTGTGACTATAGGCGAGTACCTTACTTCGATAACTCCAGTAATCACAACAACTCGTCGTCCGCTCCCGTTATAGAATATCTCTTTAAGGGGCTCCCATACGCGAATGACCTTCGATCTTCCTTAGTTTTCTAATGTTTTTTGTAGCTTATTATATTAACAACACCGGCTTTAAGCAATATAGTATCCCATATTTACTTCAAAGTTCATTGTTTTCGAGATATTTGGCATCAAAGTTAATTTACCAATTAGCATGTGAGGTATAACTGTTAGTGCTAATATTAATGGTAATAAATAAATAAAAAGGGTTGAAGTGTGTTGTGGGCGATAGGCTAGCAACCTATCACTGCAATATAACATTTTTGTCGATCTTTTATACCCACATTTATGCTAAAAGTAGCGCTGGAACATACGTTTCATGTGCTCTGCCTACCCCTTCTGGGAATAAAGGCGTGAATGTATGTATGTATGTATGTATGTATGTAATAAATAAATGAAATACGTTTTTTGCGGCATAAACGTCCACATCCGTTTTTTTACTTGTAAGTATGATTTATTCACAGACTCGTGGAACTGTAGGCCTGAGTATATGGGTTAAATTCCACGCATTGTCGCGACCTTTTCTCTTCATAATATTAGTATAGATTGTGCATTCTCAGACAGAGAGCGCTCACGGGAAAGTGAAGAAGATGGAGAACCCGCTTCTGAAACCTGGGGAAGTGTTCGTGTTCGACGCGGAGAAGTACAGAGAAGCTGTCGTCACACCGTGGTACAGGAACCAGGATCAGCCGCAGGTGGGTGCTACTACAAACCGCGTGTACTGTCATAAAAGGCGACTTAACCTTTTCACCGCCAAAGACGGTCATTCGCGTCGTCGGAAAACTGCCATTCGTGCCCCTGACGCTAGAGCCATAAACACACCAAACATTATAAAAGAGTTCTAGAAGTGGTTTTTATTGGTTTTTGAAGACGGTTGTCATTTGACGTCGCGTCGGTGGCCATAGAATAAAGATAAAACAAAACATTTCTTCTTGGCCTTAAGCCTGGTTTCCACTTTGATTAGTGCGAGTGCAGGTGATTAGTGCGAGTGCAGGTTTGTAGTGCGAGTAGTGTCCAATTCACTGCGAGTGCAGGTGATTAGTGCGAGTGCAGGTGTGTAGTGCGAGTGCAGGTGTGTAGTGCGAGTAGTGTCCAATTCACTGCGAGTGCAGGTGATGATTAGTGCGAGTGCAGGTGTGTAGTGCGAGTGCAGGTGTGTAGTGCGAGTAGTGTCCAATTCACTGCGAGTGCAGGTGATTAGTGCGAGTGCATGTGTGTAGTGCGAGTAGTGTCCAATTCACTGCGAGTGCAGGTGATTAGTGCGAGTGCAGGTGTGTAGTGCGAGTAGTGTCCAATTCACTGCGAGTGCAGGTGATTAGTGCGAGTGCAGGTGTGTAGTGCGAGTAGTGTCCAATTCACTGCGAGTGTTTAGTGGCAGGCACGCTGCGAGTGAGAGGGGAGGGAGGGCGCGCGGGGCGTGGCTACTCGCAGTCCACTCGCAAAAAAATAGAACACGCTTCTATTCACTTTACTACACAGCCAACTAATCACTTGCACTAATCAGTCGCTGTCCACGCCTAGTCCCTAATCACCTGCACTCGCACTAATCAAAGTGGAAACCAGGCTTTACGCCAAGAATTAATGTATGAAAACCCTAAGTACAAGCATTATTTGAGTAAACCATTATAAGAGTGGTATTGTATTATATTTTGGATACGAATAAATTTTTCAATTATTAGTTATTTTTTGTCTGAAACCAGCATGCTTGCGACATAAAAAAAAATCTATGGTACTATACTTATGTGCGGTTAAACATGGTGTTCGAACGGCTTGTTCAAATGGCATATTAAAAAAACAAACTCGTCCAGCAATCCCTTACTTCACGGCCTCTGCAGTAATGTACTATTTCTTTCTTTCTTTCTAACTGGCGCTGGATGCTCGGAAGCGGGGCGGGTACGAATGTCTGTCCCCCTAGAGACAAAATCATACAGGTTTTATAAAAAAAAAACATGCACTTCTAACATGTTCTCACAATCATAGTTTTTAAACGTGACCATGGGATCAAAGTGACCGAAATAAGTTGATTCCCCCGTTTTTTATTTTTGTTCCAGTTCTTCCTAGTAGCTGAAATCTGCTCCAATCTGACGCCAGACTCCGAGTTCCCATCCGACACCCACACCAGCTTCCGAGACTACTACAAGAGCAAATACGGCGTCTCGCTCACACAGCCCGACCAGCCCCTGCTGGACGTGGACCACACTAGCGCCAGACTGAATCTTTTGACGCCTAGGTAACAAACACAGATTTTGTTTTACAACATACGGCTGCACTTAAAAATCGTTTTTTAGTCCTGGGGGTAGTCGCTCATAATACGCCGGGCCGATGACTCGCGGGTTTTTTCACTCGGATAGCTTTAGGGTCAAGCGCATAGCTTCAAAAGACTGCTTGGCCAAAAGACTGTGAGCCATTCAAGAAAAAACAGAGAGGTCGCTAGCAGTAGTGGCAGCGAATGTGATGGAAAGTTACGCTTTATCAGTTAATGTCTGGGTAGCAGGAGAGCACTGTTCCGGCAATACTGTGGTCGCAAGTTCGGGCTTCAGACTTTGTTCTCTGTATTATCGTTTGGTTGGTCTTGCTTAAAAGGCTACTCCAAGAGCAAATACGGAGTCTCGCTCAAACAGTCCGACCAGCTTCTGCTGGACGTGGAACACACTAGCGCCAGACTGAATCTTTTGACGCCTAGGTAAGTAAAACACGTTTCTATACGTATATTATAGATAATAAATAATAATAGAATGGGTCAAGCGCATAGCTTAACCAATTAGAGTGGCCTAAAGGCTGTGAGCCATTCAAGAAAAAACAGAGAGGTCGCTAGCAGTAGTGGCAGCGAATGTGATGGAAAGTTACGCTTTATCAGTTAATGTCTGGGTAGCAGGAGAGCACTGTACCGGCAATACGGTGGTCGCAATTTCGGGCTTCAGACTTTTGATCTCTGTATTATCGTTTGGTTGGTCTTGCTTAAAAGACTACTCCAAGAGCAAATACAGTCTCGCTCATACAGCCCGACCAGCCTCTGCTGGACGTCGACCACACTAGCGCCAGACTGAATCTTTTGACGCCTAGGTAAGTAAAACACGTTTCTATACGTATATTATAGATAATAATAGAATGGGTCAAGCGCATAGCTTAACCAATTAGAGTGGCCTAAAGGCTGTGAGCCATTCAAGAAAAAACAGAGAGGTCGCTAGCAGTAGTGGCAGCGAATGTGATGGATAGTTACGCTTTATCAGTTAATGTCTGGGTAGCAGGAGAGCACTGTACCGGCAATACCGTGGTCGCAATTTCGGGCTTCAGACTTTGTTCTCTGTATTATCGTTTGGTTGGTCTTGCTTAAAAGACTACTCCAAGAGCAAATACAGTCTCGCTCATACAGCCCGACCAGCCTCTGCTGGACGTCGACCACTCTAGCGCCAGACTGAATCTTTTGACGCCTAGGTGAGATCACGTTTGAATACGCATATAATTGATATAAGAGTGGTGTCGCGTGAAGCTCGATTCTCCATACAAACGTAGTTACGCTCTCATTTTAAAACTACCTGTTTGATTGTAACGAAACTTTGCAGGTACAATGATATGAGGTATATCAAGGTTGTAATAATTTTAATTTTAATTATAATTTGCCCTATGTGCTAAATGTGTTACTTTAGCCCGCTTGCTAAGCCTAATATGACGAATTTTTCGAGCATGAGAAGTGTAATAGTTATTTGTGTCACAAGGGAGCAAAATAGTATATTTACGGCGAGGGCGGTGTATTGAATCCTGAACGTAGCGAGGGATTCTAACGTAGGATCCTGAGCGTAGTGAGGGATACAAGTGTTAATCCCCGAGACGAAGATAATTTTGCTACCGAGTGACACATACTACCACCGATACACACCGACTATGAAGAAATAAAAAAAAGACGCTGTTAAAATTACATAACAAGTCTTAATTTTTATTACAATTTTTTTAATATTACGATAAATTCAAAGGTAAATATTCATATAACGTTGTTAAAATTAAAACTTGAAATATGTTCGTTTTTAATCTAGTACGATGAAATTACAATCGATTATTTTATTATAATCTGTGTTCAATTGGCACATTGCGTAAATGCTAAATGCCAATTAATAAATTAAAAAAGTAGCTTGAACAGAAAAGTAGCATTTTAATCCCTCTCGTTGTGGAACGAAACTTACTTTCGGGATATATGGCACCAAACCTTGGCAATTTCAGGCCAAAAAACTGTTTTTTGGACGTAAACATAGCGATACCCAGAATTAATGTAACACCCTTACAACCTATGTTTACAAATAAACATTTTGAATTTGAATTTGAAAATGAGTTAAAAATAAAAATCTGTCGTGGATTTTTAGAGACTTCAATAAGGAACAGTTATATGTAGATTTCATACATAAAAGTGCATAAACAACATACTAATATCAAAAACAGAGCTTTTTTGGACCATGTTTGAATAAATCATAAAAAAATAATTATCAATTATTTTCAAAAATACTCTCGTGTAAATGTAGATAAAGGATTAAAGAACTATACTACAACTATACTATAAATGTTTGTGCCATAAATATATCTATAGTTCTGACGGAGGAATATCAACTCAAAACTCGTCAAAACTAGCCAAAAAGCGCGTAGAGCCCCATAACAAGTTTTAACAAATTTTCTTAATTTTTATTAGAAATTTTTAAATTTTGCGAAATATACATAAATTTTCAAATAATGTTGTTAAAGTTCAAACTTGAAACATGATTAACCGATTTAACCGATTACGATAAAATTACAGTCGATTATTTTATTAAGATCTGTGTTCTATTGGCAAAAATAAATTTAAAAAAGTAGCTTGAATAGAAAAGTTGCATGTTGATCCCTCTCGTCGTGGAGCAAAACTTACTTTTCCGAATGAAAGGTGTGAAATAGTAGATTGTGTCACAAGGGAGCAAAATGACATATTTGCGGCGAGGGCGTAGATTGAATCCGGGAGTGCCGGCAGAAGTGAAAACTTGAATAATTTTAATTTTGCATGTCAACATGTCCGAACACAATTTCGACAGCCGTGGACCCCTCACAATAATAATTTCGCAGCGAAACTATTATAGGCAATCCTCTCTAGCTAGTAATTAATTTTGCCATAAACTGGCTCATTTGAAGCGTGAAGATTTCGTGTAGGCTGACTCGTCCCTCCGAATTTTCTCCAAATGATTATTAATTCATAATAAATTCAACTTTTGTTATTTCAAGGTGTTCTACTAAACTTTGAATATATAGTGCTGTGAAATAGTCTTACAACTGATGTCCTATTTCATCAGTTAATATCCATAAGTCCATAGGAGTTGTATTCAGGTTTCCTTTGGTCAACATGGAGTCAACATGTCCTGGAACAGAAAAGTGCCACTTTGATCCCTCCTCGCAACTCTTCGCGCGGGAAGAAAAAACCCTTATCCGAATAGCTATGTGAAATAGTTATCTGTTATGCAAGGCTGCAAAGTTGTTGTTTGGCGCAAGTGTTTGTATTGAAAGCCGAGCTAGCGAAGGATTGCAAGATTGAACCATGAGCGAAGCGAATGGTTCAAAGTACAATCTTGAGCATAGCGAGGCTTTCAAGGCACGAGACGTCAAACAACTTTGCTGCCGAGCGAAACACACAACTTTTCACCTCACCACCGCGAGGAAAATTGTAAATGTAATAAAAGTCATTTGAACCTTTTACCTTTTTTAACCTGTTTGTTCTCATCATCAAATCAAGATCCAAGCATTTTATAAGTATTCAATGTAACATAAACATTTTTCCATCTTGAAATAACTCCACGCTTACCTACATTAAAAAAGTCAAAGTATTGTTGGGTACTCACGGGTAAACTAAGGCTCAAATATGCATATTTAACTTTTTCCGCTAACTTAGCAGGTATTCAAATTCATATTTGTATATATTCTGCACTAAAATCTGTAAATAATTTCCATTATTTTGATTTTACTGTGGCTTTAGAACAAAACCAAACAACAATTAGTTTTTTCTTAAATTAACTTATAAAACGGTGCGTTCCAAAATTGCACGAAGCGAATTTTTTTGAAAAATAAAAACTGTATCCTTATAAGTTAGTCTAATTATTAATATTTCATATGTAACTAAGAGAGAATAAGTATTATTAATTTAATTTTATCAAAATAATAATAATAAATTATTGGCATAACACCAGAAGTTTCTGAACGCAACCTCTCATAGAAAAAAGTGGATCTCGCGATTGACCGTCACTTTCCAAATTCAAAAACTCTTTCCACGCTAGCGGATATAATGGACTTTTGGGCGCAGATTTTGAGCGATAAAGCAAGCCTTTTCGAGCCGGTGAGGTGAAAAATGTATTGATGTTGACTGTCGTTCCAGATACGTGAACCGCAAGGGCGTGGCGCTGCCCGTGTCCTCCGAGCGCACGCGGCGCGCCAAGCGGGACCGCTTGGACCAGAAGCAGATCCTGGTGCCCGAGCTGTGCGCCGTGCACCCGTTCGCCGCGCCGCTGTGGTTCGCCACCGTGGCGCTACCCTGCGTGCTGTACAGGTTAGTGTGTGGACGTTCCAGATACGTGAACCGCAAGGGCGTGGCGCTGCCCGTGTCCTCCGAGCGCACGCGGCGCGCCAAGCGGGACCGCTTGGACCAGAAGCAGATCCTGGTGCCCGAGCTGTGCGCCGTGCACCCGTTCGCCGCGCCGCTGTGGTTCGCCACCGTGGCGCTACCCTGCGTGCTGTACAGGTTAGTGTGTGGACGTTCCAGATACGTGAACCGCAAGGGCGTGGCGCTGCCCGTGTCCTCCGAGCGCACGCGGCGCGCCAAGCGGGACCGCTTGGACCAGAAGCAGATCCTGGTGCCCGAGCTGTGCGCCGTGCACCCGTTCGCCGCGCCGCTGTGGTTCGCCACCGTGGCGCTACCCTGCGTGCTGTACAGGTTAGTGTGTGGACGTTCCAGATACGTGAACCGCAAGGGCGTGGCGCTGCCCGTGTCCTCCGAGCGCACGCGGCGCGCCAAGCGGGACCGCTTGGACCAGAAGCAGATCCTGGTGCCCGAGCTGTGCGCCGTGCACCCGTTCGCCGCGCCGCTGTGGTTCGCCACCGTGGCGCTACCCTGCGTGCTGTACAGGTTAGTGTGTGGACGTTCCAGATACGTGAACCGCAAGGGCGTGGCGCTGCCCGTGTCCTCCGAGCGCACGCGGCGCGCCAAGCGGGACCGCTTGGACCAGAAGCAGATCCTGGTGCCCGAGCTGTGCGCCGTGCACCCGTTCGCCGCGCCGCTGTGGTTCGCCACCGTGGCGCTACCCTGCGTGCTGTACAGGTTAGTGTGTGGACGTTCCAGATACGTGAACCGCAAGGGCGTGGCGCTGCCCGTGTCCTCCGAGCGCACGCGGCGCGCCAAGCGGGACCGCTTGGACCAGAAGCAGATCCTGGTGCCCGAGCTGTGCGCCGTGCACCCGTTCGCCGCGCCGCTGTGGTTCGCCACCGTGGCGCTACCCTGCGTGCTGTACAGGTTAGTGTGTGGACGTTCCAGATACGTGAACCGCAAGGGCGTGGCGCTGCCCGTGTCCTCCGAGCGCACGCGGCGCGCCAAGCGGGACCGCTTGGACCAGAAGCAGATCCTGGTGCCCGAGCTGTGCGCCGTGCACCCGTTCGCCGCGCCGCTGTGGTTCGCCACCGTGGCGCTACCCTGCGTGCTGTACAGGTTAGTGTGTGGACGTTCCAGATACGTGAACCGCAAGGGCGTGGCGCTGCCCGTGTCCTCCGAGCGCACGCGGCGCGCCAAGCGGGACCGCTTGGACCAGAAGCAGATCCTGGTGCCCGAGCTGTGCGCCGTGCACCCGTTCGCCGCGCCGCTGTGGTTCGCCACCGTGGCGCTACCCTGCGTGCTGTACAGGTTAGTGTGTGGACGTTCCAGATACGTGAACCGCAAGGGCGTGGCGCTGCCCGTGTCCTCCGAGCGCACGCGGCGCGCCAAGCGGGACCGCTTGGACCAGAAGCAGATCCTGGTGCCCGAGCTGTGCGCCGTGCACCCGTTCGCCGCGCCGCTGTGGTTCGCCACCGTGGCGCTACCCTGCGTGCTGTACAGGTTAGTGTGTGGACGTTCCAGATACGTGAACCGCAAGGGCGTGGCGCTGCCCGTGTCCTCCGAGCGCACGCGGCGCGCCAAGCGGGACCGCTTGGACCAGAAGCAGATCCTGGTGCCCGAGCTGTGCGCCGTGCACCCGTTCGCCGCGCCGCTGTGGTTCGCCACCGTGGCGCTACCCTGCGTGCTGTACAGGTTAGTGTGTGGACGTTCCAGATACGTGAACCGCAAGGGCGTGGCGCTGCCCGTGTCCTCCGAGCGCACGCGGCGCGCCAAGCGGGACCGCTTGGACCAGAAGCAGATCCTGGTGCCCGAGCTGTGCGCCGTGCACCCGTTCGCCGCGCCGCTGTGGTTCGCCACCGTGGCGCTACCCTGCGTGCTGTACAGGTTAGTGTGTGGACGTTCCAGATACGTGAACCGCAAGGGCGTGGCGCTGCCCGTGTCCTCCGAGCGCACGCGGCGCGCCAAGCGGGACCGCTTGGACCAGAAGCAGATCCTGGTGCCCGAGCTGTGCGCCGTGCACCCGTTCGCCGCGCCGCTGTGGTTCGCCACCGTGGCGCTACCCTGCGTGCTGTACAGGTTAGTGTGTGGACGTTCCAGATACGTGAACCGCAAGGGCGTGGCGCTGCCCGTGTCCTCCGAGCGCACGCGGCGCGCCAAGCGGGACCGCTTGGACCAGAAGCAGATCCTGGTGCCCGAGCTGTGCGCCGTGCACCCGTTCGCCGCGCCGCTGTGGTTCGCCACCGTGGCGCTACCCTGCGTGCTGTACAGGTTAGTGTGTGGACGTTCCAGATACGTGAACCGCAAGGGCGTGGCGCTGCCCGTGTCCTCCGAGCGCACGCGGCGCGCCAAGCGGGACCGCTTGGACCAGAAGCAGATCCTGGTGCCCGAGCTGTGCGCCGTGCACCCGTTCGCCGCGCCGCTGTGGTTCGCCACCGTGGCGCTACCCTGCGTGCTGTACAGGTTAGTGTGTGGACGTTCCAGATACGTGAACCGCAAGGGCGTGGCGCTGCCCGTGTCCTCCGAGCGCACGCGGCGCGCCAAGCGGGACCGCTTGGACCAGAAGCAGATCCTGGTGCCCGAGCTGTGCGCCGTGCACCCGTTCGCCGCGCCGCTGTGGTTCGCCACCGTGGCGCTACCCTGCGTGCTGTACAGGTTAGTGTGTGGACGTTCCAGATACGTGAACCGCAAGGGCGTGGCGCTGCCCGTGTCCTCCGAGCGCACGCGGCGCGCCAAGCGGGACCGCTTGGACCAGAAGCAGATCCTGGTGCCCGAGCTGTGCGCCGTGCACCCGTTCGCCGCGCCGCTGTGGTTCGCCACCGTGGCGCTACCCTGCGTGCTGTACAGGTTAGTGTGTGGACGTTCCAGATACGTGAACCGCAAGGGCGTGGCGCTGCCCGTGTCCTCCGAGCGCACGCGGCGCGCCAAGCGGGACCGCTTGGACCAGAAGCAGATCCTGGTGCCCGAGCTGTGCGCCGTGCACCCGTTCGCCGCGCCGCTGTGGTTCGCCACCGTGGCGCTACCCTGCGTGCTGTACAGGTTAGTGTGTGGACGTTCCAGATACGTGAACCGCAAGGGCGTGGCGCTGCCCGTGTCCTCCGAGCGCACGCGGCGCGCCAAGCGGGACCGCTTGGACCAGAAGCAGATCCTGGTGCCCGAGCTGTGCGCCGTGCACCCGTTCGCCGCGCCGCTGTGGTTCGCCACCGTGGCGCTACCCTGCGTGCTGTACAGGTTAGTGTGTGGACGTTCCAGATACGTGAACCGCAAGGGCGTGGCGCTGCCCGTGTCCTCCGAGCGCACGCGGCGCGCCAAGCGGGACCGCTTGGACCAGAAGCAGATCCTGGTGCCCGAGCTGTGCGCCGTGCACCCGTTCGCCGCGCCGCTGTGGTTCGCCACCGTGGCGCTACCCTGCGTGCTGTACAGGTTAGTGTGTGGACGTTCCAGATACGTGAACCGCAAGGGCGTGGCGCTGCCCGTGTCCTCCGAGCGCACGCGGCGCGCCAAGCGGGACCGCTTGGACCAGAAGCAGATCCTGGTGCCCGAGCTGTGCGCCGTGCACCCGTTCGCCGCGCCGCTGTGGTTCGCCACCGTGGCGCTACCCTGCGTGCTGTACAGGTTAGTGTGTGGACGTTCCAGATACGTGAACCGCAAGGGCGTGGCGCTGCCCGTGTCCTCCGAGCGCACGCGGCGCGCCAAGCGGGACCGCTTGGACCAGAAGCAGATCCTGGTGCCCGAGCTGTGCGCCGTGCACCCGTTCGCCGCGCCGCTGTGGTTCGCCACCGTGGCGCTACCCTGCGTGCTGTACAGGTTAGTGTGTGGACGTTCCAATAGGGGTGCAGACTCGAAAATTATTATTACTCCAAAAGAAATAATGTTATACTTTATTTTTGTATTTGACTGTTTGTTGCCTAAATAAATAACAACAAAAAAAGAACAAAATCCAAAAAGCTACAGTCGCTTTCTGGCAATGCCGTAGAATGGTAGGTAGGACCTGGGAGCTAAACCCCAAGATCACTCTATGGCTCTACCAGGCGATAATCCGACCAATAGTAAGCTACGGAGCCGTAGTGTGGTGCGACGCACCACACTAACCACGGTCGAAGCTAAACTAAAACGCCTCCAGAGACTGGCCTGCATGGCGGCTAGTGGCTGCATGAGGACCACACCGACTGCAGCCCTGGAAGCCATCATGGATATTCCGCCGCTACACCTCTTCATCAGGCAAGGAGCACTGGCGTCAGCCATACGGCTCAAAAAACAGCATCTCTGGAGACCGCCCAGGGTTCCACACACCTAGATACTCTACGAGGCTGTGGGTAGGGAACCCCTCATAGAGGCAGCAACCGACATAATCCCCAAACAGTTCGTCTTCGACAAGAAGTACAAAGTCGAACTATACGAAACCCTCCAGGAAGGACTTAACCCCAGGGAGTTAAGAATATTCACGGATGGGTCCAAGACAACGTCAGGCACCGGATCAGGAGTGTTCTCGGAGGACCTAAACATACAAATCTCGACACCATTAGGAATCCATAACTCAGTCTTCCAGGCAGAGTGTATGGGCATTATAATGGCCGCTCATGCAATCGTCTCCAGGGAGGTAAGGGAATATCCTATCCGCATACTTTCCGACAGCCGATCTGTACTGCAAGCCCTGCAAGCTCACACGACAACGTCTGGGCTGATACACGAGTGCCACAAAATTCTATCAGAGGTATGTACCAACTGCGACATAAACCTGCAATGGATCAAAGGGAACAGCAATTCACGTGGTAAGGAAGCAGCGGATGCACTGGCTAGAGAAGGCTCAGAATCAGTAGCCATAGGACCGCAACCTACGATCCCTCTACCCCCTGCATGGCTGCGGAGCACACTGCGACTAAACACCAAGGTAGTACGCCAAATTTGGAATACCCTAGGCACCTGCAGGCAAACCAGGGAGGCCCTCCCGACAATCAACCCCGGACTGTCAAGGAAGCTAAAACAGCTAAAGAGGCCGGAACTCCGTCTCTTGACAGGAGCCATAACTGTTCATGCACTATTAAACAAACACCTTTTCACCTTAGGTATTACAGACAGTCCTATCTGCAGAGCCTGCACGGAAGAGGAAGAGACAGCCGCCCACGTCATCCTGACGTGCCCTGAGGTGGCAGTATACCGGGCAAAGCACCTCGAAACACCGGGGTCACTACCGGAGGCCGTCGGCAACATAAAGGGTCTGCTAGGCTTCCTGGTGGAACTGGGCTGGCACGAATAATAGTAGTGCCAATACCCACACGCAAAATAGGCGCAGATATGACGTCGAGTTGCGGAAACCCAGCCCGCGTACACCTATAACCTATTGCACCTTGCCTGCCTTGTAAGAAGGTGCAAAAGTGTAAACATATTTTTGACCTCGACTGTACATACGAGAGAAGGAAATGAAAGCAAAAGTGTTTAACTCTAGGAAAGCCACCCATTTCAGCCTCGAACTATTGCGCCAAAACATCTCGTCAAGAATGTTGAGTGGCTTTCAACCCTCGGTTAACAATCTAAATAGTATGTGTATGTGCAGGATGAACGCGCTGCTGATCGCGGACGAGGTCCGGCGCAGCGTGGCGCGCGGCGTGGCGCTGGGTGCAGCGCGCGGCGCGCCCGGCCTGCAGTGGCCGCCGCTGGACTTCGGCTGGAGCCTTGCTGAGGTACCACACGCTATACTGTGGCTGGCGTGGCGCTGGGCGCGGCGCGCGGCGCGCCCGGCCTGCAGTGGCCGCCGCTGGACTTCGGCTGGAGCCTTGCTGAGGTACCACACGCTATACTGTGGCTGGCGTGGCGCTGGGCGCGGCGCGCGGCGCGCCCGGCCTGCAGTGGCCGCCGCTGGACTTCGGCTGGAGCCTTGCTGAGGTACCACACGCTATACTGTGGCTGGCGTGGCGCTGGGCGCGGCGCGCGGCGCGCCCGGCCTGCAGTGGCCGCCGCTGGACTTCGGCTGGAGCCTTGCTGAGGTACCACACGCTATACTGTGGCTGGCGTGGCGCTGGGCGCGGCGCGCGGCGCGCCCGGCCTGCAGTGGCCGCCGCTGGACTTCGGCTGGAGCCTTGCTGAGGTACCACACGCTATACTGTGGCTGGCGTGGCGCTGGGCGCGGCGCGCGGCGCGCCCGGCCTGCAGTGGCCGCCGCTGGACTTCGGCTGGAGCCTTGCTGAGGTACCACACGCTATACTGTGGCTGGCGTGGCGCTGGGCGCGGCGCGCGGCGCGCCCGGCCTGCAGTGGCCGCCGCTGGACTTCGGCTGGAGCCTTGCTGAGGTACCACACGCTATACTGTGGCTGGCGTGGCGCTGGGCGCGGCGCGCGGCGCGCCCGGCCTGCAGTGGCCGCCGCTGGACTTCGGCTGGAGCCTTGCTGAGGTACCACACGCTATACTGTGGCTGGCGTGGCGCTGGGCGCGGCGCGCGGCGCGCCCGGCCTGCAGTGGCCGCCGCTGGACTTCGGCTGGAGCCTTGCTGAGGTACCACACGCTATACTGTGGCTGGCGTGGCGCTGGGCGCGGCGCGCGGCGCGCCCGGCCTGCAGTGGCCGCCGCTGGACTTCGGCTGGAGCCTTGCTGAGGTACCACACGCTATACTGTGGCTGGCGTGGCGCTGGGCGCGGCGCGCGGCGCGCCCGGCCTGCAGTGGCCGCCGCTGGACTTCGGCTGGAGCCTTGCTGAGGTACCACACGCTATACTGTGGCTGGCGTGGCGCTGGGCGCGGCGCGCGGCGCGCCCGGCCTGCAGTGGCCGCCGCTGGACTTCGGCTGGAGCCTTGCTGAGGTACCACACGCTATACTGTGGCTGGCGTGGCGCTGGGCGCGGCGCGCGGCGCGCCCGGCCTGCAGTGGCCGCCGCTGGACTTCGGCTGGAGCCTTGCTGAGGTACCACACGCTATACTGTGGCTGGCGTGGCGCTGGGCGCGGCGCGCGGCGCGCCCGGCCTGCAGTGGCCGCCGCTGGACTTCGGCTGGAGCCTTGCTGAGGTACCACACGCTATACTGTGGCTGGCGTGGCGCTGGGCGCGGCGCGCGGCGCGCCCGGCCTGCAGTGGCCGCCGCTGGACTTCGGCTGGAGCCTTGCTGAGGTACCACACGCTATACTGTGGCTGGCGTGGCGCTGGGCGCGGCGCGCGGCGCGCCCGGCCTGCAGTGGCCGCCGCTGGACTTCGGCTGGAGCCTTGCTGAGGTACCACACGCTATACTGTGGCTGGCGTGGCGCTGGGCGCGGCGCGCGGCGCGCCCGGCCTGCAGTGGCCGCCGCTGGACTTCGGCTGGAGCCTTGCTGAGGTACCACACGCTATACTGTGGCTGGCGTGGCGCTGGGCGCGGCGCGCGGCGCGCCCGGCCTGCAGTGGCCGCCGCTGGACTTCGGCTGGAGCCTTGCTGAGGTACCACACGCTATACTGTGGCTGGCGTGGCGCTGGGCGCGGCGCGCGGCGCGCCCGGCCTGCAGTGGCCGCCGCTGGACTTCGGCTGGAGCCTTGCTGAGGTACCACACGCTATACTGTGGCTGGCGTGGCGCTGGGCGCGGCGCGCGGCGCGCCCGGCCTGCAGTGGCCGCCGCTGGACTTCGGCTGGAGCCTTGCTGAGGTACCACACGCTATACTGTGGCTGGCGTGGCGCTGGGCGCGGCGCGCGGCGCGCCCGGCCTGCAGTGGCCGCCGCTGGACTTCGGCTGGAGCCTTGCTGAGGTACCACACGCTATACTGTGGCTGGCGTGGCGCTGGGCGCGGCGCGCGGCGCGCCCGGCCTGCAGTGGCCGCCGCTGGACTTCGGCTGGAGCCTTGCTGAGGTACCACACGCTATACTGTGGCTGGCGTGGCGCTGGGCGCGGCGCGCGGCGCGCCCGGCCTGCAGTGGCCGCCGCTGGACTTCGGCTGGAGCCTTGCTGAGGTACCACACGCTATACTGTGGCTGGCGTGGCGCTGGGCGCGGCGCGCGGCGCGCCCGGCCTGCAGTGGCCGCCGCTGGACTTCGGCTGGAGCCTTGCTGAGGTACCACACGCTATACTGTGGCTGGCGTGGCGCTGGGCGCGGCGCGCGGCGCGCCCGGCCTGCAGTGGCCGCCGCTGGACTTCGGCTGGAGCCTTGCTGAGGTACCACACGCTATTCTTGGGCTTGAGCCTTGCCTTGCCTTTTCTCCCACTATTATACAGGGTGTGGCATGTAATAGGAGCAAACAATTTTACGGTGGATTATTAAGCCAATCAGCAACCAGTTCCAAGGGAACAAGAAAAAAATACTTTTTTTAGAGTAACAGCATGGTCGGCTTCTTTTACTTAATTGAAATACTATTATTTTACATTTTAAATACAAAAAATGTAGCAAAAAGTTAAAAAGCTCCAAAGATTTATGGAAAACAAAGACACTATTAATCACTATGAATAAGTGCCCAGTGTTCCACCATGATATTTAACCTTTTTACCGCCAAAGACGGCCATCGATGTCATCGGAAAATCGTGCCATTCGTGCCCCTAAAGCCAGAGCAATAAAATAAAGATCATAATACGAAACACTATAAAAGAGTTCTAGAAGTGGTTTTTATTGATTTTTGGATGGTCGTTAACTGACGTCGGCGGCGCCCGTGGCGTCAGCTGGCGGTGAAAGGGTTAATAAGTTACACGCTACGATATCGTGCGTGATGAACTGCCGGCCTGGAAAAGTGTTAACAGTTTGGTCGACGGTACGCCAAAATAAAACCTCGAAATGTATAGACAACAACCATGATCGACAAAGCCTAGAGAGAATATTTAAATTGGGTAATTAATTATTTAACTGTTCTTAGGTGCTGAGCGCTGATTCCGAAAAGAGCGACAAGAACAAAAACCAAGAGGAATTTAAAGAGGTCGACGCGGAAGTGAGGTACGTAAACAAAACCGTTTATTTGTCACTTAGTCAACCCCACAGTTATTTCGGAATATCAGAATCTGTGAACGTTCTCGGATTTAAGCTAGAGAACTAAAGTCGCGCCATCCCGTTCTAACGCATAGCACGTCGCATCTAGTTAAGGCGTTTTGTGTGACACTGACAGAGGCAACACCGGCTGAGTGTGCGAACGATAATGTCATTTTCAGTCGGTGACAGCCGCGTTCGGGTGAATGCACCTCGGAGGTGCGTCAGACTCGAGCTTAGCTACAGTGGCAAGAGAGATAACTAAGGGGTGATGACTAAGATTTTTTTATGATGTCATTCGAACCAGTTTTTGGAGAGAAACAAATGTTTGTATGGGAGCAACTACAATTAAAGAACATAAATACCCTAAAATTTGAGACAAAGATTGACCTCGCAACACGAAACGACTCATACTGATAGACACCCACGTATGACATCACTTGTACAAAGTACAAATACAAATACAAATAACTTTATTGCCCAAACACGATACAAAACAGCAATACAGAGCAAAGGATAGTTAGATATTAAAACTAATTAAAACTAATTTCACTACTAACTAGAGATTGTACAGTTACATGAGACACATTTACTGTTATATCATGTTGGCCATGGGTACCAACCTCAGCGTATGCTGGGCTTAAGCCCAGCGCTGGTTTTCAGTTTGGCCCCTTATAAGGGTTGTAATGATAATTCATGAGTGCGTATGCGCTGTGCTAATTTGACGTTGGTAGAAAACTAAACTAAAATACAATTAATGCGTTAAATCGGGTAAAACATGCAAAAATAATTTGATTGATTGAAGGCAGGTAGATTTTTTAAACTAACTTGAAGGTGTCATGGTATCAGATGTATTTACTTGTAGTTTCGTGTGTTGTATGCAATGTACCTAAAAGTGGTTCAAGTGTGTGTGTGTGTGTGTGTGTGTGTGTGTGTGTGTGCGTGTGTCTGTGTTTGAGAGTGTGTATGTTTAGGTATAAAAAGGTATAAAAAGAGGTATATCAATAGGCTCAGGCGTAAACAAATAAACAAACATTGGTAGGCATAATTATATATTATCTTATCCGTGCGTACGTAGTAGTAGTTGATCGTTGTATGGAAAATCCGGTAAATTGTTGTTTCGGTCGCGAAATACTGCGTTTGAGTACATAGTTGTCATACAATTTTGTTTCTATAAAAGCGTTAGGATTCTATTGACAGCTTTAAATTTACTCTTGGACAATATTTTTTTCTAAACTTTCGAAGTTCATATCTTTTTATGATTTTAATTACATTTTATAATTTATTACTATATTAATTTGAACATGAGGCACCATGCCTATTGTAAAATCATCATCATCCCCCTAGCGTTATTCCCGGTTGTGCCCCTAAAGGAGCCCAGGGTATGCTTTGACACCAAATCCTAAGATTTGCTATAGGCACTAGTTTTACGAAAGCGACTGCCATCTGACGTTCCAACCCAGAGGGAAAAATAGACCTTTTTGGGATTAGAACGGTTTCCTCACGATGTTTTCCTTCACCGAAAAGCTGACGGTAAATACTCCGTACATCATCTGCGAGCGTTTTCTCTCTGTAACAAGCAATATTAAAACGGGTAGCTTCGTAATTCTTTGAGATGGGTGCGTAACGATGCTTATAATTTTTTTATATATAATTTTAATCGCAGTAACGCTCATTTGATATAATTCGCAGATCGTGCCGTCACGATCTGCGAGTGTCATAGTTTATGACAATCGTTTCATATGAAGTAGCGTTTTGCGGAAAAAGGACAGAACATCCCGTCTTAAAACTTTGGACACTTATAAATTCGTGATTATTTAACCTCTTGCGTTGCTCCATTTGACTAAATTTTTAATCCTTTTTAGAGAAAATACGACCTTATTGATCATTTTATTTAGTGTCTACACCCCTATTGGTTTCCATTTTGATATAGCTTTGGAGAGGTATATTATTATAAACATTGTTTTTGACGATCGTGATATAAATTCTCATGTTTGGCATGTATGTAAATTTGTACTGTAGTTTTTGATAAAATAAATAATGTTATGTAATCTAATACTCCTTGTGTACTACTGTTGTAGCGTAGAGAAAAAGAAAGAAAGAAAACGTAGAGAAAATGTCAAATAGCTTTTTCTTTTTCAGTGAAAAAGAAGAACAGAAACAGACAGAAGAACCCAAAGAGAAGACGATAAACGATATTTTACAAGAAAAAGAAGACGCCGAGAGTGTAAGCATTTTTTACTCGCTTTTAACTTTTTAATATTTTTACTAGCTGATGCCCGCGGCTTCGCCCGCGTGGTTATAGGAAAGTGTAACATATTGAATTTTCCCGTGGGAATTAGATGTTTTCCCGCTGGAAAACTAGCCTATGTCACACTTTAGCCTCTAAACTATCTCCGTACAAAAAAACACATTAATACGACGCTCCGTTGCGACGTGAAAGAAGGACAAACGAACACACACACACTTTCGTATTTATAATATTGGTAAGGATTACAAGTTATTTAACTTGCAATTTGTCCGGGTGGAATCTTGCAACTTGCAAATATTGAAGTAGATATCTTCAACCGATTGAGCTGAAATTTTGAGTAAAGGTATAATTTGGATGACAATACAATATTATGGTACCATCGAGCTGATCTGACGATGGACACAGATGGTGGCCATGGGAATTCAGTACTTAACACTTTCGCGACCAAGAATCGCTACGCGCTACGCTCGTAGCCGATCCCGTGGTTTTCCTCGTATGTAGCGGAAAGCGACTACGGCGTAGGCGCCCGCTGGGCGGGTTCCTGGTAGCGAAAGTGTTAACCGACGCAACCCCGTTAAGTTTGGGCTCGTTGGTATCGTCTCAATGAGTGGTTGATGATGGTAAACAGAAAAGCACAGTCGGCTTGTATCAAAAATGAAATTTTTGACTGAAACTTATTTGTCGGTACGGTCGGCCGCACCAAAAGTTAGGTTGGTACATTTTTTACAAAAACTTAATTCAGACCGGTTAAATAGCTGGAGACAATCACTTGGGATTTGGACTTCAGCAGAAATAAAATACAAAGTATCGTTTCAACAATAGCTTCGCCCCTCGCCACGGTCGCCAGAGCTCCCGAGGATGCGTTGTGTTAAGAGCAAGAGAATTAGTTCCTTCAGCTGTCAACACGGCGAATCCTCAAAGATATCAGGGGTCGGCAACGCCCATGTTACTCCTTTGGAGTTGCATGCGTCTATAGGCTGCGGTATCCGCTTACCATCAGGCGGGCCGTACGCTTGTTTGCCACCGTCGTTGTATAAAAAAAAATATTATATCGTTTATTAAACTTTTTATATAGGCACTCACAAGCCATCACGTCTGACACCTGTCACATAGTAAACAGCTCTGAAGAAGATAATAAGGCGGTTAAGATTAAGGTTGAACACAACTAAGGTTAAATACAATGCATTAGATGAATGTTTGCAATACAATACAAGCCAACAAAATCTTACAAAAATCGACCTAGTCCCAAACTAAGCAACGTTTTCAAATGAGGTAATATCGCAGGGTTTCGAGATCGGCACTTGGGACAACAACATGGCGTCGTCGCTTCCGCCGGAGATCGACGAGTACCTAGAGCCCCTGCCTCCTAACCTCACCTTCTGCACATCAGCTTCCGGTGAGTCGCCACTCGTCGGATACGCAGACTCGAAGGACCATCTCCCGTCTGCGGATCACTAGTTCTATATCCGGCACGAGGGACCAACACGATCTGACATTTTTGACCAACCAACGTGTTCAGCCCACCAGCGTTTCTCATGTGCGACTCGAAGGACCAATATGCCTATGTCAGTCCCATAGGACCTAGGATTGACCTGGTAAAGATCGCGGGAGTCCGCTGGATGCGGAGGACGGGTCATTGTGGCACTTTGGGGAGGCCTATGTCCAGTGCTGGACGTCTGTTGGCTGATATGATGAGTACCATAGGCTCCGTCTTCTCCGGCTAGAAGGACCAATGTGTTTCGATTTTGGCACGTGGGACATCAATATGGCGTCGTCGCTTCCGCCGGAGATCGACGAGTACCTAGAGCCCCTGCCTCCTAACCTCACCTTCTGCACGTCAGCTTCCGGTGAGTTGCCACTCGTGGCTTATATATGCAGGCGCGAAGAACCATCTCCCGTCCGCGGATCACTATTTCTTTACAGGGTGTATCAAAAATGGGGTGTGAACCGAGCAAGGGCATATTCGGTAGCGCATTGCGTTTCAAAATATGGATTTGTTTGTTTTGTTTATTTTTGATTGGTTTTTGTTTACATTACAGTCTTTGTTTTTGTTGACATTGCTTGTGTATGACAACATTCCTCCGCGGGGGTGAAGGATGGGAGGGTTTATTTCATTTTCAACCGCTGCCCGCACGGCTGTGTAATGAAAACAAATGTGTTGTGTAATGTTTTTTCGATACGCAGGTGACGGCCTTTTCGTTATTTTTCTCATACACGAGCAGTGTAAAAAATAACAAAAAATGAATGCTAACATGAACATATTATATTTACGAATAAATGATTTGATTTGATTTGACAAAACTTTCAATGTAAACAAACACAAAAAAAAATTGTAATCGGAACGCGCTGCCGAACATGGCCTTGATCGGTTCCCATCCCATATTCGTTACAAACTGTATACGAACATATTGAAATATCTTAAAAAAAAACGTAGAATAGCCTATTAAATCAATGAAGGATCGACAAGGAGCTATTGATTCTTCTAGAAGCTACGGTGTGCTTACCACATCAGTCGGGCCGTATGCTACATTGCCACCATCGTAGTACTAAAAGGATCATGTTAATTTGCCAACAGGTGGGACGAACTGGTGCGACCCGGTCCAGAAGCCCAAGAGCCAGTTCCACCCTTCCAGAACCTTCTCTATGGCCGATAGCGACTGCTCCTATATGTCCAGGTTAGTCAATCAGCATTGGTGTAATCCCGTTGTCCCCACGAGCACTGATGGGCTGGTAAAGGTCGCGGGAGTCCGCTGGATGCGGATGCAGGACCGGTCAAATTGGCACTCTTTGGGGGAGGCATGTCCAGTGGACGTCTTTCTGCTAATATGATGATCCTTAAAGAGAGGTTTGCAGTGATACAAGACCCCCTAAGAAGCCACGATAGCCTAGTGGTTTAGGCATGCGGCTGTCAAGCGGCGGTCGTGGGTTCGAACCCCGGCTCGTACCAACGAGTTTTTCGGAACTTATGTACGGAATATTTACCGTTAGCGGTTTGGTGAAGGAAAACATCGTGAGGAAACCGGTCTAATCCCAATAAGGTCTAGTTTTCCCTATGGGTTGGAACGTCAGATGGCAGTCGCTTTCGTAAATTAGTGACTATGCCGAATCTTGGGATTAGATGTCAAAGCGGACCCCGGGCTTGATTGGGGCAAAACCGGGAATAAAGCTATGAGGTTGATTATGACAAACGCGCGGCAGTCGCGCGACACTACACTAGCCATAGATCACCTGTCAAAATTATACACATCGATATCGAGATATAAATATAAATTCGCCCTATGCAGGCCTGTCCCACTGTCATTTTGGCGCGAATCGATTCTTATCTATGGTAACCTGCTATGGAGGTCTAATTAGGGCTGTACAGCGTATCGCACATAATGACGTGTCATATTTACGTTCCGTTGTACGTAGTAACAACATAGTTTCATTGATGGCACATCATTAAACGAATATCTATTTTACAACATTTAGTTAACACGACGAATGAAGTTGCACATTGCAAAATATGAACTGTTTTGTAAAAACTTTATCAGTTTTTATGTATTTTTTTAACTTAATCCTGACTTCCCGGATTTCGTATATTTTTATTATTATTTCCGAAATAGATGATTATTTCGATAACAAGCATAGAGACTGTAATAATTATAATTTTTGATGTTCAGTTATGTTTATGTAGTACGTCGACAACCCTGTCCTGTCCCTACCTTTAGGTACAGTCAAGGGCACCAATATGTATACACCAAAAAGTCTCAAAAATATCTACACAGAGCTTATTTCTGCAACAGTAAGGTTGTAGCATACATATTTATGAAACTTTGAGTGAATACATATTGGTGCCCTTGACTGTACTATTATTTATTATGTGCCCTATTTAACCGTTCATACCTCTGTCAACTTGTGCTTTGTCCCTTTCTCGCAACACACAAATACCTAAGGAACCGATTTACACATTGACTAGTGATTAGTGCGAGTACAAAAGTTACTCAGCTGCTAGCTGTCATTCCATAGACACTTGTCAAACTTTCCATACATTCAGATATTAACGAACATCGCTTATGATTACGTTTTATGCCACCCTTCGTCTATGTCGCTGTAGTTCTCTCTTTCTGACTTTATTCCTTGTCCTTGATTTCCTTATAGGTCCTGCTACCTTTTCTTGGGTTTGTTTCATGTAAGCTCACCCATGGTTGGATTGGTCGCTGTTCCTGCAAATTACGCCGCTTTTCCACCAAGCTGCTGATCTTTATATGCCTGTTAGAGTGAATATCCATCGGAGATGTGCGCAGATGTGTTTTCATACATGACATGTCACTTGCTTGACAGCTATATGTCAAACAAGTCATTGCCGAAGTGTGTTGTATATCTTACTATCTGGCGGAAGTCATCTTATCTGTGTGTGCCTTTCGGATGCACTTCGACCCAGTGAGATCTTTTGAGCTAATGCCCCCTTCATCCCCGGAAGACATATACGTGTATCTCACAGGAAGCCGTCGTTTATAAGGGAGCATTGCTTACTAAAATCCGTTTTTCAGTGACTTTGACACGGACGATTCGGACCTGAACTCGGAGGATAGCGACGACACCGACACCAGTGGCTTCTGCAGCAGCAAAAGTAATGGTAAGCTATTCCATTTAAAAGTTCCATAAATAACTACAACATAGAAAAGTTGAAAAACCCCCGACATTTTCATTTCAAAGTCCAATATCTCAAAAACGGCTGAACAGATTTTCATTAAAAATGGCCAAGAACGATCGGGATCACATCAGCTTTCGAAGAAAAATAAACGCATTCAAATCGGTCCATCCGTTAAGGAGCTACGATACCAAAGACAGATACACAGACACGTTAAACTTATAACACCCCTCTCTTTGCGTCGGGGGTTAAAAAAAGTTTCCGTGAAAACGGTAGATGGGAGAAAAGTAAGACTGAGTCTATGTACTTGCTAGTTATCATTACATGTAGTTATATATATTTCATTCATTGACGTCCTCCTGGCATTTTCCCAGCCGTACTCTAAAGTTAAGTTATAAATAATAATAAATATTTTTTGGCGGATATAAATCCTATTTTAGATGTTTCGATGTTTCTTACACAATCACGCTAAAACGGCTCAACCCATTTGGATGAATTTTTGCTCGAAGATAATCTAAAGCCTTGATTAAGTTAGGATAGTTTTTATCCCGGGACCACGCAGACGATGTCGCGGGCGGAAGCTAGTATATAACAAGTTTCTGAGTTTCTGAGCTTTTATTGCCGACTGTACTTTTCTGTGTACCATCATCAACTGCTCGTTGAGACGATTCAAACCAGCCCAAACTCAACGGGGTTACGTCGGTTAAGTACTGAATTCCCATGGCCACCTTCCGTCTCCATCGTCAGATCAGCTCGACGGTACCATAATATTGAATTGTCATCCAAACTATACTTATACCCAAAATTTCAGCTCAATTGGTCACCGGGAAGTGGGTCAAATTTAACTTGCAAGATTTGATTACAGACAGACAGACAGACAACGGGACAGGTGAAACTAAATAAAAGCTTGTAATAAATATTTGGGGACAATCTCACACAAACCGACCTAGTCCCAAACTAAGCAAAGCTTGTACTATGGGTACCAGACGACGATATATACATACGTATATTAGATAAATAAATACTTAAATACATAGAAAACATCCATGACTCAGGAACAAATATTCGTGCTCATCACACCGGGATTCGAACCCATGACCTCTTGCTTCGTAGGCAGGGTCACCACCAACTAGGCTAAAGCGGTCGTCAATATATTTTACTATTAATAGCGGCTTTCTAGCCGTGGGTAGTGACCCTGGCACCCTGCCTACGAAGCTGACGGTCCCAGGTTCGAATCCCGGCTGAGACTAAATAAAGAGTTAATAAGAAGCGTGGCCTTATTAAGTATAGTTGGACGAGTATATATTTGTAATTTATCATGTAACTTGTATTTGGAAATAAATAAATTTAAAAAAAAAGTTTTAATATTTTGCCGCCATTTTGTAGCGATACGAATGGCTGAAAGTTTTTAGTTGAGTTTGAAATGAAACGATCATTACTTGTATCTACATTTGTAATCACATTGTCGAAAACGGCTCTTAAGTTTTCGATGAATTTCGCTATGTATGGAAGGGAGGTGCGTTTTTTTTTAATTTTTCAGTTTGTTACGTAATAGTAATAAAAAGTGGCTTGACTTTATGTACGTTCAGGAAAAAAAATATTTTTAGCCCGCTACCGGCGGTTAAATATTTAAAAAATCCGGTGTTTATGAAAAAACATTGGTAATTTAAATTTAACTATTATATTTGCTACCCTTACATACAATTTTATACAACATATTTTTTATGAACCAATTAGAACAAGTAAATGAGGCAATTCCACCAAAACTAACATCCCACCCCAATGCAGGGGTTTACGGGGGAAAAATCGATCTAGCTTCGTTTCAAATCTGCACGGCTATCACGCGACGGCGCGCGAGCTCTCTCGATTTTTCTCGCACTATCCGAACAAGAAGAGGCAAAATGATCGGACATCTAATACGGCACGACAGCTTCTTTTTAAACACCTTGGCGGGCAAGATCAAAGGAAGGAGAGGTAGAGGAAGGCCCAGACATACTTACACCAGCCAAATAAAAGAGAAAGTGGCTGTCGAGTCATATGAAGACGTGAAGAGGCTAGCAGAGGACAAAAATCAGTGGCGGTTACTCCACCGACAAGAGCCTAGCTCTTAAATAGATGATGATGATGGTAATGATCATCCGAACAAGAGGATAGTGCGAGAGAAATCGTTTTCACTATTTTCACCCGATCTGAGCTTATTCGCCGACGCACTAATATTATTATTATTTATTTCTTTGACATGTAAAATGTCATTTTTACCAATAAATGATTGTATTGTATTGTATTGTACTTATTCTTCAATTGACTTGCAGCAGCCATGGGTTTCCGCATAGAATACAAGACGGCGCACGAGGCCGAAGCGGTGGACATGGAGCGACGCGCGCAGCGGCCCGCGCCGCAGCCGGACAGGGAGGACGACGAGAGGGACGTGGCGGCGCACGCCAGCCTCATGCGGGCTGGGGACTTGCCGGGGGAGGTACGAAGGCTTTCGCAATGAACGTGTGCACTAGTCCGAGTCCTTGCATTCATTTTATAGTATCAGCATCACCGAGCGTTGAGCAGCCCCGCCCGAGCCACAAGCCGCGGGAGGCTGCGGGAGGCAGTGGTCGCGTTTAATGGCTACTAGTGGTGTAATGGGCTCTCTAACACCCCTGCCACGCGCTCGTCGAGTGACGTGGGAAATAGCGAGGAAAGCAGACAGAGACAGTGTGGCGACGTCACTCGTCATGCCTGTCATCTTGCTCGTCATGGCATGGCGGCATGGGTTTTTTTCTTCAATACTACCTAGGGTTTGATTCCCGAGCTGAATGCAAGTTTTTATTAAATCTGTGAATGCAGTTTCTCTTGTTACTAAAATGGATGACATGGTTCCTCAGAAAAGATCTTTGTAATGTCTTATGCTTTCAGACTTGCCCATACTGACTGATTTAATAGCCCTGTATAACAAAAAATAGAATGGTGTTTTAAAATTGAACGAAACAAAACAAATAGCAACTCTGTTCCAATTTAGAATGACACAAATTCCATTGAAGAGTATGCTTTTTAAAAGGCTTTTCAACTGTTAGGTACTGGGTGAATCAACTTTTTAGTGTCCTCCCCGTTTCTACTATTTGCTGTTTAAAAGGAGATAACAAGAAAATACGATGTCTGCTGTGGTTAATTGTTGTTGGATTTCTTACTCAATGAAATACAGCGTGAAACCGCATGACAACTGTATTAAAAAATATTAATTTGCCCTTAATTTCACCGGTTGTCCGGCGAACGTAAAATGTCCCCCGATTCGTATGAAAATTGTGGTTTGTCACCTGAACAACCATGTTATCCGCTAGAATACATTTTTTGTGTGCTGCAAATGGTATATGTTCAAATATACTGTTTATCTAGCTATAAGAACTTATAGATCTTATCAAATACACATGTTGTGGTAACTTGATAATGAAGAAAAAACCAAGGGTCAAGAAAAAGTGGATTGACCCACCTAAATGACACCACAAACCTCCATATTCTTTTTTGTTACAGTGCCTAGAACAATTCAACAAATCAGTGGCCGAACACGAACAGGAAATTGTCCAGAAAGGCCTCCTGATAGCACAAGACCTCCCCATCACCGACATCCTGCCTGAACCCCTCAAGGACTGCCGGAAACCAGAGCCCATACCTTCAGAGCAGCTCACAACCAGATTCGAACAACTGTTCCCGTACGACAACAAGTATCTGAGCGTCGATAACGGGGCCATAACCTTGGAAGCCATCGAGAAAAATAAAAGGCATTTACTGGCTGAATTTAAAAAGACTTTGAGCGAGGAGGAAATTAAAAAGTATACGTGCTTCTCTATGGTCGATGTTGATATAGATTCGCCCGAATATAAGAACGAGAAGATATCGAATATAGGGTTCGATACGATGGAAAGTTATAAGAGCAGGGTGGAAGGTGTGAGGGAATTTACACCGTATTACGGTGACAGTAAGGGCCAAAATGGGAAGGAGTTTGACTTTGATTACCAGCCGGATTTGGAGGGGCATCCGGGGCCGAGTCCTAGCGTTATTTTGCAGGTGTGTATTTGGGTGGATGTACTTTTTTTCTTTCACTCGTTGCCACGGTTACGCGGGTCACTTTATAAAACTGCGGATTGTCGGTGGCCACCAAATGAGGTTTTTTGAATTCCCGTCTTATGGGCCATGTTCGGCTCATTTTAGAAGACCATACTGTAAAATTTCCGTCGCATTGCGACCCGGTGTTTCTTTATTTAATGTTCCTTTTAAAACAATTTCTAACAGATGTATGTTTATAATTTGGCAGCGCGTGCATAGATATAATGCAGTGTCCTTATTTGGATAGGAAAGCATTGTTTTTAGGATAGGAAAATCAAAGTGGAATTAAAAAACCAAATCCCAACTGGGGAAGTGCCTCCACCTTGTAGAAGACCACAGCCATAATAATCCTACTTGCTCTGTAGTAGTGTTGTGTTCCTGGTGGTGAGCAAGGTCGCCAGAGCACCCGAGGATGCGTTGTGTTGAGAGCGAGGGAATTTGTTCCTTCAGCTGTCAACACGGCGAATCCTCAAACATATCAAGGGTCGGCAACGCCCATGTTACTCCTTTGGAGTTGCATGCGTCTATAGGCTGCGGTGTCCGCTTACCATCAGGCGGGCCGTAAGCTTGTTTGCCACCGTCGTTGTATAAAAAAAAAGTTTCGAACACTTTCTCATTTTTCTAGCTGCATTCGTTGTACAATCAACTATTTCTCAAGGTCCACTAATGTTAGACCAAACAACTTTTGGCCAAATGTTTAATTTGACAAAAGTTTCATTTGACCTAATGTTTCTTTTTTCTTAAATAGAAAGCTTTATAGGATTATTATAAAACAAACCTAACCAAACCCAATGACTTCTATTCCAAACAATACCCGAAAATACCACTGTTTTGACGAAAAATGCGTTAGGTCAAATGATACATTTGGCTAAAAGTTGTTTGGTCAAGACAGGACCCCATTTCTCAAACATGCTCAGACATGTGTTGCGTTCCGTGGGTCACGTACGGTGCTGTCTGACAATCAGCGCTGTAGGTGTCTGTCTGACACCTTGGCATAATGCTGAGACAGCGACCGATTCACTGCCGCGAAGACGCACACATTATGTGTCAATTGTATTGTATTTCTACTCCCTTTGTCTCTGTGTGTCTTTTGTGTAGTGAATAAATGTCCTCTTTCTTTCTAAATGTAGACCTTAAGTTCGCGGCAGACCTCGTCGCCGATGGCGGGACGAGTTAGACTCCTTTTTTATAGAACGCAAAGTCTGGAGGCCTATGCCCAGCAGTGAGACGCAATAGGCTCTTAATAGTAATAAAAAACTCTTAGTAAAAAAGTTAAAAGTTCGCGAAAAGAAACTGCGAATCACAGCGCTACGGATGTCTCCATTTACCGGTCGGTATTGAGATTTGTATAGGAAATTGCCGGCGCCGGGGCCCCGTCCGCAGGCAAACCCTTCTTTCCCGGCCTTTGCAGAAATGTTCAGTGATACTGCTATGTTATAGTCGTTCGGTTTGAGTTGTGTCCAATCTACTTAAAGGAACAATGCCTTTGTTGACTGAAACCGCAAAACACCAAAATTACCATATTGTAAAAAGGCGTTACAGCCACCTAGAAAGTTCAATTGAATATCGACTCTATGTCCCTAAGCCGATTAGGTAACCTATTAAGTTACGAGTGCACTAATAGGAAAATGGCGGTCCAGGTGCCAGGGATGTATTGAAATATTATAATTCTATTAAAGCAATTTAAACTTTTGGCTAAGGCCCTAGAGTTGAAAATCCAGTAAAATGTTAATGGATGCAGTTTTCGTCTACGAAATGTGCTTATCTTTTATGACGGACCATAATGAGGTAGCAAACCCGCACAATGAGACAATGGATTGGACACAACTCAAACCGAACGACTATAATAGTACATTGTTTAACGAGGGGCCGTAAGTGGAATATTGCAAACGAGAGTCGTGTCTGTGAGAGTCATGTCTCGAGTCATGACTCGAGTTTGCAATAGTAGAATAGAAAATATTTATTTCGAAAAAAACGTCAACAACACATTTCGCAGAGTTTAAAATAGGAAGTAAAAGATACAGAGTTGAGGGGAGTATTCTTACGCCCGTGTTATACGCGATGTTTTTCATCACATTTGCGAGGAAATCAATAAATACAAAAGACAGAAGAATCTATGTTTCATACAACCGCAACAATCAAAAACTGACGAAATTGACAACTTCACTTCCAGATCAGTGCTTCAGTATTTCAACCAATCACAGAGCAGTACGTACTGTACTGCTCTGTGATTGGCAACGCCCATGTTACTCCTTTGGAGTTGCATGCGTCTATAGGCTGCGGTGTCCGCTTACCATCAGGCGGACCGTAAGCTTGTTTGCCACAGTGAACCCAAAAAAGGTAGATTTAAGAATCGATTAAAAATAGTTATTTATGCTACAAGTGTGGAAAGTAGGTTATTTCCGACGAGTGCCATTTTTATAATTCGACACGAGTCTGAAATCATTTTTACGCGCGTGTATCATACAAAGTTTTACTATGCCTTGTGTGAGGAAATATTAAATGTTGAAATGTCAGTTCAATATAGATAGATTAAAATGTAAGAATCTAGGTAGATTGTCAGTTACCTGCTTATTATCTGGAACTGCATTTAACAACTTCTCCAAATCTTTTGCTGTCAAGCTTATTCACTTAAAAGTTAAAACCATCAACAATCACAACAATGGCGGGCTTTTTAGTTTTAAATACATGCGCGGTCAACATGTGCGCATGTGCAAGTCGCCATACTGTCGTATCGCAATAGGCATAAGAAAGATATGCATTCAGCCAAACACATTAAGTGAATATTTAAAATTAATTATTTTTATTGACCAAATTCAAAATCAAAAATATTAATAAATAATTTTATACATTATTAGTATTTATGTACCTTTTATATGAAAGAAAAAGAGTAATTGAAATATTTGTACAACTTTTCTCAAGTAATAAAAACTTTGCGTCGGGCTGACGACGCACAGTGAATCGAGTAGAACAAGCATATGGGACAAAATTATTTTAGTAGTTTTTGAGCTTATACGAGCTCATTATGTATGAATATACATATACGTATAGTTTATGTACTTTGGTTCGTGACTTAGAGGGGTAGGGTGGGGGTTCAGAAAAAACAATATTATAAAAGTGAATGTACAATAATGAATTATATATTTTATTACATGTACACATAAAATACTAAATCTACTGTTGCAGTAATCTTTTAATCAACATCATTTTTAACATTATCATGCCATTACAAGGAAAAGTAAAACTAATTAGGAACTACATTTACATAGGATTCTTAAGTAGGTACATATAAATCAATTAGAGTTAATTACAGCGGTCATTTTATTAATTACTTTCACCGTCATCATCTTCATCCTGCGAATCATTAATTGACGTGTCATGATCATCTACACTAAACAAACTAGACACTACATCTACATTAGTTTCATTAACTCTAGGGGGTTTCAACAATGCTAAAACATCAGAAGACAACGAGTTTACTCTTTGCCTTGGTACATTTCTAAAACTATTAATTAAAGGGTCAGATGTAATCAACAGCATATTCATTAAATCTCTATTCGTGGCTTGACGAGATCGTTTTTGTGTGTGATGTTCCCTAAATCGTCTGCAATCTTTGTTTCGAGCTTCTTGTGCTTCCTCGGATAACTGTCCAATCGGCAATAGTGCTGATCGGATAATGTCGCTACTGTGAATCAATAATTTGTGTACTGTAACAGGCATGTAAGACCACGAATAGAGATTTAAATAATGTTTTCTTATATCCCGTGTCAAATTTTCAAACGCTTCTAAATTTATTTCATAGCCCGATGATAGAACTCGAAGTATTATATCAAATTTTTTAATGAGTGATACATCTAACCCTGTAATTGCAGCACTAAGCTCCGGGTTTTCAAAAAATCTTCTAGCTGTATTTCCATCATTAGTATTACCAAAGCCTGGTTTTGGTTTATCAACGATCAGTCCCATTTCCGTTTAAAATCTAGTTTGAATTTCTAGTGAGCGTTTCTTTACATTCGCTTTATCGGCTTCTCCTCTAAGTTGCCACTTTTTTACTTCAAGGCGATAGCTTATGTGAAGTAAACACTCAAAACATCTAATCCAAGCATGGAGAGTTGATAAACCAAAACCAAGATTATCATTATTTGCAATATATTCCCTAGATTCATCATTCATAACTTTTGGAGTAGCTCCACAAATGAAACATTTTTGAGCAGAAGAAGTTTCGGTCATAGTATTGCTAATTTTTCCGTCAACCATGGTAAAAAGCATAATGTGTTCAACAGAAACTTCCCTTCCCATCACCTTGCATAATGTTGGCAATAAAGCGTTTATCTCTTCCAAGACTCGATTTGTTTCGGCAATAGTCAATTCTTTTGTTTCCTTGGAAAAAATAAACTTTATTGGACGACAATATGCAGTAGATGACGGGCGTGGATTCTGCCAAACGACATTATCAGCATCATCCCGTAATTGAAGCGGAACGAACGAATATACAAACAAAAATTCATCAGTGTCATTACTATTCGTAAACTTTTGTTTGTATGTACTATGACCGGAACTTCCATCGCAACCCCATTTACTAATTGGTTTGAATGATGAACAAGGGGACATTAAATTATCTAAAACATCTTCCAGTGATAAAACCAAACGTTCAGCGGTTTTATCTAAAACTGCCTGAACGTTGATTTCAGCACGCGTTTCATTAATCAAAAAGCTATCTTCAGGAGGATAACATGCAACTTTAGCCTTTTTTAAACAATACAATGATGGAAATACGGTATGCCCTACCTTACTAGTCGACTGCCTTATGATGTTGTATGTGCATGTAGTCAATTTGCTATCTATATAGCACGCCAAAGCTTCTTCATTCGTCAAACATCTAGCGTTTTCTTTGCATGACTTGGTGTTTTCTTTGTTGCCTGAGGTGTCGCCGCTCTTGTTATCTTCAATTATGTTCTTCATTCTTCTAGCCACTTCCTTGGAGCCCGATTGACGTGACGAAATTTCTGCTGCAAACAATAACTCCTCGGAACTTGTAGATTGAACTAAATTCTCTACTCGTCGTCGTTTAGTCTTCAGGCTAGAGTCCGAGAATTCCTTCTGGGGCCTTCCAGGGCCTGCTACAGCTTCAGTGGATGATGACGGCATCGTCGTACGTCTATGAACTTCAAACTTGATAGGTTCACCATGAAGCCAGTCAGAGTTCTTCTCGAGAAATCGCTGTCTACATTTACCAGCAGCATCCCACTTCTGAGCTATCCTGGATGAAAATTGGGATATCTTTACCTTAATTTGTCTCTGGGAGTCCTCGGTTATTCCACTTAAATCATGCTCAGATGATATAAATGTATATATTTCGTTGTTTCTCGCTTCCTTCAAATGTCTCTGCCATACATCGAAGAAATTGACTTTTGAAATGCAAAAATCGAATTCTGAAAGAAAAAATAAAAAAAATAGTTGTACTCAAAAGTTGGATAGGGAGTTTATTAAATATGACGGTTTATAGTTATAAGTATATTATATATAAATTTCACAGAGTAGACAGATGCCGACATGTAATTTCTTGACCATGAAAGTCAAAGTTAGGGTAAAATTCCAATGATTATTCGGAAACATGTTGATGTTTTACAAAATACAGTGAATATTTTTATAATCAATATATGTCTAAAAATACTACTTACCCTCCAAATTGGAATCCATAATAATGAAATAAACACAAATAACTTGGAAATGCACACAATTATTTTTAAGCCAAGAGCAATTACGCAAATGAATGCATAGTAAATTTGCACTCATCCTATATAGTCACCTTAATTACTCATGTAAGGGGGGGTTGCAGGAAAAAATAACACGTGGGACTCTTAATGTATACTCATTAGTAATGACCTACCATAATGAGTTTTTGGATATTTGATAAGGGTTTTTGTCCCATTTGCATGTTCTACTCGATTCACAGTGCGACGGACTTAAAATTTAAAAAAATGTAATACTAAAAAGCACTAGTGCGAAAAAGTGGCACTTTCCGCACGATTTGGGTGCTTGGAAAACGCTCTTTTCGAGCACATGCATTGTAAATACCTTATTGATGCCCTGTAAAATTTTTAATAGTAATATTAAATAATGTAGAGTACCTATACATTGTAGATATTCAAGACACTCCTATATTATGTTAAAGAGAAAAGAGACTGTAATTTTGACTCCACAGTCAAACTATCGATGTAGTTTTGTGGAGCAATGTATCTTACTATTCATGTCTAATTTTAGTTGTTTGTGCCGGCAAGGCACATTCTATTGTAGCGATAAGGTATTCTTAAATACGTGCGTAAGATTCGCTATAGATTAAGTGCGTGCGAGATGTATGGATGATTATGCATGTAGCTACGTGTATATATACTGTGTTGATTAATGAATAAATATTACTATTGTATATACAGTACTTCAGAGTATCTCTCTGAGTGTGGACTGCCATTAACCCCTCTGGGGTGCAGTCCACACTCACCCTCCAACCTCCCCTAAATTGTTAATAAAAAAATAAATCCTACTAATATTATAAATGCGAAAGTTTGGATGTTTGTTACTCAATCACGCTTAAACGGCTGAACCGATTTGAATGAAATTTTGCACGAAGATAGTTTATAGCCTGGATTAAAATATAGGATAGTTTTTATCCCGGACGAAGTCGCGGGCGGGAGCTAGTAAATAATATACGAGCAAGTGTGATGAAAGCATGCATTTTCCTCAGGCGCTGACCATGTCCAACGCGAACGATGGCATAAATCTGGAGCGGCTCGAGACGATCGGCGACAGCTTCCTGAAGTTCGCGATCACCGCCTACTTGTATTGCGCGCACCCCACCGTGCACGAGGGCAAGCTCTCGCACATGCGCAGCAAGCAGGTGACACGCTGAATAACACACATTTTTTTTTTTTTTGAAAGTTTAGTTTTGTTTATTCTCATATAACAATAACACTTTGTAAATACTACTTATTGTATAATGATCGTTTATCAATTTCGCAACAATAATAGAAAAAATAATCCAAACAAAAACATAAATGTGAGATGAGAGCCAAGTCCAATATTATGATATAATATGCCTTGGTTGTTGACTTCAACGACAAAAGAAGTGAGATCTAAATGGGTGCTAAGTTCAAAGGTCAGTCCTGAAATCTATTTATACCAACATAAAATATTTTATAACAACTTACGATATAAATTCTCCTTATAACTTAGGATATTATATTTAAGCCTAAGGTCTTACTTGGCTAGTTCTCATGTAATACGATTTTTTATTAAGTACCTACTAAAACAGTCATGGTAGAGCCCAATGTTCGATGGCAAGTTTCTACCAGCAAGCCAAATTTTCGGAAGAATACAATAAGAACTTCCAGCTTTAGAACTGGAAGGCTGTAATATAGTTCGTATATGAGAACCAGCCAAGTCAGACCTTAGGCTTAAATATATTATCCTAAGTTATAAGGAGAATTTATATCGTAAGTTGTTATAAAATATTTTATGTTGGTATAAATAGATTTCAGGACTGACCTTTGAACTTGGCACCCATTTAGATCTCACTTCTTTTGTCGTTGAAGTCAACAACCAAGGCATATTATATCATAATATTGGACTTGGCTCTCATCTCACATTTATGTTGTTGTTTGGATATCATTACTTTTTGTACAGAAATTATAAGTACTTATTCATAATAAAATTAATACGAATTGGTTTTTGTTAAACTAAGTACTGTATTTTCCTACGCTTACGTGGTATAATTGACTTTTTAGTGTTATTTTCAATATTTTCTTGTACCTTTGAAATGTTCAAGTGAATTGCCCATTTAGTATCAGGATTTTTTTTATAAAAGAGCGGAAATACTTGTTCGCAACACAAATATTGTAATTTTTATCCTACGACGATCTAAATACCTAAAACAATAAACAACCAAATGTATGTTATGCCAACTAAAACATTATACAACATGAAAGTTGGCGTTTTGAAAAATGACATTATAAAACACAGACCACATGATGAGTTGGTAACTGTTAAGTTGGCAAATAAAACAAATAAATTTGTTAAGTTGGGAAATGAACGTTCGGCGAAATAAAATTACGCGAAACATCAGTTGGGAAGTGACAATCGGCCATACAATTTTCGGCGATAAATAAGAGAACCCGTGCAACTGTCTTGGCTTGTTACTACACCCATTCTAAAAGTTGGTCGTTTTTTTGCCTCATATTTACAGTTAATTCCTCATAACAAAATAAATGTTTCCATAAATTTGGAGCACTAAGGATCCTTAAACATTTAAGGACATCAGACGACGTCAAGTTTTCGAACGGCGACAGTTGTCTCACTGGAGGCAGTTGGAGCAGATCGCCAAACAACACTATATGAATCTTGCCGAACCATCCGTCGTCAGCGTCTCCGGTATCATATATTTCTGTTAAGCGAAGATGGATGTACATATTAATGTCCTTTAATATAACATTAGTTATATTGGAAATCATAGACACTTCATCAATTATTAAAAGTACTAAATCTTTTAAGTCACATCTTAAAACTTTTAGTACTTGGTCTGATAAGGAAGTGTACTTGGGACAATTTCAGGCAGCCGTAGGAGCCTATGTATTGTTAGACCGTTTACATTAAAAGCGGCAATACCAGTGGGTGCAGCTACTGCAACTAACTTATTCATTCGCTTCTTAATCCATTTTTTTATTGTATTGATTAAATAACTTTTTCCCGTGCCGCCTGTAGCACTAACGCCACCCACCAGTAATTCTATTGTACGACTCATTGTACAATATAAGAAGTAATAAGATATATGTAAGACGATTACATAACGAATTACCTATTATCTAGTGAATTCCCAAGAAAAAAAAGCTTCTGTCATAAATTTCATTTTTGGTACAAGCTTTTATTGCCGACTGTACTTTTTCTGTATACCATCATCAACTACTCATTGAGACGATTCTAACGCGCCCAAACTCAACGGGGTTACGTCGGTTAAGTACTGAATTCCCATGGCCACCTTCTGTCTCCATCATCAGATCAGCTCGATGGTACCATAATATTGAATTGTCATCCAAACTATACTAATACCCAAAATTTCAGCTCAATCGGTCACCGGGAAGTGGGTCAAATTTAACTTGCAAGATTTGATTTATAGACAGACAAACAGACAACGGGACAGGTGAAAGTAAATAAAAGCTTGTAATATAGTGTTATGACGGCGGGGTATTAACAGTCTCGTTGCTATAGTGACACGCCGTCAAGGTATTTCAAAATTCGCCGTGTTGACGTAACGTCATCGTAGCATCCATTTTTAATAAATATTAGGTAAGTAAGTTACGAGTAAGTGTTCCTAATAGAAACAATTAATTGGAAAATTATAATAAAATGATTAAAATTTAATAGTTTCTGATTTTGTACTTTGTATTCACCCAACTACCTATCTGGCCGCCAAATTTGAACTTTCTAGGTCATCTGAAACGGGGTTAGAGTTTTGATCTATCCCAGTTTTGATCTATAGGTAGGTCAGTGATAAAAATGACGATTTTTGAACGTTAATATCTAAATAACCATTTCAGGTGTGGTCATGAAAATTGGAGCACATATGTATCTCGCAAGTCTTAATATATGGGCCAAATTTGACATGTTTATGTGAAACAGTTTTTGATTTATGAGGGGGTCAAAAGTGGCTCCAAATGGTTCGTGTAATATTAATATTACACACGGTGCTGCTCGCCAGTTCTGTTAGCTTGAACTTGGCTTGACACGCTACCGCGTGTCTAGATATAAAACAACAAATAGAATGTAAAAAATGAGAATGTCATGATTTCAAAGTTAAGAATACAAATAATATTAATATCATGAATAATTTGAGTACTGAGGTACCTTATCATTTTACTATGGAGCTCCCCACTCGACATTTCATAACTGTTGAGACAACTACTATTTGCGATATATATAGTGTGTATTATATTTTATACTGTATATTTATATATGTATTGGCATGTTTTTATTTTTCTAGAATTAATACCTATTCGGTTTTGTTTTCATTTTCTCTGTGTTTTTGTACACGGTATAAGTTTGCCTATCTCGGTCTACCTACCTTCCTCTCAATTGCTCAAAGGTTAGCTGGAAGAGCTCCCTTATAGGGATAAGTTCGCCTTTGTACTTTGATCTATTGTATGACATGTATATTCTTTAACCTGTTATTGTGTACACTAAAGTGCTTACATACATACATACAACTAAAATGAAATGGACCAATCACGTGGCGTCTTTACTGAAATAAAATGTATTTGACCAATAGGACGCCGTCATGAGAAACTCAAAAGGTAAATAGACATCAACGCACAAAAAAGAAAAACCGTGAAAGAAAAAGATACGTGTACTAAAATATCGCTTTGACCCGCCTCATCTCACGTATTTTGTTTTTAGGGTTCCGTACCCAAAGGGTAAAACGCGATCCTATTACTAAGACTCCGCTGTCCGTCCGTCTGTCTGTCTCATGAACCGTGACAGTTGAAATTTTGACAGATTTCTATTGCCGCTATAACAACAAATACTAAAAAACAGAATAGAATAAATATTTAAGGGGACTCCCTGTATCTCCCTGTATGGGACAAACGTGTTTTTTGTCGTTTTTATAGATAATGGTACGGAACCCTTCTTGCGCGAGTCCGACTCGCACTTGGCCGGTTTTTTTTAATTTCGTAATGTAAGTGAATCAGGCAATTATATAGGTTAATTTCTAGGAAAAGGTTTTGAAAATTTAAAATATTTCTGTGATGGAGAACGTAGGATATGTTTTAATAGGGAAATGGTTGGTGCTAAAGAGTGAAAAACGTTGATTAAATAAATAGGAAAATGATCAGATTCTAGTGTTTAACTCAGTCGTAACGTCTATGTCGGCAGGTGTCGAACCTGAACCTGTATCGGCTCGGGCTGCGCAAGCGGCTCGGCGCGCGCATGATCGCGAGCAAGTTCGAGCCGCACGACAACTGGCTGCCGCCGTGCCATCGCGCGCCGCCCGCCGCGCATGCGCCCGTGAGTCACACAAACACACACGAGGACGCAACCACACATACACACACACGAGTGAGCATGCACAGACATTCACATTTAGGCACAGACGTGCAGATACATATAAACACACAAATCACAGCAACGCTTTATTATAAGTGCCCAGGGGTACATTTCTCAAAAGCTTGTAACTTGCAATAGGTACAAGAGGTAGTCACTTTCTAACAGGAGCGGAAAAGAGGCGGCCGCTTGTATTACAAGTTACAAGCTTTTGATAAATGGGCCCCCGGTCGCCTATTCGCAGGATAAATATTTGGTTTACGACGGTAGGTGGACCAAAATGTTAACGGATTGGTGGCCGCTAACAGGAAAAAGAAGCGACGGTCGTCCACCGGCACGATGGGTTGACGACGTAAACAAGACATCTCTCTGGATGATATGATGAGACTAACACGGGACTGGGATAAGTGGCGTACTCGAAGAGGGGCTTATGCTCAGCAGTGGGCGATTAAAGGCTGAAAATGATGATGAATGATGATTTCTAGATTATATGCCAAACAAAAAAAAATGGTTGTATGGCCCAGTTTTATAAAGGTGTGTTAGATCAAATCATATTTGTCTGCTTTGCCCAAAGGTTGACTGGTAGAGAATGCTTACGGCATTAAGTCCGCCTTTTGTACGATGAGTTGTTCTTTTGTGCAATAAAGATTAAATATTTATTTAAATATTTAATCTTTATTGCATAAATATTTAAATAACTCGGCATACGTTTTTGTCATACTATACTAGCCGACAGAATTTTGATACATTTTTCTTTGCACCTTTTATAAGTCTCTGTTCAGCCCAATGGTTAGCTGGTAGAGAATGCCATTTGGCATTAGGCTCGTTATTTGTACATTTGTGTATTTAGTGTAATAATTTTTAAATAAATTATAAATAAGGTCCAACAGATCTTTATAAAACCGGCGGTACGTGTTCCGTACAAAAATTGGACCAAGGTCCTACGGAACACTTATGCGATCACTCGTATAATACGAGTGTAGACTCGAATATTATTATAAAGAAGGCAAAAAATGCCTAGTGACGAAAATCCCATTCAGATATCTGAAAGAATAACGAAGCTACAACCGTTTTAATATTTCTTGTTAGAGAGAGAAAACGCAAACAGTGCGTGACGTCACATTACGGGATGCTGCCGGGGGGCCGCGTCGAACACGACGGGGCGCGGCACGTCGCCGTCTATTAGTGTGACGTCACAATCTTCCAGCGTCATCGTTTCATATGCAGTTGCGTTTTGCGAAAAAGGGACAGAACATACTATCGACAACACAACTAACTGACCATCGGTGCACCTTAAGTGCATTGTAATAAGGTTCTATATAAACACAGGATGGTCATTTAACAGTGTTGTCGTTGGTACCCCCTCTTAAAACTTTGGACACTTATAACTTAGTGATTATTTAACCTTTTGCATTGATTTTTTCTGCATTTGACTACATTTTCAATCCTTTTTCGAGAAAATATGACATTATTGATTATTTTATTTAGTGTCTACACCCCTATTGTATGTTTGAGGAGGTTAATAATCCTGTTCTCCTGCAGGTGGACTCGGAAGAGGGCAACCAGGAGGCGCCGGTCGCCGGTTGCTTCATACCGTACAACCTGATCACGCAACACAGCATTCCAGGTATTTACTCAAACAACATTTATCCTAATCCATACTAATATTATAAATGTGAAAGTGTGTCTGTCTGTCTGTTAACTCTTCACGCTTAAACCGCTGAACCAATCTAGATGAGATTTGGTATAGGGATAGTTTGAGGCCCGGGGAAGGACATAGGATAGTTTTTATCCCGAAAATCATATCCTTTAGGGGTGAATGGGGGGTGAAAGTTTGTATGGAGCTGCGATTAAAACCAGTCCCCTACGCCCCGAAGTTTGCTCGACTACGGGAAGAGATATGATTTTAACAGTCTATGTAGCAGTGGGAGTATATAGGCTGGGATATTATTATATGAGAGGGCCTTGCTGTTGGCGCCAAGCCTTCCTGACTTCAGGAGTGAAATTCCCTATTAACAGTCTATGTTGGTATAGCAATGGGACGTATATAGGCTGATTCATTATTATATGAGAGGGCCTTGCTGCTGGCGCCAAGCCTTCCTGACTTCAGGAGTGAAATTCCCTATTAACAGTCTATGTTGGTATAGCAATGGGACGTATATAGGCTGATTCATTATTATATGAGAGGGCCTTGCTGTCGGCGCCAAGCCTTCCTGACTTCAGGAGTGAAATTCCCTATTAACAGTCTATGTTGGTATAGCAATCGGACGTATATAGGCTGATTCATTATTATATGAGAGGGCCTTGCTGTTGGCGCCAAGCCTTCCTGACTTCAGGAGTGAAATTCCCTATTAACAGTCTATGTTGGTATAGCAATGGGACGTATATAGGCTGATTCATTATTATATGAGAGGGCCTTGCTGTCGGCGCCAAGCCTTCCTGACTTCAGGAGTGAAATTCCCTATTAACAGTCTATGTTGGTATAGCAATGGGACGTATATAGGCTGATTCATTATTATATGAGAGGGCCTTGCTGTTGGCGCCAAGCTTTCCTGACTTCAGGAGTGAAATTCCCTATTAACAGTCTATGTTGGTATAGCAATGGGACATATATAGGCTGATTCATTATTATATGAGAGGGCCTTGCTGCTGGCGCCAAGCCTTCCTGACTTCAGGAGTGAAATTCCCTATTAACAGTCTATGTTGGTATAGCAATGGGACGTATATAGGCTGATTCATTATTATATGAGAGGGCCTTGCTGCTGGCGCCAAGCCTTCCTGACTTCAGGAGTGTAATTCCCTATTAACAGTCTATGTTGGTATAGCAATGGGACGTATATAGGCTGATTCATTATTATATGAGAGGGCCTTGCTGCTGGCGCCAAGCCTTCCTGACTTCAGGAGTGAAATTCCCTATTAACAGTCTATGTTGGTATAGCAATGGGACGTATATAGGCTGATTCATTGTTATATGAGAGGGCCTTGCTGTTGGCGCCAAGCCTTCCTGACTTCAGGAGTGAAATTCCCTATTAACAGTCTATGTTGGTATAGCAATGGGACATATAGGCTGATTCATTATTATATGAGAGGGCCTTGCTGTCGGCGCGAAGCCTTCCTGACTTCAGGAGTGAAATTCCCTATTAACAGTCTATGTTGGTATAGTAATGGGACGTATATAGGCTGATTCATTATTATATGAGAGGGCCTTGCTGCTGGCGCCAAGCCGTCCTGACTTCAGGAGTGAAATTCCCTATTAACAGTCTATGTTGGTATAGCAATGGGACGTATATAGGCTGATTCATTGTTATATGAGAGGGCCTTGCTGTTGGCGCCAAGCCTTCCTGACTTCAGGAGTGAAATTCCCTATTAACAGTCTATGTTGGTATAGCAATGGGACATATATAGGCTGATTCATTATTATATGAAAGGGCCTTGCTGCTGGCGCCAAGCCTTCCTGACTTCAGGAGTGTAATTCCCTATTAACAGTCTATGTTGGTATAGCAATCGGACGTATATAGGCTGATTCATTATTATATGAGAGGGCCTTGCTGTCGGCGCCAAGCCTTCCTGACTTCAGGAGTGAAATTCCCTATTAACAGTCTATGTTGGTATAGCAATCGGACGTATATAGGCTGATTCATTATTATATGAGAGGGCCTTGCTGTTGGCGCCAAGCCTTCCTGACTTCAGGAGTGAAATTCCCTATTAACAGTCTATGTTGGTATAGCAATCGGACGTATATAAACTGATTCATTATTATATGAGAGGGCCTTGCTGTCGGCGCCAAGCCTTCCTGACTTCAGGAGTGAAATTCCCTATTAACAGTCTATGTTGGTATAGCAATAGGACGTATATAGGCTGATTCATTATTATATGAGAGGGCCTTGCTGTTGGCGCCAAGCCTTCCTGACTTCAGGAGTGAAATTCCCTATTAACAGTCTATGTTGGTATAGCAATCGGACGTATATAGGCTGATTCATTATTATATGAGAGGGCCTTGCTGTCGGCGCCAAGCCTTCCTGACTTCAGGAGTGAAATTCCCTATTAACAGTCTATGTTGGTATAGCAATAGGACGTATATAGGCTGATTCATTATTATATGAGAGGGCCTTGCTGTTGGCGCCAAGCCTTCCTGACTTCAGGAGTGAAATTCCCTATTAACAGTCTATGTTGGTATAGCAATCGGACGTATATAGGCTGATTCATTATTATATGAGAGGGCCTTGCTGTCGGCGCCAAGCCTTCCTGACTTCAGGAGTGAAATTCCCTATTAACAGTCTATGTTGGTATAGCAATCGGACGTATATAGGCTGATTCATTATTATATGAGAGGGCCTTGCTGTTGGCGCCAAGCCTTCCTAACTTCAGGAGTGAAATTCCCTATTAACAGTCTATGTTGGTATAGCAATCGGACGTATATAGGCTGATTCATTATTATATGAGAGGGCCTTGCTGTCGGCGCCAAGCCTTCCTGACTTCAGGAGTGAAATTCCCTATTAACAGTCTATGTTGGTATAGCAATGGGACGTATATAGGCTGATTCATTATTATATGAGAGGGCCTTGCTGCTGGCGCCAAGCCTTCCTGACTTCAGGAGTGAAATTCCCTATTAACAGTCTATGTTGGTATAGCAATCGGACGTATATAGGCTGATTCATTATTATATGAGAGGGCCTTGCTGTCGGCGCCAAGCCTTCCTGACTTTAGGAGTAAAATTCCCTATTAACAGTCTATGTTGGTATAGCAATCGGACGTATATAGGCTGATTCATTATTATATGAGAGGGCCTTGCTGTTGGCGCCAAGCCTTCCTGACTTCAGGAGTGAAATTCCCTATTAACAGTCTATGTTGGTATAGCAATCGGACGTATATAGGCTGATTCATTATTATATGAGAGGGCCTTGCTGTCGGCGCCAAGCCTTCCTGACTTCAGGAGTGAAATTCCCTATTAACAGTCTATGTTGGTATAGCAATGGGACGTATATAGGCTGATTCATTATTATATGAGAAGGCCTTGCTGTCGGCGCCAAGCCTTCCTGACTTCAGGAGTGAAATTCCCTATTAACAGTCTATGTTGGTATAGCAATGGGACGTATATAGGCTGATTCATTATTATATGAGAGGGCCTTGCTGCTGGCGCCAAGCCTTCCTGACTTCAGGAGTGAAATTCCCTATTAACAGTCTATGTTGGTATAGCAATGGGACGTATATAGGCTGATTCATTGTTATATGAGAGGGCCTTGCTGTTGGCGCCAAGCCTTCCTGACTTCAGGAGTGAAATTCCCTATTAACAGTCTATGTTGGTATAGCAATGGGACATATATAGGCTGATTCATTATTATATGAGAGGGCCTTGCTGCTGGCGCCAAGCCTTCCTGACTTCAGGAGTGAAATTCCCTATTAACAGTCTATGTTGGTATAGCAATGGGACGTATATAGGCTGATTTATTATTATATGAGAGGGCCTTGCTGTCGGCGCCAAGCCTTCCTGACTTCAGGAGTGAAATTCCCTATTAACAGTCTATGTTGGTATAGCAATGGGACGTATATAGGCTGATTCATTATTATATGAGAGGGCCTTGCTGCTGGCGCCAAGCCTTCCTGACTTCAGGAGTGTAATTCCCTATTAACAGTCTATGTTGGTATAGCAATCGGACGTATATAGGCTGATTCATTATTATATGAGAGGGCCTTGCTGTCGGCGCCAAGCCTTCCTGACTTCAGGAGTGAAATTCCCTATTAACAGTCTATGTTGGTATAGCAATCGGACGTATATAGGCTGATTCATTATTATATGAGAGGGCCTTGCTGTTGGCGCCAAGCCTTCCTGACTTCAGGAGTGAAATTCCCTATTAACAGTCTATGTTGGTATAGCAATGGGACGTATATAGGCTGATTCATTATTATATGAGAGGGCCTTGCTGTTGGCGCCAAGCCTTCCTGACTTCAGGAGTGAAATTCCCTATTAACAGTCTATATTGGTATAGCAATCGGACGTATATAGGCTGATTCATTATTATATGAGAGGGCCTTGCTGTCGGCGCCAAGCCTTCCTGACTTCAGGAGTGAAATTCCCTATTAACAGTCTATGTTGGTATAGCAATGGGACGTATATAGGCTGATTCATTATTATATGAGAGGGCCTTGCTGTCGGCGCCAAGCCTTCCTGACTTCAGGAGTGAAATTCCCTATTAACAGTCTATGTTGGTATAGCAATGGGACGTATATAGGCTGATTCATTATTATATGAGAGGGCCTTGCTGCTGGCGCCAAGCCTTCCTGACTTCAGGAGTGAAATTCCCTATTAACAGTCTATGTTGGTATAGCAATGGGACGTATATAGGCTGATTCATTGTTATATGAGAGGGCCTTGCTGTTGGCGCCAAGCCTTCCTGACTTCAGGAGTGAAATTCCCTATTAACAGTCTATGTTGGTATAGCAATGGGACATATATAGGCTGATTCATTATTATATGAGAGGGCCTTGCTGTCGGCGCCAAGCCTTCCTGACTTCAGGAGTGAAATTCCCTATTAACAGTCTATGTTGGTATAGCAATCGGACGTATATAGGCTGATTCATTATTATATGAGAGGGCCTTGCTGCTGGCGCCAAGCCTTCCTGACTTCAGGAGTGTAATTCCCTATTAACAGTCTATGTTGGTATAGCAATCGGACGTATATAGGCTGATTCATTATTATATGAGAGGGCCTTGCTGTCGGCGCCAAGCCTTCCTGACTTCAGGAGTGAAATTCCCTATTAACAGTCTATGTTGGTATAGCAATCGGACGTATATAGGCTGATTCATTATTATATGAGAGGGCCTTGCTGTTGGCGCCAAGCCTTCCTGACTTCAGGAGTGAAATTCCCTATTAACAGTCTATGTTGGTATAGCAATGGGACGTATATAGGCTGATTCATTATTATATGAGAGGGCCTTGCTGTTGGCGCCAAGCCTTCCTGACTTCAGGAGTGAAATTCCCTATTAACAGTCTATATTGGTATAGCAATCGGACGTATATAGGCTGATTCATTATTATATGAGAGGGCCTTGCTGTCGGCGCCAAGCCTTCCTGACTTCAGGAGTGAAATTCCCTATTAACAGTCTATGTTGGTATAGCAATGGGACGTATATAGGCTGATTCATTATTATATGAGAGGGCCTTGCTGTCGGCGCCAAGCCTTCCTGACTTCAGGAGTGAAATTCCCTATTAACAGTCTATGTTGGTATAGCAATGGGACGTATATAGGCTGATTCATTATTATATGAGAGGGCCTTGCTGCTGGCGCCAAGCCTTCCTGACTTCAGGAGTGAAATTCCCTATTAACAGTCTATGTTGGTATAGCAATGGGACGTATATAGGCTGATTCATTGTTATATGAGAGGGCCTTGCTGTTGGCGCCAAGCCTTCCTGACTTCAGGAGTGAAATTCCCTATTAACAGTCTATGTTGGTATAGCAATGGGACATATATAGGCTGATTCATTATTATATGAGAGGGCCTTGCTGTCGGCGCCAAGCCTTCCTGACTTCAGGAGTGAAATTCCCTATTAACAGTCTATGTTGGTATAGCAATCGGACGTATATAGGCTGATTCATTATTATATGAGAGGGCCTTGCTGTTGGCGCCAAGCCTTCCTGACTTCAGGAGTGAAATTCCCTATTCACAGTCTATGTTGGTATAGCAATGGGACGTAAATAGGCTGATTCATTATTATATGAGAGGGCCTTGCTGTCGGCGCCAAGCCTTCCTGACTTCAGGAGTGAAATTCCCTATTAACAGTCTATGTTGGTATAGCAATGGGACGTATATAGGCTGATTCATTATTATATGAGAGGGCCTTGCTGTTGGCGCCAAGCTTTCCTGACTTCAGGAGTGAAATTCCCTATTAACAGTCTATGTTGGTATAGCAATGGGACATATATAGGCTGATTCATTATTATATGAGAGGGCCTTGCTGCTGGCGCCAAGCCTTCCTGACTTCAGGAGTGAAATTCCCTATTAACAGTCTATGTTGGTATAGCAATGGGACGTATATAGGCTGATTCATTATTATATGAGAGGGCCTTGCTGCTGGCGCCAAGCCTTCCTGACTTCAGGAGTGTAATTCCCTATTAACAGTCTATGTTGGTATAGCAATGGGACGTATATAGGCTGATTCATTATTATATGAGAGGGCCTTGCTGCTGGCGCCAAGCCTTCCTGACTTCAGGAGTGAAATTCCCTATTAACAGTCTATGTTGGTATAGCAATGGGACGTATATAGGCTGATTCATTGTTATATGAGAGGGCCTTGCTGTTGGCGCCAAGCCTTCCTGACTTCAGGAGTGAAATTCCCTATTAACAGTCTATGTTGGTATAGCAATGGGACTTATATAGGCTGATTCATTATTATATGAGAGGGCCTTGCTGTCGGCGCGAAGCCTTCCTGACTTCAGGAGTGAAATTCCCTATTAACAGTCTATGTTGGTATAGCAATGGGACGTATATAGGCTGATTCATTATTATATGAGAGGGCCTTGCTGCTGGCGCCAAGCCTTCCTGACTTCAGGAGTGAAATTCCCTATTAACAGTCTATGTTGGTATAGCAATGGGACGTATATAGGCTGATTCATTGTTATATGAGAGGGCCTTGCTGTTGGCGCCAAGCCTTCCTGACTTCAGGAGTGAAATTCCCTATTAACAGTCTATGTTGGTATAGCAATGGGACATATATAGGCTGATTCATTATTATATGAAAGGGCCTTGCTGCTGGCGCCAAGCCTTCCTGACTTCAGGAGTGTAATTCCCTATTAACAGTCTATGTTGGTATAGCAATCGGACGTATATAGGCTGATTCATTATTATATGAGAGGGCCTTGCTGTCGGCGCCAAGCCTTCCTGACTTCAGGAGTGAAATTCCCTATTAACAGTCTATGTTGGTATAGCAATCGGACGTATATAAACTGATTCATTATTATATGAGAGGGCCTTGCTGTCGGCGCCAAGCCTTCCTGACTTCAGGAGTGAAATTCCCTATTAACAGTCTATGTTGGTATAGCAATAGGACGTATATAGGCTGATTCATTATTATATGAGAGGGCCTTGCTGTTGGCGCCAAGCCTTCCTGACTTCAGGAGTGAAATTCCCTATTAACAGTCTATGTTGGTATAGCAATCGGACGTATATAGGCTGATTCATTATTATATGAGAGGGCCTTGCTGTCGGCGCCAAGCCTTCCTGACTTCAGGAGTGAAATTCCCTATTAACAGTCTATGTTGGTATAGCAATCGGACGTATATAGGCTGATTCATTATTATATGAGAGGGCCTTGCTGTTGGCGCCAAGCCTTCCTAACTTCAGGAGTGAAATTCCCTATTAACAGTCTATGTTGGTATAGCAATCGGACGTATATAGGCTGATTCATTATTATATGAGAGGGCCTTGCTGTCGGCGCCAAGCCTTCCTGACTTCAGGAGTGAAATTCCCTATTAACAGTCTATGTTGGTATAGCAATGGGACGTATATAGGCTGATTCATTATTATATGAGAGGGCCTTGCTGCTGGCGCCAAGCCTTCCTGACTTCAGGAGTGAAATTCCCTATTAACAGTCTATGTTGGTATAGCAATCGGACGTATATAGGCTGATTCATTATTATATGAGAGGGCCTTGCTGTCGGCGCCAAGCCTTCCTGACTTTAGGAGTAAAATTCCCTATTAACAGTCTATGTTGGTATAGCAATCGGACGTATATAGGCTGATTCATTATTATATGAGAGGGCCTTGCTGTTGGCGCCAAGCCTTCCTGACTTCAGGAGTGAAATTCCCTATTAACAGTCTATGTTGGTATAGCAATCGGACGTATATAGGCTGATTCATTATTATATGAGAGGGCCTTGCTGTCGGCGCCAAGCCTTCCTGACTTCAGGAGTGAAATTCCCTATTAACAGTCTATGTTGGTACAGCAATGGGACGTATATAGGCTGATTCATTATTATATGAGAAGGCCTTGCTGTCGGCGCCAAGCCTTCCTGACTTCAGGAGTGAAATTCCCTATTAACAGTCTATGTTGGTATAGCAATGGGACGTATATAGGCTGATTCATTATTATATGAGAGGGCCTTGCTGCTGGCGCCAAGCCTTCCTGACTTCAGGAGTGAAATTCCCTATTAACAGTCTATGTTGGTATAGCAATGGGACGTATATAGGCTGATTCATTGTTATATGAGAGGGCCTTGCTGTTGGCGCCAAGCCTTCCTGACTTCAGGAGTGAAATTCCCTATTAACAGTCTATGTTGGTATAGCAATGGGACATATATAGGCTGATTCATTATTATATGAGAGGGCCTTGCTGCTGGCGCCAAGCCTTCCTGACTTCAGGAGTGAAATTCCCTATTAACAGTCTATGTTGGTATAGCAATGGGACGTATATAGGCTGATTTATTATTATATGAGAGGGCCTTGCTGTCGGCGCCAAGCCTTCCTGACTTCAGGAGTGAAATTCCCTATTAACAGTCTATGTTGGTATAGCAATGGGACGTATATAGGCTGATTCATTATTATATGAGAGGGCCTTGCTGTCGGCGCCAAGCCTTCCTGACTTCAGAAGTGAAATTCCCTATTAACAGTCTATGTTGGTATAGTAATAGGACGTATATAGGCTGATTCATTATTATGTGAGAGGGCCTTGCTGCTGGCGCCTGACTTTAGGAGTGAAATTCCCTATTAAAAGTCTATGTTGGTCTATGTTGGTATTTATCCACCGTAGCGTCTAATATACTGAATCCATTTCGACGTTTGAGTTATCAATCGATTCGAAATTAGGCTCCGGGTGACACCTAGTGCAGTGTTACCTAGTGTTACCTATTGCATGAAAAAAAAAGTTTTATTTAATTTAGTTTTTTTTTTAACCGTACACAGATAAGTCGATAGCGGACTGCGTGGAAGCCCTGATCGGGGCGTACCTCCTCTCGTGCGGGCCCCGCGGAGCCCTGCTGTTCATGTCGTGGCTCGGCATCCGCGTGCTGCCGCGACACGACGTGCCCGTCGCCGGCGACACGGCGTGCCGGCTGACGAACACGGTATGTCTGTCTGTCTGCACTCTCACTGGTTTTCGATCAAATTGATTCGCGCTGGTAGGCTTTGAGTCGAATACGCCCTCTAGACAGAGACACGCTGATGCCTTCCGCGCACGAGGAAAAAAGATGTACGAGTAACACTCTTCAGGAATGGCTTTTTGGACAAATTTCGATAAATACCTAACTTAGAGAAGTATTATTTAAATTTCATAAAGTGAGATTTTAGATGATATAAAATACTATAGTATTAACTTGATTGTGTCGTAAAATAATGTATCGTTTGAGTAGGCTGAGTAAAAAAAAGGAGAATAGACTGGATTTTTTATTTTGAGGAAATTTAAAGTAATCATGTATCGATAAAATCAGAGAAATAAACATATAGTCAAGAATCATATATCTAAAAATCAGACCTTATTGTTTCTTAATCTAGTCAGAACGACGTTTCAAAGCACACGATAATTTCCAATGCACAGCCTTAAAGGTTCTGACGGAAGATCAGCGCAGCAGTCGCTGAGTCAGCGCCTATTCTACACCACAACAGATGACCCTCGACTAAGTTTCTTTCGTTGAAGTTCTTTTTAAATGTGTGTATCACTTGTTTATTGTGGTTGAATAAAATAATTATATATTTATCTATCTACTGCTCTTCATGTCATGACACGGACGAGACTGCCAGCTGATGGTATGTTTGTCTGTCATGGCCTTGGAGCCCTGAGGGCCTACCTCCTGTCCCGCATGACATGCGCGGCGCACTGATCTTTATCTGTATCTTTTTCTGCCCGTCTCTCTCGCTTTATATGTCCGGCCCTCTCCCTTTCTCTCTGCAGCTTCCTCTTTCAGCAGATTCTGGCAATAGTGGATTCTTAAAACGGCAGATATTTTGGACAGTAGATAACGGTAAATAAGGTCGGAATTGGTGTTAAAAGTCGCTACCTAAAACTACGAAGTGGAAGTGGCTTTATGTACGTACGTTCACTTTTATCGTATTAAGAGTCTGCAGTAAGCTCGGCCGAATTTCACCTTCCCATACAAACGTAGTTACGCTCTCATTTTAAAACTACGTGTTGGATTGTGACGAAACTTTACATATACAATGACATGAGGTATATCTATGTCTGTAATTAGTTTATATGGTTCCAGTTTATAAAACAAACGAAATACAGCAAAAACAAGTTTTGTATGAAAAACTTAAATTCGCTGTATTTTTTTTACTATGGTATCTGTAAAGTATGGTATCTCAGGGCTACAGGGTATAAACTAATTACAGACATAGATATACCTCATGTCATTGTACATGCAAAGTTTCGTTACAATCCAACACGTAGTTTTAAAATGAGAGCGTAACTACGTTTGTATGGAGAATCGAGCTTACTGCGGACTCTTAATGTTGGAGCATCGTTGGCTCTCTAACGCTCTCTAAATATAATTGTGATCTCTCTCTACCAGTTCAGTATACTTAGTAGCAGCCAAAGTAGTCAAATATTTCGGTACACGTCTTTATTGTAAGAGTAAGAATGTGTTACGTTAGATTCGGCTACTCTAACTGCGACTAACCATACGATGCTGACTGTGCCCTTAGCGTAGGCCCTTGTACGCACTAAGCGGCGAGCCGCGTGCGGTTGCGGCCTACCGCTTAGTGCGTAGAGGTTTCGCGTTTGCGGTTTCATATGTTTTTCATCTGTCCTACTCTTAAAGTAGGTAATTGTTTATCTAAACAGCGGGTTGAAAGTGAGGCATGTCGCCCCTAGGGCTGAAAAGAAATAAAAAATAAAAAACGTTATGGCAGAAACAGTTACAGTTTCAGAAAATTGTATGAATTTTGAAACTTGTTGACCAGTCATGCGTTATTTTTTTAAATATTAGAATAGAATAATTTAGAATAATTTATTGAAAAAACCTTATTGCTAACGTTACATTGTGCTTGCACTGTTTCATGTTAGGGGGAATTAATTAAATGCGCCTGAACTAGGATTACCCTGTATCTCAGGCAAATATATATTATGCTAATACGAAAACAATTTTACAAATTAAAATCATACACATCAAAGACATAAATAACGAATTATCTTACAACATAAATAATGTGTGCATATCAAACTAAGAATATTTCATCATCATCATCATATCAGCCGAAAGACGTCCACTGCTGGACATAGGCCTCCCCCAAAGAGTGCCAAAGTGACCGGTCCTGCGCCACCCGCATCCAGCGGACTCCAGCAACCTTTACCAGGTCATCAGTCCACCTTGCGGGGGGCCTACCCACGCCGCGCCTTCCGGTTCGTGGTCGCCACTCGAGAACCTTTCCGCCCCAACGGCCATCGGTTCTACGCGCTATGTGCCCCGCTCACTGCCACTTAAGTTCAGCGATTCGGAGGGCTATATCGGTTACCTTGGTTCTGCTGCGGATAGCCTCATTTCTGATGCGATCACGCAGAGAAACTCCCAACATAGCCCTCTCCATAGCCCTTTGGGTGACTTTGAGCCTTCTTATGAGGCCCATAGTGAGCGACCACGTTTCAGTGCCATATGTCATCACTGGCAACACACACTGGTCAAAGACTCTCGTCTTGAGACACTGCGGAATATTGGACGAAAAGATGTGCCGTAGCTTCCCGAACGCTGCCCAGCCGAGTCGGATTCGACGATTGACCTCTTTCTCGAAGTTGGACCTACCTAACTGGATAGTTTGTCCTAGGTATACATAATCGTGTACAACTTCGAGTGTAAAGTGTTCGATTGTAATGGGAGTTGGTACTACATGGGTATTTGACATAATCTTCGTCTTATCCATGTTCATTCTTAGACCAACTCGTTCGGAAGCTTTATTGAGGTCATCGAGCATCGTATTTAAGTCCTCCATGGTCTCAGCCAAGACTACTATATCGTCAGCAAACCGAAGGTGAGTGATGTACTCGCCGTTGATGTTGATGCCTAGCCTTCTCCAGGCCAGAGTTTTGAAAACGTCCTCCAGTGCAGCGGTGAACAGTTTTGGAGAAATAACATCTCCTTGCCTGACTCCTCGCTGCAGCGGAATAGGTTTCGAGTTCTGGTCCTGGAGTCGAACTGACATAGTGGCGTTCTCGTACAAACACTTCAGCACTTCGATATAGTGATAGTCAACTTGGCACCGCTGGAGAGACTGTAGGACAGCCCAGGTTTCAATCGAATCGAAGGCTTTCTCGTAGTCCACGAACGCTAGGCAGAGGGGCAGGTTATACTCCTCGGTCTTCTGTATAACCTGACGGAGCGTGTGGATGTGGTCTACGGTACTAAAACCTCTTCGGAAACCGGCTTGTTCGGAAGGCTGGAAGTCATCTAACCTGCGTACGAGACGATTTGTAATGACCCTCGAAAACAGCTTATAGACATGGCTCAAAAGTGAGATGGGTCTGTAGTTCTTCAGCAGGGTGTTGTCACCCTTTTTGAAGAACAGCACCACCACCCCTCCTTTCCATGCCTTTGGAGTTCCCCCTTCCAGTAAGACGGAATCGAACAACTTCTGAAGGGCCGTAAGGACCGGTTTTCCACCCGCCTTCAGGAGTTCGGCTGTTATTCCGTCTTCACCGGGCGCCTTGTTGTTCTTGAGCTGTTTAAGAGCCATTACAATCTCGTACAGGCTGATGTCCGGGATGTCGTCGGTATAGTGCCGGGTTAGTCTAGCACTAGGGTCTTCCGCCCGACCAACTTCGGGTCTGCGTGTTGACGTGTATAGCTGTCCGTAAAAGCGCTCTATCTCACCCAGAATCTCGGTTTTAGAAGAAACGATTCTACTATCTTCAGTTTTTAACTTCGCGAGCTGTGTCTGCCCTATAGACAGATCTCTTGAGAACACTTTAGAGCCCTTATTACGCTTGATGGCCTCTTCAATACAATTTGTATTGAATTGGCGCAGATCGCGGGAAAGGGACTTAGAGATCTGTTTATTGAGCTGCCGGTATAAGGTCGCATCGGCTGAAGACTGTAGAATCATTTCACTCCTTTCCTTCATGAGCTTCTGAGTGGAGCTAGAGAGCCTTTTAGTTTTGTTGGTCCCTTGGGCCTTGAAGAACTTAGACCCAGTGGAGCGGACAGCTTCCACAAACCCGTCGTTCAGTTCGTCCACATCGCCGCCTAGGCCATCAAAACGGTTTTGGAGTTCCAGCTGGAAGCTCTCGGGGTTTCGAATTTGGATTGATGCTGGACGGAGCGTAGACTTCATCAATCGAGAGCGTTCTTCCTTGACGCATATATTCAATGTGCCTCTTACCAGACGGTGATCGCTCCCGGTTTTGACCGTATTGATCACAGAAACATCATTGAATATATGCTTCCTCGTCGACATGATGAAGTCAATCTCGTTTTTAGTTGCACCGTCGGGACTCATCCAGGTCCACTTTCTATGCTCGTGTTTCTTAAGAAGGAATTCATCATGTAGAGTCCCTCCTTCTCCAAGAAACCAGCCAGTAGTTGGCCCCGGTGGTTCCGACTTCCAACTCCAAATTGCCCCACTTTCAGCTCTTCACCATCTCTCTTGCCCAGTTTTGCGTTGAAGTCCCCCATGACAACGGTGAAGTAGGTTTTGGAACTATGCATGGCCCTCGATATATCTTCATACATAGCCTCCACCTCTTCGTCGGAGTGTGCCGAGGTCGGCGCGTAAACCTGTATGACCTTCAATGAGTACCTGTTGGATACTCTGAGTATTAGGTACGCCACCCTAGTCGACACACTCTCGATCTTCACAACGTTATTCACGAGGGACTTGTGGACAAGGAACCCGACACCCGGGACCTGGGAGTGTTGGTCGCCGTCCCGGAAATAGAGCAAGTTGCCAGATTTGAGGGTTATCGTGTCCTCCCCCTCTCTTCGGACTTCAGATAACCCTATGACATCCCAACGCAACTTGCTCAACCCTTCCTCCAGTTCCGCAATCCTTTCGTCGGTCCGCAGTGTGCGCGTGTTATACGTTGCCAGGGCCAGGGGTCGTCGGTGGTGGTAGCCGGATCTTCGCCGGAGATTCTTCGCACCCCTGACCCTGCTGGTACCCTGGCCGCTACCACAACCAGGGTACCGGGGGTCGCCGGAACCTCGGGCCGTGGTTTTTTTGTACCTTTAATTTGGGGGGTATATGCCATAATCGCCACGCTTGGCATGCGGGTTGGCGATCGCAGTGTTTCCACCGCACTCCAGGGACGCTGCTGCCCATCCCCCCGTGGTCTTGGTCGTAGTTTTAGGACATACCCGGCTCCCGAAGAATATTTATTTCATCATATTTCATTTACGTACGGGATTGCAGTGTCAGCGTCGACAATAACTGCAAACTAGGTCATCGAGTTTATTTTATTTTTAGTGGACTTTTACCTTAGTGCATAATAATATAACAGCATACATTGCAGTTAGTTGATAGATTTACGGTTTACTAACAATTAAACAAACAAAACGGAATAAAAAATGACGAGTTGGTAATACAAGTATTGGACAGATCTGTTATATAACATTTTATCGGCTTATTTGGGTAACCTACAATATAATTAAAACATCGTAATTAAAAATCAAAAAGCACTAAGCGGCGAGCCGCGTGCGGTTGCGGCCTACCGATACCGCTTAGTGCGTAGAGGTTTCGCGTTTGCGGTTTCATATGATTTTCATCTCTCCTACTCTGAAAGTAGGTCATTGTTTATCTAAACAGCGGGTTGAAAGTGAGGCATGTCGCCCCTAAGGCTGAAAAGTAATAAAAAATTAAAAACGTTATGGCAGAAACCTACAGTTACAGTTTCAAAAAATTGTATTAATTTTTGAAACTTGTTGACAAATCATGCGTTATTTTTTAAAATATTGATAATAAATTAATTCTTTATGACTTTTTTTGGTATTTGAAGACTATTGAATATTTTTTTAAGTATTCGTAGTTTAATGTTGTTAACTGCTTCAGAAACCGCGTCCTAGTCGTAAAAAAATAGCAATGGCAAAAACCTATACTGCCACACTTTCATAAAATTGAGTTGATTTTTGAAGCTGGTTGATAATTATGATGTTTAATTCTTTATTACTAAGTATATGGTATATATAAATAAATTGAATAATGTAATTTTTCTTTCAAAAACAATTAAAATTAGTTTTTCGATATAACCGCTTCAAAAGCGCGTCCAGGAAATGGTCCTTACACAAACATTATTAAAATCTGTCTACAGGTCCCGCCCTTAAAAGGTCCACACACACACTTTTTAGGTTTTTAGGATCTGACTGATTTAGAAAATATTTGAGTTTTTGCCTTTCATTTCATTTCCTCGGTTAACACTCTACTATTGTCCAACCGCGCGGCAAGCTGCACGCGCCTAGCCGCTTAGTGCGTTGGCGTCCTAACACCGCACAGCTAACGTCCATTTTTGTTGTAGAAAAAGAAGTCGCCGCGTAAATCGAGTCGCGAGTCGGAGTCGGACTCCTCCGGTGACGAGGAGGCGCCTCCGAGACCGGTGGGCTCCCTGCCGCCGTATCAGGACGCCAGCGGGCAGTGGTTCCTGGTAAGTGTATATATCGGTGGCAGACAAGCGTACCGCTCAACTGATTGTAAGCAGTCACCGCGGGCTATGGGCGCTCGCAACTCCAGCGATGACACACGCAATTTAAGCGCTCTAATGGCGGCCCGCGAAGTTCGGACAGAACAGATCAAGGTCGTTGGCTATGCTCTGTGCAGAATAGTCTTAGCGCACGGAATAAAGAATCCATTGGAAGTGGCATTCAACCGATTTTCATAGAGAACCACTGTCGCCGCACGCACACAACCACACTTCAATAATACACGAACACACAATTGCAATACGCTTTCGATTTGTTAAAACGTGCTGTGCCAATATGTTGTTAACGGTAGCAAATTTTATATGCAAAATCTACTTTAACTTGTACTATTTACGGTCTCATTTAGAGTGTCAAGTAAATATTTCTTACGTCCGTTACCATATGCGTTGCAAGACTTGCAAGAGGCGTGGTCGTTCGGCTACTCGACGCAAGATGGCGGTGTTTTCAAAACATCCTTCCATTCATAAGATGCGACCGCTTGAAACCGAAAAGTCGCATGTACTGCAAAATGTGTATGATGATACGACTATTTGGCTGTAACGGAATAGGGATGTGGGTATGGTTTGAGTTTGACTATCGATATTTTTATGACATTCATACGGTAAATATTAAGCTAAGACTTATTTACAAATTGTTTCTAATAAAATCTTGTTTATGATATAATAAGTAGTAGGTAACATTTATACTAAATTACTTTTGTTATAAATTTAGTAGCAATTAAGCACAGATTTCTAAAAAACAAAGAATATAATTTGTTTAATTTAATACAAAGCACATCTCAAATATTATATAGAATCAAATATGAGTTGCATCAATATGTTTCGAACAAATGTTGTTGAATCGTTGCGGAAACCAATCCTTTCTCCCCGTGGCATCAATGCATTTTTCCTTAGTATTTGTGTCTTTAGGAAAACTATAAGATTATAATAGTTATTTTATTGCGTATGACACCAGAGCCCGGAATTCTTTTAAGCTGTCATAGGGACTTCTCGTTTATCGACTTCCGATTATACATTATGTATATCAATAAATACAGAATACAATATGTAAAATATGATTACGAGTAGATGTAACAACACGCAGTCTTATCGCGAATGAGCGATCTCTTCGAGATAACCTTTGGATACCAACTTTTAGGAAATCATAAATAAAAATTAAAATAATAATATTTTATTCTTTCTTATAAATAATAAGAATGGTCTTTGTCCTGATTAAAAGGCATAGGTAAGCAATCCATAAATTATAAAAATTAAAAAGCAATCAAAGGAATAAGCAATAAACAATAAAATATTATTCTTTTAATTTATATTTATAACACTACATTACTTCCGATTATACAATAATACATATGTATAAACGGAAGTCGATAAACGAGAAGTCCCTATGACAGCTCAAAAGTGCTACGAGAATTCCGGGCTCTGCATATTACTCATAAAAATATAATCTTTTTCATTTTGGTTTATCGATAACAAGTATCGACCTTAGCCACAGCATTTGAGTAGCGAACCTTCGGGAAATTTGCTGCGCATTCACGATCTGAGTAGCGAAATAATACACAGGATTATGAACTTTATTGTTAGAGAAATAGAATTGATCCTTGACTACAGGCGCAAATTGTGTCTAAGAAATTGAAAATTAAATATTTTTTTATAAGTATTCTAAAATATTACTTAACGATGATAAGAAATACTTCCATGAGACAAGTTTTTTATGTGTTATTATTGGAGCAGCTTTCAATAACGCAATACGGCATTTTCCTAAAATAAACAAATATTCACTCATGTCATACGTTGCGTGCGGTCGCTAGGTGAGGTGACAATAATCTGTGCAAGAAGTATGCTTATTATTGCTCATGTTCGGCGACACGGGAACACCCACTCACCACTTCCAATGGATTCTTTATTCCGTGTCTTAGCGAGTGTGTTAGAGTGAGACGGACGAATTATATGCCCGACATTGTTTTGGTTGATTTCATAAGTCGACAACATGTCGTGGCCAATGTGTTCTTATTCATCTGAGCAAGCCTTTATTGGGAATAGTTGATTGATCCATGTATTCTCGTGTAATTTGCAGCCTATGTTCGGCGCGCTGCGCGCTCCGCCGTCCCCGCTGCTCCGCTACATCGCCGACCCGGAGGGAGAGCTCGAACAGATGCTGTCCGGTGAGACCGCCCGTCCCTGACCGACTACCCGCAAAGTCCCTGACCGACCGCCCAACCAGTCCCTGACCGACCGCCCAACCAGTCCCTGATCGACCGCCCACCTAGTCCCTGACCGACCGCCCACCCAGTCCCTGACCGACCGCCCGACCAGTCCCTGACTGTCCGCCCGCCCATTCCCTGACCGACCGCCCGCCCAATCCCTGACCGACCGGGGAACCAATCCCTGACCGACCGCCCACCCAGTCCCTGACCGACCACCCGCAAAGTCCCTGACCGACCGCCCAACCAGTCCCTGACCGACCGCCCACCCAGTTCTTACCGACCGCCCACCCAGTCCCTGACCGGCTACCCGCCCAGTCCCTGACCGACCGCCCGCCCAGTCCCTGACCGACCGCCCGACCAGTCCCTGACCGACCGCCCATCCAGTACCTGACGGACCGCCCGCCCAGTCCCTGACCGACCGCCCGCCCAGTCCCTGACCGACCGCCCGCCAAGTCTCTGACCGACCGCCCGCCCAGTCCCTGACCGACCGCCCACCAAGACTCTGACCGACCGACCGCCCGCCCAGTCCCTGACCGACCGCCAACCCAGTCCCTGACCGACCGCCCGCCAAGTCTCTGACCGACCGCCCGCCCAGTCCCTGACCGACCGCCCGCCAAGTCTCTGACCGACCGCCCACCCAGTCCCTGACCGACGGCCCGCCCAGTCCCTGACCGACCGCCCGCCAAGTCTCTGACCGACCGCCCGCCCAGTCTCTGACCGACCGCCCACCCAGTCCCTGACCGGACCGGACCAAAAAAATGGTTTTATTACAAACAAAACCAAAGTCATTACTAATGCTCACGCTCATCCTATAACAATTCATGGAAACCATATTGTTTCATATAAAGGATGTCCCAAAAAGAACGCAAGATTTTCCATACAATCATCAAATCTTGCGTTCTTTTTGGGACACCTATATATATGCTTTTGTTCAAATTGTATTTAATGTACAGTCGAGGTCAAAAATATGTTTACACTTTTGCACCTTATTACAAGGCAATAAGAGTAGAACCGGGAAAAAAGAACTCCTATATTTTAATCCAGGGTATATATAAACTATCTTCGTGCAAAATTTAATCCAAATCGGTTGAGCCGTTTAACACTCATTGTGTACCAAACATTAAAACTTTCGGATTTATAATATTAGTAGGATGCCTAATAATATATTTGTTCCTAGGCTACGACGCCCTAGAGCGAACTCTCCAATACCGCTTCAAGGACCGCTCGCTGCTGCTGCAAGCCCTCACGCACGCCTCCCACCAGAGGAACAGGCTCACCGACTGCTACCAACGACTCGAGTTCCTCGGAGACGCCATCTTAGGTACGTTTCTTTCTCTCTTTTTAGGTACCAGGACGGTGCCAAGATGTATGGCTATTTTTTATTTATTTTTTTATCGCGTGGTATTCTGGGCCTTTATATGCCGCTTCGACCAGCAGGTGATCTATTGTGGCAGCCCTTTGTTTATAATTCACCGTTAAGACCCGTTGCCTCTAGGAAGTTCCAGATTCTTTGGGCGGTGATATGTTGTACCTCTTCTGGGTGCACTATGTGCCGCCCTAGGGAGATACTTCTTTTGTGCATGAGTGTTCCGCAGGAGCAGAGAATATGCATGGCTAAGGCCAGAAAGTTGGTGCGAGCTATGGAAGACCCTTTTAGAACCTCCGAGATGTCTTAGCACAACAAGAACGATGGTGTCAAAAAAAATGGAGCCACCAGCAGTCATCGTTTTTCGGCTGATATGATGATGGTACTAAGTGTGCACACTTATCAAGTTAAATAAATCAAATGTATGTCGAGAAATCGTCTTTCATATTCCAAACTACCATCAAATAAATGTGAGTGTTCACAAGTACTCGAACAATAATATTAGGGCGAGTTGCACCAACTGTTACAGACCGATCACAGTTTTGTAGTGAGGGCTCACGGCACGCCTGATGGAAGGTTTATACCTGTTTTCCATTAGTACTTAATCATAACAAACCGTAACATAATACCTCGACCTCGGCATAGCCGCCTGCACATGCCTGGACTTTGTACTGTAACCTTGATAGCAGTTTCCACTCACGGTGTTCAAAGGGGTCCCAAAATGATACCACTGTTACTTGCCAATACTGTATATTGAGTCAATCACAGAAGCACCTGGTATAACACTTGTACTAAAATCAGTTAGTACTGGCCAGAGGTCATTATCGCCGGGAAAATCTCTATAGCGCGATTCAGGAATCGACCCGAACGGTACAGCGCCATCTAGCGGCCTACTCAACGAAACTTATGGACATTGACACACGGGAACACAAGGAAATGCAATAGTATATGAGACATGCATTTTCTCGGAATAAACACAGTTATTACCCGAGTCTTGACTTGTCATCACCTACCGAGAAGCCCTAACTTTTCAGTTTGGTGCAACCGACACTTACTTAGTATGGTTTTTTTTTTTTATATTGAGTCACCGACTAGAACGCCAAACATGTCAAAAATAAACTGAAAACTCATTGCCACCAGACTACCTGATCACCCGGCACCTGTACGAGGACCCGCGGCGGCACTCGCCCGGGGCTCTGACCGACTTGCGCTCGGCGCTCGTCAACAACACCATCTTCGCCACGCTCGCCGCCAGGCACGGGTTCCACAAGTGAGTAAAATAATAATAATAAAGTCTTTTGTCATGTGGGGTTTAGTTAAATAATAATAAATCAGCCTACATACGTTTCATTGCTGGGCACAGGCCTCTCATGGATGAGAGAGAGAGATTAGTTGAATAGGTATTTCAAAATCGTTACTAAGCTTTTTATTTTCACAAGTTTTTATTTAACTTGCAATGTATGTTTGTCCGGGTGGAACCTTGCAACTGAATTTTGAAGCAGATATCTTCAACCGATCGAGCTGAAATTTTGGGTAAATGCATAGTTTGGATGACAATTCAATATTATGGTACCATTGAGCTCTGATGATGAAGACAGAAGGTGGCCATGGGAATTTAGTACTTTAACCGACGTAACCCCGTTGAGTTCGGGCTCGTTAGAATCGTGTCAATGAGTAGTTAATGACGGTATACAGAAAAGTACGGTCGGCAATAAAAGCTTGTATCAAAATTTAATCTTTGACAGAAACTTGTTTAATCCCGTGTGGTGTCGGGTTAGAATTTACCCACCCCCTTTCTTGCCGTGGGTGTCGTAAAAGTCGACTAAGGGAGCACGGTTGAAGTGTGTTGTGGGCGATGGGCTAGCAACCTATCTTTTATACCCACATCTATGCTAAAAGTGCCGCTGGAATGTACGTTTCATGTGCTCTGCCTACCCCTTTTGGGAATAAAGGCGTGAATGTATGTATGTATGTACTTGTTTAATCACCTTCTAATTGAAACATGAAACATTGTGAAAACAACTCGGATTGTAACATATTGAAACGGTTTGTTCCAGATACTTCCGTCACATGTCGCCCGGGCTCAGCGAGGTGCTGGCCCGTTACGTGCGCATCCAGGAGGAGAACGGACACTCCATCAGCGAGGAGGTGGGCGCGGGCACAGCGGGGACAGCGACCAGGCCCCCATTGCACCAACTTGACAATTGTCACCTGACACTGACAATTCGTCATGCATTGCTTGTTCTCCAAGTCGAGGTGGTCGCAAGGTTACTTGTGGATCCAGCCGTGTACGTGGAATTGTCTAGTTGGTGAAATAGGGGCCTGCCCCCCCCTTCGTCCCGCGTTGCGCAAGTTATGTGCTGGCTACTGTACCGAGACATACACTTTGGCAGTCGGGTAACCCCATAGTGGCGCCTACCCACAGGCCAGACTACCAGCAAAAGGACCATGCTTAAAAAAAACTCAACATACACAGATTCTTCTATCACATGAGACTATCAGAGCTGCGCAAGGAATAACACTACCAGCACGTCCACCATGGGACGGCCGCGACATACTCTCGATTTCTCTCGCACTATACCTCTTATTTTATTCATTTATTTATTGACAAATACATTTACGTGACATCACAGTAATAGCCAATGCGTCACGAAACTAAAAACAATAAATAATACTATTTAGGCGACGAAACGGAGCGGCCCCGTTGTTTCGTCATCTCCGGTGTAGGATTCGGCAGGTTGCCCCGGAACCGTCGAGACACGACACCCTTCGGCCAGGAGTCGGTCTCCTGCAGCGGCCGCGGCCCGCGAGCGCTCGCTGGCGGCCGCGGGAACGCGTTCCGTGGCCGCGCACGACGGACATGGAGCGGGGACACAGTCCAGGTCGCCGGACCGACCTGGTGCAGGCTAGCCAGAGAAAGAAAAGAATGGCATAAATTGGAGGAGGCCTTCGCCCAAAAATGGGCTGCCCAGTAAATTGAATAGTTAAGACATATGAAAAAAAAACTAATTTTATATAACTGGCAATAAAAGGCTTTAATTATACCTCTTGTTCTAATTTTTCTGATAAGAGAAAGACGGATAGTGCGAGAAAAATCGAGAGAGCTCGCGCGCCGTCGCGTAATAGCCATGGAGTAGTATTGCTGGCTTCGCTCGATTTGGTAGTTTTTTAGGGTTCTGTACCTCAAGGAGAAAACTGAATCCTCATAGGATCACTTTGTCGTCCGTCTGTCTGTCTATGAAGACACTTTATCTCGAGAACGCGTCGAGATAGGAGGTATCGAGTTGAATATCAAACCATATACTCAGGTCGACAATACTATGAAGCTGTGAAAAAATCAAACTTCTTAGTTAAGTTAAAAAATAAACTACGGCCTTAATGCCGCAAAAAACGTATGTTTCGACACTCTCAGAGGAATCCAAATTTATAGGGTACTTTCCGTTGACCTAGAACTACGAAATTTGGTAAGTAATATCGTCTATCAATGACAATCGTTTCATATGAAGGTGCGTTTTGCGGAAAAGGGACAAAATATACCCCTCTCTTAAAACGTTGGACACTTGGTTATTTAATGCCCTGCTTTACTTTTTTCTCCATTTGACAATTTTTTTAAGCCTTTTTCGGGAAAATTCAACATTATTGGTTATTTTCAGTGATCGGAATTAGGTGAGCCAAAATACCTATTATTCGCAACAGGACATAATGTAGAGTGGATACAACCGGGTAGAAAAATATTTTTTTTCTTTAATACCGGGTAATCAATATTTGTCCGGGTACTATAAGTAGTCGTAATGTTAAACATACATATTTTTACTAATAGTACGGGATTGTTTATGTTAGTTTGTAGTAAAAAGGGAAGGAAAAAGTATGAAATGGTTATAACTTTTAGATTAACATTAAACATCCCGTTCTATAAGTAAAAACATATATGTTGAACATTACGACTGGTACCCGGAAAAATAACGAATACCCGGTATTTAAGAGAAAATTCTGTTTTCCTACCCGGTTGCAACCACTTTATATTATGTCCTCTTGCGAAGAATAGGTATTTTGGCTCACCTAATTCCGATCACTGGTTATTTTAATTGGTTTTTACACCTCTATTTCCCACATTTTTAGGTTTCCACTAACGGCCCATGCAGAATTTTTGGAAAACGTGACGAATAGAATAAAAAAATTGGGCCTTTTTTCTTCATTAGAACAATGTGTGCTCTCGATTAAGAGTAAAGTAACTCAAACTTTCCAAATTGCGATAAAAACGATACACTTACACATTCTAACCCATTCGCCGCCACTGACTTGAACCCCAGTTCGTCACTGTTGCCACCCACCTGCCACCGACTTCAAATGAAGCTCAAAAACAATAGACATAAGACTCGCGTGGCGTGGGGGTGCCACCTTTTTTTTTCTGTGGCGGCCAAAGGGTTAATGAAATCGCTCGAATACATGCTTGAATCGATGTATGTTCGTATTTGTGTGCAGCACTATCTCATCCACGAGGACGAGCTGGAGCAGGCTGAAGATGTGGAGGTGCCGAAGGCCCTAGGAGACCTTTTCGAGTCCGTGGCCGGAGCCATCTTCCTGGACTCCGGTGAGTGACCCATTTAACTATCTCTTCTCCCTGTCCTGACCTGGGACTCCAGAGGCTATAATAACTTTCTGTCAAAAATGTCATTTTTAGTACAAGCTTTTATCGCCAACTGTACTTAAATAAATAAATATATGTTTGGAAACAATCTTACACTAAATAATCGACCTAGTCCCAAACTAAGCAAAGCTTGTACCATGGGTACTAGGACGACGATAAACATACTTATATAGGAACAAATATTCGTGCTCATCACACAAATAAATGCCCTTACCGGGATTCGAACCCGGGACCTCTAGCTTCTAGGCCAGGCCACTACCAAGTAGGCTACAGAGGTCGTCGAAAAAATACTACTAATGAGCGTTTCTCAAAAAAAATGCCACTACATTTTTTCGTACATTTTCTGCAACTATTATGTTTTTTCTACTCAAAACCACGATGTCTTTCCATACCAATAGGAGAAAAAAGTGTCCCAAAATATCCATACATTTTTGAACTTTCCTATTGTGTTACCACCATACAAAGTAATTCATAATTCATAATTCATTTATTGCAGTAATCATGTGTTACAAAGGATCTTATTATAACTTTACAGTTGAAGTGCACATGAACCCTGTTAGGGTATAAAGCAATTTACTTAAGACTAAAGTTATATGCAACAATAAGCTAATCACATTTTATCAATTGAATACACAATTTATCAATTTACATTAATTAGTTAATTGCATTATTTCATTATTAATTTATTATGACTATCAATTTACATTAATTATTTAATTACATTACATTATTTAATTATTCGTTTATTATAATTTTATCAATTTACATTACATTAATTCTGGATGTATCGTTAAAGAACTCATCAATTGAATAATAACATTTTTTAATTAGTAATTCTTTAAGTTTGTGTTTAAATACTTCGTCTTTGGTTTCCTTTTTTATTTCATCAGGTATTTTGTTGGCTACTTGTATACATCGGTAGTATGGACCGTTTCTGAACATTGCTAGTGTTGAGGTTGGTCATTCAAGCTGATTTATGTTTTTACGTCGTTGTGATCTTATAACTTTTAATTTAAATAGATGTGAGTTGTTCCTTACAAAAAGTGCTGCTTCTAATATGTAAATAGAGGGTAATGTAAGGATTTTTAGCTGCACAAAATGCGGGCGGCAGCTATCTGGTGCCCGGATATTTGCTAGAATGCGAATGCACTTCTTTTGCATTACGAGTAGTTGGTGTACGTCTGTGCTGGCTCCCCATAAAATTACACCGTATTGGAGCCATGCATGCGCGAATGCAAAATAAGCCGATAACGCAGTTTTTTGGTTTGTATTGACTTTAAGTACACTCAACGCGTATATAAAACTACTTAATTTAGTTTTGAGGGTTTGAATATGAGATTTCCAATTTAAACTCAAATCTATTCTTATTCCTAATAATTTTAAATCATTTACTTCTTCAATAGTATTATTATGTATCTCTAACGTCATTTGTAACGGTACTTTCTGTATGGGTTTGAATTGTATTGTTTTTGTTTTACTCAAGTTAATCTCCAAGTTATGGTCGTCTAGCCAGTCGCAAACGGCTTTAGATACTTCTGACAGACGTTCATTACATTCCGTGCTACTTGTACTGCTTATGAGTAAGGAGACGTATAAGGTAAATAGTAACACAATAGGAAAATATCTTTGGGATAGTTTTTTTACCTACCAGGGTCGAAAGGGCTCTTGATTCTGAGTGGAAATAACATAAAACTCCTAGAAAATTGCACAATTAATAATAGTGGCATTTTTTTTGAGAAATGCTCTAATAACGAAATAATATAATTACTTACCTGTAATACCTCATCAACTAACTACTCATTGAGACGATTCTAACGAGCCCAAACCCAACGGGCGTAACCCTGTTGAGTTCTGGTTCGTTGGAATTGGTTAAGCCGCAGTAAGCTCGATTCTCCATGCAAACGTAGTTACGCTCTCATTTTAAAACTACGTGTTGGATTGTAACGAAACTTTGCATATACAATGACATGAGGTATATCTATGTCTGTAATTAGTTTATGTAGCTTCAGATACCATAGTTAAAAATTTATGTTTTTCAATCAAAACTTGTTTTTGCTGTATTTCGTTTGTTTTATACACTGGAACCATATAAACTAATTACAGACATAGATGTACCTCATGTCAATGTATTCGCAAAGTTTCGTCACAATCCAACAGGTAGTTTTAAAATGAGAGCGTAACTACGTTTGTATGGGAAGGTGAAATTCGGCCGAGCTTACTGCGGACTCTTAAGTACTGAATTCCCATGGCCACCTTCTGTTTCCATTATCAGCTCAGCTCGATGGTATCATAATATTAAATCGTCATCCAAACTATACTAATACCCAAAATTTCAGCTGAATCGGATAACGGCAAGTGACTACAGAGTGGATTGCAAATTTTGATAGACAACTTACATACATGTATACATCCGAACAGTGCAAGATAAATAAATGTTTGTACAGTTAAATTCTCCAATATCTACACGGACAACCTTTCAAAAACATCTATACAGAGACTTTATTGCTACTGACATAAGACATATGTGTAGAAATTTTTAAAAGGTTCTCTGTATGGATATTGGAGAACTCGACTGTAATAAAGTAAAGTGTTTACACGAGTCCGTCCTCGGTGTCCCCAGGCATGTCGCTGGCGGCCGTTTGGGGCTCCTACGGGCAGCTGATGGGCTTGGAGCTGGAGGCCTTCTCCGCCGCCGCGCCCAAGTCGCCCGTGCGGGAGCTGCTGGAGGCCGAGCCTGACACGGCCAAGTTCGGGTGAGTCCGTGATAGGGAGTCTTCTACCGAGGGTTTTGCCAAGGGACTGCAGCATGAAGCTCTTCGAGAAAAAGTTATTTTTAGGGCATCGGCAACGCGAATGTGCTCTCGCCAAAAACCAGCCGGAGGATCAGGGGCCCATCAGCTGACCCTCATACAAAACGGTCGCTCCTGGCGAGAGCCAATTGGGCGCGAATACGCGTCGCTAACTAACCAAGCAAACTCTAATACCTACGTACCTAAACTTAAATCTAGAGACCTACTCACCTCGTTCTTCAGGCTTCTAGGATCACCGCCAGCAAGAGTGTGTTCATGTGGATGAGTAAGTGTGTGTTTGTGTGCTTGCTGCGAGTCTTCGATCAGGCTGCCGCCTCCCCGTTCACCGGGACCCGTCCCGTCAGCTCCTTGTAGTCCTAAGCAAATCCCGGACACCATAAACTAGGTATATCACTAAGCACAAGAACACAGTATATGAACAGTAGATAAACTTCGAACAAAGGTACATCGCACGGCTGCACACATGCGCGCGTGTTCGGTACGCACACACACATAGCCTTCGGGAATGATGGAGAATGCTTCAATCGGGGCCGCGCTGTTGCGGTGTTCGCTCGTTCTCACTCGCTACGTCAAAGGAAGCCGCCTCGTAGGTATGAAGACAGCGAGCCGCCAGTGCCACGATATCACAAGGAGCCGAATAGGCTTGTAACTAAGCACCTACCAACCTAGTGCAGTTTAGCAACTATTATACTTACTAGGAAATATTTTAGGCATAGTATAGTGGTATTAAAATATTCCATGAAGGGGGAAACTAAAAACACATACCCAACTATCTATAATATTATTACTTTGTGTATACAATATTGTCTATTAAACTGTAACAGAAATACTTTGCATACTTAAAAGCAAAATTAGTATTATAGGTATGCCAAGCCACAAACTTGACACAGCCCTGCGCATCGAGCGAAAGTAGGTAACGAACTCTCCTAAACGGCCTCAGATTACCTACTGTATTATTCTTCTATACTGTGACTAGAATCTCTCTGCCAACCCACGCGGGCGCGCGACCGCTCTCTCGCTCTGCTGTAAGCCCCTCTCGCTCACGCGTCCGATAGCGGGCGAGCGCGTCCAAATGCGACGCGAGATTTATGAATAAGCAGATCGATTCTAAACATATGTACTCGCTCAAAAGTTGAAGCGCTTCGGAAAGTTTCACTATATAAAAAAGGCCCGGCCGTAGACAAGGTTACAATCGACAAGCGCTAACGCCAATAGTAAACTAATAAAATGTATGGGAATGACATGTTAACCAAAAGTGTTCGTCGGCATCTGTCATTCCCATACATTTTATTAGTTTTCTATTGGCGTCAATAGGGAATATGCATGTGATTCAGAAATGGCCAATAAAAATCATGAGTAATCTTTATTGCTTAATAAATATACTCACATGATTATTTGTACAAATGATCATGTTTCTATTAACAAACTTAATTATTTAAAAATAGTATTTTTCACATTCCCTCGCAAATTTTCGAAACGCAACGCTATTGGCCGAGCGAATCGTGACGTCACCGTGCACTCGGTGTCTACTGTTAACAGGTCGTTTGTATGATTATTGAAAGTTATTCGCATTGTTTTGCCGCTGTTTATGATAAACAATCAGTGTTTTTTGGGAATTATTAACTGAAAGCAGTGACTCCTTGTGAAAAAAGACTCGCCACAATGACTGGAAGCGGTTTTGTCAAGGCAAAGTCGGATAATCTGCCTGAAATTGATGTGTTCATGATGACTAAGTAGGTACCTCGTAGGTGTCTTTCTTAAATAAGTGAAATAAAAAACTAGTACATATGTTCATTATATACCTAATCAAAGATATGTTGGTATTAGGAATGTTACATGGTGAGAACATCTTTATAAACATAACAAATTATGTTGTTTTCGTCAAGGCTTATAGATTAAACAATTTTGTGTAGGAAACTCAGTAGAAAGGATTAAATTCTTTCAACTTCGATCAAAAGTGCAAAAATAGAAGCTTAGCTAAAACGTTTCGTGATCAAAATCAACACTCGTAGTCAGCTGTTGATCAACAAAAATCATAATATTTTGTAACATGAATAACTAAAAAAATGGGAATCAGAATAGTTTTATGAATAAGTATATACATTTTTAGGTTAGGTTATTGTTTATATTGTTCGGGAGTCCTCATAAAAAAGATTTTAGGTACAAACATATTTAATAATCACTTCGAAATGATGTTCATAACAATATAAACTACTCAAACACGATACATTATATCTCCTCATCGCCTTACACCCCTTTTTCCTTATATTTTGCATCTTTGGGCATATGAAAATATATCATGACAGGTGCAGTTTTAGTGTTATTTTCACAAATAGGGGCAATACAATATTTATAATAAGCTTTTGTGTGCTCTTCCGTTACAATAAGTTGATCTTACAAGCTTGAATAACACACTTTTACTAAAACTGTGAATCAAACACCTCGTTGTTTATTTATTCTAAGTGCACGGTGACGTCACAAAGTGAGCGCGCCAAAATGGCGGCGTTTTAATCGTCCGAAAATGATAGTAGTTTTAATTATTATTTTTTAGCTCATTCAATAATATTGTGAGTGTTATATTTTTTTCCGGTTATGTAATTACTTATAGAATAGTTTTAAAAAATTAAAAAAATGCATGAATATACCCTATTGTAACCTTGTCTAGGCCCCCAGGTCAGTAAGACCCGAGACTGGCGAGCCTGCATGGATGTGAAGGAAGCTAAAGAAGTGTGCAAGAATACCATGGTCTTTGGTCTATGCGTATCCCAAAAGAACACGAGCGTGACTTTATTATATACAGAGTGTACCAAAAATGGGGTGTCAACCGATCAAAATCATAACAGGTATCATGTTGTGATAAGAAAAAATGAAGAGAAATTTTATTTACGCGATTTTTTGAAACATTTGTTTGGAGCGTTGGCCGACTGAAAAAAAAACGCGTTTTCAGTTTCGTGCCTTATTTAGCCAATTAATAGCTCAAAGACCTTATTTTGGTTCATTCGATTTTAAACAAAACAAACTAATCTATTTGCTATTACGTACAGTGGCTAGAGGCACAGTATAGAAGAATAATACAGTAGGTAATCTGAGGCCGTTTAGGAGCGTTCGTTACCTACTTTCGCTCGATGCGCAGGGCTGTGTCAAGTTTGTGGCTTGGCATACCTATAATACTAATTTTGCTTTTAAGTGTGCAAAGTATTTCTGTTACAGTTTAATAGACAATATTGTACCCATAAAAAACATTCCATGTAAAAAAGAGGCCAAGTCTCGAAAGTCTTCTACCGTAAAAAGTTGTGAGATATTTCGTAGAGCCAAGTCTCAGGCATTCTTATTAATCTTTATTTGCTTGCTAAATAAAATTCTGTAACTTGGCAATCACACTACTTTCCTGCATTTATGGATTTCTGTATACCCAAATCTATGTAGTATCGCAGATACACAAATTAATAATATTATAGATAGTTGGGTATGTGTTTTTAGTTTCCCACTTCATGGAATATTTGAATACTACTATATTATGCTTAAAATATTTCCTAGTAAGTATAATAGTTGCTAAACTGCACTAGGTGGGTAGGTGCTTAGTTACAAGCCTATTCGGCTCCTTGTGATATCGTGGCACTGGCGGCTCGCTGTCTTCATACCTACGAGGCGGCTTCCTTTGACGTGGCGAGTGAGAACGAGCGAACACCGCAACGGCGCGGCCCCGATTGAAGCATTCTCTATCATTCCCGAAGGCTATGAGTGTGTGCGTACCGAACACGCGCGCATGTGTGCAGCCGTGCGATGTACCTTTGTTCGAAGTTTATCTACTGTTCCTATACTGTGCTAGAGGTTAAAGAATCCACTTACATTATAATTACCTAGGTAGGTACATATGTAGCAGAACCAAGGTAACCGATATAGCTCTCCGAATCGCTAAACTTGAGTGGCAGTGGGCGAGGCACATTGCACGTAGAACCGATGGCCGTTGGGGCGGAAAGGTTCTCGAGTGGTGGCCACATACCGGAAGGCGCGGCGTGGGTAGGCCCCCAAGGTGGACTGGTAAAGGTCGCGAGAGTCCGCTGGATGCGGGTGGCGCAGGACCGGTCACTTTGGCACTCTTTGGGGGAGGTCTATGTCTAGCAGTGGACGTCTTTCGGCTGATGTATTATTTATCGAGCAGATTGTTCCGAAAGCTCAGTTGCGCAGAGCGGCAGGCCGCGTAAAGTCGCGGGAATAAAACATATTTTTTTTCTTAAATTTGAAATTTATTTGTATGCTACGGTAGCCTAGTGGTTCAGGCATCCGGCTGTCAAGCGGCGGTCGTGGGTTCGAATCCCGGCTCGTACCAATGAGTTTTCAGGAACGTACGGAATATTTACCGTTAGCTTTTCGGTGAAGGAAAACATCGCAAGGAAACCGGTCTAACCCCAATAAGGTCTAGTTTTCCCTCTGGGTTGGAAGGTCAGATGGCAGTCGCTTTCGTAAAACCAGTGCCTGCCAAATCTTAGGATTAGGTGTCACAGCGGACCACGGGCTCTTATAGGGCACAACCGGGAATAACCGGGAATAAATGAAATGTATTTGTATGTTCGCAGCAAACCCGAGCGCCTAGCCGACGGGCGTCGCGTCCGCGTGTGCGTGGAGGTGTTCGGCCGCGGCGCCTTCAAGGGCGTCGGCCGCAACTATCGCATCGCCAAGGGGACCGCCGCCAGGTGCGCGCTCAGACACCTCAAAAGACACAAACAACACTAGTTACCAGGGCCATAAGCTACCAGGCTAATAAGGCTGGAGCCTAGGGCGCAACGACCAAGCAAGGGGGCGGCACTGAGCTGAGACCTACTTACATATCATAGTTAACCTAGGGCGGTCAGAACTCTGAATCAAGTTCTGCTAGTTAACATAACTAATTCTCATCAAGCCCAAGCGAGTCCTGGCCAGTTGTCGCCATTTGTTCCGATCTTGCGCCAATTCCCGCCATGGCTTGAAGTTCCAGGTCTGTTAACAATCTCAAATCAAAGAGAAATACATATTGCACTGAGCAGGCCTCGTCAGCGTCTAAAGCTTTGGCGCTCCCTAAGCTTTGTAAGAGGGAACTGCTGAAAAATTCGTCGACCGAGCAGATCGTTCCGATAGCTCAATTGGATGAGAGCGACTGACCGCGTATGACGGTCGTCGAGTCCGATCGCCAAGAACCGCGCGATGCGCCCTCAGACAGCTCAAGAGAGAAAAACACTAGTTAACTATATCAAATTAAAGGGAAAACAAAAGGGTTCCGTTATTCCCTCTTGATACGGAACCCTAAAAATTGTTGCACGGACAGGAGTCGATAAAGAGTGCCACAATGACTCCCGCCACCTACACCAGTCTCAGTTTGGCGGTTTTCATTCCCGGACAAGTTAGCCATACAGAGCATTTTCAAAGTATTGAATATAGATTAATAAGTAGGCTTGGGACTTTTGGTAGCATACCGTGGTTCTGGAATCCATGGAGTCGATGTGAACTTTAAATTTTCGAAGTCAAAGTCTAGAAATAAAACTTTATATTATATGTCATGATTAATGTTGTTTCATCGTTAATAAACACATTCAATACTCGAGAGTGCAGTTCATTATATATTTATATATATTAAATGTGTAATCTATATATATAAAACTCTTCATTACTAATCTATTGACAGACAGCGCACAGCCTAAACCGCTAACGATATAAGCATGAAATTTGGAACATATATTCTTTACAGTACGTGGACGTGTGCTAAGAAAGGATTTTTCGAAATTCAACCCTTAAGGGGGTGAAATAGGGGTCGAACCGTTGTATGGAAATCGTTCATTTTAAAAGTTATAGACTTGAATGTTTGTATGAAAGTTTCTTACTAAAAAGCCAAACAAATCATTTAACTTTGCTATAAAAAATCATCCCCTAAGGGGGTTAAAAAAGAGTTGAAAGCTTGTATAACATACTTTGACTTCGAAAATTATAATTTGAACTTATGGCGACTCTCCATAGATTCTAGAACCACGACGCTACCCCAAGCCTAATAATAAGTAATACTGTAACTTTTTGTAACGTGTATTTTTATGACTATCTATTGTAAATAAACTGTGTAACCGTTTAATGATTTTTATTTACTCAAAATCCTGCCGCCATTGACAACATTTAATTTGTCCATTTCGGCCATTTATGATTTAGTTCTATAGAAAATCCAAAATTCAATATCAAAGCGAAACATCAAACATTGTCAATTGAATGTGAATCAACTGTGATAGGAAAAAGAGTTGAGTTTGCTTTGTTTTCAAATTTAAAGAAACAAAGCAAATGCAACTCCATTCCAATTTAGAATGGAATAAAAACCATTGAAGAGGAGGAGGCTTTTTAATAGGCCTCAAATTCAAAGTATTTATTTGCTAAATGTTAATGTAAGAATAAGAATAAGAAAAAAATATTCACTTAAACAACCCTTGTTTTACAGTATTTTCTTCTGCCAAACTGCAGGACAGTTTGTTGGCAGAGGGACTCCCTTACAAAAATCAGATGTGTAGGCTTAGCTATTAGCTAGTTACTTAAGTTACATAATTTTGTTTTCTAATGTAATGGTACAGCTCACGTGATAACTTTACGTAGACTACATTTCCAGTTTAGATTTTATCTTTTCTAAGAAAAACTCCTTCACTTTAACTTTAAACATTCTAAATATGTTACATTCCCTTATATCATACGGTATATCATTATATATTTTAGGGACCAAGTACTTCCTACTTCTCTTCCCATAATAATTATTACCACACGCCGGCACCTCTAACATATTTTTACTAATTTTTCTTGTTAATTTAGAGTGACTTATTTTGACTTTAAATTCGTTTTTATTGAACTGCTCTAAAGCCATCAACAGCAATACCCCCTCATGAACCGGCAACATTCGGCATTCCACTAATAATTCCTCATAATTACTTTTTTTACAGCGTGTTTTAGTTTTATTGTCCACTAATAGTTTCATAAAGCGTATTTGTAATGATTTGACCCTGTCTAGATAAGTTTTAAATGTCCTACCATAGCATGCCAGTCCATAAGAAAGCAGAGAGTCTGCCAGCGCATAGTATAACGTAAACATCGTGCTCCTATCCAGTACAGATTTTAAGTGGTAAAGTTTTACAAGTACCGTCCTTAATTTGTCACATAACTTATTGATATGATTTTTCCAAGAAAAATGTTTGTGTGTCTGTGTGAATGCTCAAATAAATCAGCACCTACCACACTCAAAAACATCTACACATGCTTCTTATGTCAGTAATGATAAAGCTATTGGAGAGTTCAACTGTACAATAGCAGGTCAGACTAGCTTGGTCACTCATCCGGATTCGAATCCCGGTAAGGCCAGAAACTTGTGGGTTGGTCATAAGGCCGGGTTTAGGCACAGGTGTAATGTCGCGCGACACGCTGCTTGAGTTAACAGGCGGCTGTCGCAACGTAGTCCAGTCAATGAATTGACAGCTTGAATGGAAAAAATGTCAATTTTGGAAATAATTTATAATAGCTTATTTTTTATGTGTAACGGATATATTATCAATTAAATAGTTACCCAGCGACAAAATCCGACAAAATTTCAGACATCAATAAAATGATAAAATAACTAGCTTCTGAAACGTCAGAAAAAATATTAATAAATATTTTTGGCTTTACTTTGGTTCATTTACATCTTCTCTATAATATTCAAGATAAATCGTACAAAAAAGACAATGCATGATTTATTGAAATCTACATAATTACTTCCGGGTGGAAAGTTTGTCGGATTCTTGAATAAATCATCTTAGAATAACATTTAAAAATTAAATCAACAAAAAAAACGCTGTTATAAATTAATGTTTTTCAAAACCGTATTTTGCCTGGAGTAACGGCTGGGCGTAATACTCCAGGCAAAATACGGCTTTGAAAAACATTAATTTATAACAGCGTTTTTTTGTTGATTTCGTTTTAAAATGTTATTCTAAGATGATTTATTTATTTTATATTACTATCCACGCGGACGTAATTATGTGGATTTAAATGAAGCATGCATTGTCTTTTTTTGTAAGATTTAATTCGAATATTATAGAGCAAATGTAAATGAACCAAAATAAAGGCAAAAATACTTATTAATATTTTTTCTGACTTTTCTGAAAAAAGTTAATTTATATTTATTTTATGTCTGAATTTTTGTCGGAGTTTATCGCTGGGCAACTATTTAATTGATAACATATCCATTACACATAAAAAATAATCTATTATAAATTATTTCCAAAATTGAAATTTTTTCCATATGTAGTGAGAGCACACGGCACACCTGATGGAAAGTTCCTACCTATTTTCCATTAGTACTTAATCATAACAAACTGTAACATAATACCTCGACATGCCTGGACTTTGTACTGTAACCTTGATAGCAGTTTCCACTCACGGTGTTCAAAGGGGTCCCAAAATGATACCACAGTTACTTGCCAATACTGTATATTAAGAGCACCTGGTATAACACTTGTACTAAAATCAGTTAGTACTGGCCAGAGGTCATTATCGCCGGGAAAATCTATAGCGCGATTCAGGAATCAACCCGAACGGTACAGCGCCATCTAGCGGCCTACTCAAAGAAACTTATGGACATTGACACACGGGAACACAAGGAAATGCAATAGTATATGAGACATGCATTTTCTCGGAATAAACACAGTTATTACCAGTCTTGACTTGTCAATACCTACCGAGAAGCGCTAATTCTTCACATACAAGTTGTCAGTTCATTGACTGGACTATAACCGCGGCCTATAGACTGGCTGCCTACTTAACTAGGTACAGTCGGCATCGTATAGTTAGTAGCACCCAAAGTGGCCAAATATATCGCAACACATTCTTACTCTTACTGTAATAAAGGCGTGTATCGAAATATTTGGCTGCTACAACTATATGATACTAACTGTACGCGCTGGACAGCGCGGTCTATCTATAAATGTTTTCTCTTAAATCCTACTAATATTATAAATGCGAAAGTTTAGATGTTTGTTACTCAATCACGCTTAACCCGACCCGACCCGGCTGACACGATTTGAATGAAATTTTGCACGAAGATAGTTTATAGCCTGGATTAAAATATAGGATAGTGTTTATTCCGAGTTCACGCAGACGAAGTCGCGGGCGGAGGCTAGTTTCATTATAAATCGTATATCAGACCCCATACAGTTGTAGGAAATTATCTTAGTAGCTTTAAAAAACTGACTCATTTTAAGTAGTTTTTATTTAATAATGTAGGTAATTCTCTCATTCAATACATTTTAACGATATTTTAGCTTAAATAGATCTCGTGAACATTTATGAATAAGGGCACTCATATAATGATTAAAGAAAAGTAAAATATAGATTAAAAACACATTTATTGATAAAATGCAAGGTAAATGTTAACAGTATTTTTGCTGTACAGTCGACTTCAAAAAAATATTATGTTTAAGGGTCTACCCTACCAGGGTTAATACGTCAATGGGGTAAAGGCGTCTTTTGAAAATATCTTCGAAACGCAACATTTTAAACTATTAAAGCCCTCGATATTCGAATTATTGTTACCAAACTTTCAATTTCTAGACGATTGTAATAGTTCTAAAATATATCATAAGGAGAGGCATTTACCCCCGTCGACCTTACCCTTTTGCACCTTATTCCACTTAATACTTCGGCGTGGCGTCGACTGTATACTTGCAAACTTAAACTTAAATAATGTAAAACATATTAAACTTGTTCCAAATTGATAATATGTATAATAAATGTATAACAATATTTTCGTTGTACTTGCCAACTTAAACTTAAATAGATACGGCCGTATTCATAAACGTTCTACAAGCCTTTTTTTTTTTTTGACGCTGGGGAAATGTGTTGCACATACCCCCCGGCCCGGGGAAGGCCATAGTGGGGGGATCATGGGGGATCATGTGGGTTATTATGTGGGATCTCTCCTCCCTTAACACGTTCTACAAGCCTACTTTAACTAAAATGGCGTTAAAATTCGTTTGTCCTTATCTGTCACTTTGATATTTGTGTTCGTTAGAAAGGGACAAAGCACATTTTATTTAGCAGAGGCATTTTAAGTTTTATGAATAAGGGGGTTAATGTTTAAAATATTATTCTTTAAATCGAATTGATAATATGTTTGCTAAATGTAAGTATAACAATATTTTTGGTGTACTTGTAAACTAAAAAGTAATACGAAAATTATTAAACTTAATCCAAATTGACAGCACGTAAATAATTTTATGATTTCATTTTTTTTTCTCAAAAATAGAGCTTTTAACTTAACCCATTTGCCGCCACAGATAAAATGCAGGGTGTCCGGCACTTCCACGTGGCGCAGGCAGCTGTCATTCCTAACCTATCTGTCAAACCGTCTGCAATCGTAAGCAGTGTTCGTTAAAATCATAAGGAGAATATAACCACTACGCTTTAAGAGGCGGAACTTCATACATTGCTTTAGGATTCTCTTAAGCCTGGTTTCCACTTTGATTAGTGCGAGTGCAGGTGATTAGTGACTAGGTGTGGATAGCGACTGATTAGTGCAAGTGATTAGTTGGCTGTGTAGTAAAGTGAATAGAAGCGTGTTCTATTTTTTTGCGAGTGGACTGCGAGTAGCCACGTCCCGCGCACCCTCCCTTCCCCCTCACTCGCAGCGTGCCTGCCACTAAACACTCGCAGTGAATTGGACACTACTCGCACTACACACCTGCACTCGCACTAATCACCTGCACTCGAAGTGAATTGGACACTACTCGCACTACACACCTGCACTCGCACTAATCACCTGCACTCGAAGTGAATTGGACACTACTCGCACTACACACCTGCACTCGCACTAATCACCTGCACTCGAAGTGAATTGGACACTACTCGCACTACACACCTACACTGCAAAGTGGAAACCAGGCTTTATGTCTACTACCAACGTAAAGAAAATATTAGTGGACTTTATTGCCTTGTAATAAGGCAAAAGTTCTGTGATTTGTTAGGTTGGCTAAGATGCGTGAACTATCCCGTTATTTTGTTTCATTCTATGAGAGTTTCCAAAGGCTGACGCCAATGACCTTCGATCTGGATCCCTTAGTTTTCTAATGTTTTTTGTAGCTTATTATATTAACAACAATCGGCTTGAAGCAATATTACTATCCCATATTTACTTCAAAGTTCATTGTTTTCGAGATACTTATTTGGCATCAAAGTTGAACAATTTTAGGCCAAAAAACTGGTTTTCTGGCCATAACTTTTGTGTTAATTAGTTTAAAATGAAAACCCTAGACACGTTTTTAGAGACGTCAAAGACGAACCCAAATATGTAGATTGCGTATATGTTAGATTTTTCACGAGAGAATGTTTGAAAAAATCATACAAAATTAAGTATTCATTTGACTTATAATTCTATCTGAAGTGGAAAAGTGGGAAATACGATTCAAAACTTGACAAAAATCGATGAAAACCTCGGGTAGCCCCGTAATGTATGAAAAGTTTGACAGGTTTCTATGCAATGACAGCTGCCGGCGCCATATTCTACGTTGATCGGTCTGAGGCCCTACCGCGAAACGAAAATCTTCTCTTTCGCACTTGCTTATTCGAGCGACAGAGAGGGAGAGAGGGATTCATTACCCGGTAGCGCCCCTGTGATCTTAAGTAGGTACAACAAGCTCTAAGTCTAGTTTCTGGTCTTCGCATGACGTCTGCAGACGGATGGCAACAATGAGGGTGAATAGGTATATAGGTATACCTACCTAAATACTTATTTTTCTATGAAAACTGATGAAGTTACCTTCATATAACATATGAATCTTAACACTTTCACTGCCAGCAACATGTCTCTCTGTTCGTAAAATGGGATGGTAGAAAACACAGGTAAACAAAAGGTTCGCACTTGGCAGTGATTGTGTTAACATACCCATGTTTTGTATAAAAATACATGACATCAATGCATAGTCTAGCATATATATAATTTTAACAAATATTACCTTATTAAGGTGGTTCCCTTTCCATACAAAACACCCACAAATTGGCCCCCCATTTGCGCGAACTTCCCCCTTTCCTAGTATAAACTTTTATAAACTAGAACAAATTGAGAAAAGCTAATTTCTCAAATGATTCTAGTTTATATTAGAGTTTATTCTAAGAAAGGGGTAATTTCGCGCAAATGGAAAGCCAACTTATGAAAATCTGCCACATAAGCCTCTTAAAATATCACACCGTTAGCCTGCGAATGTGAAATAACGTTTTGTATGGAAAGCGAACCACCTTAAAATAAATTATTCTTTGGTTTGAATATATTAGGACGCCAGATACATAGAACATATATATTTTTGGTACTCATGGCTGCATAAATAAATAAAATAGGGTAGAGCAGAGGTCCTAGGACGATAGGTTTTCTCCACACGTTGTGCGTGACTTTCCCTGTACATTTTCGCCGTCAAAACGTGACAATAAAACCTATCGTGCTAGCTGGGCTGTATGCACATTTTTATGCTCTCTCTAGTACATCAAGTACGATACATGGCCGCGCCCCACTGCAGCACGGCTAGCATGCGACGGCGCGCGAGCTCTCTCGATTTTTCTCGCACTATCCGTCTCTTTCTTATTAGAACACTTAGAACAAGAGATATAGTGCGATAAAAATCGAGAGTATGTCGCGGCCGTCTCATGCTAGACGTGCTGCAGTTTAAATTCATCAATAACATTAATTGTATTTTTTTGTAGAATTTAGTCACAATCGATTTTAAAAACATTGTACCTATAACACGTGTATAAAGCTTATTATATCCTTAATTTTATATCAACCCTCGCCTTCAGCTCGGATAAAATAGCTTGTTTTATGTACTTTTTGTACACAATCTACCAATTTATAGCACCTCTGATTTTCATACATTGCACGTTTAAAGCGAATCACGTTTTTAATACATAATTCTAGCGCTTACGGCCCGTGTAGCGTCTCCTTTAGGCCGTTTATAACACTTACGGCGCGAGACAAGAGCAACTGCTTTCTGTTAGGCGAGTACGGAAACGTGATCATTTCCATACTTTACATAGAGGCTCTGCGTCGCCCGCCCCACTTGTCCATAAACACGGCCTTATATTTTCTGTATCAATAACAATATCACGGCCATTGGATGTACTTATCATATATGTATTTTTACAAATATTAAAATATGTTCTTTTTAAGTGTTATAACGTCTCATCAGCTATTTATTATCATCTTTTTACTTCTCTTCGAAAGCAGCGACTCATCTTTTGCCAGCATTCTATTGAATGTATTTTGATGATGCTCTTGGTCTTAGAACATACTCTAGAATTTGATTCTAAACCTAAATCATCGTTTTTAAGTACACTTCGGTAAGCTTTATTAGCAATATATTCTTCACCTGTTACTACGCTCTTTTCTACATTACTTATCACCCCTAACCCCCCATGGCTGTCTGTTGCCCATCCAACAGAGCCATGGAGGGCGCCATTCTCGGCATAATCCTACAAGACCGAGTGAGGAAATTGAGATCCGACGTCGCACTAAGGTGCGTGATGTCGGAGAAGTCATAACTCCATTTCACCTACCCTCACGCTGCCTGGCAATATATGAGGGCAGGTGGACCAAAACATTAACGGATTGGTGGCCGCTTACAGGAAAAAGAAGCGTCGGTCGTCCACCAGCTCGATGGGTTGACGACGTAAAAAAGACCACGGGTCATTTCTGGATGAAACTAGCACGGACCGGGATAAGTGGCGTACTCGAAGAGAGCTTATGCTCAGCAGTGGGCAATTACAGGCTTTGATTTTGTGACTTGATCTGCAGTGATATTGCTACATTATTCTCTGTAGTGAGTTGTGGCACCAAATATTATGTGGCTCTCATTTCCAATGTGTCAAATTTGGGTAGCTTAGCGTAATGTTTGGTTCCATGTTTTTATTCTCGCTATCACTGAAACTTGAGGAGTTTTGCGTTCTCATAGCATTACTTTCAAGGCTATCCAGCACGTTGGCCGTTGTTACATCGTCGGGGATAAACGCCCATTTATTCATGTTACTGCAGAATTCCTTAAACGCCAGATGTTGTATATCACGTTTTAATTCATTTGTCATATCTTCACTGAACTCATCAAATATAATGTTATCTTCAGCGCGAGATGAGATGACCACCTCTGAATTATTTTCCGCATTCTGCACGTCATCAGTTGCACCAATTTCTACATCATTGTTTTTATTGGACATTACAACAGGATTACTTTGAACGTGAACGTCTGCGTGAACTGTCTTAGATGAGATCTGTAGGCTGATACAGGAGTCATTGTCGCTATTCCACTGTTCCACCGTACCTCCGACATCACTTTCCTCTGTTTCGATAGCTGCATTTTGAGTTGCAACTTCTTCAGAATGTCCACTCTTATCAGCTTCGGTTCTCTGGTTGTTATAGTACTCCAATAGCGTGTCGTTGTTAACTTTGTGCATAGCTGCATGAGCTTCGAACTCCGAAATCATAATGGACTTTTTACATTCATTGCAAAACATACTTACTACTTCGTCTTCGATGATTTGAATGGGTTGCTTTTTAGGTTCCGTTCGGAGTTTTTGTAAAACTTGATTTAAAGTTTCATCTTCTTTGCAATTGAAAGTAACTTTTCTGAAACAATTATTTCCATAATTCCTGTGTTCCTTTTCGTGCGCTGTCAAGGCTGCACCCGTGTAGAAAAATATCTCACAATCAGAGCAAAAGTGGCCAGGTTCCTGGTTTTCGACGCAAGAATTTTTACTGTAACAGTGTCCCTCAACGTCCTTCGGACGAACGTACAGTTCGCACTTACCGCATTGGTACAGCGGTATTCCGGAAACCACATCCGAATTCATTTTAACCCTCCTAGTGTACTGATAAATACTAGAAGCCTTAATTCTGTAGACGTGGCTCTCTGACAGGCCTTGAAACATTTCCGCCCAGTCATCCAGCAATTTAGAGGGATGGAACTTTACCATTGTATATTCGTTTATGCCGAGATGGTGCGTAGAGTGGTCTGCAAAGCACTGCGCTTCGAAGGCGAGGGAACAGATATCGCAGGTTAGTGGTATGGGCTTGCAGCCGCCGGTAAGGTGACGGAGTAGCGCGTGATCGATGGAGGCGTCGCACGTGGTCGCCGCTACTTCGCACTCCACGCACTGGTACATGATCAGACCAACCGCATCCTCCTCAATTTCTTTCTGACCAGCATGCACAGACCCATCATTGCATTTGCTTTCAGTCGTATTAACTGGACGAGTTGTGTGGGATGTAATCCTATGTTGTCGTGTTGTCGCGCGACTGGCGGGCTGGTCTGCCACATCAGCTCCTTTTTCAGCTCTGAACAAACATTGAAGATTATCAAGTCTCTTCAGAACATCCTGCTTTACCTTATGTTCCCTTAGGTAATGCTTCCCCAGTAAATCTGCCTTGTCGTATTCAATCTCGCACAATCTGCAAGTGTTACGAGTGTACCTACTATCAGCTTTTTCTTTTTCGCTTAAAAACCACGGAGCTTGACCACTACCAGTGTTAATAACAGTGGAAACCAGAACGTTGCCGTTGTCAAACAGCATTTGTTCAGGGTATTCAATCTTATGTACATTGCCATAATGCTTGTAAATCTGCACAACGTCTTTGTGGCACAAAGCACACTTATACTTCTCGGATTTTGGCTTTTCTTTTATTTTAGGACCATGTTTGTCATCTTTATGCTTATCGAATAGCGCTCCGGTATCATGTTCACAATCAAAAGCGTCACGAAGAATTGTTTTCTTCACGTTTGTTTTCAAAATGTCTTTGTGGGTCTCCGTTTTTTCATCCACACGACAAGGATCTTTCTCTCTTACGGTAGCAATATTTGACTGTCTGCGCTTAGGAGTTTTCGAAGGAGGCAAACCGATTAAATGCGCTCCTTTCTCTGCTCTAAACAGACGTTTAAGGTTGTCCAACATCGCCGGATCCACCTTATGGTACAGCATGTAATGGTCTGTCAATATTTCCGGATTGCCAAAGCTTGTTTTAGCCTCGCATAACCTGCAAGTGACATTATCGTACAGTTCAATTTTTTCCTTTTCTCTTAAAAACCATGGAGCTTTTCCATTGTCTGAGTTTATATCAGAACGGACTAGGACGTTTCCGGTATCAAACAGAATTTGTTCTGGATAATCTATCTTGTGGTGACCACCGTAGTGGTTGTAAATGCCGGTGCGTTCTTTGTTGCAGAATGCGCACTTGTATTTGAGCGATTTACCGTCAGTGGAGCTGTGAGTGTCCATATGAGTTTCCAAAGCCGCTTGGCTGGCATAAGCGTAGTCACACTCCTCACACTCAAACACGTCTGTCACAACGAGCCTGCTTTTAAAATGTCTTTTCAAGTTCGCTTTGCTGATAAATGAGCGGGAGTCGTCGCGTGCTTTCTTGCTACTCCCATGTTTCAAGCCAGTTTCATGAGACCGTTTCCTGTTATCTTGGGACTCAGGGAAGCTGTAGCTGGAGAGGATGAGCCGGATGGCTTGTAAGGGGGGGTCGCGGGCGTTGGCTAACTGAGACAAGCCCTGGAGCGCCCGGACGGGATCCGCTTCGACTTCAGCCGTCGACATCTTGGCCTGTGGACAAACAAAACGACATTGAAATAATGAAAAAAGCTATTTCATGGTATATATCGCGGAATGTGTATATATATATATATATATACACATGTTTAAGATGTCGAATTATACTCGACTTATTATTAAGACCTTTAACACTTTCACTGCTAGGAATCCGTCTAGCGGGCGCCTGCGCCGTAGTCGCTTTCCGCTACATACGAGGAAAACCACGGCATCGGCTACGAGCGAAGCGCGTAATCGTAATGGTTCACGAGTCAGCAACAGTTTCGTGACAATAGTTGCAGCGCCTACGATTTATTATATAGGAATGCGCCACACACGCGCACATGATACCCTATTAAGAAACTCATTTATCAAAACTTCTCTTCTAATCTCTCTCTAGACTTGACCATATCCGGTTTAGTTGGTGAAAATACATTAAAATATCGTAAGTTTTCTTAAATGAACACTATGTATGTATGTAAGCACTTTATTGTACACCATAACAGGTTAAATAATACATATGTCACACAATAGATCAAAGTACACAGTATAGATATGATTTTCAGAACTGGACTGATCTTCTTATCTTCAGAACAATATAGCATTCAAGTCTAACAATACGACTGTGTGCTCGGAAGCGTGCCATTATTTGCAAGAAAAAGGTTAGCGCCACATAAAATGTTCATTGTATAATGAATTCTATCGTCTTATTCAATAGATTCAAAATGGACTAAAAGACAAAACAACCCGCTCCCTGCGAGCCTTGTTTGCGGTATTTTATCCCGTAGCTAATTTGGAATCTATGGCGCCAGAGCTCTTTTTACGTGTGTCGACCTGTAGTTTGGTAAAATGTAATGGGTAATTATACGGAACCGCTAATCCGATTTCAAAAATTCTTTCACTGGCATGTAGAATAGACTATATTTTATCCCGGGGATTTGCCTGCGACCTTTTCAAAACGCGGGCAAAGGCTAGTCCACGATATAAATTAATAGATGAAGATAAATGTTTATAACATAACCCTAATTGATGTCTTTGTCGCATCCTCATGACTGACAGTCGTGACACGAGGTCGTTGCTTTGCGCACTAATGCTCTCCAGGCTAATCGGTTTTCGGCCATCCGAATAGACGACTGCAAGTTTCCTTTACAGATTTCCTTTACTGCGTCGGTCCAACGGGATGGTGATGGTGATGGTGATTCGCTCGGAACATGCTAGCTGGACAAAATTATTTTCTCTAATATTAAGCTTCTAATAGGTCTGTCTAGATGAAATATAATGTTATTCATAGTAAAATCTCCAAAAATTGGATACACCAATAAATAAATAAATATTTGTATGGAAAAAAATATATTTACACCACACTACAATACTCAAGCCTAATTACGTACAAAAATAATCTTAATGACCCAATTCATTACTGAAAATACATATAATTATACCTATTTAACAAATAACTATACAATTCTTAATAGTACCTAGGTAGTAATGATTCAGTCATCATTACAGTGTTCATCCTCGTCCTCGGAAGAATCCGAAACACAATAATCTTCGGATATATTACTAACAGTATTTTTATTTCTGACAAGATGTTCGGGTGAAATTAATAAATCTAATACTTCTAACGGGAGAGATCCTGTTTTTTGCGGGGCGTTTCCCTGAGGCTGTTAATTAAAGGATCAGATGTGATTATTAACATGTTAAGCAAATCTGTATTCGTGGCAACACGGGACCTTTTGCGAGTATTATCCCGTCGGAATCTTCTGCAATCCTTGTTGCGAGCTTCCTGAGCCTCCTCAGAAAGCTGCCCGATTGGCAAAAGAGCCGATTGGATAATATCTACACTATGTATAAGTATTTTATGCACAGTTACAGGCATGCAATACCACGAATACAGATCCAAATACAGCCTTCTTGTTTGGTCTGCTAGCTTTTTAAATTTATCGACATTAATATCAAAACTGGAAGACAAAGCCCTAAGTAAAGTGTCAAAATGTTTTATCAATGTTACATCTAATCCTGTAATTTCAGCGCTCAACTCTGGATTTCCGAAAAATCTTCTAGCAGTATTTCCATCATTACTATTGCCAAAACCTGGTTTTGGTTTATCAACCACTAAGCCCATTCTGGATTTAAAATGGTCTTGAATTGTTGATGAACGTTGCTTTACATTAGCTTTATCAGTTGCATTTCTCAACTGCCATTTCTTTACATCGAGCCGGTAGCTAATGTGCAGCAAGCATTCAAAACAACGAATCCAAGCATGTAGTGTTGACAAACCAAACCCAAGATTATCTTTATTGGCCGTAAATTCCCTAGCCTCATCATTCATTATCTTTGGGGTTGCACCACAGATGAAACACCTCTGTGCTGACAAAGTCTCTGTCAAAGCATTACACACTTTCCCATCAACCATTGTCAAAAGCAGCTCATGGTTAACAGAAATAGAAAGAAAGAAATAGAAATATTTATTACCATACATACATTATGCGAATATATTTAACTTAATGGTATTATTATATGTAAAGGAAAACAACAGCACTGACGGTATCCGTTGGTCCCAAACTAGGCACAGCCTGTATCTTGGGCACCAGTGGTACAGATTTAACAGTATTTTTTACATTTAAACAATAACTTAAGAGTTAGCAAAGAGACAATGTAGGTAAATATCTTAACAACTATGAAGTGTATTTTCATGTGTATATATTATGTGAGATTGATTGTGTTTGTTTGTGTATGTGATGTGCGTGTATGTGCGAGTACGAGTGCGAGTAGGAGTGTGTGCGTGCGTTTGTGTTTGTGTGTGTATGTCTAGGTTAGGTGCGTTTATGTTTTAGTGATGTCCTCTGTTTGTTCATATGTCTTTGAAAGAAGCCATTTTTTAACTTTCCTTTTTAGGATCGCGCAGGAGAAGTCATCAACTGCGCACTGTTTAGAAACCCTGTTGTAAACTGTAGGATGCAGAAAATAAGGCAGCCGCCTTGCGAATGCGGTTTTGACTCGAGGGGAGCAAATGATCAGGTGATTAAGACGTTTTTGTCGGCGCCTGTCATGGTCAGTAGAAGTGACTGCGATTTTGTGAGATTCAGCCACAGCTTTTACTATGAAAAGTTGGCGAACTCTAAGAACTGACGCATCTTCGTACAACGCGTTCGTTGAGAAACGGAACGGCTTCCTGAGCATGACTTTTAGCACAGCTCGCTGCGCCCGCTCAGCCTCGATCATTACTGTTTTTACAGCGCCGCCCCAGGCTGCAATACAGTATTGGAGTAGGGATTGACAGAGTGCAAAATACACTAGCTGCAGGATATCTCTGGATGCCCCGCCTCTCAACAGTTTCATGACGTAAATTACTTTTCTGACACGTCCAGATAATGTATGAATATGTTGACGGAAGGACAAATTCTGGTCAATAATAACCCCAAGGTACTTGATTGTCTCAGCCCGCCCGATGCTGTCGCGAGCGCCGTTGCTAGAGAAAAGTTTCAAAGAATCACCAGATGGGGGTCCAGAGGAAAGCGTTTTGAAAAAAGTGAGAAACTTGGTCTTCTTTGAATTCAGTGTAAGCAAATTATTGTCTAGCCAATCCACCACACACGACATTCCGGCCTCAGCAGCGCAGAACGCCTCTTCCCAAGATCCGCCACTGAAAAGGGCCACGGTGTCGTCAGCGTAACAGATTAAGTCGGTGTTATGTAGTTGGAGAGAAAGGATACCTTCGATATATAATAAAAACAATGTTGGACCAAGGATGCTCCCTTGGGGGACACCAAAACTAACAGGCAGCTCATCACTGACACAGTCGCCGACCCTAACGTGCTGAGTCCTGTTTGTGAGATAACTTTTGAACCATCCCAGCACCGAACCTCTAACTCCAATGTGCTCAAGTTTTTTTAGGAGGATCGGCGCTGAGACGGTATCAAAGGCCTTTGCCAGGTCAAGGAAAACTCCTATGCAGCATCTGCCTTGGTCAAGTTGCTTACCAATTAAATTTGATAACAGTACAACTGCATTTTCTGTCGACTTGCCTCGTCTGAACCCAAACTGCCTATCAGATAGGATGTTGTTTTTTTCCATAAAATCTGTGAGGCGTTCATTAACAACATTTTCTAGCAATTTGGAGAAAATGCAAAGAAGTGAAATGGGACGATAATTATCAGGGTTGTTTTTTTGTCCTGATTTGAAGATAGGAGATACCGAGGATCTCTTCCAGGCTTCAGGAAAAGCTCCAGAAGCCATGCTTAGGTTAAATATGTGCGCAAGAGGAGTACAAATAAAATCACTAATTGATTTAATTAAACAGGGCTTATAGCGGTCCGGTCCAGGGGCACTGTCGTTCTTAAGCAATTTTATAAGGTCTCCCACTTCGTGTGGATCTGTAGGAGCAAGAAAAAATGATTGGGCTGGCGATTTATCTGACAGGCAGCATGAGGCTAGATTGTCTTGGTTAGTTTTAAGTCTTTTTAAGATTCGATCAGCCAGATCATCTCCAGTGGAGACAAAATGCTTATTGCATGAAGTGAGAGACTCCTTGGGACTTGCACAGATTTTGACCAGTTCACTGGGATCCGAGCTGCGGCTTGGGTGTTCGCAAACACGCTTAATAGAGGCCCAGAGTTTTTTCGGGTTATTCCTATTGCGAGTCAGTTGCCTATTGTCGTATTCCGCTTTGATGTTACGAAGGAGTTGGCCATAAAAATTTCTGTAGCGCGTATAACTAGTTTTTAGGTTTGAGTCATTGGGACTCTTTTTCACTTGTAAGTGGAGGTTGTCACGGTGTTTCATACATCTTATCAAACCAGGGGTCATCCAAGGTTTTAGATTAAATCGACTGCGGCTTAGTTTGACCACATAGCTGTGTTTATTTACTATGGCATCGATGGTGTTATCAAACAGCATTACAGTAGTATTTAAATCCTCGCAACTTGTAATTGGGGTCCAGTCAGTGTTACGAATATCAGTTGAGAGTGCTTGCAGATCAACTCGGCGCATATTACGATCACGAATACGATTGGCTTTAGGGTTCGATACACAGACAATTGTTAGGTCGTGATCGGTGATAGCACTGTTACACACTATGCCCGTTGCTAATTGACTAGTTTTAATAAAGATGTGATCCAGACATGCACTACCTCTCGTTGGAGCCGTGATAGCGGGTAACATCGCATGGGAGGCCATTAATGCCAAGTAGTCTCCAGTCGCAGCACTTCGGGTATCTTTGAGATCAATATTTAAGTCACCCCCGACAATTATGCAGGAACTATTGCTTACACTCCTCAATGTCGAGTCCAGAGAACGATTAAAATCCTCAAAATCACTAAGAGAGGGAGACCTATATATACCCAGGATCGCCATATCGGCAAATCGAACCAGTAGGAAATCAGCTCCCTGCACAGGTGGTTCGTAAACTGATGGGTTAATTGACTTTCTTACATAAATGGTGACACCGCAGCTCTTGTTCAAGTGCTTTGTTGTATGAAAAGAGTTATAACCTGGAAGCTGGTTAATTATGGAGTTGTCATGTAGCCAGCATTCCGAAAGAATAATTACATCAAACGTGACATTGAAACGTTTTAACGCGACAGTGAAATCGTTAAAGTTACGTTGGAGACTTCTTATATTAAAACAAAGAACCTTGAATTTATTGTTTGCAATATATTTGGAGCAAGATTCAATGCTGCCTGTCAAGTGACATTGAATATTAAAGGAATTATCCAATTCAGTACCTACGTCATCATTGAATGTAAAGGACGGAATGAGAAGTATAAAGAACGCATGTCGATATGGTCACTTGCCAGGTAAAAACGGCGTACACAATTGCAAACCAAAAATAATGTGTTAACCATGCCTTGTTGTTGTTTATTATTAAAATTGAGACATCTAAAAAAATTGTATGTGAGTGGGCGTGTCGTGTGAGCGTGATGTGTAATTGCTGTTTGTGTATTACGTTGTACATGCACTAGGGAACAAACAGGGTTTAAATGAATGTCCAAAATGGATCGGGAGCAAAAAAAGAACTTATTGAGTAGCCCCAGGAATTCAAGTAGGTTTCGTCGCGGAATCAGCAAGCGAAGGGAGACCGATGCAAGCGACCAGATCCGCCGGACGACGGATAGCAGCAGGGTGAGCACCTTCCTTTTCTTTGACGTAAATTGTGCCATTTTTCTGCCCAACAGAAACCACATTTCCATCATCCACGTTACATATTGTCGGCAATAGCTCGCTTATCTCTTTCAAGACTTTGTCGGTCTCGTGTATGGTAATCTCCTTACTTTCTTTCGAGAAAATGAACTTAATTGGTCGACAATACATAGTGGAGGATGGACGTGGATTTTGCCAAACAATATTACCGCTTTTGTCACGTAATTGAAGAGGGACAAATGAAAATACGAACAAATATTCATCGGTAGCTTCATTATCGGTGAATTTTTGTCTGTAATTGCTATGACCAGAGCTTCCATCACAACCCCATTTGCTAATTAGTGTGAATGATGAGTGCTCATTACGATCCGAAGAACAAGCAGTAATAACTTCATGTTGTGCACAAATTAAACGCTGGGCAGTTTTGTCTAGGATAGCTTGAAGTTTAATTTCTGCACGCGTTTCCGTTATTTCTACGTGTTCTTCTGACAGTAAACAGGCTTTTTTGGCATTCCGAAGGCAATAAAATGATGGAAATACCCGATGACCCGCACGCATACTCCACTTCCTCTACTCATTAATAAATAAAAATCAGGCAAAATCGGGCCAGAAAAATAAAGACCCTCGTTATCAATGCGGTTATAGCTACTTCCTAAAAAATATTCAGGTCGGGGAGAAGAGGGGATTTTTACTTATACTCCAATAAATTCGAAATTGAAGTTTTTTTTTCTTAAATTTGTAACATAACGATATATTTTTCTAGGTTACAGGTTAAAAGGATCAAAATATAATAGTATTTAAAATAGTACTTACTCTTAGTAACAGAATCCATCACAGCACTTAACCAAAATTAATGAAATATACTTGTGAGACGTTATCGCAATCGGAGCTAAAATGCAACTAATTTCATTCAAATAATGCAATTTTTTTATATACTTACCCCCATTACAAAAAAAAAATGATTTACGACAAATCATTACCTACCCGTGTAATCACCAACTAATATACGAATTACCCTCATTAATGGTTTCTGAATTAGGTGATGTTGTTTTTGTCCAGCTAGCTTGTTCTACTCGACATACAGTGAGTCCGTCTCGTTCTATCGAAGGGTGTCAGCCAGTGACGCACGGCACGCTCTATCTTGTCACTTATCGCGTGATAAGGCCGACCATGATACGGGGTCTGATAGCTTGGAGAACTCATCGTCGTGGGACGGATTTCGCAATTCGGAAAGAATTGACGCATTGGCGCGCAGTCCAAGGTATACCTTACATTTTCCGCCAGCACCACATCTCGAATGCATTTATTCTGCTCCGAATCCGTGCTTTCAGGGTCCAAGTTTCCGAAGCATACAGAAATAAAGAGAAGGTCAAGGTTCAATTGATGTATTGATTGTTTATTACCAGCAGTGGCGGATTTACCCGCAGGCTGAGTATGCTCGAGCTTAGGGCGGCAAATTTGGGGACCGATTTTTTTTACGTCATAGAAATCAAAAAGATTTTTCCATGTCGGTTTTCTAATGTCTTACATCTGTAAGAAGAAGAAAGTCTGCAACAAATTTTGCCGATGACTTTCCTCTCTCACTTCTCATTGCACATTCCGAGGGCAGCAAACTTCCATATTCTAGAGTAAACAACCTAGTTCGCCGCCCCTCAACCAGTAATCGGCCTCTGCGCCCTCTCAACGAAATTGTTGCATTGTAAAAGTAATGTAGGACATGACAATTGTAAAGGCAAGGGCGGCAAAAACTATACAGCCCATACCTTGAAAATGTGTAAATCCGCCACTGATTACCAGTCTGCCTTATTTATATCTACATATATCACAATCACAAGTTGTTTTCAATCTCACAAGTCTAGATAAGAAGTACCTAAAGATAAGTGCACACAATCTGCATTTGATTCTGCTCCAAATATCAAATTGTTCCAATAGTACTCCAGGAAAAATACGGTTTTGAAAAACATTAATTTACAATAGCATTTTCATATGTTGACTAACTTAGAATAACATTTTAAATTGAATTAAAATGTTATTCTAAGATGCTTTATTCAAGAATCCGACAAACTTTCAACCCGGAAGTAATTATTTATTTATTTAAGCCTTTATTTTTCCATAAATAGTTTTATACAATAAAAGTTTTCAAGTAGGTAGTGTTGTTTTCATTTTACTATATTAAGGACCCCTGTCGGGTACAGGCCTCTTCCATTTCTTTCCACCTTTCTCGGTCTTTTGCCTTGATTAGCCAATTTTCGCCAGCTGTGGCTATGATATCCATGAACCATCTTGTTATGGGTCTTCCCACCTTCCTTTTACCACGGGGTCCTGGCTACTTTGTGACTTCATTGGTCCACCCGGAAGTAATTATATAGATTTAAATGAAACATGCATTGTCTTTTTTTGTATGATTTATCATTAATATTATAGAGCAAATGTAAATGAACCAAAATAGAGACAAGAATATTTATTAATATTTTTTCAGACTTCAGAAGCTAGGTAGTTTATTTATATTTTTTTGAAGTCTGTAATTTTGTCGGATTCTGTTGCTGGGTAACTATTTAATTGATAATATATCCGTTACACCTAAAAAACAAACCATTATAAATTATTTCCAAAATTGTCATTTTTCCCATACAAGTTGTCAGTTTATTGACTGTCCAGGTTGTGCAATCATATCAGTCAGATTAATCCAACTTAGCATTTTCGTGTCCCAGCTATGTAGCTACCGGTTGCTTCGGGCTCATTTTAATAGTATAAATAAGTTTAATACTTTTCTGTATACCGTCGTCAAGTAGTTGTTGAGACAATTCTAACGAGCCCAAAGTCAATGGAGTTAAGTCTGTTAAGTCCTAAATTCCAATGACCACCTTCTGTCTCCATCATCAGATCAGCTTGACGGTACCATAATATTGGATTGTCATCCAAACTATACTTTAACTTAAAATTTCAACTCAATCAGTTGAAGATATCTGCATCAAAATTGAGTTGCAAGATTCCACCCCAAACAACATAGTTACATACCTACATTGCAAGTAAAATAAAAGCTTGTAATAAATAAATAGATTGTAAGGACACATTGACCCATGTGGTATTGGGTTAGAATAGCACCACCCCCTTTCTTCCTGTGGGTAGTGTAAGAGTCGATTAAGGGAACAGGGTTGACGTGTGTTGTGGGCGATAGGCTAGCAACCTGTCACTGTGATATCACATTTTGTTGATCTTTTATACTTTTCCACATTTAAGCTAAGTGGCATTGGAACACAAGTTTCATGCGCTCTGCCTATCTCTTTTAGGGATAAAGGCGTAAATCTATGTATGTATGTATGTACATTACTGTTTTACATTACATGTTTTAGATAATATAATATTAATATGTCCTCGTACTTTATCTAATGTGTAATGAGGGAAGTGCAATCCTGTGTAATAATATAATATCACATCATCAACTCTAGAATAATACAATTCCTAGAAGTGAGTTGATTAGCTACATATAGACGTGAAATTACATACGCATTGCCATCAAAAATTTAATAATTAACTCAGTGTCAGTTTTATGATAACAATTATGCATCTAATTTTAGCTAAAAACTAGTTTTACATTTAACACAACTTGAATACAAATTGAAAAGAAAAACAGCATCATACACAAAACTGGCACTCAGTTAATTTTTGTTTGACACGTTAAATGGGTGCAAATTATTTGAAAATGCCTAAAAACATGGACACATTAAAACTAAAACAAATTTATAGACAAAACAGGAAGGAAGTGCCCGCGTCCCGCCAGCCTTATCAAGAGTTCGGAGGTTCGGACATGTGCAAACTTGTTTACATGTTTACTGCGCACTACTTCCCCAAGTACCTAGGTTTTAACTTGGTAAGTTTATTACAACTATTTTTAGTAGTCTAAATCAAATGTATTTATTTATGAGTAATAAACCAATAAATTTATAGGATTTTCAATAAAACAACTATCGAAACCTCCAAAACATTTTCGATTACTTGGTACTAAACTATTTTACCTTGGTTGTCCAGGATGCGCCTTAATACTTCACATTTATTGTTTAGTTACACAATTACATTTTGCACATATGTACTTATTGTACCACCATTCACCGCTATTACATTACAATATAAGGAGCGGAATATTGTCTAGTTCAACAAGTGCGGGGTGGGAGTATGTTATGTGACTTTGTCATTTGCTTGACTATTATTGGACTGGCTGGACTATGATAATTCTGTCGGACTGACTGACACTGACAGCGAGGGAGCGAGATCTGATTGTGACAGGTGACAGATAAATATAAAGGCCATTACACATCTAGCAAATTGACACAAGTAAAATGGATTAGCAGGAGAACTTGAGTTTGGAGCTAGTGATAAAGTTTTCCAGGAACGAATGAATGATTTGATAATTTATGTTACAGAGGCACTCGTTATTACGAAATACAACGGCGTCATTAGTAGACAGTGACCTTGGTTTGGCCAGCCGCTGTGCAGGCTACTTCTGATTTATCGGTGCGGAGGCCGCACGATTCGATATCAGACCCCCTAGCACACTAAGTTTTATGTCGGACATAAAGCATTCGTGCCTCTCGCACTCGCACATTTGCCAAAATTGCATCGTATCTAGTGTGCTTTATATTTAAATCCATTATGCTTGCTCAAACATCCGAACGCGGTCTGCCGAGGAAGGTCAGAGAATCTAGACCTAGTAAGGAGTGACCTTGGTTTTGCCGGCCACCGTGCATCCTGCACTATTCAGACAAGCCGAAATCACGCGGCGGTGCACGATCGCTCGTCTGGACGTTGTATGTAGATGTAGTCCACCGTGCTCTGACGTCTGGACGCGTTTTCAGTCCTAGAAATTTGTCGCAACATTCTGTCTCATTCCAACTAAGTTGTTGTGAAAAATTGCTAGGTGTGTAATGACCTTTAAGCCGGAATATAATTACCTTCTTGCTGCAACCCTTCTGCAACCAAAAAAATAATTAATGTTGCAAGCTTGTAAAGATACCGCTACACGTACGAAATTGGCGGACTGTATGCAAGCAGCCGCGTGATTTTTGTCCTTTTGGATAAGTGCCGGAAATTGACTTTGTACGTATAGTATAAAATCTGTAAGAATGAACTTTTGTCAGCTGTCATCCCAGTACAATTTATGTCATCATGTCATTTTTGACGTTTATTGTACTGGGATGACAGCTGTCAAAAGTTCATTCTTACAGATTGTATACTGTAGTAGGTGAGTATGTATGGTATGGTACTCAATAACTTACGTCCCGTTTAGTATAAATTAAATAATGTGTGAAAATCGTGAATTTTTAAATCAATAAAACAGTAAAGTACCTAATCGGCCGAGCGAGCGAAGCGAACGAAAGTTCAATGCTTCAGCTTGGGCCGAAAATCGTCTGTCTGTCCCGCTGTTCTCCTGTACTGGTCGCATACTCGGTCGCTCTACAAACAATACAATTATCACTTCTGATTTGTCGCATCCAATTTCTGACAAATTGTGGCAATTTAGGGATACCATTTAGTAAAAATAATATTGCCATACCAAAGCACTGTCTCATGATTGTGATATTATTTATTTTTCGATATCGCTATTCGCAGTAAGATGCAAAACTGATTTAAAAAAAATACAAAGACATCAAAGTGTAACTATAGCACTATAACAGCTCTGGAGTGACCTTTGAAATACAAACTATTTAATAAATGCGCGTTAAATTTGTGGAAAGATTAATTACAAATTATTATATCACATTTTACTTCAAAATTATCTGACAGAAAACATGGCTACATATTTATGATCATATTTCCATGGTCCAAATTGTGTTGATTGTGGTGTGCATGCAGTTTTTCAGTGCAACTCGTTTGTCAGTTGAATCAGCAGGGCAACATGCATCCAGACGATAGCATTAGTCAGCTTCTGATAAATTGGGGCTGACAAATCATTACATATACCCCATTTCTCAACCGATTCTCGTGAAATAATGTGAGCAGGTTGTTTAATCCATACCTACTAATATTATATTATAAACTAGCTTCCGCCCGCGACTCCGTCCGTCCAAATCCAAATTTCATCCAAATCGGTACAGCGGTTTAAGCGTGAAGAGGTAACCAGAAAGTAACAGACAGACAGACAGACAGACACACTGTCGCATTTATAATATTAGTATGGATGCGAAAATATTGTGTCTGTCTGTCTGTTACTTTCTGGTTACCTCTTCACGCTTAAACCGCTGAGGCGATTTAGATGAAATTTGGTATAGAGATAGTTTGAGTCCGGGGACGGACAAAGGATAGTTTTTATCCCGGAAATCACCCCCTAACGGAGTGGAATGGGGGGTGAAAAATTGTATGCAGCTACGATATATAAACGAGTTCCACGCGTCCTGAATGTACATTATATTAGTAACTGTAGAGGGAGTCGCGGGCAGAAGCTAGTTTGTTATGAATGAATGAATGAATGAAATATTTTATTTCAGGTGTTCACCAACCCATATGAGGTGTTAGTTACATTTAATTTTAATTATTAGGTTAGGTTACACAACAACAATTTGACACACAAGAGAGACTGAGACACAGAGGACATACACTTATTTAATATGTGATAAAGTAGATTTGACCTGCCCAATCCAATACTTCAGTATTGGGCCGTCAAACCTATCAGCCAACATTTTCAGGATGCTGTTAGTACTTTTTCTCACTCGAGCCATCAAGGATGAAATTTTATTTCGCATAATCGCATGAGTCTTTAGTGCGTGCCTCTGCGAACATCCCCGAGGCACTACACCATTTAAATATAGTTATAAGTCTTAACCTATACTACAATAGAAATCGGGAATAGGATGGTGACATTGGTGACTACAGCGTAACGCCTGAAAACTCTCGCTGACCCCTTTCGAACCAACTCTGGTCAAGCTAATACGTACCGTACTAAGTGGAATCACACTTACAATCATACTTTCAAAACTTTTTAACCTAATTACAAACGATTTTCAACCTTATCCTTCGTAATTTAAGGGGTATGTATCATTTTTCGAGCTACTAAATTAGTTTTGCAGTTGACACCAATCCCCTTTTCTTGGAAGAACTGTGATTGGCTCTTTCGGGATTTGCGCGCGCAAAAGTCGAATTTCGGAGGCGGTTTTTTGGAGAAAACGCATTCCATTGACGCTTTGGTTAGGAGAATGTTCTCTGCTTATTTAGATAACGCGCAGTGAATAGTGAGCTAATCTGCATGGGGAATAGGGATGACTAGATACAAAATTCTTTCATTCGGGATGGTATTTCAAACGAGGTGCTCCGTTGCACCTTCAACTTTTATTTTTACACAGTGCCTAGATATTTACAACTAACAAATACAAAAGTGCCCTTAATTACTTAAGTAAATATACATATTTATGCATGATTTTGTAAATGACAGTGCCTTAAACGCCTTTGTAAAATACCTAATAATTTGTTGATTTGATTAGTTTTGGCCATTTTAAAAACTTTTTCTAGTCCACGGCTCGCTCAAACAGCCAAAACTCGTGAAAATAAATAAAAATGGCGAACGTGGGGAAAGTGTTGGCCACAATAAAAGCAGTTATTACAAGATTAGTGTTTGCCTGCCACGGGATCATAGCTATATGGCAGGTCACCGAATCCAAAAATGACATAATATATTGGTACTTGGCATCACCAATTCTTCTGCTCATCTTCGAAGGCGTTTTTACGTTGACCGTTAAAGAGAACCAGGAATGGAAATGGTAAGTTTTTTTTTTCTATCCCCGTATTCACCCGGAAAGGATTCGGAAAAATCCTTACCAAATAAAAGAAAAAATAAATATTAGGGGACAATCTTACACAAATCTAACACCCCATAATAAGCTCAGCTTGTGTTACGGGTAGGTACTAGACAACGATATATTTAATTTAATAGATATAAATAAATGCTTATATACTTACTTACGCAGAAAACATATATTCATGCTCATCACAAAAAAATTGCCCTTACCGGGATTCGAACCCAGGACCTTCAGCTTCGTAGGCAGCGTCACCACTATCCACTAGGCTAACCGTTAGTCCTACTAATCCTACTAATATTATAAATGCGAAAGTTTGGATGTTTAGATGTTTGGATGTTTGTTACTCAATCACGCTTAAACGGCTCAACCGATTTAGATGAAATTTTGCACGAAGATAGTTTATAACCTGGATTCAAATATAGGATAGTTTTTATCCCGGGTCCACGCAGACGAAGTCGCGGGCGGAAGCTAGTATTATAAATATGAATGTTTGGATGTTTAGATGTTTGGATGTTTGTTACTCAATCACGCTAAAACGGCTGAACCGATTTGGATGAAATTTTGTTCGTAGATAGTTTATAGCCTGAATTAAAATATAGGATCGTTTTTATCTTGGGTCCACCCAGACGAAGTCGCAGGCGGAAGCTAGTAGGTAATAAAAACAACTATTTACTCGTTGAGGGGGTTCCTGTGAGCCCAAAGACGACGGGTTTATCTTGTGTACCTATTAAGTACCTACCTGAAGTACCTACCTACTACTTGAAGAGATGATCTCCATCTTCAAACTTACATAATTGTACAACATTTTAACTCGAGTGGTGTTGAAGAGTCCGCAGTAAGCTCGGCCGAATTTCACCTACCCATACAAACGTAGTTACGCTCTCATTTCAAAACTACGTGTTGGATTGTTACGAAACTTTGCATATGCAATGAGGTATATCTATGTCTGTAATTAGTTTAAACGGTTTCAGTTTATAAAACAAACAAAATAGAGCAAAAACCAGTTTTGTATGAAAAACTTAAATTCGCTGTATTTTTTTTACTATGGTATCTGAAGCTACATAAACTTATTACAGACATAGATATACCGTATGTCATTGTACATGCAAAGTTTCGTTACAATCCGACACGTAGTTTTAAAATGAGAGCGTAACTACGTTTGTATGGAGAATCGAGCTTACTGCGGACTTCAAGATTTGACCCCGAGGAAACTAACAAGGAAAGTAAACATTAAGTTTGTAATAAGAGCTTGTAGATATGGTCTCGATTTATCAGGATTTCCCTAAACGGGACAATATATTTCATACTAAATAAAAGAGAAAAGCATGATATTATATGGGGTATACAGATTACGTGATTTTACCCCAATTTGTCAGTACAACATGTCGAAGTCATAATTGGGTGTAGCGTACAGATGTAACAATCCGACCACTTGTGCATGCAATTATTCGGGACGTTTGACAGTTTTTTTTCCCTTGTTAGGCCTGCAGAGCGGCCTGTTACAAATATGGTTAGGGATAACCTCACTGGGGGCCTTATGGGCCACCCAGGGGGAAACGTTTGACAGTTGGATCAGCAGCGCAACATGCATCCAGACGATAGCAATTCCAGATGATGAATTGGGGCTGACAAATCATGACATGTATACACCCCATTAGCGAGATTCGAGAGCAAGCCATTTGAGGAAAACCACTTCTGCAGTTGGCAACATGCCTCGCGGATCCTTTCAGCAAGCTGCTCATGGGTGCTTGCGCTAATGACGACCGTTGTGTCATCTGCGAATAGTGCAGAAATGCCACTCGTGATTGCTGTTGGAAGATCATTCGAAAATAATAAAAATACTTATTTACCAATTGCTGAACCTTGTGGAATACCTAAGTATATAGAACCGGTATCAGAAGTCAGCATTTTTCCGCTGCTAAAAAATTTCACTACCTGTTTGCGGTCGGAGAGGAATGATCTTAGAGCAATTTGTGATCAGAATTGTCAAGATAAAACACCGAAAAGACTTAATTTTGTCATGAGAAATTTGTGATTTATAACATCGAATGCGCACAAGATAAGTCACACACCAATTTTGAATTAAATAAAGGGTCGGCAACGCTTGTGTCTCAGCACGGCTATCACAGCGGGGTTAGCTCAACAGGCACCGCGCCGCGACGCGCGACTTTAAAAATCTACTCTCCTCATTCTAATTTGCTCGGTGCAAATAAGAAAGGAGGCACTAAGCCGAGCACGACGCGACTGGATAGCAAGTTGTGCCAGACGAGATATACTATCTGTCGTTTTTAAGCCGAATAACAGCCCGGCTGTTTTACGCGCTAATGCGGCACACCCCGCTGGTCATCCGACACGAAACTAGCTAAAACTCTACCTACGCTTAGTTACTACGCATCGCGCTGTCAAGATATATTTGTGGGTGAGCGTTGAGGTGAGCTTAAAACAAGTTACAGAATAGGGGGCAGCTTAGTTGAACGAGCGAATGAAGCGAACGAAGCATCCCGCTTCAGCTTGGGCCAAAATTCAGTCCGCATGTCCAGATGTCCAGCTGTCCAGCTGTCCGGCTGTTCTCCTCTACAGGTCGTATTTCTCAACTGACTCTCAAGAAATTTTGTGAGCAGGTTCAAAAATTATGCCGATGTTTTTTGTCGATTCAAATTTTCGAACCTTAAAAATTATGCTCGCCAGTTCTACAGCTGACCGAGCCACTATACTACATTATAGTATATAATTTACTTTAAAAATAATGTTTTAACCGACTTCAATTTAGTACTCCGCCAAGCCACGAGAAAATTTCCACATTTCTTTTCCAATTTACCACATGAACTGATTTCCGAGAGTAAACGCGTTGATTATTAGGGAAAAAAACCCAATCGATGTATGTGGCCCGATAATATTTGAGGACTTCCGTTGATTCCACAAGGATCACCTTTGGCACTTCACTAGTTGCAATTTCAACGGAATCTTATCAGAATCTGTGACGTACTTTTGTACTTTTAAGTACATAATTGAGGAATTCCATAAGTCATAGATCTATGGTCTTCATCATCAATTCCACTCCACCAAATTTATGATTTCCGGGTGTAAAGTAAATACAATCCAAGAAAATACCAAAATCACTACACGCGTGCATAATATAATTGAGGAGTTCTCTCAATTCCTCATGGATCCCATCATCCAAGTGAATTTTTGAAAAAATGGGACCCATCTGGAAGCATAATATATTTACAAACAAAATATTTTTTACGAATCGGCTCATCAGTGCCGGAGTTCTGAGGTAACAAACATTGAAAAAAAAAATACAACCGATTTGAGAACCTCCTCCTTTTTTTTTAGTCGGTTAAAAAGGGGCGAGTGAGGTGAGTCCATGCGTTGTGTATAGCCATTCGTTTGAGCAAGGTGACTCGACCGATGACCGAGGTCACCCTTTCTTTCCACCCCTATTATAAACTAATGCCTATATACGCTAAAGGGGTAGGCAGGATAGATAAATAAAGCAGTTAGGTACCTCACGTTAAAAACATGAATCATGTCCGGAAAAGTTTTCCATTTTAAAAGTAAGTTATTATTAGTAGTTATCACGATGATTTATCAGTCACCTAATACTCCTAAAAGTTAAATATCAACGATTTTACAACGACAACGACCGGCCAGCCTAGTGGGTAGTGACGCTGCCTGCGAAGCTGAAGGTCCCGGTTTCGAATCCCGGTAAGGGCAAAGTATTTGTGTGATGACAATGAATATTTGTTTATGAGTCTTGGATGTTTTCTATGTATTTAAGTTTTTCTCTATTAAATATATAGTCTAGTACCCATAACACAAGCCTTATTGAGCTTACTATGGGACTAGGTCGATTTGTGTCCCTTAATATTTATTTATTTGTGCACGTTAGTTTCTTTAAAAAATCCAGTGGTATCTACGGTCTGAAATCCACTGTTGTGCCATTTAGGTGTCGACTAATTTTGGTTTTGCAGTGTCCAGTATAAAGTGAGCTCTAAATGGCTCCACAATTAAAATCCTTGAAAGCACGAGCCTAGGTTCGAACCCACACCCACCAGATGGAAAGTCGCGTGGCGCCACTTCCGCTACAGTGGCTCAGGCATCGGCTACTGACGTAGCGCTACGCTCATAGTCCGTGGTTTTTGGTGGCGTCTACGGCGAAGGCGCCCCCTAGTCGGTTTCTTAAGGGTCGAACACACAGCACCGTCGCGGGCGCGCGGCGCGCCCGTCGCGGGCCCGTAGCGCGATATTTCCCTACAAACCGCTAGCGTGGTCAAACAGGCTGCGCCCCGCCGGCAACGCGCCCCGCTTCTGTCCCGCCCCGCCAGCCTGCCGCCGCGCGACCGCGACGGGTGCGCGGCGCGTCAGTGTGACGCCAGACAGCGGAGCGCGCGGTGCGTACGTGATGCTGGCGGGTCGATGGCGCGAGGCCAGCGCGAGGAGCGCGGGACGCGCGCGCGTTGCTGGCTGGTTGATGGCGCGATGCGCGCGTGCTCTGTGTGTCCGGCCGTCCCGCGCGCATCACGCGCTCGTCAAGCCCCGCTACCGTCCCGCTGGCAGTCTGTTCAACCCTTTACTGGCAGTGAATGTTAAGTCGCCGGACCTGGGACAAGTACGCTAACGTCGAGGCAGAGGCGGATTAAATGTCGAGAGCATAGGCAAGCAAAATACATTTGGAATCAATTGGAATGTGTAATAAATACCTAACCATAGGTGGATTATCCATATATAGGCAGACTAGCCACGTGCCTAGGGGCGTAGGTAACACCGTGTAGGCACGGACAAGAATAGGCCTACGGCCTCCCCCGCCTGTCGTAGAAGGCGACTAAAGGGGGTCATCGGGGTCGCAGTGTTCTGGCGGGGGCTGGGGCACTCGCTTAAGAACCCCAGAGAAGGTGAAGAATTGAAGATTCTTTGCCCTAGGACGAGCCAAATGTGGCGAGGCGCAAAGGGGGCTCCAGTGCGTTCAACATGAGATCCTGGAGTCCCCTGCATGAGAGCGCAGATGCAGGGCACCGTGGAGTTTTTAGTGGATGGAAACACCACATAACCTAGTCATCCCCCGGTGATTGGGTACCTGATTCGCAGGTTTTCTCCACGAAAACAAAAAAAAAAGGGGCGTAGGTAGTCCAGTCAATGAACTGACCACTTGTATGGAAAAAAAGACAATTTTGGAGTGAGAAATTGGTTAACACCTTGCCCGTTGACGGCGATTTATGCCAAATTTTTTACCTATAGTTTAAGTTTTATGTTTGTTTTTTTTAATTGTCGTTATTTTGAATTAAAAATATGTAACAGATATATTATCAATTTTCGATTAAATACTATATGGTGGAGAAAACGGGCTTTTTGCCAAAATTAAAATTCGGACAAACGATACAGTTGGGAAATGAAAAGTCCTTGCGACAGGATGCCTTCCACAGGCTATATATATATATATATATATATATGTATATATATATATATATATATATATATATATATATATGTGGTGCCCGCTGACCATCAGGCGGTTACGCTTGATTGCCACCGTCATGATATAAAAAAATCCGCCAAGTGTGTGTCGGGCCACGCGCAGTGTAGTGTACCTCCCCTACACCTAAAGCGGGGATGTAATTTTTTTTCTCGTCAAACCCATGTCTCACCCCATGTGGGGTATCGTTGGATAGCTCGTTGAAAAATATTATGGGTTTTCTAAAACCATTTTTCAAATCAGGTATTCGTTTGCGAGATATTGGGCATTAAAGCCCTAATTTAGCTTTTAATAACCGATAGTTGCAAAACCCATTTCCAAAATCTACGAATTTTATCTTTGCCCTCTATGTATGTTTACGAATCATGCAAATTCGTGAGGAATCACCCTGAATTTTACTCCACGGTTGGAGATGAGCCTCGCCGCTACGAATCGCGATTTAAAAATAACTTCGTCCAAACAACCTCCAAACTAAAATTGCATCGTAACGGACCCTACGCGATGTCGATACGCAGCTATAATAAATTACCGCCGCAAATAAAAAACGAACACAATATTAAAGTATTTACTAGGGCCCTTAAGAAATATTTGATAGGAAAGACATATTACTCTGTCCCTGACTATCTTAATTCACAAAATTTATATGCATGTCCGTTTCTCTTACCTTTTAGTGAATTAATATGAAATTGTATTAGGAAATAATGTGGATAAACAATTTTTTATACAATTCTTTACCTAGTTAAATAATGTTTTTCTAAAGAATATATTGTAATGTGAAATGTGATACTAATTTAAATTTATTGGATTAATTTTACTTAGACTAAAATTTTATCATTTTATAAATTTTTAATTTTTAAACTATTATTTATTACAAGTTATTTTTACAAATTATTTAACAAATTATTTTTACAAATTATTTTTACAGATTATTTTTACAAATTATTTTTACGAATTATTTTAATATTTTAGAAAATGATTGGTATTTTATTATATTTTTTATACTTTAACCTTTTTTACTAGTCAAATAAATTTTAACTTATTTTATATTTTAAATATTGTTAATTAACTGTAACGCTTGCTATGCCCTATCGGGGTCCTGTGCATTGCCTAGCTTTAAGTTGCATGTGTCAATTGTACAAGGTTGCAAATAAATAAATTGAATTGAATTGAATTAATTTTAGTTCGAGTCATGTGTCCCCCCCCCTGCCGACTAAATGGCTGCTACTGGGGATGTGAATAAATTCGTGGCAGTAGTACATATAATGAATTTAAAAGGAAAACTATCAGGCATTAGTAGTTACCGAGTAATAGTCGACCAACTTAATGTGTAATTGAAAAAGCCAATTTTCGTACAAATTCGGCCGACACAACCGCACCGCACGTCGATACATCGACTAACTAAGACAGACAGGCAACTACGGAACCCTTTAGTTTTCCGTAGTAGCCTGCCTGTCTTTGTTACATCGACACGCGCGCCAACTTAGATTTTCTAAGTACTTATATTTTAATTTGGTCGACTATTACTCAGTAACTAGTTATGCTTACTTGGCCGTGATAGTTTTCCTTTTAAGTTCATTATAATATGTATAGTTCATATCCCCAGTAGTAGCCATTTAGCCGGCAGGGGTGGGGGGGACATGACTCGAATTAGGGCTTTAAAGCCCAATAACTCGCTAACGAATCACTGAGTTCAAAAATGGTTTTAGAAACTCATAATATTTTTGAACAAGCTATCCAACGATGCCCCACATTATTGGTTTATCGAGAGAAAATAATAACATCCCCACTTTAAGTGTACGGTGTGTGTGTTTTGTCGGCATGATTGATTTATAATTATATACCCATGCCCCATGCCCAATTACAGTTTTCTAGTAGTAAGGGTTTACTACAGAGCTAAGCCGCAGACGGACGGACGGACAGACCGACATGGCGAAACTATAAGGGTTTTTGGCATTTTGGCTTGCGGAAATAGCGAACCGTCTGGTTGATGTAACTGCACGGCTATCATAAGACGGCGCACGAGCTCTATCCGTCTCTCTCTTATTAGAAAACTTAGAAAGAGAGGTAAGTCGAGAAAAGTCGAGAGAGCTCGCGCGCCGTCTTGTGATAGCCGCGCTGGTGAGCTCTGGTGGCTTTCCCGCGCAACGCAGCATCAGCACAGCATTGCAATTCAGCGAGGAAATGCCGCCAGCATCCTCGGTACAACGCCTCGAGGGTCTTTTTTAGATTTCATTTAGTTTTAATTTAACTTATTTTATGTTAATTATCATCTTACCTGATACTTTAGAAAATAAATATACTTAATAGAAAAGCTGAAATACACCGATTGATTTCATGCGGTTTGTGTATATACCTGCTCATTAAATTGTTTTTTTAGGGTTCCGTACCCAAAGGGTAAAACGGGACCCCATTACTAAGACTCCGCGTCTGTCTGTCTGTCTGTCCGTCCGTCTGTCACCAGGCTGTATCGCATGAACCGTGATAGTTAGACAATTGAAATATTCACAGATGATGTATTTCTGTTGCTGCTATAACAACAAATACTAAAAGAACAGAATAAAACAAATCTTTAAGGGGGCTCCCATACAACAAACGTGATTTTTTTGCCGTTTTTATAGATAATGGTACGGAACCCTTCGTGCGCGTGTCCGACTCGCACTTGGCCGGTTTTTTTCACTGTTGCCAATTGTTTCCATCCACCGACAATATCACGAGTTGAACCCATGACAAGCCATTAGCTGCCCTTAAGGCTTGTATACCCGCTAAAGTCCTTGAGCGTATGGGCGGAGCCTCGAACCTCTCCCCGCGCAAGTCGCACAACCCGCCGTCGTTTATTAAGCGTTACATAGATTAAGTTACAGACGTGTCATCGCGCATCGTTACCAATGCAAGGGTGGACGTGGGTGGGTGACATTCGACATGCTTAATTGAAACGTGATATTTGTCATACATAAATTACATAATTGATTAAGTTCAAAAATTATGTCTCTACTATTATAATACTATGTCAAAAGGGCCTCTACGTGTTGGCTCAGAGCTCCACGCACGTCTCCCAAAGGTCCGGGACATCATTGTCCCGTGAGTGGGAAAGACATATAATCCATACTATCCATACTTCCATATCCATACTCCATACTAATATTATAAATGCGAAAGTGTGTCTGTCTGTCCGTTACCTTTTGTGTAAGTGTAAGGTTGTTAAGTTTTAAAAAAAAATTCGGTATATTTATTACGTTCTACTTCCTTGATTTGATGATGATGGCGTGTACAGTTAGCATCAGATAGTTAGTAGCATCCAAAGTAGCCAAATATATCGTAACACATTCGTTACTCCTACTTATAGTAACAAAGACTATTTCGATGAATGTACGTTCCGATATATTTGGCTAACTTGGCTGCTACTAACTATATTATACTGACTGTACAGACAGAAATCGACCTCGGGTAAATATATACTTATAGATTAGTTGTACGTTAACCATACTTTGTTTCATATCAAATAATAACTCTGTATCGAACTTGGAGTTGGCATGCAACCCATAGGTAGGTACTTACAATATTTGCCAAGCCCACTATTTTTATTAGAACTTATTCTATTAACACTTGACAGTCATTAATACGAGCAGATAAAACAATATTGTTAGTAGGCAATATATATTGTAAATATATTTATTAATAAAATGTCTGGTTTTAGCGATATCCCAATTTTGATACTGTTTAGATATTTGATACTTTGATAAAATAGGTATTTACTTGTGTATTCTTCTTCCTCTTCTCTTGTAAATTTTCTTGATATTACGTATTTTCCTCCTGGGCTTATTTAACCCCAAAGACCCAAAATAATTATTGAAAAATTTGTGCTAAGACCTACTAACTCTAGTATCGTAAGTTTGTATGTTACTAGCAAACTGGCCTAAAATAAAGAATTTATTATTATTATTACATTAATAATATTATATTATTATTATATTATTATCTCTTTATTCTTATTTCTACTTAAGTTAGGTTTGTACAATAAATTTATAAAAAGTAAAATATAGAACTATACATACAAAACATAAAATCATTATAAAAACCTAACCTAGGGTGCAGCCGGCAGCGAGACGGGGCCTAAGCTACCGGCGGTCAGGGCGACAGAGACAGGAACCTCCTGACTATCCGCGCAGTATCCAGGAGTACCGCCTTCTGTATCTGGCCCTTGATCCAGCCATCTAGCGAGAGTCTCTTGAGGTGATGGTCGAGACTCTTCGCTATTAAACCGTTCGCCGAAACGACTATCGGGACGATGATCGTCGAGTCAACATCCCATATGGCGGTTACCTCGTGAGCCAGGTCTAGGTACTTGCTGGCTTTGTCCTTCTCGGCCTTCACGAGGTTCTCGTCATGGGGGATGGTGATGTCGACGAGCACTGCCTGGCGTTTCGATCGATCTGTCAGCACGATATCAGGCCTATTGGCAAGAATAGTCCTGTCCGTGATGACAGATCGATCCCAATAGAGCGTGGCACGACCATTTTCGAGAACTGGCGCAGGTGTGTACTTATAGTAAGGCACTTCGGAGACCACAAGACCGTATAGCAGAGCAAGTTGCTGGTGAATAATATATGTCTTTCCCGCTCACGGGACAATGACGTCCCGGACCTTTGGGAGGCGTGCGTGGAGCTAGGTACCTACAAAGTACCACCTGAGCCAACACGTAGAGGCCCTTTTGACAATTTAATAAAATGCAAGGAGTACACCGAGCGGATGCTGTCCCTGCCCGTGTCATGGGACGCACACAGGGACAGCACCCGCTGAGGAGTATAGGGCCTATTGATGGTTGATGGAATCTAAATGAAACGGGTTATTGGGTGAAAATGATGGACTAGTGGCTGGGCTATTGGGTGAAACATCGGACGCCTGCCTAATAAAACTGTCTCACTTTTTATCTCTGGCAGACGGTGACTCGCCAACTGCTAGATGGGCCCCTATTAATAGCGACATTAAAAAATGGCCTAAGGGCAACACCGGTCAGAAAGCTGGGGGGAAGAGAGGTGGCACTGGACTTTAAACATATAGCCAACTCGCCACTTAGGTGTCCACATCAACCCTCGAGCAACAGCTCTTGCGACTCCACTCTGAACGGCCAGTAAAGGCAAGCCAGAGACAGGGGGCCTGTCCAACCATCCACCCGGTCGGCTCAACCTGACCACAGGACACCCCCAGGAGTACTCAGGTACGTAGGGTCGCTACGCCCTAACAGCCCGCCACAAGCTGCCTTACGTTGACTGATTGCACCAGAAATCTGGTGGGCGATGGGGCCGTCACATCCCTACGCCTAATATATTATTATTATTATTATTACCCGTGTGGTGTCGGGTTAGAATAGCACCACCCCCTTTCTTCCCGTGGGGGTTGTAAGAGTCGACTAAGGGAACGGGGTTGAAGTGTGTTGTGGGCGATGGGCTAGCAACCTGTCACTGCTATATCACATTTTATCGATCTTTTATACCCACATTTATGCTAACAGTGGCACTGGACACAGGTTTCATGTGCTCTGCCTACCCCTTTTAGGGATAAAGGCGTGTATGTATATACATACGTATTATTGTTATTATTTCCCATCTTGAACTAAACACAAAATCTAAACTATACCTACGTAAATGTTAATTAGGTACAAATGCCAACACAGTTAACTGACCATCCTGTATTTATACAAGAACCTTATTACAATGCACATAAAGTGCACGGATGGTCAGTCAGCTGTCTTGTCTATAGTACCTACTACTTTACAAACCACGAAATAGATTGTCCACTCCATGCAACAAAATTATCTGTCACTAAAAACTAAACTATACGCAAATATTTATTAGTTACCTACTATACGAATCACAAAACGGATTGTCCACTCTATGCAACAAATATAGTTCACAATTTCGACAAATATTTAAAAATTTCGGCGCAGCGCAAATTGACACAGGTCCGTCATGCAACGTGTCTCGTCCCGCACTGACCGTATGGACGAAAACGGGGAGGCGTAGGAACTTTGGCGGAATATTTCAGAAAACGAGATAAATTTTTAAGAAAATTAAGAAAGTAAGAAAATGATGCTCTTGTTCATTATTGTATGAAGAAAGTTATAAAATTTCATATTATTCTGATAAAAAATGGAGCAGTAAAATGGTTACAAGTGAAAAAATAGGGGTGACTTTAGATTTTTCTCTAATTTTTATTGTTAAAATGGATTTCTACGAAAACTATGACCCGTTGCATATCTTGCAGATTATGATATATTTTTTCCGACAGCAAAAATGTTACGTTATAATGTATAAAACGGTTACAAAACAACTCATTTTCACGAAAATTTCGAATGTGGAGCCTTAATGACATCATTCGTCGATCTCTTGCAACGGCCAACGTGCCGGCTGTTTTAGAGCCTTCTGGCATTCTAAGAAACGATGGCAAGAGACCGGACGGGATGTCATTGGTCCCGTGGAGTTTGGGACGGGTCCTGGTGTGGGATGCAACCTGTGTTGACACACTAGCCCCGTCGCATCTCCACCGTACCTCTATGAGGGCAGCAGCTGCAGCAGAGACGGCCGGAGCTGCGAAGGTGGGCAAATATAGTGGTCTGGGCGCTGAATATAATTTCGTGCCTTTTGGCGTCGAGACCCTTGGCCCGTGGGGCCCTGGAGCCCTAAGCCTCTTTAAAGAGATATCGAAGAGGCTTACATATGCCACCGGTAACCGAAGGGCTGGCAGTTATCTCGCACAAAGAATTAGCTTAGCTATTCAGCGAGGTAATGCTGCCAGCATCTTCGGCACAATGCCGCAGGGGCCTTTTTTAGATTTAGTTTAGTACTATTCTATTTTATTTTTAACTTATTTATTATTATTACTTTAGTTGTTATTTATTTTGCTCATCTCATACATTTTGTTATCCCCTTCTATTAAATTAAATAAATATGGCATGAATATGTTAAAAAAAAAAAAAAACAACTTATTGATCTTGTTGCGAAATTGTTGGGAAACGTTGCCCCTTTGATTACGCGCCCTTCAAACTGCCCGCTTAATGACTATAGCGTGTTATTACTGTAGCGGGTCGTGGCGGTGACATTTGCCGGCTTTGTCAACGAGCAGCCGAGGGGAACTCGCGATTAAGACGTGCTGACTTAGTGACACCACAGCTGTATTCATAGGTACCTAATTAGTTGCTCGCTTTGCTCGCGTTTCGCAAAGAATGCAGGCAAACCAGCGGTATAAAATATAGCCGACTCACCACGCGGAACTTACTTCACCCCCCATTTGACCTTAGGTGATGATTTCCTAAAAACTATCCTATACTACAAAATAAATAAATACAGGATTAAAACTATCTCTATACAAAATTTCATCTCAATCGGTGTTAACAGACAGGCAGGCACACTTTTGCATTTATAATATTAAGAACGGATGCCCGAAGGAAAGTCCATTATACAAACAGATCATTTTTAAAAACATACAAACTTACAAATATTAGCAAAACCTGAAAGTACAAAAAATTGCCTTGAAAAATCAAGAACCTACTAGGTATATTAAGGAGACCGCTAATGTCTTGAATTAAGATGATTGTCTCAAAACGAGAAAAAAAATATTGTCTTTTAACACATTCAGTGTCAGTCAAAGATTCCGTAGCGCTACGCTCGTAGCGTATAATACGGGAAACTCCGTATGTAGAGAAAAGCGCCACCAGCAGAGCGCCCACCTAGCTGGTTTCTGGCGCTGAAAGTGATCATTTGTTCAATCGACAAGACAGTTAATTATGCACGTCATGACAAGGCTATTTTTAACCGGCTTCAAAGAAAAGGAGGAGGTCCTCAATTCGATTGTTTTTTTTATTTCAATGTTTGTTATCTCAGAACTCCGTCATTGATGAGCCGATTCGTAAGTTTTTGTGTTTGTAAGTATATGCTTCCAGGTGGGTCCCTTTTTTTGAAAATTCAATTGGATCATGGGATCCATGAGGAATTGAGGGAACTCCTCAATTATATTAGGCACGCGTGTAGTTATTTTGGTATTTTCTATTATAACTCGTGTATTTACATCCGGAAATCATAAATTGGTGGAGTGGAATTGATGATGAAGACCACAGATGACTTATGGAATTCCTCAATTTTGTACTTAAAAGTACAAAAGTATATCACAGATTCTGAGAAGATTCCGTTGAAATAGCAACTAATGAAGTGCCAAGGGTGATCCTTGTGGAATCGACGGAAGTCCTCAAATATTATCGGATCACATACAGCGATTGGGTTTTTTCCTCTAATAATCAACGCATTTGCTCTCGGAAATCAGTTCATGTGGTAAATTGGAAAAGAAACGTGGAAATGTTCTCGTGGCTTAGCGGAGTACTAAATTGAAGTCTGTTAAAACTTTGTTTTTAAAGTAAATTATTTGCAAAGTATATACGAGATCCATCATATCTAGAACACAAGTTACGTATAGGTATCTTGGAGGACGGAGGAGGCACCCTAAAAAAATGTTTTTTCCTAATTGTATTGTACTGTTTTGTCGGCGTGATTGATTCATATACCTACCCATGCCGAATCACAGTTTTCTAGTAGTAATGGTTACTGAGCTAAGCCGAAGACGGACAGCGAGACAGACAGACGGACATGGCGAAACTACAAGGGTTCCTTGTTGACTACGGAACTAACATAGGCACGGCCGTACCGTCCTTACCTCGAAGCCATTCGGACCATTTTCAACCCCCCTGTGTTCTGAAGAAAAATAGACGCCTACTTTTTCAGTGACCAAAATGGCATTTTATAGCTGTATATACTTCCAAATTACATAAAATTCGAACCAGTAATTCAAGAATGATCTCACAACTGTTTACGGTGAAAGGTTTTAGAGACTTGGCCTCTTTTTTCCTTGGAATGTTTGTTTTCCGTTTCATCAATTAAGTGACAGCGCTAATAGCCCGTGACATGCTAATGGCTGCCTAGCCCATATTTTGCTCGGAAAACGGTTTGGCTGTAGTCAAAAATAAGTCTCTGTCAAAAAATTTCATTTTTGGTACAAGCTTTTGTTACCGACTGTACTTTTCTATATACCATCATCAACTACTCATTGAGACGATTCAAACGAGCCCAAACTCAACGGGGTTACGCCGGTTCAATACTGTATTCCCATGGCCACCTTCTGTCTCCATTATCAGATCAGCTCGATGGTACCATAATATTGAATTTTCGTCTAAACTATACTAATACCAAAAATTTCAGCTCAATCGGATAACGGCAAGTGACTGAAAAATGGAATGCAAATTTTGACGGACAACTTACTTACATACTTTTTACTTACATACGAACAAGTCAAGTTAATATAAAGCTTGTAATGAATCACTTTCAGAGACCGCCACCGCAGGCCGCTCCAGTCTTTTTTTTTATTCACATTGAAACGCGTGTTCCGCGTCCTTATCTAGATGAGGGCCCTTTCGGATGCACTTCGAGCCAGCGGGATCTTTTGAGCATAAATTTTGTTCCGCGTCCTTAGATTTTTCCAAATGAATTAAAAAAGAATAAAAAAAAGAAATCCGCGGACTCAATATTTTTTTGGGGAGATAGAAAATGACCCAACCTACCTGCCGTTTCAAACGATGAATCAACTCATGTGTATTGGGCTGAATTCAGCCACTTCAGGTGTACCTAAATCGTAAATTTTGATAACTATAGCTTATTTTCATCCACATATCCATTGTTCCCAGGTTCTGCCCATCAGTGTTCATCTACCTCGGCCTCGTGGTGCCCGCCATTTGGCTTCTGGAGCTCCACAAGGTGGACGTCCGCGTCAACAAACTGGCCCTCAACGCCAGTATAGTCGAGGTAGGTCCCTCAAGGACAGTACCAGCCGAATTTCTGTCTCAACACCAGTATCATAGCCGTATTAGGGCCACAGCTCACTAGACCCACGGCACACGCGCCGCACCGCCTCGCCATACTACGCTTAGCTATTCTAGTCGCTAACGTAACGTAGTATGGAGTCGCTAACGTAACGTAGTATGGCGAGGCGGTGCGCTGCGTGTGCCGGGTGGCTCTAGTGAGCTGTGACCCTTAGGGTCTCAATGCCCGTGTTATGGTAAAATTGGTGTCTCCACTCGAGTATCATAGTGAGATGATTCTTTTAGTGGTTGAACCACTAAAAGAATCAAATCAAGACCCAGTTAGAGTCTCAACACCAGTGCCATTGTCAAATTAAAGTCTCAAAACCTTTTGTCAAATAAATGGTATTTCAGTGCCATGGTCGAACATTTGGTATACCGGTAAAAATATCTCCCAACGCCAGTGCTATAATCGAATTAGTGTCTCAACACCAATGCCATACTTAAATAGTTGAATTATAGTGTCTCAAAGCCACATGCATAGCCATATGCCACGTGGGTGCCTCAACAATTATTATGGCAGACGAACAAACAAGTTTATGGTCCCGACCATTTATAATGAGTTTAACTGGTTAAGAGAAGAGCCAAAAAATTGTTTAAATGTAGTGAAAAGCAAGCTAAAACAGACCTTCTTAGAAAAATTACCTTAATTTTATTGTTGCAATTTGTAGTACCTATGTTTGGCCAGATTTATATTTGTAATTATTATGATTAGTATGATTTGTGTTTGTTTGTTGTAAGTAGTAAGTAACTAAGGTGCATATACATAAGGTTATATACCTGTAAAAAATGAGCGCGGTCTCGCCAACAAACTGTTCCGTCAGTTTGGCGAGTAAATTTGAAATTGAATATGTGTTTATGTACCTTCTGGAAAAAAAAAAAAAAACAGCAGTGCAGTAGTGAGTCCTAATTTAAATGTCAAAATCCAGTTAGTAGCTCAACTCCAATGGCGTACTTATTTAACGTATTTATGACTATTTTGTTAAATATAGGAACCTAGGACTCGGGATCTCAGGTGTCCTTCACTTTTGGGATCAGGACTCAGAGGGTTCACATTCCTGTTGCCCATTCATTACAAATATTCAACACAACAAAAACGAAACATATGTGGCGTCACTCCTGTCAGCTGTCGAATCTGACGTGTTCTGCATCGCGCTATAGAAGTTTCATAAATCACTTTGCATAAATGTACAATCCAAAACAACTCTAATGGGACTTCGGTCCCTGAGAGATCTCTCTATTGCCGTGACTTCTACATTGGTGACCCCGACAATGGATAAGCGCAACTCTGAGGATCCTGACTGACGTCTAACTCTCAGCAAGCCACTCTCTCTCTCTCTCTCTCTCTCTCTCTCCGTACTCGCTCGCCACCCTGGCTCTGAGCGCTCGCTCGCCACTCTGGCTCTGAGCACTGGCAAGCTGCACTCTTCATACATCGTCGCTGATGACAGTGATGAGCCCTCTTTCTCGAAAGGGGGCTGATGTGGCGTCACTCCTGTCAGCTGTCGAATCTGACGTGTGCATTGCGTTATATAGAAGTTTCATAAATCACTGCATAAATATAAAATCCAAAACAACTCTCATGCGGGACTTCGGTCTCGGTCCCTGAGAGATCTATCTATTGCCGTGACTTCTACACATAAAACCCAATACAATAAAAATATTCTATTCTATTCTATTCTATTCCTGATACGTTCACGTGTCTCCAGACAGAGATAGGCTTCGGCGTGACAGCGAAGATACCTACGGACATGTGGGTGACTCTCATCGAGCAATTCCTTATGCTGACTCTCATCGTGGGCCGCTGGCTTCTGCCCAAAGGGGACCTGACGAGGGATCAGCTAAGTCAACTCCTGCTGGTCTATATAGGTAAGTTAGAGGTCCTTACGGACATTTTGTGACCCTTTTCAAGGGTCGCGCAGCCCGCGAGCTAGCAACAGCTTTACGTGGCCAATCGATTGTGAGATGGTTCAGAATGTTGTATCATGAAGCCCCGTGGATGTCAACTGCGGCTCCATTTAAGTTAATCCAATATTGTGTACATACTTTTAAGCAGATTAACGCCTGCTATAAAGTGCATGGCAAAGTATCGCGCCGTCGCTTTAACCGCGGGTTTATAGTAAGAATATATATCAACATTTTCGAGTGACCACCTGACGGGTTTTCCGCCACTGTACGTACTGACGATTTTTTTTCGTCATAATATTGGATTAACTATAATTTGATGATAAAATGAATCGGGGGTACCCGAATGGCAATTTTTTTTTACTTTTTTGGGTGGCTGCTGCTGGTTAACCCACCAACAGAGCCGCAGCTGACGTCCACGGGGCTTCATGAGACAACATTCTAAACCTCACTAGTTATCGCCCGGGGATAAGTGACTGACAAAAAAATGCTCCTAGCTCGCGGTCTAAAGGGGGAACCGACGAGAAACCAGCTGAGTTAACTGCTGCGGGGTTATATAGGTTAGTTAGACGTAAGGATCTACGGATACAGATTTCATGAGCATATTATTTTTTGGACATGGGTTATAATCATGATACAAGTTCGATAGGTTATGCGGGTAACGAGACATATCTCCGAAACTACACATCAGATTTTCATAATGCTTTCACCAGTATATAGAATAGACATTCAGGATAGACATAAACTATATTCTATCTGAGTTCTTGTAAATACGCAGGCTGAGCTTCGCGTTCTAGTTATAACTAATTTAATGCCTGTTGAAACTATACCAGGAACCGCAGCTGACATCATCGAATTCTTCGACTCCTTCAAAGACGAGAAGGTCGCCTCGGAGAAGGTGCTGGTCCTCCTGACTCTCGCTATCTGGTCCTGGTCACTGGTGCAATTCACGGTCGTCCTGACTGCGACTAAAAGTCGCAAGTCGCGCGGAACGGCAAATAGGTCCGACATGTACGTAATGGCACGCAGCCACGCAACACACGGCACGCACGGAGTGGAGGTTTTCGAAAACGGCGACAGTCTTATTGCCCCGATACCCGACTGTCAACAACCCGTCCCCATACGTCTAGCACAAGACTATCCGTCTCGTTCTAATTAGAACACTTAGGAAGAGGTTCATCTTGTATTAACCGTGCAACATGCGCCGGTCAGTATTCTTTGTATGAACGTTCATACTGCAACTCACACTTACTTCGTCTCAGCGTTACTACCTACGCCTACATATTTCCATACGTTTAATGGAATACGAACTAATATTTGGAAAACCTTTGCTCCGTCGCTTAAAACAAGATGAAATTCACGTTTGATAAAGTAATTGTAACTCTTACAAATATTTTTTTGAGCACTCGAAACTTAGTGATTTTTCTAAATTTGAGTTCTGTATGTACCTACGGTTTGTTTTTATAAATACAGGGGTCGAAATAATAGCTACGATGTGGTAAATGTGTAATGTTTCATTTTTTGAAATAATTTTAATTACCATAACACTATTTACTACATGTTTCTAGTTACGTCTGATACCTTGATAAAAGTGTTGAATTTCATCTTTTGTGTAGCTTCTACCAGCTAGTTAGCAAATACACTTAATTCTAGCTTCTTTTATCTATGACTCCTCTACGGCTTTTCTAACGCCTCTCTTTGTCAAATTTACTATTGACCGCCACCGCAGGCCGAGTGTGTAGCAGGCTTAAGTCCTAAAAAAAAACTAAGAAAAGTATGGCCTATTTCAATTGAAAGAATAATTAATTGTCGTAACCACTTGCTATAGTTAGAATCAAAGGTATATACCTATAGCCCGCGAGCTAGTAACATATTTGACTAATCAACCCCCGTGCGATAACTTGTGAGAAGGAAGCTCCGTGGGCGTCAGCTGCGGCCCAACCAAAACTAAAAAATAAAAATTGCCATTTACCCCCGATTCATTTTAGCATCAAATGATAGTTAATCCAGTATTATGACTAAAAAAATCGTCAGCTGACTGTACAGTGGTGGAAAACCCGTCAGCTGGTCACACGAACATCTTATAATATATTCTTTATTCTTTCTATATTCCTACTATAAACGCGCGGCTAAAGCGACGGCGCGATACTTTGCCATACAGTTTATAGCAGGCGTTAATCCGCTTCAAAAATGCTCCTAGCTCGCGGGCTACTATTGCTGTCTTACTGATATAGCCGTTTGCTGTGACAAATTGCATATATTAGTCGAAGAGGAATTGTATATCCGATATAACCACCATGCACTATTCTTAAATTTTCTTCACTTTTACGCTTTTATGCACATTGTTTTGGCATTTGGAGCACGAATTGTGTGCACCAATTTTTTTGTTAAAAGGGTCCTGCACGACGTCCTGCAAGCTGTACGATAGAGCGTGTAAACTAAGGTAATTCATCTCTCTATCTCGCTCTATTTCACAACTTTCAGAACTGCGACGCAGGGCCGTCTAGTCTGGATGCGCCTTTAACCTCTAGGGTAGTGGTTATTAACATTATGCACATGGTCGCGACCCCCCGTGGCCTCATGAAGGGGATTGCAGCTGTTATCTTTAAGAAAATAAGATGTAACGATTGGTATTTGTTAAATTTTAAATATAGCTATTATATTGCAGTGGAGCGCCCATACCAGCCAATTTTTTTTTAGGCAAACCTATATACCTTGTTATGTACTCTTTCATAACTTTTTTGTTCCGCGTGGCCAATCGGAAATTTTCTCGCGCCACCACTGAAGCTAATAGAAGTTATAGAACGAATATATACTACCTATATAATAACCTAAAGCGTAGTTTATAACAATTATCACGTTATGTACCTACGACATTAAAGTATTATGGAGTTGCAGTGATTCCGACACACGCGGCCCTGATTATCACAGTGAGAACTGGCCGGCACCGCAGCACGGCTAAGTATCACGCGACGGCGCACGAGCTCTCTCGATTTTTATCGCACGGATCACCTTCTGTTTAGAACACTTATAAAGAGGTATTGCGAGAAAAATCAAGAGTATGTCGCGGCCGTCCCACGATAGATGTGCTGGCCGCGCCAGTCTTTGCCTGCGTGTTGATTGGACAGCCGGGGATGAAGACGCGGTCTCGAGCCAAAAAAGTCTAATAAAATCATGGTGCTGATGACGATTGTTTCCAGAAACAGCAGGGCCTGCTGCTGCTCCATCGAGGTGTGCGCCATCATGATGAACATCGTGCTGCAGGACGCGCCCTTCCTCGCCTTCAGACTCCTTATCATCGCGCACTACAAGATAATCAACTATATGAACATATTTTTCACTTGCAAGAACACACTGGTAAATACTTTAAATGTTCTGCTAACTTTTCAGGGAAGGATTCTTCCTCCACGTGGTTCTCCACGTGTTAGGCACTGGTCCCACCGCCGGCTAGTAAGCTAGAAAAGTTGGGCGAGTAGCATTACATTGCGGATCTATAAAGGTCGATTGATCACACTGTGCCTGGTCAGCACGCAATGAACCGTTACTCGCCCAACTTTTCTAGCTTACTAGCCGGCGGTGGGACCAGTGCCTTAAGATGGAGACGCATAGGCGGAGAGAAAGACTATGTAGCTATACTTGGTTTATTAATTAATATTACAGGGTGTCGACCGTGTCGGTCCAGTTTCAGGTGAAGAAGAGGGCGAGCCCTCGTACATTTTGCCTTATATACGAGTTATCTGGTAACAATTAATTGACTTTATTGACATAAGGATCATTTAATACAATGAGGAATACGCCTGATGGCGCAGCCTGCGTGGGCGCAACTTATGTTAGTACTTAACACCACGAGGGGCACGAGGTTCCAATTTTGATGAGGTATTTTGAGACCGACGCCTCAGAGACTGTCTCCCAAGTGTTTTATATCGCTGGTGCCAATGCCAGGAGCGAGGTCTATATCGGTCATCACGAGACGGAAGGGTCGCATCGAGCGAAATCCGGCTGTGGGCAAGCGGGTGCAATCTATTGCGAAGTAGATTGCACCCGCTCATCAACTCCTGTCTCAATACGCACTGTGTCTCTTTTGCACAGAGGAGGGTAGATTTTATCGTCACGCGTCCCGATGTCTGTTGTGCTAGCCCCACTGGTAGGATATCTTGGGAAAAAGGGTCTGTTGCTTCTCTACTTCAAAATAAATTCCTTTGAATTGTTGTAATAAGGGTACAATACAATATAAATACTCCTTGTTGCATACCTCACACACATAGAACAGTTACAAAAGAAAACACGGACATACAGGGAGACAGTAGAAGTAAAACAACAGGCGGTTATATCGCTGAAGAGCCATCTCTTCCAGACAACCTTTGGGTAGTGCAGAAAAGAATAGTACTAAGTAGTAGGTGGTGCAAGAAACTAAAGCGTTGATGAAACATCACATCTTATCAATATACAATACACATACTTAAATATGATATTTATGAGGGTGTGTTGTCAGAAGATTAACGAAGAGAGTGTATATAAAAAGAGTGGAAGGGCAAGTTGGAAGGGGAAGACCTAGGCGAACTTTCTCCGATCCAATTGGAGAAATCTTAAAAAAGGCCAAGTCAAGAGTACCCAAAACCGACGAGCATGTATGAGAAATGTTATGAAAGTGAGTGAAGCGAAAGTGGTTTGTCAGGATCGTAGCAAATGGAGATCCGTGATCTCTGCCTACCCCTCTGGGAAAGAGGCGTGATTATATGTATGTATGTATGTGTTGTCAGGTGATTCTGCTGCAGATCTACCGGCTGTATGTCTTGCACCTGGAGACGACGGACGAGGGGGGGTCGGTGTACCGGAAGAACAAACACAGAGAGAGGAAGAAGGAGAAGGAGCATAAGAAGAGTAAGGAACACAAGTAAGCAGTATACACAAGCACACAAGAGTACTGACAGGTCATTGTAATGATTTACTTTAATGACTACAACTTAGAAAAGTTGAAAAACCCTCGTCATTTTCATTTCAAAGTCCAATATCTCAAAAACGGCTGAACAGATTTTTATGAAACATAGCTATGAACACTCAGGATCACATCAGCTTTCGAATAAAAAAAAACGCATTAAAATCGGTCCATCCGTTTGGGAGATACGATACCACAGACTGATACACAGACACACAGACGCGTTAAACTTATAACACGTCCTCTTTGCGTCGTGGGTTAAAAACAAAGTTTATCCGACTTCTATTTAGTACTCCGCCAAGCCACGAGAACATTTCCACATTTCTTTTCCAATTTACCACGTGTCAGTGGCTCCCATTGTCGCATTTATGTTTTAGATGGGATAAAAAATGGCACCTACTCGAAACATTCAAGACTCAGATACTTCCAAATATTCATGCTCATCACACAAATATTCTCCCTTAGCGGGATTCGAACCCAAAACCGTCAGCTTTGTAGATAGGGTCACATCACAGTATAGGAACAGAACAATAGATAAACTTCGAACAAAGGTACATCACACGGCTGCACACATGCGCGCGTGTTCGGTACGCACACACACATAGCCTTCGGGAATGATGGAGAATGCTTCAATCGGGGCCGCGCCGTTGCGGTGTTCGCTTGTTCTCACTCGCTACGTCAAAGGAAGCCGCCTCGTAGGTATGAAGACAGCGAGCCGCCAGTGCCACGATATCAAAAGGAGCCGAATAGGCTTGTAACTAAGCACCTACCCACCTAGTGCAGTTTAGCAACTATTATACTTACTAGGAAATATTATAGGCATAGTATAGTGGTATTAAAATATTCCATGAAGTGGGGAACTAAAAACACATACCCAACTATCTATAATATTATTAATTTGTGTATACATTATTGTGTATTAAACTGTAACAGAAATACTTTGCATACTTAAAAGCAAAATTAGTATTATAGGTATGCGAAGCCACAAACTTGACACAGCCCTGCGCATCGAGCGAAAGTAGGTAACGAACGCTCCTAAACGGCCTCAGATTACCTACTGTATTATTCTTCTATACTGTGGTCACATCAACTACTAATTAACGAATGTGTTGCAGAAAACACCACAAGTCCAGTAAGCACAAGAGACACGAAGAGACCTCTATATCAGTCATCACGGATAAGAGACAGGAGCGCATCGAAGGCGGGCGGATCCGGTGAGCAACACTAGACATAAAGGCCATTACACAAAGTCACAACAACGTGCAACGTACACGTCTAGTGTGTTTTTAACTGGACAGAATATTTAAGCTAACTTTCAGAGAGAACGCGGACGACCATCTGGCCTTCCAACCCAGTGAAAACTAGACCTTATTGGACCGGTTTCTTCCCCCCAAACCTAACATGTTTCGAAAAACTGATTGGTACGAGCCGGAATTCGAGCACACGACTGCCGCTTACCCGCTCTGCCGCAGCTTTAGAGCCAAAACAAAACTTAAATCATGACGAGAAATAAAAATACTTGAATCATGACGGATAAAAGCATTATAGTTGATTGTATGTATGTAGGAAGATGGGGTCGATAGTCACCTTGACACCGCGTTCCCAGCGCTTTGGGGATGGGAACCATCGACATCGATAGTGCTTTCAACCACTTTTTATACCTTAGCTGAAATTGTCCCGGGGCGCTCTCCCTGGTCGTGCCCGCGCAAACGGGCCAGTAGTCCAGTCAATGAACTGACAACTTGTATGGAAAAAATGTCAATTTTGGAAATAATTTATAATAGCTAATCTTTTATGTGTAACTGATATATTATCAATTAAATAGTTACCCAGCGACAAAATCCGACAAAATTTCAGACATCAAAAATATAATAAATTAACTAGCTACTGAAAAGTCAGAAAAAATATTAATAAATATTTTTGTCTTTATTTTGGTTCATTTATATTTGCTCTATAATATTCAAGATAAATCGTACAAAAAAAGACAATGCATCCTTCATTTAAATCTACATAATTACTTCCGGGTGGATAGTTTGCCGGATTCTTGAATATATCATCTTAGAACAACATTTTAAAACGAAATCAACAAAAAAAACGCTATTATAAATTAATGTTTTTCAAAACCGTATTTTGCCTGGAGTACAGTTAATCTGTCGCGAGGGTCAAAGTAGAATGCGTCAAGCGAACTTTTGGCCTTCCTAAAAAACCAAAAAGTAGTGAAAACCCAAATGTATGGAAAGGTTGACAAGTCGCTATGGAATCACAGCTGCCAGCGCGATATTTGACGCTGATCGGTCTGCAATCGTAAGTTAATTGATCGGTCTGTAATAATAAGTGTAGCCCTCTTGATGCTACGTAGACACAACCTACATATACGGACATTGAAAGATTTATAGAATAGAATAGAATAGAATATCATTTATTCATGACAACAACACATACATACACATAAATCACAAATACAAAAGAGAGCCACACAACATTGCCACGAAATGGTTCCATCTCAGCGTTGTGGTGGCCTGGTATTTGAGGATTCAATAGTGGTATAAGCGCATCTCGCTTATATTTGGAGCAATCCAACTGGCGAAGTACCTCTTTCCAGAAGCGCAGCCCTTTCTCGCGGTGTTCCAAACAAACGGGTCATAGTAAATTTGCAGGTTATGGGCCATACAGAGCGAAAAAAGTAGTCGTTACGGTCCTCTGGTCAATGGCTAAAAGCTTTTGAACAGACCGATTTATAAAATAGGACATGCTGTGCACACGGATTGTTGGTTCAAGCAAAAATAAATAAATATTAGGGGACAATAGTGAAACGACTTTTAGCGAGTGACATAGTGTCATTCTTATAAACGTGAATAAAATTCACGTTTTCTTATTTTTATGTTTCTTACGAAACTTGCTGGTTTTTATGTTGTACCGAATCACCAATAATTAACTATAACTGCTATTTTCTATTTATTTTCTTAGTTTTAATCCCGCGGCAGGCCCATAACCTGAAACGACTTTTAGCGAGTGACATATATTTATTTTCATTATAAACATACAATTACAGTAGGTACGGAGGTCGTATATCTAAATTATTTAACAAATAGTACACAAATCGAACTAGAATCGTTAGTAAGCTCAATAAGGCTTGTGTTATAGGTACTAGACGACGATATGCCTAAAATATATATATATATATATACGTATATATATATGTGTACCTACTTAAATACTTAAAAAACATCGACGACTCAAAAACAAATATAGGTACATGCCCAACCCAATATTTGCCCTTACCGGATTCCGAATCCAGGATCGTCAGCTTCGTATATAGGCTATACTGGTTGTCAAAACGCGAATATTTAAATCCTCCATCAGGTGTAAAATTGTAAAAATAAATATAGTAATAAGCTTTTAAAAAAAAAATGTATATATATAATTATTATGAATTATATTTCTAATGAATTATTCAATATTGATGTCTTTCATGAAATTGTTTTAGTTAATTACTGTTATTCTGCGATATTGTTATTTATACTCAAATATTAGTATCTTATTTTTTCTGGTTAGTAATGTAATGACCAATAATGTTTTAATTAAAATTACTGTTTTGCTGCGCCCTATCCGGGTCCTCGTACTGTATTAAGTTGCATGTGTTTGTGTACTTGGTTGCAAATAAATAAATGAAATGAATGATCGCTAAATCTCAGTATCACCCTTACACGTCATGAAACTCATGAACCCATCAGGGGAGGGTTAAAATATCGACATTTGGCGGCCCTCGAGGGAGCGGCCGACACAATGGCATGACCCCTCCTCTGCAATTCACCTGCGTCGACTCACCTCAAATTGGCTACAATGACTTGACCTCTAAATCCGTATTAAATATACGTAGTCGTAGTCCAGACTTATATTGGTTATATGGGCGAGTTGTGTGGATGAGAGCCCTATATTAACGTATCGCGGCCCCAAATTAAGCCTCGACAAACAACAATACTAGCGCGTAGGATAGTTGTCAACATAGCATTTTTCACTAGGTACAAAAGGTAGTGTATCTTTTTTGTATATGTGTATGTTTTTTCAGTATGTATTTGATAGAAGTTTATCTTGGATTAAGTTTTCATTTAAATTTAAGTGACTGCACCAAATGTTTGTGTTTTGCCCAATGGTTGACTGGTAGGTAGAGCATACCTTATTGTGGCATTAAGCCCGCCATTTGTACGTTATATTGTATTGTGCAATAAAGTTTAAATAAATAAATACCAGTTCCAGTTAACGCATTACGACGTTTTCTAAAATACGAGGGTATTTTTCCGAATTTGGGATGACTTATTTGCGATTACCCACAGTACAATACGTACAAATGCTTAAATCTATATTGTTCACCGCAAATCAAAATACCTATATATGAAACTATAATTTACTTTAAAAACAAAGTTTTAACCGACCTCAAATCAGTACCCAAATCGATGTGTGCCGATAAAATTTGAAGTTCCCTCGATTTGTCCAGGGTCCCATGATCAGACCCTGACCTGACGACCATGGGACAACCTGCTTATCACTTATCGTTGTGGATAAGGCATCCGTCACTCTCGCACTCGCATACTTGTCAGAGCGTCATGGGAGTCTTTACCACAACGATAAGTGATAAAATGGCAACCATGCTACGCCCACTGGGAAGGATACCCTTTCAAACGAAAAAAGAATATTCCAGATCGGTCTGACCCCGTATCATGGTCGGCCTTATCACGCGATAAGTGACAAGATAGAGCATCCGTCTCGTTCTATTGAACGGTGTCAGCCAGTGACGGACGCTCTATCCTATCACTTATCGTGTGATAAGGCCGTCCATGCTTCGAGGTCTTTTTCGACTAATCGTGGAACATACATAAATAGATTCCGACGAATTGCAGTCCTTTTTTGAAGTCGGATAATAACAGAACTTAGTTTTTGGGGTTCTGTACCCTAAGGGTACAAAACGGGACCCTATTACCAAGACTCCGCTGTCCGTCCGTCTGTCCGTCTGTCACCAGGCTGTATCCGATGAACCGTGATAGTTAGACAGTTGAAATTTTCACAGATGATGTATTTATGTTGCCGCTATAACAAGAAAATACTAAAAACAGACTAAAATAAATATTTAAGGGGGCTCCCATACAACAAACGTGATTTTTTGCCGTTTGTTAAGATAATGGTACGGAACTCTTCGTGCGCGAGTCTGACTCGTACTTAGCCGGTTTTATTAAAGTCAACAAGCGGTCTTAGCGCTATTGAGCGCCGTCTTCCCGACAGACTTTGGGTAGAGGAGAAATTGTAACAAATTACTTCGTATTACAACTTCCAACTTGGAAGAATAACTTAGATTCACTAAGATACGTTACGTTTGACATTACAAAACAAAACAATGAACCTACTTATTGTATGTTTGTCCGTCTGTCACAGGGCGATCATCCTGACCAACAACGATGAGATTGAGGAGTTGGAGCTAAGCAGGCTCTTCAAGGACCAGGTCTGCCTGGAGAGTGAGAAGAAACGAGGGTAACACACTTGACTGCTCCAAATAACCATTTAAACTGTCTCTAGCGGCCTGCGGCGGTCACTAGTAGACTTGGCATTAGCTGTCAAATTTACTATTGACCGCCACAGCAGGCCCCTATTTCACCAACTTGACAACTGTCACCTGACAACGACGATTCTCCGTACATTGCTGGATCCACAAGTAACCTAACGACCACCTTCACTTCTAGAACAAGCAATGTATGGCGAATTGTCGGTGTCAGGTGACAATTGTCTAGTTGGTGAAATAGGGGCCAGGTCACGCCAGTGTGTTTCAGGCTTAATAGGTCCTTGAATGCCAAAATTGAAGAGCCTTATGCCGTGGCGCTCCATTTGGCTAGTTGAGCCCCTAGCATGATAGGTTCTATCCTCACGTTTTACGGCGAATATGTAAACATAATGCCGCGTTTACATGCTCGCGTTCAAAGCGACATTCAACGAGGACAAGCACGGGCGCGAGGGTGTGAACAGCCTGTTTTTGCACGTGCTCGTGCTCGTTCGTGCATGCTGCCGATCGGGACGGCTGTCGGTTTTTTGACAAACATCAAAGGGTGAATGTGCTCGTGCTTGTGTACCTGTCAAAGGATTAGAAAGAGATTTTGCTCTTTCTGGAGGTTTACAGGTTACCAACAATATGAGAACCCTAGAATAAACATTCCAAAGAAAAAATAATCTCCCATGTTTGCATGACTTGCATTCCCGCGAGCGTGTGAACAGCCTGTCTGGGCATGCGGCCGTGCCCGTGCTCGTGCCAGTTTGCGTGCCGGGCTGCATGCCAAGCTGCTTGCCAGGCTGCACGGCGTGCGTGTGAATGTACCGTTAGCAGCACGACTATCACAAGAAGGCGCGCGAGCTCTCTCGATTTTTCTCGCACTATAAATACCTCTCTTTCTAAGTTTTCTAATAAGCGAGAGACGGCTAGTGTGAGAAAAATCGAGAGAGCTCGCGCGCCGTCTTGTGATAGCCGTGCTGGGTTGGAGCGGTCGAGAATAACTAAGCTTTAAATGGCTAACTACTTAAAAGCCGCATCCCAATGGCGTGCATGACTCCCTCTGTCGTTACTCGGCGCTCACTGATTAGGGGCCGCACGGTCCGGCGTCCTAGGCACTTACGGACCCGGACGACGAAATCACAGCGTCCATCGAAAGATGGAACGCTGCGCTTTCGGCGTCCAACACATCGCGTACACTTCGGCATTCCCGCCGGCGGGGACGTTCACCGCGAGATCGCGACAACACAGACACATACAGTCCCTATTCGTCCCGGTACCGCCGCATACCGGGTAGAGTCAGTCCGACCCAAGTCGGGCCTAGCTGAGTTTCTTGCTGGACTCTTCTCAGCTAGGCTAGGTTTTAGCGAACCAGCGATAAAACTCCCAGTAGTTCGACACCACTCACACCCCAGATTCGGTTGATACCGTTCAACCAATCTCACTGGAGCGCAAACTCGTAGAGTATTCCAGTGTACAAACTTTCCCGCGTGGTCGTGCCGGAGGCTCCCCCTGGACTTTCCCCAGGTTACCCTCCAACCACGCAATTCGACCGCTATATTGGGTTCGTCCTATTATAGCAACAGTCAGGTTCAAAAAAAAAAAAAAAAAAAAAAAAAAAAAAAAAAAAAAAAAAAAAAAAAAAAAGCGTGCATGACAGTCCGCCGCGTGATTCCGGCCCGTGTGGACAGGCAAAACTATATCCACGTCTCGCTGTATCTTACAGCTTCGTACCGCTTATGCAATCCGTCGTGCTCGGACGTTTGGACGTGCTTTAAATTAAACACGTGTGACTGCTGCGGTGATTGGCGGATTACCGAGGAACGTCAAAGGGAATCTAGTAGATACGGAAAGACCTTGGTTTTGCCGGACGTCGTCCGTGCATCCTGCACTCTTCGAGACGGGCCGAAATCACGCGGCGGACTGCATGCAGGACTGCCGTCTGGATGCGCAAATAATCAGTTTTTTTTTAAGAATGTGCATCACAGAAGCGAATCGTTTCATTGTTTTATTATATGTAGGTACTTACATATTTTGCAGAAATAAGAAGAAACAAAAATCGGAGTCCGAGGAGTCTCTAAACAACATCCACCACACGACCGACGACTCGGGGATTTGACACCAGCGCGTGCGGCGCGAGAGTCCGCGCAGGCACAGGTACTCCGGAAACGCACATAGTCGTCGTCCGGCCAATGTCAAAAACGCAGAGCCGTCTAATGACGATACAACGATATTTGTCTATCAAACGCTCATTAGTGAGTATTATATTCTTTGATCGAACGCGCGCGCTGCCGTCGTGACCTCAGCGGCCGTTTCTCATGCGCGCGAGTTGAGCCGAGAGGCGGCTCCGCGTTCGATAGACAATATCGACTGTGATGTGTATAGTTGATAAATGTTAGGCCACGCCACATAGCATTTATGGTCCCGTGGTTGTCTGAAATAACTTTATTTTTCCAAAACTAAGGTATATGCACTTGTACTATGGGTACTCAATTACCTAATGATCATCATCATAAATTGAAGAGTTAGGCTCTTGTCGGTGTAGCTCCCTCCATCTGACTCTGTCCAGGGCCGACTCCTTGACCTCTTTAATGCGACATGACTGCTACTTTTTATTTTTTTTGTTTCATGTAACATATCCTTTGGTCTTCCCCTTCCTCGTTTGCCTTCTATCTTGTTATCCATGATGTTATTAAAACCACGCACCACGGACCACGCACAACGTAGGGTTCCGTGTTTATTAAAAAGGTCGTGTCGTTACTGAAATCTTATGGCACTTACGTCCTTTTCTTTAAGGAAGTCAGTTTTTTAGAAATATCTCGAAAACCTTTGAACCGATCTTTTTCAAAACAATTTTCGCTGAAAGAATTTAATAAGCTCTATGTCCATGAGATTTTAAATATTTTTAAAATACACGGTGAAAAATTAGAGGGGGGGGCACACAATTTTAGTGACTTTCGGGGCGATTATCTCCGACTCTATTCACTTAATCAAAAAAATTGCTGAGAAACCTTATATTTATTTTGAAAGGCCTATCGATTGATGTGCCACACTTGGGCTTGCAATGAAAAAAAGATTTTGACTTTCAGTTTTATGTATGGAGTGCACCCCTAAAAAATTTTTTTTAGTAAGTTAATTACAAAGCTCGCTACATAGCTTTGTAATTAACTTACTTTACTTAACAAAATACACCGACCCTCAAAATTTTATTCAAATACACCTTATATTTTTCGAATAAAATGCCTGTGACATACGGACGGACAGACAGGCATGACGAATCCATAGGGGTTCCGTTTTTTGCCATTTGGCTACGGAACCCTAATAAAAGCGTCATGTCGTATAAGGTGACCAATCATTTTCCCGTGACTCGGGAACAAATATTAGTGTTCATCAGAAATAAATGCCCTTACAGGGATTCGAACCCGGGACCACTTGTTTCGTAGACAGCGTCACTACCAAGTAGGCTAACGAGGTCGTCAAAACGAAATCATGCTAGCTAGACAGAGGCCCGTATACCATGAAACAAAAACGAACTTCGTTTGTGTGTCTCCCTCTCTTTCGCACTTGCTTATAGAGCTATATAACCACGATCTCCGAAATTCGAAGTTCGAGTATTTCCTTCTCTATCGCACTCACACTACTCGAGTGACAGGGATGCATGTATACGAACTTCGAGTTTCGTAGTAGCGCCGAAGATATTCGCAATGCCACGGAGACAGTCGCAAACGACTAAGTAATAGGTATTATCTCTCATCTCTCATCTATAATAAATCTCTAAATTAAAAAAAGAATCATCCAGTACCAAACTAAGCATTGTTGTGTCCAAAATGATCTCAGCTTCCCATGAACGGAAAAACATGTAACTTTTTTCATAAGTACATTATTACTCTAGCTTCCGTAGAGGATAGTTTTTATCAAATTTCATTCAACATTTGACAACATCATTTAACATTTGACCTCATTAAATTATTAATTTCTTCTGCTTGAAACTTGAAATCGTAGCCGCCATATCTGTCAACAGTCAGTGACGTCAAAATGGCCGACTAGTTACTAATTTAAATATCAGCAGTGACAGATTTTAACGGCATTTTAACTAAAATAGGTTTGTTCAAAGTTTTACATGATAGGTTAAATTAGAGCTGCATGTGTCCCATATCCAAGAGAAGAAATGCGTTAACTCCCACATTGCCATGCAAACGAAGTCGCAGATACAGCTAGTTAAATATATATGTAGCTTCCTACATATTCTAGCTTCCGCCAGCGACTTCGTCCGCGTGGACCCGGGATAAAAACTATCCTATATTTTAATCCAGGCTATAAACTATCTTCGTGAAAACTTTCATTCAAATCGGTTCAGCCGTTTAAGCGTGATTGAGTAACAAACATCCAAACATCGAAACTTTCGCATTTATAATATTAGTAGGATGGTTTTTGACATGATTAACTTTTCACAGGCACGATAAAAAAGACAAGAAATGCAAGAAGAAACACGTATCCAGTGATAGCAGCAGCAGTTCAAGCTGAACGGTTTCGGCGACTTGACTTTAGGATTTCCATTTTGACAGCTGTCAGTGACAGGTTGTGGTTTGTGGTTTTTGCAGTGTACTGTAAAAACTCTAACAAATTGTTGAACCGGAAGAGTCACAGCGCTATGACAGTTGTGTATACTTTTAGGATGGTAATTTTTAAGGCTTTTACCACAGTTTTTTAGGGTTCCGTACTCTTTATTTTTTAACGATTAAATTCAATTGAGATTAAGTACCTAAGTGTATAATCAATTAATTGTTTTTATAATGTAGCTGGTCAAAACAGTAATGCTGCACGGAAAATAAGATCTTCGATTCGATGTAAATATATATATTCTTAAACCAAGAATTTATTAAGTAGGAGGAATCTGAATGAAGCGAAATTATCATGAGACAAGACTTTTTTTCCTAGTTCGTGGAATTCATCTTGATTCAAGATAATTTCAGTTTCATTCATAGGCAATGGCGGTCCTCTTTATGAATTGTAAATAATAAATATACCTCTTGAGTAAATTCGACTAAAATTACAAGTGCAGATAGCAATACGATGGTAAACTTATGGGTACTTAGTTTGGCTTTCTGCTAAGATATGCAAAGCTATAGTCGCGGGCACGAAAGCAGAACCAATATAGCGTTCAATCGCGCAGGTTCACCGTACTGGAAACTGCATGCTCAGGCTTTGGTGGAAAAGAAGCACAAACCTAACCCAATCATACCTAACGTGAGAATGAGACGGCAATAACAGAATAATAATACATGGTCTGCACATTTCATTCTAATAGCCCGTTGTTGTGACCATAACTAGGTGTGTAAGGGTGACTATCCATCAAAGCTGTGCGAGGGGTGAGCGAGGCAACAATGCTCGAATAGCATTGCTGGGCGCGCGCGCGCATCTGTTCTTATTGGTGCATGTTTTCCTCCCCATTAAAAGTGACGGATCTCTTCTTAAAAAACAGAATTAGTTACCATGTTTAGAAGCTTAAGACATCATTTTACGTTAAATGTAAATTATACCATATCATAATGAATTAATGATGTGCCTTGATTTGAAATTTTAAAGTTTCATATGAACTCGAATTGTATTTTTTAGTTAGGATAGCGACCTGTAAATAAATATAATATGTATATTTTATTTAACTAGTTTGTAATTTCGCACAATATATTATTACTGTTACTAGTAAAGTCTAAGATATATATATATATATAATATCTAGTTATTATTTTATAACATTGTTAGATTTTATAAATAAAGCATAATATGAATAATGTTTTTTTTTCGTTCTTACTTCGGTTCCCTACAAAATACGAAGAACTTCTACACCTAAGGGATTATAAATATTATTATTCCTGATGTTTTTAATTTCGTCAAACAAATTGTATAGGTAAGTTGTGCCTTGGTAGAAATAAAACGGAAAGAATAGCATGCATTTGCGATTTTATTTTTCAATGCAATGACAATTACACTATAGAATAAATATTAAACATTAATTACATTTATTTCACAGTAGAACATGTTTTCAATAAATTAGAATAAATGTTAGGATTCCCATAATGATTCCACCGCTTAGTTTGAGCCGGCAACACTGCTTCATGCCATGACAAATTGCTACGTTTGATGGCCTTATGGTCGTTCTCTACTCCTGAGCTAGTGTCCCGTGCCATACTTGTAGAAGAAGGCGCGCCAGAAGTAGGCCCGGTCCGGAGTAAGAGGCGCCACGTACTGGGGCTCCAGGTTGATCTCCAGGTGATGAGGTGCTGGGAGCCACTCGCCGCTCGCCGGGTCGGGGGTCGGGGTGCTGGAACCAGGGAACAGGGTAAGTGTAAGTGAAACACTAACTTACGATTACAGATCGATCGACGGTAATTGCGCCGGCAGCAATCATTCCGTAGAAACTTGTCAGACTATCCATACATTCAGAATTTAAAGAATACCGCTTACGATTACTGAAGGTAAGGCCTTTTGGTAGAATTTATAAGTTTCTCTAAATACAATATTTATTAAAGGCTTATCTCGGCTACTGTATTTTTTTAACAGTCATTACTATAGGTATCTACTACTTACTCCTGCAACTTTTTCGGGGTTGTGTAGTTTAGGAGTTGCTATGGCCACCTATCTCCATCATCAGATCAGCTCGGTGGCACCATGTGGTATGTATTGCGTTTTTGCTGAACTAAACCAACTAAACGAACTTAACTTATAAAATAATGTGTAAGTAATGTGTGGCTGAGGCAAATGTGGCTGAAAATTCAGATGACGGTTTATACCCTAAATACTTACCTACTAACGAAAGAACTAACATGGCAAGATAATTTATAGCTTGTAAAATTGATAGTTTGGAAGAGCTTGTTTGTAGCCTGCTTCTGGCATGTTGCCAAATGGGAATAGAACTTACCCGAACTTAGCGAAGTTTGTCCACATCATGGTCATGAAGGTGACTATCCTGGCGTCATTTTCGTCCATAGGCAACGGCAGTCTCTCCAGCTCGAAGATATAGAACAGCTCATCCCGGTTCGCCGTCGCAGGTAGACTGCTGTTTGTCAGAAGCCTGCCCAGGTTCCTGTTGCCTATATAGTTGAAGATAAACTCATAGACAGGAAGGCTGGAAGAGTTAGAGTAGAGCTCGGAGAATAAGGACATCGGTCCGACGTAGGAGAAATCGGAGTTGAGGTTTATCAGGCCTCCTATCAGCGCTTCATCAGAGGTAACGTTGGTGAAGTATGTCTCCTTCATCATGCTTCTGTATTCTTCTAATTCATCTTTAGGAACTATGAGGGATCTTTGGTCCAAAGCAGAATAATCTTCGTTCTTTATTCTGTCCATTTGGCTGGTTATAGTGTTGTAGTCTAAAGTGCTTATCAAGCCTTCGACTGTATTTAAGCCTATGACGATTGGTACTGGGTTGAACGATTTGTGCTTCTTTTCTGACAGGATGTTGAAAGGAGTGTCTGTCAAAAAGGCCTCTTCTCCATCGAATACTTTCTCAACGGACGGAATAAAGATGGATTTAGGATGCATCTGCTTCGCAATCGCCTCTTCTACCTTCATGACTGGGGTATCAGTGTAGAGCTTGAGAAGTTTCTCCGGGTCAGTGCTCAATAATTCCAAGGATTTTGCGACTTGGCTGGCAGTAGCTAAAGCATCATGGTCAAAGGAGTCCGGAGTGAATAGCGTTCCACTTTCAGATATAACTCTATGGAACAAACCTTTCGTAGATTCTGAAAGAGTTAAGTATAAGGCAGCCGTCCCGCCACTGCCCTGCCCAAAGACAGTCACGTTGTCCACATCACCGCCAAAGTTGAGAATATTCTCCTTAACCCATCTCAAAGCTTGCCTGATGTCCTTCAATCCAGCGTTTCCTGGAGCTCCCTCTATCCCTAGATTAAGGAAACCGTAGGCGTTTAGTCTATAGTTTATGGTGACGACGACAACACCGTGACTGACGAGGTACTGCGGCCCGTAGAAGCTGGGGGAGCCAGCGCCGACGCCGAAGCCTCCGCCATGGAGGAACACCATGACTGGTAAGGTCGTGTTGAGGCCGGTCACGGGGGTGGGGGTGAAGATGTTGAGAACGAGACAGTCCTCACTGTCGCTGGGTGCCGCGAGGGGGTCGTTGGAGGGGAACTGAGGGCATAGGACGGCGCGGGAGTCGGCTTTGTACACGTCGGAGAATGATGGCGGCTCCAGCGGTGCCTGGGGAGAAAGCATCGAATTCATACCTACTTATACATACTAGAATAAACCTTATAAATAGCCATTTATTCCCACAAAAACATTCCAATTAAATCTTTTTAAATAACAATTACATTACATTTTAGTATATCATCTACGTTCAGCATGCAGTGAAGATTTCTATATTACAGAGTACATTTATTTATTTATTTATTGAAACTTTATTGCACAAAAGAAAACTTATCGTACAAAAGGCGGACGTAATGCCAAATGGCATTCATCGAATTATAAAACTTAAAACTAAATAAATGCATTTAAACTTGAACTTAAGCAAACACTTAATAAATGCTTTTCATTTTAAAATTAAAAATGTATATATTCTAAATGTCAGTATTTTTAAATCATTTGATCGATCATTTAAAATTAAATTAAAGATTACAAAAATATATAATTTTTTTTATAAACAAGTGAATTAAATTTAATTAGTTTTTGGGGACCCAAGATTGGGCAAAGGCCTTCAGAATAAACCTACAGTACTCAAATTAGTCCCCGGCACTACAGAAGCAATTACTGCCCGGCCTCCTCGGCAGATTCTTCTTTCTGGTCAGGGGAAAACGTAAGATTTTGTACACACAACAGTCACATTTCTCATCTGCACGCCGGCTATCACAAGACGGCGCGCGAGCTCTCTCGATTTTTCTCGCATAGACGTGCTGGGCGGTAAAACATAAAATATCGCAGGAACCTATACTATATAAGCTACCTAACCTCTTTTAACCGACTTCAAAAAAAAGGAGGAGGTTCTCAATTCGGTTGTTTTTTTTTTCAATGTTTGTTACCTCAGAACTCCGTCATTGATGAGCCGATTCGTAAATGTTTTTGTTTGTTAGTACATGCGTCCAGGTGGGACCCATTTAAAAAAAAAACAGTTGGATGATGGGATCCATGAGGAATTGAGGGAACTCCTCAATTATATTAGGCACGCGTGTAATGATTTTGGTACCTATTTTCTATTAGTTATATCTCGTGTATTATACCCGGAAATCATAAATTTGGTGGAGTGAAATTGTTGATGAAGACCACAGATGACTTATGGAATTCCTCAATTATGTAAGTACTTATAGTTATAAAGTACAAAAGTACGTCACAGATTCTGATAAGATTCCGTTGAAATATCAGCTAATGAAGTGCCAAAGGTGATCCTTGTGGAATCGACAGAAGGCCTCAAATATTATCGGGCCACATACACGATTGGGTTTTTTTCTCTAATAATCAACGCATTTGCTCTCGGAAGTCCATATGGTAAATTGGAAAATAAATGTGGAAATGTTCTCGTGGCTTGGCGGAGTATTAAATTGAAGTCGGTTAAAACTTTGTTTTTAAAGTAAATTATTCGATAACTCGCTAATCAAATAACCAAGAACCTTATGCTATGAAATAATGAAAAAAGCTGTTTAACTTACCTTAAACTTAACCGGCACTCCATATCGGATACCCAGGAACTCACAATATAATCCGTTAGAAGCTAAGGTACCCTCTACTTTACCCTGCTTAGTCGAAATGATGTATTTTTCATCCCCCCAAGCCACCGCAAAAATAGCGGCAAAAAGCGCTAGGGTGAACACGCTCATGTCCTTTGCTCTTAAAACTATACTTAACTATTTTTTATTGTCTACGCTTTTATACTGATCGTTTTGAAAAACGCCTGTTCAAATAATAAAATACTTTTTACCGATTTTGGTCCTTAACTCCTCACTAACAAGACTTATTTTTGAAACACAAATCTTAGGCAGTACGTGATCGGCAGATGAATTTTGTTAATCGATTTACAAAGAATTATTGCACTGTTGGATGCGCCCTATCTTGATTGTGATAGTCATATTGATTATTGTTGTGAAATCTATTATCTAACATTAATAAGTAACTTGTTACCTATGCGCTTTCTTTGTTTTAGTGAAAATTACTTATTCTTCAGATTTAATTTAACTTAATCATCAGATTTGCGGCCGCGGGCGAGGGCCTCGCCGCAAATCTGATGATAATCGGGCTCGGGCCCCTCGCCGCGAGGGGCCCGAGCCAGAGGGTCTACCGTGAAACGAAAACGAACTTCGTTCGTACATCTCTAATTGCTAGTTCGAACGACAAAGCGGAGATACACGAACGAAGTTCGTTTTCGTAAACTTTACACCAGTGCCAAAAAACTTAAGAGATTTGGAAAAAAACGTACTTAACTTCGTTGTTAATTAAGCGATGAATGCAATGCAAACACGAATAATGCCGTAACCAAAGAGTAAATATCCCATCAAAAACATATATATTATTATTGAGTACGTGATACGAAATAATTTTATTTGTGAGTAGTGTATTTATAATTTTGAAAATAGTTATTTTGAGTTTGACTGGATCGTGATTTAAATTCTTATAATTTTGACTAAGGCAACTTTGTACTGGTATTTATGTCTTAAAAAATAAATCTAATCTATTCTAATTTGGTTGATATGTACAAACAGTAAAAAATAAGATACTTACTTATACAATACATTTTAACTTCCTTATTTGTAACGGGTTACTGGCTGGTTGTATACGTAGTTATGGATCACAATTTTGTTTTAATTCTTTAAGCTTTTGAACTGGGTCAAGTACAAAGTCGTATTTCGCAGACATAAAAACGCCTAAACGAAACGTATTTTTTGACGTTTCTCTGCTGTCTGTCTCTGTCTAGTGTCTAGAAAAAAAACTGAAGCAAATCGTGATCACTAGAAAGTTTTCAGTAAAATCGATAAATTCACCATTTCTTCCGTCAAAACACTGATCAGCAGTGCTTTTATTTCATAAAAGAAGCCTTTGCGACGGTTCAACCGCGTCAGTAACCGAAATCCGTCCTTCCAAAATAGTGCTTACGTGTGTAAAAGGTATCATAAAATTGTGTTGTGTTCAGTTATGATTGTGTGATTTGAAGAACAAATAGGCTTAGTTATGAATAAAAAGCCGGCCCGCACTGGTCCAAAAATACGAATAACACGAGCAGCGTTTCGACTGAAGAAGAACGAAGACCCTCCGCTTTTCACGCCGCGGGCTACCGAGGAACATAAATACATCTACACTTGTCAGTACTGCAGGCTGAAATTTACTCAGAACAGTCAGTTTTTCCGCCACATGACGTCCAATCACGAGAATCAGCAGAAACAAGCGACGTTCGAGTGCAATGAGTGCCAAGTCGTGTTCTCTAAGAAAGTTAACTTGGATTTGCACTGTCAAACACATCACCAGGCTAAGAGTAAGTCGCGGTGCGAGCCTTGTGCTATCACGTTCAAGTCCCGGCATTGTCTGCGACGGCATCTCAAGTTAAAACAGCTCATGTTGGAGAACTCCTGTCTGAATTGCCACAAAAAGTTCACGAACAAGGACCGTCTAGCGAAACATGTGAAGAACAAGCATACGTTTAAGAATGTTACGCATCAGTGCGACATATGCTCCGTCAAGTTTAAGGAGAAGGAGTCGCTGCTGAACCACTTGAACCGCATCCACAAAAAGTTATGATTCAGGAAATGTGTTTAGTTTTGTATATTCAGTTTGGGGGTGCCTACTCATTGTTGTGAAACTGAAATTGTTGGTAGGAAGCATATTATAACTTGCAATTTATGACAGGTTGTGGCTCTGGGCTGCTTTGCAAGATTTGCATGCATACAACATACTTAAACTTACATGTTCCCAAAAAGGGTAGGCAGAAAACATGAAATTATATTCCCAGTTACGCTTTGTGCCATTCTAGGTTTAGAGAACATATTGCAGTGATGTATGTATGTATGTATGTATGCAAATTCTTTATTGTACATGAAACAGAACACAACAACAAAACAATTATTACAGGAACAGAAGATACATGTACAAAGGCGAGCTTATCCCTGAGAGGCTGATCAGTGATAAGTTGCTAGTCCATCACCCAAACCATACTCAACTGTTACAACATGGGCTGAATAGAGAGATAGGTCTGTCATATCAGTTGGACACTAAGCCACTCACAGACTGGCGCAGCGTGTAGTGGGGGTCAATAGTAAACATTGACAGTTATTGGCCTTATGTGGTTTATTTACCAGTCAATGTGACTGCTAAGTGACAAGGTCATGTCACTGTTAAGGGTTTATCCATCAGCTATGTGCAGAGCTGTATTGGCATGTATTTGACACAGCTGCTGAGCATGTGAGGTGAGATATATGAAATGATCTTTGCACATCTCTTGCAGATATATTCACCCTTATAGCGGGTTGCACCAACTTACGATTACAACCTGATCACAACGTTAAATAGAACATTACATATTGTGCAGGTCATAGAAACTTGTCTAACTTTCCATACATTCAGATTTTAATGAACACTCCTTACAATTACTGATGGTTTCGTGCAACCCACCCTTAATCTCCTTATATGTTCCCAACCCACAACTTGTCATAGATGTGCAAGCTACTAAATGAAAAGTTAACTCAGCTTGGTATAAAATGAAGAATATACTTGTTAATCTCAATGAGGGGAGTCAAAATGGAGACAAATCAAACACGGACCATTCACTATGACAAATATATTTTGACTGCTGAAAAAAGCTATCCACATAACATCCCATCCAATACTGCTAACAATACTGATATGCATACCGGCCCTCCTAGCAAACTAGGTTTTATGTCCGACGTAAAGCATTTTGTCCCTCTTGCACTCGCATATTTGCCAGAATGGGACGAATCAAATCAAATCAATTATTTATTCTGCAAATAGGCCACAAGGGCACTTTTACATGTCAAACCGTAATTTACAATAAAATAATAATAATAATCTTACACAATAATAATTTAAAATTATATATAAAAGGTTAACAAACTAAATGTCACTAAGTTAATGTAAACAAAACAAAATTGCAAAATATGACCATTACATTCGATATAAGATCTGTATCAGCATTAACAAGAAGTTAATCATATTAATTGAATTGAAAGTTAATGTATAAGGTCTCTGAGCTTCCAAATACAGTTAATAATTATTCTAATATTCTAAGAGATGTATACGGTCTCTAAGCGTCAAAACAAAAAAGGAACAATGATGTAATATTGTCAGAGATGTACAGGGTCAATAACAATAAAACGTGTCAAGATCAGAATGATGTCTCGTCAATACGATAATAATAATAATAACACTAGTATGTAATTAGTGTACTATGCCCTTGCAAGCATGAACAGTCCGGACTCCACAAACAGCACCCGATCACGAGTATGACGCATATCTCAGCCATCGCCTCCCTCAATGCTTTATGTCCGACATAAAACTTAGCGTACTAGCCCCCCTGTCAGACATAAAACGAAAGAAACAACACATTTTCCACTGTTCTTTTTCACACATTCACTGGCACTGGCAGTAATGGTGGTTATATCCGTACTTGCCAATTGACAGTATGCCTTGTACACATTTAGCAATATGGCTGCAGCTATGATGCCAGCAAAGTTGTTACATATTTTTAATTGAATTTGTAGAATTTCTTTGCTTAGGCAGAGTCCGCAGTAAGCTCGATTCTCCAAACAAATGTAGTAACACTCATTTTAAAACTATGTGTTGGATTGTAACGAGACTTCGCATATACAATGACATGAGGTATATCTATATCAGATACCCCATTGTAAAAAACAATAAAGTGAATTTAAGTTTTTTATACAAAACTTGTTTTTGCTGTATTTCGTTTGTTTTATAAACTGGAACCATATAAACTATTTACAGACAGATATAACTCATGTCATTATATATCCGAAGTTTCTTCACAATCCATCACATAGTTTTAAAATGAGAGTGTAACTATGTTTGTATGGGAAGGTGAAATTCGGCTTAGCTTACTGCGGACTCTTAAACTACTTGATTACAAATACCAGAGCAAATAAACGCTTGAAGATGTTTTTCACCAAAATACACTTTATTTTTTGCACAAATTGTGCTATTTGTTGATTTAATTCAACAACAGTGCTTAAAAACAGACCAGTACATCCTTGCCCATAAATTGAAGATTAATATCATCGTTTAATATACTTTACAGTACATATGGTGCTACTTTCCCGCACTAGTGCGGAAAAGAGCACTTTTCGTGCATATGTCGAGACTTTAAAGAGCCATATGTACAGTAAAACGTTGTACGATACACGTGCGAATAGGTAATTTCCAATTTTGGGCACTTGTATCGTAATAGTTATTTACGATACAAGTGCCAAAAATAGGAAATTCGCAACGAGTGGCGATAAATTAAAACACCACCGAAGGGAGTGTTTTAAATCGACACGAGTTGCAAATGACCTATTCGCACGTGTATCGTACAACGTTTTACTGTACATATGGCTCTTTAAAGTTTCGACATATGCACGAAAAGTGCTCTTTTCCGCACTAGTGCGGGAAAGTAGCACCATATGTACTGTAAATAACTATTAACACATTCCCTGACAGATTCCCCCCAAATGATGGGTCATGCACCTGCTTTTCAGGAGTCCGTGCTTCCACGATGGATTCACAGCTTCGAACTGGAAGCACACTTGGACATGTGGTATTGTCAGTTATTTTGCATGGGGACAGTGAATGTGTTTAAGATTTGTTTCTTGTTCCCAATGAGCTTAATACAAAATGTAACTGTTACTTTGTATTCCTTTCAATTCAATGTCTTCTTGTGTTGCTCTTACAGCCTTACTTTTGTAACTAATTATGTTCTTGTGTATCTTCACTAGTTTATCATAATGTACATAGCTAAGCAAGAATATATATAAAGTTAAGTCTTGAAAGCGAACGAAGGATGCCGTTTTTAGTTAATAGGGCCAATCTTTATTTTGTTGTTTTTATTTCCTTTTATAATTGAGGTGGAACAAGGCTAGGCTGTTTTTTTTGTGCACTATAATTATTATATATTATATATTCGCTGAATAAATTATTGTATTATATTCCACTAATATGCATGAGGGCCCTTGCCTTAAATATAAATTGGTTGTAAGGGAGACCTTAAGGATAGTATAGCTTTATTTCCGTGAGTGTCTTATGCTATTTTTTGCTCAGTGATAAAAGGGCTTTTTTCGGAGTGGTTCTTTCTAATTACCAAATATTATGCAATTTTGATGGGAAACAAAAACCGTCACCAAAATAAAAATAGGCAGTTAGATGTTTCTCTGTCTATACATAATCATTACACATCTCCAATCATTTTTCTTTTAAGTCCTCACCTCAGGAAGCTTGACTCTCCATACAAACGTAGTTTGGTTTTCATAACATGAAACTTTGTTTACACAACGGGTTTCGCCATATCTCGAAACTAGTTTAACAGTGTTAGTTGAAGATAAAGCCCAATGTTATTTACTTGAGGTTATAATTAAAACTTAGTTTGTACTTAACAATTATTTGTTAATAATTACAATGTAGGTATTTATTTTTGTTCTCGAATAGTTAAGTATTAACTAACCAGAAATGAAAACAGCAATCAAACACTTAAAGCTTGAATACGTCCACAGACTATTAGTGGCGGTGTAACATGCGTGTTGCTAACTGATGAAAATATTTGGCTACTTAACGTGTCCCCTGGGTGGTATAAACTAACCGCCTTATTCATAAAACTTAAAATGCATCTGCTAAATAAAATGTGCTTTGTCCCTTTCTTACGAACACAAATGTCAAAGTGACAGATAAGGACAAACGAATTTTAACGGCATTTTAGTTAAAACAGGCTTGTAGCACGTTTATGAATACAGCCGTAAGAGTATATTATACTAAAAGAGTGACTAACTTTAAAGGCCAAAAATAATGTATGCCACACGATTAAATAAACTGATGAAAATGATCTTGCTACATTTTTGTAGGTCCTCTAAAGAGGAACTAAAGTTGAAGTTCAGCTATCAGTATAAGTAGTATGGGGCCATTCATAAATTACGTCATCGTTTTTGACGGTTTTTGACCCCCCCCCCCCCCCCCCTATCATCATCCTGTTATTCCTTGAAATGGACCCTTCCCGCCTAATAAAATGACTCTTCAAATCGTCATCCCCAATGGCCAGATCCCCCCCCCCCCCTATTTTGAAATGACGTAATTTATGAATGGCCCCTATGCTGCAAAAATAAACCAAGTCAACTCAGACGCTTATGAAAAATGGGGCTACATTGATAGTATTAAGCAAATTTCATAATAAACTATTTTTACAACAAACAATCTCACGAACATACTCGGAAAATATGAAGCTTCTTTCTGCTATTATAAGAAAGAGGAACTTATTTCTGATATATTAAGATTTTAAATAAATAAAGACTAAAAAGGACGCTGTTTGACTGAGATGCCGCCGCTAGCGAGTACTTCCTTACAAGTTTCATATTAACAGCGCGTTTTTTAATTTTTCATAAAATGTACCGTATTGTATTAGAGACCCTCTATTTTACTGTGGGTACAGTCAGCATTATATAGTACGGAGCAGTCAAATATATAGCAATAAGTCTTTATTACGGTGGTAGTAAGGATGTGTTACGATATATTTGGATCAGTGATGTTGCGGATGCGATTTCGTGGCACACATTTGGGTTCAAACACTAAAAAACGTAAATAAACCGTTGTTCATTTGTGATATCCATTTATGATGTCACGCAATCATTAAACACGTTGAGACTAAATTACAATCGAAGAGAACAAATCAAAAACGCGTTTCCTCTTGGTCACAGACACAGAAACGAAATGAACTTTTTTTTACTAATGGCGAAAATATCTAAAACGCGCGCGGCAAGCGCGCCGTGGGCTTCTTTTTTGTCATGAATTGCGCCACATCCGCACCCGCAAAAACTCCGCGTCGATTTCGGATGCGGATGCTGGTGTTGTAATTTATGCGGAACTTCCGCGGGTGCGGATGCGAATGTCTGTATTGTTTCATCTGTGCAAGTCTTTTTTTTCGAATAACTTTTATCTCGAATATTTATCCCTGTATTATATGTCTAACTTTAAACTGAAAACTGTGAACTGATTTTCGTGAAAAACCAAGAGCTATTTGATTGTTTAGGCACTTGTTATTTTGTTTGTATTTTTCAACATATTTGCGGGCAAATATGTAGGTAATGTGGTGGGGACCTTTGCCGACCGCAAAAAAGGAAAACTAAGAAATAATTAAGAGATACAACATTTAGATGTCACGCACTTCGTGGGGCTAAAATGAAAAAAAAAGTAAAAAGTCTATTAAAAGGGAATAAGAGCTTTTGACGTCTTCGATTGCGTAGTTACTTTTGATGCCGACTGTACAGTCAAGTGTAATAAATATGGGTACATACAACTTAGATTCTTCTACTCATAAAATATGTCCCATCGCTCTTGTCAGTGGATTAAGGCTTCGTACAGTCAGCGTCATATAGTAGTAGCAGGAGTAGCAAATTTTTTTTCGGTAGGTACACGTCTATTACTGTGAAAATAAGAGTGTGTTGCGATATTTGCTACTCTGGCTGCTACTAACTACACGATGATGACTCATATTTAAAAGAGGATTAAATCGATACATATTTTTGCACTTGACAGTAGGGTTGCCAACCGTACTCTATTATTATAGTATTGTACTATATTTTGACTCTTTGTACTATACTTATACTGTTGAAGAAATATATAGTACGCAAAAATACTATAATTTTAGGGGGCCTTACGAAGTGCTTCAAATTTCCCAGCGGTGCTACCACGAAAATCGAATCTCGAAGTTTGTGTATCTCAGTCTCTGTCGTTCGAGTAGCTTAAACCATAAGTGCGACAGACGCGGAGATATCCGAACTTCGTAATTCGATTTTGGTGGTAGCGCCGCAGGTTTCAGTTCAATTTTACCAAATGGCAACATTGCCCAGGCAAGTACTAATTTTTTACAGTGTACTATATTTTTGTCGTTTTTTTTCTGGAAAATACTATATCTCCCCCACAAAAAGTTGGCAAGCCTACTTGACAGGGAAAATAACGAGAAGTAAAAAAATGTTCGAGGATAATTCGCGATGTTACCTAATAATTAGGCTCTGATGGTCGAGCGGATGTTTCCTTTGTACAAACATATGTTTGTATAACCCCCCCCCCCACATCATAATCCTGTTAATTCCTTGAATGCCCCCTTCCCGTCTAATAAAATGACTACCGCCGTCCCATGGTCAGACCCCCCCCCCTATTTTGTAATGATGTAGTAATACCTATATGGGCCCTTACTTGGAATTGCTAAAGCGAGGAAATTTGCAAAATAATCCGTTGGATTAGCGGCCTTAGGCACTTGTCCCACCGCCGGCGAGTACTCTCATAGTAATTCTAAAGCTGGTTTTCCACCCGAGGGGCGAGACGAGACGATGCGAGAATTGAAATCGTATGGGACTTACTACCTATTTCCACCGCGCGCGCGCGCGTTCAGTGCAAATAGGTAGTAAGTCCCATACGAATTTCAATTCTCGTCTCGCCTCGCCCCTGGTGGAAAACCAGCTTAATGGGCCATAATGGCTGATTGTGTAGGCAGCCTTAATTTTCTTGTAAGTTGTTGAAAACTGCATTATACTTGCTTATATAGAGTTAACTATCAATGTATATTTTTATATTAAGTAGTGAGAAGTGTAGAGGATTACAAACTTGAACAATCGAGGTGTTTTATTCTTTAATTTAGTACTGGTACTTGAGATTATTTGAATTGGCCGTATTGCATCAAGGTGGTCCATTCAAAAAGCGACTACCGTCCTTGGTAGAAGATTCCAATTCCAATGACAGTTTTATAAAGGTCGACCACATTGACACAGTATAGGAACAGTAGATAAACTTCGAACAAAGGTACATCGCACGGCTGCACACATGCGCGCGTGTTCGGTACGCACACACACATAGCCTTCGGGAATGATGGAGAATGCTTCAATCGGGGCCGCGCCGTTGCCGTGTTCGCTCGCTCTCACTCGCCACGTCAAAGGAAGCCGCCTCGTAGGTATGAAGACAGCGAGCCGCCAGTGCCACGATATCGAAAGGAGCCGAATAGGCTTGTAACTAAGCACCTACCAACCGAGTGCAGTTTAACAACTATTATACTTACTAGGAAATATTTTAGGCATGGTATAGTGGCATTAAAATATTCGATGAAGTGGGAAACTAAAAACACATACCTAACTATCTATAATATTATTACTTTGTGTATACAATATTGTCTATTAAACTGTAACAGAAATACTTTGCATACGTGACACAGCGTAACGAACGCTAGGAACGGCCTCTGATTAACTACTGTATTATTCTTCTATACTGTGGTGCTAGTGTGAGAAAATACGTGCTCTCTCACACACAAATCGACGAGTGCGCGCTGCGACACGACAGCGATCGCCGCGGCGTATCGGCGACCGTCGACGACCGCCGCGGGCCTTCGCCAGCCGCAGCTGGCGACGCTCACCGACGGTCGCCGATTGCGGTCGCTGGCGTGCTGTCGCTCGTCTTACAGCGCGCGTCAATGCAACTGCTATAAACACGAAAATCGAAGTCTGCACGGCTATCACGCGACGGCGCGCGAGCTCTCTCGATTTTTCTCGCACTATCCGTTTCTCTTATTAGAACACTTAGAACAAGAGGTAGAGTGCGAAAAAAAATCGAGAGTATGTCGCGGCCAAGGTAAAAGATTCAAGTTCCAATAAAAGTTTATGAAAAAGTCGGTCACACTAATCAATCGCAAGACTATTCTCAACTATACTATACTTGGATGAGGACCAAATTCTTGGCCAATAGTTAGCCTAGTTGGTAGTAGTTAAAAAGTTCCGTTGTGACACGAATATTCTATGGTTAATTTTCGTGTCACAACGGAACTTTTTAACAGTTTGTCTTTGCAAGTTTTCGTTTATTTCAAATAATTTAATAATTTAGACGCATAGTTTTGGGTAATAAATGTATAAGTAGTGCTCAAAACTATGTTTATTTACATAATGTATATTTATGTTATCATCTTAATTATTGCATTGCAGTAAAGTAGGTTAATACTTGTGATGTTATATAATACTATTAAAGAAAACGTTCTCACTTTGTAATACACCTTGACAAAAAAAAATACATTATCAAAGCTACATTGATACTGAAATTTCACACTGTTGCTAACATTGCAACTGACAGGAGCCGATGGAGACAGTTCATCCGTTCCAGGTTCGCATCCCACCATGCCCACGATCTTCAGACTTTCAGACGCAAAGGTCCGACCATCACGGCTATCACGCGATGGTACGCGAGCTCTCAATTTTTCTCGCACTATTCGTCTCTCTCTTATTAAAACACTTAGAACAAGAGGTATAGTGCGAGACATATCGAGAGTATGTCGCGGCCGTCTCATGATAGACGTGCAGGGAGAGACCAGTTAATAGCCTGCCAAGAGCAATGTCTACACCTGCCTGACGCATGCCTCGGCCGAGCATCCGCATGCGTCGGCCGAGCGTGCGCGCTCAGTCGTGCCTGCGCGAGCCACGCCTTGCCCAAGCGTGCGCGCTCAGTGTAGACGTGCCTCGGCGAGGCGTGCGGCCGAGCACGCGTCCGGTGTAGACACGGCTATTGTCGATAAAAGCGACAGCTTTCCATTAAAATAATGAGCTACTTTCAAGTGGCATGTAAAAAACTATTAATGTTTTAAATAAAATGAGTTCCAATAAATACTTAAAAGTAAGTAGGTACATATTTTATTCTTGATTATAACATTTATAAATTAAAATGATTTGATAATAATAAAGTTTCATGCTCACCACGGGTGGTAATAAAGAAAGTCTACAATCGCATATTTATTATCACCCTAGGCGAGTAAATAAATATTATTGTGATGTTAGGACATATGCTTATTAACTTATTTATTACACCTACAACTTAACTGGTTTTTAAAAGCTTTTTGTTGCGAAAACAAATATAATAAATATATTGCACGGGTTACGCAATGCACTTCAATTAGGAACATTGGAAAAACAAGATTCCTTCAATTTAAGATAAACATAATATTATATCTATAGACCACAGATACTAAAACGAATATGCTTAAAACAGCAAAATACCGTTTTGGCTTACCAACTCACCTAAGTGGTTGCTAATCCTCAAACTAAACTAAGTTGTTGGAAGACCGGTGCAATAATGCCAAACCTTTTTTTGCTAACAGTACAAACAACAACACTGTTAACTGACCATCCTGTGTTTATATAGAACCTTATTACAATGTACTTAAGGTGCACCGATGGTCAGGTAGCTGTGTTGTCGATAGTACCTAAGCTTTTCATCAGATCATGATCATATCAACAATTAGTTAAAGGGCCAATAAACTATTTCTTGTTGGTCATTGCCACGGTTACATCACCTCGGCCAATCTTTAAAACTATGATTTTAGTGTTTAAATCAACTAAATACATGTTATTGGTATACCCATTCCGTGTCAACTGGTTCAAACTTCAGTTGCAAGATTTGTCCCCCACTAACAAACTAACATCAAAGTTAAACAAAAGCTTGTAACAAATCAACATAGACAACTATGACATCAGGTTGTTATACTGACTGCTATTGCCATACTCCTGGCTCATAGTCCACAAATAGCTTGATCCTACACAAAATTACCTTTATAACCTACACAATATCTGAAGACTTAATAAGTTTACCATTAAGAAAACCCATTCTATGTTTCTCCCGGACGTGCCGGACTAAATGGTCCTTTCTTTTATAAGTCTGTGAACACAACGGGCACACTACAAACTGATTTAGGTGTTGGGACTTCACGTGCCGGAGCATATGGTCTCTCCGCTTGAAGGAAGTCTGGCAGTGTGGGCAGAGGTGTCTGTCTGTCAGTAAATGTGTTAATTCATGTTTCTCCAGCTCCGGGTGACTGCTGCATTCATATTCACACTCTCTACAATGGTAGATCTGAGGACCTTCCGCGTGTTTTCTTTTAATGTGTTTGAGAAGTAAATCCTGCCTTTTTAGGTCTTGCCCGCACACGGGGCAAAAGCAGAACTTCTGGTTCGAATGTAGACTCTGCATGTGCCGCTTCAAATGATCCTGTCTTCGAAATGTAGCGGTGCAAATATCACAAGTGAGGTGTTTTCTCTGACCGTGCAATTCTACATTGTGGTGCTCGCATTCGGCTAGATTTTCGAACGTGAGGTTGCAGTGGGAGCAGTGGTTATTAAATTCAATGATTCGTTGTTTAGAAGGTCGATGGGTGATGGTAACTTGGCTTTCGAAAGGGTTCACCACGTATTTTTTGTTGCCTTCAGACTCGTTTAAATAGTAACTCGTTTTCACACTTTCTACCATTGTTTATAACACGATGCGGTAAATAAGTATGTGGCTGAAATACCTTTAATTCAGCATCGCAGCAGATTCAATGACAGGGATATTTTAATAGTAAATAAATACTAAACATGAAATTTTTGAAATGCAATACAATACACAGATTTTATTTGACTTAGGATCTGAGGCGTTTTTTATGAGTTCGTGAAAGATGATTTTTTATTTTAAATTCTTATTTCACTGTCATTTCTCATACATAAAACATGTTTTCATCAGAAATTATACTTTCGCTTATTTATACAGTTACATGGATTAAAAGTATCATGAAAAAAGAAATGTGGGTCCCTTTAAATAAGTTTAAAAACGTCTCTAATGGCCAATCAATTGCAATGACAGCGGCTGTCATTGCAATTGATTGGCCAACATTCTAGCTGTCTGACAGCCACAGAATGTTGCAAGCGCAAATTTTTCAAATAGAAGTGGACGTCGGTCTTTCTAAATTTTAAGAACATGGTAAGGGGTAACTGGTTGTACCAGTTGTCCATCACAACTAAATGTCCTAGGTCGAGGTACTCTTTCATGAGCTCCAGAACAACCTTGGAGGTCTTGCTGCTGAAGCCATGGAGTGGTCCCTCGACGAAGGTAGAGTCCTTACCGGCGTACAAAATTGACTTCAAGAGGTATCCAGTGGACGATTCACAGAGCTCGAAGCTTTTTATGCCGAACCGTGCGTCGTTCGATCTAATGCACTGCACCCAGCTTAACCTGCCCTTCCACAGAAGCAGCGTCTCATCGAGCGAAAGCTCACGGTTCGTCGTGTATAGTCTTGAGAATTTGGCCTGCACTGTCTCAAATAGGTCCGATATTTTTGCGAGCTTTTTCTGATATGAAGTTGCGCGAATGGGCAATTCAAAGTTATCAGAAATATGAAGAAATCGCATAAACAATTGATAACGATTTCGGGACAGCAGCTCCCGAAACCCGGCCGTCTGCAGCGCTACATCAGTCGTCCAATAGTTTTTTATGCGCGACTTAAATACCAGGGACATCAGCATCATGATGGCAAGCAATCTCCGCACTTCCTCGATCGTGGTCTCCACCCAGCCGTCCAAATAATTGGGAATGGCACCACGCTCGGACAGGGCGGAGATTGTTTGCCATGCATACAGATTCGTTTGCGTGACGATTTGCGCCAAGATACCCACATCCCATATGGAGAGGAATATCTCCATTGGGTCCGTAGAATTGATTGTAGACCCCGGTTCCGCCTGTACACTTCTTCTTGGCCAGAAAATGTGTCAAAATTTTCTGAACAAGAAAAGTGTCGGGCGGCGGTTCATCGCCCGCATCGCCACCACCTTCACCGTCCCCCAACTCACTGGGCACATCCTCCTCATCTATTTCGTGGGCTCTGAGCCGGCGGGCAACATTTCGCATGGTCACACCAGGGTCCACCCAATCCCCGGGCGCTCCTCATTGACGTCCTCGTCGCCACTGCTGTCGAACTCGCTGCCCGAGTTGTTTAGCAGCCACTCTATGTCGGCGTCTACCAGACGCCGAGGTGCCATCCTGGACGGCCCGGGTACGGGCGATCGTGCCCGCGGAGTGGCAATCGTCGGCGTAGTACGAGGTTCCCAAGTCTGTAAAAATTGGTTAGTCTCAAAAACACACCAACCACGTGCACACGCCGACATGCATGAAGAAAGTGTACGAGCTTTTATTTAACTTACAGTATATGTGTGTTATGTATGTTAGTTATTGCAAGTCCATTTTGACCACCTTCTAGTCCAATAGATTACACACTTTATTCACTTGTGTAAACAAGTCAGTTGACAATGCAAAAATAATATGATTTATGTAATGAATAAAGTAATTATAAAACCATATTATAATTTTTCTAATTTATGTCAACACATTGGGGGCGCGTTCATTTATAGATGGGTTTTATTCTACCATAAAGCTGGTGTGATGTAGAGACATTGGATACAGAGGGTGGCCATAGGCACTCCTGAATTACACAAGATAAACCAACAAAACCGGCCAAGAGCGTGTCGGGCCACGCTCAGTGTAGGGTTCCGTAGTTTTTCGTCCGTCACAGTAAGTGTCCCCACTTATTAAGCGTAAAAAAATGGGCTATTTGTTACATTGATTTGACTATTAAGTACTAGCTGTTGCCCGCGACTTCGTCCGCGTAGAACTTGTTATCGCCTTAGAAATATGATTATCTTAAGGGATTATTTCCCAGATAAAAAACTATCCTATATCCTTCCAAGGGTCTCAAATTATCTATACGTACGGACAATTTCATCTAAATCCGTACAGGTGTGAAAGGTGCGATGAAAGCTAAATTGAAAACTCCGTTTTAAAAAATATAAATATCTTATAATCATCAACAGACGTTTCTTATATTTTTTTATAATGTATAGCTTCTGCCCGCGACTTCGTTCGCGTTGACTGTTGTTTTTTCATTATTACTTATACATTAGAATCTGTATGTAATCACACCGCGTGTTTTAAGCGTTTGTGTCGATTTCTTTACACGTGATTCGATACAAATGCGCATCTACGGTGCATAGGCCCTAAGTACTACACAGACTTAAACGACAAATGACACCCAAGTGGAGCATGAAAAAAATTAAACAATTCATATTAATAAATATTAAATATTAATTACATTAATGTAAACTATTAACACGTTATTTACACCTATGTTATGTACCCAACCCCCGAATTTTTTGTCCGCGTACAGCCTACCTTTCCCAGATGGCGTGATCCGTCTCCTTTTCGGGAATATTGCCTTATCATGACCGAATAGCGCGAGTGTTATCCCTCTGCGGCTGATCTTCGCCCAGTCACCGTGCTTCATATCGGCCTTGTATCTCTCGAAGGACACGAAGAATAATGCCGATAAAGAAATATTACAATTATTTTGGCATCAATGTACATAGTTAATGTAACTACTTACATTGATATCAATATAATTACAATACTTCATTATATACAACATTTTTAGTTTCCCCAGTGGGCATCAGCACAAACAGTTGTTCGCAGCTGGTGACTCGCGAGCACGCGACGTAGGTACAGCTGCCCGTGAGAGAAGCAGTCCGTACGCAAGTCGACGCCGGCTGCGCGGAGAGTCTGCCCCTGCGACTTGTTTATGGTCATAGCGAAGCACACGCTCACTGGAAACTGCAATCGCTTGAACTGGAAGGGGAAGTTGTTCGGTATCAGTGGAATGCGCGGTATAAATACAGCTTCCCCAGCACCGCAGCTGCATCTGAGCCTCGATGAGATTCCGCTGCAGTCTCACTACCTTCAGGCGGGTGCCATTACACAGCTTCGGCGGAGATAGGTTCCGAAGCAGCATAATAGGGACTCCGATCTTCAGGGTCAAAGTATGCGATGGTAACCCGGATGCGCTCAGAGTTTAAAAATTCCACCGGGTATGTCGTGGCAGTTCCCTCATCTAAGACAGTGTTAATCGAGCTGTAGACAGCGTTCTTGCCTTCAATTTGCGTTAAAATTCGAGCGTTAACAGCAGCAGCCTGGTCATTTTTGGGGGTAAGTATGGTTCTTGACTTGCGACTTCTCTGAGAGGTCAAGCGGTCTTCTTGTTGTGTAAATGTTTCAGAAGCCCGAGAATCCGCTGTTAATCTTGTTTCACGTTCCGTAATAGTCTCGGAAGCTCGCGACAACGAATGGCGTTCACGATCGTGGCCGAGACGTGCTTCCCTATCTTCACTGTTTTCAAGGAATCTAGAAACCCGGGAAGCTTCTTCGGACTCCTGAGATCTTGCCACTCGTTTTCTGGCAGCCTCTCTAGAAATTCGTGTCAGGTTCGATCTCTTTCTTGAAGGCATTTTGAGTAATAACGTTTTTGGGGACTTTTGACACATAATTTTGTGATTTGATAGAAGATTTGACAGAATAAAATAAACGTGTGTGAGTATCTACTCTACATTTAAAAAAACTATTTATATACAAAAACATACTTACTGAATTCAACCCCATTTTTTAACCCCTTTGCACCCTTATCTTTATAATTTTTATAGCCTATTGCGTGGCCGAAGATCCATTGAACGTTCTAGTGAAAGTTGCATATTAATCCATTCGATAGTTTTCCATGATACCCGGACACAAACAGACAAACATAAAACATAACACTCCTTTTCGTTGGGCTGTCGTATTAATAAACAGATAGATGGCGCTGTTGCGTAAAGTAAAGACGACTTTATCCAAATATTCTCAAATTTGGCCTGTGGGTCCATCAAACTTTTTTATACGTTTAATATGGTTTGTTGGAGTTCAGACGCCGACAAAAATCTAGAGAATAACTTTCTAAATGCGTGGAAATTGGTGAAGTTCTGCATCGCGCTATTGAAGTTTTTAATATATGTTCTATAAATACACCTCGTCCTTAAACATCTTGGAAACTTATAAATTTGTGCGAAAAAACGAAAACTTGTTTAAAAACCAAAACCCCAAACCACAACTACACAACTTACGAAATCGGAATAAACTTGTGCAAGCAATCCCAGCTAACCTCCAAATGTTTCAGTAAAGGCCCTTACTCAATGTCCATTCGAATTTATAACCAGATCCCTCAGAATATAAAAAATGAAACCAAATATAATAATTTTGTAAATAAGCTTAAGTGTTACCTTATAACTGAATGCCCATACAATCTACGCGAATTTATGGAAAATTGGAATAAAAAATAATAATTATGTATTTAATAAAAATGGAGCACGATAACTGTTATAGTGATAAAATAATGTAACTAGTTGCATAGACAACACTCGATTTTAATTATTTTATTACTGTAAATATTAGATTGTAATTATTTTGATACCGTAAATATCTGATTTTAATTGTTTTGATACTGTAAATATTTGATTTTAATTATTTTAATACTGTAAATATTTGATTTTAATTATTTTAATACTGTAAATATTTGATTTCAATTATTTAAATACTGTAAACATTTGATTTTAATTATTTTAATAGTGTAAATATTAGATTTTTAATAACCCACTATTTTTTTTTATTAATGTTTATAGATTATTATTTTTATAAGAGAGTGCCTTAGAAGTAAGTAGAAATACAAATGTTGCTACGCCCTAGTAGGGTCCATGATTGTACTCACCTTAATTTAAGAACACCTGTAATACCATGGTTGCAACTACTTAATAAATGAAATGAAATTAAATACAATTTCCTTCAAGCTCTACTTAGTATGTCTCACTGACAACCTCAACGAACTTTCACATTTATTATATGTAGAGACAAAACATTAAAACCCGACATACAGCGACATCTATTGGCAAGTTAAGTAAACTATTGCGCGCGAGCTTAAAGTATGGAAGATGATTTTTATGGGATAATTCTTTATTTCGTGAACCGATTTTCACCGTTTTTTTACTTTATTTGAAAGCACGTCATTTCATTGTGATTTTGTAGAAGTTACAGGTACAATAAACACCTGCTTATCCGGTTAAATTACAAACTTAGTTCAGAAATTATTTTGTATTTTTTTTTCAAAAACTATTCAACCTATCAAGTTCAAAATATTTTTCCTAGAAAGTTTTTATAGTTCTAATTTAGAGATTTTTTTCATTGATTTTTATGGGATAATTCTGTATTTCGTGAACCGATTTTCACCGTTTTTTTACTTTATTTGAAAGCACGTAATTTCATTGTGATTTTGTAGAAATTACAGGTACAATAAACACCTGCTTATCCGGTTAAATTACAAACTTAGTTCAGAAATTATTTTGTATTTTTTTTCAAAAACTATTCAACCTATCAAGTTCAAAATATTTTTCCTACAAAGTTTTATAGTTCTAATTTAGAGATTTTTTCATATTTTTAAAACTTATTTTATTTTACTAAACCTTTTTTTTACTTATTTTGACGACCACTTTAGCCTAGTTGGTAGTGACCCTGCCTACGAAGCAAGAGGTCCTGGGTTCAAATCCCGGTAAGGGCATTTATTTGTGTGATGAGCACGAGTATTTGTTCCTAAGTCATGGATGTTTTCTATGTATGTATTTAAGTATTTATTTATCTATATAAGTATGTTTATCGTCGTCTAGTACCCATAGTACAAGCTTTGCTTAGTTTGGGACTAGGTCGATTTGTGTAAGATTGTCCCCTAATATTTATTTATTTATTTATTTATGGTTCAAAAGTTAGAGGGGGGGGGACACATTTCTTTTTAGTTCTGGAGCGATTATCTCCGAAAATATTAACATTATCAAAAAATGTTTTTAGCAAACCCCTATTCATTTTTAAATACCTATTCAACAATATATCACACGTTAGGGTTGAATAAAAAAAAAACACCCCACGTTACGTATAAGGGGTACCCTAATAAAAAAAAAACACTTTTATTTTATCACTTTGTCGGCGTGATTGATATACATATTAGTACCAAATTTCACCTTTCTAGTGCTAACGGTTACCGAGATTATCCGCGGACGGACGGACAGACAAAGCGAAATTATAAGGGTTCCTAGTCGGCTACGGAACCCTAAAAAAGGAAAGTGGGTAATACAAATGTTATCTTTGGCTAACATTATGTTTAGATATGCATACACACAAGAACCGAAGAAAAGAAGAATAATAAGAAATGAAAAGAAGATATGCAACCACCGTTGTATAACATAGACAGTGACACCGTGCTATCACAACCCCCTTACACATTCACTGCCTGGAACCCGCCTAACGGGCACTCGGTTTGCAGTATCTATCCTCTATTTACCGGGAAAGTGCGTTAGCGCTCCGAATTTGTTGGCAGTGAATGTGGTGAAATCACACAAAAAGTTATATTAGACACACAAGGGGCGACAAACGTTATTGGTGAATAACTCGTGCGTTTTTTTACGTCATTATCAAATATTGTGAAAATAAATGTATTTAGTGTAGTTTCAAACCGCTGAAGATTTATCCTTACACCAAAGACGTGGGTTAGTAATGGTCATCATCATCAAACACCAGTTTAATTATTATAGTGAATTAGCCCAGGTAGGTATACGCCCTATGAAGGTACTCCCAGATATAGGTTATAAAATGTTGCATAATGTGTAACAACGGTAACACTATAACATAATAATGTTGAAGAAAAATAATTGATGTCATGTAACATTTGATAACCTCTGTGTGGGAGGGAGCACCATTAAGAGTCCGCAGTAAGCTCGATTCTCCATACAAACGTAGTTACGCTCTCATTTTAAAACTACCTGTCGGATTGTAACGAAATTTTGCATGTACAATGACATGAGGTATATCTATGTCTGTAATTAGTTTATGTAGCTTCAGATAACATAGTAAAAAAATAAAGCGAATTTAAGTTTTTCATACAAAACTTGTTTTTGCTGTATTTCGTTTGTTTTATAAACTGGAACCATATAAACTAATTACAGACATAGATATACCTCATGTCATTGTATATGCAAAGTTTCGTCACAATCCAACTCATAGTTTTAAAATGAGAGCGTAACTACGTTTGCATGGGAAGATGCAATTCGGCCCAGCTTACTGCGGACTCTTAAGTTGCGATATAGTGCAGTGTATTAGTTAATAGCGATTATGGGGCACGAATATCGGTGAGACCCACACTGTCACAGAAATATAAGCCACATGCGGTTGAGAAAGAGGCAAACACACACACACACATTTGAGTCCGAATTTACATTCCTTACAAATTCAGAACATTCTGAATCTTACCAATGAGGAAAGGGGTCCAATTCTCGCATAAACGGCTGCGTGGAAATATAATTGAGAATTTAACAAATATACTGCGTGGAACGGAACGATGGACTTTCCCGCAAGAGGGGGATTTAAAGACGACATTCTGACGTACGAATGTGACGATATAATAAAGAAAATAAAAGCCCCGATAGCACTTAATAAAAGAGGCGTCTATTCAGTGATAGATATGTAAGGTGCAATTTATCATGGATAAAGTTCCTAAGATTTATATTTCAGAGTTGCCTAAGTTTTGGCTTTTGACAGGAGTGACGTCACCAGACGCTGATTGTTGGTTTAAAACACGTTCCTTTTCACATTACTTCAAATCGTAATTATTGTTTGAAATTAGTTTAAATTAAACTAAAGTAAAAACGTTTCAGTAGCTATTATTCTATGTTTTATCAACATTTTGGTCAAAAAATAATGGTAAATATTATAGCTGCATCTTCCCTATTGATTGTCTAAGAAAAGAAGGATTTATTTAAAATTTGTTAAATTTTCAAGTTGATTTGATTTATTTTTTTATTACGGAAGTTCGTAATATAATATTTAATCTCTTAAATAGATAGGTACTATTAGCAGTGTTAATTATAGTTTAGATTATTTGTATTGAGCTCATGAATGGCCATAGTACTGAGCTCATGAATAGCCTTTGTTTGCGGTCAGCGCGTTCCAATTTTGCAAAAAAATTTTACCACCACGTAAAACGTTCATTGAATAATGAACTCTATCGTCTTCGCCAAAGATTCGAAATAAAGTAACAAATAATGAAGTAACATTTATTTTATATGGTTTATACCGGGCACGCCGTGAAGGGTATTTTATCTCGTAGCTAATTTGGAATCTATTGTAAAAGAAGATAGAGTTCATTATTCAATGAACATTTTACGTGGCGGTAACATTTTTTTGCAAAATTGGCACTCGCTGACCGCAAACAAAAGCTATTCATGAGCTCACTACAATGGCCATTCATGAGCTCAGTTCAAATAATCTAAACTATACAAGTTATATTTGATTATAAGTCAAAGTTTAAACAAATACGACATTTTTTTGTCATAATTATGGCTATTATTGTTATTTGTAAGTAATAAAAACTGGATCTCACCATATTTTTAAGTAATAAAAACTGGATCTCACCATATTTGTAAGTAATAAAAACTGGATCTCACCGTCAGCTTTTTGTTTCAATAATATCCTTATGATCTCTCTTACTTAAATAGACCCGCTATATATTTATGTATTTTTTTTTCAAAAACTATTCAACCTATCAAGTTCAAAATAATTTTCCTAGAAAGTTTTTATAGTTCTAATTTAGAGATTTTTTTCATTGATTTTTATGGGATAATTCTGTATTTCGTGAACCGATTTTCACCGTTTTTTTACTTTATTTGAAAGCACGTAATTTCATTGTGATTTTGTAGAAATTACAGGTACAATAAACACCTGCTTATCCGGTTAAATTACAAACTTAGTTCAGAAATTATTTTGTATTTTTTTTCAAAAACTATTCAACCTATCAAGTTCAAAATATTTTTCCTACAAAGTTTTATAGTTCTAATTTAGAGATTTTTTCATATTTTTAAAACTTATTTTATTTTACTAAACCTTTTTTTTACTTATTTTGACGACCACTTTAGCCTAGTTGGTAGTGACCCTGCCTACGAAGCAAGAGGTCCTGGGTTCAAATCCCGGTAAGGGCATTTATTTGTGTGATGAGCACGAGTATTTGTTCCTAAGTCATGGATGTTTTCTATGTATGTATTTAAGTATTTATTTATCTATATAAGTATGTTTATCGTCGTCTAGTACCCATAGTACAAGCTTTGCTTAGTTTGGGACTAGGTCGATTTGTGTAAGATTGTCCCCTAATATTTATTTATTTATTTATTTATGGTTCAAAAGTTAGAGGGGGGGGGGACACATTTCTTTTTAGTTCTGGAGCGATTATCTCCGAAAATATTAACATTATCAAAAAATGTTTTTAGCAAACCCCTATTCATTTTTAAATACCTATTCAACAATATATCACACTTTAGGGTTGAATAAAAAAAAAACACCCCACGTTACGTATAAGGGGTACCCTAATAAAAAAAAACACTTTTATTTTATCACTTTGTCGGCGTGATTGATATACATATTAGTACCAAATTTCACCTTTCTAGTGCTAACGGTTACCGAGATTATCCGCGGACGGACGTACAGACAAAGCGAAATTATAAGGGTTCCTAGTCGGCTACGGAACCCTAAAAAAGGAAAGTGGGTAATACAAATGTTATCTTTGGCTAACATTATGTTTAGATATGCATACACACAAGAACCGAAGAAAAGAAGAATAATAAGAAATGAAAAGAAGATATGCAACCACCGTTGTATAACATAGACAGTGACACCGTGCTATCACAACCCCCTTACACATTCACTGCCTGGAACCCGCCTAACGGGCACTCGGTTTGCAGTATCTATCCTCTATTTACCGGGAAAGTGCGTTAGCGCTCCGAATTTGTTGGCAGTGAATGTGGTGAAATCACACAAAAAGTTATATTAGACACACAAGGGGCGACAAACGTTATTGGTGAATAACTCGTGCGTTTTTTTACGTCATTATCAAATATTGTGAAAATAAATGTATTTAGTGTAGTTTCAAACCGCTGAAGATTTATCCTTACACCAAAGACGTGGGTTAGTAATGGTCATCATCATCAAACACCAGTTTAATTATTATAGTGAATTAGCCCAGGTAGGTATACGCCCTATGAAGGTACTCCCAGATATAGGTTATAAAATGTTGCATAATGTGTAACAACGGTAACACTATAACATAATAATGTTGAAGAAAAATAATTGATGTCATGTAACATTTGATAACCTCTGTGTGGGAGGGAGCACCATTAAGAGTCCGCAGTAAGCTCGATTCTCCATACAAACGTAGTTACGCTCTCATTTTAAAACTACCTGTCGGATTGTAACGAAATTTTGCATGTACAATGACATGAGGTATATCTATGTCTGTAATTAGTTTATGTAGCTTCAGATAACATAGTAAAAAAATAAAGCGAATTTAAGTTTTTCATACAAAACTTGTTTTTGCTGTATTTCGTTTGTTTTATAAACTGGAACCATATAAACTAATTACAGACATAGATATACCTCATGTCATTGTATATGCAAAGTTTCGTCACAATCCAACTCATAGTTTTAAAATGAGAGCGTAACTACGTTTGCATGGGAAGATGCAATTCGGCCCAGCTTACTGCGGACTCTTAAGTTGCGATATAGTGCAGTGTATTAGTTAATAGCGATTATGGGGCACGAATATCGGTGAGACCCACACTGTCACAGAAATATAAGCCACATGCGGTTGAGAAAGAGGCAAACACACACACACACACATTTGAGTCCGAATTTACATTCCTTACAAATTCAGAACATTCTGAATCTTACCAATGAGGAAAGGGGTCCAATTCTCGCATAAACGGCTGCGTGGAAATATAATTGAGAATTTAACAAATATACTGCGTGGAACGGAACGATGGACTTTCCCGCAAGAGGGGGATTTAAAGACGACATTCTGACGTACGAATGTGACGATATAATAAAGAAAATAAAAGCCCCGATAGCACTTAATAAAAGAGGCGTCTATTCAGTGATAGATATGTAAGGTGCAATTTATCATGGATAAAGTTCCTAAGATTTATATTTCAGAGTTGCCTAAGTTTTGACTTTTGACAGGAGTGACGTCACCAGACGCTGATTGTTGGTTTAAAACACGTTCCTTTTCACATTACTTCAAATCGTAATTATTGTTTGAAATTAGTTTAAATTAAACTAAAGTAAAAACGTTTCAGTAGCTATTATTCTATGTTTTATCAACATTTTGGTCAAAAAATAATGGTAAATATTATAGCTGCATCTTCCCTATTGATTGTCTAAGAAAAGAAGGATTTATTTAAAATTTGTTAAATTTTCAAGTTGATTTGATTTATTTTTTTATTACGGAAGTTCGTAATATAATATTTAATCTCTTAAATAGATAGGTACTATTAGCAGTGTTAATTATAGTTTAGATTATTTGTATTGAGCTCATGAATGGCCATAGTACTGAGCTCATGAATAGCCTTTGTTTGCGGTCAGCGCGTTCCAATTTTGCAAAAAAATTTTACCACCACGTAAAACGTTCATTGAATAATGAACTCTATCGTCTTCGCCAAAGATTCGAAATAAAGTAACAAATAATGAAGTAACATTTATTTTATATGGTTTATACCGGGCACGCCGTGAAGGGTATTTTATCTCGTAGCTAATTTGGAATCTATTGTAAAAGAAGATAGAGTTCATTATTCAATGAACATTTTACGTGGCGGTAACATTTTTTTGCAAAATTGGCACTCGCTGACCGCAAACAAAAGCTATTCATGAGCTCACTACAATGGCCATTCATGAGCTCAGTTCAAATAATCTAAACTATACAAGTTATATTTGATTATAAGTCAAAGTTTAAACAAATACGACATTTTTTTGTCATAATTATGGCTATTATTGTTATTTGTAAGTAATAAAAACTGGATCTCACCATATTTTTAAGTAATAAAAACTGGATCTCACCATATTTGTAAGTAATAAAAACTGGATCTCACCGTCAGCTTTTTGTTTCAATAATATCCTTATGATCTCTCTTACTTAAATAGACCCGCTATATATTTATGTATTTTTTTTTCAAAAACTATTCAACCTATCAAGTTCAAAATAATTTTCCTAGAAAGTTTTTATAGTTCTAATTTAGAGATTTTTTTCATTGATTTTTATGGGATAATTCTGTATTTCGTGAACCGATTTTCACCGTTTTTTTACTTTATTTGAAAGCACGTAATTTCATTGTGATTTTGTAGAAATTACAGGTACAATAAACACCTGCTTATCCGGTTAAATTACAAACTTAGTTCAGAAATTATTTTGTATTTTTTTTCAAAAACTATTCAACCTATCAAGTTCAAAATATTTTTCCTACAAAGTTTTATAGTTCTAATTTAGAGATTTTTTCATATTTTTAAAACTTATTTTATTTTACTAAACCTTTTTTTTACTTATTTTGACGACCACTTTAGCCTAGTTGGTAGTGACCCTGCCTACGAAGCAAGAGGTCCTGGGTTCAAATCCCGGTAAGGGCATTTATTTGTGTGATGAGCACGAGTATTTGTTCCTAAGTCATGGATGTTTTCTATGTATGTATTTAAGTATTTATTTATCTATATAAGTATGTTTATCGTCGTCTAGTACCCATAGTACAAGCTTTGCTTAGTTTGGGACTAGGTCGATTTGTGTAAGATTGTCCCCTAATATTTATTTATTTATTTATTTATGGTTCAAAAGTTAGAGGGGGGGGGGACACATTTCTTTTTAGTTCTGGAGCGATTATCTCCGAAAATATTAACATTATCAAAAAATGTTTTTAGCAAACCCCTATTCATTTTTAAATACCTATTCAACAATATATCACACTTTAGGGTTGAATAAAAAAAAAACACCCCACGTTACGTATAAGGGGTACCCTAATAAAAAAAAACACTTTTATTTTATCACTTTGTCGGCGTGATTGATATACATATTAGTACCAAATTTCACCTTTCTAGTGCTAACGGTTACCGAGATTATCCGCGGACGGACGGACAGACAAAGCGAAATTATAAGGGTTCCTAGTCGGCTACGGAACCCTAAAAAAGGAAAGTGGGTAATACAAATGTTATCTTTGGCTAACATTATGTTTAGATATGCATACACACAAGAACCGAAGAAAAGAAGAATAATAAGAAATGAAAAGAAGATATGCAACCACCGTTGTATAACATAGACAGTGACACCGTGCTATCACAACCCCCTTACACATTCACTGCCTGGAACCCGCCTAACGGGCACTCGGTTTGCAGTATCTATCCTCTATTTACCGGGAAAATGCGTTAGCGCTCCGAATTTGTTGGCAGTGAATGTGGTGAAATCACACAAAAAGTTATATTAGACACACAAGGGGCGACAAACGTTATTGGTGAATAACTCGTGCGTTTTTTTACGTCATTATCAAATATTGTGAAAATAAATGTATTTAGTGTAGTTTCAAACCGCTGAAGATTTATCCTTACACCAAAGACGTGGGTTAGTAATGGTCATCATCATCAAACACCAGTTTAATTATTATAGTGAATTAGCCCAGGTAGGTATACGCCCTATGAAGGTACTCCCAGATATAGGTTATAAAATGTTGCATAATGTGTAACAACGGTAACACTATAACATAATAATGTTGAAGAAAAATAATTGATGTCATGTAACATTTGATAACCTCTGTGTGGGAGGGAGCACCATTAAGAGTCCGCAGTAAGCTCGATTCTCCATACAAACGTAGTTACGCTCTCATTTTAAAACTACCTGTCGGATTGTAACGAAATTTTGCATGTACAATGACATGAGGTATATCTATGTCTGTAATTAGTTTATGTAGCTTCAGATAACATAGTAAAAAAATAAAGCGAATTTAAGTTTTTCATACAAAACTTGTTTTTGCTGTATTTCGTTTGTTTTATAAACTGGAACCATATAAACTAATTACAGACATAGATATACCTCATGTCATTGTATATGCAAAGTTTCGTCACAATCCAACTCATAGTTTTAAAATGAGAGCGTAACTACGTTTGCATGGGAAGATGCAATTCGGCCGAGCTTACTTACTGCGGACTCTTAAGTTGCGATATAGTGCAGTGTATTAGTTAATAGCGATTATGGGGCACGAATATCGGTGAGACCCACACTGTCACAGAAATATAAGCCACATGCGGTTGAGAAAGAGGCAAACACACACACACACACATTTGAGTCCGAATTTACATTCCTTACACATTCAGAACATTCTGAATCTTACCAATGAGGAAAGGGGTCCAATTCTCGCATAAACGGCTGCGTGGAAATATAATTGAGAATTTAAAAAATATATAGTATACAACAATGTCATTGGCCAATATATAAAAAAAAACAGTATTATCGATCAAAGGACGACTTATACATTGAGTCGTCTCGACGTTGGCGACGCCTCCACCAGCATCGAATCCGCGTCCAGGACACGTACCGTCTCACCTGGCGATCTTAGGACCGGCATGGCCGCAATAATGTTTCTAGATGACATAAAAAAAAACACAAATTAATCTCACATGCATCTCATATGGAGATACCTTGCCCCTCAACCTGGTCGTCATCAGACCTTCGAGAATACCTGTACAACATCCCTTCGAAAGTAGTGCACTAAGTTCAAATTCCAGTCTCGTAGCCTTAGCCGTCCCGGAGATCCCTTGCCCCTCGACTTGGTCATCATCAGACCCTGGAGAACACCTATACAGCAGGTCTACTTCAAAACTAGTGCACTATGTTCAAATTCGAGTCTCATAGCTTTAGCCTTCCCAGAGATCCCTTGCCCCTCGACTTGGTCATCATCAGACCCTGGAGATTACCTATACAGCAGGTCCACTTCAAAACTAGTGCACTAAGTTCCAATTCGAGTCTCATAGCAGTATCCAGTCCAGAGATCCCTTGCCCCTGCACCTGGTCATCATCAGACCCTCGAGAATGTCTTTACAGCAGGCCCCTTTCGAAACTAGTGCACTAAGTTCAAATTCGAGTCTCATAGCAGTATCCGCTCCAGAGATCCCTTGCCCCTCCACCTGGTCATCATCAGACCCTCGAGAATGTCTTTACAGCAGGTTCTCTTCAAAACTAGTGCACTAAGTTCAAATTCGAGTCTCATAGCAGTATCCGTTCCAGAGATCTCTTGCCCCTCCACCTGGTCATCATCAGACCCTCGAGAATGTATTTACAGCAGGTCCCCTTCGAAACTAGTGCACTGAGTTCAAATTCGAGCCCGATAGCCGAATCCGTTCTACAGATCCCTTGCCACTTGATCTGGTCATCATCAGACCCTCAAGAATCAGTTGCAATGCAAAATTACGTGCCTAGGTATCGATGCCGAATTTAATTTCTCCAATTTTGAAATTTATTTCACTAAGTCACGTGCAATGCGCAAACACGTGAACGTATTCGAGAAATGTTCAAGCGCCATTTTGAAACTCACACATACACAAAGATATAATAAGGCTGTGTGCGTAAGAAACGGTTACTGCTTCAGTTTTGGATGAAAATAATCATTTTCATCATACTTGCTCGAAACGGGCTTCATAATGCGCAGACATACAGAGCTGTAATAGTTTATGTTACGCCCACGGGCGTAATGGTTTTTTTCTTAAATTGTATCTGTCACTCATGCGGCAGTTTGCAAAGAGGTTTTATATCAAATACGATGTCTGAAAACGTATTAATAAATAAATTTTAACTTAAAAACACTACTAAAACATGTTTAACAGAATTATTTACAGATTTAATATGTAGTTATTTACCCCCTTATTCATAATACTTAAATGCTTCTGCTAAATAAAATGGGCTTTGCCCCTTTCTTACGAATACAAATGTCAAAGTGACAGATAAGGACAAACGAATTTTAACGGCGTTTCAGTTAAAACAGGCTTGTAGAACGTTTATGAATACGGCCGTAAGTGTCTAGTACTATTACGTCACACCTGGCCATAATATAACCGTTTTACATAACAATAAAACGATTATTATATGCCGAGAGAAAACACAGCGTCGCATTATGAAGAAGCAATGTGCCAACTCACCTGTTGTCAGATTAATACTCACGATTCCTGAACGGATCTTTAGTTTCTGAACGTGTTTTGTCTGTCAACGTCACCGCTAGGCGGGAAGCTGGTCCCGACCTGTCATTGATGTCTTCACCAGGAAGATTGAAGAACCTTCCTGCGACGCTGTGTTTTCTCTCGGCATATAATAATCGTTTTATTGTTATGTAAAACGGTTATATTATATGCCTGTCGGAAAACACAGCGTCGCATTATGAAGACGTGTTTGTTATCTGCTGGTGACTAAAAAATACACGCAATGATGATATAAATCAAACAGCATGTACTTAAGTAATGCAATAGAAGAATTATAATAGAAGTTAATCATCAAAAAACATAAGCAGTGTCGCTGCACTGTATTGGTATAAATTCCAATAATATTTTGGGTGAACCAAAACTTAACTATTTCAACAAGAAATAATACTTAAGTAGTAATGAGATCATCTCACAACCAATAAGAGTAATGAAATCCCAAATACTAACAAAATTATCAAACAAATTGACATTAGAAATTTCGCGTTCCTGTGTATCAATTATTTCTCGGCAATAATGCTTTGTAAAGGTATTGCGGCTTCGCCAACTGCCTCTGTAAAATTTCATCTTTTGGTCGCCTTTCCAACCAACATAGTGAGGCCACTGCCGACCGACAGCTACCTGGCGAAGCATCAATACCTACATCTCTCAAGTCTGAGTGAACCCAACCTCCAATCAATGTCCTAGAAGCTGGGTTAGCCTCACCACGGATTGTGATGAGCCGACTTGATAAGTTCCTGCTCGTTTTTCATGACATTTTGACACATACATACGACCCAGGTCACTGGACATATGCCTTCACATTCATGCCTCTTTAGCTCCCATCCTGATTGATGTTGAGAACCTTTATCCGTCTTTGAACCGAAACTATATTGTTATATAGTCCATATTGCTTCATAGTCCTTGTAATGATTTTCTGTGATCTTCAACAGAGTCAAGTCATGGATTCTACGACCTGAGGCTAAGAGTAGTATGACTGAAGCCCAGCGTGCTGCTTCAATGAAGGTGTCCTCTGCAGGAGTGTTACACATAGCCTTAGAGTAGCCTCTAAGACCAACCTGCAATCCCAAATTGGACACTTGTGCGGGAGGCTTCGCATTCAGAATTGCTTTCAGAGTGCTACTAATGAAAAAATTAAGGAGCACCTCCGTTTGGCCATGGCTGACATCTAAAGTAGCATAGTATTATAGGAAAGCCCTTCCTCTAGATATGCCCTGGCCAAAAACTGTCTAACCTCTTCTGCCTTGGGTGCTGTGCTGTCAATCCGACTGTCAGTACACCACCTCCCCAACGTCTCATAGCTGATAGGTATTTAGTAATAGTAGATGGTCTCCATCCCTTCTTTAATAAGCCTTTTCTTATTTTAACCCAACTTTCCAGATCTGTAGGGCTAGTTTCTCCACCATGGGTGGTGGCTGGCCAGTGGTCAGATCTGCCAGTACTTTCCGCAAGTTCTGGATTTGGTAAGGTTCATCCTCGTCCGTGACTGTGAGATCCGCTCTCCAAAATGACTTGATTCCAATCCGGAGCCAGTAACAGATAACTGCTCTGGGCCTGGTTTAAGTGACCTAACACTCGTGGGATCAATTTTGGGGGAGGGAAGAGCCATGCCAGGTTGTAGTCCCAGTCCCGACTGAATGTGTCGATGAAGACTGCTCCACAATCTGCTAGGTCGATACTGGCGTATCCTGGGACTATAGTCGACCTTGCGGGCGCGAAGAGATCGAACGCGGGTTCTTCCCACAGCCTGAACACCTCCGAGGTAGCTGCAGGAAGTAGGTGCCACTCCAGCAGTTGTTGTTTCCGAGACAAACGGTCTGCTATTGTATTGATTCTGCCCGGCAGATATTGAGCTGACAGAGTTATATTCCATTGATCCACTACTGATAGGAGTCGGAATATGAGGCTCAGTAGACCTATCGATGGTCCCCCCCTCTTTTCGCATGTGGCCGATCAGAGTCCGATTGTCCGATTGCAACAGCACATGGGAGTTTTCCAGGGTCCGCCCCTGAGTCTTTAATGCAGACAGCACTGCATACATCTCCTTTTTGTTGCTGTGCCAACACCTTTGATGACGCCTGGTACTTGTTAGTGTCACCTGATCCAAATGCGCTCCCCACCTTATGCCTGACGCGTCTGTCGCCAAGAGGTGATCTACAGGGGGTAGGCGCATTGGTACCATGGCTCCTCCTATGGCTCCGAGCCACCATTCCATGACTTTCAAAGCCAAGTGGGGAATCTCTCCTGAACTGGTGAGAGAATATCTGCAGGTGGCGACAATGTAGTCCTTGGAACTACGTAATTAGCGAAGTTGAGAAGCCCCAGAAAGCATTGCAGCTGCCGAAGCTTGCTTACTCTGAGAAGCCATGAGCTCTAGAATATGAGCGATTGTTCAATGTGGTGTTCCAACAAATTCCCAGCTACTCTACTGTTTGAGTGGGAATTACTACAGACTTCTGGAAGTTGAACTGCCAGCCAAGCAACCCCAGGAGCTCCACAGCCTCCGCGGCTTGAAGGGATAATAAAGTCCGATCCTGATGGGCTAAAAGGAAGTCGTCTAGGTAGACTAAAACTCGACAACCTCTCCTGCGCAGGATCTCCGCAACCCAGCAGGTAATGTCTGCGAAAAGACGAGGCGTTGACGACAGGCTAAAAGGGAGACAGGCCATCCGAAGGATCTCTCCCAAGTAGCTGACATAAAATGGTTGGTGCGACTGAGCTACCGTAACATGGAGGCGAGCCTGTGAAACATCTATTTTTATAAGCCAATCTGCTGGCTACAGGAAGTCCGGTACGGAAGAATGTGAAATCAGATGAAAATGCTTAGTCAGTACAAACCTGTTCAGTCCTCGGAGATCAAATATTGGTCTTACCCCATCTCCCATCCTCACTAGGAACATTTTTGAGAGGAAACATGGAGCAACCTGGTTGTCTTAATTTTAATACTTTTGACTTTTTTAAATTTCTCTATCTCCTCTGACATTTACAGATATAAGTGCCTATATATCTAATAAAACAAATATATTAAGTATTACAAACATAGACATACTTTTCAGTCTCCCAACTTTAGAACATAGCCTCCGAGGCCTTGGGAATAATATATATCTTTAGTATTACAAAGATGTTTGAATCTCCCAACTTTGAACATAGCCTCCGTGGCTTTGGGAATACTACACATTTTTGGGTATAACTAAACTGGTCCTATAGGCCCAAATTTGTTGAGCACAAAGTCAGACATACTTTTTTATCTCCCAACTTTTGAATATAGCCTCCGCAGCATTGGGAATAAAACACCATTTTAGATGCAAGAGGAAAACAAATATGTTTGGTATCACAAAGGTAGACATACTTTTGAACCTCCCAACTTTTGAATATAGCCTCCGAGGCATTGGGAATAAAACACCATTTTAGATGCAAGAGGAAAGAACTCTAGGATACACTTTGGCAGATTTCCCAAAGTATAAATCTGTCCAGGAAGCATAGAGATGTTTCTCGCTGGTATCTGAATGTTAACATCTTATACAGATTGTATTCTATCTAAGGTTAGTGTTAACTTTTACAAAGTAAAAGTCTCTAGTATTGACTTGCATATTATATCTACAATATGAAAATCCATTTTTCGAATAATGTGTCAGGGTTAAGGTCCTTAGGAGACCTGAATGCCCAATCTATAACACCCTGAAGATTCTTTCATACCAGTTATCGTTGCTCCAACACCACGTTGGATAGTCCTGCCATTACCTTCTCTGACCCTAATAGGTAGCCCTTATTCTTATATCTTCTATTAATTTAAAAATCCGTCAAAGCTGGTGTTGCAGTAAAATTAAGCAACGCCTTAGAGTACCTAACCTCCTTCCCAGAGGGGAGACCGAATTGTTGCAATTCCTGAATAATCTGCACCATCTCTGGTACAGCAGTCTTAATTAGTTAATTTTTGCGCAAGCGGCTGTACTAGTGGAGGTGGTGTAAAATACGAGCCGCGTATTTGTTGAATATATTGTGACAGTATTCCTACCTGGTTGAGCAAGGCATTGATGCTCAAGTCTGCATCACCTGCAACCCTGGGCTTCCTTTTATGGGACGGTCTCTCCGACTCCGAGTCGGCAGACGAGTCCGACGAAGCCGATTCAGGAGAAGCGTCAGATCCAGCGCTTCCCTGCTAATTTATCACCTGATCTGGTTCCGCACCACTCATTCTCACCCTAGAAACTTACTTTCTAGATGAAAAAACACACAAATTTTATATATTTAAACTTCGACAACTATTATCGCGGCGAGTAACACACGCAATGACAGGTCGGGACCAGCTTCCCGCCTAGCGGTGACGTTGACAGACAAAACACGTTCAGAAACTAAAAATCCGTTCAGGAATCGTGAGTATTAATCTGACAACAGGTGAGTTGGCACATTGCTTCTTCATAATGCGACGCTGTGTTTTCCGACAGGCATATAATAGCTTTCGGCATTTTAACGCAATACAACACGTACCAACGACAACTCACTTTGACAGCAATTGACAGATGGCATGGATGAGGTCTTCAAAGTTACTGTTGCCAGTTGAAGAAATTAGTTCCAATAGTTTTCCGCAATATGGCGAAGTTTTTTATTTTCGTGGTCGGGCTACAACTTTGTATATTTGTTTTGTTTTACATTAGGTCGGTAACTTATTTGGCCATATTTGCACAAATATTCATGTGAAGTACTTACATCTCTTTCGTTAGTAAAGGAAGTGAAGAGTCGCGAATACGGCTAAGCGAGTTGCCAGTTTTACGTCACTTGCATTGCAAATGACAAAACAAAATAAATGGGGCTTTATAATAAAACAATCGTATAAAGATTTAATATTGGACTAATATTTAGTAAAATACCATATTATAATAATAAAATTCATATAAAAATTCAAGTTTTCAGTTTTAAACAATACTACAACTTGCCGGCATGGCAACAACACTACATTATACAGTTTAGAATAAAGTGAATGTTCGGCGGAGTCTAGTCAAGTCCGAGCTCTGCTGTTAATGAATGACAAGTGGGAGCGAGCATTTTAATTCAACCCCGTTTTTTTACCCCAAAACTGCTATATGACAAAAAGTATATTTTCTGTAATTATTGTCTGATCGATGGATACTTTTCTCAGCAAAAATTAGCTCTTTCAAATAATAGAAGATGGGAGAGCAGTAGCTGGTTCCCAAAATAAATTTGTTTTAGTGTAGTAATGTCGGCTGCGGAGTTGACTACATGGAGATGCAGCTAAAATTATCTACTCGACTGTACATGGTTCCAAAAGAAGAGAAATATAAGGAGCATAGATAAGAACTTGTGTATATATTTTTCAGCCCATCGTCCGCGTAGTTACTGCTGACTTAGTTTGGATAACTCTTTGTCATAGGCTCATGTGACGCATACAAAACACTCCAGTGATCGTTATGAATATACTAGAATACATTAAACAGCAGATCTAAAGCAGTGGCCAGACTCGCGCCGAATATTCCAACTACCCACCCGGCCGACAAGCTACTTCATAATTCTAAGTAATACTATTATTCAAACAACAAAAAAATAAATCATTCTTAACCATAAAATAATAAAACACAGGTAAATCCAAGACTACATAGTTACGCCTAGGTAAATAAGTAAATATAATACAAAAATTCGTGTGAATTAAATATTTTATCATTGGTAAAGCTCTGATTTAGAAATTTGGATCTATTCCGCGATTCGGTATCTATTTCATTTGACAATATTACATATTATACATAAACAATACTTATAATGTAACGTCTTATAGCCAATGTGCACTCAATGTTATATTGGCGAAGCTTATGATATCTAGTTGCTGTGTATACTTATACAAACTTCAAAAACAATACTGAACGAATTAACACTAATATACAAATACAAAAAAAACTAAAATACAAACGACTACACTACTAACTATTCAAAACAATCGATAAAATTTAAAAAAGTTATACAAAAAAGGTAAAAAATAAATAGGAATCCTAAAACACATCCAATCAAGCGGGTGATATATAAAAAAGATTACAAAAAAGCGTGTTAAGCCTTCTCCAGGAATTAAGTCAAAATAGGAAATTGGCGGGCGCTGCGCTGGCAACCCTGTCTTTTTGGTAGCATCTTTGGGACGCATCTTGTCTTTGGTCAAAGATGGAGTGGCTTAAAAAATGTACTTACAAAAATAAGGATTTGTCAAAGCACACAAAAAACATCGCGGTTCCTTGCATCACCAAATACTGCTTTCGTTCCCAAAATACCGATAGTGGGTGAGTAAAGGTCACAGCTCATTAGAGCCACCAGGCACCCGACCCGCACCGCCACGCCTCGAAGCTCTACTAACTACGGAGGTGACGATGCCCATACGAATCCATATAAAGAATATTAAGCGCTCGTGACGAGGCGGTGCGGGTCGGGTGCCGAGTGGCTCTGAGCTGTAAGCTTAAACCCGTAATCTTGGTCAATCCGGTACATGCGAAATTAGATATTTTGGAATCGACTAAAATAATTAAGTAAAAATATTAGGTACCTATTTAGCAAGGCAGATGACCTAATAAAATGACTCAGCAGGTAGGTACTACTAATAAAACTGCAAAACAGTTAATTCCAGCACTTAAAAAAAAGACTAAATACCTACTCTATTTTGTTACTGGCATTTATCTTAGGTAGGTAATGTACAATTTTGAAAGTGCCGGAATCTTTCAAACTACAAGAGGAAACGAGTAAAAAAGTTTCAAATTCATTTTAATATTTTTCACAATATTCTAGAACAGAAGCGTGAGCGTCGTCGTCACAGTGGAGCTGAACAATTTTACTGTACAGTGTAAACGAGTCAAAATCTGCCCACTTTCGTTTGAATCAACGGCAACCATGGCAAAAGGAATGTGTTGCGACTTACAAATCCAATTCAATTGGTCCGCGCAGACCGCGTAGTAACCGTAGTAGCCCTATACAAAGGTAGCAATTTATCGCAACAACCGACAGAGCCGCAGCTACTGTTGGAATGCGACTTACATCTAACTGTAGTTACAGTACGATTACTGTTAGTTAAGACCTGACAGATGGATTGCCTTCATTTAATTTTCAACTTTAATTTCATATAGATAAAGCATTTTTCAGAATACTGTTACCCACATCTACCGATTCAGTAATAACTATTTTATTTGTATAAGATTAAAGTTGAAAATTAAATGAAGGCAATCCATCTGTCAGGTCTTAACTAACAGTAATCGTACTGTACGTCTCTGCCCGTTGTTGGGGTAACATGCTGCGCTTGTGATGGCCTCAACTTGACTGTCGGTGAACTATTAATTTTTAGATCAAAAACGAAAATATTCTAATTATTTCTGGACTGCAACGTACCTAATGCCACGTGTCAAATTTAGCAAACAACGACCAATGCTTAACACTAAAAGGAAATCTTAAAAATAACCTTAAATACCTACTTCTCACTAAGTTTGTCTATTCGCTACGTACGTTGAGCCAAACGAAAGTGAACAATATTAATAGCAAAGGAATCTAATCGAAACGAGACTTCAATTTTCAACAAAATTGATTCTATGTAACAACCGTCTATAAAAATATCAGTATATATAAATCTTATTTCAAATTAATTTAATACAGGGGGGACGGCCCTGTTTTGAACCATAGTTTCGAAAACTAACACGAAATTACCGGTCTTGAGACTTGAATTATAAGTCATTCAAATATAAGTTACCTAATCCGATGGTTCAATTCAGACCGGTACAATAACGCGTTGTCTTCAAAGTAATCATGTTGACGATACTAAATTAAACACCGCGGGAGACGTTGTTTTTATCATTGACACACATGCAAGTGCTAATGATAGATCATTTGAAGTTAATGACGTGTGGCAAATTGTAATTGTAACGTACTACCGGGGTTAATTTAACACGATCAACATTTAAAGAGTATTAAGGGCCGTCCAATTTCAAAATTTGATAAAAAAATAATTTCATCGCACCATCAGTGCTGAATACTAACGGCCTAATCCGCAACAACTTGTAACTTGCGACAAAAATTTAAGTTTAAAACTCCTACTTATTGGAAACTCGTATTTCAAATTGCAAGTTATTGTGAAACGAGGCCCAACTTGTGATACCGAAATTCAAAGTGATTGAGACCAGTATAACACACGACGGTGCACGAAATTCCATACAAACTTAATATTGTCTAGCTTACGGCTGGGGTACTAAACCCGCACCGTATACGATATACTTCAACTAGGTAGGTATTTCATGAATTGCGCTACTTTTTGCTATTATTTTAATTAATAATTTCGCTAAAACCTCTATCCCGAGGCCTAGGTGCGCGGCCGACCGCCCCGTTCCTGAGGCGCCGATAAAAAATTCTTTTTTTGCGCTTTTTTATTTTTTTCCTTAATAATCCAACGTACTGATTCACTATATACATGCAGTGAAAAATAGTGCGAAGAAACTCACTCAGAGTAAACGACGAGGGCACGAAACACCGACTTCGAAACAACAACAACTCTTTACATTTAAAGATAGCTACGATATTTTAAAAAAGTACAAATGTCACGCCGAAAATATGAACGTCGGTCGACGCTTGTCCCGGCTCTAGGTCGCCGTCAATCGTATTTGCGTTTTTGCGATTGTAAAGTCGGGACAGAAACGCGACCGGTGACGACGCATGCCGCTGCACCTGAACTTTAGTCGCGCGAAGGTAAAGAGCTCGGTAGCGTCATATTTGATAACACTCACTTCGGTAGTATCTTCAGTAGCACCAACTTCGTTAGCCTGAACGTTGAGACTGCGCAACACAAGGTCACAGGTACCGCGGCTCCAAATGAAAAAAGTCAATGAACACCCGTCAGCTAAAGTTATATTTAATAGAAAAACAGACAACGTATAAATAACGAGAACAAGCCACAGTGGCGATAAACGAGGAACCAAGCAAACAAACAACCTACAAACTAACGAACTAAACAAGCAAGAAAACATCGCCTCGCAGCTACAAACTAAAGGGCACTCGAAATAAACTAAAAAACCGTTTCGCATGTGGAAAGCGCTACAAATTCATCAAAATCAGACATTTTCATAGAAATTAAATAGATATTTATAAACTAAATACTGCGAGGCGAAATCGAAGAATCAGTAACCCAACTGTGTGGTTACTAACTGAAAATCCTTAACAAGAGAGACACGACAAACTAAACGAATGAGCATGAAGTGGGCTCTAGCGAACCAATAAACCGATTGCTATTGCGACATGTGATAAACGCCAGCTTCACACTATACCACTTAGTTCGGCGAATAAACTATAAAGATGAAACAAGGCAAAAATCACGAGAAATCGAAGCCTCCCTAGAACAATAAACAATACTAATCCTCCGTCAATAACAGACCAACCGCACTATGCGGGCACAGCCGCTCGCAACAGACCACATATCCCAAACTCACCTCGGTTGTATTATTCTAACACCAATTAACTTTTTTAATAATAACGCCGAAGGCCAGGCCTTCTGTGGCCCGTTCAACGAAGCTACAAGTTACAACTTTTGCAAGTCTAAAGCAACAAAGGACAAATCCTTGTAGCCAATTCAGACTTTTAACTTGTAGGGTCGAGAATGGGCCGCTGGCGTCGAGCGCGGAAACGGAACGCATTCTATCATTCAACGTTAATAGAAAAGTGTCCGTCCAGCGTGTCGAAAACGTTGCGCGTAAATCAAAAAACCACGTCCGAATTCACAATTTCGTTTTTTATAAAAATATAAAAATACAAAAATGGGACAGTGCTACCACACGACACGAACCAAACATCCAGTATCAAGTCACAGTCACGCGTCCCGCCGCTAGGAGGGGAGGGCACTTCCAAACAATTACAAAAAACATTGAGCAATTTCATACAAAAGAACCACCAAAACGGGAAATGCACACATTACTAGTGAAATTATACAAAATAAAATGATAAAAAATCGAATTTTCTAGGAATAAAAACAATAGTAAATAGAGACGTTTGAAAATGCAGTCGCAATTTGTCTGGTGAAGGATTCAGAATGAAGTAACTGACGGAGAGTGCGCGGGCCTCCGAACCACGAGGAACAATCTACAACTCGCGACTCCGTATTGCAAATATTATATTTCCTACCAACACGACGTGTTAGTCCGCTTCATACGACTTTTTATATCGCGAAATATATATTATTAATGTATAGCTAAGTTTTCTAAAGACTAAGAAAATATATATTATTTTATATTTCAAATATTTTGTCCTAAACTTTACAGGGCCACAGAGCGGCTCGCGATTCAATATAATATGAATATAAAAAGTCCCACAATGCGTCATGTATTATGGCAAATAATTTCACTAAAATCCGTTAACTAACAATACGAATTGTACCTACTTAACTTTTAGAGAATTGATTATTAACTATTTATAAAGTAAGGGATGGCGGTGATCCCGGGCGCGACTACAACAGTTGTCACACCTGACAGCTGTGAAATATCTTCTACTGCGGTGTTACCAGCTGCCAAAATTGGTAGTTTTAGAGACAAACCCAGTTGGACGCGTATCAAATGATAATTCAAAGTGCATCGAACGCTCGAGACCAGACGAACTCACGTGTCGATCGCACCGGCGGGCACACACACCAAGGCACTTCGTAGCCTCACCTTTAAAATTTAGAAAAAACACACGTAAAAACCTCTTCCAAACGAAAAAAATTGTTCAAAAAATTCGCGCAAGTCTTTTTCTACAGTCTATATGCCGCGGTCGTCGGGATACGATGTCCAGCCGTCAATCTCAGTACCCGTCGCCTCGTTAAGTACACACTGAGCCCCCATTCCATAACTCATCGATACAACTCCAATATAACCTCAAACAAACGCGAGTGACAAGCAAAGGGTAAAAACGTGAACCACCGCTTATTTACACTAGTTTAATAATTGATTAATATATTTTTATAGTATACTAAACTACGGTCTATTGCACTATCCCGGCGAATCCAAAAAATATTTTTATTATATTTTTTTAACGCTAAAATATAAGAAAAGAGATATACTCGCGTCGAGCAATACTACAGCCAAAATTGGTAACGTATTTTTTTATCGTTTGTACTAAAAACCAGTCCCTACCGCCTCCCAGAGAAACGAACAGACTAACAAAACCTTTCCTAGGACAGCGCACCAACCAAGCTGCGTCTCTTTCTTATACATGCAACACGCATTTATCAGAAATAGAAGTTTTTTGCCGATCAAGACCGGCCGACACCAAAAATGTCAGAAGATCGAGCGACAATGGCAACACTGGTGTCTAGTCTGTGGCGCTGTCAAATGTCAACGCCCAGTTCTTCTCGAACTTTCAACGTTAAAACGTTAGTTAAAATTGTCCACCCAGCCATCAGCCGGGTCAAACGGGACGCTGAAGTTAAAAAAAAAACGGCAACAATATCCAAGTCGACTAAATAATCAAGGAAAGTCTTAGGAAATTGTTTCTAGCTACACAGGTACAATTATGTTGAGAAATCAGACATTCCACTTAAGTCTTACGTTAATCTTAGGATTACGGCACGTGCGCCGAGTATAGCTTACCCACAAACGACAAACGGACAACTAGCTAACTTTATGGTTACACATCTTTGCTTAAATCGAAAATCGTTAAGGCGCATCCATGTGGTCCTGCAAACATTCTGCAAACTCGCTCTCGATATTTGAATGACCTTGAGCTCCACATCTCTATCTCGCTCTTACAGCTCGCAGAATTGCAGTACACCACGCAGGACCGTCTGGATTCGCCCGATTTTCCCACGGGGCGGCTGTAGGTAATGCAGCCGTTTAGGAAAATTAGCAAGTGTACACCACTCCTTATTTGAATATCGGCTTAATATTAAACGTTGGATAAAGTTGCGTTTTAATGCGATCCTAATGTATGGCTCAATAATCCGCGTCCATGTTTCTTTCACCGTCTTTTTACTTTGGTTAAAAAGAGATGTAAAAGACGCGGATTATAATCCACATTATAGGAATCATGTTTAGGTACATTCTGTCGTGTCTAATACGAGGTACTTACATAAATACATAGTCGTAAACGTCTTGTCCGAATGATTTCCTCAAATTTTACTACTTAAAAGAATTTTGACTGAAAAGAGTTTCAATCATTCGGATGAAGCGTTTTTAAACTTTTACCTCCGATGTGGTTTGGGTTTGGCTTTGCTGAAATGCGTCTTAGACGGCCAAAGACATTTTTAAAATTTCTAGACATATTTCGAGTACGAACAAAGTGGGAGTGCGGAGAGCACCAAAGCGTAACCACTAGTGTCGATGATTTGTCACTAGTGTAAACTTATTGTTAACAGACGTAACCACTAGCGTCAATGATTGTCACCCGAGCGTAACCATTAGTGTCGACGAATTGTCAGGGTAACCATTAGTGTTTTATATCTATTTTGTTGAAATGTCGATGCCTAACATGAAAGGTTTCCGGGTATTCGGGCGATCGAAACGCTGTAGATATCTTCAAGTCGGAGAGTAACAACACTAGGCATTACACAATGAATTATAGCGAATAGACTAAGAAAAAACTTGTGTTGCATCATTACGCGTGCTTAAAAGTTATGAAATATTGGGATTACAATTCAGTAACAAGTCAGCGCTAGCAACTGCTACATTACACCGCCTACTAGCGCTCCCTGTGGTTAACCGTCGAGTCAACCAACTTTCCTGTTATTCTGTGGTGGATAATAGTGACAGTTTCATAGAAGAAAAATTACAATATGGTCTTCCAAAATGTTAAGGAGATACCCTACTATGTGGGTTTACTATTGCTACCATAGCGAAACATCAGGCCAAACTTTAGCTTAAGTGGAAACACGCTTTATCATCAATCTTGACGTCGGAATTGCCAATAGTCATTGCGTTAGCACTAGTGGCTGCACGCTCCTACACACTACTGCACACTACAGTGTTTGTAGTATAGCCGAGGAATGAAAATTGACACTTTTCGAAATTATTATAACGAATTCAAGGTCCAAAAGTGAGGAAGTATGAATTCCGCGACTGTACGTCCGCACTAGTGGTTACGTCGACAAACTGTTGTACATTGTGTAATGGTGGCGTGGTCGGGCGGTGGTTGGCGCTCGCTCGGCTCGCTCGGGCTCGCTCGGCTCGCTCGGGCTCGCTCGGGCTCGCTCCCGCCTGGTCGACTAGCACCAGCGGAAGGGCACGGCCCTCGGGCGGTCGGCGCCCTCTTTGACGAGCGGCTTGTGGAACTCGCGCCCGGGCCGCGAGTGGATCGTGGCCCAGCAGTGCTCGCAGTAGTACTGCAACAGAGAATACCATTCAGTTAGGTTCACACATTCACAGACAGCTCGATAAGATCGGTTGCACTATCGTTATCAGACCAGCTTTGCTGTATGGCACCGAGTGTTGGACCACAAAAAAATCACACGAACAACGCCTCCATGTTAACGAGATGAAGATGCTACGGTGGGCCGGCGGTGTTACTAGATTGGACAAAATAGGCAATGAACATATCCGCGGAAGCTTCGGAGTGGCTCCTGTCACGGAGAAACGCTGAACGACAACTGCGCTGGTATGGTCATATCATGAGGAGAGAGGATGACTTTGCCGTAAATCTAGCGCTCGGCTTACCCGAGAACCACCGAGGAAGAGGACGACCGAAATCCACATGGTGGACTAGTATCAAGAGGACCTTGGAAGCCGCAAATCTTGACAAAATGACAACCCAGAACAGAAATGTCTGGCGCACGCGATCAAGGAAACCCGACCCCAAGTAGATGGGATAAGGGAAAGAAAAAGAAAAGAAGAAGAAGAAGAAGAGTAAAGGATTTTAATTGTTGAGCCATATAGAGCTCACTTTACACTGGACACTTCAAAGCTACCTACTATTAAAAACAAAAATAATTTGACACCTAAATGGCCCAACAATTAAATACCTTGACCGTATAAATGAAGTGACAATACAATAAGCAACAGAAAAAAGTTAATTCATCCAGATGCAAAATATGGAATAGTCATTTGTGTCTCAAGGCACTAAAATTAAATATTTATGGCGAGCCCGAGCGTAACGAGGAATACCAGAGTTTACGCCCAAGACGAAGGTCATTTTGCTAGCGTATAACACATAATATACTTCTTTTCACCTATGAAATAAATTTAAACTAAACACAGTATCAGGGAAGATATGCAAAACTTCATCTCTCGTTTGAAGGCAATTGACTCTTTTTTGCCAAGTAGCAGTAGACTGTTTCACATAGCTACACATTTCAATTTTAGAATAATAGGTACGCCAGCACGGTTATCACGCGATGGCGCGCGAGCTCTCTCGATTTTTCTCGCACTATACCTACGTCCCTTTCTTATTAGAACACTTAGAACAAGAGGTATAGTGCGAGAAAAATCGAGATTATGTCGCGGCCGTCTCATGATAGACGTGCAGTGTCAATAGGCGGTAGGTGACAAAAGGTAGCTTCTATTTGTCCCAAATACTAGCATGCAAAATATCTTTGCGAATATTATTGATCAATATTTTGTGAGGTAACCCTTTACACTGTAATAGTTCCTTTCAGTTAGAAGCGTGTCATTAATTTTTAAGTCTATTTAGAAGATCTATCATGTGACGGCCGCGACATACTCTCGATTTTTCTCGCACGATACCTCTTGTTCTAAGTGTTCTACTTAATAAGAGAGAGACGTCATAGTGCGAGAAAATTCGAGAGTATGTCGCGGCAGTCTCATAATAGACGTGCAGTCGTTTTCGTCAAGCGCCTCAGTGTTGCATTTATAGTTGTTAAATTGTTACATGTATCTCTGATACGAGCCACAGGTGTAAATACACTATAGTGAAAATGCCCTTACATCCAATATTGTCAGCTGTCATCCCAGTACAATTTATATCATCATATGTGACGTTTATTGTACCGGGATGACGGCTGTCAAATATCGGCGGTAAAAAAAAAACAGTGTGGTCTTTCGTCGGGACGCTGACGGCGTTGGACGAAGCTTCTGACGCTGATTGCATTATGGACGACTGACCACACTACCGAACAATGTCGCTTTATAAGCAAATTTGACATTGGCGAAATCAACTTAACTTAGATGGAAGCCATTTTTTTAAAAGAAGTTAAGAAGAAGAATCTAACAGTGTGGCGTGGTGTTACCTGGAGGCAGGTGACGTTGGCGCAGAAGAAGGGCGCGAACTTGGAGCCGCAGCGTGCGCCCGCGCACTCGTCGCACATCTGGTCGTCCAGCACGTACGGCTTCACCTGCACACACGCACACACAAAGGTCATTCACCTGCACACACACACACATGGGTTACACATCAGGGGCATCTCGGGTCTTATTGTAGACAGAGCAATTCATGGGTGGACACTTGGAGAGCTTCCCCAAAGGGATGGAGGTAAATGAACGTGCCTAAAATGAGAAGTATTAGAAGACTTTATTACCTACTTCCTGGGCATATCATGCCCTATCGTGTCCATTAGTGGTATAAAATAGCTGACGTCAGTTTCAATTGAGTTTTGACTGTCTGGTGACTAACAAAAAAGCCTATACGCGATTAGGGACAAAATATTCGACATTGTACTTCGTCCCCATCTTGTTCCTACAAATGAATAAACCTGCTGTAGCTAGTTTTACTATAGAAAGGTTTCTGCACCATTCATTTTTATCCCGGTACCGCCGCATACCGGGTAGAGTCAGTCCGACCCAAGTCGGGCCTAGCTGAGTTTCTTGCTGGACTCTTCTCAGCTGGCCTGGTTTTAGCGAACCAGCGATAAAACTCCCAGTAGTTCGACACCACTCACACCCCAGATTCGGTTGTATTGCAGTGTCTAATCTGCCCCTGCGTACTCGCGCCAGAGGTCTCCCCTGTATGTTCCCCAGGCTACTCTCCAACCAAATCGACCGCTGTATTGGGTTCGTCCTATAATGGGGTGTAGGGTAAACGCGCATTATTTGGTGATACGCCTAATTCGGTGATAGGTACATGTTTTGAAGCACGCTACCGAATAAAGCTAGTGAATTAACGTATTGTGAATAGCGAATAGCGACTTTACTATTCGTAGTAAGGTCGCATTTAAAATGCCCTAATTCACTAGTGCTTCAAAACATGTACCTATCATCGAATTAGGCGTACCTATCACCAAATAATGCGCGTTTACCCTATACATGTCATGATTTGTCAGCCCCAATTTATTGGAAACTGTCTCGAGGCATGTTGCGCTGCTGATCCAACTGTCAAACGAGTTGTACTGAGAAATTGCATGTACATGTGGTCGGATTTTTACATTCTGTACGCTACACCCAATTATGATTATGACTTCGACATGTTGTACTGACAAATTGGGGTAAAAATCTGAGCAACAGTCAGGGATCATCAAACTAGCTACAGCAGGGTCATTATTTCAAAGGAACTTAAAAATATTGTATAAGTAGGTATTGGCAGTCTTTAGTGCACTAGTCTCTGCTATGGTAACACAATTTAATTTGAACCCTATTGAAAAGTCATTAAGGTTTAACTTCTAATAAAATGTACGTCATCGGTAAATCGCCTTAAGGGTTAATATTGCTTGTTAGAGAAAGAACACGCTCGAGGTCCGTGACGTCACGGATCTCGAGCGTCATAGTAAACGTTGATTAATATGGGGACGCGTTTCGTGGAAAAGGGACTTATTATTGATTCTCCCGTAATCCAACTCTTTCCTCCATTCTCTTCCCCATTGAACCACAAATAAATAAGCGTGTTACCTCGACGCGCTTGTCGATGTCCCCGTGCTGCAGCTGCACGAAGCGCGCGGAGATGGCCGCGATGTACGACTGCTGGTTGGAGAACGCCACGCGGCCCGCACCCTGCACGAACACGACATGCTCTACGTTAGGGCCGATTCACACTTTGATTAGTGGCCTGACCCCGATACGGGTATCATGGACGGCCTTATCACGCGATAAGTGACAAGATAGAGCGTCCGTCCTGGCTGACATAGTTCGATGGAACGAGACGGACACTGTCTAGTCACATATCGCGTGATAAGGCCGACCATGGTACCGGGCCTGTATTCAATTTGATTAGTGATTAGTGCGAGTTCATACATTTGCTGCGAGTGCGAATAGCTATTGTATGGACTCGCACTAATCACTAATTAAAGTGAATACAGGCCATAGTGATTAGTGCGAGTTCATAAGTACATTTGCTGCGAGTGCGAATAGCTTTTGTATGGACTCGCACTAATCACTAATCAAAGTGAATACAGGCCATAGTGATTAGTGCGAGTTCATAAGTACATTTGCTGCGAGTGCGAATAGCTTTTGTATGGACTCGCACTAATCACTAATCAAAGTGAATACAGGCCATAGTGATTAGTGCGAGTTCATACATTTGCTGCGAGTGCGAGTAGCTTTTGCATGGACTCGCACTAATTACTAATCAATGTGACACCAGGCCCTTACGTTTAACTCCATCTATATACACTCGTAAAATTGCCTAGGGGGCACAGTCTTATTAAATAGTTTGTAAGCTTATGATCTGCGCGGGTCATCGATGGGAGATACTTTGTTAATCAAAAATTGACTGTCAGTTTCGTGACGAAAATGAAGTATTGAGTTTGTATAACAGTTAACATTTTCTTTTCAATTTATAAATGATATGCCTACACGTTATTCAAAAGTGAAACTAGTTTATTTTCACATAATTTTGCCTAATTTTCGTCACAAAACTGACACTGACTTGTTTTTTTTTTGTAACAACTAACGCTAAATGTTTACACACAATTAAATGGGAACACACATTTTTAAAAATGCCGAGTTACAACACGACGATATATTGAATAAGTATGTTTAAATATTGAATACATAGAAAACGTCCAATACTGAGACACAAATGTTCATGCTCGTCACATATATATCCTCGTCGGGCTACCACCCCAAGATGCTTCGGAGGCCAAACGTCGTATAACTTGCAAAATGTGATGGGTTTTGGGAATACTACGGGGTATTTAACAGTGACATAACCTTGTCACGTACCTACGGGTAACAGACGGCACAAGGTGGACTGATGACCTGGCAAAGGTCGCGGGAGTCCGCTGGATGCGGGTGGCGCAGGACCACACTCATTGTGGCACTCCTTGGGCGATATGATGATGATATCCTTGTCTCCTTTATCGACTGGATAAGTGGGTCGATGACAATTTGAAGGATAGAATGGTGTTACATGATTTATGTGGGTTACCTTGGGGTACTTGAGCTCGGGGTCGGTGTCGATGCCGGCATAGCACACGCCGCCGTACAGCCGGTCCATGATCATCGCCAGCTCCGCTGCAATAGAAACAACCTTTGTCACTCATTCCATTATTTATATTTTAATAACCCACAATTTGAGAGATCGTTAAGTACGCCAATGTCGCCAATGTTCAAACTAAAGTGCTTAATAAACAAAATGTAATCTTCCTCCAAACAAGACGAAGTAGGTATCTATCTTTTTGAAGATTTTATAATCTTTTAAAATAAGCGGAGCGGTTTCTATGATAAGCGGATTTCAAAAACGAGGACAGTTGGGAAACTCAAGTCCAGGCAAGTGTAATCTTTGTTGACAGTCTTACATAGATGGAGCAGCATGCCTAGTCACCACGAAAACATCAAGGAATGGTTGCAGAAATATAGTTGAGATGATATAAGCTGTACGTTTAGCACTTGAAAGCTTATCTTGTAAACAATGGGACTGTTTATACCAGCTTTAGCAGACACGGTACGCCACCCACAACAGTCTTCCTCACATCCAGTGGCATGGAGGTATCCAACTCAGTCTGCGACAATGATCTGCTATAGGCGGATATGCACGAGTTTGTTTTTGATGGTTGACGACAACAGAACAGACACAGCTTGCTCTAAATGACTTGTCGTATAGGAACAGAATTTGTCTTTTTTCTAATTGTTTGACTTTTTATTTTTGTTGAAAATTGACAGACGCATTACACCATTCCTTAAAACTGAAATGGCGATGGGCCGGACACGTAGCAAGATGCACCGACCAGCGCTGGACCCTCGCCGTTACCAAATGGGCCGGTCCGACTGGGAAAAGAAAAGTCGGACATCCACGACAAAGATGGGCGGACGATATTACTAAAGTAACCGGCAAAAACTGGCTATCAGTAGCCCAGGACAGAACGAGGTGGAAGAATCTGGAGGAGGCCTATACCCTACAACAGGGGTCCCTGTAAATTAAGTAAAAAAAAAAAAATAGATGTAAGTTATGTATAAGATATATGGGAAATAAAAAGGCTTTATTATTATTATTATTATAGGAACAGAAAGATCAACAGCACTCGCCAGCCGCTAAAGAGAGTGGGTTACTCGTATTTCCCAGAGGCATTCTAGTTGCTACAGGAACCCGAGGACAGAGGATAGACTCACCAGCGTTGAGTGGACGGCGCAAGCCGCCGACAAACAGTCTCCCTCGGCTCGAAAGGCATGGATGCGCCCAGAACGAAGTATGTCACCGAGCCGCCACGGGCGGATCTGCACGAGCTTATGGTAAGTAGATGTTAGACGACAAAAAGAGGCGCCTCTTGTTAAACTGACTTGTTGTGTCGTAAGGTCAGGAAACTCGCTAACCACCGGCAAAGACAGTAGTTCCCTCAGTAATAGTCTCTACAGGCACTCGAGTACAGGGGATAGACTCACCAGCTTTGAGCGGACGGGGCACGCCGCCGACAAACACAGTCTTCCTCGGATCGAGCGGCATGGAGGCGTCCAGCACGAAGTCTGCGTCGGCGAGCCGCCACGGGCGGATCTGCACGGGCTTGTCGCGAATGGTCGGCGACGACACGCAGAGATACAACTTGTCATCGTCCGTGATGCAAGCCTCCATCAGAGCCGCGACTGAGCTCTCGTCCTGCAAAGAGTGGGCGTAGCTATAGATTGATTGTAGAAGCAAAACAACAACATTTAGCTGTACCTATGCAGTAGAAACTGTAGATGGAGTTAATCTTAACAAGAGCACACAAGGACAGTGTTGTCTCGAGCCGTTAACTCGCATCATGCAGCAATAAGTACACGCGTTAGCCATGACGGCTCGAGCCGGGCACTTAACTAGGTACTACAGGATCTTAAATTGGATTGAAGCAGTCCTTGTGCGTCTTCACTTCTTGTTTATATAATCCTGGATCTCCAGTCTTCGTCGCCTTTATTGGGATTTAGAGCATCGCGTCTCGACCACATAGGTACCGTCTGTTAACGATGATTCTCAATTTGCATAAGACTCACACTGGATTGTTATTTCACAAATGATGATCTGAAAAAGGGATCTGAATATCCGCCAAAGCATTGCAGTGATGCGTTTTAACAGGTGTTGCTTGACGGCTAGACTTTACGAGTAAAGAAACAAGTAGGTACCTCTGCGGTGGGTAGTACACAGCCTAACTGGCGGTTATTACTGACCTGGAACAGTAGGAAAGCGTAGCCCTTGGGTGGGAAATAGCTCTTGCTCTCGGCCTTGTGCGGCCAGTCCACCACCAGCGGCCCGAACCGCCGGAACGAGGAGGTGATCTCATCTGAAACGTCATGGTTGCGGGGTTAGGTAGGAATAATAGGGGTTTAGATACCAACTAAATTCTAATATGTAGAATTTAAAGGATTAAGAATATTGTCAAATGGAGAAAAAAGTAAAGCAGGGGATTAAATAATCACAAAGTTATAAGTGTCCAGAGTTTCAAGAGGATATTATGTCCCTTTTCCACAAAACGCACCTTCATATAAAAAGATTGTCGTTTACTATGACGCTCGGAGATCGTGACGTTACGATTAATGGGCGTTTTCTCTCTCTAACAAGCAATATTAAAACGGTTGTAGCTTCGTAATTCTTAGAGATACTTATCTGAATGGGATTTTCGTCACTAGGCATGTTTTTGCCTTCTTATATGAATTATATCTTGTTCATCCAAAGAAGACTCATGTTAGAAGTAGTGGGAGTGTCCATGTGGGTTAAGTCAATAAAGCAAAAATTTCTATATTTATTATTGAATAAAATCTATTAGATATTAATATTAAAATTGTAAGTCTAAGGATGTAGCTCTGTTAGTTTACGTGTATATCCCACGTGTGATAAAAAAAACTGCTTGCGTTTATTGTACAAACGACAACACTGTTAACTGACCATCCTGTGTTTATATAGAACCTTATTACAATGCGTTTAAGGTGCACCGATGGTCAGTTAGCTGTGTTGGCGATAGTAAAGTCAAGGTCCTGTAGTCACAAGCGACGCAGGCTACGGTATCTGTTTACATCAGGCAGGCCATATTCTCGTTTGCCAACGTCATGGCAAAAAAAAACTAAAGGGGTGGAGACTTGAGTGCAATTAGTTTCGGTTCGTCCTTTTCGCTGTGCGGCGCGGTTGCCAAGCAACGCTCATGCAAACAAATCAAGTAGGTTTTTGTTAGGGCTAGACAATTCTAAAGGCTCAAACCGTCAAGTAGGGTCATTACATTACGCTGGTTACGAGACCACCTTCGGTTGGCGACCACCTGAAGGAGAAAGTTTTTTCTATTGAAGATAACATCAATGCTACAGACCCTATTGAGACAATTAGTTGTACATGCATTTTTTTGTTGTTTTAGAATAGTAATCTACTAAAAAACCGAGGAAATATCCTTTCAGTTCACCAACTCATCTAAGTGGTCGCCAACCGGCACATAAAATTAGGTGGTCGCTAACCGGCGAAATGCATGACCCTATCGAGTTGATAGTTGCAAGAAACTGCCTCAATCTTAAAGACCTGAATCTAAAAGACTCTGTTTTAGCCTTAAGAGAATAGTAAGTAAACGGGTAGCGCCGTTCACACAAAAAGGGCCAATTCGAAGTCCGGTTCTAGACTTTCCTCCTCCAAAATTCAAAAATTTTAATTAATCCATTGAATACTTAGGTTTGTCAAAGTATTTCGATTTCCGTATTTTTGTACACAGGACTTCTGAAGAGGGTACTAAAAAGAACCCGTTTTATTGCGTTTTAAAAATGATTCTTCATCCAAACTTCCAAACTTGAATAAAGGTAATTAAGTATCTATGAGTACTATCCAATTACTACACATGCCACTAAAATATCTCTTTTGTTGGACCATATCTACCTAATATTACTGTCAAACCGATAAAGCGAAGTTATTCATACCTACGATTCATAAAATAAACAGAAATAGTATATAATAGACAGAATATTTAACCCTTGACCCACTTTCGTTACTCGGCAAAAAAATAGCATTATACCTAAACAAAACAAAACTGTTAAAACAACCTACAATTGGTTATTCCAACCCTGGTATAAATTAATCTTTTTGTGAAGATATTAGATACCACCTGAATAGCAATGATATACAAAATTGGTAAAAAATGAAAACGAACTATTTCCATCTTTTTAAAAGAGTGGTCGTAATTTTGTTTTATACCACGTGGTGGAAAACGAGCGTACGCCCCACCGGATGGCAAGCGGTTACAGTAACCTGTGGAGCTGCAGCTTCAGGGGACTCGCATGCGGTTTACTGAATCTAACCCCTCGTATGTTTAGCCGCGCTAAGCACGACCATTTACGTTCCAAGGTGAGGATAAACGCCCTGCTAACGGCGAGCGGTGCGACACTCCCCCCTAGTAACTTGTTTCACCTCAACGCTCACCCACAAATATATCTTGACACCACGATGCGTAGTAACTATAACTAAGCGTAGGTAGAGGGGTCTAGTTTCGTGACGAGTGACCGGCGGGGTGAGCCGCATTAGCGCGTAGCGAATAAAAGCCCTGAGCCGATAGATTAGCATTTCCTCCATGGATTTTATGTTTAATTCGAAGGCTTTCGCGTGATCGCAACGCCAAAGGAACGCCTCAGAATGTCCCCAGTCTCAGTAGCGGGACATGTACACAAGCTCCCTGAGGGGGGCCCAAACGCCAAGTGCCTGGGGCCCTGGCTCACCCGTATTCTTCCTAAGACCGGATGTGACAGCTCTATGAAGCATGCCCTTGTTCCCTCGTAGCCTCAATACAATGGTTACAAAACACAATACTACCGATATATCAGAATTTATAAATACCTACCGCATTCCCAAAATATCACATTTTCCGGTTTCCCTTTACAAACTTACAAAGCCGCATTCTCACGGAATTTTCCAACTAGTAGTATATTTGCTTGCTTCTGACCGTACATATATGTATTTTGTAAAGCTGATGTTTTGAAAACTTGAGGTATTGAAATTTCGATTTATTCATCGAAAAAAGAGAGAAATCAGATATAATGTGATACTGGTAATGTGAGATTACGTTATTTCGAGAATAATGTATTGTGAAAAAAAGGTTTTCCGATTATCTAGTGTTTAGGGAATCTGCTCTTTTCAACAGATATGATATTGGAAAAACATGGAAACATGGAAACAGCGGCTCTGCCACGAAAATCAAAGTTCGTAATGCATCCCTGTCACTCGAGTATTGTAAGTGCAATAGAGATGGATATACCCGAACTTCCGACTTTCGAAGTTCGTGGTTATATACCTCAGGATGAATTGAGAATATGGTCTTTTGAAAATCTGATTTAAAATGAAACCCGGTGTGTATAGAAAATGCGGTATTTTAGGAATGCAATATTTTGAGAATTTGTTATTTAACCCAATTAAATTTAGCAGTGGACTGTCGGCTGCTATATATGATGACGATGATATGTATTTTATGAAGTACACGTATTTATATATATATATATGTATATTGTACTAGCTTCCGTCCGCGACTTCGTCAGCGTGGACCCGGGATAAAAACTATCCTATATTTTAATCCAGACTATAAACTATCTTCGTGCAAAATTTCATTCAAATCGGTTCAGCCGTTTAAGCGTGATTGAGTAACAAACATCCAAACATCTAAACATCTAAACTTTCGCATTTATAATATTAGTAGGATTGATAGACATTTATAGAGTCTTATAGTTTAATTAACTGCAGATGTGTTTGTCAGTCCCATAAGATAGATATATATGTTATCTTCTTTATTATTGCACTACCATTTCGTGCTACGCAAAGGTTGTCTGGAAGAGATCGGTTTTTAGCGATAAGACCGCCGGTTGCTACCTAATTTAGTGTGTAATTGTTTTGTTATCATTTTAATGAAAAAATTTGGTGCAATAGAGAATATTTTATAAGAGTCCGCAGTAAGCTCGGCCGAATTTCACCTTCCCATACAAACCGAGTTTTGTTCTCATTTTAAAACTACGTGTTGTGACGAAACTTTGCATATACAATGAGTCTGTAATTAGTTTATATGGTTCTAGTTTATAAAACAAACGAAATACAGCAAAAACAAGTTTTGTATGAAAAACGTAAATTCGCTGTATTTTTTTTACTATGGTATATGAAGCTACATAAACTCATTACAGACCTGGATATACCTCATGTCATTGTTTCGTTACAATCGTTGGATTGAATACGTAGTTTTAAAATTACAGCGTAACTACGTTTGTATGGAGAATCGAGCTTATTGCGGACCCTTACGGACTATACCTAATGGTTGCCATTTTATCACGTATCGTTGTGTAGACGACATCCGTCACTAGCATACTTGTCAGAACGAGACTGATGCCTTATCGACAGCGATAAGTGATAAAATGTCACCCATGCTACGGCCGCGTCAGTGCGATTCAGGCCCAACTCCGACAGTCGCAGTATCGATTGCGCCACATCCCACCGTTGGACTGACCCCGTTCGCCCACAATGGCACAATGCCGCGCGGACAATGCGAGCTACCCACTGACACCACAATGACTGTCAAAATTATCTTCTAGGGTAAAAGGTAATCGATTGAATGCTACTGTTCCTGTTGAGCGGGTCTCGCGTAATGGTTTGGAAATAAATAAATATCAGGGGACAATCGTACACAAATCGAGCTAGCCCCGGGCCCCGAAGTACCTAAGCTCGATAAGGCTGGTTTAATGGGAACTAGACGTGGATATATTAATACATATAAACATAAAGAAACCATCCAAGAGCCGGAAAAAAATATTCATGCCTATTACACAAATATTTGTCCTTACCGGGATTTGAACCCGGGTAAATAAATTGTCGAAACCCCAAATAAACAGCAATCCTACTAATATTATAAATGCGAAAGTTTGATGTTTGGATGTTTAGATGTTTGGATGTTACTCAATCACGCTTGAACGTCTCAACCGATTTGGATGAAAGTTTGCACGAAGATAGTTTATAGCCTGGATTAAAATATAGGATAGTTTTATCCCGAGTCCACGCAGACAAAGTCGCGCGCGGAAGCTAGTACGCCAATATAAATAACTTAAGTTAGTCCGTCTATTAGTGCGGTAAATAAATAAAATCGTGTGACTTATTGACTTACTGGTTTATTCAACAGGTGGCAAAATTGTTTGAAAAGTAGTTATAGAATGCGGCACGAAAGAAGACGCGCAAGATCGTCCCAATGGCAAAAAGCAAGTGAGAAAGCAAATCCTTTGAAAAAACTGGCTAATTAAGATAAAAGACAAACTAAAACACGTGAGGTAAAGGTAAAGGTTATCATGTGAGAAACTACACGACAAAGCAGTCACTTCCTATCAAGCGGTGTCAGAAAGAGCTGAATGCTTTACCTACCTCTACTGTCACGCGATAGACGTAGTAGGGATTTGTCAGAGGCCGAGGTTTTGAGTCGTTGATTCACCGTAGTTAGTAATGTTAGTATAGTCGGATAAAACCTACCAAATTATGTTTGACACGAAACTACCGAATCACTAAATCTGTATAATTATTTACTGCAACAAATATTCAGAGCACTATATGAACAGCGTACACACTTTAAGGTAACCGCTGTTTCAATCCGCAGCCTCGCGACAATTTTTTTTCTCATACATTTTCTTATTTCCGCCCCAGTCCGTCTCGCCGCAACTGGGCCATTTCACGGAAAGTTGTACACTCTACTTTTTTTTAATTTTGATATAATCGGGTTTTCTCTACTCAGAATCGAGAGGACTTTTGAAAAGAGAAAAAAACTGTCCAAAATGTTACATAATTTTCTGTTTTTCGTTCAGTTACCACCATACAAGCTTAGTATGGAAACGGTAACGGAATGGAATAAAAAATCTTGGGACAATTTTTTCTCGTATAACATTCGAAAGTGCTCTCGATTGTAAGTAAAAAAACCAGACTATATCGAGCAAAAAAAAAAGTCGAGTGTAGGTACTAACTTTCCGTAAAATGGCCCAACTGATGCTACATTTAAAAACAAACTCAAACAGCTCCTCATAAAAATGGCTTGCTACAGTGTAGATGAGTTTATGACCAATATATCATTGACCCATACTCATAAAACAACAAGGATACCACTTTCTAAATTATGAAATAATTATTAAAACATCCTAGACTATAAGAAATTTTATGATTAATACTGATCTAAGTATATGATATATTCACCCTGTAAAATATGTCATTTTACCAATAAAGTTCTGAATCTGCATCTGAGTCCAAGTCGGCTCAGTTGGGGTCGCACAGGGCGGATCCACATCACTTCGGGAAAAATATCGCGACCCACCCAGTTGCCTCTTGGATGCTGCAACTACGCGTCATTGCTTTAACTAAAACGCGGAATAGTATTTTCTCAAACATGCAATGAAATATTGACGTTGTGTTCTTCATAATGGGCTCCGAAGTGTCACGTTTCGGGCGCAGCGAGACGAGAGACCCGAAATGGCATTTCATACTAAGGAGGCCTGCACGGCTAGCACGTGACGGCGCGCGAGCTCTCTCGATTTTTCTCGCACTATTCGTCTCTCTCTTATTAGAACACTTAGAAGAAGAGGTGTAGTGCGATAAAAATCGAGAGTATGTCGCGGCCGTCGTGTGCTAGACGTGCTGCAAGATGGTCTTTTTTAATTTCCATTCCATAATTTGTGGCACAGGATCACGCCGTTCAGCCATGAAAATTAAAGTTTGATTCTTGGAGTTTTTTTAATTTATTTCATTGGATGTTTGAGAAAAGCACCATACATACCTCGGCGTGAAAAGGGGTTGCCAGCCTCATAACTATCCGACCTCGCTACGCTCGGCCGTCTATATGTCCGCGGCCGGCAACCCCTTACTTCCCGGCCTCTGTAGTAATGTAGTACTATTTCAGGTCAGTTACCAGATCCCTCACACAATTATTTCCATCACAAATACCTACTTATTTAGCGTTGACGCAACAAGCTATTGAAAATACTTAGGCCTAATTGAGTTCGCTAAAGTACCTGCGGGACTTGAAGCCTGTGGAACCTGCGCCAAAATAATTCTACGTGACCTCCAAAAGAAGTCCAAAATCGAATATTTTAAAACATTCGGGGGTTAGAAAATAGCACCACTTTCTTGCTGTGGGTATTGTAAAAGTCGACCACGGGATCGGGTAGAGGTGTGTTGAGGTCGATAGGCTAGCAACATGTCACTACGTATCACATTTTCTCCGTCTATATTCGATTAATCGCACATTGCTAGGAATGACACTGAAAATTCAATTGAATTTGCTGTTCTACCCGCCCCTGCTGGGAACACGGGCGTGAATACATATATATATGTACGTTGAGCAGTGGACGGCCTGTCGCAGGCTGAACCGATTTAGATGAAGTTTCGTATGGAGATAGTTTGAGTCCCCGGGGAGGATAGCTTGTATTCCGGAAATCGTCGCCTAAGGAGGTGAAATGGGGGTGAAATTTTTGACGAAGCTAGAATATAAATGAGTTTCAAGCGGACAGAGTCGCGGCCAGAAGCTAGTAAATTATAAATAGCTGCATGTTTAGACACAATTGCATTTTAACCTATCAGAATAGTTCCGATGGCAATTTTCTGTCCCGTCACAATACGACACGTCAGCTAATCCGGTATGAATCTAGCTTAAGGTTGGATTACTCCAAACCGTATTTAATCGTAAGCGAGTTTGGTGAGGTAGGGCATAGCGAAATGTCATCCCGCTCGAATTTGGACCAGCCCAACTAGGGAAGTACCTCCGCCTTGCAGAAGACCACAGCCATAATAACACTGCTACTTGCTCTGTAGTAGTGTTGTGTTCCTGGTGGTGAGCAAGGTCGCCAGAGCTCCCGAGGATGCGTTGTGTTGAGAGCGAGGGAATTTGTTCCTTCAGCTGTCAACACGGCGAATCCTCAAACATATCAAGGGTCGGCAACGCCCATGTTACTCAGATGCATTCGTCTATAGGCTGCGGTGTCCGCTTACCATGAGGCGGCCCGTACGCTTGTTTGCCACCGTCGTTGTATAAAAAAAAAGCGCTACGCTAAGTGTATAGTGTTGTGTACTCACCCTCATCTATGTCCGGCGGCAGCCCGCCGACGAACACCTTGCGGCTGAAGCGCTCGCCGTGCTCAGAGCCCGCCGACACGGGCGACGAGCGCGCCGGCGACCCCAGCGCCGACACGCACATCGACAGCCCTGGAACAATACCAGCTGTCAGTAAACCTAGGGTCGCGAGTCGGCCGAGCAAGACTCGACTCGGCCATTTGAGTCTTTTCAGTACTGCATAACGCTTGTATGCCGCGTTCACGTGCTCGCGTTCAAAGCGACATTCACGTGCACGGGGCACGGGCACGAGCGTGTGAACAGCCTGAATGTGCGCGCGCCCGTGCCCCGTGCTCGTTCGTGCATGCTGCCGATCGGGACGGCTGTCGGTTTTTTTACAAAGATCAAAGGGTGTATGTGCTCGTGCTTGTGTACCTGTTCACATTCACACGCTGTAAACATGTTGGAATTGGAGTGGTCAGAAGATTAAAAATGGTCAAAAAAAGAAATTTTGCTCTTTCTGGGGGTTTACCAGTGGGATCCAACAATATGAGACCCCTGAATAAATATTCCAAAGATAAAAAAATCTCCCATGTTTGCATGACAAGCACGCCCGCGAGCGTGTGAACAGCCTGCTTGGGCCGCAGAAGTGCACGGGCTGCTTGCCGGGCTGCATGCCAAGCTGATTGCCAGGCTGCACGGAGCGCATGTGAACGCGGCATTAGCTTTAACTGTTAAATGCATGGTGTATTAGATTGCAGCCCCCCTTATCCTGTAACTTGTTTTAAGCTCACCTTAACGCTCACCCACAAATTTATGTGTCAGTGCATCTTGACACCGCGATGCGTAATAAATAACTAAGCGTAGTTAGGTCTGTAGTTACGTGACGGGTGACCGGCGGGGTGAACCGCATTAGCGCGTAGCAAATAACAGCTCCGCGCTGTTATTATGCGCTGAATGACGCTCAGTCAGAGAGCACGGTAGATATGGTGTGCTCACCGGCAGCGCTGAGTTGCAACACTACGTCGTGCGCCTGACCGGAGGACAAGGACGGTGCATAGCCGGTGGCTAGGCCACGACTTTAAGTGGAGGCGGCAGCGGCAGTTGTGCGCCATAAGGTGGAGCAGCATATCGGAGCGCGGCCTCACGCCACTGCCGTATCACTTTGCTTTCCTGGTGCTTGTGGCTTTTGTGGTGTAGCTTAGCATAGCTAGCTAGCTTCAGAGAACTTAGCATTGAACGCGGTAATGACTAGACAACTCACCGGCAGCGCTGAGTCGCGACACGACGTCCTGCGCCTGGTCGGAGGACTTCAGGACAATGACGAAGCGTATATTGGCTTCTGTGGTGTAACTAACTTTGAGATCAGTTAGAGAGCTCGACATTGAACACAACGATGGCCAGGGTACTCACCGGCAGCGCTGAGTCACGACACGACGCCCTTTGGGACCGACCAGAGTACACGGATGGCGTTTGTCTGTTGGGTTTATAGGTGCTTACACGGCTTCTTGGTGTTACTAACTTTCAGAGATCTCGTATTAAACGCAGTGATGACTACACTACGTACCTACCGGCGGCGCTGATGACGTCCTGCGCCCGATCGGAGTACACGGATGGCGTTTGTCTGTTGATTGTATAGGTGCTTATGGCTTCTGTGGTGTTACTAACTTTCAGAGAGTTAGACATTAAACGCGGCGATGACTAGCCTACTGACCGGCAGCGCTGAGTCGTGACACGACGTCCAGTGCCTGGTCAGAGGACACCACGGCAGTCACGAAGCATATCCTGGCTACCGTGACGTAGCTAACTTTCTCAGAGCTCTCTGGCTCATAGAACGGGGTGATGATTACTACTGACCGGCAGTGCTGAGTCGCGACACGACGTCCTGCGCCTGGTCAGAGGATACTGACGACGCGTATCTCGGGTTTCGTAATGTTTACGGGTACTGTGTTGTCAGAGAGTCGAGAGAGCTCGACATTGAACGCGGTAAATATTTAGAGTACTTACTACACACCTTACTCGCTGAGTCACGACACAACGTCTTGCGCCCTATCGAAAGACAAGGACAGCGCGAATAATTTTCGTGTTGCTTGCGGCTTTTGTGGTGTCGACATAGAACCCGGTGATGGCTAGGGTCCCTACTTACCGGCAGCGCTGAGTCGCGACACAACGTCCTGCGCCTGGTCGGAGGAATTCAGGTCACTGACGAAGCGTATTTTGGCTTCTGTGGTGTAGCTAACTTTGTCAGAGCTCTCTGGCTCGACGCACGTGACGACCAGGGTACTCACCCCGGCAGAGCTGAGTCGCAAAACGAACTCCTGCGCCTGGTCGGAGGGCACTGACGAACCGTATCTGTGCTCCTGTAGTGTACCTAACTTTAAGATCTGTTGGAGAGCTCGACATTGAACGCGGTGATGACTAAACTACTGACCGGCCGCGCTGAGTCGCGACACGACGTCCTGCGCCTGGTCAGAGGGCACGGAGGGCGAGCCCGCGGCCGCGCCGCTCGCCAGCGCCGCTTCCTCCACACCGGGGAAAAACGGCGACTTGCCTGCAGCAACAGAGATAGGAATTTAGTTATATTTGACCCATGGAACGTGCTCATAATACCAATATGACGTAGTACTCGGCCGAGCCTCGAGGACTTGAGCCGGTAAAGGTAAGATTAGCGTTATGTGATAGTGTGCGAAGACTCGTGTTAGCCCTGAGGGCTTGAGTCTTCCAGGCTCGGCCAAGCTCTAACTCGACACGAGCTCATAAGGCTGCCTTCTACTGAGGACACGAACGGAGCAGACAATTATAGTAACTAGATCTCCTCTGTCTAGGATAAGACAACCTAAGTTATACACACTCGATACATACGTACCCCTCGGGGAAACAAGCTTGATTTTAAATTATATAGAGGACAAGTAACGTTGTAAGTTTGTATGTAGAAGTTAATCTTCGGAACCACTTATGCGATTCAATTCTGTGTGTAGAATATACTTTCTGGGTCGATATAGGCTGCCTTTAAACCCGCAGGTTTAGCTTGCGTTCTTTGCAATACGCGGGCAGCGTCAGCTAGTGAGTTATAAGTATAAAGATTGGAAACCTGAGTTATATATTTTCCCAGGCCCAACTCTCTTGCCCCAGCTGGTCAAAATGAATTCACATCGATCGAGGCACGTCAGGCAGACATGTTTATTCGTATACAAGTCCAGAAACAACAATCAAACATTCCGCGAATACTCACGCGTAGTCATATGAAGTGTGGGTGCTATTGACAATTAAAAGAGCCAGCAGGTCTGCCCCAAACAATTTTAGCGACGATAGAAAGAATCCGACAAATCTTTCAAGCGATTTGTTTAAATAAAAATATATACGGCGTAAATGGATGACATAAGACGCATCAGCGCGCGAGTCAATGACTTTGGGCTGAAAAATAGTAAACTATTTGGCTACGAGCCAACGCGGTGCGTCTAGTTGACAGGCTTCAAAGAAGAAAAAACAATGTTTGGTGTCATGAGCTCCATTTTTCTTTTCGCACGATTAGATCGAAGACTCCTTGAAGCCAAGCCTCCACAAATGATCCTTAAATCAATACAGAGAAGTGGGCATAATCATGAAATAAAACGTTTTAGACGGATTTTATCGCGTATATTATGCATTCAATACATCCCGACGTTTCAAGCCCTGGGGAGCGCTTGTAAACTAGTAGGCCAAGAAACGCTGGAAAAACTTAAATCTTGCAAAGACTAGACTCATCATAATTAAGCAAAGGTAGGTAGACGATAAGTATGTAGGTATGATTCGAGTAGTGGGGTGAATCCTCGAGAATCTAACGATGTAATTTGAATGAACTTGAATAGGTTGTTTAGCTGAAGCGAATCATGTGAACCGTGCGGCCTCCGCGGCCGCTAACAGCGCTAATCAGTAGGTATGGAGCCAAGGTCGGCTATTGCAAACGTGGTGACACCGTTTGTACCTGCGTATGCGCGCGCGGCGTAAAAATACGTTTACTAAAGCAGTTTAAACGCGCACTATTTGCCCGCGCGTTGCCCGCGTATTGCAAATAACGTAGACAAACGTGCGGGATAAAATATAACTTACACGCTGAATGTGAATGAATTGTTGAAATCGGATAAGCGGTTCCAGACTTTACCCATTACATACAAACTTACAATGTCACCTCACAGACTTTTCCTATTTTTATAATATTAAGTATTTATCCAGAGATCCTTTGAACCAGAAAGCCATAGGGTAAATATCGGTTGACGGGAGCAATTTATGTCGCATTTAAGCACTTTGATTTCTATGAATATTGTCTGGGAAAATCTATACCTACATATGAACGAAAACAAAATGTATCCTAACTCCACTGTAGAGCAGAAAAAACGTTCAATAAATAATGGCAAAAAGGTGAAAAAGATAATGCATTTAACTTTTTCAACGCTTTGTCAAAGAGAAAAGTTACCACACGCCATGTCAACAAGACATTTAGTGCGGAGTTAAACCTTATGTCAATCGAAAAAGGTTGCTATCGCGCTGGGCCCGTGACGCATATATCAGTCGTCGGCGTTGAACCTGCGGTGCGGGTATAGCGTCGTTGGCGTCGAAAAGAAAACATACATTGACAAATATAGGGTTAAAATCATCAAAATTCAAATCATATCCAAGTTTATTATATTTTCGTCAGAAAAGTGGTACAAGTCGGAAAGTGCAGTTAATATCTGCATTAACAAGCAGGGAAACTTGCTTCTTATGTCTCTGCACGGTTAGTAAGACGGCGCGCGAGTTGTGTGGCAGCGAGATGGACTAAGTATGTCTCTTTTTAACCTTTTCGACGCCACCGCAGGTTCAACGCCAACGACTGATAATGCGTCAAGGAGCCCAGCGCTACAAACTTATTGCAACATACAGTTTAACTGCACTCCGCACTAAATGTCTTGTTGATTTGGCGGGTGGTTGACAGCCTTTCTCTTGGACAGAAGTTGAAAAGGTTAAGTGTTTTAATTAGGAAGAGATGGATATATCTGACCGCGACACGGCCCGTAACAGTCATGACAGAAATTTATGCCCTTTCCCATACAACATTTCTGGTCGCAAAAATTCAATAGTGGTCAAAATTTTCTAGTTACTTGTGTAAACATTTTCAAGTTACTTGTTACAAATCTTCCCCGCTTTTAGTCGTCACGACCAAATTGTGACCAAAATGTTACCGAAAATGGTTGCATGGCACAATGGTTTTGGCACATTAATGCCGATGACTACATAGCAATGTCATTATACAAAGCAATCCGTTTGTGATCAGTTTAAAGGGTTAATATTCTTCAAAACTCGACTAGTCCCCGGGCCCGGAAGCGTTCAACCATCGACCGATTCGAACCCGTGACCCCGCGGTTGTCGCCCCCCGAATCCAGTGGGCTCTGATTTTATAGTTATTTTCCTGTTGGGAACTAGACCCCATCCTGGCACTCCACGTGCTAGCTGATTAGTTCCTGTTTGGATACATGTTTGGTACAGGCAAGTGCAAAAATATGCTCATAAATATGTAACGAAACCTCAATCCGACATAATCCGATGGGACATATTTATGAGTAGTTGTATTCACCCATAGTTTTACACAACGAGCAATATTTGTACATATATTTCTAACCACGTTTCTTACCACGTTCTCGAAAACGGCTAACGATTTCGATGCAATTTGGAAAAAGGGTCCCTACAGGGTTTACGGGGCTGAAAAATCGATCTGCTTATTCCAAGTTTCATGCTAGCATGTATCTGGGAAAATTCGTTTTGTCCATATTTGTTTTTACCCGAGCAGCACGGCTATCACGCGACGGCGCGCGAGCTCTCTCGATTTTTCTCGCACTATCCATCTCTCTCTTATTTAAAGCATGAGGTATAGTGCGAGAAAAATCGAGAGTATGTCGCGGCCGTCGCATAATAGCCGTGCTGAGCTCGGTCGCCCAGGTACTATTCGTAATATGTTGGTATGTAAGCACTTTGTGCACTAGCTGCCCGCATGGCTTCGCCCGCCTATTGCAAAGAACGCAGGCAAACCGGCGGGATAAAACATAGCCTAGATATCGCCTAGAAATTCGATGAGTATTTCTGGAGATTGCTCTGACGGTAAATACAAACATACACCTTCTGAAAAATAACATCCTTCCAAACGTTTCAGATTGAGCAAACATTCTTTCGTATGTCCAACGTCTGTCGGGTGTTCTCCTCTACAGGTCTCATTTCTCAACCGATTCGTGAAAAATTGTGAACAGGTTCAGTAATTAAATTGTTTCTTTTTGATAATTCAGTTTTTCAGCAATAAAAAAATCTACAGCTCAGAACCACTAGAAGGTATGTTAGTTTAGACAATATAAGGCCTATATAGAATGTCTTCACGATAGTTGATGACTGCAACAAAGACTAAAAAGAGTAACTTTCTGCCGTTCGCAAAACACTGAATTTATAGCGCAGCGACTGTAATTGCGACATTACGGTGCACATCGATCCCCGTGAGACTGGGCACGTGGCTATAGCTATATCCTTGACGCACGATTCAGGATTTATGCGGCAAACCACGTGTTTATTGTTTGTTTAATACCTAAATGACATTGAGAGCGTATGGCAGCTTCACGAACGCCTTGGACACACTTGCGGGTTTCACAGATGTTCGCAAATAATATACGTTTGAAATAATTTAATTGAGACCTGTACTGCCAGTCTTACTATGCATATTTTTATGCTGACTTTTAGTCGTGTTGTGACAATTTCAACGAGCCCAACACGGGTTTATGTGGGTTATAAATAATTTAGCACTTCATATCTTCCGTGTAATGTACGTAGGTAAATACTTTAATTGTACACCAGAAAAACAGGTTAGGTGAGCTCCTAATATGATCAACATGACTAAGGGGTGGGTTGCACCAAGCCGTCTTCAATCGTAAGCGGTGTTGGTTAAAATCTGTAAGTATGGAAAGTTTCGCAACTTTATAAGAGATGTTGATCGGTCTGACCCCGTACCATGGTCGGCCTTATCACGCGATAAGTGACAAGATAGAGCGTCCGTCTCGTCCTATTGAACGGTGTCAGCCAGTGACGGACGCTCTATCTTGTCACTTATCGTGTGATAAGGCCGCCCATGCTACGGGGTCTGTAATCGTAAGTTGGTGCAACTCGCCATAAGAATGACATTCCGAGGGGACGTAGAGCAAAATAGCGCTCGAAAAGTGACTATTTATCGTGAATTATTGTTTTGTAGACGATTTAAAAGAGACCGATTTAAGGTCTGTTTTTGTCAACACTTGCATGGCCGCCAAGACCGTCAAGGTTCGTTGACCTAGCCATGGTTCAGTGGGGCCGAGTTTCGCTGAACTGACACAGTTTCTAGCTTTTTGTGGAACCAACGAAGGTTACACGGTTACACAAATAAGCAGATCCTCACTGCGTAATCGGTTATATAAATAGGAAAAGCGAAAATGAGCATTAAGCGCTTGCGGGAACTCGTGTTATCTTGTCTTGTCTTCTAAAAGGGACAAGGATAGCACGAGCTCGCACGAGATCCCGTGATGTAGGCTCTATAGTGAAAATAAGTCCTAACAATTGAGGTTTGTTTGGGGTTGGGTTAGCTCTGCAAAGCTAGCGGTCCCAGGTACCTACAACTCTGCTCTGATTGAGTAGGTATAATTTGGTAGGAATAATGAATTTCATCGTAATTTAAAGGGTACACATTTTATGATGTCATGATTTTAAAACTTGATTGGTAAGGTTCTAATTATGTTCATTTAGAAATACCAAATTAAATTAAACGTGATCTATAATGTTCTTTCAAATACTTAATATGTATTACTTAATCTGCTCTTTACTTCGTGTAAAATAATAAAATTAATAAACACCGGCTCTCAGCTACGTAAAACGACATGATTTTCAGACACCGTCGAATTAAGAAAAGCACTTTCTAGAGTTTAGTAAACCGAAATGCGGGTAAAATTTATATGAAGTGGAAAATAACAGTCTACACCATGGGAAATGGCTAGTGCCTATTTATAACGTAGCAAATCTCAGGATATTTCATAAATTCTGGCACACGAAAACGAACTTTTCTTATCAATAATACACCAGATTGTTGGCTGTATCAACGTCAAACAATTTGACAAGAAAGAATAAACAAAATTGTCAGTCAAACTATGACATCAAATTTAAAATCTGTCAAAACCGTAAAACAATCAATTTTCAATAAGTAAAATCATTTTAATAAAAACAACCTTCGCAAAGCTTTTTCGCACAATGAAACCAACTGTCATGAAAACGAAAAATAATCGTTACTAAAACTCTTCATATACCTATATTTCAACTAAACTTATGGTAAGACGTAAAATTAAATATCAAAATTACTCACTTTTTCTAAATGGAAATCTCGGTCCTCTAATAAATGGTGTGACCAATGCTGGGATTGTATGGAGCGACATAATATTCAAATTTCACACAGCAAACTATTATTTTTAATGAATTTTATCGCCGAATTTCCTATTCTATTATTTATATTTGAAATAAACGAGTGACTTCCACCGCGACCCTAGGCGAATGAAAAAACAGACGATCGTTCTTTATTCGAAAAAAATAAGAAAAGTAAACTGCCAGAGATTATAAAAATTATTTCGAATTTAAGCATAAACCTTTTTGGTCTTTGCCTTTTAAAAGTTTTGTTGTATTTTTTTTATTCAATAGGGTTGTAACACGGTTTTACAAAACCTTTTTACTTACTTTTACACAATACTGTTCAACTTGAATATTGGAGAACTGGTAGTAAGGTAAGGTAGTAAATAGTAAGTGAGTTAATAAATATTTTAATGTACCTTGGGTATCAGCGGAGAATTATGAGGTGTGATTTTCCAAGAGCATTACTATGTTGTATGCCATACATTTAGTATTCCGATTATAAAGGAAGTATTTTAGAGAGTCGATAAAATATGCTATACATATAACACTTTTCACTCTCAATTAATGTCGCACCGAAAGGTTGTCTGCATACATAGAATCACGCTTGATAGGTTGCTAGCCCACCACCCACAACACAATTCAACCCTATTCCCTTAGTACGACTCTTGCGACACCCACGGGAAGAAAGGGGGTGGTGTTATTCTAACCTGACATCACACGGGGAACAGCGAGGTTGTCCGTATATGAAGATATTGGAGAACTCGACTGTACCATCGCCAACACAGTTAACTAACCATCCGTGCACTTTATGTGCATTGTAATAAGGTTCCATATAATTACAGGATGGTCAGTTAACTGTGTTGGCGTTTTTACATTACAATTTGTTTGGGCTTGTCACTGTTGTAACGGTGCGCGCATGCGCGGACGCCAGCGCAATGCAAGCAGGCCAATGCCGCGCCGCAGCGCCGATGCGCCAAAAGTGACGCAACGTGTGTTTACACTTTGGTGTAGTGCTGCGATTTCGGTAAGCGATCTGACCCGATCTGCTGGCCAATCAAGGTCGACGGAAAACTGAAGTCATCATCCTTCTAAGCCTTATTCCCGGTTGTGCCCCTAAAGGAGGATTTTGAATTTTGAATTTTGGCACCTAATACCTAATCTCAAGATCTGGGGCCGTAGACAAGGTTAGCGCTTGTCGATTGTAAGCTTGTCTAGGCCCCCTGGCGTTGTTTCACGAAAGCGACTGCCATCTGACCAAAGTGTAAAGTAGGTAAAGTAGCATTTGACCTTCCAACCAAGAGGGAAAACTAGACCTTATTGGTATTAGACCGGGGTCCTCACGATGTTTTCCTTCGCCGAAAAGCGACTGTCAAATATCAAATGATAACGATGAAAACTACGAAAATCTAAATTTGACGTTTGGATAATTCCGTCTCTATCGCACTTATGAAACTCGAGCGACAGAGATGGAGTCAAACTTCGAGATTAGATTTTCGTTGTAGCGCCGCTTTTGAAAATGAAATGAAAATGAAAATGAAAATTATTTATTCGTAACAAACAAATATAAATATCACATACACACAGATAATACTATTTAATTAGGTACCTACTTAAAACTTTTGCGTTGTGACTAGGACGCTCGACTCTACATACAAACGTAGCTTAGTACAGTCAAGTGCAAAAATATGTATCGATGACATCCTCTCCTAAATAAATACCAAAACCTTAATCCGCTGACATAAGAGTTTATGACTCATGGGACATAATTTTGAATAAGTTGTATCCACTCATATTTCTGCACTTGACTGTAAGTACATAGTTCTTAAGGTTTTCTGTACTAACAACATATGGATCGGAACGATTTTTTCATGTTTATTTCACTTTTTAATCCCCGACGCAAAGAGAGTTTAACGTTTCTGTGTATTTGTGTATCTGTCTCCCAAACGAATGGACCGATTTGAATGCGGTTTCTTTTATTCGAAAGCTGATGTAATCCCGAGTGTTCTTAGCCATGTTACATAAAAATCTGTTCAGTCGTTTTTGAGATATTGGACTTTGAAATGAAAATGTCGGGGGTTTTTCAACTTTTCTAAGTTATTATGAAACTTTGTATACAAAGATCCGCCATATCTAGGTAGGAAACTAGTTTCTGAGCTACAGCGAAGAACTTTGAAACTCTAAGTTCAGGTATCTCCATCTCTATCGCGCTTATAGTACTCGAGTGACAGGGATGCATGTACACGAACTTAAGGTAGTTTTCCACCGGCGAGGCGAGGCGGGGCGTGGATGGGCGAGAATTTAAATTAGTATGGGACTTACTACCTATTTCCACCGCGCGCGCGCGCGCTCAGTGCAAATAGGTAGTAAGTCCCATACTAATTTAAATTCTCGCCCATCCACGCCCCGCCTCGCCTCGCCGGTGGAAACCACCTTTAGTTTCGATTCAGTGGTAGCGCCGCTGTTGCTAGAAATTATAATATAAAAAAAATAGAGCGAGTGGAACGTTTTTCATACAAAATTTCTAGTGGTTTTTTTTAAATAATATTTCTATAATAATCTGGTGATCTGGTGAATCTGGTGGATCACTCTTCTGGACTTGTAAGTCCATAGGCTACGACGTCCGCTTACAACCAAGCAGGCCTTGATTGCCACCGTTCGAAAATACAGTGACAAAAGTGTAAAATAACAAATGTTTAGAGTTTAGAGCCAACGTGATTATGGCTAATGGGGTCAGCGTTGACAGCTGTGTCGGCCATATTGGAGCAACGAGGCATTTCCTGTCAAAGCTGACCTACACTTTACCGGCGGGGGCTGGAATGCGATTGGCATAGGAACCAAACTAAACGAGTGAAATCAAAACATTAAAAAAAACCGTCTGTTTTTATGGTTCCGTACCTAAGGAAAAACATAACCCTCCTTCTGAGGGACTCGGGTAAAAAACGGAACCCTCATAGGGTCACTTTGTTGTCCGTCTGTCTGTCTGTCAAGACCCTTTATCTCGGGAACGCGTGGAAGTATCGAGTTGAAATTGAAACCATATACTCAGATTTACAGTCCCTTGAAGCTGTGAAAAAATCAAAATTCTAAGTTAACGTTAAAAAAAGACACGGCTGTTAAAGTCGCAAAAAACGTTTATTTCGATACTCTCAAGGGAATGAAAATGTACCTATAGGATACTTTCCGTTGACCTAGAACTATGTTTGGCAAGTAACATCGTCTTATACTACACGTACAGGGAAAAATCTGAAAACGATACATTTGTTATTATGTATACGGATCCCTCGTTGGGTGAGTCCGACTTGTCCGGTTTTTACAACTGCTAGCAGCCCGCGCGGCTTCGCCCGCGTATTGCAAAGAACGCAGGCAAACCCGCGGGATAAAATATAGCCTATAACCATCTTGAAAGTTCATTCTACACGCACGTGAAAGAATTCCTGAGATCGGATAATCGGTTCAGGAGATTAACCATTACGTACATAGTAACTAGCAGCCAAGGTAGCCACGATATAACCTCCTAAGGCACTGGTCCCACCGCCGGCTAGTAAGCTAGAAGAGTTGGGCGAGTAACGGTTCATTGCGTGCTGACCAGGCACAGTGTGATCAATCGACCTTTACAGATCCGCAATGTAATGCTACTCGCCCAACTTTTCTAGCTTACTAGCCGGCGGTGGGACCAGTGCCTAACGCACATGGGCCTACTCATAGGACTGATGCTGTCGAAGGAATTTAAATTTTATTTAACTGTAATAGAGTTGCATTTGTTTTGTTTCGGGCACTTTTTAAAACAAAGTAAAGTTAACTCTATTTCCGACACAACACGATTCCAATTTCAATGCCTTTTTGTATTGTATGCTGGGCCTTAGGAGGATAACGTAACACATACTTACTCCTATAGTAATAAAGACGTGTTTGCGATATATTTGACAACTTTGGCTGCTACTAACTATATGATTCTGACTGTACACACTTGTAAACTTACAAAGCCAAATCTCATAGACGTTTCCTCTTTATAATATTACTAGCTTCTGCCCGCGACTCCGTCCGCGTGGAACTCGTTTATATTATAGCTCCATACAAACTTTCACCTTCAATTTTACTCCATTGTGGGATAGTTTTTAACATTCGAGGTTATACACTATCCTATGTCCTTCCCCGGGCCTCAAACTATCTCTATAGCAAATTTCTTCTGAATCGGTTCAGCGGTTTAAGCTCGAAGGGCTAAAAGACAGACAGACACACATATGTATGGATAGTAAGTATATAGATATAGATTATCCCATGTCATCCCCATGACCAAGAGGAATCTAACGACACCTCACATGTTCAAAATTGATGAAGCCGTTTCTACTATAACCCGTGAATTAGATTTAAGTATTCTTCTTTTAGGTATTTTTATTAAATTGTCTGGAAGAGATCGCTCTTTAGACAAGCCTGTTAACATCTCTACTTTTAAGTCTGTATCAGATTCATATATTGAGATGTGCAATGTAGAGTACCGTGGAATGGGGTTAATTTGGGAAAAAATGGGGCTACTTTGATCATTTTGAATATACAGAACTTTGAAATTAAGAAGATTTAATCAAGTAAACAGCAAGATAGAATACTAATTATATTCACTGCCACAGTTCACCCACAAGTAAACACAATGACTTCGGAGAAAAAAATATTTGATCAAAGTCGCCTCCCAAATCAAAGTAACCCCATTTCACAGGTATTTGTATTGTATTGTATTCTTGCCCACATACATATGTATACTGTATACAGTAGCAGTTTATCGAGCGTCTCGAAAAATGTAACCCTCCTGAGACAGTTCAATTTCAATTTCAATTTCAATTTATTTATTTGCAACCTTGTACAATTGACACATGCAACTTAAAGCTAGGCAATGCACAGGACCCCGTTAGGGCATAGCAAACGTTACAGTTCATTAACAAATATTTAAAATATAAAATAAGTTAAAATTTATTTGACTAGTAAAAATGTTAAAGTAAAAAAAATATAATAAAATAACAATCACTTTCTAAAATATTAAAATAATTCGTAAATATAATTTGTAAAAATAATTTGTAAATATAATTTGTAAAATAATTTGTAAAAATAATTTGTAATAAATAATAGTTTAAAAATTAAAAATGTATAAAATGATAAAATTTTAGTCTAAGTAAAATTAATCCAATAAATTTAGATTAGTATCACATTTCACATTACAATATATTCTATAGACAGTAGGGTCAATACTCGTTTAATTCGGTTGCATGTCGTTTCTGTCAATTTCTGACATCGTCATCTTCGTAGCGTTTTCCCGGTTGCACGCTAGAGCCCGGCGTATATGCATATGCGGATGCATTGTGTTGAGAGCGAGGGAATTTGTCCCTTCAGCCGTCAACACGGCGAATCCTCAAACATATCAAGGGTCGGCAACGCCCATGTTACTCCTTTGGAGTTGCATGCGTCTATATTCAATTCAATTCAATTCAATTAATTTTATTTCGGACCAAGTCCATAACGTGTTAGTAACATTTTAATTAAATCTAAGGTTAATATTATATTAATACAAATTAACACATAAGGGTGCATGCAGTTGCACCCAGTGCTTCAGCCACGGTGAGTACCACCTGTCGACCAGCGTGCACAGGATGGTATTCGAGCTGGCGCGCCACCTTCTTAGCAGCGAGCTACAGCGCTTCCTGATGATCGCGTGGAAGCCGTCGACCCGACCCTCCGCGAACATGCCCGAGGCGCTGCAGTGCCGCGGCAGCCCGAACACCACCCTGTACGCGTTGTTGTACTGTACCCGCAGAGCGCTGTATGCCCGCTGCGTATAGCTGATCCATAGGCTGCACGTGTAGAAGGACTGGCAATATGCTTTAAAAAGCGTAGCCTTCACCTTATCAGTACATCGTGCAAACCTACGAGCCAGCATGTTGCAGCGCACAGCCAGCGCTCTGCGTTCCCTCTCCATGTCCATGTTGTCACACATGTCATCAGTGACCCAGTGCCCAAATACTTAAAATGCTTGACTTGTGCTAAGGGAGTGCCACATAGAGTTACAGAGGGGACTCTGTAGGTCTTTTTACCTGCTTTAAATAGGATAATCTCGCTTTTTTTAGCATTGTATTTGAGCCCATGGGGCTCCGCGTACGACTCACATTTGCGCAATAAACTAATTAAAGCAACCACTGAGGGGCTCAGCAGCACCATGTCATCCGCGTAGCTGATGTTATTCACACGCACCCCATCTGTGGAACATCCAACACTGGCACTGCTGAGCTCCTCCAGCAGTCGGTTCATGTACAGATTGAAGAGGCGGGGCGAACTTAACCCCCCTTGCCTCGCCCCGCACTCCAACCTATACACCTCCGAATACGCTCCAGCCCACTTGACACTATTCTCTTGGTTATCGTACCAGAACCTGAGTAATGAGGTAACTTCACACGGCAAATCAGTTTCAGATTGTAACTTATGCCACAGCATGTCATAAGATACCAGGTCGAATGCTTTTGACAGGTTCAAGTAACAGGCATACACAGGCGTTTTTCTGGCCGTGTAGTACTGGACAGTCTGCTTTAGACATAGGCTAGCGGATTCGGTGGATAAACCAGGTCTAAAGCCGAACTGGGCGTCGTGCAGGTGGATATGTTTTCCCAGCTGTTTGTCAAGCAGACTGTCCAGAACCTTGGCGATAACATTAGCCAACGAAATGGGCTATAGGCTGCGGTGTCCGCTTACCATCAGGCGGGCCGTACGCTTGTTTGCCACCGTCGTTGAATAAAAAAAAAACCAGGGAAAGTTTTATAAAAAGTCTCATGAAACACCCTAACATTAAATAAATCTCTGTAAACCTCTCATTTAAATAATTCAATAAAAGACTTATGAGATTTTGTCAAATTGGGGGGAGAAGCTATCTTTTCAACATTTGGTTAGCGTTCGAAAAACATATTGTCTTCGATTCGTAGATTCGAATCCAGCACGTCTGTCATGAGACGGCCGCGACATACTCTCGATGTTTCGCGCACTATACGTCTTGTTCCAAGTGTTCTAATAAGAGAGAGACGGATAGTGCGAGAAAAATCGAGAGAGCTCGCGCAACGTCGCGTGATAGCCGAGCAGCTCGGTTAGTTAGTACAAGAAGGCGCGCGAGCTGTGTCGCGGCGGTATACTATGCATCTCTATAATTGTTCTAATCAGAAAGAGATGGATACTCTATCTTTCACGAAGCTACAACCCTGCGGGCCTAAGATGGTTGTCATGCCATTTTTAACCCCCGACGCAAAGAGAGGGGTGTTATAAGTTCAACGTGTCTGTGTAACTGTGTATATGTCTGTGGTATCGTAGCTCCCAAACGGATGGACCGATTTGAATGCGGTTTTTTTATTCGAAAGCTGTTGTGAGCCCGAGTGTTCTTAGCCGTTTCATGAAAATCTGTTTAGCCGTTTTTGAGATATTGCGCTTTGAAATGAAAATGTCGGGGGTTTTGCAACTTTTCTAAGTTGTAGTTATATCACTTACCGTTGTGGCTACATATCCGTCACTCTCGCACTCGCATACTTGTCAGAACGTGACGGATCTTATATACAACGATAAAGCCGGGGTTATATTAGACCCACGCAGCGTGTCGCAACGCGCACTTTGTATTGAACGTGGCGACACGCGGGACTGAGCGAATGTAACCACGTTCATGCAAAATGTATGTAACCGATTGCGTTGCGACACGCGGCGTGGCTCTAATATAACCCCGGCTTAAGTGATAACACGGCAAACGCGACCACTTGATGATATTTTTTATCAAAGCTGTTCAATAACGTAACGTCGTATGTGTATGTGGGTCAGTGGGGGAATCAATAGAACGCCATTGACGCCCGGGGTGAGCCCTTTCCATAGCATAAAGGCGAGCATCCCTACACTATTTTAGGTCACATGACAGAATTAATTGACGTCCAGTTGAGTGGGTGACCCTGCCTACGAAAGGTCCTGCGGTGAAATCCCGGTAATAGCTAATATTTTGCGATGCATATATTTCGGTATTTAAGTATATCTGTTAAATGTAACGTCGCCTAGTACCCATAACACATAGTCCAGTCAATGAACTGAAAACTTACATACATACATTCATACATACATTCACGCCTTTATCCCTAAAGGGGTAGGCAGAGCACATGACACTTGTGTTCCAGTACCACTTTTAGCATAAATGTGGGTATAAAAGATCGATAAAATGTGATATCGCAGTGACAGGTTGCTAGCTCATCGCCCACAACACACTGACAACTTGTATGGAAAAAATGTCAATTTTGGAAATAATGTATAATAGCTTATTTTTTCTGTGTACCAACGGGTATATTATAATTTAAATAGTCACCCAGCGACAGAATCCGACAAAATTTCAGACATCACATTTTTTTTATATTAACTAGCTTCTTAAAAGTCTGAAAAAATATTAATACAAATTTTTGTCTTTATTTTGGTTCATTTACATTTCCTCTATAATATTCAAGGTAAATGATACAAACCAAGAGAATGCGTGCTTCATTTAAATCTACATAATTACTTCCGGGTGGAAAGTTTGTCGGATTCTTGAATAAAGCATCTTAGAATAACATTTTAAAATGAAATCAACAAATAAACGCTATTCAAAATAATGTTTTTCAAAACCGTATTTTTCCTGGAGTAACAAGCCTTATTGAGCTTACTATGGGGCGGGGCTAGTTCGATTTGTGTAAAGATTGTCCCCTTAAGTATATTTATTTATTTATGGTGGTGATTATGTTGATTCCATCCAACTGCAGCTAGTTTAAGGTCTCTCACAGACTGGAGCGGCCTGCGGTGGTGGTCGATAGTAATTTTGACAGCTAATGACAAGTTTACTATTGTCCGCCGCGGCCGGCCGCGCCAGTGTGATGTAGGCTTGAAACATATTCTTGCACGTTCCGTTTATGGCTAACACTCGACCCTAGTGCCGGTTCTAATCCATTTTGTGATGCCCCTATTCTTAGCTAAGCCTGTGAGTTTGCACCTAACCTTGTTACAGCGTTATACAAGATAGCTATCCATACTGATATTATGAAACGGATCAACTTTGCATAGAAGTCCTATTCGACCCAGTTTTCTTTGATCTTCAGTAGGTATAGTACCTACAAAATTGGTGACATTTATAGTTTGTTTTACTTAAAATAACAAAAATAATATACCTAGATTAGCGGTTGTAAAACATGGCACATGATGAAAAACAGTAGTTTTTATGTCGCCTCTCTGTTATCTTTTGCTTCCATATTTAGAAACATTTTTAAACTAAAACAAACTTTACAACAGACTCGTTATTTTAAACGAACACGACATTGTATAGACATTGGCAGTCTTAATAATTTACTAGTCTGATTCTAGTAACGCTGGTTAGGTCTGTTACAGTACTTAGACACGCTCGTTTAGCTATCCAGGGTAGAAACCTTATGTCGCTTATTATAACGGGTTCTTAACATACTATGCCTTATTCCATAAGTAGGTAATATAATATAACATTCGAATTTAAACCATTTAACCGACAAAATCGTCGACGTTCCATGGTCTATCTACGATATCAAAGGGAAATATTGTGCTCGTTTCAATTATTTCAATTCATCCTCCTATAGCGTTATTCCCGGTTGCGCCCTAAAAGTGCCCGGGGTCCGCTTTGGCACCTAATCCCAAGATTGGCATAGACACTACTTTCACGAAAGCGACTGCCATCTAACCTTCCAAAAGGGAAACTAGACCTTATTGGGGGTTAGACCGGTTTCCTCACGATCGTTCCTTCACCGAAAAGCTGACGGTAAATATTCCGCACATAAGTTCCGAAAAACTCATCGGTACGAGCCAGCTAAGTAGGTATTACTAGTAATATAAGGTTGCCCACTTTCTTGACGATCAACAAAAGCGACTGTGACGTTTAAAACAAACTTTGTTGGAAACCAATCAAATGCTCAGTCGGACGGAAAATAGTCACTTTCCCTTCCCGTTGCGACGAATTACAGCAATAATTATATACCTAACTACCTTTCCATTATTTTCTCAAAACGTGTCTTACTAGTAGCTCTGAGAGCTGTAGATTTGGCGAGCCTGTCTTTCCTTAAAATTTATGTTTTTAATCCTACTAATATTATAAATGCTAATGATTTGATGTTTAGATGTTTGTTACTCAATCACGCTTTTAAACGGCTTAACCGATGGATGAAATTTTGCTCGAAGATAGTTTTTAGCCTAGAATTAAATATAGGCAGGCCTATCCCAGTGTCAATTTGGCGCGAAACGAAGTTTGTCTATGGTAACCTTCAGAGGAGCAAGGGCTGTACACACAATGGCGTTTCATAAATACGTTCCGTTTTACGTAGTAACAACATAATTTCATTGATCGCACACCGCCAACAAGCAAAATATGAACTGTTTTGTCGCTTTCGTAAAACTAGTGTTTATGCCAAATCTTGGGATTAGGTGTCAAAGCGGAGTCCGGGCTCTTTTAGGGCATAATCGGGAGGAAGTAATGAAGTCGAAAAGTGGTTGACCACATTTTTGGCGTATAGTCAACAATAATAAATCAATAATATCTCTACAACTTCACGTTTTTTCCCCGACTACACCCTACGAAAGGAAGGAATATGATTTTAGACTGTATCCTTGCCTTGCTGACATGAACTGAAACTGAACCGATTTTAATGAATGAGGTATCAATCGATTCGAAATTATGCTCCGGGTAATATAGGCTCCATTTTCTTTGCAAATAGATCATATTAGTTTCGTTTTCCTTTACGTCGTCGGGATCCAGTTTTTGAACATTTTATGCTTGTTTACAACGCGACGACGGCGACAAACAAGGCGGTGCTTGGTGGTACTTAAGCAGGGAATGCAATTTCGCAAGATTGGACGTTTTTCACTGAAAACGTCTGCAAATGCTATGAATTTCATTTAATGATTATTATCATGTGAAAGTAAAAAAAAATCTGCAGATAGTGATTTACGTACGTTTTATGTACTTAAAAAAATAAAAAATATATCTTTTATTTTTGTTATTATTAATTTTACCAACTGGTTTTAATAAGTAATGATTTTTTTATCGACTAAATTAAGTTTTAATTTCTCAGTCAGATGAAACGTTTGTCATGTTAGGTAGTGCTTTGTATGGGAAGTTCAATCTCGCGAGGTCGAGATTGCATTCCCTAGTGCCGTCACCGTAACCTAGGAACGGCAGGGACGCCAGAAGAATCACAATCGCATTGAGCCTTTATTAACATTTAGGGGTTATGCGCCTTATTAATAAGCCCGGACTTCGGGGAGTGATTGACAGGCGCGCGGCGCATGCGCGAGCCGCCACGTGCTCGTTCAATGACCTTCAACACCGCTCGCGCTTGACAGCTCCTTCAGGACCTATGTACAGCCGACAAATATATATATGTACACTTTTCAACATATGAAAGAAGTACCTCCGCCTTGCAGAATACCACAGCCATAATAACACTAACTTGCTCTGTAGTTAGGTTGTGTTCCTGGAGGTGAGCAAGGTCGCCAGAGCTCCCGAGGACGCGTTGTGTTGAGTTGAGAGCGAGGGAATTCGTTCCTTCAGCTCTCAATACGGCGAATCCTCAAACATATCAAGGGTCGGCAACGCCCATGTTACTCCTTTGGAGTTGCATGCGTCTATAGGCTCCCAGGTAAAAACAAAGCTTAGTCATTAAGAACAACATTGACGGTTGTAGATTTGAATGCATTCATGCAGTCTTATTTTTTTTAGTTCTTAGTTTTTAATAAATATTTTATGACATTATGAAAACATTTAAAGTTAGATTAGTGTCTTTCATAATTTTAGAATCAAATAAAACACATACAATATCAAAAACTTAATATAAGCAGCATCTTACGAGCTGAAATTGGACTAATATTAAGCTCGCTAGATGGCGCAAATCGCAAATCAGTGACCTCTATCAAACTGAAATTGTACCAAAATTATGGTCACTAGATGGTGCTATAATTGTTTCTTTTTCATTGAATTTGTGACTTATAATCATGAATATTATTTATCATCGTTAATATCCGTTGTAAAACTGATCTGTAAATTCTGTAATTGCGTAAGTATTAACACGTTCAAAGGCACGCGGCCCGGCAGCCTACTAAACGAGAAAAGAAGAAGAGAGAGAAGTTCGAAGTTTAACTTCTATTTAAAACGTCTGGGTTTCAATTGTGTCTCCGAGGCCCCAATGAAATAGTAGATTGTTAACCGAGGGTTGAAAGTCACCCATTACTGACGAGATATTTTGGCTCTCGAACGAAGTGAGAGCGCCAATAGTTCGAGGCTGAAATGGGTGGCTTTCCCCGAGTAAAACACCTTACTTTTCATTTCGAATTCGAGGAAATGAATTGGAAGCCAAAAACTTTAATATTTTCTAAATCAGTAGAAATCCTATAGAACCCATTTTAAAAGCGTTTGTGTATGGACCATTTGGGCGGGAACTGTTGACAGATTTTAATAATGTTAGTGTGTGGACCATTTCCTGGACGTGCTTTTGTCAAAAACTAATTTTAATTATAGTTTGGATGAAAAATTACATTAATAATTGTATTTATATACACCACATAAGTAGTAATGAAGAATGAAAACCATCATAATTATCAACATGCTTCAAAAAACAATACAATTTTATGGAAGTGTGGCAGTATAGGTTTTTGTCATTGTTACTTTTTTAAAGACTAGGAAGCTGTTCTGAAGCGGCCACATTGAACTACGAACACTTAAAAAATATCCAATCGTTTTCAAATAGCAATAATAGGCATACAATAATTAATTTATAATAAAATTTAAAAAAATAACGCATGATTGTCCACGATTTTCAAAATCAGTACAATTTTCTAAAATTGTGGCTGTCCAGGTTTCTGCCATTGCTTTTTTATTTTTTATTACTTTTCAGCCCTAGGGGCGACATGCCTCACTTTCAACCCGCTGTTTAGATAAACAATGACCTACTTTCAGAGTATGAGAGATGAAAAGAAATTCGAAATCGTAATACGTAAATTGACAATATTTATTTTTGTTGAAGTTATTGTGAATTCTTCAAAAAAAGGAGGAAGTTCTCAATTCGGTTGTATTTTTTTTTCAATGTTTGTTACCTCAGAACTCCGTCTTTGATAAGCCAATTCGACATTTTTTTTTGTTTGTAAGTATATAAGCTTCCAGATGGGTCCCATTTTTTTCAAAAATTCAGTTGGATGATGGGATCCATGAGGAATTGAGGGAACTCCTCAATTATATTAGGCACGCGTGTAGTGATTTTGGTATTTTCTATTATATCTCGTGTAAACCCGGAAATCATAAATTTGGTGGAGTGGAATTGATGATGAAGACCACAGATGACTTATGGGATTACTCAATTACGTACTTAAAAGTACAAAAGTACGTCTCAGATTCTGATAGTGATAAGATTCCTTTGAAATAGCAACTAATGAAGTGCCAAAGGTGATCCTTGTAGAATCGACGGAAGTCCTCAAATATTATCGGGTCACATACAGCGATCGGGTTTTTTTCTCTAATAATCAACGCATTTGCTCTCGGAAATCAGTTCATGTGGTAAATTGGAAAATAAATGTGGAAATGTTCTCGTGGCTTGGCGGAGTACTAAATTGAAGTCGGTTAAACCTTTTTTATGAAAGTAGGTAAATAATTATTTCTTATTCTTGACGATCGCGATAAGGATTCTTATAATTTTAACATTGTACAAACGCACACAGCTTACCATCCTGTATTTATATAGAACCTTATTATTACAATGTACCTAAAGTGCACGGTGCTTATGCAAATATATATTTTAACTTGAAATAAATAATTCTAAATGTATGTGGTATATGCCTCGAATGCGCCAAATAAAAGCAAGTAAAAACTTTCGCATGCAATACATGGCTTTTATAAAAATAATAAATCGATCGTTTTAAAATATGCGAAAAAGAGAAAGCAACAGAAAGTAAAAGGGATGCCATCGACGATGCATCCCCAGACGGAGATTACTGCATTTTACGATAGTCCAGTCAACGGGGCGGTTGACCTCCACAATATCTCTACCGTCTCGTCTGCTTCGACATACTTGTAATATCCAATGTCCTCAACCCCCTATTCTGTAACTTGTTGAGTCCGCAGCAAGCTCGATTCTCCATACAAACGTAGTTACGCTCTCATTTTAAAACTGCGTGTTGGATTGTAACGAAACTTTGCATATACAATGACATGAGGTATATCTATGTCTGTAATTAGTTTATGTAGCTTCAGATACCATAGTAACAAAAATACAGCGAATTTTTTTTTCATACAAAGCTTGTTTTTGCTTTATTTTGTTTGTTTTATAAACTGGAATCATATAAACTAATTACAGACATAGATATACCTCATTTCATTGTATATGCAAAGTTTCGTCACAGTCCAACACGTAGTTTTAAAATGAGAGCGTAACTACGTTTGTATGGGAAGGTGAAATTCGGCCGAGCTTACTCTCACCTCAACGCTCACCCACAAATATATCTTGACGCCGCGATGCGTAGTAACCAACCGTAGGTAGAGCTCTAGTTTTGTGACGGGTGGCCGGCGATGTGAGCCGCATTAGCGCGTAGCGAATAACAGCCCTTGTCGCTATCACCCGCAACACGGTCGACCCAAGTCGATTCCACACAAACACAAAATTATGTGAGCGCATCGCCAACAAACTGCTTCGCAGTTGGCGAATCTTTAATTTAAGGTAAACGTACTTTGTTTTTTTTTTAAGACACAGCAACGGACGTGGTTTCGAATCCCAACTTGTACGAATGAGTTTTTCTAAGCTTATGTACGTACGGAATATTACCCGTTCGCTTTTCGCTGAAGCAAAACATTATTAGGAAACCGACCGTTTTCCCTCTGGGTTGGAAGTCACTCTGTCGACCTGCAACTTTGACTGCACTATGTACCTATCATCAAAGTGAGAGATGCAAATTATGCAATGCACCTCAACGAATGTCAATAAAATATCATCGGTTCGCAAACGAAACCCGGCCACAGCGTCAGGACAACTGAGGCTCTAGTATAAGTTTTACCGAAACAAAACGTTACGACCGCGTTTACCCTCAATTTGTATGGGATTTGACAGCTAAACGCGAATGCGGTCGCAACGTTTTGTTTCGGTAAAACTTATACTAGAGCCTCTGAACTGTAATTTTCCCGTATAAAAAGAACATTCGGATCTACCTAACGTATCTACGCAGAAATGTTACACAATCAACCAGCGCGGTTATCACAAGACGGGCGGCTCTCTCTCTTTCTCTCTCTCGCGGTGAGATAGATTGGTTCTCATTTTAAAACGGCATAATTATAAAAGTAGAATAATCATGAAAGTTTTTATATACACAATGGGAACCGCCGTCTAGGTCGGAAACTAGTATCCGTTGCTAGAAATTATAAAAAAATAAAATTTGGTCATTAGAGACTTCGTGTGTAAAACGATCGCTCTATTTTCATTAGGGTTCCGGACCAAAATAGTACATTACTTACCAAGGGCTGTAAAAGAAAGAAAGCCCGAAATCGCAGTCAGGCGAGGGTTGTAAATATGCGATAGAGGGCTTTCTTTTTTACTTACGTACACAATTTTACGTCTTCACATGGCCACAATGCGAGTTTTACCGTACGCGCAGCATGCGGTAAAAGTCACATTATGACCAGGTGTGACGTAAAGGTAATTTAATTTCTAGCAAGAGAAATTCGTTTCCGACCTGTCCCCTATTTCACCAACTTGACCATTGTCACTTGACAATGACAATTCTCTGTACATTGCTGGATCCAATAGTAACCTAGCGTACACCAACTTCTAGAACAAGCAATCTATGGCGAATTGTCAGTGTCAGGTGACAATTGTCAATTTGGTGAAATAGGGGCCTGAGCGGATCCCATTGTATATGCAATTTCTTGTTATTCTAACATGTCGTTTTAAATTGAGAACCAAACGACGTTTGTATGGAGAGTCCTGGCATGGCGTTAAAGCGACACGGTAGTAACCCTAGCAGCATTTTCGTTGGCATTTCGTTGGGCCAACTCGGTGATCAATGGCCCAACGTGGGGCCAACTTAAAATGCTACTAGGGAAGTACCTACTATTATTTATTCTGTGACATGGGGCAAAAGAGTCCAGCCCCTTTCTAGGACACTACAGCTATCCTGTGTCCCCGTAAATAGGTCAGTGTCCTAGTCTAGTCTACGCATTAATTTCGAAGTTTACAGAAATCCAGGGCAATTTCAGGGCGGTGAGGTCGGCCTGTCATATGTAGGTCGTCCAGGCCGGCCCAGTTTGGCCGCCATGTTGCGTCGCCATGGCAACGCGCATGCGTATTGCCCACTGCGACGCTAGGCGTAATATTTTCAAAACGGCATCGTTGTTTTGCAACCGCGTTCTGAATTCGACCTTAAACTTATTTGGGCAAGGTTTCTTTTACAAAAAATGCGGAATGGAAATTCGTTATTTAATTTGAAAGCCGGAATATGTTTATTAGGCGGTTCTGAATTGGGCTTTATTGTTTCAACAACATGGTTCATTTTCTGGAAGTGGGGATGTTGTTTTTGAGTGAGCAGGCACTCTTAAAGCGTTGCTGCTTCATTGAATTAGTCCTTATGCGGATGAGAATGAAGTTTGCTTTCGCTAAAATGTCAAATAGCTATAGCTAGGTAGTTAAACCTATAATCTCACTATATTTGGCTTTATGTGAATATGTGATACTTACTAAAATAGAATTTAGATTAAGAAAAATTAAACTCTGGAAATACGTTTTATTAGGAATAATAATTATTATAGATACTTATTTTATTTATGACGTTTCATCAATATGATGGTACAATTTCAATATAAAATTGAAAAATTTAAACATTAACATGATAAAAATCTGAATATGTCTTAATTAGCTTTTACTATCAATATTCTTAAATATTCTTGGATTCAAAGGATTGATTATACTTAAGTAGATACGCACCATAATATACGAAAAGTCAAAAAATCAACCACCTTCTTTAAAAGTCGGTAAAAATTAAAGTCTTACCGTAATACGCCATGTTGCTCACCAGGTGTTGGTTGATCATTTTTCACACAAAAAACTAAACACAAACTGATTCAGTATGACATGATTTTGACACTGGCACTGAAACGACGTTGATGGAGTAAAGTGGAAATATTTCTAAATAATGTTTTAAAAGTACATAATTTCCCAAAGATGGTCAAAATAATTACAAACTTACTTAGGTACCTACTGGACTCGATTCTACAGTAGCCTCTAAACTTCCTAATTTTATTTAGGTGTCGCTAAAACACTTTGCTATTCTATGAGCAGCTGTCATAATCAAATGACAGCGCTAATTTGAATCTGACGTTTCTTATTTTAGGCGGTCTATACAACTTACTTAGGTGCCTAAATACTATTCTAAATATTTCGTTTTTAATCTGCCGCCTAAATAATGTTTAAAAATTAGACAATTTAGTTTTAGGCTAGTTAAGCCATGTGCACGTAGAATCGGGTCCATTTACTTACAAAAAATAAGTCTGTCAAAAAAAAAATCGTATGCAAGCACATAAAGATTAATTAGAATGCGGCTCTACGTAATATCTCACAACTTTTGGATGAGTTCGAAACTTGGCCTATTTTTTACATGGAAGGTTTTTATGGGATTTAAATTTCTAGCAATGTTTGTATGGAGAGTAAAGCGTCCAGGCGATCCTTAACATGGGGAAACTACCCAAATATTTTTTATAGTGTCCGGGATCTGCCCAGAACGGTTCTAATCTAACTTACAACGATAACTTCAAGGTCATAATTTGATTGGTTTTTTTTACATCGGCATACGAGAGGTTAATATACTTTTTCTACTCGAGCACTTCTAACCGTCAATTAAATGACTGACAGCGATATCTAAATACACTTCATTTGAGTTGGGCTCATAAGATGACTGCTAGCAGTCATCTTATGAATATAAGATGACTGTGTACAGAACTAAAATTAATTTTGACCAGTCACGAGGCTCGATTTCCAGACGACATCAACGCGCAAAAATAAAAAAAGCTGTTGTCTGCACTTCGTTTCAGCAGGGCGAATTTCAATAGATACCAAGTTTGTTTAATAAATTATTATTTCCGTTAACTCGTAGAAAAAGTATTGTATGCAATAGTTATATAATTAGCTTTTTAACTCTGGTACCTTAATTAGGCCACTCGGCAAGCTTCGTGGCCTAAACGTGGTACTCGACTGAAAAAGCATACATTATATAACGATTGCATAAACGACTATAATATACTTTTGTTCTGTTGATAAATCCAGCTCGAACTTGGCCATTGTATCAATGTTTTGAATACTAAGTATCACGTACTTATCAAACTCCGATAACGTGTCTGGCTTCGTAAACGCTCGTCAGCAATATCTCCTGAAGATAACAAATCATGAAGACACGAAAATGAGTCAGATGGTTGAGCAAAGAGGAGAGATAAGGTTTTTGTAACTGAAGAAAATCACCGTATTCTGAGTTAAGCTAATGACCAATATTATATAGCCTGAGAGGCATTCAATTACATATTAAAAAAACCGGCTAAGTGCGAGTCGGACTCTCGCACGGAGGGTTCCGTACCCATATCTATAAAAACGGCCAAAAAGTTTGTTGTTTGGGAGCCCCCCTTAAATATTTATTTTATATTGTTTTTAGTATTTTTCGTTATAGCGGCAACAGAAATACGTAGTTTGTGAAAATTGTAACTAATAAATAATCAATAAAGAATCAATAACGCGTCGGTCTGCTCGTAAGCGTCTACAGGTTGCGGTGTCTGCCAACTACAGATGTGCAAGTTGCGGAAAGTTTCTATAAAGTTCTATAAATTCTCGGAAATTTTATGAAACTTTCACACAAATATAGGAAATTTAAATGTAAAAATGGAAAGTTTCAACTCCCATACAAAAAGGTAAGAAATTTTCCGAATTTTTCCTACGTTAAATTTCCGAAACATTTCGCAATTTTGTAAAGTTTCCTCAGGCACATCAGTACTGCCAACCATCAGATGGGTCATATGCTTGTTTGCCTTCGTTGTAGTATTTAAGCCGGAAGAGGGAAAATAAGGAAGGAAAATTTAAACTTGACCTCTTGACCTGCACAAGTTTGCAAACTACTCTTGCATGTATTTTGCATGCATATGCAGTTCCGATTACAATAACGTTGCATTTAAGTCAGCAGAATAGAAATGATGAACTAGTAAATACTAGATTCTGCCCGCGACTCGACTCCGTCCGCTTGGAACTCGTTTATATCGTAGCCAACTTTCAGCCCCTATATCAATCCCATAGGGGATGATTTCCGGGACAAAACCAGCCTAAGTCCTTCCCCGGACACTATAAATCTATCGCAAAATAAATAAATAGGCTTTATAATACTCTGGTACTGAAATTATATAATGTGTACTGTTTTGAAAAAATGATACCTCGCCGAGTTTTTTACGCCCGTTCTTCTTGAGGCAGAGGTTCATTCCGAACCGGTGGTATACAATATGCCTACATTAAAGAATAAAATATCTTTGACTTTAGGTATCGCACAGATTGACGGGGGCGAAAATCGACCTCGTTTCCGCGAAAATTCGGTTTCACCTCCAGTTATTTATAAGATAAGCAATAACCATCTCACAAAACTCACATCATAACCTTCCTTCATAAATAAATGTTAATACTCATACATCATTCGAATACATACATTAAACTATGAAAGACCGAGCGACTACTATACAAAAGCTGCTCGTCAAGTTATTATCGACTTTAAAGTTATGCAAATAAGGTTGACGGCTGCCGCACGAAAACAATGATAATTGTGGTAATGGACGGGTCAGCCATTTTCTGGAAATTACAATAGGCTAAGGATGTGACTTGAGAATACGCACTATCGATATCGATAATAGTTTTCTATACTAGTGTATACTTCTATACTAATATACCAAGATCTAGTTTTCATTGTTTAGAGGCTCTAGTATAAGTTTTACGGAAACAAAACGTTACGATCGCGTTTGCGTTTTACCCTCAATTTGTATGGGATTTGACAGCTAAACGCGAACGCGGTCGTAACGTTTTGTTCGGTTAAACTTATACTAGAGCCCCTGATAAAGAATGAGTGAAAATTCAAAAAGACCTTGACGCTATCTCATTTTTTTGCATATAAATAGGTTTTTATCTAAGGTAAACAATACAAATGAACAGACGCGAGATGGTCATACGTTCAAGCCTCAAAAACTACTAATATACTAAATAAATATACTTATCTATACTTAATATTATAAAGACGAAAAGTCTGTCAGATTGTAGCCCTGTAAGTGTATAGGTTTGTATGTAATGGGTAATCTCTGGAACCGCTTATAAATCCGATTTAATAAACTAGTTCTAATCGCGAGATAAAACATAGCCTATGTTTTACTAGAGGAAGTTTTATCAGATATTTATTCATCAAATTCAGTATTTTACATGTCATGTCATGCGTTTAAATCGGAGCTACGTTCCAGACACCCTACATATAGACTTATTTTTTTTTATTATACAATTATTATACAACTTTTTATTATACTATTATTATCATAGGCAAGTAAACTGTTTCAGATACATGTTATACTAAAGTAAACTATTCATATCAAGCAGCAATTAACGCAAATCCACATCTAGAAAACGACACGGCTTAGTACAAAATGTATGTCTTATACGACCTTTCCATTCTACCCCCTTTACACCCCCTAATCTGGCCAACTTTACCGACCCTGCAACGTAATCTGACCTATAAACTTTACACGCTAAGGCTTAGAATTGCGGGACGGTAGTTAGGGTAGTTTCCATTGTGTCGACGTTTGCAATTGGTACTGTCGAAAAGTTGGGGTTGCATTCTGAACTTAGAGTTGTGGTGAAAATGGGTTGATTGCAGTGATTTTTAATTTGACTTGGTGTTAGACTAGTCTTTTGTGCAACGAACATTTGACAAATGTAGTGACAGACATATTTTCACCTGCTTGAGATATTAATTAAAAACTATTTAGTGACTTCAACTTCTCAACTTCAATCACACTGGCGCGTCTGCGGTGACGGTCAATAGTCAATTTCACAGTTATTATCAAATTTAGTACTGACCGCCACCGCAGGCTGCGCCAGTCTGTGAGAGAGTTTAATCTGCATTTCGGTTTATCCAACATATTTTGTTCTCTCAGAATTTCTCATGCTTAAGGTAAGAAATATAATTGTTAGCAATGACACTTCTCATTGAACAAAAATTGTGAATTAGGTACATATATAATCTTATGTTTACCCCGTTATATATGTTCGGATACCTCCGCAGAGGGACAGCGCAGATATATACAATATTTAGTTTTTTAATTTAGCTTTACCTACTGAATATTAACTAATTTAAACGATTATAAATATGTATGTCTATAAAATGTCAGAAAAGACAATACACCTAATTGAACGAGTGAGCGAAGCGAATGAAGATTTCCGTTTCACCTTGGACAAAAATGCATTCTTATGTTTGTCCGGCTGTCCAAAAAAAAGATCTTTTTAATAGACAGTCCCTGGGCGACCGAGCTCCGCTCGGGTGAAAATAACGAGAAAACAAATCTTCCCAGACATGCCCCAGCTAGATCGATTTTTCGCCGCCGTAAACCTCTAAGTTCCAAATTTCATTGAAATCGTTAGAGCCGTTTTCGAGAACGTGATAACAAATATACGTATATACAAATATTTCTCGTTTAATAGTATAGGATCAGACCCCGTATCATGGTCGGTCTTATCACGCGATAAGTGACAAGATAGCACGCGTCCGTCACTGGCTGACACCGTTCGATAGAACGAGACGGACGCTCTATCTTGTCACTTATCGCGTAATAAGGCCGACCATGATACGGGGCCAGGCTCGCGAATCCTACAGCTCACAGAGCTCATAGTTAATAATAATTTAATAACGTATTAATTAAATTGTCAACACTTGCCGTAATAATTCGGGACTGATTCCCGCGATTGCCCAAGTCAGAGGCGAGTTATCGACGACCTCGCTCATCACTAGCGAGCGTGGCGCAACAAGGTCGCGCGCAATTGTCACCGGGGCCGCGCAGGCGCAGTGCAGCGCCCGCAGTACCTTATCTGCGTGGTACAGTCAGCCGCTGAGAAACATGCCCCTCCCTGCACGTCTATCATGGGATGCCCGCGACATACTCTCGATTTTTCTCTCACTATACCTCTTGTTCTAAGTGTTCTAATAAGAGAGAGACGGATAGTGCGAGAAAAATCAAGAGAGCTCGCGCGCCGTCGTGTTATAGCCGTTCTGCATACCAAATTTCTATGCAGGGGGAGCATGTTTCTCTGCAGCTGACTGTAGCTTATGTGCGTATCAACTTATACGAGCGTATTCGGGTAAGGACCAAATTCTTGGCCAGCAGTTAGCCTGGTTCGTCGGTAGTTAGCCATACAAACGGAAGAAGTGAAGAAAGTTCCGTTGTGACCCAAAAATTAACCATCGAATTGTATCGTTAATTTTCGTGTCACAACGGAAACATTCATAGAAAACTGAATAGAGTGAGTTAAGCTGACCAAGAATTTGGTCCTTACCCATTCATCAGAATTAGAGGTTCAATCTCACCCGTCACGCCTAAGGCCTGAATCACTGGCGCAGCCTGCGGTGGCGGTCAATGGTAAATTTGACAGCTAATGACCAGCGAGCGAAAAAAACAGAAGTATGAGTAGCGCCGCAAAATGGCACCACAGAGTGGGTGCCATTGCCACTATCGGGGATGGGGGCGGGGTTAGGGTTGCCAATTGCCATACGTCAGGAGTTGTCCGGACATGTCAGGATTTTTGACCCTTTGTCCGGATTGCGGCCGGACTTGGCAACTGTCAGGATTTTTAGGAATGACATCATAAAAAAAATGTTTACGTGATATATTTATTACAAAGTTTACACAGTTTTAATGAATGAAGTGATGCATAAAAGTAGTAAGTAATCAAGGCGTAAGGGACTACGGGGCTACGGGGTCGGGCGGAGGGAAAGGGAAAGGTAGATCCACGCCACATACAGTACACCGCAGAGCGCTGCGCGCCGCCGGGTCGTCGTTCAAGCTAAGTACGCCAAACCTCTGCTACAAGAAATGTCAGGATTTTTAGGGTGATGTCAGGATTTTTATCAGGACATTTAATTCTTCCATATGGCAACCCTAGGCGGGGTGTCACAACGATGCCAGGCAGCCGTTTAGCTCGAGCATGCGCATACCGGGTTTCAGGCACGTGTTTGGGTAGAAATTTGTAAGGAGCTCGCGTTCCGTGTTTTTTTTTGTTCGCTGCTAATGACAAGTTTCCTATTGACCCCGCGGTCTGTGAGAGGCTGTGAGAATTCCCTCTGGACCCATAAGGCCCCAGGAAGGTTATCGCGTAGCATATCTGTTACTGGCCGCGCAGGCCAAACTGGGTATAAATTAGAAAAGTTGAAAACCCCCGTCATTTTCATTTCAAAGTCCAATATTTCAAAAACGGTTTAACAGATTATCATGAATACTCAAGAACACAAGGGTATTCAAGAACACTCGGGCTCACATCGCCTTTCGAATAAAAAAAACCGCATTCAAATCGGTCCATCCGTTTGGGAGCTACGATACCACAGACAGATACACAGACACGTTAAACTTAAACACCCCTCCCTTTGCGTCGGGGGTTAACAAAGTCTCGCCTAACGAAACTGCACTGCCTACGCTTAGTTAGTAGTAACTAACCAATGTTTCTAACGAATCGCGTCAAGATATATTTGTGGGTGAGCTTTGAGGTGAGTGTAGCGCGCAGTATCTTAACTCTAACTGAACCAATGGACTGCATGTGCGTACTGATTTTTTTAAACGTTATGCGTGTCGGATTGCACACTACGCGTGTAGCCTTGTACGGTCAGCATCAAAAGTTACTGCGCAAACGAAGACGTCAAAAGTCTTTATTAGAAGGGAATAAGAGCTTGTGTCGTCTCCGATTGCGCAGTTACTTTTGATGCTGACTGTTCATGAGTACTATTTTATTAAGCTAGATAAATATAAATAGTATGCCATTACTTGGCAAATAAAAAAAATGCGGTTACAAGCCTATTTTGCGGCTTGTAAAGCTAAGACAATGTCCCCAAATAATGACAGAGAGCATTAAAAAAAAATGTAGTAACTAGCTTCTGCCCGCTGCCAGTGATTTCACCCCCTTAGGGGATGATTTCCGGGATTAAATCTCCATGCCAAATGTCAAAAATCAATCAGTTTAGCAGCTTAAGCGTGAAGAGGTAACAGACATGTAACACACAGACACACTTCGCATTTATAATAATAGTGTGGATTTGAGCAATTGCCAAGATTTTTCCAATGCAGGACGTTCGGGGTTTCGGAAACTTCAGTGCGGCTAAATTTTGTACCGCTACAAACCACGTTATCCACGTTAATCAACTGACCCCGATCACCCAGGGAAATTAGCGGCAATTATTCTTCAACTAGGAAAAAATGATTATGTTCGGTTATGGCGCTTCGCCGGACGCTGCCGCGTCACGCTCGCTTCGCTCGCTCGGCTCGCGCGCTGTGGGGTCGCAGTTCACCTAACAACCTACCCGGTTTTTTCCCTGGGGGATCAGGCTAGGGGATTAACGTGGAGAACAGCCTAGTACATTATTTATAATCTATGGCAAGTGTCGCGTGACAGTAAAGCATTCGTGAAGCGTTTGGATGTATTTTAATTTGCCTTGAAAAGTGTAAACAATTTTATCAAGCTCAATAAAATATTATGTACAAGGCTACACGCGCAGTGCCCAATCCGACGCGCATAACTGACGTTTAGAATAATCAGTAAGTAGGTATGCAGTTCTTTGGTTCCGCTAATTCATCACTCGAGTTAAGATACTGCGCGCGCAGCACTGCACCAAGCAGCCCTGCCCCGCTATTCTGTAGCTTGTTTTAAGCTCACCTCAACGCTCACCTACAAATATACCTTGACACCGCGATGCGTAGCAACCAAGCGTAGGTAGAGGTCTAGTTTCGTGACGGGTGACCGGCGGGGTGAGCCGCATTAGCGCGTAGCAAATAACGGCCTTGCCCAGCTATTTTGTAGTTTGTTTTAAGCTCACCTCAACGCTCACCCATAAATATAACTTGACGCGTTTCGTAGTAACTAAGCGTAGGTAGCAGTTCAGTTTAGATAGGCGTGACGCTTTTTTTAATTCCCTGTTTGGCCTGCGCGGCCGGCAGCAGATATGCTGCTGGAAAAACCACCCTGGGGCCTTATGGACCGGCCAAGAGTCTCCACTCTTTAAGCCTCTCACAGACCGCGGCGGTCAATTGTAAACTACTCCCACCGCAGGCCGCTCCAACGTGATTCATTAGGCCTGGGACCGTTTTCACATTATCCGACACGATATCGGGTGTCGGACGCCGATAGCCGATTTCCGATAGTTGACGGGCGTCCGATGGCCCCGCCGACATATCGGTGTCGGCTCCGATGGTACACATTTCATACATTTTATATCGAAACGGCGTCCGACACCGATATTGTGTCGGATAATGTGAAAACGGTCTTAGTGTTCATCTTCTGGCCGAGTGCATGTTGGTCATGCAACAAAAAATAACAATGCAATTTGAATCACCAATAATTTATTATTCCATGTAACATTCAATTGTTTACGGACAAATTCTTCGTTTACTAGGATATCAAAGGAAAATATCGTAGTAGTCGTTCTACTTAAATCAATTATTTCATGCTTTTCAAAAATAAGTTTTCAAAATGGTTTTCCTTGAAATCACATGAGGATCTGACCCCGTATCATGGTCGGCCTTATCACGCGATAAGTGACAAGATAGAGCGTCCGTCTCGTTCTATTGAACGGTGTCAGTCCGTGACGGACGCTCTATCTTGTCAATTATCGTGTGATCAGACGGTCCATGCTACGGGGTCTGATTTCTCTAATCTTATATGGAATACGTAAAGGTCGCGGGAGTCCGTTGGATGCGGGTAGCGCAGGATCGGTCATTGTGGCACTCTTTGGGGGAGAATAGTCTTTCGGTTGATATGATTATGATATGGTTTAGCGTATAAGTACCTAGTAAGAATAAAAAGGAGGGTAGAGTTTGTTTCGTTTCAAAATCAGAAGTTTCAAAATGATTACGTCGAAGTAGAGGTTATATACAGTAAATGTTTACAATGTTTACAGTTCAAGCTATGGTAGCCTGGTGGTTCAGGCGTGCGGCTGTCAAGCGGCGGTCGTGGGTTCGAATCCTGGCTCGTACCAATGAGTTGTTCGATAATTATGTACTTGAGCGTTTCTCAAAAAAAATGCCACTATTATTAATTGTACTTCTAGGAATTTTATGTTAAATATTTTCACTCAGAATCAGGAGCTCCTTCGACCCTGGTAGGACAAAAAACTGTCCCAAAGATATTTTTCCTATTGCGTTACCATTTGTCATACCACACTTTGTATGGTGGTAACACAATAGGACAATTCAAAAATGTATGGACATTTTGGGACTTTTTTTCTCCTATTGGGATGGAAAGAGATCGTGATTTTGAGTAGAAATAACACAAAAGTTGCAGAAAATCTCCGAAAAAATTTAGTGGCATTTTTTTTGAGAAACGCTCACTTACGGTATCTTTTCGTTGAAGGAAAACATCGTGAAGAAACCGCGGTCTAATCCAAGACGATCTCGGGTTTGGAACGCCAGATGGCAGTCGTTCTCGTAAAACTAGTGCCTTTATCTTGGGATTAGATGTCAAGCGGACCCCGGGCTTTTAGGGCACAACCGGGAATAACGTTGGGAGGGTGATAATGTTTACATTTTCTTCATTGTTTCGTCAATCTTATCTTCACGATACCTGCCCCCCCATTCTGTAACTTGTTTTAAGCTCACCTCAACGCTCACCCACAAACATATCTTGACACCGCGATGCGTAGTAACTAAGCGTAGGTAGAGGTCTAGTTTCGTGACGGGTGACCGGCGGGGTGAGCCGCATTAGCGCGTAAAGAATAGCTCTTGTGTTTTCACATTTCTATTGTTGTTCACTCACGAAAATGAGTACCTACGTATAAGAGTTGTTATTGTGTTTTCGGGTGCGATGACGATGACCCATCCGGTGATTTGATGATGCTACAAAAAATTACCACTTTCTAACCCACATTTATGCTAAAAGTGGCACTGGAATAGTTTTATGTGCTCTACCCTTTATTGGGAATAAATAAATAAATATTGTCCAATCTTACACAAATCGACCTAGGCCCATAGTAAGCTCAGTAAGGCTTGTGTTATGGGTACTAGACGACGATATATATAATAGATCATCATATCAGCCGAAAGACGTCCACTGCTGGACATAGGCCTCCCCCAAAGAGTGCCAAAGTGACCGGTCCTGCGCCACCCGCATCCAGCGGACTCCAGCAACCTTTACCAGGTCATCAGTCCACCTTGCGGGGGGCCTACCCACGCCGCGCCTTCCGGCTCGTGGTCGCCACTCGAGAACCTTTCCGCCCCAACGGCCATCCGATCTACGTGCTATGTGCCCCACTTAAGATATAATAGATATAAGTACTTAAATACATAGAAAACTTCCATGACTCAGAAACAAACATTCGTGCTCATCACACAAATATTTGCCCTTACCGGGATTCGAACCCGGGGCCTTTAGCTTCGTAGGCAGCGTCACTACCCAACTACCCACTAAGCTAACCGGTCGTCATAAAGAAAAAAGGTATGAATCTCTATCGGCCGTATTCATAAACGTCCTACAAGCCTGTTTTAACTAAAATGGCGTTAAAATTCGTTTGTCCTTATCTGTCACTTTGACATTTGTGTTCGTAAGAAAGGGAAAAGCGCATTTTATTTAGCAGAGGCATTTTAAGTTTTATCAAGAAGGGGGTATGTATTTTACATAGAACTTTCAAAATGCGCTTCATATTTATTTACTCGCGTAGCGCGCCGCTCCACGCGCTGCCATAAACAGGGCCCTAAGGTCACGGCCATAAGGTGTTAATAGGTATACTTATGGTAGAGTTTTGTCACGGCGACAAACTTCGCACTTGCTCAACCGTGTGGCCTATTTGGGCAGCCTGCACCCATGTTAGACATACAGTCACAGTATAACCGTTACAACGTCGAGCAGTACAGTAACGCCATCCTCCGCGTTCCTCCCGGTAGTGCCCGAGTTCCCGGTCGTCCAACTCCAGCAGGTCTATCATGAGACGGCCGCGACAGGCTAAAAAAATGGTTGATAGAAAAATATTTCTACAGTATTCAAGAGTTCCTAGAATATAAGTAGGTAGCTAGATTTAAGATGATTTTATAATTTGCATGCCTTTAAGGTAGATTTTAGTGATACCTCTATTGTGCCTGTTTGTGATCTGTCTTTACCTAAAATCGTGCAAATAAAGATTTTACTTACTTACTTACTTACTTACATACTCTCTCTCTCTCTCTCTTAGTTAGTTATACTGGGATCTTTTCCGCAAGCCGACATCCATTATTATGCCTATTTTGCGTGAAATGGCGGGGTAGCGCTACCCTAACCACCCCAGCTCGTCTAGAAAGTCCCTCTCTCTTTTATTAGAACACTTGGAACAAGAGATATAGTGCGAGAAAAATCGAGAGTATGTCGCGGCCGTCTCATGATAGACGTGCAGGAAGTCAAATCGAGTAGCACTTTTGTACACTTGTGTATAGTCGACATTATTGAATTTGGCCGACTTTTTATAAAACTGTCATTGGAGTTGGAATCTTCTATCTAGGACGTTAGAGTTGCTTTTGGAATGGACTACTTTGATGCAATAGGCATGATGCGTCATGTTCAAATTGATAACGTAGTGATGCTACAATTGCTAAATGGATAGTAAACCATCAAATTATCGTAGTAAAGTATAAATTATAAAATATATAAACCTTGAAAGTTTAGAAAAAATATGCATTTTTTTATAGTCCAAGACTAAATTTAAAGCTACCAATAGAATCCTAACGCTTTTATAGAAACAAAATTGTATGACCCCTACGTACTTAAACGCAGTATTTCGCGACCGAAACAACAATTTACCTGATTTTCCGACGATAAGTACAAATGTCAGTTGTGACGTCATACCTGTGTCTATCAGTATGAAGCGTTTTGCGCTGCTGCCAGCGAGGTCAATCTTTGTCTCAATTTTTTGGGTATTCATGTTCTTTAATTGTAGTTGCTCCCATATAAACATTTGTTCCTCTCCAAAAACTGGTTCGAATAACATCATAAAACTCAAATGATCTCAAGTGTAAGTCTGGTGATCTGATGATGAAGACAGAAGGTGTCGTGTTTGTGCTAATAAGACTCCTCAATGAGTTAATGATTGTCCAAAAATTACAGTCGTCAAAAATTATAAATTTTGACAGCTACTTGTTGAGATTTCTGGCTTTCCGGCATATAAGGGTTGTTATCTTGTAATACAAGATATATTCGACTGTTTCTTACGATTGATAGAGAGCGATAGAGAATAGGGTCATTGCTCCGGTTAACGACCACCTAATTGAGTGTGTCAGTTTGCAACCACTTAGATTAGAATGTGATTTCTATAAAATAGTATTTTTTAAGGTCCGTAGGAATGTTATTATATTCAATTGAAAAAACCTTGACTTAAGTTAGTCTCATATCCGGTGTATGTACCTACCCTAGTAATCCTAGTATGATAGAGTTCATATATTTACTTTACTTAAACGGAGGATTGTCCGATGAAAGGCAATGTACTGTTTATAGTGTAACTGTTGTGTGCAGTAAATTTTTGAGTACCTACTTAGTGATTTTAGATTCTTGTTCATTATAGGAGACATAAACATCATCTAAAGATGATGTTTATTTATAGATCTGGTCCATGTAGTTATTTCTAAGCGATTTAGGCAGAAGATCATGGGTTCAATATCGTAACTAAGTATTTTGTAATATTGTTTTTTTTGCGTTTTATCAATATACTCACCGGCAAAAAATTGGTCCAAATTAGAAAAATGCATTTATTTATTTAAAACATTATTTAATCTATTCATCTAGTTTGAAATCACGAAAAGTTTTTGGGCCAAATTTTTTGCCGGTCAGTGTAGATAGTTACCATTAATCATTATACGTTAGAATGTTAATTTGTACAATCCTGGATAAAAAGAAGGTAAGAAAAATACTAAGTAATTATTCTCTACTAAAAACGTAATCAAGTTGACAACCCTATTTCTATTTATTGCAACAACCCTATTTTTAATACCTAGCTATAGATAGAACATCATTTCGAGGGCATTATAATGCAGCTATCAATCTTTTTTATCAATCCCACGAGATGAAAATCAGTTCCTAAAACTATTTAAAAATTCCAACCTTTACAACTAAGTACAAAATAGGTACCTTAAAAACGCCTAAAGTAAATATTTCCACTTTTCACAAAAGCACTGCACTCCAAATCACTTCAAAGAAAAACGCTTCTTACTTCGAAAAAAAAAACAACGACGCATGCGCCTCACTCGCCCGCGTTTTCCCAACTGACAACCACGCGCGGGCAAACTTAGAACAGATAGCCCGGCTAAATTAACATCGCAAACTTTAACTCCTAAACATACAGCGTATCTGACTACTTAATTTAGGCGCATTATTTCATTCGTTTAACACGGTAAAATTAAATGCGTCGGCTGTAGCTTCTGCGTTTTATATTTTGAGGTTATGTTTGAATTGGCAAGGTTATATGGAAATGTTATTGAATAGTCACGAGACTATAGTCCGTGTATTTTGGTGACGCTTTTAGACGAGGTTATTTTCGGTGGTCTAGCAGCCAAACTGAAAATGTCAGGAGTTGTTTTGCATTGGTTAGTGCAACATCGCTTTAACTGTTTTACTTCTAGTGAATGCCTGAGGTTAGGTAATTATAGCAGTTTAACTCCGACCAAGTTTCTGATATTTTCCTCCGGACTTTTCCGTAATAATAAGAAATGCTCATATTTGAAAATAGTACCTACTCATAATTTTTACATAAGAGGTCGCTTGACCAACAGACCAACTTGAGAATTTAAATTGACTCTTAAGTATACTGAAAAATCTTTTGAACATGCCAAGGGAAATTAAATCTGATTGTCAATGTCATAAAGACCGCCAGGAAAATCTTTTCTCACTGTCTTTTTTATACAGCGGCCATGATAACCACGCATCCGGCCGGCTTGGTCGTAAGCAGACACCGTAGTCTACAGAAGCTTGCGACTCTACAAGAACCGCAAGAGCGTTGCCGACCCGTTATCAATTTAAGAATTCATTGTTGATACCTAGAGCCGAATTCACTCTCAACACAGCATACCAGTGTAGTCACAGAATAAATAATACTACTACGTATAGAAGGTTCTCTGTGAACCCCTAGAACCCCTATTTAGGAATTAGTCCAGTCGATGAACTGACAATTTTTTTGGAAAAAAAATCAATTTTGGAAATAATTTATAATAGCTTTTTTTTCTGTGTAACGGATATATTATCAATTAAATAGTTACCCAGTGACAGAATCCGACAAAATTTAAGACATCAATAAAAAAATTATAAATTACTAACTAGCTTCTGAAAAGTCGGAAAAAATATTACTAAATATTTTTGTCTTTTTTTGGTTTATTTACATTTGCTCTATAATATTCAAGATAAATCATACACAAAAAGACAATGCATGCTTCATTTAAATCTATATAATTACTTCCGGGTGGAAAGTTTGTCGGATTCTTGAATAGAACATCTTAGAATACGTAAACATTTTGACGTGAAATCAACAAAAAAAAACGCTATTAATAATCAATGTTTTTCAAAACCGTATTTTCTTAGAATATATAAGCCGGACGAGCCTAAAGCTGGTTTTCCACCGGAGGGGCGAGACGAGACGAGACGATGCGAGTATTGAAATCGCATGGGACTTACTACCTATTTCAAACGCGCGCGCGCGCGCTCAGTGCAAATAGGTAGTAAGTCCCATACGAATTTCAATTCTCGTCTCGCCCCTCTGGTGGAAAACCAGCTTTAAAGTGGCCGTCCCTTTCTATCGCATGCAACGCCCTGCAATAGAATGCTAGCATAACGGCTAGGGCCGGTGTCGGTAGGCAATAAGGCATCTAAGCAGTTCCTTGTACTACTTGTAGCGGCGCAGGCGCAACGAAATCACGGAGTGAACCGCCCCCGGTGTAATTGACACCTATACATTTTAAGGTAACTTAAGGCGATGCCTTGATTTGAGTCGAACACGCCCTCTAGACAGAAACACGCTGATGCCTTCCGCGCAAGAGGAGATGTAAAACTCTTCGGGAATGCCTTTTTTGGACAAGTGAGATTTTAGATGAGATAAAATACTATAGTATTAACTTGATTGTGTCGTAAAATAATGTATCGTTTGAGCAGGCTGAGTAAAAAAAGGAAAATACAGACCCAACTGGATTTTTTTTCTATCGAGGAAATTTTAAGCAATCATGTATCGATAAAATCAGATAAACAATCATATAGTCAAGAATCATATATCTGAAAATCAGACCTTATTGTATCTTAATCTAGTCAGAACGGCGTTTCAAAGCACGCGATAATTTCCAATGCACACAGCCTTAAGCGCCTATAGCCGGCATGTTAATCGCCTAGGTTATTGACGAGGGAACAAGGCCTATCTTAAATCCGAACATTTGAAAGCCGTATTAATTTAGGGATTTTCAGGGCTTCGTATTCGTAGCTAAAGAGTGCGTTATTTATTACTAAGGCCTTGTTTATGGGCAAGCGTTCTGCGGCGCTAGACGTCAATCGTGTATGGAAACGCTCGCACCACGCACCTGGGTATCCACCATAGCTGTGCGGTTGTGAGGCGGTGAGCGTAGATCGACCGCTGCACGGCTATCGCAAGTCGGCCCGCGAGCTGTGTCGCGTGTGACATAAACTACCCGTCTCTTTCTAAGCGTTTTCTAATAAGAAAACGCTTAGAAAGAATAGTCTGTCTCGCCGCGACACCAGCTGTCGGGTCCCCTGTAATAGCCATATGCTGGGTGTGCTCACGCCCTGCTTCCTATTGGTGCCTTTTTTTCACTCACTGCCTCGCAGCCTCAGATCCTTAAAGTTCTCATAAATCTACACATGAATCTAGTATCTGTATAAGGAGTGTGTAAGTTATGAGCGTGATATTTTGCGTAGCTAGCCTGTGTTTCTGCTGACTGCACATTTTATAGGGGTGCGTAACGATCGATATAAAAACTTTTGATATAACGATTAAAGGATATAATGCACTTTTGATATAACAACATTTGATTTATTCTCACATACGGGCATTGGGGATGGGTCTGTTTGTGTGGCAACTACTGTACAAGGTGGCCCATTTTCATTGTCCTTGACTGTATGTATGCTTAGTTGTGTATTCTTATACTATTTACTACGTTGTTCTTACCTTTATGTTTTATGAACCTCCAGGTCTGTTTGTATAACCTCTCAGTTATTGTACATTGTGTACAACATATGTAACAAGTTTATTATGACTGTTTGTGTTTCTAAATAAATTAAAAAAAAATATAAAAAAAAAAATATTCTTATGTAATATAATTATCAACAGTTATTGAACTTGTCATATAACAAGTATTTTAATCTAACAGTCATAACGTATAACATACATGGGATATAACTTTGTTCGATATAAAACTCAGTTAGTATAATGTATACTATTGGCATAATCTGGAATACTTACTACTATTATTTCTTACCTATTTTGCTCTAAGGCAGGTTAGTGTAGGTACGACTACGAGCAACCATAACCAATGACACACAACAGTATAATAGCCACTGATATTGTAAAGATGGTATTATTTGTAGGTTAGGTTAGGGTTAGCTTGTGTCCCTTAGAGCGGAAATAGGCACCCCGCGAAGCGGGGTGACGTCGACACGCTGGCGGTTAGGATAGGTTTGGGTTAGGTTAAAATAATTAACGTGTGTGTGTGAAAAAAAAAACTTACGAAACATTATACCACTAATACTTATATCCAATATACATAATATCCATTAAACGTTAAATCAAAAATGTATTATACTGTTTGAGCATTATACGCCATGAAATTATATTAAATGTTGTTATATCCAGTGAAAATATATCAAAAGTTATACCAATCATTACACATCCATTTTATAGAGTCCAATCTCATCGCCCCGTTGAGTTTGGGCTCGTTAGAATTGTCTCAATGAGTAGGTAGTTGATGACGGTACTTATAAAAATTAGTAACAAACACCGAATAGATATTTTTTGACAGAAACTTATTCCGACCACCTACAATTCCAAAAAAAAATTGTCTACGTCCGCGTTTAAGTACAATTCTTCAGGCGACTACGGCGTTTCAATAGTCGCCTAAAGCGTCGCCGAAATTGTCGCATAAAAATAAACGGTACACCCTATAGCACGTGGCATGCCATGGAAGAGGCCTATATCCATTCAGATTCAGATTCAGATTTTTATTTTGCCTTATTAAATAATAAATACCATGCAAAAATTGTATACTTCAAAACACACACACACACACACAAAACAAAAAACAAGAAAATATAGAACATGTCAGACAACATAACAACTATACATACAATAATGAAATATCTTTGGATGACTTAGCAATTATTTACAACTAGCTTCCGCCCGCGACTTCGTCCGCGTGGACCCGGGATAAAAACTATCCCATATTTTAATAAATAACTATCTTCGTGCAAAATTTCACTCAAATCGGTTCAGCCGTTTAAGCGTGATTGAGTAACAAACATCCAAACATCTAAACTTTCGCATTTATAATATTGCGAGTAGTAGGATGTTTCGATCAAAATAACATACAACCGGTGCACGTGTGTTAGGAATGAATCATTTTAAAATTATAAAAAAGACCGGGTTACACTCCGGGAGTGCAGGCAGAAGAGAAAACTTGAATAATTTTACTTTTGCAAAAAAAAAAACATCCCCCCTCCTTTTATCCCGGGTCCAAGCAGACGAAGTCGCGGGCGGAAGCTACTGATGACATAAATATGACAATTTCTCATTTCTTATCTAGTTTTTGTTTTTAATGTGTACTGTAAATATAAATATTTTATTGAAGCTGCATCTAGGTAGTGTGTACATGTATTATCTCACTTTTTAATTATGTTTATTTCTCTTTCGCCTGTCCCAATACTGTAGGTAGTTTATTTATTACATTTGTATGACGTTTCCGTGAGACACTGACGGTGCTGGCTGAAAATCAGCGCTGCAGGTGTCTGACACCTCAGCATAATGCTGAGCCAGTGTCCGGTTCACTGCCGCAGAGACACGCTTGTTTCATGTTTTATCTGTTTTCTGTTTTTTGAATATTGTATTGTTTAACACGTGTGTCCTGTGTGTTTGTGAATAAATGTATCTTTCTTTCTTTCTTTCTTATAAACGTCGCCTACCCCTTTTCGGAATACAGACGTGACGGAATCACAAAAAAGGTCATTTATTTAAGTGCAATCAGCGTAGCGTGGTTTATCTGCAGCAGTGTAATAATTAACAATTTAAAACACAATCGTATAATATGACCGATAACGATATTAACACATGGCCGGAATCACAGTTATCGCTGTGTATAAACAACGTTTTGTGACGGAATTATTTAGATAAAGAGGTTTAAAACAAAAAAGTCGTAATTAGGTCGTTCTTCTTTTTCACCGAAAATAACCAGACGTTTTTCTGTGTTTTTAACCGAAAATTGTGGGTGCGATTGAAAAAGTGCATGTGTTTCTTCGTAGGACTAATAAAAGCTTCCTTTGAAGGCATTTTTTTATAAATATTTTCTTAACACTCTCGCTGCCAAGAATCGCTATGCGCTACGCTCGTAGCCGATCCCATGGTTTTCCTCGTATGTAGCGGAAAGCAACTACGGCATAGGCGCCCGCCGGGCGGGTTCCTGGCAGCGAGTGTTAAAAAAATGTTACAAAGTGGACTCTTTCAGTGGGGACCACATTTTGGTTTACCGAGTGGTCACGACATTCTACGAAAAACCTAAATACCTTAATAGGGGACTTGTTAACAGAGAACCTTCTGTACTACGTACTAAGTATGTATTATTTATTCTGTGATTAGGTAGGTAGGAGAGCGAATTCGGCTCTGGCTATTATCAACAATGAATTCTTAAATTGATAACGGATCGGCAACGCCCTTGCGGTTCTTCTAGTCGCCAGCGTCCATTGACTACTGTGTCTGCTACCATCAGGCAGACCGTATGCTTGTTGACCACCGTCGTAGTTACACGCTATTACAAATGAACAGCGAAAGCAAAGACCATAGAATTCAAGCTCCTTACAAATTTCTACCCACATACGTGCCTAAAACCCGGTATGCGCATGTTCGCACTAAACGGCTGCCTGGCATCGTTTTGACACCCCGCACCCATCCCCGCATAATAGCAATGGCACCCATTCTGTGGGGCCATTTTGCGACGCTACATAGACTTCTATGGTTTTTTTCGTTCGCTGCAAGTGTATGTTTTACAAAACCGTATTTTTACTGAACAGCGGTATAGCATCTCAGCGCCTGAGTAGTCTTTAGTACACAATCAATGCGCACGAGTGTATTTTTTAGCCGTAATTACAAAACAAAGCGCAAGGCCGCTTGCGCAAGCGACGCGTGGGCACGTACTGACAACGGGGATATTCTTTAACTGTTAGAAACAGCGACTGTTTACCCTCAGTCATAAAGGCGCTTCTTCAATGCAGGTTAAGAAAGACAGGGAGCAGTCTGTTTAATAGATGCTAATTTTACTATCTCCTTATAACAGTTAGTGGCGTCTCTTTTGCCATCTTAAGTAGCAATGTCTTTACTGAACTAAAATGAAATGGACACCTTTAGTGTTCTATACCAAAATTTATTTAACGGAATACTTACATATGTCTTGTATAAGTATCGATGGCGACTTACCTACAGTCTTACATGGTGCAAAAACTTATTACTTATATATTTACGTCATCGACGCGTTAGCAACGCGTGTGCAGCGCGGGCCCGCGCGGGCGCGCCGCGTCATGCTTCTCTCACTACCAACACATTTAATATGTATCTCACTGTCTCTATCAAACTTAACAGCGCGGGCCCGAGCGGGCCCGCGCGTCATATCTCTCTCACTACCAACACATTTAATTTGTATCTCACTATCTTTATCACACTCAGCAGCGCGGGCCCGCGCTTCACACGCGATGCGCACGACACGCGGCCGCGCTGCCGAGTTGTAACTATAGCGCCGCGGGCCCGCGCGGGCCCGCGTTCGGACCGCGTTCGATGTGTGTTTAATGGCTCCTCTACACTATCGATGATTACAGACGATTGCGGGCGAGCGCGATCGTGTAGTGGGCAAATTCGGCTGTACTCGGCGATCATCGTCTATGATCGCCTGCGATCCGTGATTCATCGCCGATAGTGTAGAACGGCCATGATGGCCAGCCGAACTTGCCCTCTACACGATCGCGCTCGCCCGTAATTGTCTGTAATCGCCATGCGCGTGTAGAGGAGCCATGAAGTGTAGTTTCAATGCTTTACAACTTGCGCGGGCCCGCGCAGCACACGCGCCGCGCACGACACGCGTTCGCTGGGTGGAGGCCTTAACGGTTCGGCCACGAACTCGGGTGGAAGTGAGAGATCGGTGCGCGGCCTCTCGTTTCCACGTATACTTAGCGCGCAGATGCCGCCGCCGCTGGAACTCGTGGCCGAACCCATAGCCATGCCACAGAATAGACAATGGCGCAAATGCGTAGGCGCACCAGCACAGCTATCACAGGGCTGTTATTACGTATTTACGCGCTCATGCGCCTCACCCACCACGCCTAATGAAACTACACCTCTACCTACGCTTAGTTACTGCTAATCGCGGCGTCAAGATGTATTTGTGGGTGAGCGTTTAGGTGAGCTTAAAACTAGTTACAGAATAGCGGGGCGTGACGGACCGCGAGCTGTGACGTGGCGACATTGATCGTCTTTTTCTAAGTGTTCTAATTAGAAAGAGACAGTCTATCTGGCTCGCGGGCCGGGCTGTGATGTATAAGCATGGCCTCTTTGTACGAGCATCTGGTACGAATCTAAGGGTCTAGATATGCTAGCCAAGTGGTTACATAAGCCAATACAGGGTGTGAATCGCATAGATAATTTTGTTAAACGCTAAAGAGGAAGTCGCGACCAATATATTAACAATGTTATGAGAGGTAGGCACAGAAAATTCGCTAAAAGAAAATCGACATTATCAGGAATAGTTAGGATTTATTTTCGAATGTGGCGTTTTAATATGCAGTTTGCTTGTTAGGTACCTACTGTGAAATTGTATTGTTATTCTGTTTATTTGGAGTAGTAGCGTAGAGAAAAAACACCGGCCAAGTGCGAGTGGGACTCGCGCACAAGGCATATCATTATCCGTTGAATGAAAGGTAAGTTGCGGTTTACGATTTATGATGTATTAAAAAAAAAACTTACTAGATCTCGTTCAAACCAATTTTCGGTGGAAGTTTGCATGGTAACGTACATCATATATTTTTTTTAGTTTTATCATTCTCTTATTTTAGAAGTGACAGGGGGGGGGGTGTTTCTCGCGCAAAACATTCAGTTTAGAAAAAAATGATATTAGAAACCTCATTATCATTCTTGAAGACCTATCCATAGATACCCCACACGTATGGGTTACATGAAAAAAAAATGACCCAACATTTATTATTGTTTTTCTATTTTTGTGTGAAAATGTTAATGCGGTTCACAGAATACATCTACTTACCAAGTTTCAACAGTATAGTTCTTATAGTTTCGGAATAAAGTGGCTGTGACATACGGACGGACACAGACAGACATGACGAATCCATAAGGGTTCCGTTTTTTGCCATTTGGCTACGGAACCCTAGCTATTTTGTAAATTCAAAAATATAATAATAATTCAGTTTATATCTATCCCACTGCTGGGCACAGGTCTCATGGATGAGAGGGAAGCGATTCCCCACGCTGGCCCAGTGCCGATTGGGGACTTAACTTACACCTTTGAACTTTTTCGCAGATGTACGCTGATGGCCTGGTAAAGGTCGCGGGAGTCCGCTGGATGCGAGCGCAAGACCTGTCACTGACACTCTTCGGAGGCATATAACCTGTCGTCCAGCAATCCAGCAGTGGACGTCTTTCGGCTGATATGATGATGATTATTTCATCATATTCATATTATTTTTATAAATTATACGGTATAAAACTTTATTTACTAAAGTATACATATACAAAATGATATTAAACTAATTATAATAAATTACAATTAGAAAAATGTATCAAAATTTTGCCCTTTAGGCAGGGTGCCCATCACACAGGCAGCATTCCCGCGCTGAATAGCAATCGCTATTCTTTGGGCGAGAAAGCTGCCTGCCCGAGGGTCACCCGTAGCCTCCCTTAACCGCTTACTGATCTCCTTGTGGAGCTTACGCGCGTTTCTTCCCCAAGGTCCGAGTGTCTCGACGCCAAATGCGACAAAATCGTATTGGGCGCCGAGACAGCTATACTTCCCGACCTTGGATCTCTTTATAAATTATTATATTTCACTTCTTTCATAATATAACTCACATTATTCAAAAGATGTATGAAGTTTATCAAACCAAGAATTGAAAAAGTTGAATAATGACAACGTTAAAAACGTTTTTGGCTATATAGTTTTACTATTGTCTATATGAATATGTTGCGCTGTTGGATTTTCATAAATAAAAGGTTGTATGGACGTGTTTTCGACCAGTTACTCGATCCGATTGCATTTCCTTGGAATTCAGCGTGCAGCCTCCTATTCTGTAACTTGTTTTAAGCTCACCTCAACGCTCACCCACAAATATATCTTGACCGCGATGCGTAGAAACTAAGCGTAGGCAGAGGTCTAGTTTCGTGACGGGTGACCGGCGGGGTGAGCCGCATTAGCGCGTAGCGAATAACAGCCCTGCAGCGGACGCATTCGGTTGATATTATGTATCCGACAACTATTAAGAAAATATATATATTTGAGACTCACCTTTCATGTGGTCTGACGTGTCTGCCCGCATGATGTCTGTCAGGTAGTGCTCCAACGACCGCATGTTTTCCAGCCCAGTGCGTTCCTGGAACAATAAAATAAATAACAATTAATTACATCAATTTAGCTATAATGGGGGAGTTAAATGCCAGACAGTGGACCGTCCGCTAACTCATGAAATAACCCAGCACGGATCACGGGACGGCGCGCGAGCTCTCTCGATTTTTCCCGCACTATCCGTCTCTCTCTTATTAGAACACTTAGAACAAGAGGTATAGTGAGAGAAAAATCGAGAGTATGTCGCGGCCGTGCAGATATCTTCATCCAGCACGTCTAGAACACGACGGCCGCGACATACTCTCGATTTTATCGCACTTCACCTCTTCTTCTAAGTGTTCTTATAGTGCGAGAAAAATCGAGAGAGCTCGCGCGCCGTGTGCTAGCCGTGCAGTAGTCCGGTTCATTGAGATTTCATGAACCAGCAATAGCCCCTATTCACCCCAGTGGTGGTGTCTCTGTGCGTCCGATGACAAGGGCATGGATTGCATCCGCTCGGTGTACCCCTTGGTTACATTAAATTGTGGAAAGCGCTGTGTGGTGAGTTGAGCTGAGTGGTCCTTGTCTGGTACTTCGGCGCTACGCTCCAAGGTCCAGGACACTCAGAGGTGTCCCGTTGGCAAGACATGAGTAATACTTGGACACGGAAATTACAACTTTATACAAATAAAAAATGACATCAAACGAAAAGCTATTCGTATTCGGAAATGTTTGTACGAGTAGTAGGTAGATTTAGATTCAGATTACAATATAGATTCTAATAGAATGTCAAAATTATACGAATCCTTATCACGATTTTCAAAATGTCAATACGGAAAGTGAAAATAGTATCTCCGATTAGTGGTGGTCGTTGATTCAACGAACTAGTTGATAAAACGTTTTTCGTTCATCAGCGAACGAAACGTTTTGTTTAACAGAGGCTCTAGTATAAGTTTTACCGAAACAAAACGTTACGATCGCGTTTGCGTTTTACCCTCAATATGTATGGGATTTGACAGCTAAACGCACACGCGGTCGTAACGTTTTGTTTCGGTAAAACTTACACTAGAGCCTCAGACTCAACTAGTTAACGACATTAACGTACACACACGTACTTAATCGAAATGGAACGCCAAGCTAATGGCATGGTAGTATAGTTGAGATTAACATTCCTTTCATTGATTCAACTCAATCGACAATCAACGTCACAACGCCCTTAACATTTTCGCCCTTACTCAAAATAAACGTATCAACTCAATGCCTTTTTCTCTTCAGTTAAAGCAAAAACCTAGTTGACGAAATCAACTAGTTTTTCAACTAGGTGACGTTTTCTACGTTAACGTGTCGTTTCGTTGAAGCGAAAACCGTCAACGACCCACCACTATCTCCGATTACGGATTATCATTTAAGAACTATAGTGGATAAATAATTTTAAAGAAAATCGGTAGAATCGATAGATCACTCGAAAAAAATACTCTAGGAATTTTAGTTTTCATAAGAAATATGTTAATTGCATAATCTATTAAGCGCAATACACTTAAAATTATTAAACCAAGAACACATTGACGGAAGTGCTTATAAAATGTAATATTAATAAAAGCTTTTTGTTGAGCTCACACCGCAACGAATATGCTCTGTCATGGGAATTAGACGCACCTTACTTTGATAAAAAAATGCCAAATTTGGCACAGAGTTTACAGACTCATGGTTCAATATAGGAAACTACTTTAAGCCGCATTCACGTTTGTCTGTCGTGTTGTGTTGTGATGCTCTCTATCGTGATGGCTGCTGTTCACATTTATCTGACGTGTCACACGTGTCTGACGTGACACATTTTATATCAGTTCGGTCTTGGCTCTCGGAGGAGGATGTTCGTCGTCCATACTTCACGTGTGGCTATGACGCGTCACAACACAAGACTGGCGCGTGCACACTAGTCTGACGCGCTGTGTCGTGTCGCGGCACCGCCCCCCGCACCTCACCCGTTCTGACGCGGACCGGGATCGCTTGTGACGCGACTGCGACACAACATAAGCCGAGCCGTCACAACACACGGCATCAGATAAATGTGAACGCAACCATATTAAATGTATGAAACCGATACCGTTCTGATGCATCACAACACAACACGACAGACAAATATGAACACGGCTTCATGCTCGCGGCTCCGCCCTCGTTGGATTCAATCTGTGTCATTTCCCCCTACTCCCCCCTAGATACGGATAAGAAATAATTTACTTTAAAAACAAAGTTTTAACTGACTTCAATTTAGTACTCCGCCAAGCCACGAGAACATTTCCACATTTGTTTTCCAATTTACCACATGAACTGATTTCCGAGAGCAAATGCGTTGATTATTAGGGAAAAAACCCAATCGCTGTATGTGGCCCGATAATATTTGAGGACTTCCGTCGATTCCACAAGGATCACCTTTGGCACTTCATTAGTTGCTATTTCAACGGAATCTTATCAGAATCTGTGACGTACATTTGTACTTTTAAGTATATAATTGAGGAATTCCATAAGTCATCTGTGGTCTTCATCATCAATTCCACTCCACCGAATTTATGATTACCGGGTGTAAAGTAAATACACGAGTTAAAATAGAAAATACCAAAATCACTACACGCGTGCCTAATATAATTGAAGAGTATCCCCTCAATTCCTCATGGATCCCATCATCTAATTGAATTTTTGAAAAAAATGGGACCCACCTGGAACTACCTACTTACAAACAAAAAAAAATTACGAATCGGCTCATCAATGACGGAGTTCTGAGGTAACAAACATTAAAAATAATTTAAAAAAAAATACAACCGAATTGAGTACTCCTCCTTTTTTTGAAGTCGGTTAAAAATTAAGTAAGTACTCGTAGAGTAAGCCAATCCTTGGCTTCAGCTGAAATGCCAAATTTGAAAATGTTTGCGACAGTATGGATGTCGTCATCCTCCTAGCGTTGTTCCCGGTTGTGCCCCAAAGGAGCCCGGGGTCCGCTTTGACACCTAATCCCAAGATTTGGCATAGGCACTAGTTTTACGAAAGCGACTGCCGTCTGACCTTCCAACCCAGAGGGAAAACTAGACCTTATTGGGATTAACCCGGTTTCTTCACGATGTTTTCCTTCACCGAAAAGCTAACGGTAAATATTCCGTACATAAGTTCCGAAAAACTCATTGGTTCGCCGGGATTCGAACCCACGACCGCCGCTTGACAGCCGCATGCCTGAACCACTAGGCTACCGTAGCTCTGCTCTGAGACAGTATGGATGTATAAAAAAAACTAGCTTCCGCCCGCGACTTCGTCCGCGTGGACCCGGGATAAAAACTATCCTATATTTTAATCCAGGCTATAAACTATCTTCGTGCAAAATTTCATTCAAATCGGTTCAGCCGCTTAAGCGTGATTGAGTAACAAACATCCAAACATCTAAACTTTCGCATTTATAATTATTAGTAGGATAGTTCAATTGGATATTACACAAAACAGCGTTTATAAGGTAGTTAAAATTAGGCTTCATAGACAGTGTAGCAGCGTACCGTGTTGGCAATATTAACAGTAGATAACTAGTTACTGATTAGTGAGTAGACGAAGTAGCATCGATCTTTGTTGATGTTGAACGGCTGTTCCGTAGGTATATAAATTACTTGATAGAAAATTTATTTGTTTGACCTATTTCACTTTCACCCTGTATATGTTTAAGTAGACAAAAACCCCAGACACTGGTTTAAAACACAGGTCTCCCATAAAACACCCTAATAAATCAAAGCGGGCATTATAAAAGCGCTAGCTAAGCGGCCGATTTAAGAAGACCACTTCATTCACACATTATGTATTGACCTAAGCCCCCCTCCGCTTGGCCGGGTACCCAGTGACCTACTTACACCACGCAGCGTGACGTCACAACAGCAATGCGCTACGGCCTGCGTCCCTACACAACCCAATTCCTACCTTATTAACACAGGATAAAGTTGAAATTAGAATGATTTTCGTTTTTTGATAAATTACACGTCTCATCCGTTTGAAAATGGAATTTATTTCGAATAGATAAGGTTGAGATTTAGGTTTGTTGTAAGGTGTTAATTTAGTATGAATTTTGGGCCCTTTGTGGTCTCAGATTTAGTGGTTCTGTAGATTTTTGGGACGCAAAATATTAGCTTTGATAAAAGCCTTTGTTAAGTAACCCTTTATTTAAGTTATCTTTTGCCTCCTGATTTTGTCTGCTGTCATAAATAAACTGTGATTTGTAATTTTCAGTATCAAATACAAAATAACCCGTATTTTCATTTTCTTGCAATTACAAATATTTCTTATAAACTACGCAAAGCAACGTGACAATATTCGTACTGAATGATTGCAGAGTATTTGATTTTAGCACATATGGAGAGTTTATATCCTGATAAAAATACGTTTTATCGAAGACAATGGCTTTTATTTTCTTTTCTTTTCTAAAATAATATCTTCATGTGTTTATAATTTAAGTAAGTGCTTCTCAGTATATGTAAGATTGTTTGTGTATGATATGCCATTTGATTTTTCACCCTGTATGTTCACCCCTAGAAAATTCAATTTATTTTGAAAAGAAATCGATTTTGTATCGTGTCAATGTCATTCAGATTTTGACAGACTGACATTGAAATCCTATGACAGATTGGGGATGTCAGATTTGGCATCAGAATGAACATGTAGTAGAAGTCTTTTCCTATTCTATAAAATTAACAAAAAGAGAAGATTTACCTACAACGAATCCTCACACAAATAAAAGTTAGCAAACGCCAGCGTTATGGACGCTACGTCTACGGTGTCTGCTTAAGATCAGATAAGTATGCTTGTATAATACCAAAGGAAATGAACGTATATAGAAATTTACTAATTAAAGCTCCTTGTCTTTTAACAGTACTTCCTCACTATAAACGAACTAAATATAGCACTTTTGTTCACTTCTCGATTTGGTGTAATTTAGTTAACAATATATTCTTTCAGATGAATGCAATCTTAACAATATATTATTTTACATTTGAAACAATATTGTGTTCCTTATATGGACGACTATCGTTGGATAGCTTGTAGTCCAGTAAATGAACTGACAACTCGTGTGGAAAAATGTCAATTTTGGAAATAATTTATAATAGCTTATTTTTTATGTGTAACGGATATATTATCAATTAAAGGCAGCAGTTCGCTCTAAGCCTTCTTACGATAACCACGCGTGCAAGTCCCGGTAGCTAAAGCCAGCGATTCTCAAACTTTGGCTACGTTTAGTAAACTGGTCTTCTGGTTATAATCATTATGCTCTGTGCCAAGTGTGAAGAAGAGTCGAGCGATGGTGCACAGTGCACTGCTTGTAAAAAAATGTTTGGGTTTTGTTGTGCTGGTATGACTGAACAGGCCTACCGGAAACGTAGGACTCAGTGGAAGTGTCATGTTTGCAAAGTGGAACCGCCAGCATCATCTGCTACTAATGAAGCGACCTCACTGGAGTCCATCATGCTGGAGCTTAAATCAATGCAGCGTCACCTAGCGAGTATGCCAGTGCTTGTGAAGGATGTTAAGGCGATTAAAAGTGAAATCGATGAGTTAAAAAAATCCTGCGCTTTCAATAGCTCTCTCCTAGATGACCACAACAAACGTTTGGATGGCGCGGAGGCTAAACTATTAGAATTGTCGAGTCTCGGAAATACTATCCAGTCTCTAAATAAGGAGCTTGATACAATTAAGAGCGATAGTATCAGTAAGGATCAATGGCAGCGATTAAACAACGTGGAGATAAAAGGAGTACCACTAAAACAAAATGAAGATTTATTTAAAATCCTGGACCACATAGCGCTAACGGTTGGATATCCAATTCAAAAATCCAGTGTTAATTATATTTCTAGGGTGCCAATACATAATAGCAAGGAGAAACTAATTATTGTGAGTTTTATTAATCGTTACGTAAAGGAGGACTTCTTGGCTTCTGCCCGTGCTAAAAAGATGATACTGGCTAGTGAAATTGGCTTTGTTGGAAACGTGCAACACATTTACCTAAATGATCACCTGTCTCAGGACTACAAGAAGTTGCTCACCTCTGTGAAGAACTCCTTAAAACCGAAGGGTTACATGTTTATTTGGGTGAAGTATTGGAAAAATACACGTGAGAAAAGATGACTCATCAAAAGTATTCATCATTAACAATCAGGTGGATTTAAACAGACTGTTATAGTATGCGTTTTTTCTAAAATAGTGTTACAGTTTATCTCAGAATTCTTGGTTTACGTAATATGCAGTTTTGAAATTATATTCTTTTTTGCTCATTTTAATTTGAACGCATCATTATCCTTGTTCTGTCAGTTATTGCTAGTGTTTCTTCCTATTAAAGCTACTTATATAAGTTACGAGTTAAATTTGTGTAAACGCTATTCGAATAGTTTGAGAACCCTAGGGTCACTGGAATGCAGTTGCTTGTCATCGCTGATTGTCGCCCGGCCTACTATTTGCGCTCCTAACTTAAATGCACTTGAAGATTATCTTGTGCACAGTATGATTGTCTCTTTTTCGCTTGTTGCTAATCTATGTATTTATGCGTATGCGTTTTGCCTGCCTTGTCACACTACCGTGGTTTATTCCATGTCTAGTTGGATGAGTGTTATTGAATTTAAGTCGTTTGTTCTACTGTTCCTGCTTCTAAGTGCCTCGTATAAAAACGAAGTTAATACAAGGAATGCTATTAGGATGAAGGCGGCTTTTGGGAGGTATATTATACTATGTTATTGCTATTGTTTTGCGTTAATATTTAGTGATGGCTAGTAATTTTAATGGATCAATTTCTTTATACTACCAAAATGTTAGGGGACTTCGATCCAAAACAATTGAATTTTATCGTAATATTCTATTAACCTCCTATGATATAATATTACTAACTGAGACGTGGCTTGTGGATGGTATTGCGGATTCTGAGCTTTTTGATAGTCGGTATGTTGTTTGGCGGCGGGATCGCGACCTAGTGCTGACTGGGCAAAGTCGGGGAGGTGGTGTCGTTATGGCTACCCGGAAGGAGTTGGCTGTAGTTCCTCAACCTGCCTATCAATCCTCAGCGGAGGACTTGTGGCTAACTTTAACAATAAACAATACGGTAAAATTACATTTATGTGTTGTATACTTATGTAAGCAGGGGCAGGGTTACTCATTTTCTGATCAACTTTGCAACTTTTTGGATAGATTGGGGGATTTTGTAAATATGAATCCTGATGATAAATTCCTAATAATCGGCGATTTTAATTTAAGCAATATTGTGTGGACGCTAAATAATCAACATTACCTACCTACTTATTACGCATCTATAGATGAGTGTAACCTGGTTGATGAGCTAAATTCCCTTGACTTGTGTCAGTATAACGGCGTGACAAATAAGTTTGGTAAAATACTGGATCTAGTACTCTGTAATGACGTAGTATCTGTATGTAATTGTCAAAGCCCTCTTGTACCCATAGACCCATATCATGAGGCTTTAAATATATCAGTGTCATTTGCTTTTCGTACTTTTCTTAAACCGGCACCAGTTATGAAATATTATTACAATAAAGCGAACTATGAATTAATTAACTTAGATCTCTTAGACATAAACTGGGAAACTGAATTCTCAAACCGTACATTAGAACAATGTGTAGATTTCTTTTATATAAAGTTTCAATATTTAAGAGATAAGTATGTCCCGCATAAGCTTATTACTGTTAGCACATACCCTGTCTGGTACTCTAACTCGCTTAAGAAAGCCCTAAAAGAAAAACATAAATATCATCGCAAATTCAAACTATATGGTAATAGGTGCGATTTGCTTGCGTTTGAGTATCAGAGGGAGAGGGTTAAGCGCATGGAAAAGCGATGCTTTTTTAATTATACTGAGGAAGTTGAGAACAACATTAGTAAGGACCCCAAGCAATTCTGGTCTTTTGTTCAATCCCGTTTTAACTCTTTTGGAATACCGAGCTGTATGTGTTACGATGGTGTCGCTATAAACTCAGGAATTGACATTTGTAATGCGTTTTCCGACTATTTTAAAACAAGTTTTCTAGCGAAAGCTGCTCCTCCTATCCCTCGAGCATCGAGGAGTTACTTCAATTTTGATGACTGTGCCGATTCTATTAGTCATCTTCACAGTGTTTCGGTCGATCCCGCTGTAATTACTAAATTATTACTTAGTCTTGATCCTAGTAAGTCAGCAGGTCCGGACCAGGTGCCGGCTATGTTTTTAATTAATTGTGCTAAAGCCTTAACAAAACCTATATTATTATTATTTCGGAGATCTTTTATTGAATGTTCTGTCCCGTCGGTTTGGAAATCGGCTTTTATTACTCCGGTTATAAAGAAAGGCCCTAAAACGGACGTATCAAATTATAGGCCGATTTCCAAATTGTGTATTTTGGCTAAGATTTTGGAAAGAATAGTCCATTTGCAGGTCTCATCAGTATTAAAAAATACTTTAGATAGCACGCAACATGGTTTTGTTCAAAGGAGGTCTACAGTGTCTAATCTTGCTTTATTGAACGATTTTGTGTCTGAGACAATGGATTCTGGCCACCAGGTGGATGTAATCTATACAGACTATAGTAAGGCTTTTGATAGGATTGACCACGATATCTTAATATATAAACTTTACTTAATGGGCATTAGAGGGGATCTTCTGAGGTGGTTTATGTCTTACATAGAAAATCGCTGCCAGTCGGTAGTGATCAAAAACTACATGTCAAGCTGGGTATCTGTACCAAGTGGCGTTCCCCAGGGATCTTTGTTGGGACCACTCCTTTTTAACGTATTTGTGAATGATATAGGTACCTGTTTTAGGTTCTCTAAGTTACTCAGTTTTGCCGATGATATGAAGATTTTTGCCAAGATTGCTTCACCTGAAGATTCTATTGCACTGCAGTCTGATCTAAACCGACTGGATAGATATTGTATTGAGAACAAATTGGACTTAAATCCCTCTAAATGTTTCACCGTAACTTTTTCTCGTAAATTAAATAAAATACCTACTTCGTATTCATTGAAAGGTAACTGTATTCAGCAACTAACCAGCATAAGAGACCTAGGAGTTTCTCATGACTCGAAGCTTATTTTTAATGAACACGTCGATAATATTATAAGTAAAGCTTCTAAGTCACTTGGATTTATAATGCGTAGTTCGGTTTGTTTTACACGTATTAAGACGCTGAAAATCTTATTTTGTGCTTATGTGAGAAGCAAGTTGGAATACGCATCTCAGATTTGGAATCCCCAATATAAAATTTACATCGATAGAATTGAGCGATTACAATCCAAATTCATGAAATTTCTTTGCTATAAAATGCATATACATTATAGTTCAACTAATTATTTAACCTTATGTAAAAAGCATCACCTGATACCCCTTGTTAAGCGTCGTGAAATTGCTGATGTGTTATACTTGTTAAATATAATAAGAAGCAATGTTGACTGTCCTAATTTACTTGAAAAAATTTATTTCAATACTCCCATAAGAAGATTCCGCCATTTTCGTCCTATTAGCATGTCCCGTGTTTCCACTAAATATAGAAAGAATAGTTTTTTGTGCAGAGCAGGCAGGAGTTTAAACAAAGTTGTAGTTAAATTAGATATAGACATATTTTGTGATAGCATACAAGCAATAAAATCCAAATTGATAAGATTCTTCATGTGTGATACTTCAGTAGGCTCGGGTTATTAGAGTTTATATATCCTAATTTATTAACTACTTGCATATCCATGCTTGCTATTGGTGCGCGATGGTTACTGTGCGTCGTATTGTACGCTAAGTTTAAGTTTGGCTATAGATTTCTTTGTTAGTTTATTTCTATAAGTGAGAACCTGTAATTGGCTATATGGATTTATTATTTTGTCTATAAAAATGTTGCGCTGTTGGTTTTCCATGTATCAATAAATAAATAAATAAATAAATAAATAAATAGTTACCCAGCGACAAAATCCGGCAAAATTTCAGACATCAAAAAAATGATAAGTTAACTAACTTCTGAAAAGTCAGAAAAAATAGTAATAGATATTTTTGTCTTTATTTTGTTTCATTTACATTTGCTCTATAATATTCAAGATAAATCGTATAAAAAAAGACAATGCATGCTTCATTGAAATCTACATAATTACTTCCGGGTGGAAAGTTTGTCGGATTCTTGAATAAATTATCTTAGAATAACATTCTCAAATGTAATCAACAAAAAAAACGCTATTATAAATTAATGTTTTTCAAAACCGTATTTTGCCTGGAGTATTGTTCAAAAACTATTTTTAAACTATTTTTCTTCAACTATTTTTCAATTTATAAAAGTGATTGGTTTACGAGATATTGGCCTTTAAAGCCCTAATTTTTGTTCGATTCATGTGCCCCCTGCCGGTTAAATGGCTACTGAGGATGTGAAAAAAATCGTTGCAGTAGTACCTACATACAATGAATTTAAAAGGAAAACTATCACGGCTAAGTAGGCATACGAGTAATTGTCGACTAACTTAAAATGTACTTAGGAAGGCCAACTTTCGTACAAATTCGGCTGACGCAACTGCACAGTTTATAGTTGGCGCGCGCGTGGCGATGTAACTGAGACAGACAGGCAACTACGGAACCCTACACTGCGCGTGGCCCGACACGCACCTGGCTTTTTGCATGCGAGTCCCATGAAGTTGCCAGCGTCCATAGGCCAGGGTAACCGCTTGCCATCAGGTAGGCCGTAAGCTTGTTTGCCACCGACGTGGTATAAAAAACCAACGCACCATTCGAATGAAACCGCAGTGCATATCAAAATTGAGACAAAAGCAATAGCCCCTTCTGTCAATTAAAACAAATGGAATAGCGGCTCGGTTAAGTGTAGAATAGTGCATGTTTTAACTAGATACTGGTGCTGTCCCCTGTGTGACGAGTTAATGCATGTATGCATACATGATGTTGATGTCCTTGACTAGCACGGTGTACAGGATGATTTTAGCACGGACCGTTACCTACCGGTATTATTTTCATGCAAACACAGAAATTAAGTTACCGTATTAATCTAGTATATTATTTTATGTTTCTGTATTCTAACCGACACATCTTATATTTCAGCGTGACGTGATTACGTAAATTACATTTTGGAATACGGAGAATATATCGCGGGAAATATATATGTATGGATTTAACCCATCGGCCAATACTATTTGATAAATCAGTGGTGAAAATAAAGAGCTGAAACCATACGAAAAAACAATAAACGGAATTGAAACGAACTATAATAAGAAATAGCTGTCTATTTCTTATTATTATTATAGTTGGTTTCAATTCCGTTCATTTTGTTTTAAGTAACTCTTGTGAGTACTTGTTGCGTGTTGGACATTCCATATTTAAAACGTGCACAGTCAAAACAAACACCTATTCTAACAGTCCTCTACGTGTAAGAGGGCTTAACTTAAGTTTATTACCTAATTACCTATACCAGTTATATCTAACCGTATTCTACCTGATCTAATTCTAATAACTGTCGACTCGGCAGTTGGTGGAGATGCTGGGATCCCCTTTCAGAAACCCTAAAAGTTAACGCACACTGTGGGTGTTGTTAAATGTGTTCGCATCAGTTATGAATTTCAATATGCTTCGCGCTTAGAGTATAGATTACTGAGGAGGAACTATATGCGTTGCCACAATAAGGAACGGAAAGGCTCATATGCAGCTAAATTAAGAACTGATCTTATAATGGGTGACGCATTACCATAAACATCCTATTTAATTTGGGCGGATAATGGTTTATTTGCCACAACCTCAAACTCTACTGCGGCAAATTAAATAAAAAGGAACTGTGACAAGGACAACGAATGAGATATCCCTTTCGGTCACACTTATTAAGATTTGTATACTACCATCTCGCTCTGTCGAGGTATTATTATTATCATAGCTTGTCCTGAGTAATGGTCACGTCTATGGCTTCACGCTTCCGACGAGGCTTGTCCATACTTACCTCATTCACGGTATCTTTTTATGGACACAGTTTACAGTAGATCCGAGAACGCGTGGCCCAATAATGTTCTTATTATAGAAGCGAGTTAAAGCTAGTTTATGGCTCTTGCGACACGACTACGCAGTTTTATGTAGGTACACACGTGCGAGACAGGTAAAATGGCGGTGAAAATTAAAAAGAAAATACTTTGCGAGAATTAAGATGTTGTAATCAAATCTTATCACCATCATCATTACTTAATGGCCGCTCCACATAATGGCCCATCCTGACCCATCACACAGGACGCGGATATGCGGTAGAACGAGACATAAATATGTCTTACTCCCTTTAACGCATACTTGCGTCCTGTATGATGCGTCAGGATGGCCCATTGTGTCACAGTATAGAAGAATAATACAGTAGTTAATCAGAAGCCGTTTAGGAGCGTTCGTTACCTACTTTTGCTCGATGCGCAGGGCTGTGTCACGTATGCAAAGTATTTCTGTTACAGTTTAATAGACAATATTATATACACAAAGTAATAATATTATAGATAGTTAGGTATGTGTTTTTAGTTTCCCACTTCATGGAATATTTTAATACCACTATACTATGCCTAAAATATTTCCTAGTAAGTATAATAGTTGCTAAACTGCACTAGGTTGGTAGGTGCTTAGTTACAAGCCTATTCGGCTCCTTTTGATATTGTGGCACTGGCGGCTCGCTGTCTTCATACCTACGAGGCGGCTTTCTTTGACGTGGCGAGTGAGAGCGAGCGAACACGGCAACGGCGCGGCCCCGATTGAAGCATTCTCCATCATTCCCGAAGGCTATGTGTGTGTGCGTACCGAACACGCGCGCATGTGTGCAGCCGTGCGATGTACCTTTGTTCGAAGTTTATCTACGGTTCCTATACTGTGATTGTGTGGAGCGGCCATAAGAGCCTTGCTCTTGTCGGCGGAGTAACCGCCACTCTTCTCTGTCCATTGCCAGCCTCTTGACTTCCTCACACGACTCGACCCCAACTTTATTATTTACTCGGCTAAAACAAGTTAGCCTAGCTAGGCCTTCCTCTGCCTCTCTAAAATTGTACCTTCTAGGATGTTTAAGGGGCTCCCATACGCCAATGACCTTCGATCTGAATCCTTTAGATTTTTAAATGTTTTTTGTAGCTTATTAACTTATTATATCAACAACAACGACTTTAAGCAATATAGTATCCCATATTTGCTTCAAAGTTCATTGTTTTCGAGATATTTGGCATCAAAGTTGAACAATTTTAGGCCAAAAAACTGGTTTTCTGACTTTGGTGTTAATTGGTTTAAAATGAAAACCTTAGAACAGTTTTTGGAGACGTCACAGACGAACCAAAGTATTTTGTATATGTTAGATCTTTTACGTCAATATAGAGACGTATATACTTAAGTGTTTTTTAGACAATGTTTAAAAAATCATACAAAATTAAGTACCTATTCATTTCTTTCAAAATCCGGTAGACAAAAATGGAGATAAAGACTGAAGAACCGACCTTCCTCATACGACTCGACCCCAACTTTATCCTTCACTCGGCTAAAACAAGTTAGCAGTTAGCCTAGGCCTTTCTCTGCCTCTCTTAAATTGTACCCTAGGATGTTTAAGAAATCAAACCTATTTAAGCTAAATGCCGTTAAAATTGATTTCCTTTGTCCAAGTCTCCCGAAATACAAACGTCGAAAGAGAATTCGAAATCGAGACAGTGCGAACCAAATATATCTTAAATCGCGAGGTGCATGAAGACAATTCAACTCTAGTAACCTGGATAACCTGGCTTCAATCAAACATAGGATACGTTATATTTGGAAAATCAACCCCCAAACTAAATACGGGATGAAAGTTGATGAATGCATCAATAGGTATATATTTTATATCTTATTATATTATATATTACTATATTACTATATATTATATATTATTATATATTATTCGTATTTTACTATATTATCCAAACCATCTTTAGACATTTTAAAGAGTTTTTGTTTTAAATTAATTTGCACTGCCCACATCTTATCTGCCTTGCCTTAAGGTTGACTGGTATAGAATGCTTTATAGCAGTAAGTCCGCCTTTTGTACCTTAAGATATTCTTTTGTGCAATAAAGATTACATACATAAATATATAAATGCAAGTCAACAATGATCTAGTAATTTAAATTGAATCTATTAATTTTAGATTCAATTGAACATCTCATACACCAAACGCATTTTTGTATTATTTTAAGACAAACACAGCCGAATCGATCTGGGTTATTGATAACTTTGATAATAATAAGAGACAATCTGTCAAACACCTGTCACTCAGTTAAAAGATAAGATAAACTTGATGAGACTGTCGACATACTTCAGTACCTACAGGAGAAGATATAGGCACATCACATGCTATGTGAAATACGAACATATGGTTAACTAGTTTTTGCCCGTGGCTTCATTTGTGTATAATCGCCTTGAGGGATTAAATTTACGCCTATATCACATTTAATAGAAAAAATGCTATTAGGACAAAGGACCTGGTAAAGGTCGCGGGAGTCCGCTGGATGCGGGTGGCGCAGGACCGGTCATTGTGGCACTCTTTGGGGGAGGCCTATGTCCAGCAGTGGACTTCTTATGGCTGATATGATGATAAGATTGATAAGACTTCTCACAGGCGCAGCATCTATTATCGCACTACCATAGAACTCTCACTCCCCTTGAGGCCATAGGATAAATACTATCCTATGTCCTTCCCAGGGTGTCAAATTATGATCATACCAAATGTCATCAAATCCGTTCTCAGGTTTAAGCTTGAAGAGGTGACGTACCAGAATATTCCGTTGTAACCGAATTTAATGTGTTATCCTATTCTATACTACTATTAAACGAGCAATATTCGTACATATATATATATATATATATATGTATATATATATATATAATAGCTTCTGCCCGCGACTGGATTATTTCCGGGATAAAAACTATCATATGTCCTTCGCCGGGACTCAAACTATCTCTATACCAAAATTCATCTAAATCGGTTCAGCGGTTTAAGCTTGAAGAGGTAACAGACAGACAGACAGACACACTTTCGCATTTATAATATTAGTATGGATATATTTGCAATCAAGTTCTCGGAAACGGGTCTAACGATTTCGATGAAATTTGGAATAGGGGTTTACGAGGGCGAGGAATCGATCTAGCTAGGTCTCATGTCTGGGAAAATTCGTTTTCTCCGTATGTTCACCCGAGCTCGATCGCCCAGGGACTTGCCTTAACATACACACACTGACATAGTAAAAAAATACAGCGAATTTAAGTTTTTCATACAAAACTTGTATTTGCTGTATTTCGTTTGTTTTATAAACTGGAACCATATAAACTAATTACAGACATTTATATACCTCATTTCATTGTATATGCAAAGTATCGTCACAATCCAACACGTAGTTTTAAATTGAGAGCGTTACTACGTTTGTATTTCTGCGTTCTCTTTTGCGTTCGGAGGTAGTTTCAAGTTTGCGGCGTCTAAGTGCTGGAATGATATCCTTCCTCCTATCCAAAGGGCGCTTAGTAGATACACCTTTAAGCGTATGCTTAAAGGCTATTTGTTGACGCTCCAGAAATCAAAATCCTGATCCCCAGCACTGTGAGTTGTGACACCAATAAATATGACAATTTCTCATTTCTCATCTAGTTTATGTTTTTAATGTGTACTGTAAATATAAATATTTTATTGAAGCTGCATCTAGGTAGTGTGTACATGTATTATCTCACTTTTTATTTATGTTTATTTCTCTTTCGCCTGTCCCAATACTGTAGGTAGTTTATTTATTACATTTGTATGACGTTTCCGTGAGTCACTGACGGTGCTGGCTGAAAATCAGCGCTGCAGGTGTCTGACACCTCAGCATAATGCCGAGCCAGTGTCCGGTTCACTGCCGCAGAGACACGCTTGTTTCATGTTTTATCTGTTTTCTGTTTTTTGATTATTTTATTGTTTAACACGTGTGTCCTGTGTGTTTGTGAATAAATGTATCTTTCTTTCTTTCTGTATTGGAAGGTGAAATTCGGCCGAGCTTACTGCGGACTCTTAAACGGCGCATTGTCGGAGAAGCAACCCGGATGGCTCGCGGTATTTTATCGTACGTCCTTACTCCTATAGTAATAAAGACGAGTTCCGATACATTTGGCTACTTTAGCTGCTACTTACTATATGATGCTCTGTACAGTCAGCGGCATATAGTTAGTAGCAGCCAGAGTAGCCAAATACTTCGTAACACACCCTTATTCTTACAGCAATAAAGACGTGTACCGAAATATTTGGCTACCTTGGCTGCTACTAACTATATGACGCTGACTATACCTACACACCGCTGTTTCAATCGGCTGCCGCGGACAATAAAAATCTTTTTACATAATTCTTTTCTATGTCCACCCCAGTCCAAGTTGGCTCAGTTCGGGTTGCACAACGCTTCGGGAGCTCAAATTATGCGACACATCCGCTACTAAATTACGCGTTGCTCTGAATATATATGGAGAATGCGATATTCCGGATACATTAGAACATTTACTAGTTTAATATAACCACGAGAGTTAACCAGATTACACCGTGACCGATCATCTGATGATAACAGATCCAGATAACGGCTGATAACGCGGGTATGCGCGTACGCACCAGTCCAATAAACTGGTACGCAACTTTGAGAATAATCTATAACTAGGGCCGGTTATAGGCACCCCAAAGCCCTCTGCCTGCCCCCCTATTCTGTAACTTGTTTTAAGCTCACCTCAACGCTCACCCACAAATATATCTTGACACCGCGATGCGTAGTAACTAAGCGTCGGTATAGGTCTAGTTTCGTGCCGGGTGACCGGCGGGGTGAGCCGTATTAGCGCTTAGCGAATAACAGCCCTGCTTTGGCAGCTAAATCCCAAGATTTGGCGTACGCACTAGTTTTTATGAAAGCGAATGCCATCTGATCTTCCAACCCAGACAGAAAAGTAGACCACGTTTTGGATTAGACCGGTTTCCTTTCGATGTTTCCTTCACCAAAAAGTTACAGTTAAATATATTTCGTACCTCTTTATTTTTTCGTACCTACCTACAAGTTTTTTTTAAACCGCCGAGGTTCGAAATCCTCGAAGTCTAGATTAAAAGTCGCGTTCATTAAGAGTTCGCAGTAAGCCCGATTCTCCATACAAACGTAGTTACGCTCTCACTTTAAAACTACGTGTTAGATTGTAACGAAACTTTGCATATACATTGACATGGGGTATATCTATGTCTGTAATTAGTTTATGTAGCTTCGGATACCATAGGAAAAAAACACAGCGATTTTAAGTTTTTCATACAAAACTTGTTTTTGCTGTATTTCATTTGTTTTATAAACTGGAACCATTTAATCTAATTACAGACATAGATATACCTCATTTCATTGTATATGCAAAGTTTCGCCAGAATACAACACGTAGTTTTAAAATGAGAGCGTAACTGCGTTTGTATGGGAAGGTGAAATTCAGCCGAGTTTACTGCGGACTCTTAATTATCTACTTATACAGTGGCTTCGAATAGTTTATTTTATGACAGTGCAAAAAATCAGACTGCTATAAAATCTTGTCTCTTGATTCTTTGACGAAACTTACACGTTGGCATTTAATTTATTCGCTCAGTTAGCCAGTCGACGAGGGGCCATGTTATAATATGGTTAAGTATATCACTCTTAAATCTCCAAAGTGTTCTAAAGCCACGAACCAACTTTAATTATGCAGCGGGGCTAGCACAACTGACGCCGCGCCGCGACGCGAGTCGAGATAGATCTACCCTCCTCTTTCTAATTTGCACGGTGCGAGTGAGAAAGGAGACTCTCAGTCGAGCGCAAAGCGACTTGTCAGCAAGTTGTGCAATACGTGCAGGTACCGACAGGGCAGCGTGTGTAGACCCTGCAAGGTACTGATGACCTGCTGGTAAAGGTCGCGGGAGTCCGCTGGATGCGGGTGGCGCAGAACAAGTCATTATGGCGCTCTTTGTGGGAGGCCTTTTTTTCATGATAGTATAGATATTATTGTACGTTTAATGGCGTAAATACTTATGAATAACTTCTGTTTATAACTGTCTGTACTCTTAGACGTGTATTTTGAAGGTTTCCAGATATTTGCATGCTTATCGGGTGAATGAACGATAAGACTTTTTGTACTTTATTTTCGTACCTTTTGAGTTCTTTGACACTAGTTGCTACTTGAACTGTATATACATTTAGGTAAATGTGTAAGTAATCTATACTAATATAACGAGGAAAAGTCTGTATAGCTTTGTAATATATTAAATTTCTTTTTCGCAAACATGCACTGAAATATTGACGTTGTGTTCTTCATATTGGGCTTCGAAGTGTCACGTTTCGGACGCAGCGAGACGAGAGATCCGTAATTGCATATATTTCATTGGAGGCCTATAGGCCTGCAAGATGGTCTTTTTTAATTGCCATTCCACAATTTGTGGCACAGGATCACGGCGTTCAGCCATGAAAATTAAAGTTTGATTTATTGGAGTTTGTTCGATCTATTTCATTGCATGTTCGAGAAACTATATATACAGGGCGTCCCAAACTTATGGGACATGAAGGGGAAGTACCTTAAATATCGTAGATAGTGAATTTTGCTCAAAGAAGACTTTATGTTATTTTTAAAAGTTAGTAATTCTGCATTCATAGATTTTCTAAAAATTACTTGCTTCGTCTGGGAATCGAACCGACTAAAATGTGAAAAAAAAATCACCCTTTTTTATGATGCCAATCGAAAGAACAGCTAAAAAATAATAACTCAGCTTAAGTAACATAGTATTTTAAAATAAAGGAACACCATAAAATGATTGAGTCAAATTTCAAGAAAGTTATTTATTGCCGAAGACGACGTTCGAAAAGTAGCAATATTATCATTCCAAAGATAGCATTGATTATTCGTAAATAAGTACCCACTTCATAAAATAGGTACTGGCATAAGTTTTCCTTATTATAAGTGCACGTGTGGATAAAATGATAATTTGATAAAACTTAGTATTTCAATACGTCCTCTGTAAGCTAGACAGAAGGCAAATTTAAAACAAAAATAAATAATTGTTAATAAAAAAAAAAAATTATTTAGAAAATCTATGAATGTAGAATTACTAACTTTTAAAAATAACATAAAGTCTTCTTTGAGCAAAATTCACTATCTACGATATTTAAGGTACTTCCCCTTCATGTCCCATAAGTTTGGGACGCCCTGTATACATACCTCGGCGTGAAAAGGGGTTGCCAGCCAACTATCCGCCTCAGTATCGTACTCGGCCGGCCGCGGGTTAACATAGAGTTTTCTGAAAATTGCTCGAATAAGAATCACTCCATGAGTGTGTGTACATGCATATATAATGCAAGTTTTTCTGAAGTGTTACGTGGCCCAGTTAGCGTTATCAACCTACCGAGTCAACAACCTTATCAGCGGGTCTGTTTTGGTGCGCTATCTCCGAAACTTGAAACCACCGAAATGGTAAGCCATCGCTTTTACCTACTGAAAGTATGTTTCGACGCGTGAGTCCAAGTTTTTAGGAATTCGTTTGATGTGTTTGGTAAAACATGTGGAACCGATCGATGGCAATGCAGTAAAGCACTGTCGATCATTTATTTAATTCAGTAACAATTTACATTGTGTTTGGGCATTTATTTGTGTGATGAGCACGAATATTTGTTCCCGAGTCATGGATGTTGTCTATGTATTTATTTATCTATATAATTATGGTTATCATCGCCTAGCACCCATAGTACAAGCTTTGCTTAGTTTGGGACTAGGTCGATTTTTGTAAGGCGGATGTCACACTGCGCCGCATCTCCGGACGGAGCGGGAAGGCTAATAAACAGTTCGTCCGAAACTGTGATAGTAAATCCTGTCAAACGTGCAAGCAAATTACCTTATAGCCAAACCACAAAATCGTTTTCATGCGTTCGTGTGACAGAATTTATTTTACTTACAGTTTCAGATATAGTGGTATGATATGGTGGTTCACTAATGTTAAACCAAACAAGTTTTGGCCAAATGTTTCATTTGACCTAATGCATTTTTTTCTTAAATAGAAAGCTTTATAGGATTATTATAAAACAAACCTAACCTAACCTAATGACTTCTTTTTGATGATATTCAAAGAATACCCGAAAATACCACTGTTTTGACGAAAAATGCATTAGGTCAAATGAAACATTTGTCAAATGAAACATTTGTCAAATGAAACATTTGTCAAATGATACATTTGGCTAAAAGTTGTTTGGTCAAGAGACAGGACCCCAGTATAGGTACGTGACCTATGTATGACCTCCATTTTGAATACGGCTGTAAAAGAAATGAAGCGCGATTATTATTGTCGGCTCTAGATGGCCGCGGAAACAAAATGGCCGGCGCAATAACTTTTAATTACCGTGGTCGTTCTTTTTTATGTTTTTCATGAGCTCCTGTATTTATTATTGTACGGTATCTAGTATTAAAGATAATGTTAAACTATTTACGTACAAACAAGGCAATAGATTACCATACAGGCGCTTTATTCATTAAAGTATAATAAGTAGGTTTAAAAGTGTAAAAATAAATAACTGGAGATTTTATACATTCACTAATAATCGTGATAATGAATAATTTACGAATCAATCAATCATTTATTTATTAAACACACGTGGAATGTCGGTACAAATAGGTATAAATCAATCGTTTGTTTTTGTTTTGCCTTGCCAAATCGCAAAAAAAAGATGAATCAACAATAGTTGGATTCCTGCATACATAGCAGCCGGCATGCTCGCCCGTGGGGAAGGTATTGATAATTTTTTTCTTAATTTATTTCATGACCATTGATACAGAGTCCTTCAGTCGGAATAATAGGTACACAGGTACACAGGTATTGATGAGGCGCGAAAGTGTTGCCATTTTACTTGTAAAATTCTTTTAAAATTGTAACTTGCGGCATCTTGCGGCGTGAAATGGGCCACCGACATCCCTAGGCAACGCCATATGTTTGTGTGCCCTGCGTCGTCCAAACACAAAAGTTTGTTTAAGTGCCAGTAACACACACGCAGTAACAGTAAACTTGACAGTCATTGTCAAATTTACTATTGCCCGCCACTGCAGGCCACGCCAGTCTGTGAGAGGCATTAGGCGTCAGCGTTTTCAGTCCCCTGTCATAAGGCGCGTCGCGCCGCTGCACGTGTCGCCTATCATAAATGCAGCCTTACATATTATGTGCTTAGCAATACATAGGTACACTGGTACACGCACACGTAACTTAAATGCCTTAATCATTAAACCCTGAACAATACACCTACGCGCTCGTAATCTGCAAAACTGCATCCGATTTCATTTCGCAATGGAAAAATAGTAAAAATATGCCGTGCCTACGTTCGTTCAATCATTCGTGGTTATGTAAAATACTTTTCTCTTACGAATTTTCGCTAATAATAGGTAACTGCTATTGTGGAAGAAGTTGTAGAATTAGTACTGAAGAGGAGGAAATTGGTAGACATAATTACTATTTCAATCAATACGGTATTTTACTGATAGTCTAATCTAGGTACAACTTTGTGTGTAGTTTGTATAATTTACTTTAAAAACAAAGTTTTAACCGACTTTAATTTAGTACTCCGCCAAGTCACGAAAACATTTCCACATTTCTTTTTCAATTTACCAAATGAACATTATTGATTGATGAATGATTATTAGAGGAAAAACCGAATCGCTGTATGTGGGCTGATATAATTTGAGGACTTCCCTCGATTCCACAAGGATCACCTTTGGCACTTCTAATAGTTGCTATTTCAACGGAATCTTATCAGAATCTGTGATATACTTTTGGATTTTTAAGTACATAATTGAGGAATTTTAAGTCATCTGTGGTCTTCATCAATTCCACTCCACCAAATATATGATTTCCGGGTGTAAATACACGATTTATAATAGAAAATACCAAAATCACTACAAGCGTGCCTAATATAATTGAGGAGTTCCCTCAATTCCTCATGGATCCCATCATCCATCTGAATTTTTGAAAAAAATGGGACCCACCTGAGAGCATATACTTACAAACAAACAAACAAATTACAGATCGGCTCATCAATGACGGAGTTCTGAGGTTACAAACATTGAAAATATATATATATATATATATATATATATATCCGAATTGAGAACTTCCCCTTTTTTTGAAGTCGTTTAAAAAGAGGCCTAAATCCACGGACGTGTAATACATATTTAACACGACTGGCCATCTGTATTGCCACCCTGGTAATAGAGTATTTAAGAGCAAGTTTGGCCTAGCCAGTCATATCAGAGCACAAAATAGAGCTAATCCATAATTTGTTAGTCGCCGTCATCGAAATCGTTGAGGATGGGATGACTAGGTATATGTAGTTTATAGTGTACACAAGACCCGCGACGTCACTGTTTTCTGTGGTCAAACAGTCTTTCTTAATAACCAACTTGAAAAAGTGTCTCAATTTTTTTTTTATGTATTATTTGGGCTTCCAAATAAAAAAAATACATATAGCATATACTTATATGCCTTCCATGTTGGTCCCGTTAAATTGAGGGCGTATAATATTTTAGAATCTGATACCAATATCAGCCGAAGAACTTCGTGAGCTATATCCATATTGAGAAACAGGTGTCCACGACTACATACGATCGACTTCAAAGATATGTCAACACTTTTGGGTCTTATTCCTTTGTAACAAGGCGTAATATGTATACATATCTTTGGCGTTGATTTGATTGTACATACTGCCTTGTGCATTTAAGTTATATAACTGGCCATGAAACTGCGATAACAGCGTATTGTTTTGGACGAAGTATAGTTTCCACGATATCGTGATGTTCATTTGTTAACCGTGTAGTTAGGGCGTATGTCCCGTGCGATCTGAAGTGAAATCAAAATAGTGTGGGACGGTGCCAGTGTGTCCACACAGTGGATGTGTGGAGTAGAGTGGTATCTACCTGGGTAGATACACTGGCACCGTCCCACCTCCAACGGACTACTTCTAAGTGGACTTCGAAGTGGACGCCCCGCTCAGAGCGGGGCATGCAGCGTCCATATAAAACAAATGCCATTTATATGGACGCTCCACGCCCCGCTCTGAGCCGGGCGTCCACTCAGGCCTTACACTAAAGCGGGTGCAGCGGCGAAAAATGCCGAAAATCTGAAACGCAATTAATATGTGTATAGAGGCCTCGGCAGAGAGTACATCTTTGTAGCATTGGGCGGAGAGACACGTCTGTGGGGTCCCAGTGCGCAAAAGTTATTTGCAGAAATCGCGAAACGTCTGGTTGAAGTAACTGGTGACCGAAGAGCTGGCGGCTTTTTGCATTGCAATTCAGCGAGGAAATGCCGAATTGAGAACGCCTCCTTTTTTTAAGTTGGTTAAAAAGTTTCTGATATGAACCCGTTGAAATAGCCACTAATGAAGTGCCAAAAGTGATTCTGAGATCGTTGAGGAATCGACGGAACTCCTCACATATTATCGGCCCACATACAGCGATTTGGGTTTTTTTTGTAATAATCAACGTATTTGTAAAATGGAAAGGAAATGCGGAAATGTTCGTAAGTATATGTAGCTTGACGGAGTACTAATTTGAGGTAGATTACAACTTTGTTTTTAAAGTAAATTATTTTCTCGCTGATCGCCTCGCAATCTCGCACAAATCTGATAGATACGCACCTTTACGAGCGCTTGAAACTACCGACCAACACGTGTATACGTTATCTGGCAATTAACTCTTATCTCGCGTTGATTAGCTTTTGGAGAGCAATTGATTTCTTATGGTTGCCATCTCTTGTATACCTTATACCTATTACAGTAGAGCCAGTAGCCGACCGGTAAGGCATACGACTTTCAATCGTAGGTACGTGGGTTCGAATCCCGGCTTGTTACCACTGAGTTTATTATCAAAAAACATATGTACGAAATAACTTTTGACATTTAACAGTTACGCAGGACCGCTCATTGTGGCACTCTTTGGGGGAGGCCTATGTCCAGCAGTGGACGTCTTTACGCTGATATGAAGACGATGATGATTCAACAGTGACTTTTGTGGAGAAAACATCGCGAGGAAAGCGGTATGGTCCCAATAAGGTCCAATTCCTTCTGGTTTGGAAGGTTAGGTGTAAGTCGCTCTCGTAAAACTAGTGCCTGGCCCAAATCTTGGGATTAGGTGCCAAAGCGGACTCCGGGAAAAACCAGGAAAAACGCTAAGAGGAAAACATACTAATAATCTTTACGCGAAATACATTGAAAAATCAGTTTGAAATGCGAAGTCTATGTTTCAGTTTGCCCCTTTTACTAGCACAAATGCTAGTGCTACGAGCGTAGCACTGCTACGGCGCTACGTTTCGTAGAGGGTCTGTGAGTAAAATTGCATTGTAGCGACGTCACGACTGCAAAATAGGAGCGTAATTATGGAAACCCTGAATGGCATATGTCTGTCTCGCTTTTACTTTCCCTCTCTTGCCCAAGATGGCGGAACGTTAACATTGTCTGTGATTCTTATGTAGTTAAATAAACCGCATTAATTAATTATATAGTTTAATTTCAAGATTATATGCCAGTAATGTTTGTAATAAAAATGGTTGTGTCATTGTCGCATGCAGTACTGCATCCGTACCGCCCCGCTTCCGCGCATCCCGCGCCAATCTCGAAGCCCTCATTGAAACTTGGCGCGCACTCACGCAGTAGAGATTCTGTACTGACTTGACTGACAGTTGACGCAGTTATTCATACCGAACCGATTCCTCATCGCTAAAAGCAGTTGCTTTATCCATACTGCGATTGAAAGTTTAGTTAGATGGTGTTAAGTTAATAAAGTATATCATACTAATATTATAAATGCGAAAGTAGATGTTTGGATGTTTGTTACTCAATCACGCTTAAACATCTGAACCAATTTGAATTAAATTTTGCACGAAGATAGTTTGTAGCCTAGATTAAAATATAGGATAGTTTTTATCCCGGGTCCACGCGGACGAAGTCGCGGGCGGAAGCTAGTACAAAATAAATTGAAAACTTACCTAACCCAGTCATAGCAAAAAGACCCCGTCCAGCAGTTCCGTCTGCGGCACGGAGCCCATAACGCTGGCGGCGTTACCTCTGTATTGCTAATGAAATACGTTGCGAGAGGTAAGCGCCAGCCCTATGGTCCCCTGGAGCGGCAACGAGTCGCTCAGTCATTACCCTTGTAGAAGTCACTGCAATAGAGAGATCTCTCAGGGACCGAAGTCCCAATGAGAGTTGTTTGGATTTTGTATATATGCAAAGTGATCTATGAAACTTCTATAGCGCGATGCAGAACACGTCAGATTCGACAGCTGACAGGAGGGACGCCACATCAGCCCCCCTTCGAGACAGAGGGGTCACCGACGATGTATGAAGAGTAGAGTGCAGCTTGCCAGTTGCTCAGAGCCAGCGTGGCGAGCGAGCGCTCAGAGCCAGGGTGGCGAGCGAGTAGGAAAGAGAGAGAGAGAGAGAGTCTGGCTTGCTGAGAGAGTTGGGCGTCAGTCAGGATCCTCAGAGTTGCGGTTATGTCCATTGTCGGGGTCACCAATGTAGAAGTCACTGCAATAGAGAGATCTCTCAGGGACCGAAGTCCCAATGAGAGTTTGGATTTTGTATATATGCAAAGTGATCTATGAAACTTTTATAGCGCGATGCAGAACACGTCAGATTCGACAGCTGACAGGAGGGACGCCACACCCTCATAAATGATTTCACGTCAGCTGACCAGGGACCCAATGTTTCTACCGCAAGCGCCGCAAACTCAAAGACTTTAATTAAAGACGAGTATTTGCGGCGCTTCAACACCTGGGCCAGGTCAGCTGAAGTTAATAATGTTTTCCTTCTTCTATCTATGAGAGCCTATAATTGGCCTCCTGTTTTTATATAAGTACCTGCTTTTAACCTGCTTTGTGAGCCGTTGGTTTCCCAATAAATAAATAGGCTTGTAAATCAACATAATAAAAAATAAATTTCGTTAATAATTTTACAAGTTTTAGAATCACCCCACACGTTCCAAAGAATGCAAAAAGAATAGCTTGCCTCACCCTCAAAAATACCCCCTTCATTGAGGTTCACTCCTTTTTGACTAGATCTGTGCAAATAAGCCATAAATTTCTAAATCTATAACAAATTTTAGCTTCCTATGTCAAACAGTTTTTAAGCATGTGACAGACGGACATACACCGAATGATCGCATAAGAGTTATGTTTGACCAATTTTATTAAGGGACTAAAAATTCAGGAAACATGCTCTGATTGCCTTCAGGTCTGGTGCCAAAGTGGCGGACGGCGCCAGGCGACCTTGGATAAATCAATAAAAAATATAACTTGGCATAGAACCTATATACCTACATGATAGATCGAACGGTACATATATCTATCTACTACTACAGAATAAATTATCAAACAATGAATCAATCATGAAATAAACTGTCGGTTAACGCCGCCATGCTTACTACATTTCATGTTACCACAAAACGTTTTTGAAGTGAAAACTTCTTTAGCGGCGTTGTGCACTTTTTGCGATGGGGAGAAATTGTTAAACTCGCCACAGGTCACGTGACCGTAATATTGGAATGCGTAAGGATTTTTTTTGCAAAACTCAAAAATTCTGCCGGCACTCCCGGAGTGCAACCCGGTCTTTTTTTTAATTTGCCGCCATTTCCAGGGACACGATTCGCTTGACAGACTAGAAATCTCAATTTATATACGACCCCGTTCTACCTATATCACGTCACGAGCTCTTTCCTTCTTCCGTAAATGTCTTGAAAGAGCCAATGCCCAATAAAATGAATATTTTCGTATTGAATGGACAAACAATAGTTCTCAAAAATTTATTGGTTTGCAAATTGGAACGTTTATACCAATCATATTTATATTTATATTATTAAGAATAAAGTTTTTTCTTGGCGAAAATACTATGATGATCGGAATTAAATTACCATCAGGCAGACCAGTGGCCTGGTGGCTGGTTTACCTAGGTATTAAAAAACTTACAATTGCTAGAAGTGTCAGTGGAAATAAATGCCCAACCCTTTCGGAAACAAGGCGTGAAATTACTTATGTATGTAAGTATAATGTCCACTGCCATTGACTATGCCGTATACGGAATCAGTAATGCTGGCAACACCGACGCAGGCCAATGAGCGCGCCGCATTGCGGCCGGATCTGGGTCAGCCCACACGTGGCGTTACATAACGCCAGCTGATGTACACCGGGCCTATAATACAGGGTTTTTCTACCTTTTTCATGGCGGCCTGTAATAAAGCGTTTTTCTTTTCTTTTTGAGGGACCGGACGTATGGCGGTTACTTGAGAACGAGAACGTGTTATGTAAATAAATAAAAAATAAATCCGCCAAAAAGCCTTTTGTTTCTTGCATTTAAAATCAACATAGCTGGTGCGTAATTACAATGTTGGTTTTTCATTAAAGTAATGATTTGCGCTTTACGTTAAATATTAACTCAAGTATTACATTTACATTCCAAATAAAATATAAGTACTAAATTATACTTCTTAATCCGAATAAACTAAGAAATATTTTCGATCTTTAAAACTACGCAAATGCTTGCACCGTAGTTTTATACCGTAGTTCTGGGGAATTATGGGACAAAAACTTATGTAATTTAGGTTAATGTGCCTCATTATTATTCTACACTATAATGTGCCTCATTATTATTCTACACTATAATGTGCCTCATTATTATTCTACACTATAATGAATATTAAATAATTTCGATATTATTAATTCAATCATAAAAAGTAGGCTTAGTTATTAGGCCTGCCACCAAATGCTCGTACCTTATTGACGCTACAATAAGTAATTAATACAAAATGAATGTTACTAATACATTTTATGGGCACTGCCTGAAATAAATGATTTATTATTATTATTATCTCGTTATTCATATTTCATCTTAAGTTAGGTTTGTACAATAATTTTATAAAAAGTAAAATATAAAACTATACATACAAAACATAAAATCATTATAAAAACCTAACCTAGGGTGCAGCCGGCAGCGAGGCGGGGCCTAAGCTACCGGCGGTCAGGGCGACAGAGACAGGAACCTCCTGACTATCCGCGCAGTATCCAGGAGTACCGCCTTCTGTATCTGACCCTTGATCCAGCCATCTAGCGAGTCTCTTGAGGTGATGGTCGAGACTCTTCGCTATTAAACCGTTCGCCGAAACGACTATCGGGACGATGATCGTCGAATCAACATCCCACATGGCGGTTACCTCGTGAGCCAGGTCTAGGTACTTGCTGGCTGGAGCCCGGGGTCCGTTTTGGCACAAAAGCAAAAGAAGTCGCGTCGGAATCTGTGCGGTACCGCACCGACTGTACCAAATCACCAGCCCCCTATTCTGTAAATAGTTTTATGCTCACCTCAACGCTCACCCACAAATATATCTTGACACCGCGATGCGTAGTAACTAAGCGTAGGTAGAGGCCTATTAGTTTCGTGACGGGTGACCGGCGGGGTGAGCCGCATTAGCGCGTAGCGAATAACAGCCCCGCTGCGTCCTGCTACACCATCGACGCAGCTTTACGTGTCCTAACCCCGTATCATGGTCGGCCTTATCATGCGATAAGTGACAAGAAAGAGCGTCCGTCTCGTTCTATTGAAGTTCCAGTGACGGACGCTCTATCTTGTCACGTATCGTGTGATAAGGCCGTCCATGCTACGGGGTCAGGCTGCACTACACTTCGAAGGCAGAGGCAGAGGAAGTAGTGGGGTACCTATGTGCGCGTGAAGACCGGATCACCTGAGGGTCGTGAGGTTGGAAGCTCGCCATAACGTGAATTTTAATTCCTTTGTGGTAAGAGTTCCGAAGTTCCCGTGGTTGGTTACCTGACACCATGAAGCTTTTGTAAAACGTTTTAAAATAAGTTTATATTGTCTGTAAGGTGTAAACATGGAACTTTGTTGCCTGATAAATTAAATACTAAGATTTGGCGTAAATCATACTTCGTAAATTTTTTGAAGATTGCCTTTTAGCTCGGCTATTCTGGCTTCTTATAACGTTTTTTAGTGGTGCAATAAAGAATATATTATTATTGGGAACACACAAATATACCGAAGACTCATTTATTCGAAAGCACCATTATTCCGAAAAATCTAATTCCGAATGACATTCGCCGCTTAACGAACATTTTGACGCAGATTATTTAATGAAATATATAAATAGGTTCAATATATCCTGAATTGATCTTTCAGGATATAATACTAACCTAACCTAAGAATATCAGCGGGACATGGTTTTCGGAATTATGAAATTCGGAAATAATATGCTTGTCCGAAAGCTTGACAAACAGCTTGACTCTTCGGAATTATGTAGTGTATCCATTATTTTTATTATCCTACTAATATTATAAATGCGAAAGTTTAGATGTTTGGATGTTTGTTACTCAATCATGCTTAAACGACTGAACCGATTTGAATGAAATTTTGCAAGAAGATAGTTTATAGCCTGGATTAAAATATAGGATAGTTCTTATCCCGGGTCCACGCGGAAGAAGTCGCGGGCGGAAGCTAGTGTACCTCTATTTCAAAGATTTACATTCTTCAAGTACGCTACCGCGTGTTCGGCTAAGGTTGATACGTATATTGAAAACGGGAATGAAACGGCATATCAGTACTCATTACTCTTAAGCGGTTCAGCTGTATTGTTTTTATTTACGTGTCTTGCGGAATGCATTGTCCGGAGCGGAGGTGCCAAAGAAAACAAACTCCTTTTTAAAACAACGGGAGTCGAGTTACTGGCAACAATTATTGTGGGATACTCGTGAACATCTCATGTGGTGTACCGTCAGCATCATATAGTAAGTAGCAGCCAAAGGAGCCAAATATATCGTAACACATCCTTACTCCAGGGGGCCTAGACAAGGTTACAATCGATAAGCGCTAACGCCAATAGAAAACTATTAAAATGTATGCGAATGACAGATGTTAACGAAAAGTTTTTCGTCGGCATCTGTCATTCCCCTACATTTTATTATTTTCTATTGGCGTTAGCGCTTGTCGATTGTAACCTTGTCTACGGCCCCTGTAGTGATAAAGACGTGTTCCGATATATTTGGCTACTTTGGCTGCTACTAACTATAATCCCAAAATAATTTGATTTTATTGTCTAGTTCAGGCAATATTTATTTTCATAATTTTCCAGTGATTCATTCCCATCATCCACACCGCTGCTCAAAATGCGCTGGCGCACCGTAAGCGCAGTAAAATGCACGAAATTATTATTAATTTATTGGTATTTCTATATTCAAGACGACCGTGTCGCACTCGACACGACAACGCGCATACGCAGCGTGAGGCGGTCTTCACATTGCCGCCGCATGCCGCTGCGGTGAGCGAAGAAGAGCCTATTCGCCGCAGGGAGGTCTAGTGCAGGGATGTTGCAGAAATTCGCATCCGCATCCACAACCGCGGAAGTTCCGCGAAAATTTTAACATCAGCATCCGCATCCTCATCCGCGAAAATCGATGCGCAGTTTTTGCGGATGCGGATGTAGTGCAATTCGCGACAAGAAAGGTGCCCACGCGGCGCTTGCCGCGCGCGTGTTCAGCGTTTTCGTCATTAGTCAATAAGAACCTTCATTTAGTTCCTGTAATCTGACGATTTGCCGTATCCGCTATAGCTGAAGCGCAAAGTGTTCGAGTGCCGCGTTACCCTAAATACGTTGCTTATTTATGTTTTCATTGTTTTGCCCTAAAATCCGCAATCCGAGAATAACACCGCCGAATTTTGACGTCTTGTCCGCCCGCGGTAATCGCCATCGGCAGGGGGAAACACGCAAAGCTAATTATGTATATACCTTGTGAAGTTGAGTTGAATAAGGTTTTAAAATTATGTCGAATTGATGATTATTTAAACTTATTAGGGGACATTCCTCCTTGTACAAGTTAAAGGGCACAGCGTTCGATATATGTCCATATGTGACTTTATCAAGTTCCACTCCTTAGGAAGCATAATAAGACGCGGAGATGACAGCCTCGACAAGCTATTTTAGTCACCTTTGGGAATGCAGAGAGGAAAAGACACAGAGGCCGCTCTCCAACTAGAAGGTCTGACCAACTAAAGGACCCCGACACACCACAATTTCACATTTCATCGCTAACATTGCAACTGACGGGAGCCGATGGAGACACAGCACAGCAAAGGAGCTGTCCATATAATTAGGTGTGTCATTTCAAGATAGTGGAGTGGAGGGGGTCTGACCATTGGATGACGGTAATCATATTATTAGGCGGAGAAGATCCATTCAAGGAATTAACAGGACGATATGATAGGGAGGGCCACGGCCACGTCATCATAAGCTTATAATTACGAGTATGTCGCAAGTGCAAGTTAATAGCTTATATCAATAGCGCTGTAAGTGTCCCACGTCTTAGTGTATCGCACGATCTATAAGTCACCGGGGCCTATGGACGTAGGCCTACGGCAAGCGTCTCGCCGGGACCCGCGACCTAGTTGCGGTGCGCCAGATCGATACCCCAGTCAACGGGGTCGCGGGGCGACCAGCCCCTGACGAGACGAATTTATTGTGCCAATGTCAACTTGTACTGAAGTTTGACAATAGACACACAGCGACGTTTTGTATTAAATGCCAGCTTTGTCCAATGTGCATTGCGTCTCAAAATGTGAGACGCAAACATTTGTCCAGGATCTTTGTCCGATGTGAACAAAGATCTTGTAAACATAAATAGTGCCACGGGCGCCGAGCTCTGCTCGGTCGAAAATACGGAGAAAACGAATTTTCCCAGATGAGACCCAGCTAGATCAACTGTAGCGCAACACTGGCCATAGGTCACTTGTTAGTAAATAAAAGTATGCGACATTGCTTGGTCGAAACCAGACCTTTAAAACGTTATGACAAAAAAGCTATATCATAACGTTATATTTCTTTAGTGTTGAAAATTTTCGTTAAGAACAAATTCAGTATGATAACAGAATGAATATCATAAATTTTAAAATACGGTCGAATAACGTTGTACCTAAAAACGTTTTAAAATACGAGCCGCGCTGTCGAATAGGCAAACCCACAAGTGCGAAAAAGACACACTATAAGCTCTACGACGTTATTAAGCTTTTATATCGCTTAAGCAAGTATCGTTATATATACTATTGGTTTAGATTTATAACGTTATAATGGATACCACTATACAGCGCGTAAAATATCGCTTTAGGTATATCGATTTTTTGGAATAATAAAACGGTATAAAACGATAGAGCTATGCGAAAATGGCGGTATTTAAAGGCCTGGCCGAAACGCACTGACAGCGGTGGCGGAGCGGCGCGGCGCGGAGGCGGTACCGGTTGTAATGTTCGAACTAATACGAAAGGGTCCGCACAGAATACCGCGTCGCGCCGCGCCGCTCTATGCGGATCCTTTTATATAAGCTCTAACATTACACGGTACCGCCTCCGCGCCGCTCCGCCACCGCTGACAATGAGTTTCGGCCTTTATATATAGTACAGTCGACAGTGTCTGACCTCGAAATCCCGGGCAGTTTGATGAAAGGTACGTTGGAAGCCCTGTTTCCGTCTTCCAAAACCCCGGGAAATGGAGGTTAGACAATATCGACTGTACTATAAAGCAATGACGCGTAGTTTCAGCGTCCGAGAGGTAACCGCATGGCTCGCCGTATTTGGGCGCCCGAAACGTTGTGGAACCGCCCTTTGCAACTCGAACTGAGCCAACTTGGACTGGGGCGGAAACAGAAAAAAATATCATTTTTCAAATTGATAATCACGATAGGAGCGAAAGAGCACGAGCTATGCGACGAATTTACTGTGTGGACCGTGATGGTTCATATATGTATATGCACTGGTATTGAGATGGTTGGAATCGTTTATTGCAAAGTATCGGTCCAAAACATCATCATCATCATCATCATATCAGCCGAAAGACGTCCACTGCTGGACATAGGCCTCCCCAAAGAGTGCCACAATGACCGGTCCTGCGCCACCCGCATTCAGCCGACTCCCGCGACCTTTACCAGGTCATCAGTCCACCTTGTGGAGGCCTACCCACGCTGCGCCTTCCGGTACATGGTCGCCACTCGGGAACCTTTCCGCCCCAACGGCCATCGGTTTTACGTGAAATGTGCCAACTGCAAATTGGTCCAACACATGTACTCATCAAAGATAGCAATTAAAAAACAGAGACATGTAAGTAATGCCATTTAAATTTGTTTTGTACTTTTCTAATTCGAGTAAGTAAATACTTTTTTTTTCACGCCTAATGGCGCCCTTGCCGGCCTTTGGTTACTCAGGTCAAGCTGTGGTAATAATCCACGACCGAGCGAGATGGTAGCATACAAATCTCAATAAGTGAGACAGATTGGTATATATCATTTATTGTCCGTCATATTACCACTTCTTTTTATTTGCCGCGATGAGTTTGCGGCATAAATCATACCCGCCCACATAAAGTAGGTTGTTCGAGGTAAGCCGTCAGCCATTTTAAGACCAGTTCTTAATTTAGCCAAGTACATAGGATTTCCGTCCGTTATGGTAGCACGCGTATAGTTCGTCTGTATTAGAAATCTATCCTCGACAGATATTAGTAACCCCCATGTACGGGTTCGAATCCCAGCTCGTACGAATGATTTTTTCAGAACTTATGTACGGAATATTTACCGCTAACTTTTCGGTGAAGGAAAACATCGTGAAGAAACCGGTCTAATCCCAATAAGGTCTAGTTTCCCGCTAGGTTGGAAGGTCAGATGGCAGTCGCTTTTGTAAAACTAATGCCTATGCTAAATCTTGGGATTAGTTGTCAAAGCGGACCCCTGGCTGGCTCCTTTAGGGCACAACCGGGAATAACGCTAGGAGGAGTACGATGATGGACGTTAAATGTTTAACAGACAAATAAATGAATCAAGTCTTTGAACATAAATAGAAAAACAAGTTTCTGTCAAAAAATTCATTTTTGGTACAAGCTTTTATTGCCGACTGTACTTTTCTGTCTACCGTCATCAACTACTCATTGAGACGATTCTAACGAGCCCAAACTCGATGGGGTTATGTGATTTTATTACGGAGTTCCTATGGCCACCTTCCAGCTCCATCATCAGATCAGCTCCACGTCATCATAATATTGCATTGTCACGCAATTTGCATATTCGTGCACAATTTCAACTCAATCGGAAACCGGGAAGTGGATCAAATTTAACTTGCAAGATTTGATTACAGACAGACAGACAACGGGACAGGTGAAACTAAATAAAAGCTTGTAATAAAATTAAGGTGTATTTATGTTTTAATCTCCACTTAGTCGTAGTAAGGTATTCTAGACAACTGTACAAACAATGCCTCATCATTGACAACACATACAAACTTTAGAATGGCGTGGTTGGAACAAAGTATTTATAGAGGTGAGTTTAATTTATTTACCCACTATCTTTCACAACTGTCTCACTATATAGCAAATGTAGTATTAACAAAAGTGCAGCAGCAATGGGCTTATGTCCTAAGGTTATTTTTACAATGCTTTTCGAGCTAGTTTTTGGCGAGTAGCAAATGTTAGTAATACCCAAAAAACTTAGACACAGACAGACCTCGAGTTAAACATATTAATTAAACACGAAACGTATTCTTAGGATTATCAAATAATTAAGTCGCAACTGATTTTAGAAAATAAGCTTAGGCTTATTTCCTCAGTTAGCTGAGGCTTCAGTAAGAATACAGCAATTAAATGTTTAAGCATGTTTATATTTTGAATAAATACAAGTTATTTTTTTTTGTCGTAGTTGCAAATTTGTTAAAATCGTAAATATTCTATTGGTAGTTTTAATTTACTCTTGTACAATAAAAAGTGCAATATTTTTAACTTTCAAAGTCCATTCGTTTTATGATTTTAATTTTATTTTGTTATTTATACTTTGTTAAAATAATTCGATGGTTTACTATCCCCCTAAGGGGACGATTTCCGGGATAAAAATCTTATGTCCTTCCCTTCAAACTATCTCTATACGAAATTTCATCTAAATCGGTTCAGCAGTTTACCTAAGCGTGGAGAGATAACAGACAGACAGACAGAAATACAGACTCGCTTTCGCATTTATAATATTAGTCTGGATAACCTTGTCATGACGTGGGAGTCACATCGAACTGGTTAATCACCCAATTACTGCGTCGCTGTGACAGATACGTAATGAAAATTTTACATAATCAGAGTTTTATTCCACGGTGTTCTACACCATCATAAAATAACGAAGCCACAATATTTTATCACTGTTGACTCCGTCCCTCTCGCACGCACATACTCGTCAGAACGAGAAAGATCCATAGCGTTTCGATATCACATGACCGCGAAAACTGCTACTTACTCTGTTTTTCAGCTGTTTACGCGTAAACTGAACAGATTATAATGAAATTGAGATTGTTTGAGTTCAATGACGGGGACCTGGGGGGCATTTACTTTTTATAGGTTTAGTTTAGTTATATTTCGTTATAAATATTTTTTATATTATACTTGAGTTTATACCTTAGTTGTTTAATAAATACTGATTGTTTGAGTCGCGGGAAGGACAATAGAATTCATTTTATCACGGGAATCATCCTCTAAAGGGTTGAAAAGGTAACTGAGCGTTTGTATGGGACTGAAGTAGACTATTCTTAGCGGGTGGAACGACGGGCGCGGCGACTCTCTCTATGACTATAATTTGCACTAGGATGAGGTGCTTGCATATTTAGAGTGGGCTACACTTTACACCAAACCGTCTGTAATCATAGGCGCAGCCGGTGTTCGTAAAAATCTGAATGTATGGAAAGAGACAAGTGTCTATGGGATGACAGCTGCCGGCGCCTATTTAACGTTTTCGATTAACCCGCCCGCCCGTAACCTGACCCCGTATCATGGTCGGCCTCATCACACGATAAGTGACAATATAGAGCGTCCGTCACTGGCTGACACCGTTCGATAGAACGAGAGGACGCCCCTATCTTGCCACTTATCGCGTGATAAGGCCGACCATGATACGGGGTCGATCATAACTAGTAGTCACATCGAATAATTGAGACTCCCTAATAGCACTGTCGTTTGTGTCGAATCGACTCTTCATACAAACATAGTTTAGTTCTCATTTTAAAACGGCGTAATGGAATAACTTGAAACTTTTTAAACACAATGGGATCCGTCATATGTAGGTCAGTAATTAGTTGTGGCCATAAATGATAATAGACAAAAACTAAGCTATTAGACAAATATGATAGAACTAAAAGAAGAAAATAAAAATAAACTAAACTAAATAATAACGAAGTAAAAATGTATATTATAAAAAGAACAGCAGATCCTATTGTGGCATTGTCCCCATGCCTACGAAGCTGAAGGTCCTGGGTTCGAATCCCGGTAAGGACAAATATTTGTGTGATGAGCATGAATATTTGTTTCTGAGTCTTGGATGTTTTCTATGTATTTAAGTATTTATATCTATTAAATATATCGTCGTCTAGTACCCGTAACACAAGCCTTATTGAGCTTACTATGGGGCTAGTGCGATTTGTGTAAGCTTGTCCCCTTATATTTATTTATTTATATTTATTTATTATATGACGCTAGCTGCGTAACCTCTCTGTATCGCGAGGGCGATTATTTGAGAGGTAAGTGCCAGGCCTCGCCTTTCTTTTTTATACAACGACGGTGGCAAACAAGCCACCGCAGCCTATAGACGCATGCAACTCCAAAGGAGTAACATGGGCGTTGCCGACCCTTGATATGTTTGAGGATTCGCCGTGTTGGCAGCTGAAGGAACAAATTCCCTCGCTCTCAACACAACGCATCCACGGGAGCTCTGGCGACCGTGCTCTTGCCAGGAACACAGAGCAAGAAGTAGTGTTATTATGGCTGTGGTCTCCTGCAAGGCGGAGGTACTTCCCCAGTTGGGCTGCTCCACATTCGAGCGGGATGACATTTCGCTGTGCCCTACCTCACCAAAAGGGGCCTGAGGAGTTGATGAGCCGCCTCGACAAAGCTCTCGTGAATGACTTCATGTCAGCTGACCAGGGACCCAATGTCTACAGCAAGGGCCGCAAACTCGAAGTCTATTAGAGACTTTGTATGAAATCCTTATACACGCCCTATTTTAATTTGTAGCATCAGAAACTTGCTTCCGACCTAAATATGGAGGCTGGTATACCAAGTCTCATGTTATTCTGGCATGGCGTTTTAAAATGAGAAGCAAACTAAGTTTGTATGGAGGGTCGAGCGTCCTGGCGACCCTTAACCAGCTGATGAGTCCAATCGATGACACACATGTAATGACAATGTTATACCACTGTTAAATCTCTCAAAGTATCCCACACTTATCCATCATTTTACAAGTCATAACCCTTCTGATTACAATTAATCAAGTAGAATATAAAGAGCATGACATAATAAGCATAAATGCGGCTGAAACAAAAACCACAAAATACAGGGGTCTCGGCTCTCAATACCATTTTATGGCATTCGGTGTCGAGACCCTTGGGCCTTGGGGTCCATGTGCTCGAAAATTATACAACGAGCTTAGTAAAAGACTTGTCGACACTACAGCAGGTGACCGAAGAGCTGGCAGCTTCCTCGCACAGCGGATTAGTATTGCTGTTCAGCGAGGTAATGCTGCCAGCATCTTTGGTACGATGCCACGGGGGCCCTTTTTAGAGATTTTTTAAGTTAGCTTTAGATTCTTCTATTTTCGTTATTGTAAATAGTTTTATATTCGTTGTCTTTGTATAATATGTATACTACTGCAATCAATAATTATCAAAGTACTAATATTAAATATAAGCATAAAGTTCAATAAGTTACTGTCAAAAATTTCATTTTTGGTACAAGCTTTTATTGCCGACTGTACTTAGTATACCGTCATCAACTACTCGTTAAGACGATTGTAACGAGCCCAAACTCAACGGGGTTCAGTCTGTTAACTCCTGAATTCTGTCTCCATCATCAGATCAGCTCGATGGTACCATAATATTGAATTGTCATCCAAACTTTACTTGCACCCAAAATTTCAGCACAATCGGCTGAATCTCTGCTTCAAAATTGAGTTGCGAGATTCCACCCCAACAAACATAGTAGCATACATAGCAAGTTAAATAAAAGCTTGTAGAAAACGGTAGGTACCTCTCCAGTCTATGGAAAACTAACAGAAAGTTTTTTACACAATAGTAGACTATATCACTCGGAGCATAATTTAGAATCGTTTCATATTCATACTTATTCTCATTTATTTATTGCGATCATGTTCTTTACATTCGGTATGTTAGCGGTTGAAATTGGTTCGGTATTTCAAACACTACAGTGGAAAACACGTGAATACATACAAAGGACGTACCTATAAAGAAGTAAAGTCTAAGTCTTTAAAATTCAATTAGGCAATTCAAAATCTTAAAATAATAAGATTAAGCCTTTATCGCTGGAAATGTAAGATATTTATTTTTTCTCTAGAAATAAACAGTTCAATAAATTTTTTTTTGTACATATCTTCCGTTCGGCTCTGCCGCAGTCGGCCGAAAAGTAATTTTATATGTCAATTCAGATTTACCTATTTTGTTACTTTTCAGTACAATTCTAGCACCATGCGGCCATGTCACGATTCGAAAGACAGGAGAAGAGAAACGTGTTTCAGAGAGAGATAGAGAGAGAGAAATTTGCACATTGACATTGAGGTAAACCGATTTTCTAAAGTAAATTTCGCTATGTTTTTGGACATTGTAATTAAACTTGAACAAACCACAATTGACTTAAAAAGGACCTAAGCACAACATTCTCTAATCGATCATTTCCACAGCGAAGTAGTTAAAACACGTCAACACAGCTGGAAATGACACGGCACTGTCGCCTGAAAACAATTCTACGTGTGAATTTTCAATTCTGTAGGCGTTTCGCTATTGTTTTACTGAATCGCAGGATTTATGGGAAATTGTTCTGGCACTTTTGTCGTGTCAAATGCGCTTCGAGTTTCGATTGTCTTTGAGCTTACCTGGTAGGGCTCGTCAGGTTTCCCAGGGTAGCTGGCGCTGCGCCTGTAGTCCGGAGGCCGGGGCGGCGCGGGCGCCCTACGCCACGGGGCGAACGCGGACGGCTGCGGCGGCTGGGAAGGCCACCTGTACTGTGGGGTGCGTCTAAACGGCGCGCGATATTGCCTCTCGTCGTCCACACTAGGGGCCCCCGGATATTGTAGTTCCCCCATCGCACGTAGTCTCGACGCGCAAGCCGCGCGCCAACTGACGTTCTTATCGCTGGTCGATATTGCGCGCGCATGGAACAATTTCGAATAAGGAACAAAACAGCATAAGTGTTCTGTAGCAGCGCTCAATTACGCCATTTCATTTCGGATGTTAGCGTGGCTTCTCTTTGACGTACATACGTGGTAACTTAACTGGGAATACCTGTAGTTATGCCCTTTTGCTTGTGTATATGCTGTTTTAGGACTGATAAGGCGTATGTGAGGAGGCTAGGATACGATGGGGAGGTATTTTGGAGCTGGATGTGAGCTGGAAAGTTGGTGCAATCCGCACTGCGAACATTATGTCAAACCCGGGCTGTGGTTGTCAGTGCTGTTTTTTAGCTGAATTAGGTCGAATTTGAAGGCTACAGGCATTGGCCATTACTTAATTTTTGTTATGTGTCAAAAATCTGACAGAATGCGATAATAAGTGTTTTATTCCATAAAAGCCCAGGGGGCTTGGGCTTCAGTTGGCTTCAATTCAGGAATTGAAGCCAACTGATTTTGACACTAAGAATTTCGGAGGATGCTCTGTGGTTCTGGGTCATTGGGTAGAGAGTATTCTAGCTACATCATGTATCCTCCTAAGGCCTACTCATAAGACTTATTCTCTGAAAGGAATTTAGATCATATTGAGTTGGAATAGAGCTGCATTTGTTTTGTTTCGATCGCTTTTAAAAACAAATGGAATTCAACTTTATATCCGACGCAAAATTATTCAAATTTCAATGCCGTTTTGTAATGTATGGTGGGCCTTAGGAGGGTATGACAGCGATTATCTTTAACTTTTTTTAGCGATCTTGTTACAGCACGGCGGCTATCACGAGAGGGCGCGCGAGCTCTCTCGATTTTACTCGCACTATCCGTCTCTCTCTTATTAGAACATTTAGAACAAGAGGTGCGAGAAAAATCAAGAGTATATCGCGGCCGTCTCATGATAAATGTGCAGGTGTAGAGAAGGGTAAGTTAATTATTCCGAAAATCATTAATTCGCTGAGAGTAGGCAGGGGTGAGAAAATTTGTATATACATGGGAGTGTGAAAAACTAATATTAACATACATCTGCGAGGAAATTCAATGGTGTATGTGAAGTCCCCAATCCTCTTTGGGCCAGCGTGGGGTCTACTGCCCATTGCTTCCCATCCATGCGAGGTCTGCGCCCAGAAACCTTTATAGGCTTATATATAACGATGACGCGGAAGAAGTTTTGGGTAAAAGCTGTTAAATAAAAAAAACCGGCCAAGTGCGTGTCGCGCTACGCGCAGTGTAGGGTTCCGTAGTTGCCTGTCTGTCTTTGTTAAATCGACACGCACCCTTCAAGTAAATGATGCGGTTGCGTCGGCCGAAATTGTAAGAAAGTTGGCCTTTACAAGTACATTTTAAGTTGGTCGAATAATACTCGGTAACTATGTAATGTCTACTTAGCTGTGATAGTTTCCTTTCAAATTCATTACATGAATACTGCCGTGATTTAGCCGATCGATTTGATACTTGACTCAAACAAAAATTTGGGCTTTAAAATCCAACATCACACAAGTCGACAACTGACTTGAAAAATGGTTTATGGAAACCCATCATATTTTTGAACTATCCAACCAAAACTCACACCAAGAGTTTATCGAGAAAAAAAATACATTCCCTATCAATATACGTGTCTGTACACGTAAATTGGGAAAGTTTTTTTTTTCAAATTATTATTTTACCAGATTAACGAAGAGAGTGTATATAAGAAGAGTGGAAGGGCAAGTTGGAAGGGGAAGACCTAGGCGAACTTTTTCCGATCAAATTGGAGAAATCTTACTAAAAGGCCAGGTCAAAAGTACCCTAAACCGACGAGCATGTATGAGAAATGTTATGAAAGTGAGTGAAGCGAAAGTGGTTTGTCAGGATCGTAGCAAATGGAGATCCGTGATCTCTGCCTACCCCTCTGGGAAAGAGGCGTGATTTTAACACGTTCACGGACAGTACGTCGAGAGACGTAAACTAAAACCCTCGTAATATGGCATTACGTCTATAGACGGGAATTTAATTTTCATTAAAAGTGGCGCTCCGTCCACAGCCGAATATTTATCATAGTATTTATAGGGAGTTTATGACTCTGTGCCGTTTTTGGCTGTAACACAAACCCGCCAGTGCCACAGCAAGCACTCATACTGGTGCACACAAGTTACCTCCATCACGCACACATTGACAGACCGCGTGTTGCGGCACTACGTCTGTAGCCGGACGATTCGCATACAAATATTCTGTTCGTTTCGCCTGTGGCCGTTAGTGCCGTAACACAGGTCTTAGTATTCTTTTGACATGAATACCGGTCTACAGGCGGTTACGTCTCTGGCCGTTACTGCCGCAACACAAACATTCACAACCGAGCAATACGACAATCCGTCCCCAGATGTAATGCCATTTTGTATGGGGAATTCCTGTGTCGTATCACAAAAAAATCGAGATGGTCCTGTGTCCGTGAACGTGTTGTATGTATGTATGTAGAGTGGGATGGCAGGGAAAACTCGAGAACTATATAAAATCGTATTTATTTACATAATATACGTCTTCATTCGTACCGATCGTCTTACAAACTGAATCATACGTCAAATCATTCACCGTTCTAAAACTATTCAAACCACGTTCGATCGTTTACTTATTCATCATCTAACAGCCAGCATCATACAAAGTCATCAAAAAGTACCAATCCCACATGTATGTATGTTATTTTACCATTTTGTCGGCGGGATTGATTTATATATACATGCCATTACAGCTAGGTATCTAGTAGTAAGGGCCACTGAGCTAAGCCGCAGACAGACAGACGGACGACATGGCGAAACTATAAGGGTTCCGAGTTGACTACGGAACCCTAAAAATAGGGTAATTTTAAAGTAAGGTTAATATCTAAGATAATTTTGTCTTTAGCGTATTGGTATCTAGACCAGTAAAATTGAAATTGAATCTCGTATTGTGTAGCCTAGTGTTAGGGTTCACAGAAAAATGTATTTAATTTAAGTATGCAGTGTCTGTAACTGCTTTTAGGTAATGATGGTTTGATAATCATGTAAGTATTAGCAGTAAGTATTCACTGTGTATAAATAACACCTTTTGGTATGTTTTTACAAGCTTTATTAATTTAAATTTAAATAAAGTTTTCGTGAAGTGTTCAGTGTTTAAGACTTAAAATTTACTTATTTTATGTTTTTAGGGTTTTGGACCATAAAGGTAAAAACCGACCCCTTATTATGGTGATCGGTCACAACATTAAATATCTCAGGAACTACTAATGCTATTTACTTATGTTATACTAATAGTTTCATAGTTAGGTAACTGAAGCGAGAAACGAATATTTTCTATTGTAAAATATAGGTCATAAGCATGCGAGGATTTAGATCAAACAGTACATTTCCATGGCTTCGGCTTATCAGATTTTCATGCAGAAGCTGAACTGAAGAAATCGTTGTCTATGTGCACAATTTGTGTTGAGTCAGGGGTTTGGAACATTTTGGGAGATTAACACTTGTACTGCCATTAAGTTTTTTTTTTTATTTGAGTCAGGCAACAAGACCCATATTTACAAATACCTTACAGACTAACATACATTGTATAAAAATATACAAAACTTATAACATAACACAAAAACAGGTTAAGACGGCGACGCGCGGCGCAAGTTCTGAGTGTCAAATAGCCGGCCTCGAAATCGCCGGAAAACTACACCCTTCGGCCAGATGTCCTCCTTCACGAAGGTCGACAGCTTGTCAGTTGGTACTCTCACCACAAATGAATTGAAACTCGGTGTGTGGCGGGACTCCAACCTGTCAACCCTCAGGATGAGCTTGCTCTTCAAACGCAAGGACTCGATGATCTGGGGACCGATTTTTGACTTTCGAGCGCTCGACTCTTTCACTCGAAAAGTGACAAAAATTATAAAATGCTATTTTGAAATGACGATAGAACATTTAAAAACGTGCGGTATTGACCACTCGTATTCAATTCTATCGGTAGAAAGTAAGTGCCTGTGATTATGACACTAGGTACAATAGCATTTACTTTTATTTAATTTTCGAGCGCTTGAAAGTCAAAAATCGGCCCCTGTTCGGCTTTCGTCGAGTAGTGCGCGATAGGTTACTTGCGTATTGTACGCTAAGTTTTAAGTTTGCCTATGGATTTCTTTGTTTTATTTATATAAGTGAGAACCTTTAATTGGCTATATGGTGTTACTATTATGTAGGTATATGAATAGGTTGCGCTATTGATTTTCCATCCTACTATCCTACTAATATTATAAATGCGAAAGTTAAGATGATTGGATGTTTGGATGTTTGTTACTCAATCACGTTTAAACGGCTGAACCGATTTGAATGAAATTTTGTACGAAGATAGTTTATAGCCTGGATTAAAATATAGGATAGTTTTTATTCCGAGTCCACGCAGACGAAGTCGCGGGCGGAAGCTAGTGTATTCATAAATAATTAAATAGTATAACCTTATCATGACAATGCTGTCATATTATTAATAGGATACATTAACTGTGCCAGTTATACGCATATTTTTATCTACGGGCATTCATATAAATATTATTTTTTTAATCATGCTTAGTATTAGAAGAATTTACGTATGTTGAGTTTTTTTGGCGTATTTTCTTGACAGTTGGTCTCCTTTTTCAAAACGCTGGTAGTTCTTGACTTACACAAGTGCGATTTTTAGGACCTAAGTCTGTATCATTCTGAGCAACTTTTAAACAATGAGCTTTTCGAAGTAACTTCACGATACTTAAACAGAAATCTAAGATCTTTTATTTATGTATGTAATATTCCTTTTAAAGTGAAAATCTGCAAAACTAAGCTATGAGATAAGATAAGCTGTGTGCATAATTTAGAATAAAAATCTGCTTTAAATTATTTTAAAATTACTATTAACCGCCTTAAAATCTCACTTGACAGTTTGCCGATTACATTACCACCTCACAAAAATGGCCCTACGGTTGGCATGTCACCAGCTGCTTATCAACAATACCGAACAGCGTCCCAAGATATCAGCATTGCGCTAATACGACATATTACATTATAGAATTATTCCAACGCTGTGGCAATGTAAGGCACTGTGTCAATGCTACGCCCTCCCTAGAAGGCAGTAAACGACAAAACAATAACCTAAAATCGATAACTTTTCTGCGAAAAAACTGCAGAGGTTACCAGTGTTAGTTCCGGGAAATTCTCATAGATGGCGCTCGTCAGTATAGAATTTTAAGTTTAGCGCCACCTAGCGCGGGGTAGCTGAACTGTGAAAGTAGTAGTCCAGTTAAATAGAAGCCAGTAAAAGAACTATAGCGCGCCTCGCTGCAGTTGCTCTTAAATATCATAGGTGGCGCTTTTAAACAATTTTTGAAATATATTGTACGGTTTGCACTGTTTGCAGGAAAAACTTTTTTGTTTACTCATGTAAGTATTTGAAATGTGACAATGCTTGTCGAGCTGGCATACCGAGAGCCGTAGATATCGCAAACTTGTTATCATATTATATCTTATTGCGTGTTACTTACTGTTACTTAAGGTTTAATTTCGATTTGAACACATTTTTTTTTCGAATTTTATATCGAAATTTGTAAACACATTATTTCACTATTAACGTGTTTATACGATATGGCGGCTAATAAGCATACGGGTTCCTGGTACTAAGCAGAGGCACCGTAGCATGAGGACGCTGGTGACACCTGAGTCACAGAACAGTAATAGTATCACATAGCAGGGCCAACATTTGGAGTAGCGGAATCAGCCCAACGCCATTCGGAAGTATGTGGCAAACCTGCAGGCTCAACAATGGGCAATCATGGCGCAGGACAGGGACGCCCTTATATGCATTGGAATGCGATGGAAGTATTGTCTTTCTCCCTCTGACGCGTAGTTGCGTCCTGTGATGGGCCATTTAACAGCTCTAGGAAAAGCGTCGTGTCAGATATTTTTGATCGTATTGTACATAGATTATATTGCACACAACGTCCATTTATGGTCCGGATTTACGGAATACCTACTGTGTTCGTGTTTACCGGTTGCTATCAATAATAATCTGCGTTTATGACCCCCACTTGTCATGTCAGTGTGTGGCAGTGTGTGGCGCGTGTTCCCGCCGCGAGGTCGTGCCATAGATAAAACATGGAGTTTAACGCGACAGGTATTTTCTTAGGCCATCGCTATGTACATTTATTCATTGAACAGTGTCTGTAGAAATGTAACGGTAGATTTAGACATATAAATGAGTATACAGCCAATCAAATAAGTATTCAGAATGTTAAACAGGTTTAAAAAGTTCATCAAATACACATAATTTAATGTGTGGAAAAGAGATAGATGTATTTCAGTAGTTTCAGTTTCTGTAAGTAGTACAAGCGTAGCAAATACCGTGTATGTGAGTGAATAAACTTTTTCTGGCGCTAGTTGCCCTGGTTACGTCTCCTCATAATAATACAAATATAGCTTTTTGTTGTAAGAAAATAACTAATTTCCCATACAAAATAAGAAGTCCACGTCGTATTTTTTCCAAGAAACTCGGTCAAATTGTCTCCTGGGTAACGAAACAGAATTTATTTATTTATTTATTTATTGGCATTTAGGATAACAACAGCCGTAAATACACAGTTTACATATGTTTCCTTACAAAATAGGAGGCAAATAATAGTTGTCCGTTAATTAAGTACATCAAGAAAAAGAAAAACAGAGATGGTTAAGTATAACTAAGATAATGAGTGTGGAAGAATGCTAAAGAAAAATTAACAACATGGTATAGTTCAGATTATTTGAGCTGACATAGAATAACATCAAGAAATAGGTAATTGATTGACTCATTTAAAGAATGTTGTAAATAAAATATCGACACGACAAAAGGATGACAGACATTTTTCCATAATATATAGCATGCGTGTTCTTCAGATGCAATACAGTATACAAGGTGGAACGGAACGATGGACTTTCCCGCAACAGGGGGATTATTGAGCGCTAGTACGTCACATTTTCCAGATAAACTATTTTTTTTGACGCGATTTTTTTTTACCTTTGTATGGAGCGTTGGCCGACTAGAGCGACGAGCTCCCATACAAATGTAAAAAAAAAATCGCGTCAAAAAAAATAGTTTATCTGGAAAATGTGACGTACTAGCGCTCAATAATCCCCCTCTTGCGGGAAAGTCCATCGTTCCGTTCCACGCAGTATAAGTGTGTCAGCATGCAAAATAACTTTCACTCGTTCAATCAGTTCCTATCTGCTTCCTTTATTATTATTAGCTACGTAACTTTTTATTCGATAATTTGATGTTTATTTGATCTCTCGACAACCTCTCTTACGTAATTACTACTCTCGTATTTTAAATCAGTTTTAATGCCATAAATTTGTCACTTAACGTCATCACTATAGAGTGAACCTTCTGTAACTAATATCAATTATTCTGTGTACTCATCATAATAAGGAACTGCAATTCCAAGTAGTGCTTATCTAAGGCCTATAAGTTAACATGCTGACCAACTGATAAAACAAAGTGACATTGAGTGCAAGTTGCGTTATGCAACGTCGTAATTGTTTATTTACCTTGAAGTTTCGGACATGCAGTGTGCCATCTTAGGTCGCTAGAAAACTGAAGAGAGCGGGTATCGACTTCTTCTTTTTGTATCGGTTTTTCGAACAACTCGCCGCCCTTGATGTTTATCAATCACTAGTGCTAGGGCTAGGGACTCGCTCTCGAAAGTCTTCTTGTGACCAAGGATGTTGTAACACATTGAAAATGTCGAGAGATTCCCTATGTTCTTGGCTTGTTCAGGAATAAAAATGCTTGGAGGATGATGAGTTTGTTCGCTAATCAATCACCTACAATTTCGGGAGGCAGGCGAATTCCGGGCTTGGCAACTGACTAAATAACACGCACAGCGGAATTTTGGAGTAGCCCAATTGGGGACGTACCTTACAGAAGTCCGCAGCCATATGTATGGTGGTGTCGTGTTACTGGTGGCGAGTAAGGTGACCATTGAGGACGCGCTCTGTTGGGAGTGAGGGATTCGTCTGGTTACAACTAAGCCTCAAATCAGTTAAGTGTCCGCAACGCGGAAGTGAAGCGTCCATATGCTACGGTTTTTGCTTACCTTCAGATAGACCACATATTTGCCATCCTCCTAGTACCTATAAAAAAAGAGTAATGATATATTGTCTTCACATTCCACGATTATTGTCGCGATAAAATCCGTCTTTAAATTTATTTAATGAGGTAATATTGATCTTTTTCTCAGAGCACCAGCACATCCGCTACAACCCGCTCAAGGACGAATGGGTGCTGGTGTCCCCGCATCGTTGCAAGCGGCCCTGGAGCGGGCAGACCGAGCCGGCGCCGGTTGACGCGCCCGACCCTGAAAACCCGCTGCGGGCGGGTGCGGTCAGGGCTAATGGACAGGTAGCGACATCTGTTGAGAAGTAGATATTGCAGCGACATCTATCACCCAATAGTGCTGCCGCTCATTATTAATTCTTTGGTAAGTCCGCTTCAACCCACTCAAGGATGAGTGGCTGCTGGTGTCCCCGCACCGTTGCAAGCGGCCCTGGAGCCGGTTGACGCGCCCGACCCTGAAAACCCGCTGCGGGCGGGTGCGGTCAGGGCTAAAGGGCAGGTAGCGACATCGGTTGAGACTTGAGCAGTTGTAAACAGTACAGCGACCTCTGTTGAGGAGTGATAGTGCAGCGACATCTATCGAGCAACAGAAATACTTTAATAACACCGCTGGGCAATAGATGGCGCTCTGCAAAAACTGAGTAGTGTCTACGAGTATGTAGAGGCGACACCTCAATTAAGAAACAGTTTCAAAATTTAGAAAATAGGTAGTGCTTTGTTTTTCACCGACACTACACCTACATATTTGAGACAAGGAACTCTACTTTTAAGACAAGCTCTCTTATAAGTGGATTCTGTTCCAATCCTTCCCTACATTCCCATTTCCCAATATTACAGAAAAACCCGATGTACTCGTCGACGTACGTGTTCCCGAACGACTTCCCGGGGTTGCTGGAGCGCGTTCCGGAGCCCCCGGCGCCGGAGCACCCCCTGTTTCAAACCCACCAGGCCAAAGGCACTTGCAGGTATTCCACCACTGTTCTATATGGGAAACGAAGATCGCAGTATTAGTCGCAGTTAGCTGTTAGCTGCCCGTTTCCAAAAGCTACAAACAGGCCAAGGGCAACTGCAGGCACTTTTTTAGAGCTCCGGGATCTTTTAATGAAGGAACTGTTGCCCTCATCGTTCGTCTGGCTCATCAGTGGCCGTCCTTTCCTCCTCGGGGTCGTTAGTTGAGTTCCGTGACTGACCCGCCACGGATAACGCCACGTCACCCCCAAGGGTGGGAGATAATTTTCCTATCTTCAACGGTGCTATAAGCACTCATGTCGCCATCTATACGAGTACATACAATGTGTTTTTTTAACCGTCTTAAGGTGGTTTTCCGCCGGCGAGGCGAGGTGGGGCGTGGATGGGCGAGAATTGAAATTAGTATGGGACTTACTACCTATTTCCACCGCGCGCCGGTGGAAAACAACCTTTAGAGCCGAAGCCACTTAAAGTATCCAAAACGTACTAATCATTCGTGAAAAAAAAATTGTATAAGTTAAGTTTTTAGTAATAAAAGGTAATCAAGTTTGAAATAGTTATTTGATACGAGGGTGCAAAGTTATATTTTACCCGCGAGTGTTTCAACACACGAGAAGTAAAATACATTTGCACCCGTGTTTATAACACAAAACTTTTCACCTCACTGTAGCGAGGAAAGTGTAAGATGCAAAACAACTTTATTTAATATAAATAATAATATTTTTTTTATTTTTTTTACAGTAATAATAACGTTAAGTAATATCAAGTAGAAAGTTGGTCAAGTGCGAGTCGGATTATAGTTTTCTCCAGTGCCTGATGAAGGCAACAAGCACTTTTTTAAAAGTTCTTAAATATTTACCTATTTTATTCTGTTTTTTAGTAAGTATTTGTTGTTATAGCGGCAACAGAAATAAGTACCTTTTGTTATCTGTCAAAAGCTACTTAAACACGCTCCAAGGTCAAATTACTTTCCCCACTAGTGGATAAAATGCGTTTTTGCCCACTAGTTTTAAAGGATAAAAGACAGCTTTCCGAGGCAGTGAGGGGAAAAATCCTGTATGGCGCGCGGTGTATCAAAGTTCATTCACCCGGTTAGAGTTCGTACCTATCTTTTTTTTTTTTTTTCTCTTTATTTTGGTACAAACAGTCATTACGAAGAATTACATTTTATGCATACCATTACATTTAATGTCGACAAAAAGTACCGAAAAATATGGTAGATTATAGTACGTTGCAATGGACCTGGGGTATGTAAACAACAAAAAAAGTAGAAACACATTTGGGTGGAACTGTACATCAGGGACGTGATATCTAGCATAATATAATATATGATGGCAGTATTTAACTGTCGGGAAACAAAAGTACTCCGTGCATGTACACTTCCATCCGGTTGGGGTTTTGAAGTTAATATTGCTTACAACTATTAAGGTTTTTTTATTTTTTTTCAGTTTTCGCTACAAACAGTTCTCGTGAGGGGGAGTGCCAGTAATATATATATATGATAATATATATATATACATATACAATATGCTAGATTCAGGAGTTACACGGAGAAATAAAGAAAATGAAGTTAATAATCTAAAAACTTAACATTTTGAGCGTTTTAGCACCGTTAACGTAACTTATTTATCGTAGTTAGAGAATTTGATGACAATTTTATTTTTCAATCCCCTAAGAGTGGTGTTAAAGATGTCTATGTCATTAAATTCTCTGTTATATAAATTCATGGTGCGGGGAATGAAACTATTCCTAGTATAGTTTTTTCGGAGGATGGGTGGTACGAACATGTGAAGGACACGGTTGGGGCGAACTGGGAGTCTAATTTTGCTAATGAAATTAACCTTTGAAAGCAATAAAGGACAATCAACTACACTATTAACGATTTTATAGAGAAATGAAATATCATATTGCTTGCGTCGGTTTACCAAACTTGTAAGTTTATAGTATGTAAGAGAATGGTGGTAATCATGGTGGCGATTACATCGAAAGTTTAATATTTTTAGAAAAACCTATCTACATAAGATGGCGGCTAGCGGTCACTGCGGTCACTCTTTTGGATGATTAAAATTAATATTAATACAAAACAACATATTAAAAAAAACCTTTTTAAGTTCTTTGTAATGTATACATTAACTGGGCTTCGACTCTAAGACGGTGAAAAAAACACCTTGTATAATAAAGCTGAAGAGGGTCAAAAGTTTGTACATCGAAGATATTCGAAAAACAGTTAGCTGGGGACACTTAGAATCGATAACAGAACACGTACATCGAAAATATTCAAAACAGTTAGCTGGGGACACTTAGAATCGATAACAGAACACGTACATCGAAGATATTCGAAAAACAGTTAGCTGAACACGTTCCAAGAGTTTTTAGAATTTTAGTCTGTTTGTCTGGTTATATGTGAACGCGCATCACGTAAAAACGGCTAAACGAATTTTGATGCGAATTTTACTAATCTGTCGAGAAAATCCCCGGCCAGGTTATAAAAATTATAAAGATAAGGGTGCAAAGGGGTTAAAACATGGGGTTGAACTTTGTATGGGAACTCCTCGAATCTATAAGACTTGAAAATTGGCAAGCATATACTTGACTATAAAGTAAAAAGAACCCCATACAAACTTTTAGCTAAATATAGATAAAACGTGAAAAAACACGGGATCCACTAAATAGTGGATCTTTAGGCGGTTAAAAAACTAAATTATATAAGTACTAACCAAAACTGGTTAATATCTCCACCGATAGTAACTGTTAGACATAGAGACCTAATTATATTGGAACTTCAGTCGAACGACGTCGCTGTTTATATTGAAAAACCAGCAACCTTCTAGTATTTGCTATGAAATCAGAGGTTATCTAAAGTTGTTTGATAGGTTGAGTTGAATATACTTATCTCGTTATCATAGTTCACCAACGTCAGCCAAGATAACCGATATAGCCATCGAATCGCTAAACTTAAGTGGCAGTGGGCGGGTGTGAGGATAGCACGTAGAACCGATGGCCGTTGGGGCGTAAAGGTTCTCGAGTGGCGACCACGTCACGTACCCGAAGGCGCTGCGTGGGTAGGCCCCCACGAGGTGGAGTGATAACCTGGTAAAGGTTGCGGGAGTCCGCTGCGGCCACCGCTGTCCGGTGGCGCAGGACCGGTCACTTTGGTTTCATTCCAACGAAAAACACGGCCTTTGGGTTCAGTTGCCTCGCCACTCACCTACGGGACTTACCTCGCCTCGTCACTCACCTACGGGATAGTAAGTGTCCGTGAGGGCTCGCTTGCCTCGCCGCCCATCTTCGGTACTTTGGCCACAGGTTTCGCTTGCAAGACACCTAGGGATTGTAAGTGTTCGTGGTGGCTTGCCTTCGGGTCTTAGGCCCTGGAGCTCGGCTAGGGAGCGGTCTCTAAAAGCATGCTATAATTATAGCCGTAGGCTCGGCTTCACTTGCCTCCCATTTTACCTTCGGGAATTTCGAGCCTCAGATCAAACTCATGAACAACTGAATTCGCACGTTGCCTTATTGTTAGTTTGTCCTATCGCTTACAGCAAATGAGTCGTAACCAAGGCATTACGTTCGTATTTTGCTGAATATTGAAATGTTACGATTCTGACTTTTTAAAACGAAGCTTTTTTTCAGAGTGATGTGTTTCCATCCGGACTCCAGCGTCTCAATTCCACTGATGAGCATTGAAGAGATCACGGTAGTCATTGATGAGTGAGTATGCCCCCGTATCAAGTCTAAACTGCCCAACAAGTAGGTACGTGGGACGTACGTAACATACGTGTGTATGCGTGACGCGGACGAGTCGAGGAGCCCGATTTGTATCGGTGCGGCTCGCGGTTATAAGTACCCAGGCTTAAGAGTCCGCAGTTAAGCTCAGCCGAATTTCACCTTCCCATACAAATGTAGTTACGCTCTCATTTTAAAACTACGTGTTGGATTGTGACGAAACTTTGCATATACAATGACTTGAGGTATATTATTATTCTATGTCTGTAATTAGTTTATATGGTTCCAGTTTATAAAACAAACGAAATACAGCAAAAACAAGTTTTGTATGAAAATCTTAGATTTGCTGTATTTTTTTCTATGGTATCTGAAGCTACATAAACTAATTACAGACATAGATATACCTCATGTCATTGTTTATGCAAAGTTTCGTCACAATCCAACACGTAGTTTTAAAATGAGAGCGAAACTACGGTTGTATGGAGAATCGAGCTTACTGCGGACTCTTAAGACAAGCATAGCATGGTAAGTAAATTCAGTGCCCTCATTGGACATGGCTCATCAAACAAAACTCCCGTTCGGAGACGGGACTTTAGTAACTAGCTGCGCCTGCTTCGCTTGCGTGGGATTCGGTCTTCATCAATTCTAGCTCCTTACATTTCAAAAAATAGGTTCCCTCAATAGCTAAGCAGTGCAAAAGACAGAGAGGTAGAGAGACTGAGCAACTTTCGCAGTAGGTAGAGGTATAGGGAATTATGGATGAAATGACTTTAAATCTGATGTATTGACACATTTTTGCAGATGGAAGAACCAGACGGCCGAGCTCGGCCGAAAGTACGCGTGGGTGCAGATCTTCGAGAATAAAGGCGCCATCATGGGGTGCTCCAACCCCCATCCCCACTGCCAGATATGGGCCTCCAGCTTCCTGCCCAATGAGGCTCGTGTTAAGGATAGGTTAGAATAGCTTCTTTTATATAGGTATATGTCTATTTTTATATTTTTTCCGCATCGATGTTCACTTAGACACTATCTAAATGCATTTTCATTTCAGTCTTCCTTACTTTGTTTGTAGTAAGAGGAGTACCTGGCAGTTTTTTTTTTTACTCTCATAAAATAACTCTGGGCTGTAATGACTGGGCTATAAGAGGACGGTCAGAGTAGAGGAGACAAAATCACGCTAAGCAATTTGTCAAAACATCTTGCTATAGTTGGAATGAGACAGCAACACAGTTATGGTCGCACGTGTCGTGTACAGCTCCTCTATAGAACTCTAAGCTTTCTTGTGATTTTAGGTGCCAAAAGGAATACTACACCAAGACTAAAAAACCATTGCTTGTCGACTATGTGGAGCAGGAATGGCAGAAACAGGTAGATTCACCAATAATAGCCTTTCGTTAGACTATACCAAAGATTATTGAGAAGTATAATCTTTGACTATACTTACTTAGGAGGGCTCCATATTACGAGTCCGCAGTAAGCTCGGCCGAATTTCACCTTCCCATACAAACGTAGTTACGCTCTCATTTTAAAACTACGTGTTGGATTGTGATGAAACTTTGCATATACAATGACTTGAGGTACATCTATGTCTGTAATTAGTTTATATGGTTCCAGTTTATAAAACAAACGAAATACAGCAAAAACAAATTAAATTCGCTGTATTTTTTTACTATATAGGTAGTATCTGAAGCTACATAAACTAATTACAGATATAGATAGTCCTCATGTCATTGTATATGCAAAGTTTCGTTACAATCCAATACGTAGTTTTAAAATGAGAGCGTAACTACGTTTGTATGGAGAATCGAGCTTACTGCGGACTCTTAATTGAGCTCCTTATCCTTTATCTTCATCTGGTTTTATTTCTACCCAGGAACGCATAGTCCTCATGAACGAGGAGTGGGTGGCGCTCGTCCCGTACTGGGCGGCGTGGCCGTACGAGACGCTCGTGCTCCCGCGGCACGGGCGCCCGCAGCGGCTGACGGACCTAGGAGCCCCGCAAGTGCGGGCTCTCGCGGAGATCATGAAGGGACTGAATACCAAATATGATAATTTGTTCCAGTGCAGTTTTCCGTATAGTATGGGATGGCATGGTAAGACTTATGCTACTTTTATACATCGTTGTTTGCGTGAACATTGCCCTAGCAGCATTTTCGTTGGCATTTCGTTGGGCCAACTCGGTGATCAATGGCCCAACGTGGGGCCAACTTAAAAATGCTACTAGGGTGGGCGTGTTTATAGCGAATGATACGTACTATCTATTTGTACTATCCTACTAATCCTACTAATATTATAAATGCGAAAGTTTAGATGTTTGGATGTTTGTTACTCAATCACGCTTAAACGGCTGAACCGATTTGAATGAAATTTTGCACGAAGATAGTTTATAGCCTGGATTAAAATATAGGATAGTTTTTATCCCGGGTCCACGCGGACGAAGTCGCGGGCGGAAGCTAGTATTATAAATGCGAAAGTTTAGATTTTTGGATGTTTGTTACTCAATCACGCTTAAACGACTGAACCGAATTGAATGAAATTTTGCACGAAGATAGTTTATAACCTGGATTCAAATATAGGATAGTTTTTATCCCGGGTCCACGCAGACGAAGTCGCGGGTGGAAGCTTGTAAATAATAAGACATGGATGCTTTATCTCGTCTTCGTCATGTAAAAAACGCTTTCTCCTACACTCATGTTTGAATGAAATACATTTATTATGCAAGAGCGAATTTGAATGCTATCAAAGTTGCTAAGGGTGGTATTCCATTTGTCCAACATCTTTGTCCAATGTGTCACATTTTGCTGAAAGCGTGAGTGAGACACAATGCACATTGGACAAAGATCTTGGACAAGCGGAATACCATCTTAAGGTGGTACCACGTATCTACGATCACAGTGAAATGCAGCTAACGAAAAATGTAGACGTTGTTTCCGTTCAAAAGGTAAAGGCATTGTTTCAGGCGCACCTACTGGCCCGTCGACGACGCCGATGGACTCTCCCCACTGGCTGCTCCACGCCATATACTTGCCTCCACTACTTCGTTCCGCAAGTGTCAAGAAACATATGGTGGGCTATGAGCTGCTAGCGCAAGTACAAAGGGATTTAACTCCCGAGCAAGCCGCGGCTAAACTGCGAGAATGCGACCACGAAGTGCATTATAAAAATAAGAAGTAAACTTTATCATGTTTTGGATTTTTTGTTTTATTTGAATTATACCTAATAAAAAACCTAACAAGCAAATAGGTTTATTCCTATAAGTTTTGTCATAATTATTTATGGTTTTGTAAACAAAAAGCATTTAAAATGGCCGCGTTAAATCGGTTTCGTTGGTAGCCTTGTTGTTAGGGGTTGTCACTGCTTGAAAAGAAAACTCCACCATTTCACTTCTAAACAAGGGACTTGAATTACCTTGTCTTTCATAAGCACACACACAATGTGTCACAACAACTAGTTAAAATGAAATGTATTTATATTGCTGTATCATTAGTCTGACCAGCACGGGTATCACAAGACGGCGCGCGAGCTATCTCGATGTCTTGTGATAGCCGTGCAGGGTTAAAATGATGCTATGTATGCGCGCACGAGCAACTTTTGTCGCTGGTGACAGTAAATCTGTCTCTTTTACGCGCTCGAAGTGAGATAAAGAGAGATGTATTGTCGCGGCGACAAAAGTTGCTCGTGCGCGCATACCCTAAATAAAACGACTCGCTAGCCAGACTAACTACTTACAGAAAACGTAATGGCCTATAGCTGTGTGAAGGTAAATATATGTTTCATTTTCGTGCTGCATTGAAATTAACAATAGTTATAACAAAAATCTTTAGTACCTACTTATACAGTTGTCTCAAGGTACACGGCTACACATTCAAGGGCAAGATTTTACGCTGGTCACACTGTGTACAAATTCGGTAGTGCCAACTGCAGTCGTCGAGATGAGATGAGACGTCAAAAAAAGGCAAAATGGCCGAAAGAAAGGAATAAAGAATCCTTCGTCTATAAAGATATTTTTGTTATAAGTGGGATAAAAAGTTAACAAAGTAGTGTCTAAGATGAGAGAAATAAATATAAATATCGAAGGATATAATGTGAACGGTATTTGCGTCGGTTGCTTGAACTATAATCGAAAAATGTTTTATTGTGATCAAATCAGAGAATGCTTCAAATTACTTGGAAATATCGATGTAAGTGGTGTTGTTGGCTTATTTTAGTATTAAAATGAATGTTTTTATCGTTAATTTACGTATTCACAAGTTAGTAGAAATGTTTTAAGTTATGTTTTGCTAGTTCGCTATGTAAACAAAGCGAGGAACAGGAATCCTAGGACCGGCCATTTTACAATTTTCTTGTTACGCATAATTTTATTTTATCAAATTGGTTACGGCATTTAGTTACCGTGTTCCATTCTGCGATTATTTCTAATCTATTTTAAGAGTAAAAGTATATATACTATCAATAGTAATTTTTGAAGCCAATTAATTTTCTTATTGGTCCCATATGGAATTAAGTTTGATAAGTCTGATTCCTTGATCACTTGGTGAGCAGATTATGCCTGGCAAAATCACTTTTTTATAACATACTTAACACTTTAATATAAGTATATATGGACTTCACATGCACCTTTGAATTTCTTTTTAACTAACTAGTATGTTAATATGAGAAGTAGTTGACCTTATATTTATGATACATTGGTGCCTTCAGTTTGCCATTTCGCCAAGATCTCCTTCAGTGATCACCGGTAATGTCGGTCTTGAGCTAATATCTGCCAGTTCGCACCAGCTATAGCTAGTGCCACCAGAGTTGAGGTCACGCACACAACAACATCTCATGTAATGACAGTGGGATTTTGAAATTACTGTTCTTTATTCATGCCGAAAAGTTCATTTTAACTATTTTGTTAACACATTCGCAACCATGAACCCGCCTGGTAGCCACTCATACTGTTTGCTCAGCCCGCTAGGCGGGCGTTAGCTATAAACCTACACGCCTAGCGAGTTCTGTTGGTTTCTGGTGAATTGTTCCATTTTTAGTCCGGTTGCGGAAGTGTTAATTATTATTTTCGAAAATACATTGAATTCAAACCAAACAGAAAGTAAAATATTTTGATCTATTTTATTTTAATATTTATAGACACTGAATCAAATGGCAATATGAATGGGTTAGTTATATGAATAAATAAAGTTCAGATATGTGTAGGTATATGAATATAATATTTCATTTCATTTCATTTCATTTATTGTATAGCCATGAACACATTTACATAATAAGGTCTTATAACTAAGGATGGTAAGTTCATGACACCCTGTTAGGGCACACAATATTTGCTAAATCTAGTTTAGTTTAATACCTAAAATTGTTTTACATCATAAATAACGTATCATAGCTATTAATTGTAAAAACCAAAGAGAATAATAACTTGCCTTGTTTTTTTTTATTTATATAGCTGCACAGAATGAGTAGTTCCTAAAGGTACAGAAGGCCCACTGCCTAAGTGATGACGTTAGTTGTATTTTTTGCAATAGACAATCATATAGTGATAGGGTTGTTAATGTACCACATAACTAAACATCCAAAATGGTAACTATCTTAATTTCTATGTTTGTTATCGAAATGATCATCAATTATTTACGAGTGTTTTTTATCTAATGTATGAGATAGTTATGAGATGAGATAGTAAACAAAAAAGATAAATGGATAAAAGATATTACAGAGTGGTGCCCAAGACAAAATAAAAGAAAAAGAGGCAGACAATGGCGCAGATGGGAGGATGACATTGTTAGGGTAAGGGGGTGCGACTTGGATGAGAAAAGCACAGGATCGCAAATTGTGGAAGTCTCTAGGGGAGGCCTATGCTGTACAGCAAGACCAAATGGACACAGAATAGGAAAAAAAACACATATTGTAAAATACATATTATATATTTAAGTTTGGTTGAATAAAGGCTATATTATTATTATGAGATAGTTTGTTATTTTTTAATAAAAAATGTGTTAAGGTGGAAAGGTTCTTTAGTGGCGACCACTTCCCGGATGACGCACGTGGTTAGAGCCTCGACAACGTTGACTGATAACCTGGTAAAGGTCCCGGGAGTGTGCTGGATGCGGGTGGCTCAGGACTGGTCACTGGCACACTTTGGGGGAGGTTTTGGTCCAGCGGTGGATGTCTTTCGGCTGATATCATCATATGATGATGAATAAAAAGAAGTTTATTAGGCTACACTATTCATACCACAGGATTGCCATTTGTAAGTCAGTGTTGGCAAGACACCTATGTATGTATGAGACTGTAAATAATATAATATAATATGTTCCAGGTGCCAGATGGGCTCCAGGTGCAGGTGTGCTGGGAGTGCCTGGCCTCCGTGCAGGCCTCACTCCGCTTCGGGAACCTCATTGTCAGCTCCTATAATGTACTCATTGATTACTCAAGGAAGGTAACCTTAACTATAATGTTATCCATACTACCTGTCTGTGAAGTGTGTCTGTCTGTCTGTTACCACTTCACGTTTACACCACTGAACCGATTTAGATGAAATGTAGTATATCTAGTGATTCCCGGGTAGGGGGTAGGACATAGGATAAATTTTATGACATATTCCAGGGACAAGTTCCACGCGGACGGAGTCGCGGGCAGAAGCTAGTAATTTGTAATGAAACTGGTCACTCACGACTTTAAGGTCGAATATCTTATCTTTCTGTGCACACACTGTTTAGAATTGTAGTCCGGATCTAGACACTAAGCTTTTAATGTACTCAATGTATGACTGTAATTTGTTGTGTGAGCCTAATAAATAAATAAATAAATATCGCTCGACATGTTTCGAACCGATACGCGGTTCATAATTATGAGGGCACCCGTGAGAGAACCTTATCGACGTGGTACATTATTTATTCTGTGGTAAAACCAACATGTAATATTACAGCACACCTTCCTCAACTCCCCGGCGGACCTGTCCGTGTACGCGCGACAGCGGCTCACAGTCAACGAGCCAGAGTTGTCTGAGCTGCAGGCCCCGATGCAGATAGAAGTTGACATCAGTGTGGTGAAGGATGAGACCAAGGAGGAGCTAGCTGGTGAGAGATCTTTATGCAGTCTTAGAATCACTATTTTTCCCCCTCTTAAGAGTCCGCAGTAAGCTCGATTCTCCATACAAACGTAGTTACGCTCTCATTTTAAAACTACGTGTTGGATTGTAACGAAACTATGCATATACAATGATATGAGGTATATCTATGTCTGTAATTGGTTTATGTAGCTTCAGATACCATAGTAAAAAAATACAGCTAATTTAAGTTTTTCAAACTCGTTTTTGCTGTATTTCGTTTGTTTTATAACCTGACTGAGCCGACTGAGCGTCTCCTATCTCACTCGCACCTTGCAAATTAGATAGAGTAGGGTAGGTCTTTCTCGATTCTAGAGACTGTCGAAGCATCCAAACGAGTTGGCAACACATGCGCAGCCACAATGACCGTCCTAAAACTAGACCAGCGCTACTCGAGCTATCAAAGCAAGTGAATGTATTCGCTCTACATTCCACCACATCCGCTTATAGTCTCGAAGACTGATTGCAGATTTAAGACTTCCCATACAAACATAGTTACGCTCTAATTTTAAAACTTCGTGTTGGAGTGTAACGAAACTGCATGTACAATGACATGAGGTATATCTATGTCTGTAATTAGTTTATGTAGCTTCAGATACCATAGTAAAAAAATACATCGAATTTAAGTTTTTCATACAAAACTTGTTTTTGCTGTATTTCGTTTGTTTTATAAACTGGAACCATATAAACTAATTACAGACATAGCTATACCTCATGTCAATGTATATGCAAAGTTTCATCACAATCCAACACGCAATTTCAAAATGAGAGCGTAACTACGTTTGTATGGGAAGGTGAAATTCGGCCGAGCTTACTGCGGACTCTTAAGTCTGTAACGTCAAGTATTGGTTTTTCCCCGACTGCGGCAGAGATGAAAGGAAGGCATATTTTTATAGCAGTCTATATTTGTGTTTACGTGTGTCCCACCCTAGCGTTTAAGTTACTGAACGGATTCCGATAAATGAGGTATCAATTGATTCGAAGAAAAATATTTTTTTCCGCTACTTTTCCGTAGTTGGGATACAGTTTTCGGACTGTTTATTTGACCATAACATTTTGTCGTCACAGAATCGGAAACAGTCAAGTCGGAGGCAGACTACTTCGAGAACGACTTTCCTCCGGAGCCAGCGTCTTCAGAGGATGATGTGCAGCTCTCGAAGCTCAAGAGGAAGAAGGAGAGAAGGATCAAGAAGGTGAAGAGGAGAGAGGACAAACAAAGAATCAAGGCTGAGGTAAGTATTTACAGATAGTCGCGAATCAAAGATATTGCCTACCAATATTTAAAACCTACCCACATTTTGAATTTAAATTTGTTATTACAAGCTTTTATTTAGTTGCACCTGTCCCTTGTCCGTCTGTTTGTCTGTAATCAAATCTTGCAAGTTAAATTTGATCCACTTCCCGGTTTCCGATTGAGTTGAAATTTTGCACGAATATGCAAATCGCGTGACAATGCAATGCAATGCAATGCAATTATGATGACGTGGAGGTGATCTGATGATGGAGCTGGAAGGTGGCCATAGGAACTCCGTAATAAAACCACATAACCCCATCGAGTTTGGGCTCGTTAGAATCGTCTCAATTAGTAGTTGATGACGGTATACAGAAAAGTCGGCAATAAAAGCTTGTACCAAAAATGCAATTTTTGACAGAAACTTTTTTATGTATACCACGACGGTGGAATACAAGTATACGCCTGATGGTAATCAGACGCCATAGTCTAAGGACGCCCGTTACTCCAAACGAGTGACAAGCGCGTTGCCAACCTTTATTGATTTGTAAATGAATTGTGTTGACAGCAAGAGATTAAGGTATAGAATGCCATATGGCATCAAGTCCGCCTTTTACACTATATGTTTGAATGGATATATGCAGACATAGGAATCCGCGGGGCAAAATATTGTGACAAGTAGGGAGTTCCTATATCGATAAACTCAACTATCAATGCTAGTTTTATATACTAGTGATCACACAAGGGTTTGCTTGTAAAATATGCTTTTATTAAGAGTATAAAAATAAATAAATAATAACTCAATACTCTTTCTTCTTCGTTTTTAAAAACAATTTTATAATTTTACTCGTCCCAAGTGACAAGTACCTATTGTTTTATAGCGAGTGTCTAAAGTAGCTAATTTACTTCTTTTTAATTATCTAAAGAGGTTGAGATAATATTAACTATTTTGTAGTGTACGCCCTACCTTTATATAAACCTAGCAATTATTTAAAATATGCTATGTTGAACAATAGAACAAAAAACGCACAATGTTGGGGGCGATCACTAGTATATAGAACGAGCACCGATAATTAAATTTGTCGATATAGGAACTCCCTACTTGTCAAACACTTGGCCCCGCGGATTCCTATGTCTGGATATATGATATAAACGTCGAAGTCGCGGGCAAAAGCTACTTTAAACATACATACAAACGCCGGATGTTCCACGGGACTCGGAGAACTTCGCTCGCTTCTCTAGCTTGTCCAATTATTAAATTAAATTAAAATTAAAATAATTTTAATTTCAGATTATTGCAATATCCATATAATGTTAGTCTTAATCTAAGTTGGTTAGTATGTGCATAGACACGTACTTATATCTACTTAACTCTAAATTGAGCAACCGCTTTTATTTGGCTGGCCCAGTACAGTAAAATAGGGCAGTCGTACGTGCCAGCCATGACACCCAGGATGCCGTTGGAGCTTCCTCTGAGCCTGTTCAGCAGGCGATCTTCTTCCGCATAAGTGCCTGAAAACTGTCCGTGCGGGCCTCCGCAAACATGAGCGAGGCACTACACCACACCAACTTGGCAGTCCCAACAGCATCCTGAACGCATTGTTGTACTGTACACGCAGGGCGTTATAGGCTTTTTTGGTGTACCTTACCCACAGGCTGCTCGAGTAGAAAGATTGGCAGTACGCCTTAAACAGTGTGATTTTAACATCATTGGAACATCGAGCAAGCCTGATTATTGATTAGATGCCCTTGTTACCAGGACACGAGAACGGGGAAGGTCCAGCAACGGAACTATCGCAAGCTGAAGAACCTGCCGGCAGACTTGGTGGAGCTGTACACCATGACGGAGGAAGAAATGTGGGAGGTGACTCGCACTTTTTACAAGCTTTTATCTAACAGCTTCTGCCCGCGACTCCGTCCGCGTGGAACATGTTTATGTCGTAGCTCCATACAAACTTTCACCCCCCCCACTTCATCACCTTGGGGATGATTTCCGGGATAAAAACTATCCTATGTCCTTCCCCAGGACTAAAACTATCTCTATACCAAATTTCATCAATCAATCAATCAATCAAATATTTATTTGCATAAAATACAGTACAAGTGGATGTCATAGTATTACGAATAGTGTCATGTATTAAGCCGGTTCAGGCGTGCAAATATTCAATACACTCTAAAATTAATTTTACATAATTATTTACATTATACTTATATTATTATTTACATTTATATTACATGTCAAAAGGAAGAAATAATTCATACAATCATAGTTAATAAAATTTTAGGTCTATAACTAAACAATCTTATATGTCTCCAAAAATAATCTTATACTATAAAAACATTTATCCAGCAGCCAGCTATTCAACTTAGATTTGAACAGGTTACCCTCTAACTTCTTTAATTCCTCGGGCAGACGGTTGAAGATGGCAATACACATGTTAAATGCGTTCCGCTTGTAAACATCCTTGTGACATTGTGGTTTCAGGTACAGGTTTTTCCCTTTAAGTCTAGTCTGCCTTTGCGAGTTTTCCCCACGTTTGCTAAAGTAGTATTGGTGTTTCTTTACAAATACGCATACTTCTCTGAGGTATAAACTAGGCAAAGGCAGAATGTGCAGTTTCTTAAACAATGGGACACAGCTATCATCGAACCACGCATTGCAAATGACTCTGACACACTTCTTCTGAATCCTAAAAACTCTATCTACGTCCACCGAATTACCCCACAGAATCAAACCATACAGTAACACCGAAGAAACATACCCGTGGTATGCTGTGAGCGCAGCCTCCGGCGAGACTGTATCCCGTAGTCGTTTTAAGGCAAAAACGAAGCGATTTAGGCTCGCACAGACTTCGTCTACGTGAAGCTTCCAATTCAAGTGCTTGTCCATCATAATGCCTAAAAACTTAAACGTGTCAACTTTGTCAACGTTTTCATTATTATAATTCAAATGTAATTTTATGTCAGCCGAATTAAAGGACAGAAATTGCATGCATTTAGTTTTATTTATATTAATCTGTAGATCATTAATATTCATCCAATTGATAACATTCATTAATACATTATTCAAGTCCCGTTCGTAAGTTAAATTATTGTTACATTTTAGTAAAAGTGTCGTGTCATCAGCAAACATAATCGTTTTACAAGAGACGGCATTTGGCAAGTCATTTATGTAAATGATAAAAAGTAAAGGTCCTAGAATACTCCCTTGAGGAACCCCTGTATTTGTTAATCTAAACTGAGATCTGTACGTTTTTTTAAGAAGAACCCCATTTTCTTCAGAAATTTTACTGATTTCCGTGCACTGCTTTCTATCTTCCAGATAGCTCTTGATCCAGTCCAGCACCCTTCCTCTCACTCCATATCTTTCCAACTTGTGGAGAAGTTTAGAGTGATTGACGAAATCGAAAGCTTTTGTCATATCCAAGAAGACAGCCATTATTGGAGTTTTATCATTTAAACTCTCAGTGACATACTTAATGAAGTCAAAACAGGCCAATGCAGTTGATTTGCCCTTCCTAAAACCAAATTGTTCGGGACGCAGAAGATTAAACTTGGTTAAAAATTCGTTTAGTCTTGTATGAACTGACCTTTCAAATATCTTCGAATATTTTTATGGTGATATTATCATGACCACAGGACTTGCTGTTATTTAATGACATGATAATTTTGGAAATTTCTCTTTCGTCGACGGGCCTCAAAAACATAGTATACGGATTGGTAGCAGGTAAATAGGACGAGTACGAAGCTCCTGCAGTGCTTGAGTGAGAACATGCCAAATCTATAAAATAATTATTAAAAATATTGCAAATGTCAAGAGGATTACTGTGTATGTCATTAAGTCATTATTGAAATTGATGTCTAATATATTATTTCCTAGCGAACTATTTTTAACCGACGAAGATATCATATCCCACGTTGCTTTGCATTTATTTTTGCTTTTGCGCAAATATTTTATACTTTTAACTTTTTGTGCAGTTAACAGACATTTTTTAAGAACACAGTTATATCTTTTGTACTTCATTTTATTTAGCTGCTTATTAATATTGGCCTTCTTATAGTTAAAATATAGAATCCGTTTCTTTTTGCAGGATTTTTTCAAACCTTTGGTTAACCAAGTAAGATTTTTCGGCCTATTGTTAATTTTGACCTCAATTTCAGGAAAACATAGTTGATAAAATAAACAAATCAAATCATAAAATTTGTCAAACGCTTCGTTCATACCATTCGAGTCGGTAACATCCGAGAATGAGAGCGCCGATATGCAGTCGTAGAATTTACGGACGTTATCGTGGCCATAGTCGCGCTTGTACTCAAACCAAGAAGTGAACGCTTTTTGTCTTTCAAAGTTCAAAGTTCAAAGTGCTTTATTTGTAAAACATAGGTATAACTGAAAGATACAGAGATGTTAAATAATTATAGCGAACCACTATGTTTTGCCAGTTGGCGTACAAAAACATTATTTGCATTACATTATAATTATATATAATTTGCGTCGAAGTCATTAGCATAATAATAATATTCATAATCACAAAAAAATATAATAAAAATCAATTGAAGTCGTCACTTAAATAATTAGAAATAGAATAATAACATTTATTTAAGAGTAATGTCATGAGTTTTAACTACTAATAGAGTAATTGACTGCGCCGTTTCATGATCAGACAGCCCAAGATGATAAATATTGTCAGTGACTTTTTTTATGTTACTCGCGATTTGATCAATACAGGAACTAAGTCTCGTCGGTACTAGAACATGTGCTTTAGAGTCGTAGTTTTGTAAGATACTTAAAAAGTCTCTGGAAGCTGAGCTCTGTTTTATGATGTCAATATTCCAGTCGCCACATAAAACAATCTTTTTATTCTTAAATATAGATGTCAAATTGTTCAACATGAGGTCTAATTTACGAAGGAATATTCCAATATTTGACTTTGTCTGTTCTGGTATCCTATAAATGTTGATGATAATAAGCCCTAAACCAATGATTTCTAATCCGCAGCATTCAAAATAGAAACTTGTTGCTATCTTGTTGATATAGTCGATAACTTTATATTCTAAATGTTGTTTAATTAAAATGCAGGTCCCACCCCTATTTTTTTCACGGCAGTATGCCGTTGCCAGCTTATAATTCGTTAATTTGATATTTTGCTGGTCACCCTGACGAATAAACGTTTCACTTAAGCATATGATATCAAATTCATTTCCATCATCGCTTAGTTCCTTCAACGTTAGTTCTAACAGGTCAAGTTTACTGAGCAAACCCGCTATGTTTTGATTCAAAATAGATACACAATCAGAGTGGCTCCTAGATGATATTGGGGATTGTTTTTTATTATTACCCTGTGCATAAACATTGTCTTTAGGGACGAAAAAATTTGTCAGTCACTCACTCACATCCAAATCTGTTCAGCGATTTAAGCGTGAAGAGTTAACAGACAGACACACTTTCGCATTTATAATATTAGTATGGATGATCTGGCCCCGTATCATGGTCGGCCTTACCACGCGATAAGTGACAAGATAGAGCGTCCGTCACTGGCTGACACCGTTCGATGGAACGAGGCTGACGCTCTGTCTTGTCACTTATCGCGTGGTAAGGCCGACCGCGATACGGGGCCTGTTTGTTAGTGTGGGACAAGTCTTGGAACTGGATTTTGGACCAGCTAACCTCCACCGATTGAGCTGAAGTTCTGGGTATAAGTATAGTTTATTATTTATTATTATTATCCTATTTTAGACAAAGAAGGGTGTTGAAGTGTGTTGTGGGCGATGGGCTAGCAACCTATCACTGCAATATCACATTTTGTCGATCTGTTATACCCACATGTATGCTAAAAGTGGCGCTGGAACATACGTTTCATGTGCTCTGCCTACCCCTTTTGGGAATAAAGGCGTGAATGTATGTATGTATGTATTTTAGACAGGCAGCTGTCGCTGATACGTCTAAATCATAGTTCACTTGGCACCGGTTCACACTGCTTTAGATAGTATGTCGAATCTGTTTTTAAACTGGTTAACTTTTCTAGCGTTCACTACTTCCGAGGGTAATTTGTTCCATGTATTTACTATTCGATTTGAGATTAAGTTTTTGCCGATGTTTGTTTTACATTTATTTGCTAACAATTTAAAGTTGTGTCCTCTCGTGCGTGTTGTGTACCATCGAGCTGATCTGATGATGGACACAGGTGGCCATGGGTAATTCAGCACTTAACCGACGTAACCCCGTTAAGTTTGGACTCTTTAGAATTGTTAGATACGTAGGGTGAGACAAGTGAAACAACTGCTTACTGTTAGCGTACTGACGTGTATTCGTAGGTTAACATGGCTGGCGGTGTGCGTGAGCACACATATGCAACATTCCTCCCCTTAGCCTAGATACACGTCTGACTATATCTAAAATAATAATAAGTAACTATGGCTGATCCTATATAACTAAAAGAACTGTTTATAGTTAACTTTGGGACGATTGCGCTTAGACTGATGGGTGGTAGACGAAGGGCTGCTGCTATGGGTCTCGGCAGCTGGCGCTCGAGCTGTGGCTGCGTCCGGCTCCGCGGCGTCCGTGGCGGGACCAGGCAAGGCCTCCTGGAATTCTGCGTCGTCCGACTGGTCTTGGCCTTGTAGCGTCACCGACTCCCGAGGTTCCTCCGCCGGCTCTGTGCTCAATGCTTCTCTTGCCGCAGGTACCAATTCCGAAATGAGTGTGCTCTCTTCTCCTCCCCCCGTGGCAAGCTGCGGATCCTCACCCATCGTTATAGTGCGGCTTAACAATGACTCGTCAGCTCGGATTTCTTCATCCGTATCCCAACGATTAAACTCAGCGCAATCGTATCCCTTATCCAACACCATTTGGTTTTTATGTTTTTTAAATGTTTTGGAGGTAGCCTTGTCTCTCACAATATAGACAACCCTCCCGATTTTTTTTTCAATTGTGCCTCGGCACCACTTATATTTATGATTTGCTGTGAATGTCTTAAACAATACAAAGTCTCCTTGGGAGAAACATTGGGTGTTACACCCTACTGAAGCCCTACTCTGCAAACACTGATTTTTCCGTACCGTGTCAGCGAGTGTCGGGGATGTAGGTGATGGCGATTTAGGGTTAATTAGATCTAAACGTGTCTTCAGCTTCCGGCCGTACACTAGCTCGGCAGGCGAAACTCCTGTTGTCGTGTGTACAGAATTCCTGTAATCGAATAAGTATTTTAAAAGTATTTTATCCGAATTCTGCACCCCATTGCCACTCAGTAAACAGGTTTTAATGCCTTTCTTAATTATTTTGACGTAGGATTCCGCCTGCCCGTTGCTAGCCGGGCTATATGCCGGTGACGTAACATGCGAAATGCCGTTCAATGTACAAAAAGCCTTAAACTCGCGTGATGTGTAAGATGCACCATTGTCGCTCACCAAGGTATGTGGAATACCGAATCTCGACATAAATTCACATAATTTATCTATTGTTGCCGTACTTGTAATCGTGTTTCTCATATTGTATACTTCTACCCATTTTGTATACGCGTCTACCATGACTAGATAAGTGCATCCATTAATAGGGCCCAGAAAATCACAATGCACCCTGTAAAATGCAGATGGTGGGTACTCCCATTGCGCGAGAGGCGCGCGAGCAGGAGTGGGGCGCTGCTGTATACACACCGAGCATGAACTAATCATTTTTTCTAGTGCCGCGTCCACTCCCGGAAACCAGAACCTAGATCGAACTTCAGCCTTTGTTTTAACTATTCCAAAATGAGACCGGTGTAATTCCATTGGCACCTTTTTTTGAAATTTTTCTGGAATCACAACTTTGTGGCCTCTCATAATACAACCGTTTTCATAGGAGAGTTGCAACCGACATAAATGATACGGCTTTAAAGACACGTCTGAGACTTTTTTCGGCCAGCCGTTCAAAATAAAACCTATTACTTTTTGTAATACGGTATCTTTTCCCGTCTGTTGGCGTAAATCGGTCAAGGTTACGGGCAAATCACCTTCCACCACAAAATTGATGTACGAGGCGCGGTCGGGTATGTCTAGCACGGCGTCGGCACAGCGGCCCGCCGCCCCCCGCGACCCCGCCTGCTCGGGCAGGCTGGCGCGAGATAAGAAATCCGCACTATTATCAGCGCTCCTTACGTACTCAATATTATAATTGTAACCACTTAGGAATATAGCATATCGTTGGAGTCGATTCGCTGACACTTCCGGTATGCCGCGGTGGGGCCCAAATATCGACAAAAGGGGTTTATGGTCCGTACGGAGCGTGAAGGGCACCGATCTACCATATAAGTACTGATGGTACCTCCGTACTCCAAAAATAATAGCCGTTGCTTCTTTTTGAATTTGCGAGTACCGTTTCTCAGCAGCGCTAAGCGTACGCGACGCGAACGATATCGGTCGCTCGGAGCCGTCGGCTTCGACCTGCGATAAAATCGCACCTAAACCAGCAGGTCCAGCGTCTACTGTGAGAACCAAGTCCGCAGCCGGATTGAAGTGTGCTAACACTTGATCCGAGGCGAGACACTTTTTAATGGTAACGAAAGCCTTGTCGTGTTCTTGTGTCCAGCACCATTTCACTCCTTTCTTTAATAGGTTATACAGTGGACTTAATATCGCAGACGCATTCGGTACAAAACTCCTATAATAATTCACTAATCCTAGAAATGATTGGAGCTGGCTCGCGTTCGACGGTAACGGCGCATCTACCATCGCTTTGACTTTAAGCGGTGATTTATTTAAGCCATTTTTATTAATTACGTAACCTAAATAATTAACGTCGTCTTTAAAGAACTCGCATTTCTCTATTTGTAATGTGAGGCCTGCGTCTTGTAACCTCCGTAAAACCTCATTCAGCCTGAGCAAGTGCTGTTCGGTGTTCTCGCCGGTGACGAGCACGTCGTCAAGCAGGCACAGCGTGCCCGGCACGCCTGCCAGCACACCCTCCATGGCCCGCTGGAACACCCCTGGTGCCGAGGCCAGTCCGAAGACCATACGAGTATATTTAAATACCCCCCGATGAGTATTTATACACGTTAATTCTTGCGACTCTTCGTCTAACTCAAACTGGTTGTACGCATTTGACAAATCTAATTTCGTAAACTTTTGTCCTCCGTACAACTTCGCGAAGAGCTCAGTTACCGTAGGTAATGGATACTGATCGATGAACAGCTGTTTGTTCAAGCCCGTCGAATAATCAGCACAAATCCTTATCGCTCCATTACGCTTTAACACAGGTACGATCGGAGATGCATACTGCGAGTGTTCGACCGGTTTTAAAATACCTAATGACAACATTCGATCTATTTCCTTATCTATTTTGTCCCGTAAAGCAAATGCTATAGGGCGCGCGCGAATGTAAACTGGTTTTGTATTTTCTTTTAATTGCAGATGTACTTTATACCTATTGAATCTTCCCAATTCATCTGAAAATATAGACGCGTAACGATCTTCCAACTTACTAATAGTCTTGCTAATTCCGTCCGATTGTTCACAGTATAGAACTGGTAACAATTCCAAGTTAAAAAGTGAAATAAAATCGCGGCCCAGTATATTCGCGGCCGCATTCCGCACCACGTAAACATCAAGCGAGTGCGTTTGATTCGAATACGTGGCGGGTAGACGTGCTACTCCCAAACATGGAATCTTAACACCCGTGTATGAAAATAATTGTTTTTCGGTTAGCGACAATGGTGAATTACTGAAATTATTTTTATAAATGTGCTCAGGAATTGCTGTCACGGCTGAGCCGCTGTCAATTTCGAATTCCAGTGGAACCCCTAATATTGAAACGGTTTCGACCATTGGTTCCCCTCTCACTGAACGAATATTGAAACACTCACCATCATCTTCACCCTCATCTCCGGCACTTGCTTCCATGTAGTTTACATTTTTACACATCCGTTTTAAATGACCCGTAGCTTTGCACTTCCTACATTTGGATTTCGCGAAACGACACTGCAATGTTTTGTGATTATAGTAACCGCACACTTGGCACTGCACTTTACTACCACGATCGTCGCTCCTCCCGGGCGCACTGCCTTGCTGTCGCGCTTCCGAGATCTTAAACAGCTGGTCGTTGTGTACCTGTAATGATTGCGCGGCGGCTGCCCCGGCGCGCGCGCAGTGTACACTCTCCGCTAACTCCACCGCCTTGGCCAGAGTTAGGTCTAAAAGGTTCTGTGCGAAAAGTTTATCCTTCTCCGGACCCGCTAACATCCCCATAACGAATCTGTCTCGGAGAGACTCCCCCACGTTAGTGAAACCACAGTGCGCCGTTAACCCGCGCAGGCGCGCCGCCCACTGCGCAAACGTTTCACCCAACTGCTGCGTAGCCGAGTAGAATTTGTAACGCTCGGCAAATCCACAACGCTTCGGAGTGAAGTGATCATCCAGCAGATTGACGATATCTTCGTATGGCACGTCCTGTAGCTGCTTTGGCAGAGCGAGATCCGCTGCAAGCTTATACGTGCCATCGCTGAGTGCGCTAAGTAGGATCGCTCGTCGCTTTATACCCTTCACGTCCTTAGTGTCGTTGATGTCATTCGCGATGAACCACTGTGATATGCGAGCCTTGTACGTGTCCCAAGACTGAACAGTGTGGTCAAACGCAGATAAAAACCCGAAATTTGCACCAGACATTTCCGTTGACTTTTTTTTTTTTCAATGTGGGTACTCGTCGCCACTGTTAGATACGTAGGGTGAGACAAGTGAAACAACTGCTTACTGTTAGCGTACTGACGTGTATTCGTAGGTTAACATGGCTGGCGGTGTGCGTGAGCACACATATGCAACAAGAATCGTCTCAATGAGTATTTGATGACGGTATTCAGAAAAATACAGTTGGCGATAGAATCTTATACCAAGAATGATTTTTTTTGACTGAAACATATTTAACATTACGTCGGTGGTAAACAAGGTAACGGCCCGCCTGATGGTAAGCGGTGATGCTTGCAAGTCCAGGAGCGTTACAGGCCCATTGCCAAACCTTTTCAAAATGTCTAAACTTGAAGAATTCCATACTGTAGTCTCTTGGAAAAACTACGGCAGCTTATGCCACTGGTCACTTTAACACTCTTTGGGGGAGGCCTATGTCCAGCAGTGGACGTCTTTCGGCTGATGTGATGATGATATTTTTAGTTGTACTCTCTGCCGAGGCCTCTATATTTGATGCGATTCAGATTTCCAATTTGCTCTATTATAATTTGTTTTCCACTTGTCATAATGGCGCTAGTTGGTCGGGAATGGACGGGTCGTGGAATCACCGGATGGTTCCATCGGAAGACCAGCGCTGGCCACCAGGCCAGCAAAACGCTGAGATGGAGCCGTTTCGTACCAATGTTGTCTCCTCTTTTGTATGTTGATTTATCTGCATGTATGTGTTGTTGTCATGAATAAATGTCATTCTATTCTATTACGCTGTCAGGTGCGGCAGCAGGACGTGGAGAGCGCCGAGTTCTGCGCGCTCAAGTACAAGTGTAGCGACTGCATCATCGGGTTCAACTCGGAGCGACTCATGCACGACCATATGCAAGGGAAACACGCGCCGGTGAGACACGTTTTACATACTCATACTCATAATATTTATTGCATATCACATTGTATCTCAACCTATACTTACCATAGAATTGTGTACAACATGACACCCTGGAGGGCACAGCGGACAGTTTATTCAAGAGGAGATCGAGTTTATTGTACAAAATGATATAAGTATTTTTGGTTGTCTAATAGGTACTTTAGGTATTAATTGCAATTATTGGTCGTGAATTTTTTTTTAAATGGCTTTTTAATTTTTTAATGACATGTTCTCAATAGGAAGTAGCCGCTGGTAGCCGAGTACGCACGCGACGCGACTTACAGTTGGAAGTCGGAATCACCGGGGCCAACTGGGGGATAACCAAGGGATTCATCATGTAGAGTAGGGACTCTGGGGTCCGGCCTGTGGGTTTTGAGGAATCTCGACGCGTCTGGTGCCTACTAAACCGGATAAGGACAGGGGTCGCATCTCTTTGGTGCAGAATGGGGATGGTGCGAGTCAGCGGAATGCCAGTGTGGCTGTCCAGATCAGCCGGTACACCATAACACCTTTGAGTGTCCCATCACCAAATTCAGCGGGATTTCGGTTCTCGAGGGATGCAGTTGCTTACCTTAAATCTAATATCATAAACATTTAAGTAGATAAATTGTATGCCATGCGATAAATAAATAGATGATGAACCAGCTCCTCGCACAAACCACTCGACTGACCAAGTCAAATAAAATCATCTCTCATATCAAAATGCGTACACTACCCGTCTCAACTTTTTTAAGGAAATAAATAAAATCGTGGCTTCTCACCCACTCTTTTTATGACGTTAAAGATTTTTATGAGTTACCTCTGTGAGAATAAATGTTCATATATATGTTTATATCAGTTTAATTTAATTTAAGAATGATTACATGTAATAAATACTACATTCGTGCAAAATTTCATTCAAATTGGTTGAGCCGTTCGTGTGATTAAACATACAAACTTTCGCTTTTGTAATATAATATGTGTCTGTCATAAATACGGTTAAAACCGGGAGCGATCACCGTCTGGTAAGACGCGCATTGAATATATGTGTCAAACAAGAGCGCTCTCGATTGATATGTTGATTGTGTGTTTGTTACAGAAAAGTCCCGACTGCCACCAATGCGACGTGTGCAAGGCTTACTTCCTGACGCGCGACAACGTGTCCTGCCACCGCGCGCTGCACCTCACCGCGTACCGCTGCACCGCGTGCGGCGCGCGCGCAGGCCTCAAGCGCCGCATGCTGTCCCACTCGCACACGCACCGCGACCAGCCCGCCGCGTGCCCCACCTGCGGGGAGCAGTTCAGGTCAGTGGCATACTGGAGAGCAGTGGGGCCTCAAGCGCCGCATGCTGTCCCACTCGCACACGCACCGCGACCAGCCCGCCGCGTGCCCCACCTGCGGGGAGCAGTTCAGGTCAGTGGCATACTGGAGAGCAGTGGGGCCTCAAGCGCCGCATGCTGTCCCACTCGCACACGCACCGCGACCAGCCCGCCGCGTGCCCCACCTGCGGGGAGCAGTTCAGGTCAGTGGCATACTGGAGAGCAGTGGGGCCTCAAGCGCCGCATGCTGTCCCACTCGCACACGCACCGCGACCAGCCCGCCGCGTGCCCCACCTGCGGGGAGCAGTTCAGGTCAGTGGCATACTGGAGAGCAGTGGGGCCTCAAGCGCCGCATGCTGTCCCACTCGCACACGCACCGCGACCAGCCCGCCGCGTGCCCCACCTGCGGGGAGCAGTTCAGGTCAGTGGCATACTGGAGAGCAGTGGGGCCTCAAGCGCCGCATGCTGTCCCACTCGCACACGCACCGCGACCAGCCCGCCGCGTGCCCCACCTGCGGGGAGCAGTTCAGGTCAGTGGCATACTGGAGAGCAGTGGGGCCTCAAGCGCCGCATGCTGTCCCACTCGCACACGCACCGCGACCAGCCCGCCGCGTGCCCCACCTGCGGGGAGCAGTTCAGGTCAGTGGCATACTGGAGAGCAGTGGGGCCTCAAGCGCCGCATGCTGTCCCACTCGCACACGCACCGCGACCAGCCCGCCGCGTGCCCCACCTGCGGGGAGCAGTTCAGGTCAGGGGCATACTGGAGAGCAGTGGGGCCTCAAGCGCCGCATGCTGTCCCACTCGCACACGCACCGCGACCAGCCCGCCGCGTGCCCCACCTGCGGGGAGCAGTTCAGGTCAGTGGCATACTGGAGAGCAGTGGGGCCTCAAGCGCCGCATGCTGTCCCACTCGCACACGCACCGCGACCAGCCCGCCGCGTGCCCCACCTGCGGGGAGCAGTTCAGGTCAGTGGCATACTGGAGAGCAGTGGGGCCTCAAGCGCCGCATGCTGTCCCACTCGCACACGCACCGCGACCAGCCCGCCGCGTGCCCCACCTGCGGGGAGCAGTTCAGGTCAGTGGCATACTGGAGAGCAGTGGGGCCTCAAGCGCCGCATGCTGTCCCACTCGCACACGCACCGCGACCAGCCCGCCGCGTGCCCCACCTGCGGGGAGCAGTTCAGGTCAGTGGCATACTGGAGAGCAGTGGGGCCTCAAGCGCCGCATGCTGTCCCACTCGCACACGCACCGCGACCAGCCCGCCGCGTGCCCCACCTGCGGGGAGCAGTTCAGGTCAGTGGCATACTGGAGAGCAGTGGGGCCTCAAGCGCCGCATGCTGTCCCACTCGCACACGCACCGCGACCAGCCCGCCGCGTGCCCCACCTGCGGGGAGCAGTTCAGGTCAGTGGCATACTGGAGAGCAGTGGGGCCTCAAGCGCCGCATGCTGTCCCACTCGCACACGCACCGCGACCAGCCCGCCGCGTGCCCCACCTGCGGGGAGCAGTTCAGGTCAGTGGCATACTGGAGAGCAGTGGGGCCTCAAGCGCCGCATGCTGTCCCACTCGCACACGCACCGCGACCAGCCCGCCGCGTGCCCCACCTGCGGGGAGCAGTTCAGGTCAGTGGCATACTGGAGAGCAGTGGGGCCTCAAGCGCCGCATGCTGTCCCACTCGCACACGCACCGCGACCAGCCCGCCGCGTGCCCCACCTGCGGGGAGCAGTTCAGGTCAGTGGCATACTGGAGAGCAGTGGGGCCTCAAGCGCCGCATGCTGTCCCACTCGCACACGCACCGCGACCAGCCCGCCGCGTGCCCCACCTGCGGGGAGCAGTTCAGGTCAGGGGCATACTGGAGAGCAGTGGGGCCTCAAGCGCCGCATGCTGTCCCACTCGCACACGCACCGCGACCAGCCCGCCGCGTGCCCCACCTGCGGGGAGCAGTTCAGGTCAGGGGCATACTGGAGAGCAGTGGGGCCTCAAGCGCCGCATGCTGTCCCACTCGCACACGCACCGCGACCAGCCCGCCGCGTGCCCCACCTGCGGGGAGCAGTTCAGGTCAGTGGCATACTGGAGAGCAGTGGGGCCTCAAGCGCCGCATGCTGTCCCACTCGCACACGCACCGCGACCAGCCCGCCGCGTGCCCCACCTGCGGGGAGCAGTTCAGGTCAGTGGCATACTGGAGAGCAGTGGGGCCTCAAGCGCCGCATGCTGTCCCACTCGCACACGCACCGCGACCAGCCCGCCGCGTGCCCCACCTGCGGGGAGCAGTTCAGGTCAGTGGCATACTGGAGAGCAGTGGGGCCTCAAGCGCCGCATGCTGTCCCACTCGCACACGCACCGCGACCAGCCCGCCGCGTGCCCCACCTGCGGGGAGCAGTTCAGGTCAGGGGCATACTGGAGAGCAGTGGGGCCTCAAGCGCCGCATGCTGTCCCACTCGCACACGCACCGCGACCAGCCCGCCGCGTGCCCCACCTGCGGGGAGCAGTTCAGGTCAGGGGCATACTGGAGAGCAGTGGGGCCTCAAGCGCCGCATGCTGTCCCACTCGCACACGCACCGCGACCAGCCCGCCGCGTGCCCCACCTGCGGGGAGCAGTTCAGGTCAGTGGCATACTGGAGAGCAGTGGGGCCTCAAGCGCCGCATGCTGTCCCACTCGCACACGCACCGCGACCAGCCCGCCGCGTGCCCCACCTGCGGGGAGCAGTTCAGGTCAGTGGCATACTGGAGAGCAGTGGGGCCTCAAGCGCCGCATGCTGTCCCACTCGCACACGCACCGCGACCAGCCCGCCGCGTGCCCCACCTGCGGGGAGCAGTTCAGGTCAGTGGCATACTGGAGAGCAGTGGGGCCTCAAGCGCCGCATGCTGTCCCACTCGCACACGCACCGCGACCAGCCCGCCGCGTGCCCCACCTGCGGGGAGCAGTTCAGGTCAGTGGCATACTGGAGAGCAGTGGGGCCTCAAGCGCCGCATGCTGTCCCACTCGCACACGCACCGCGACCAGCCCGCCGCGTGCCCCACCTGCGGGGAGCAGTTCAGGTCAGTGGCATACTGGAGAGCAGTGGGGCCTCAAGCGCCGCATGCTGTCCCACTCGCACACGCACCGCGACCAGCCCGCCGCGTGCCCCACCTGCGGGGAGCAGTTCAGGTCAGGGGCATACTGGAGAGCAGTGGGGCCTCAAGCGCCGCATGCTGTCCCACTCGCACACGCACCGCGACCAGCCCGCCGCGTGCCCCACCTGCGGGGAGCAGTTCAGGTCAGGGGCATACTGGAGAGCAGTGGGGCCTCAAGCGCCGCATGCTGTCCCACTCGCACACGCACCGCGACCAGCCCGCCGCGTGCCCCACCTGCGGGGAGCAGTTCAGGTCAGTGGCATACTGGAGAGCAGTGGGGCCTCAAGCGCCGCATGCTGTCCCACTCGCACACGCACCGCGACCAGCCCGCCGCGTGCCCCACCTGCGGGGAGCAGTTCAGGTCAGTGGCATACTGGAGAGCAGTGGGGCCTCAAGCGCCGCATGCTGTCCCACTCGCACACGCACCGCGACCAGCCCGCCGCGTGCCCCACCTGCGGGGAGCAGTTCAGGTCAGTGGCATACTGGAGAGCAGTGGGGCCTCAAGCGCCGCATGCTGTCCCACTCGCACACGCACCGCGACCAGCCCGCCGCGTGCCCCACCTGCGGGGAGCAGTTCAGGTCAGTGGCATACTGGAGAGCAGTGGGGCCTCAAGCGCCGCATGCTGTCCCACTCGCACACGCACCGCGACCAGCCCGCCGCGTGCCCCACCTGCGGGGAGCAGTTCAGGTCAGGGGCATACTGGAGAGCAGTGGGGCCTCAAGCGCCGCATGCTGTCCCACTCGCACACGCACCGCGACCAGCCCGCCGCGTGCCCCACCTGCGGGGAGCAGTTCAGGTCAGGGGCATACTGGAGAGCAGTGGGGCCTCAAGCGCCGCATGCTGTCCCACTCGCACACGCACCGCGACCAGCCCGCCGCGTGCCCCACCTGCGGGGAGCAGTTCAGGTCAGGGGCATACTGGAGAGCAGTGGGGCCTCAAGCGCCGCATGCTGTCCCACTCGCACACGCACCGCGACCAGCCCGCCGCGTGCCCCACCTGCGGGGAGCAGTTCAGGTCAGTGGCATACTGGAGAGCAGTGGGGCCTCAAGCGCCGCATGCTGTCCCACTCGCACACGCACCGCGACCAGCCCGCCGCGTGCCCCACCTGCGGGGAGCAGTTCAGGTCAGTGGCATACTGGAGAGCAGTGGGGCCTCAAGCGCCGCATGCTGTCCCACTCGCACACGCACCGCGACCAGCCCGCCGCGTGCCCCACCTGCGGGGAGCAGTTCAGGTCAGTGGCATACTGGAGAGCAGTGGGGCCTCAAGCGCCGCATGCTGTCCCACTCGCACACGCACCGCGACCAGCCCGCCGCGTGCCCCACCTGCGGGGAGCAGTTCAGGTCAGTGGCATACTGGAGAGCAGTGGGGCCTCAAGCGCCGCATGCTGTCCCACTCGCACACGCACCGCGACCAGCCCGCCGCGTGCCCCACCTGCGGGGAGCAGTTCAGGTCAGTGGCATACTGGAGAGCAGTGGGGCCTCAAGCGCCGCATGCTGTCCCACTCGCACACGCACCGCGACCAGCCCGCCGCGTGCCCCACCTGCGGGGAGCAGTTCAGGTCAGTGGCATACTGGAGAGCAGTGGGGCCTCAAGCGCCGCATGCTGTCCCACTCGCACACGCACCGCGACCAGCCCGCCGCGTGCCCCACCTGCGGGGAGCAGTTCAGGTCAGTGGCATACTGGAGAGCAGTGGGGCCTCAAGCGCCGCATGCTGTCCCACTCGCACACGCACCGCGACCAGCCCGCCGCGTGCCCCACCTGCGGGGAGCAGTTCAGGTCAGGGGCATACTGGAGAGCAGTGGGGCCTCAAGCGCCGCATGCTGTCCCACTCGCACACGCACCGCGACCAGCCCGCCGCGTGCCCCACCTGCGGGGAGCAGTTCAGGTCAGGGGCATACTGGAGAGCAGTGGGGCCTCAAGCGCCGCATGCTGTCCCACTCGCACACGCACCGCGACCAGCCCGCCGCGTGCCCCACCTGCGGGGAGCAGTTCAGGTCAGGGGCATACTGGAGAGCAGTGGGGCCTCAAGCGCCGCATGCTGTCCCACTCGCACACGCACCGCGACCAGCCCGCCGCGTGCCCCACCTGCGGGGAGCAGTTCAGGTCAGGGGCATACTGGAGAGCAGTGGGGCCTCAAGCGCCGCATGCTGTCCCACTCGCACACGCACCGCGACCAGCCCGCCGCGTGCCCCACCTGCGGGGAGCAGTTCAGGTCAGGGGCATACTGGAGAGCAGTGGGGCCTCAAGCGCCGCATGCTGTCCCACTCGCACACGCACCGCGACCAGCCCGCCGCGTGCCCCACCTGCGGGGAGCAGTTCAGGTCAGGGGCATACTGGAGAGCAGTGGGGCCTCAAGCGCCGCATGCTGTCCCACTCGCACACGCACCGCGACCAGCCCGCCGCGTGCCCCACCTGCGGGGAGCAGTTCAGGTCAGGGGCATACTGGAGAGCAGTGGGGCCTCAAGCGCCGCATGCTGTCCCACTCGCACACGCACCGCGACCAGCCCGCCGCGTGCCCCACCTGCGGGGAGCAGTTCAGGTCAGGGGCATACTGGAGAGCAGTGGGGCCTCAAGCGCCGCATGCTGTCCCACTCGCACACGCACCGCGACCAGCCCGCCGCGTGCCCCACCTGCGGGGAGCAGTTCAGGTCAGGGGCATACTGGAGAGCAGTGGGGCCTCAAGCGCCGCATGCTGTCCCACTCGCACACGCACCGCGACCAGCCCGCCGCGTGCCCCACCTGCGGGGAGCAGTTCAGGTCAGGGGCATACTGGAGAGCAGTGGGGCCTCAAGCGCCGCATGCTGTCCCACTCGCACACGCACCGCGACCAGCCCGCCGCGTGCCCCACCTGCGGGGAGCAGTTCAGGTCAGGGGCATACTGGAGAGCAGTGGGGCCTCAAGCGCCGCATGCTGTCCCACTCGCACACGCACCGCGACCAGCCCGCCGCGTGCCCCACCTGCGGGGAGCAGTTCAGGTCAGGGGCATACTGGAGAGCAGTGGGGCCTCAAGCGCCGCATGCTGTCCCACTCGCACACGCACCGCGACCAGCCCGCCGCGTGCCCCACCTGCGGGGAGCAGTTCAGGTCAGGGGCATACTGGAGAGCAGTGGGGCCTCAAGCGCCGCATGCTGTCCCACTCGCACACGCACTGCGACCAGCCCGCCGCGTGCCCCACCTGCGGGGAGCAGTTCAGGTCAGGGGCATACTGGAGAGCAGTGGGGCCTCAAGCGCCGCATGCTGTCCCACTCGCACACGCACCGCGACCAGCCCGCCGCGTGCCCCACCTGCGGGGAGCAGTTCAGGTCAGGGGCATACTGGAGAGCAGTGGGGCCTCAAGCGCCGCATGCTGTCCCACTCGCACACGCACCGCGACCAGCCCGCCGCGTGCCCCACCTGCGGGGAGCAGTTCAGGTCAGGGGCATACTGGAGAGCAGTGGGGCCTCAAGCGCCGCATGCTGTCCCACTCGCACACGCACCGCGACCAGCCCGCCGCGTGCCCCACCTGCGGGGAGCAGTTCAGGTCAGGGGCATACTGGAGAGCAGTGGGGCCTCAAGCGCCGCATGCTGTCCCACTCGCACACGCACCGCGACCAGCCCGCCGCGTGCCCCACCTGCGGGGAGCAGTTCAGGTCAGGGGCATACTGGAGAGCAGTGGGGCCTCAAGCGCCGCATGCTGTCCCACTCGCACACGCACCGCGACCAGCCCGCCGCGTGCCCCACCTGCGGGGAGCAGTTCAGGTCAGGGGCATACTGGAGAGCAGTGGGGCCTCAAGCGCCGCATGCTGTCCCACTCGCACACGCACCGCGACCAGCCCGCCGCGTGCCCCACCTGCGGGGAGCAGTTCAGGTCAGGGGCATACTGGAGAGCAGTGGGGCCTCAAGCGCCGCATGCTGTCCCACTCGCACACGCACCGCGACCAGCCCGCCGCGTGCCCCACCTGCGGGGAGCAGTTCAGGTCAGGGGCATACTGGAGAGCAGTGGGGCCTCAAGCGCCGCATGCTGTCCCACTCGCACACGCACCGCGACCAGCCCGCCGCGTGCCCCACCTGCGGGGAGCAGTTCAGGTCAGGGGCATACTGGAGAGCAGTGGGGCCTCAAGCGCCGCATGCTGTCCCACTCGCACACGCACCGCGACCAGCCCGCCGCGTGCCCCACCTGCGGGGAGCAGTTCAGGTCAGTGGCATACTGGAGAGCAGTGGGGCCTCAAGCGCCGCATGCTGTCCCACTCGCACACGCACCGCGACCAGCCCGCCGCGTGCCCCACCTGCGGGGAGCAGTTCAGGTCAGGGGCATACTGGAGAGCAGTGGGGCCTCAAGCGCCGCATGCTGTCCCACTCGCACACGCACCGCGACCAGCCCGCCGCGTGCCCCACCTGCGGGGAGCAGTTCAGGTCAGGGGCATACTGGAGAGCAGTGGGGCCTCAAGCGCCGCATGCTGTCCCACTCGCACACGCACCGCGACCAGCCCGCCGCGTGCCCCACCTGCGGGGAGCAGTTCAGGTCAGGGGCATACTGGAGAGCAGTGGGGCCTCAAGCGCCGCATGCTGTCCCACTCGCACACGCACCGCGACCAGCCCGCCGCGTGCCCCACCTGCGGGGAGCAGTTCAGGTCAGGGGCATACTGGAGAGCAGTGGGGCCTCAAGCGCCGCATGCTGTCCCACTCGCACACGCACCGCGACCAGCCCGCCGCGTGCCCCACCTGCGGGGAGCAGTTCAGGTCAGGGGCATACTGGAGAGCAGTGGGGCCTCAAGCGCCGCATGCTGTCCCACTCGCACACGCACCGCGACCAGCCCGCCGCGTGCCCCACCTGCGGGGAGCAGTTCAGGTCAGGGGCATACTGGAGAGCAGTGGGGCCTCAAGCGCCGCATGCTGTCCCACTCGCACACGCACCGCGACCAGCCCGCCGCGTGCCCCACCTGCGGGGAGCAGTTCAGGTCAGGGGCATACTGGAGAGCAGTGGGGCCTCAAGCGCCGCATGCTGTCCCACTCGCACACGCACCGCGACCAGCCCGCCGCGTGCCCCACCTGCGGGGAGCAGTTCAGGTCAGGGGCATACTGGAGAGCAGTGGGGCCTCAAGCGCCGCATGCTGTCCCACTCGCACACGCACCGCGACCAGCCCGCCGCGTGCCCCACCTGCGGGGAGCAGTTCAGGTCAGGGGCATACTGGAGAGCAGTGGGGCCTCAAGCGCCGCATGCTGTCCCACTCGCACACGCACCGCGACCAGCCCGCCGCGTGCCCCACCTGCGGGGAGCAGTTCAGGTCAGGGGCATTCTGCTTTCCAAGCAGTCGATAGAGTCACCCATAGATGTCACTTCCCTCATAGCTCATTTTCACTCGCGTACAAGAAGCCAGGCGAGGCACAAGACTGAATAGACGCTCACGGCCCGTAGCGGTTTTTATGTCACCAGTCATAGGACCAAGGATATGTTATTATTTCGACAATACTCACACGCATCTTACTTACGACCCCGTAACAAAGTAGGCCCTGCCTGACACTAGAATGAAACATTGGCATTTATTTGAGTGATGAGCACGAATATTTGTTCCTTAGTCATGGATGTTTTCTATGTATTTAAGTATTTATTTATCTATATAAGTATGTTTATCGTCGTCTAGTACCCATAGTACAAGCTTTGCTTAGTGCTTAGTTTACTAAAAATATTAAAGAAGCATTAATAGTAGAATTCAACGCCAAGATAAATACTCTGAAAGAAGATATATGCCGCAGTTCGTCCACCCTAACCCAGAAACAAAATTATCTACAGCAAACCATACATGTTGCGAATGAAAATATTAAATCGTTAGAGTTCGAAAATACAAAGTTACGCAATGAGCTGGACGCAATAACTAAACAACTCGAAAGTAAAACTCAAACAACGCCATCTGAAAGCCACTATAATAAAACTATCGTCCTCTACGGACTAAATGAATATCCAAATGAGAATGAGCACGTACTTATCGAGCGGGTCTCTAGTTTTTTCCATGAAATGTTAGGCACCGATGTCAATGGATTCATCGAGGATATAAAAAGGATAGGAAAACGTGGATATCGCAGACCTGTACAAGTCGAGTTTATTAGTAAAAGGATGAGGAACTATATTATGGACAACAAGTATACATTCAAGAACACAGGCATTGCAGTCTTGGAATACATGGATCAGGGAAAACTGGAGAAGAGAAGATTACTTCGAGATACTGTAAAGGACGCGCGTCTCCGTGGTTTCCACCCCATAATAAAAAATGAAAAGGTGTTTGTTAATGGAAATGAATACTCTTGCCAGTCAAGTATGCTACAAGAACAGCGTAACCCATCCCTACGAGGTGTCCAGCACCCTGAGCACGAAATAACAAAAACGAAGAAACAGACACAACAACCATACTCTACTTCGCAGAGCAACACAAGTATCTACCTAGAAATAGCCACCCAAACGGAAGACTCGCTAGAAGACACAAGTTCGAAGACTAATAGCCAATTCACTCTTACGCCCAAGTCAAATTTAGATTGTTTTCGTACCTAATAATAAAAAAGATAATATATTTCAAATTTTTCATCAGAATGTTCAAGGTTTAAGGTCTAAAATTGATCATATTGAAATAATAACACATAGATATCGCTACAACGTATTGTGCTTTTCAGAGACCTTTTTGAAGGGTAACGAACCTCATTTGTTGAAATTGGACGGTTACAAATTGGCTTCATATTTTTGTAGAAAGCGAAAATCTAGAGGCGGTGTATGTATGTATGTCGAAAATGGTTTATCTTTTAAGGAAGTTGATTGTATTTCGGATATGTCTCTTGAAAGTCATTTTGAAGTTTGTGGCATCTCAATTACCGAGTTGCAATTAACTATAATTAGCATGTACAGAACGCCTGATAGCGATTTAGAAATATTTATAAAAAAGCTCGAATTACTACTGTATAAGTTAACATTACGCACCCGAAATGCAACTAAAAAAATAGTCATTGCAGGAGACTTCAATATAAATGTATCAAAAAACGATAAAGCATCAAATTTATTCAAAGCAACATTAAAAAAATACAATTTACGTCTTACAATAAAAGAGCCAACCAGAATTTATAAACAATCTCGTACTTGTATTGATAATATCATCACAAACAACAATCTTTATACTTCCGAGGTACTAAATTTGGGCATCTCAGATCACACTGGGCAGCTAATAAAATTAAAAACAAATTTAAGCTTTAATGAAAAATACTGGTTTATTTGGACAAGACGCATAAGTTCAAATTTAAGCATTTTCTTAAAATATATACAACAAATAAATTTCTCGGATGTGTTAGATAGTTCTGATGCAAATTTGGCGTATAATTTATTTTTAGATAATTTTTTGTTAATTTTTAACCTTTGTATTCCGGCGGAGCGAATAAAAGTTACATATAAGCGTAAACAAAACTGGAAATCAAAAGGTATAAAAAACTCGTGTCGTAATAAGCGGCACATGCACATTAAATGTTTTCTAAATCAAAATACCAATAAATTATTTCGAATTCAGTTTCAAAATTATTCTAAAATATTAAAAAAAGCAATACGTAGTTCAAAAATATTGGCCAACAATAGATTTATCACAAACAGTTCCAATAAAACAAAAGCAACTTGGTCACTGATAAAACATTACACTTCTGAGACAAACACTATGAAACCTATGATCGACAGTATTGACATAGATGGGAAAATTATACAAAATCCTTCAGAAATAGCAACAACGTTCAACAATTCATTTATAGACCAAAATATTAGCGACACAACAGGGTTAAAATGGAAACCAAAAAGCACATCAATTTCTCACAGCATTTTTCTATCTCCGGTTACCATATCTGAGCTAAACAAGATTATTAATTCATTTAAAAATAAAAAAAGCACAGGCCACGACAATTTACCTATATCAGTAATAAAATCTTCTTTTGAATACATCGCCGAACCTCTTGTTCATATAATTAATTTAATACTTGAGTCTGGAATCTTCCCCGACGACTTAAAAATATCCTTGATAAAACCACTGCACAAGAAAGGAAATAAAAATTTGATATGTAATTACAGGCCCATTGCACTGTTGCCAACTTTTTCTAAAATTGTAGAAAAAGTTATTTATAGTAGAGTTGTAAATTTCGTCACGGTAAATAATCTATTAAACAAAAACCAATTCGGATTCCAACAAGGAAAATCCACGTCTTTAGCAATATTTAAAACATTCAAGCATATTTGGGATGCAGTAAATAACAGAAACCCTTGCGTTAGCCTCTTCCTTGATATGTCCAGGGCATTCGATTGTGTAGTGCCATCTATTTTATTAACGCAGCTCGAACATGCAGGTATTAGAGGTAATGCTTTAAAATTATTTGAAAATTATTTTATGAACAGAAAACAGGCGACTATCATTGATACTTATAATGATAATACCAAAACGATTGAACAAGTTCGATCTAATTTTAAAAGTATAAAACTCGGAGTACCTCAAGGTAGTATTTTAGGTCCTCTTTTATTTTTAATCTACATCAACGAATTGCCAAATGTTATGGATGAATTGTGCGTATTGTTCGCCGACGATGCAACAATTTTATTTTCTGGTGAAAAATTAGATAATGATTTCCAAATTAATATAAATAACACTGTAAAAACTGTCGTCAGCTGGTTAGAATCAATAAACTTAAAGGTAAATTTAACAAAAACCAAGCTCATGCAATTTCGTAATCAGAAACAAATTCCAGCAAAATTAAATGTTATAGAATCTGGTACTTCAATCGAAGAAATAGAACAAATTAGTTTCTTAGGTATTATAATAGATCCTCATTTAACTTGGAAACACCACATTCAAAAAATTAATAATAAAATTTCCAGTCAATGTTACGCACTATCTATATTAGCCGAATCGTGTTCCCAAGAAGCCGTTATTACTGCATACTATGCTAACGTATACTCTTTATTGACTTATGGTATCATTTACTGGGGAAACTCGATAGACGTACAGTCTACTTTTGTTTTACAGAAAAGGTGCTTGAGAATTATCTTTCGCATGAATAACAAACAATCACTTCGAAATGTTTTTAAAGAGCAAGGCTTTCTAACTTTAACTAGCATTTATATTTACGAGCTCTGTAACTTTGTAAAAAGTAACAAGGATTACTTCACGACACTAGCTTCCCAACGCGATAACCTACGCACTCAATATAGGTACAATTTAACAATGCCTTTGGTAAAAAATAAAACTTATGGCAAAAGTTCATTTATTAGTGCTATTCGAGTATTTAATCAGCTTCCTAATGAATTAAAAATGTTGGATGACACAAAATTTAAACGGAATTTAAAAAAATGGTTAAGCAAGAAAGGTTTCTATTCTTTGAAAGAATTTTTTGAATCTTCGTCTTAAAAGAAAAATAATGTAAAATATTAATGATATTAGTTATATTTTCCTTCGTTTTAAGCAAATATTGTACACCCGAAATGGGTAACCGTTGGGGCCTTGTAATATTTTATACCATCTATGTAACACGGTTAAACAATAAAATTCTATTCTATTCTATTCTATTCTATTCTAGGACTAGGTCGATTTGTGTAAGATTGTGCCCCCCCCCTAATATATAATAATTTCTCAAAAAATCGCCCGTGTGAGAGTACTTTAAGACATTTACGCAAGACATTTACATTTATTGCAATAAAATGTTATATTATTATTATTATTTGAATATAAAGAACTATAATATAAATACAACTTGTGTACAAATTATTCAATGTCAGTAATTTAATTTTGCATGGCTTTTCGATACTTATTTCAAACTTTGATTTATATCCTTTAAATTTTTAACTCTTCCTATCTTTTTAACATTATTATGACTATTAATTGAAGTTTTTCGTATTTAACATTTTAAATTTGTTAAATACGTTTTTAGGAAATTGCTATGCTCAACAGAGCTCACGTTTGAACTGTACCTTGCTTTACGAGTCCGCAGTAAGCTCGATTCTCCATACAAACGTAGTTACGCTCTCATTTTAAAAGTACGTGTTGGATTGTAACGAGAAAACTGACACTGAGTCAATTTTTATTTAACAACTCACGCTAATTGGGCACACGCACTTTTAAAAATAATGCCCATTAACATCGTCACCAGTGTGGTGTCGTTCGTCCTAACGGCCTAATGATGGCGTGTTGCTTGCAGCACCAAGTCCAAGCTGTCGTACCACCGCGGCGTCTGCAACCAGGCGCGGCCGCAGTGCGACTGCTGCGGGAAGGTGTTCGCCAACAAGATGACGCTCAAGTACCATCTCAAGTGAGTAACGCCACTAGCAACAGTTGAAGAAACACACCTAATATTCAATACCCTATGATCAAATAGTATTTTACGTCACACCTGCGCGTACGGTAAAACTCGCATTGTGGCCAGATGAAGACGTAAAATTGTGTACTTACCACGGGCGGTAATTCCTAGCCCCAGATCGCATATTTATGGCCCTCACCTTCGGTTCGGGCCACAAACACCTGCGATCTGGGCCATTCACGAATTCACCGCCCTAGGTACGTAATGTACTATTATGCAATCATTATATAATGTATGCTTTTTCAGTCGAGTACCACGTTTGATAAAATATTTATTTTTGCAAAAGAAGTGCATCAGAATTTTAGTTACTGTAGACCAAATAGAGTCATGCAAACCGAATTCGAATCTAGTAAATTTGTTAGGAAACACTTAAATTTATATTCACCGCAAGCAACAACTCAAATTAAAAGAAATAATCGCAACCTCAACCAACCAATACGGCCATTTTCGAAATTAAAACTCGACACCAGAAGCCCCCATCATATGACTATTAAAATTTATAATCACCTTCCTAATGATAAAAAAAATCTAGAAAATCAAAAACTGTTTAACAACCAATTGAAATTGTTTCTAATAAACAAATGTTTTTATAGTTAAAGGAATACTTTAATAATGTCGGCAAGTGAAAAATGTTACCGTGTGTTTTGTGTTAATAATATTTTATTAGCTTTGTATTACTTATAATAATTAGTTAGCCCTCTGCTCTGATATTGCTGCGCCCTTGCAGGGTGTCACATGTATACCTACTTATGTGTTAATTCCACCCAATCTTTGTAATGTGATATGCAATAAACGATTCTATTCTATTCTATTCTAGGCCACGAAGCTTGCTGAGTGGCCTAATTAAGGTACGAGACTTAAAAAGCTTATGATATAACTATTGTATACAATACTTTTTACGTCACATCGCTGCGCGTACGGTAAAACTCGCATTGTGGCCAGATGAAGACGTAAAATTGTGTACTTACCACGGGCGGTAATTCGTAAAGCCCCAGATCGCATATTTATGGCCCTCACCTTCGGTTCGGGGCACAAACACCTACAATCTGGGCCATTCACGAATTCACCGCCTAAGTACGTAATGTACTATTGCCCAATCACGAGGCTCGATTTACAGAAAGACATCAACGCGTTTAAAAAAAAAGCGGTTGGCTGCACTTCGGTTCAGCAGGGCGATTTTCAATAGATACCAAGTTTGTTTAATAAATTATTATTTCCGTTGACTCGTATTAAACGCGCCAACGACGCGCGGTTGTGAAAATGAAAAATAGTGTATTCAGTAACGTGTAAGATAACTACTTAACTAAAACAGGTTACTGTCTCTTTTTAACCGACTTCAAAAAAAGGAGGAGGTTCTCAATTCGGTTGTATTTTTTTTACTACTACCTCAGAACTAGTGATGTGCCGCCGAGAAATTACGCCCTTACGGTAATTCTCATTGCGTAAAATTTCCGTAAATTACCGAGAATTCTCGGTAAAGTTCTCCGCGACTAATTTTGGTGAGATTAAGTTGACTTTGAAAATGGCTACCAGCGCGTGAGTTTTTAAGATATTTTATTATAATTCGTGTTCATTTAAGGTTTGAGCGTTATTTTGCAAATAGATAAAGGCTTATCAGTTAGGGTCGCATTGTATTCTAGCAGGTACTTAAGGAACCCATTATGACTAAATGGGCAATATCTAAGTACGCTATGCCAACAAATTGGAACCTGGGTCCCAGAATACCTGAATTTTAATGGTTCCTGATTGGCCCTTACCCTTATCAGTTAGCCGGTGGTAGGGAAAGTATGCCCATAGCACCGGCTACATGCTACAGTTTAGTTCATCTTGAAGTGACCTATTGTGAGTTTGTGAATTGTGTTGTGAATAACTGACAGTAGAACAATGAGACCAAAATGAAAAGTTTAGAATATTTTAGAGAAACTATCGAAAATGAACGAATCAAATACCATTGCTTGTTTCGTAATCATGTGTATACCTCCAAAAATGTTATTCGTTTCGCTCAACATTTGGTTAAGATCTGCCAAAATTACAGAATTATATAACAACACTAGCTTCCGCCCGCGACTTCGTCTGCGTGAACTCGGGATAAAAACTATCCTATATTTTAATCCAGGCTATAAACTATCTTCGTGCAAAATTTCATTCAAATCGATTCATTGAGTAACAAACATCCAAACTTCTAAACTTTCGGATTTATAAATTTATAATATTAGTAGGATATAAAAAAAACCGATGTGAAGACAAGCTTTAAACTTGTTTCAGAAAATAATTATATTTCTAGTTATTTCGTGATTTTGAATGTTCAATACATATCTGCAAACTATCCTAACATTATTAAATAAAAAATGTTATGATAATTAGCAGCAATCACATAAAATTTTATACTTTTTAAGATGATTATTGCATTTGTTAATTATATGTATGTTTTAAATTACCTACCCTTATAAATATATATTAAAAAATAAACCTATTTACAAATCTACTTAACTGTGTATTATTATTCTTGCAGTAATAATATATTTTAAATCTACCAATTAAAAAGCTTTTTTTTCATTCAAGCATTTACATCGTAACCGTTTCAATGAAAATATGGAGATTCCTAACGGAAATAATACCAGAGAACGTTCTCCGAGAACATGCTCGGTAATTTACGCCGGTAATTTACGGTAATTTTGGAAATATACGAGTTCCTTTAGTATGACTATTTAGTTTTTTTGTGTGTAGATTTTCATTACTAATTGTAATAGAATCACGATTAAAAAGCTTGAAAAAAATAAAAACTTTGAATACTTTCTCGATAATTACCGTTACGGAGAACATTACCGAGAACGTTACCTCAAAATTCTCTCCGTTCTCGTAATTTACGGTAACGGCACATCACTACTCAGAACTCCGTCAATGATGAGCCGATTCGTAATTTATTTTTTGTTTGAAAGTATATGCTTCCAGGTGGGTCCGTTTTTTTTTTAAAATTCAGTTGGATGATGGGATCCATGAGGAATTGAGGGAAGGGTGGGAAGGCAAAGGTGATCCTTGTGGAATCGGTTTTTTTTCTCTAATAATCAACGCACGCGCGCATGCCCTTATCAAAACGATACCTGTTATGCCCTTAAACGAATCATCGCTATTTCTATTACACCTTGTAGGGACATGGAAGGATAATGTTTGTTTAATTTCCAGAATACTGCCTCAGAATAAAGACGAAAAGCCGAAGGAGAAGCTCTATATAACCTGCAAGGGCTGCAACAAGGTGTTCCACTCCAAGAAGAGCTATCGAGCACACGTGTAAGTAAATCTAGATTCATACCTATCTGAAGTGAGTGTGACTGATGCTAGGAAAACCGACATGTTTCTTTGTAAAAAAAAAATTATTTTTAGTACAAGCTTTTGTTGCCGACTGTACTTTTCTGTATACCATCATCAACTACTCATTGAGACGATTCTAACGAGCCCAAACTCGATGGGGTTATGTGGTTTTATTACGGAGTTCCTATGGCCACCTTCCAGCTCCATCATCAGATCAGCTCCACGTCATCATAATATTGCATTGTCACGCGATTTGCATATTCGTGCAAAATTTCAACTCAATCGGAAAACGGGAAGTGGATCAAATTTAACTTGCAAGATTTGATTACAGACAGACAGACAGACAACGGGACAGGTGAAAGTAAATAAAAGCTTGTAAAAATAGCAACGTATAGTCGTTCGGTTTGAGTTGTGTCCAATCCATTGTCTCATTGTGCGGGTTTGCTACCTCATTATGGTCCGTCATAAAAGATAAGCATACTTCGTAGACGAAAACTGCATCCATTAACATTTTACTGGATTTTCAACTCTAGGGCCTTCGCCAAAAGTTTAAATTGCTTTAATAGAATTATAATATTTCAATACATCCCTGGCGTACACCTGAGTACTGAGAATCGAACAACTACAAAGGCACCTGGACCGCCATTTTCCTATCAGTGCACTCTTAACCTATGACTTAGGGACATAGAGTCGATATTCAATTGAACTTTCTAGGTGGGGCTGTAACGACTTTTTACAATACGGTAATTTTGGTGTTTTGCGGTTTCAGTCAACAAAGGCATTGTTCCTTTAAGTAGATTGGACACAACTCAAACCGAACGACTATAAACACTTGATACAAAGAGTCATGGATACAAAGCTGCTGGAAGCACAGTTATCTGGAAGTGGTTCCTGACATTCCCTCCCCTCTGTCAGTGCCGTTCATATGCTAAATTAAGAATTGATACGAGTTGAGATTGTTACGAATTACAAAATAATGATGCCGCCCAAGAAAAAGTGACGCCCAAGTGAATATTCTATTAACTCATGGATGTTCTACTATTTATGTACTTTTAGCAATAAATGAAGATGGTGAAATGTTTAAGAAATAATAAATAACGATATAAAATTATTAGAATAAAACGCTGCGGATAGCCTCATTTCTGATGCGATCGCGCAGAGAAACTCCCAACATAGCCCAATGTATTTGGCTCTCACATTTTGTTTTAAAAAACCTGAGACGCAATGATTATTGGACAAAGATCTTAAACAAGTGGAATACCACCCTTAAATATGTTGTCTAGTACCCACGACGCAAGCTTTATTGAGCGTACTATTTCTCTTCTTGAAGATTGTCCCCTAATATTTATTTATTGACTAGCTTCTGCCCGCGACTCCGTCTGCGTGGACCTGGGATTAAATATATTTTAATCCAGGCTATAAACTATCTTTGTGCAAAATTTCATCCAAATCGGTTGAGCCGTTTGAGCGTGATTGAGTAACAAACATCCGAACATCTAAACATCCAAACTTTCGCATCATCACTACATAGTATAAAAACAAAGTCGCTTCCCGCTGTCTGTCCTATGTATGCTAAGATCTTTAAAACTACGCAACGGATTTTGATGCGGTTTTTAGGAAGGTTTATATGTATAATGCCGAGAATTTGTAATGAGCATAATCTACTATAAAAAAAAACAGGGTTGATATATACAGAACATTTCTAAAAGTCAGTTTAAAACATATCTCTGTAAACAAAGATCAAATGTGTCATAACTGTCATAACTCATAATCTCCAAGCTTAACGTTAACTTTAACCTTTTACCTTTTTAAGTTTGCTTTTTGCATTGTTATACATATTATAATGTTCCTAGCCTTCTTACAAGTAACTTACCTTACAGCTAACTTTAGATTTAGTGTAAATGTGGATTAAGTGTAGGCGTAATTAGTTCTTACTATGTTTAATGCATGCCCTGTTTGCCTGTAATTGGGTGAATACTCAAGCAGTAGGGCATTATCTGTTGTAATTATGGTTTTTTTTATATTGTATTACATCCGTTGGCAAACCTTAATAAATAAATAAATGTATAATATAGTACCCGTGCGGAGCCGGGTCGCTAGTTTATGATATTAGTAGAATAGCACAATGGATTACCCTATGAAAAGTTTCTCGATACTTTTTATAGCAACAGTGAATAGTATAAAATAAAACTTAACACTTACACTTAAATCTATTTAACTACTGGTATATGCACTCTCCGAGGTCGCCGCCCCTGGGAAGGTTGCCCATAAGGCTGGCCACATTTCCTCGTTGAATTGCAATTGTAGATGAAATCAACACAAACCAGAAAGTGACAATTACCCCTGTAGCCAGGCGCCACTGAAAATCAGCGCTGCGAAATATAACCGTCTTATTTCGTGGCACAAAGCTGAGTGGCGACCATTTTAGCATGTTTTGATTATGTCTGTAATATCTTGTGTCTTTTATTTCTTACTAGCTTCCGCCCGCGACTTCGTCTGCGTGGACTCGGGATAAAAACTATCCTATATTTTAATCGAGGCTATAAACTATCTTCGTGCTAAATTTCATTCAAATCGGTTCTGCCGTTTAAGCGTGATTTAGTAACGAACATCTAAACTTTCGCATTTATAATATTAGTAGGATATGCTAAATAAACATATTTTCTTTCTTTCTTTCAATTCCATTCCTTTTGCAGGGTGATTCACGATGGACTGACCTACCCTTGTCCTATTTGCGGGAAGCTGTTCCAGTGGAAACGGAACCTGGCCCGCCACACGAGGAACCACAGGTACCTGGCCTTGGGAAATACATTTTTAGGGTCGGCAACGCGCATAGAGAATAGAATTACTCTTTTTGATTGTTTATCTATTCTCAATATTTATTGTTAAAGGCCTAAAAGTCACGCAAGATTTGAATTATAAGAAAAACAGTATTTTTCCGATATTTTAGTATTTTCGGGATGGCACCTACAATATACAATAGATTGCCAAGAAATATAACTAAGTTAGAAGAATTGGTAGCGTTCAAAAAAAGCTTGTTTGCATTTATTGTTAAAAAAGCCTACTATTCACTAAGGGAATACTTGACAGATGAAGAATTGTAACAATTGACGCATGCTCCATCTTGACTTAAAATATTTGTATGCCTTATGGCAAAACATAGAGATACACTAATATAAATAATTGTAACACCTTTGAACCTATGTTTACAAATAAATATTTTGTCTTTGTCTTTAAGTTCGTTGGAGTCAGTCCACAGTATAGGGTTGTTTTGATTTCAAAGCTGCTCCAATGGAATTCAGAGAGGCCATTGGCCCCATGCCCAATATTTTTTTTAAAACTGACAACACTATGATTCAATAACAAAAAAAAACGACTTAATTAAAATCTTGCGTGCATCGTTTCTCCAGCGTTTCCATGCCAAAGGGAACGCCCATCGTCGAAAAACCGCCCGCGAAACGCTCCTGTGCGCTGGTCCTAACACTTACATTGCAGGGATCGCGACGCGGGCGCCACGCACGAGTGCCGCGACTGCCGCAAAACGTTCAGCAGCCGCGACTGCTACAACAACCACATGAAACTCAGCAAGCGACACGTGCAGGAAGACGCCTATGTGTGAGTATCAGTACTTACATCAGTATAGTTCTATATTGAAGATTCGCTCTGGTCACTGAGGATCCCCATCATTCGACTCTAGCTACCAACTCAATGCATCCTCTTTTTTTTTTTTTTTTATGATATAGGAGGCAAACTAGCAGTCGAATCACCTGATGGTAAGCGATAATCGACGCCCATGGACACTTACAACACCAGAAGAGTTGTAGGTGCGTTGCCGGCCTTTAAGATGGGAGTACGCTCTTTTCTTGAAGGCTTGAAGGTTATAACGGTCCGGAAATACCGCAGGCGACAGTTCATTCCAGAGTTTGGCTGTGCGAGGCAGAAAGTTTCGGGAGAAACGCACAGTCTTGGGACCTTGACCTCACCAGGACCACAATACCACATTTAATTGAGATTTTCTGAACTGGACTGATCTTCTTATCTTCAGAAAAATAGCATTCAAGTCTAACAATACGACTGTGTGGTCGGACGCGTGCCATTTTTTGCAAGAAAAAGGTTAGCGCCACATAAAATGTTCATTGTATGATGAACTGGACAAAATGGACTAATAGTACATTGTGATACAAGTGAGGTATGTTGATAGGTACACCAGAGGCGGAATTATCACGCGAGCCGCAGGTGAGGGTAATTATCAAAGCTCACGCGTTTCATACGACGTTTTTCAACACATTTTGCGAGGAAAAAATCCTTTTCATATGATGAAAATTTGATAGGCCTGCCAAGTTATTTTCTTTACTTATTGATGTCAACAGGTTTTTACTCACATGTTGTATACATCGTCAAGAATTTCTAGTGGCGTCCATTCTTTTTATCACTTTTCTAGTCACCACGAATCAACATTTTTGTTAATAACGCAACACGCATTAACAATGTTTACAAATATCTGTGAAATAACCTATAATGGCGCGCATCAATTTTTTTTTGTGCAGTTTGCGCAGTGCGCGCGCATTAGATGAAATCTCTAAACAGCCAATAAAAAATAAAATAAATAATTTCGTTTTAAAATGTTATCTTTATTAATTCATGTAAAATGTTATCAAAAGTGAATAGTTTTACTAAATTAACCGTTTCTATATAATATCCAAAAAGAAATAGTCAATTAATTAACAATAAGGCTTTAATTTGTTTAGTCGGGTAAGAATCCATTTGCCGAGAATTAAAAATAAAGCTGTACATTCTGTATACAACCCGGTTAGTTTAAGAATGCACCGTGTGCATGCATACATCTTGCTGCAAGGTGCCAACGTGACTTAATCGGGATATAACAATAACACACAAGTATCGTAATCCAGGATTATGAGCCTAAAAGCGACACAATAAGAGGTACGTTACGAGCAATTGTGTTGAAAAAGATAAAACAACCCGCTCCCAGCGAGCCAGGTACAAGGCGCTGTGTGTGGTATTTTATCTCTTGGCTATTTTGGAATCTATTGTATAAGGAGCTCTCTAGCTTCATTGTTCAATGTACATTTTACGTGGCGGTAACATTTTTTTACAAAGGAAAAAAGGCAAACAAAGGCTATTCATGAGCTCAGTTCAAATAATTTAAACTATACCTACAGAGCAAGTATTGCTGTTATTGTGACTGTGACTATTACCACTGTGACTGACTACTAATGATGAATGATATTTCATATTAGTATTAATTTACCAATTAGCGTTAGTGCTAATATTAATGGTGATAAAGAAATAATTTACTACTATTCAAAAAATATCTAAATTACGCCTGTTGGTCAAACGCCCGAGTGTTGCGTGTTTCAACTTCAATTGAGACTTGATACTTTTAGAAACAGGCCCCAGGTGATTTTGGGGTCAACCATTGGTCAGTCGAGTTTTTGTTCTTTTCTCCAATGGCCGTGCCTGAAATCGGCTAGGATAATGTTGATGGTGACGGCTGATATGTTGACGTGTTTCAGGCACGAGTGCTCTTACTGTGGCAAGAAATTTGCGACCAAGTGGTGCATGGTCGACCACATAGATTGGGACCATCTCAAGCGGATCAAATACCAGTGCAGCGTTTGCTTCAAGGTGAGACACGGAAGAAAGTACAGTTGGGGCACAGTGGACCGGGAGGGGTACAGTGGACCGGGAGGGGTACAGTGGACCAACATAGATGGGGCACAGGGGATCACAAGCGGATCAAATACCGATGTAGCGTGCTGGGGGATGAGATGGGGCACAGTGGACTAGGTGGGGAACAGTTAACCAACTATGAACAACTGCGATAGTTAACAATGATAGTTATTATGAATTATCAAGACGAACTATCATTGATCGTCTCAATTCAATAGAATAGTTTTTATCCCGAGTCCACGCAGACGAAGTCGCGGGCGGAAGCTAGTAATATATAAATTTACAAAGCTACAATTTCGCAGACTTTTCCTCTTTATAATATTAGTATAACATAAGGAAAGTAGTCCATATAAGTCCGGTATTGATTAATCATTTGCATTTAGTTGCATACGAGGGCGTTTAACTGCATGAATACATACACAATGCAAACGAATTTTCTTGGAAGAAATTATCTAGTCACTTAGTGTGGAAAGTTACGATTTTGCAACAACATTATGACACAAGAAATATAATCATAATGATTAAAAAAAAGTTACTTTGTCATCGAATAGTTCTATTAACACTTTGCACGCCTTTCACGAGGACCATTCGGTACGCAGCTTTGCCGCCATCTCGCCGGCCATTTAAATAACTGCCACGCGTAATTCGCCGATCACGAATACCACTCGTTACACTTTTTTTCTTAGAGTCGCGGATGACGAAGAGTACTCGTCGACTGATCTTTAAAGAGTATAATTGATAATTATCCTTCAGAACAGTGTGCCATTGTCGTGTTTCAGGCATTCAAGACGGCGAAGATAATGGTGGCTCACATGAACAACATACACGAGGGCAAGAAGAACAGGGAGCCCGAGGGCGAGCACCTGTGCGAGATCTGCGGGAAGTCATACAAGGTCAGTCCACGGCGCAGACACACGCCAGCTGGATCGAACAAATCCCGATTGGCAGCTCGTGGACTGCCTATAATCTGCACAATATCGCGTTCGTTTAAAATAAAAGACCTCGTCTTGCCACTTCGCAACTTGCAACTTCTTAACGATACGGTACAGAGGACAAAATATAATCCTTACTAATATTATAAATGCGAAAGTGTGTGTTTGTTTGTCCTTCCTTCACGTCGCAACGGAGCGTCGTATTAATGTGATTTTTTTGCACGGAGATAGTTTCGTGGCTGGAGAGTGGCATAGGCTACTTTTTCCAGCGGGAAAACATCTAATTCCCACGGGAAAATGCAATATGTTACATTTTCCTATAACCGCGCGGGCGAAGCCGCGGGCATCAGCTAGTGGAAATATAAACCAACATCGCCTGAAGCTTAAGACCGGAGTCGAACCTGTGCCCTCAGTATTGCCGGCACAGCGGTCTCACCTCTGAGCTACCCAGACGTTCACTGATGAAGCGTATCGTTCCATCACATTTGCCGCCCCTGCTACCAGCGACCTCTCCGTATTTCCCTGAAAGGCTCACAGCCTTTAGGCCACTCTAAACTCTCTCTCTGTGCGTGCCTCGCGGAATTTGCACGTGTCTCCGAGCGTGCCGCGGACATAACGACAAGTTCTAACTTGTTTGTGGGCGAGGGACGTACGAATTTGAGCAAGCGGCTGAGCCGTGCGTGTGTAATCGAGTTTATTCGTATATTTATCAAAAGAATTCGGTGAAATATGTCATCGTATCTGTCGCACAGTCTCGGCTCGCCGCTGGCACGCTGCCTCGCCCGCGCATGTTTGTGCATCAATTTGTCTCGCGAGCAGCTCGCCGCGCGGGGCGAGCATGCCTCAGGCTGGGCCGCTCACGTTCGTGCGCAGCTCAACGCGCTGCGATAGAACGCGTGCGTGCCTTAGCAGCGCTAACATACCCCCTGCCGGTAGCGTAGCGGCGCGACGAAATCTAGTAGTGGAGCCGTACCATGATCCTTTTTGTCAGAAACTTATTTAATTTACTTATTTTTTAATAATAATAATTTGTATCATTGTATAACGTTGACATTTTGTAATTCATAAATATTATGATCTAATTGGAATTATCAAATTAATTTGACATTTTAACTATTAAAATTCATATTATTTTTGACATGCAATAGTAAATTACTATAGAGGCCGGGAAGTAAGTCCCCTCGCTACGCTCGGCCGTCTATACATATAGATACTCGGCCGGCAACCCCTTTTCACGCCGAGGTATGTATAGTGCTTTTCTCAAACATGCAATGAAATAAATTAAAAAAAAACTCTAAGAAATCAAACTTTAATTTTCATGGCTGAACGCCGTGATCCTGTGCCACAAATAGTGGAATGGAATTTAAAAAAGACCATCTTGCCGGCCTAGGCCTCCAGTTTTGTATGAAATGCCATTACGGGTCTCTCGTCTCGCTGCGCCCGAAACTTGACACTTCGAAGCCCATTATAAAGAACACAACGTCAATATTCCATTGCATGTTTGAGTTTTTTTTTAAATATTTTATTCATAAATGAGTATGCGTATGAGTAAGCCAGCATCATGCTGAACCGGCTCCATTTCGTGGCACGGCCTAGGCCGGCTTTTTTGTCTTTGTCACACGTGTGTTTGTTGATGTGAAAACTTCTTTAGCGGCCGCTGTGCACTTTTTGTGATGGGGAAAAATTGTTAGACTCTCCACAGATTTTTCAGGTCACGTGACCGTGAGATGCGTAAAGTGAGATTCAGTGTTGCCAATTCGGATTTTTGAAATTCCGGAGGGCGTACCTAAAAATTCCGTAGAATTCCATATTTAATGCCGCTGTAAAAATTCGTAGATCTACAGAATTTTTAGGGACGGGCGGGGGTGGCTGGCAGAAGGGGGAGTTTGGGGGGGGGGGGGGGTATTGTTATTCTGATAATTAAAGCAATTCGTGCAAAATTATTCCCTCACCATTCCAAAATATCAAAAATGCACAACAAGTTTTCACTTCTGCCGGCACTCCCGGAGTGCAACCCGTTCTTTTTTTTTAGTTAACAGCCGTCTCGAATGGATGTGGTTGAAGAGGGTTCCCAGAATGTATTATGTCACCAGCCGGCAGCACCGTGGCGAGAGGTCTAGGTGTCAAAATCCACCAATCATATTTTATCATCATCAATTGAGTGGTGGATTGTGACGCCTGGACCTCTCGCCACGGTGCTGCCAGCTGGTGACATAACACATTCTGGAAACCCTCATTGTGAGGATTGCAGACGGTGAAGCGGCTGAAGGGGCACGTGTGGGCGATGCACACGAACCGCTCCACCAGCAAGAGCTTCAAATGCAAGCTGTGCCCGGCCACCTTCACCTGGCAGACCTCCATCTACAAGCACGTCAAGATGATGCACGACAAGCGGCCCAAGGTTAGTTAGTTGAGATTTTCTGACCTGGACTGATCTTCTTGTCTTCAGGACAATTATTTTGCTATTATTTTGCTTATTATATTGCTATTATAGCATTCAAGTCCAACAATACGACTGTGTGGTCGGACGCTTGCCATTTTTTGCATGAAAAAGATTAGCGCCACATAAAATGTTCATTGTATAATGAACTCGATCGTCTTATTCAATAGATTCAAAATGGGCTAAAAGATAAAACAACCCGCTCCCAGCGAGCCAGGTACAAGGCGCTGTGTGCGCTATTGTATAAGAAGATAGAGTTCATTATTCAACTAACATTTTACGTAGCGGTAACATTTTTTTTAAAAAGGAAAAAAGGAAAACAAAGTCTATTCATGAGCTCAGTACAATGGCCATTCATGCGCTCTGTTCAAATTATTTAAACTATACCAACAGACAAATAAATAATAATTAATTAATCAATAATTGAATAGAATAGAATAGAAAAACTTTATTTCGCAAATAACAGTAAGTATATTTTAGATTTAAAGTTAGATGCTATAATATTAAAACTAAGATTAGATGTGAAAACCGAGTCCACTCAGCATAATGTCGATCCACAGAGGGCGAAACGAAGCTGGTATTTCGTGTACAATAAATACATTTTTAAGGCGTTTTTTTAATGACTAATGTGGAAGCATTTTTGACGGGGGTGGGATGTTATTCCAGCATTTCGTGGCATATTTGGGGACAACATTATAGAAATCAACCTAGTCCTAAACTAAGCAAAGCTTGTACTACTCGTATGGATACTAGACGACGATAAACATACTTATATATAGATAAATAAATACTTAAATACATAGAAAACATCCATGAATCAGGAACAAATATTCATGCTCATCACACAAATAAATGCCCTTACCGGGATGCGAACCCGGAACCTCCGGCTTCGTAGGGTCACCACCAACTGGGCTACAAAGGACGTCAAAAAATAGGTAGCTAGGAGGCCCTAGTTCAGCGAACATTACCGACACACTCGCCCATTGTGTGCGTATCTCGAATTATTTGACGGAGCCCCGCATAGCGGGTTTACCCTTCGGGCGCATCTAACAAACCTAACCTACTTAGTTTTTTGCGAATTTGTGATCACTGGTTATGTACAATATTATTAGTGAGGCAGGGAACAGCGGACTCGAAAATTATTATTACTCCAAAGGAAAGAAGGCAAAAAAATATGCCTAGTGACAAAAATTCCCGTTCAGATATCTCAAAGAATTACGAAACTACATCCGTTTTAATACTGCTTGTTAAAGAAAGAAAACGCAAACAGTTTGTGATGTCACAATCTGCGAAGCTGCCGCAAAGCGGGGCGCGAGCGCGGCGGTACGCGTCGACGGCGGCGCCGAACACGACGGGGCGCGGCACGTTACCGTCTATTAGTGACGTCACTAACTACAAGCGTCATAGTTTCATATGAAGTTGCGTTTTGCGAAAAAGGGACAGAGCATACGCCCTCTTAAAATTTTGGACACATAACTTCGTGATTTAACTTCTTGCGTTGATTTTTTTCGCCATTTGACTACATTTTTTTTCGAGAAAATATGACATTATTGATTATTTTATTTATGGTATTGGGGAAGTTCGTCAGCCATCTCATCGCAGCCATAACCATTACTAAATAGCTCTCTAGGTAAGAGGTGTGTTCTTGGTGTAGTAAGGTCTGAGCGCCTGAGCTTATGCTGTGTTGAGTGAGGGACTTGCATTTGTATCTAGTTGTCAGCACAATCCTCAAATCAATAAAGGGTACGCTACGGTTTTTGTTTACCATCAGGCCGATTGTATGCTGGCAACGCTGTACTGTAAAAAAAGGCAGACGGACATAAACAAACAGAGATGAAAACTATACTATGACCTTTTCTAGGATTCAAACTGACTCCGTACCTTTTAACTGAATTGGTCCTGTGGTTTAGGCGGGAAGAGGTAACACTTTTTTTACGGAAGACAGACGCACTTTTGCATTTATAATATTACGCCACTTAATATAATATACAATTGTTCCAGCAAATCCGTCCGGTGACCGCTAAGAAGCAAGACTTCCCCGGCGCGGAGCTAGTCGCGCGACACTACTTCCCGCAGCCCGGCCTGGCGCACCTGCCGCTGCCCCTGCACAACATCGTCTAACACGACCAGAGCATCGTCTAACACGACCACAACGTCGTGTAACACGATCACAACGTCTTGTAACACGACCAGGTCATCGTGTAACTCGACCACAACATCGTCTAACACGACCACAACGTCTTGTAACACGACCACAACATCGTCTAACATCGTTCGACTCCTACGCGAACAGGACTATAACATAGAGCACAACTGATGTACGATTCCCAGCGAACGGGCCGCGCCGCGTCGCACGGCGCCGCATCGCAACGGACGCGTGAGCACTCGGCGGCAGCCCACCGCGTCTCAAAAGAATGCAGTCACCAAAGGCCGGAAAAAGCCGGCCGGTCGCAAATCCTTTGCAAATGTGAAATGTAACGCATGCATTAAAACTTCAAATTCCTTTGGCAAGCTGTAAAATGCGCTCAGGCGCGCTCCGGTCCAGCGCGGTCGATGAGAATCGTTCATAACGCGACCAGCATGTATCATCTAACATCGGCTATCATCCAGGAAAAAAAAATAGTCCAGTCAATGAACTGACAACTTGGTGGCTTAGTCGGACTCGCGCACGAAGTGTTCCGTACTAATATTATAAATGCGAAAGTTTAGTTGTTTGGATGTTTGTTACTCAATCACGCTTAAACGGCTGAACCGATTTGAATGAAATTTTGCACGAAGATAGTTTATAGACTGGATTAAAATGTTTTTATCCCGAGTCCACGCAGACGAAGTCGCGGGCGGAAGCTAGTTATCTATAAAAACGGCAAAAAAATCACGTTTGTTGTATGGGAGCCCCTTCATTATTTACTTTATTCTGTTTTTTTAGTATTGGCTGTTATAGCAGCAACAGAAATACATCATCTGTGAAAATTTCAACTATCTAACTATTACGGTTCATGAGATACAGCCTGGCCCCGTATCGTGGTCGGCCTTATCACGCGATAAGTGACAAGATAGAGCGTTAGTCTCGTTCTATCGAACGGTTTCAGCCAGTGACGGACGCTCTATCTTGTCACTTATCGCGTGATAAGGCCGACCATGATACTGGGCCTGGTGATAGACGGACAGACGGACGGACGACCAGCGGAGCCTTAGTAATCCCGTTTTTACCAAAGGGGTACGGAACCCTAAAAAATTGAGATTGGAAAATATTTAGAAGTGGAAATACGTTTTCTCTTTTTGTATGGACGACTACGTAGTATTCCACAGGTATACTTCCCTCTTGAGGATAGGCGAGTGTGGAAACGCTTGCGCTTGTACATAAACAACAGCCTTAGCTGCCATAGTTTGTGTTTGGACGACTTCAGACGCGGAGCACGCGCCACTTCACGCGTGGCCTGTATGTAAAAGTTATGGACACAGCAGATAGCTATCGGAAGTCTGAGGTACTTAGACTGAAAGGACAGTTCGTAATTTTAAACTGTCAAAAACTGTGAATTATTTATTTTGAATATTATTTTTTTACCTTACAATGTTTTAGTTTTACTTTATAGAATAATATTGCCATAATTATGTACTTAATTATAAGGGTGATGAAAATGATTTTTATACAAATAAAAAGCAATAATCTAATGTTATTCAAGTTTTATTTCTCGGCCACGACATTGCGCGAATGGGGTAGTTGGGCATTTTTGTGTACCCAATTAGCGTGAGTTGTTTAACTCAAATTAAATGTCAGTTTTGTGACGAAAATTAAGCATACAAATGATGTGATAATTAACTAGTTTCACATTCAAATAACGTGTATATCATTTATAAATTAATAAGAAAAAGTAAACTTTTATACAAAATGAGTACTTAATAGGCATGATGCCTCATGTTTAAATTGATAACCTAGTGATGCTAAATGTATCAAATTATCGCAATAAAGTATAAATTATAAAATTAATTAAAATCATAAAAGGATATGAACCATGAAAGTAGAAAAAATATGCATTTTGTTTGTTGTACACGAGTAAATTTAAAGCTACCAATAGAATCCTTATGCAACTATAGAAACAAAATTGTATGACAACTATGTGCTTAAACGCAGTATTTCGCGACCGAAACAATTTACCTGATTTTCCATACAATGATTAGTACAAATGTCAGTTGTGAGGTCATACCTGTGTGTCTATCAGTATGAAGCGTTTTGCGCTGCCGCCAGCGATGTCGATCTTTGTCTCAAATTTTTGGGTAAGTATCTATGTTCTTTAATTGTAGTTGCTCCCATACAAACATTTGTTCCTCTCCAAAAACTGATTCGAATGACATCATAAAAAAATCTTAGCCATCATCCCTATTGTCGTCACCAAAACTGACACCGAGTTAATTTGTCAGATCGCGCCAGGCCAGACCGACAGGCCATGGGAAACGTCGCATCCGATGAGGCCTGCGGTGGCCAATTACAGACATAGATATACCTCATGTCATTGTATATGTAAAATTTCGTCACAATCCAACACGTAGTTTTAAAATTAGAGCGTAACTACGTTTGTATGGGAAGGTGAAAGGACGAGCTTACTGCGGACTCTTAATTACCACCACATTTAAGGTCTGACTGACACATGTGAGTACGGTACGGTACGGTGTACGGGCGTTTTCTACAAAGCGTAAAAATGCTGCTACGCGCTACGACGTAGTACACACAGCGTCGCTTGGTCATGAAGATACATACAAAACACATTTTTAACCACAAAATATTTATTTACCAAAGTTTAACACGGAAACACAAATACGACAGCCATTCTGGTAAACGTTTATAAAATATGACTATTCAAGGTGACTAGACTGGTTATTAATTATTAATTCAGGATACAAAAGTGCCACGACATTACGCAGCGGCAGCGGTTTCGGTTCCTAATTCATCGCCCGTGATCCCAACTGACTCCAGTGCGTTGCGCGTCTCGACCGCGCAATGAACAGACAAAACGCTTGCCGCTCCGCAATTCGCACAATTTCGTGGCCAGGCCGTAACCAGCGGGAAACCAGGCGTAGCGTCTTGACGCATGCGATTCTTACGTTCTGAAAGATTTAAATATCAACACATTCTTGGATCGTTTTACAGAACGCCGAAATCGAAGATATTGTCGCGCCCAACGTCATCGGCGAAACGAAAGCTCCCCTTCCGCGCTGAGAGGCTACCCCGAAACGAAAACGAACTTCGTTTGTGTATCTCCCTCTGTCACTCGAACTAGCAAGTGCGACAGAGTTCGTTTCGCGGTAGGCCCTCTGGCTCGGTCGCGTCACGTGGAAAGCATGGAGGAAGATCGCGCCAAACAGGTATATCCGGGCCTTCCACCCGGCGGGGAGCGGTTGGACATCCCAGCCCCCCTATTCTGTAACTTGTTTTAAGCTCACCTCAACGCTCACCCACAAATATATCTTGACACCACAATGCGTAGTAAGTAAGCGTAGGTAGAGGTCTAGTTTCGTGACGGGTGACCGGCGGGGTGAGCCGCATTAGCGCATAGCGAATAACAGCCCTGGTATCGTTGGAACGACGTCGTCGAATCAGACCTGCGTGATCTTCAAGCGATGAACTGGCACAAGATCGGAACAAATGCTAACAACTCGTGTCGGAGGCCAGGACTGATGTCTCTAAGCCATTACACATTCCAATCAAAGTGAAAATAATAAAAATTAATCGCCACGAGCGGGGTTTAACCTAAGACCTCTGCATACCGTGCATCGCTCTGAACCAGCTGAGCTGCCGTGGGCTAGGCTCGCAGTGATAAATCTTTCAATCCCTTCGCTTTTGTCTAAATACACCTTAGGGGCTTGTAGCGACATCTACCGTGAAGTTGTGAGAACTTCTGCAACGGAACCAACGTCTCATATTATATTGAGAATCGTTAGTTAGTAACAATGCGCTACCCCATATTAATAACAGTAAATGTTTACTATTTAAGCAGAAACGTCTGCTATCGAAATTCTAAATTCCAATCTAAGTGAAAAATGTAAAAATTTATCGGCACTAGCGGGATTTGAACCCACGACCACGGCATTCCGTGCAAGATTTGCATTTGGAATTTAGAAAGCAGGCGTTTCTGCTTAATAATTTAATAAACATTTAGGTACTGTGAGCTATTTCAGTTAGTTAGTAAAATTTTCTAAAATCATTTATTTGGTCTCACTTTCTTCTTTTTTCTCACTATCATCTTCTTTTTTCTCAACTTCCAAGCTCTCCTTCGCCTTCTTAACCAAACCCTCGTCTATGGAACTTCTCGACAGCTGCCTGAGAATATTCTCAAATATTCTCGGTGCGCTTTTCGTGTTTGGTAAGGAGATATCCGTTTGCGTGGTCACCGTCTCGCTTCTCTTTTCCTCTATAACTTCTGCGGGTACGTTCGTCTCTTTCAGGTCTAACGTCATTGCTTTTTTCTTTTGGTCCTTTTCGGTATCTGGCTGTAAAATATAAATAAAAAGTGATAAAAACACTTAGAAAAAAATATTTTGTCTTTGTAGATCACCATAAGGTGTAGCATCTGCTACACGGACGAAATCGGCAGGACTGCATGCATGCAGTCCTGCCGATTTCGTCCGTGTCGTGCCGTTTCGTCCGATTTCGTCCTGCAGGCCGCCGCATGATTTCGGCCCGTGTGGATACGTGTCGGAAGCACGGCGGCTCGCCATACCAAGGTCACTCCGTACTCGATTTTCTGCGACCTTGCTTGGCCGCTCGCCAATTTCGCTCGTTTAGCGTCTCCTATATACTTAGTAGATATAACGTTTTCCTTTATACCGTTTAATGGCTGTAAGTGGTAAAACCCCTTAGATATGATTCATCAATGACTAGTTTTATTTCAAGTTTCTGCAGTTTCTACTCATATAAAGAAAGAAAGTAAGAAAGAAAATATTTTATTCATGGCAACAAAAAAAAAAACTGTGGAGTACATATCGTAATCATTTATTGATAAAAATACAATTTTACATGATCTGACCTCAGTTGATGGCGATTAAAAAACGGCAGGACCTAACATGTTGCTCGTCAGTTCAGTAAAAGTTAGTTAGTTCAGTCATAATTCTCAGGGAATTCAGACGACTGGAGCGAATTCCAGGCCCCTGTTTCACCAACTTGACAATTGTCATCTGACAACGACAATTCTCCGTATATTGCTAGGTCCACAAGTAACCTAGAGACCACCTTAACTTCTAGAACAAGCAACGGATGGTGAATTGTCATTGTCAGGTGACAATAGTTAGTGATATAGATCAATATTCACTGAATTAAAAAAAAAAACAAATTGGAGACAAGAGGTTACTGCAGATGCTCTAAGGAAGCGTCCTTTTAAATATTTGCTCCTGTTACAGGCCACACATTGTTTATGCGATTAGAACATTATTTATATGCATGTAAGCTTTTAAAACTATCGACCACAGAAAGACGGATTTTGGTTTAAATTAAGACTGCGTATAAACTGCCTGGGTGGACGCTCTGGGAGCCTCTAACACACTGCTGTATCTCATTTGTGATCAAATTAAGAAGGTATTAGCCCTTATTCTTTGACCACGTGGCCCGCAGAGACCAGTGGGGCTTCTTTGCGTATTTCCCTCTTTGTCGCTTGAACTAGCTAGTGCGGCAGAAAGGGAAGTTCGTTTTCATTTCGCGGTAGGCTGAGGAGTCCAGCTTGGTGAAGTTGGTAAAGGTTGGCTGCTGGAAAGAAGAGGAGAGGCAGAGCATCCACTCGATGGACTGTTGCAATCCGCGATGCCACGAGCGTGAATAGCAAGCGCAATACAATGAGCCCATAATGGAGGGGTTGGGAGAGCGGTTGTGAAGAACTGCGAACTGCGGGGCTAGCACAACTGCCAGTCAAGGAAGATCTACCCTCCTCTTTTTAATTTGCACGGTGCGAGTGCGACAGGAGACGCTCAGACGCGCGCGAAGCGACTGACCAGCAAGTTGTGCTAGACGCACTGGTCACGACCCTCAGCTTTGAGGCACTGACGAAGAAGAAGGATAACAATATAAAGTCCTACCTCAACTAGTAGCTCCTGCACTTTGTCAGGTTCATCTTTCTCCCTCGATCTTCTCTCGATGGCTTTACTCAGCACGTTTCCCAGGATATGGGCGCACTTGATGATGTTCTGCGTCTCTCGCGGAGTAAGATGCAGACCCTCGTTCCGTATGATGCTGTTTATATTCTTCACGTCTTCTGGAGACCGCTTTCGTGAGCCTTCCGAGAAATCTGGAATGCAAAGAGTTCGGTGACATTAATGCAGCTTAGGTTTTAATCAGGTTGTGTAATAAATCACATCACGCGAGCTGCGTACAGGTCTCTAGAAATGGGATTATTTTGCCAGCATAGTAGGCTTGTGCGCGCTCGGTCACTGAGCGGATCGCTTCAAACTAGTACAATCGCTCAAATGTACTAGTTCGGTCTTTTAGTTCACTAGTACACTTAGTAACGACGTGTGTTCATGGCCCTTTGACCGAATGAATTGAACCAGGTATCGTTTTGCTGTCAGTGTCACTGCTCGGCTCTTCAGCTCGGTTCTCGCTCCGGGTGAACTAAACGTACTAAAGAGCAGATACGTTGCGGAAATAGTTCTGTCTAGTACAGTGTCGGGAATTTGGTCTTTTTACAAGCTTTTATTTAGTTTCACCTATCCCGTTGCGTTGTCTGTCTGTCTGTAATCAAATCTTGCATGTTCAATTTGGCCCACTTTCCGGTGACCGATTGAGCTGAAATTTTGGGTATAAGTATAGTTTGGATGACTATTCAATATTATGGTACCATCGAGCTGATCTGATGATGGAGACGGAAGGTGGCCATGGGAATTCAGTACTTGACCGACGTAACCCCGTTGAGTTTGGGCTCGTTAGAATCGTCTCAATGAGTAGTTGATGATGGTGTACAGAAAAGTACAGTCGGCAATAAAAGCTTGTACTAAAAATGATTTTTTTGTTAGTTCCTACTACACAAGCCTACAGCATAGCGGCCGGAAATTTCTGCTATACGGACCGGAAAATATTTCAAGTTCGTTTCGCCTGCTTATTAGGTATTGTTTGAATCAATTTTTTTCAGTTGCTGGTTGCCATGTTTACGTCTGGGTCACATTTTAGAACTAATTGTGCAAATTTGGAGTTAGACCCGGCTACATAAGATAAGGTTTACCTAAATCAGCTAAGTCGATATTCTCCGTCCGATAGGGCGTCGGACATTGGTCATAGTAACTTTTCATCGGGACCTGCAAACAAAATTGTTCTAATTAAAAAAAAAACGAGGTTTATGGCAATGGCCAAATTGGCCAAGCTGTATAAAAGCATATACATATATATACATATACCTAGCACTAGCGTTCCCCGTGACTTCACCCACGTGCTATATCATTAGACTGCTGCAGCTGTGTCATGCTATTAGACTTGCCACGAGCGCAGCAGCAACCATCGCACTCCCATAAAAAACTTCCACACTCCTTTAATCATCATCATCATATCAGCCCAAAGACGTCCACTGGTGGACATAAGCCTCTCCCGATAAGTGCCAAAGTGCGGTCACTGTCATCAGTCCACCTTGTCGGGGGTCTACTGACGCTGCGTACGTGCAGGAGTACTTGGTCGCCACTCGAGAACCTTTCCGCCCCAACGGCCATCAGTTCTAAGTGCAATGTGCCCCGCCCACTGCCACTTAAGTTTAGCGGTTTGGAGCGCTACATCGGTTATCTTGTATCTGCTGCGGATAGCCTCATTTCTTATGCGATCACGCAGAGCAACTCCCAACATAAACCTCTACATTGCCCTTTGGGTGATCTCCGTCTCTGTCGGCAACTAGTTCGAGCGACAGAGAGTACTAACCGAGCGGTAACACACGCGACTTTAAATTTGGAGGTAGGTACCTCGTACCAGTAAAAAAAACGTACCTATTGTACAGTCAGCATCAAAAGTAACTGCACAAACGAAGACGTCAAAAGTCTTTATTAAAAGGGAATAAGAGCTTTTGACGCCTTCGACTGCGCAGTTACTTTTGATGCTGACTGTACCCAATTTCATATTTAACAGTAGCTTTTCGTTGAAGGAAAACGTCGTGAGGAAACCGGTCTAATCCCAACAAAGTTTAGTTTAGTTGGATGGGATGGGAGTCACTTTCGTAAAACTAATGCATCTGCCAAATCTTGGGATTATAAAGTTACCAAAGCGGATCCTAGGCTTTAGGATACCACCGGGAAAAATGCCATGGGAAGGATAATATATTGCCTATGTTGGTAATATATATAATAGATTTCGATGCCGGCGACCCTAACGGCCGCTCCCCACACGATGGGCCATCCTGCTGGCCCACTAGGCTGGTGCAGCGTGTAGAGAGGGTAGTGGTGTCGGATGGCTTATGGCGCGGCGGGATGGCGATAGGATGGCCGCGGTGTCGGTTTTTCGGCCGCACATCAAAGGGAGTGGGCCAGCGATGGCGGTACGCATCTACACGTGCGCCATTCCGCAGTGCGCGGTCGACCGCGGTTATTTATTTATTTATTTATTTAATCTTTATTGCACAAAAGAATATCTTATAGTACAAAAGGCGGACTTAATGCTATAAAGCATTCTCTACCAGTCAACCTTAAGGCAAAGCAGATAAAATGTGGGCAGTGCAACTTAATTTAAAAAAAAAAACTCTATAACATGTCTAAAGATGCGATGAATAATAATATAGTAGAATACGATACAATACAATATAATATGATATAACAATATATACCTATTAATACATACATAAACATACATATGAATATAGATGAAACTTACAAAACTGATAGATTATTTTTTAGTTCTGCCAGCAAAGAAATTTTGTAAGGACTTTTTGAAGATAAGCCTGTTTGGAGATTGCCGAATTTTGACAGGGAGATGGTTCCATAGGCGAGCTACTTGGACGGAGAAGGAATTGGACATAAAACCAGTACGGTGAGGCGGAATAGATAAGGAAAGGTTGCCAGAGGAGCGAAGTTGACGGACTCGAGAGACACAGTAATACTGAAAAAGAGTTTTGAGGTATTCGGGAGAATTTGGATCGTTTAGAATGGAGAAGAGAGTGCAGAGCAAACGTATTTTGCGGCGTAGGCGGATTGGCAGCCAGCCCAATTGGGAGCGGAAGGAAGAGACATGATCGTATTTACGAAGACAGAAAATGAACCGAATACAGAAACGCGGTGCGGTTGAGTGTGAACGTTCGTGCTGTGTATTTTTTAAATCGAAAATGACGTGTAATATTAATTAGTACGGAGTTTAAATCTATCACGAATAGCAAAATGCTCAATGCGAGACTGAAACAGTATCTTTTGAAAAAATCGTACTATGCCATAGCAGAATTCATGCAAGATCTTGTAAATTAGGGATAATTAACGTATTTTTAATCATGCCACCATTATGTAATTCTAATTTGTGTAAAATAATTATTGTTACTTATATCATAATATAATATAATCTTATTTTTAATTTTGACATTGTTACCTGATAATGAGAAGGGAATTTGTTCTTGTGTAATTTGTGTAAATAATGTAATTTTACCTATATATGTTCAACACAATATCCATTGTTATGAATACATAAATGAAATGAAATGTACGTGGCCTCAACACGAAACAATAAAGTTTTTGGAATTATATCGGGGAGAAAGCGCAATATGTAAATATTAGGTAAATTGCCGCAGCGACTAACGCTTCGACGTCCATCTCGCAAGACGATTCGATCACAACTGAATGTCGCCATCGTGTAGTGGCATATGATGGGCTGGGACATAGGATGGGCCATCATGTATAGGAGCCATAACAAATTATCGATTAGCCCTATTATGAGCTCTGATATGACTGGCTAGGCCAAACTTGCTCTTAAATACTCTATTGCAAGGGTGACAATGACAATACAGTTGGCCATTCGTGTTATACGTATACGCGTATGAGGGTTTAGGCCTCTCTTTTCGTCTCTGTGTCGGGAATACCTTGGCGATGGAGTTGTTATAGTTGACCCAGAAGGTGTTCCACTCGCCGTCCGCGCGGCGGTCCTCGGTCCGCGTTTCCGAGCCCTCGAGCCAGCTGCTCACACAGCTATGGGTGGCCAAGAAATAAAACAAAATTAATTATGGGCCTGTCTTTTAACACATTTCCTGGCAAGAATCGCTACGCTCGTTGCCGATCCCGTGCTTCCCGCTAGGCTCCCGTAAAGGCATTTCCCCAACGTGAAAACAACTGTGTTAACTGGGGTAGATTTGTGATAGGTACATGCGCGGTGCTGTTGAGTGACGTTAGAGCTCTATCTAGTGCCTGTTTCGGCTTCTTAGGGTTCCGTAGTCAACAAGGAACCCTTATAGTTTCACCATGTCCGTCTGGCTGTCTGTCCGTCCGCCCGTCTACGTCCGTCCGTCCGTCACCTGTCCGTCCGTCTTCGGCTTAGCTCAGTAACCATTAAAACTGTATTATATATATATTTGTATTATATATGTATGTATATATATATATGCAATATATACACATGTCGGTAAAAGATAGAGCCGTTTATGGCGCAAATTTTCGAAACTCGCAAGGGAATCAAAACCTACAGGGTACTTCCCGTGAACTTAGAATTTTGAAATTTGGTACAAAGCAACGTCTTATAGCACAGATAAAGGAAAAAATTGCGAAAACCGTGAATTTTTGGTTACATCATACAATAAAAATATTTTTAATAATTTTAGTTATTACTTATATACCTACAGGTTTGTACGGAACCCTCGGTGCGCGAGTCCGACACGCACTTGGCCGCTTTTTTTTATTCATTTGAACGCTGAGGCAAATCCTTTTAATGTGACGCATGCGTATATAATAGCGTTTTTTTTTTTAAATGTATAACCGTTAACGTATTTGGGTTTTATTTTGTGGTTATCAAGGTTACCTGGACAAGTCCTGGCTGCACTCCAACTTGGTCTGCGGTGGTGAGCCTTCTGTCGAGGACTGGGAGTATTCCGGAGATACGGAGTAGTCCAGCTCGGTGGGCACATCTTGTCTGTGGAACAGTTTCATCATCATCATATAGGTTATTAGCAGATCCAGAGGAGGGTGAAAAAGCCCCCTGAAAAGCGACCAAGAAATTAAACTGAAGCCCCCTGAAAAGCAACCAAGAAATTATACCAAGGCCCCCTAAAAAGCAACCAAGAAATTATACCAAAGCCCCCTGAAAAGCAACCAAGAAATTATAAAAAAGCCCCCTGAAAAGCAACCAAGAAATTATACCAAAGCCCCCTTGAAAAGCGTCTGGAGCCCCCAAATGGAATCAAGCCCCCAAACCAAAATCCTGAAACCAGGTAAAACGCATATTGGCGCTTGTGGCATCTTTATCGATGCTCTAAGGCCGCGTTACGGACCCCGCGCTGGCAGTCGCTCAAACACAAACATTTGGCTTTGCTATTATATTGCGCCTACGCAGCGCGGCACGCATGCTGAATCGCATTCATATTCATTTTTTTTTTCATATGTCATTAAGTAGTCAAATTAGTAAGTTATAAATTTAAATTATACGAGTACATTGTGAATTACACATCGCTTCTGCGCGTCCTGCGTTGGAAGCAGCGAACGAAAAAGACCATAGAAGTCTAAGTAGCGCTGCAAAATGGCTGGGCAGAATGGGTGCCATCGCCATTATGCGGGGATGGGGGCGGGATGTCATAACGATGCTAGGCAGCTGTTTAGTTCGAACATGCGCATACCGGGTTTTAGGCACGTGTTTGGGTAGAAATTTGTAAGGAGCTCGCGTTCTATGGCTTTTTCGTTCGCTGGTCGGAAGCACTCATTCAATCTAAGTAAAGCCCGACCAGGAAAATAAAAAACTTCACCATATTGCGGAAAATTATTGGAACTAATTTCCTCGACTGGCAACAGTAACTTTGAAGACGTCATCCATGCCATCTGTCAAGTGCTGTCAAAGTGAGTTGTCGTTGGTACGTGTTGTATTGCGTTAAAATGCCGAAAACTATTAATAGTGACTTAAGAAAAGTGATTTACAATATGACGAAGTATTTGCGGGAGAGAAACTCTGAAGGATTAGACTCTATATTCCTCTAAACAACATCACCGACCTTGTTGTCAACATGACAGAGTGGAAATTAATTAGTGTTGCCATAATTATTGCTAATTTAGCGCCCCCAGACCAGGTTTTTTATTTTCCTTGTCGGGCTTTAGCGCAGTAAATAATCTCTACTGACATGACTGACAGTTGACACTGACAGTTTACTAATAACGCAATAATCTTCTGCCCACTTTTCTAACATCTGCTACTCTGAGGGAGGTAGCCTCTTCGGCAAGTTTGTGTGATATTGTTAATTCTTACCTGTAACTGACAGTAGCAGGTGGTTTAAACATGCTAGCGCTCCTGTTAGTCCTCTGCCCACTCTGCCCACCCTCCCCACTCCTCTCCCACCCGGTGGGCTGAGGCAGGGAGGCTCTCTTCTTCGGGGTAGAGGTCGCGAGGGCGTTGAACTTCTTGCCGCCGTATTTTGAGTTCATGTCTTCGAAATCTGATACCTGGAGGACATACCAAGAGATTATACCACAGGTTCCTGAAAAACGTTAAACGAGGAATTATACATAGAGCGGCTGCACATTATGGCCAGTTTTTGCCGCCACTAGTTGCTCAAAGTGCAGCCACTCTAAAGGTTCTTAAATAAAAAAGAAGAATACCGAAGTGGCCAGCGGCTACCACGAAAAACGAAACTCGAAGTTCGTATACATGCATCGCTGTCACTCGAGTATTGTGAGTGCGATAGAGATGGAAATACCCGAACCTCGAATATCGGAGTTCGTGGTTATAGCTCAAAGGGATAGGCCAGCGGGCGTAGCATTGTTGACATTTTATCGTTTATCGCTGTCGATGACACATCCGTCACGACCTGACGAGTATGCGAGTGCGAGAGTGACGGATGATTAGACCCGCTGGTAAGGCTAGCCTCACGCCTCAGCCTGAACGGAATTCAGTCACTGAATCTTAATCACTCTTGTTTTTGTAATTCTTCTAATTGCACACAGGAGCAAATAAAACGCTACACTTTGTGCAGAATTTCTACCACGGGGTTTTTTTGCGCTTGAGTCGTCCAGATACTGAATTCAGTGACTGATTCCGACTGTGTGAGGCCTGCTTAATACAACCTCGTAACTCCCAGATAGATTTTTGCGATTTTGAATTTGGAACCTTCGTTAATTCTATTATAGTTCAAAACCCGATTTGAATTTGTACTTGTACAAGTACGCGGGGACTTACGAGGTTACCAGTAGGTACCTGACTAAGCTCCAGTGACATATCATCCTCTAGCGATGTCTCCCCACTCTTGGAGGACTGGGACTCGTTGGGCAGCTTCTTGGGGGAAGGAGGTTTCTTGGGCTTCGGAGTGTCCAGGGAGAGCCGGCGCCGCGCCGACGCCGGTAGAGAGTTGGCGCGGTCAGGCCTGAATTTGTACACATACTTAAATACAATTGGCTTGTGTCCTACGATATTTTTACGATGCCATTCGACGTTTTACGAGACGATTCGACCTGTTTTTGGAGACGAACAAATGTTTGTATGAGAGCAACTAGAATTAAAGGACATCAATAGACAAAAAATATATAGCTAAAGACAGACCTGTCTGGTGGTAGCCGAAACGATTCACACTAATTGACATAGATAAGTATGACGTCGCAGTTCGTTGATGGAAAATCAAGTATTGCTATTTCGGTCGGGAAATACTACGATTAGGTGCATAGTTATCTCGATTTTTTTTGTAATAAACTGTAGGTAAGTATCGTATTTGCAGTATAAAATGCACTCTTGGACGATAAAAAAAACCTTAAACTTTCAATACCTATAGTAAGTATAATTTTTATTATGATTTTGTTTATATAATTTACTATCCATATAGCAATTTACAATTTACTATCGGAAGTGAAATGGGACGTGTATGGCGCTCTTAGACCCGCCACATACAACCTGAATTCCGCAGCCACTGAACTGAATTCGGCGGCGGAATTCGGTCCGCCTATCTGCGCCGTACAATTTATATGGAGCAGCCGCGGGCGGAACCCACTGGCTGAATTCGGCGGCGGAGTTCATTTTGTTAGTGCCAACTTGCCAAGCCTAATTCACAGCGATTAACATTGTAAAATGTAGCCACAAATCACTAAAGATCACTGCGACCACCAAGATATTTGATATAATTTAATGTTATTTTATTCTACTGCTACTTTTCTGTGTAAATATATTGTTTTTTTGGAATGTTTATTCTAAAAGAGCGTCAGCCACACCGTACCTCTTCAAGCACTGTTTCCCAGTAACAAGGAAGTCCAAGTTTTGCGGCTTGACCACCTTCTTGGGGGTGGAGGTGGCCGAGGCGGGCGGGGACTTCTTCTTCTTGGATCCTCTAGAAGACGCGGAGCTGCGGCGCGAGCGCGGGTCGGGGTCGTAGTCCGAAGGCCAGCGGTCGCTGCGCTGCATACCGCTGGGGAAGAGAATTTATTTCTCATTTTATTTAATTATTTATTTTCATGTTCAGAGAAGATAGAACAGAGCTACGGTAGCCCAGTGGTTCAGGCATGCGGCTGTCAAGCGGCGCTCGTGGGTTCGAATCCCGGCTCGTACCAATGAGTTTTTCGGAACTTATGTACGGAATATTTGCCGTTAGCTTTTCCGTGAAGGAAAACACCGTGAGGAAACCGGTCTAATCCCATAAGGTCTAGTTTTCCCTCTGGGTTGGAAGGTCAGATGGCAGTCGCTTTCGTAAAACTAGTTCCTATGCCTTGGGATTAGGTGTCAAAGCGGACCCCGGACTCCTTTAGGGCACAACCGGGAACAACGCTAGGAGGATGATGATGAGAAGATAGAACAGATAAAGCCTGCTCTATATAGTGGGCCATCACGACCCATCGTACAGGACGCAACTATGCGTTAGACGGAGAAAGACATCGCCGCGCCATAAGCCATCTGACACCACTACCCTCTCCACACGCTGGCCCATCCTAGTGGGCCATTAGGATGGGCCATCATGTAGACGAGCCATAAGAGGAAGCGATGCTCGAACGCGACAGTGCCCTGATGGAGTTGCAAGCGTCCATTGGTTATCGTAACTCCATACAAACTTTCATTTCACTCCCTCAGGGGATTATTTCCGGGATAAAACCTATTCTTTATTATTTTTCCCCGGGGCTCAAAACTATCTCTATACCAAATGTCATCTAAATCGCTCAAGACAGACCGATAGACACACAGACAGACGGACACACTTTCGCATTAATATTTGCACCTACGAAGCAATAGGTCCCGGTTTCGAATCCCGGTAAGGGCATTTAAATTTGTGTGATGAGCACATATTTGTTCCTGAGTCATGGATGTTTTCTATGTATTTAAGTATTTATTTATCTATATAAGTATGTTTATCGTCGTCTAGTACCCATAGTACAAGCTTTGCTTAGTTTGGGACTAGGTCGATTTGTGTAAGATTGTCCCCTAATATTTATTTATTATTTATATTAGGATGGACTAGAAACACCCCCCATCCCTTGCTAAAAATATGTACTTTAAACAAATAAAGAATTTTGAATTTTTTTTTTTTGAAACAGCTCAAAATTCGAACAAAACTGGTAGCCTATGCATATACACGGGCGACCTTATCACTGTAAGGGAACTCTCACCTAGGTATTTATTAGTAAAAAGCTTACTTACATGTATGTATGTCAGCGATGTGTGTTGTTGCAAGGGCGGTGTCACACTGGCCGCGGGGCGCGACACGCTCGGATGAGTATTGGATAGGGAGACGACCCATTGGCGGAGTTAGCGTTTACAAACAGTACACACAGTGATTCGCCTGTTTCGTAGGATTAGAACAACAATTAGGTACCTGTTTCACGAAGCTTAATCTTACAAGAGGCAACTCCGCCTCATTGTTTTCAGTTTCATCATCATATCAGCCGAAAGACGTCTACTGACAGCTGGACGCAGGCCTGCCCCAAAGAGTGCCACAGTGAATGGTCCTGCGCCACCGATTCTCGAGTGCGATTTGTTCGCAAGTACAGTACGATTACTGTTAGTTAAGACCTGACAGATGGATTGCCTTCATTTAATTTTCAACTTTAATTTCATATAGATAAAGCATTTTTCAGAATACTGTTACCCACATCTACCGATTTAGTAATAAGTATTTTATTTGTATAAGATTAAAGTTGAAAATTAAATGAAGGCAATCCATCTGTCAGGTCTTAACTAACAGTAATCGTACTGTAGATGGAATGTAGTGCGCGATGAATGTACTGAAGTTCTGCGAGACGATTGATGTGCGTCGCTCCTCTGTTATTTATTAGAACTGTTCTTGTTAATATTGTTTTTGGTGTAATATTTCTAATTTAAATTGATTTGTAAATATTCTTCTATAGTCTCACAGTGGTTTAGTTATTTCTGTTATGCTATGTAACTAGTTTAAATATAATAAATGTGTGCGGTAAATGTCTGAGCTTCCGTGAGGAGATGGATGACAGGCAATCAACTGTACCAATGTAATAAAAAATGTGTTTTTGACTTTTATATCTCGTTTCATGACGCATTGGTTTTACTGTAATGTCATGTTTACATGTTTTTTAATAAATAAAAAAATCAGTACCCGCACCGCGTCTTCCGGTATTACGCCGTCGCCACTCGAGAACCTTTCCGCCCCACCGACCATCGGTTCTACGTGCAATGTTGCCAGTTTAGACTTGATGATCGTAGCTAATCCCATCATGGACCTATGATACTATAGTATCATAGGCCCATGGGTCCCATATACTGCGCGCAGACTGCGCTTTGTGGTATTTCTATACTACGCGCAGACTGCACTTTGTCGTATTTCTATACGGCGCGCAGACTGCGCGCGCTTTGTGGTATTTCTATCCACTAAAACCAACAGCGAGCACTCGCTAGTTCCGGCTCATCCTGGAAAGCTTGAGTGACCTGGATATTGGCTAAAGATTATAACCGGACCGGTCATTATGGCACTCTGTGGGGGAGGCCTATGTACAGCAGTGGACGGCTTTCGGCTGATATGATGATGATGTTGATGATTAATCCGTTAACATTTTTTTGAAGGACTGCGAATTAATACCTATGATATAATTATAAAGAAAAGTGAGATTTTAGCTTCTTAAGTTATGAAGGGGATATTCGGAACGACTCATTTAATTTCAATAAGTTTCTTCACTAGTACCTAATAATAAATTAATAAATCCATATCCATACTAATATTATAAATGCGAAAGTCTGTCTGTCTATCTGTCGGTTACCTCTTCACGCTTAAACCGCTGAACCGATTGAGATGAAATTTGGTACGGAGATAGTTTGAATCCCGGGGAAGGACATAGGATAGTTTTTATCATTATCGTATGGCCGTTTAGGCCTGACGGTAATTTTGTGCTGTCAACTCTAAAAAGGCTCAGGATAAACTCGCTTCCGCCTCCGCCCCCGCTCCGCTCGTGGCTGTGTCGCAGCGCCCAATTAAGGCGGCGGGGTGAGCAGTGGCGCATGCAACAGGTGCCAGGGGTGGTGTGGAGTCGCTTCGATTTATTAAAAATCTGTTTGTGAACAATAAAATTAACACATTCAGTGCATAAGATCTCGTAGTCCTTATCACGGGATCTCCGTATGTAGAGGAAAGCGCCTACGAGCAAAGCACCCACCTAGCTGGTCCCTTACACTGGAAGTGTCAGTATCAAAAATATTTTAAGCCACCTTTTTAACTATGTTGCACCCACCGTGTGAAATACTCTGTTTGGCCCTATGGTTGACTGGTAGAGAATGCCTTGAGGCATTAAGTCCGCCTTTTGTACTTTTTTGTGCTATATTTATGAATAGCACAAACATTATTGTTTAAATAAATAAGTGAATAAGGAGATAGTAAATTAGGAAGTGTTGAAAAGATTGAGATAGCCAAAACAGTTTTTATTCACAGTTTGTATCTTGATTTGTCAACATGACTGTTAACATAAAACTTGACTGTAAATACAGAAAACACATTAACAAAAGAAACTCTTTCTCTTTCATTCTACAAAGGGAGAGGATTGCCTTCAGCGGGCGTAGCACGGATGCCATTTTATCACTTATCGTTGTGGATAAGGCATCCATCACTCTCGCACTCGCATACTTGTCAGAGCGTGATGGGCGTCTTTACCACAACGATAAGTGATAAAATGGCAACCATGCTACGCCCACAGGTTAATAAGATCGCCTGCTTCTAATCCCGCTGGTTGCAAATAATAAATATTGTTTTAACTAGCTTCTGCCCGCGACTCCGTTTGCGCGGAATTAGTTCATATCGTAGCCTCCTACAAACTTTGACCCCCCTTTTCGCTCTCTTAGGGAATGATTTCTCTATCCCTCATCTAAATCGGTCCAGCGGTGTGAGCGTAAAGAGGTAATAGACAGACAGACAGACTAGATTTTCGTATTTATAATATGGTAGTAAGGATTAATTTAACGTTGATCGGAAATTGGAGTTGGAGCTTACTGGCTGTAATTGTTTTTGACACAGCAGTCTCCTCGCATGGCCCTGTTCCGCCCGGCGAGTAGACCTTAAATTAACCTTATAAGCCTAAACATAGAACCCTGTGACTGTGATCAATACCCTGTTTATACTTTGATACGATATTATATACAGACATTTAGCCGACGTTGGTATCCTACTATCATAAATTCGAAAGTTTGGATGTTTGTTAATCAATCACGCTTAAGCGGCTCAACCGATTTGTCTATTATAATTAATATCATTGTTTGTACTGTCCTTGCTTTGAAACTCTGCATATGATCTATCTCTCCTGGGGCCTCCCCTAGACCCTGACGCACTATTGTACCCATGCTTATTGTCATGTTTATTTGACATTCTTCTGTTCATATACTGACTAGAACTACTGTCGCCCCTCATTGGCGCCTTTGTTTGTCGGTCCATATCAAAACCCGATTCACTGGACTTGGGCACGTACAGTTGTTGTTCAGGCTTCTTATGACGGTTTAAGCTAGTGTGCTCTCTTTCCAAATCGTTTACAGAAAGACGAAGATAGTTTATAGCCTGGATTAAAATATAGGATAAGGTTTCTGCCTGCAGACGAAGTCGCGGGCGGAAGCTAGTCCGAAATAGATCCGAAGCGGGATAAACAATTCCTCGGGATGGATTTAGGCTAGTCCATACCGAAGCCATTACCATTTATTAAATCGGGTGAGTTGTTTGACAGTACCCCCTACATACAAACTTAAAAAGCTACAAGCTTTACTTTTCACTGACATTCCCTCTTTATTGAACGAGCGAGCGAAGCGAACGAAGATCTGTGTTTCAGCTTCGGCCAAAATTCTTTCGTATGTCCGATTGTCCAGCTGTTTTTACACGTCGCATTCCACAACCGATACTCTTGAAATTTTGTGAGCAATAATTATGTAGAATTTTGTAGTCGATCCAGTGTTTCGTTTTTTTTTTAAAGACAATCTCGCATTTTTTTAATCACTATTATATTTAAACGGTAGATAATTTTATACACCGCGTCTGTGGGCAACAATCGAACGACCCGCCTGATGGTAAGCGAACGCCATAGTCTTTGGATGCTTGCTCTTGCAACTCCTGCCCCACTATTCTGTAACTTGTTTTAAGCTCACCTCAACGCTCGCCCACAAATATATCTTGACACCGCGATGCGTAGTAACCAAACGTAGGTAGAGGTCTAGTTTCGTGACGGGTGACCGGCGGGGTGAGCTGCTTTAGCGCGTAGCGAACAACAGCCCATGCAGGGGTGTCACATACGCATCTAAATCGTCATCCTCCTAGCGTTATAACCGGTTGTGCCCTAAAGGACCGTGGAGTCCGCTTTGATACCTAATCCCAAGATTTGGCATAGGCACAGGTTTTACGAAAGCGACTGTCATCTGATCTTCCATCCCAGAGGGAAAACTAGACCTTACTGAGATTAGACCGGTTTCCTCACGATGTTTTCCTTCACCGAAAAGTTAACGGTACATAAATTCCGAAAAACACATTGGTACGAACCGGGGTTCGAACCCACGACCGCCGCTTGACAGCCGCATGAACCACTAGGCTACCGTAGCTTTACTGTGCCGTAGCGTTGCTGATCCTAAATAATACCATAAATAAATTAGGTCGCAACGAAACTTAAACTTAATTAAACACCAATCCTAATTAATCTCCCGTGCTTTCATATCAACAAAGATGGTAGTGTTCCTTTTGTGAAGCGCTGATGACGAGTTCGTCATCAGCGCTTCACAAAAGGAAAAAATAGCGGATGTGGGTAGTTACCCACATCCGCTATTTAAGGCCGGCCAGAAAGTGAGTCAACCGTGAACCTTTTTAACTCTTTAAAGTAAATCCGGTTGATTAAGTCACTGGTTGAGCAAGTTCAGTCCAACCGACTGCTACTAAAGGCTTTTACAAGCTTTTATTCAACTTGACCTGGCCCCGTATCATGGTCGGTCTTATCACGCGATAAGTGACAAGATAGAGCGTCCGTCACTGGCTGACATCGTTCGATAGAACGAGACTGACGCTCTATCTTGGGGGCCTGTTCGTTTGTTAGTGTGGGACAAATGTTAGAACTGATTTTGAACCGGTTAACCCCAACCGAGTGAGCTGAAATTTTGGGTTTAAGTATAGTTTGGATGGCAATTCAATATTATGGTACCATCGAGCTGATGAGTTTATGGAGACATAAGGTGAACGTGGGAATTCAGTACTTAGCCGACCCCCTTGAGTTTGGGCTCGTTAGAATCGCCTCAATGAGTAGTTGATGACGGTGTACAGAAAGTACCTACAACCTTTTACCATATATGTGTTGTCAGAAACGTATTTCATTGTATCTATTTTTTATGCGTGTTGGTTTATGAATAGCCTAGCTAGCATTATCGCGTTTATGTCTGACATAAAGCTGTACTCCCTTCAAAATCAAGTATTATCGGAAGTTTTGGTTATTTATAGTGTTTATATAATAAAACGGTGACAAATTCACCGTGTCGCATGGACGCTTGGGACTCCAGAAGAATCACAAGGGCGGTGCCGACCCTCTATTGGAGGATTCGTCGTGTTCACAGGTAGAGATAAAGTGTAGGCTCCCTTAGAGCGGCCGAAGAGAAAAGGTATAATCATTACTTTTATTAGAGCAGCTATCGATGCACACGACTATGACGCCTTGGCCACGACTTTGGTCTTAAGCGATCTGCGGCAGCGTTTTATCTGTTCATTGCGCGGTCGAGACGCGTAACGCACTGTGGTTAATAGTTGGGATCACGCGCAATGAATTAGAAAAACCGCTGCCGCAAGCTAACCTAAGTAACTTCCCAAATTCGCATTAAAAGATCACAATACTTCGCCCATATACTTTAGGAAAGCGTCCTTAGAAATATTACATTGAGTAGTCAGTAGGTATATTAATATGTAATCTCACAAAACAACGCAATGACGTAACGTGTCTGTCATGTTGGCTGAATGCGGATCTGCTTTCTTTTAAAAATATTTGGCACCATGACGCAATTGTGTGTGGTACAATATGGCGTCGCGTGCCAAATGACACAGTAATATGGCCCTTTGTAAATTATTTTCTAATTTTGTGCGTAAATTTTTGAGTATTGTTTTGGATGAACGCCTTCATTTGCGGCTTTCGAAACTATGCAAGATGTGTGTAGGTACACTATTTTCAGGGCGGTAATTGGTGCGGCTAGGAATTAAATCTGACTCGACACTTCGCATATCAATATAATGGCGGGGTGAGGGCGTCATATCAAACGTCGATAAAAATGGGATTTAAGGTAACAGTTTAGCAATATAAGCCTCTCACAGACTGGCGCGGCCTGCGGTGCATGGCAGCCTCGGTGGCGGCCGCGGTGGCGGCCAGTTTAGTCAAGGCCGCGTGTGTCTGAATAACTGATTAGATTAACTATCAAAGTAATGTAGGGACGGTTAGCGGAATGGTAGAGGAAGACACGTTAGAATCATCCGCATCCGCATCCGCAAAAATCAATGCGGATTTTTTGCGGATGCGGATGTAGTGCAATTTACGACAAGAAAGGAGCCCACGCGGCGCTTACGGCGCGCGTTTAATATATTTTAGTTTATTTCTGTGACCAAGAGCAGACGCGTTTTGAAAAGTTTGGTTAATCGTTTAGTTGATTCGTCATCCGTCTAGTTTTAGATTTAATTATAGTATAGTAGTTTTTAGCTAGGGCCCTACTGAAAATCAGCGCCACGGCTTGTCGTGGCAATATGCTGAGTGGGGCTCCTTTTAGCGTCGCTTGTTGTTGCATTGATATGTTTTGTGTAATCGTTTATTGTGGCGTTAATAAAGAATTATCTTATCTTATCTTATCTTATCTTATCTTTTTGATAGGTTCGATATTGTAATTTATTCTCAACGTGTTTGATGATTGCGTGATATCATAAAATGGACGATGTTTATTTACGTTTTTTAGTGTCCGCCCCCGGCCGTGCGGATGGACGACTGCCCAAAGCAGTGTTCTACTCGGTACTCTCTCGTGGAAAACTAAGCCAGGGGGGTCAGTAGGTACCTGCGAAATAAAGACGTCCTCAAACGCCACCTGACCTGACCGCCTGCGGTGTGCCGTGTGATCGCTGGGAGGAAAGTGCGCGACGCCGTTCGGAATGGCGCTCTACTGTTCACAAAAAAGTGGACCAATATGAGCAGCGGTGCATAGAAGACCAGCCTCCCTATTCTGTAACTTGTTTTAAGCTCATCTTAACGCTCACCCACAAATATATCTTGACACCGCGATGCGTAGTAACCAAGCGTAGGTAGAGGTCTAGTTTCGTGACGGGCGACCGGCGGGGTGAGCCGCTTTAACGCTTAGCGAATAACAGCCCTGGACACTAAACGACATATCCGAAAGATTCGGCCAAAGCCCTCCTACACCTAAACCTATAACCAAGCTGGACAACTTCATTGCGTACCGTGTGACCGCATCTTTAAAGCGACGGCGAGGAGGGACAATAAATACATTCACGCCTTTATTCCCAAAAGGGGTAGGCAGAGCACATGGTAGAAATTCTTGTAATCTTGACATTTATGCAAATTGATATTGTAATTTTTATCGTGTAATAAATAAATCGAATCTAAATCTAATCATGAAACGTCTATTCCAGTGCCACTTTTAGCATACATGTGGGTATAAAAGATCGACAAAATGTGATATTTCAGTGATAGGTTGCTATCCCATCGCCCACAACACACTTCAACCCTGGTCCCTTAGTCGACTTTTACGACACCCACGGGAAGAAAGGGGGTGGTGAAATTCTAACCCGACACCACACGGGGCCTATACAATATTATAACAGCCTTCAAAGTAACATAACACCTAGTAAGTCCTATCACGTTTCGGGAGGAACAGCTCGAGATAACTGAGAGCCGGGAAGTAATTTTTATTATTCGCTTTCAGCCATAAAAATTGGGTGTGTAATAATTGGTATAACAACTTTTGATATATTTTCACTGGATATAACAACATTTAATATAATTTATTGGATACAATCACTCAAGGGACATAATAAACTTTTGGTATAACAACAATCAGTATAATTTCATGGCGTACTCGTATAATGTTCAAATAGTATATATATTTTTGATATAACGTTTATTGGATATAATGCATATTGGATATAAGTATTAGTGGTATAATATTTTGTAAAATATATTTCTTTTTCACACACACGTTAATTATTTTAACCTAACCTAAACCTTTTTTTTTTTTTTTTTTTGACGCTGGGGAAATGTGTTGCACATACCTCCCGGCCCGGGGAAGGCCATAGTGGGGGGTTATGTGGGGATCTCTCCTCCCTTGACCCCTTCCGCATGAAGCGGAGGGAGGGGAGGAGCCTACCCACTAAAACCCCAGCGGCGTCACCCTCTCCTGCCGTTAAGGGGGCGTCGTGGGATGCAGCATTACTAACCACGACGACCCCCGGCGGCCCTGGCTACTCCCGCCAGGGCACCCGCGCCAGAGGAGGGGAAGGTCAGAGACGCTTGACTTTCCCCCTAGACGTGTAGGGCCATGTGCAATGTGGGTCCCCAACCCACTGGCCCTACTGGGGGAAGACGCGGCCCGCGGCAGCAAACCGCGCGCGCCTTCGACCCCTCCGTCTGCGCCGGAGCGGGAGCGCATCCGCACTGTCTTCGCGCTCCCGCTCCGCGGCCTCCTTCTGCGATATGACGGCTTCGCAGAAGGAGGCCACCGCCTCCCAAGATCTCTCGCTGCCCAACATGGCCGCCACTACGCTGTGCAGCGAGAGATCATCCACGCCGAGGGCCAACACCATCGTGCGGCGCTCTTCGGCCCAGCGAGTGCACCACTCCAAGGTGTGCTGGGCCGTGTCGTCCTCCGCGCCGCACTCATGGCAGGTGGGGCTAACTTCTCTTCCTATCCTGCACAGGTAATGACCGAAACAGCCATGTCCGGTCATCACCTGCGCAAGCCTGTACCCCACCTTGCCATGGGCCCTCTCCAACCAACCTTCCATCGACCCGAGGAGTGCCCCTATGGTGCGGACTCCATAGGGGGAGTCCTCGAGGTCGGCTTTCCATTTCTCCCTCATCCTCCTCTGGGTCTGTCTCCTCGCCTCTCTCACCTCCTCGGGAGCGGGAAATTCCCCGGTGGCTCTCCACCGCACCCGCTCCCTGTGCGCCTCGGCGTGCGCCTCCGCGTCGAGCTCCCACGGAGGAGTGCCAGCCAAGGCGCACGCTGCCGCCCACGCCACGGTCACATAGGCCCTGCATATCCGTATGGCCACCACTCTCTGTGGCCTTCGGAGCAGGGCCTTATTTGCCTCGCTGAGCCGGTCAGCCCAGATTGGGGCCCCGTACAGGGCCATGCTCCGGGCGACACCGGCATAGAGGCGGCGGCACGCGACGGACGGCCCCCCTACGTTGGGCAGCAGCCGCCCCAGCGCTGAAGCCGCGCCCACTATTCGGGGAGCAAGTTGGCGGAAATGCTCCCCGAAATTCCACCGCTTGTCAAGGATGAGGCCCAGATATTTAATGTGGGGCCTCACCTGGACCATCTCTCCGCTCACTCGCAGCGCGGCACCCGCAGGCGGCTGCCACCCCCCTCCCCTTGAAGATTATTGCGTCTGTCTTGGGGAGGGAGACCTCCAATCCCAGCAGCCGTATGCGGGTGACAGCTAGCTCCGCGGCCACTTCCGCCTGCCGCAGAGTCTCCCTCATCTCCGCCCCCCGGACAGCCACCATCGTGTCATCTGCGTAGCATATGACTGCCATCCGGGGAAGGAGATCACCCCTGATGGCCCAGTCGTACCCCAGGTTCCATAGAAGGGGTCCAAGAACAGACCCCTGGGGCACGCCACAGGCCATAGGCCACGCCCTCCTTACTCCTCCTCTTTCCTCGTAGAGCACTACCCGCTGCGTGAGGTAGTGCTCTACTATGCGCCTCAAGTAGGAAGGCACCCCGTGATACCGGAGTGCCTCCCCTATTACTGTATACGGGAGGGAGCCAAACGCGTTGGCGATGTCGAGCGACACCGCCACCACTCCCTGCCCCCTCCCCTCCGCCTCCTCGTTGAATACTCTGAGGGTACTCAGCGCGTCTATACAGGACCGCCCCGCTCGGAACCCGAATTGGCGGTCCGATATGTTGGGACCCGTATTGTCCAAATGCTTGACGATCCGGGAAGCAAGAATTCTTTCCAGCATCTTCCCGGTCTCGTCAAGCAGGACGACCGGCCTCCACCCGGATGGGGAATCTGCCGGCCGACTCTCCTTTCGGAGGAGGCAGAGTTTGCCCTCCTTCCAGCATTGTGGGAACCGCCCCGACTCCAGACAATCGTCGTAAAGTTCTTTGAGGCGGCTCCCTAGGTGCTCCATCACCAGTGGCAGGACCCTACCGTGCACTCCGTCCGGGCCCGGGGCCTTTTTGCAGGCCCTCAAGCGGTGCACTGCCCACGCCAGCTCACCCTCAGAGATGGGTACCACCTCCATCGGCACCTCCTCCGCCTGCGGCGGCGCCATTGCCGGCGGGGCGAAGTCGAGGGCGGGTGGGAATAAGCCCGCCACCACCCGTGCGAGGAGCTCCGGCTCTAGGGCATCCATGGAGGGGCCATTTCGCATTTTATTGCGTACGACCTTGTAAGGCCGCCCCCACGGATCCCTGTCCAGCGTGGCCAAGAACACGTCGTGTGCCCTGTCCTTGGCCTTGGCAATAGCCAGGCACAGGGCCTCTTTAGCCTCCTTTAAGGTCCTGTGCAGGAGCTCCTCCTCTTCCGGGGTGTGTCTTCGCCGACGGCAGTGGGTGTACACTCGTCGTGCCCTATTGCACGTCAATCGGAGGGCTGCGACCTCCTCCGACCACCAGTAGACCTGCTTTCGCGCCGGCAGCCGCCCCGCCCTCTTCATGCTTCTGTCGCATACCGCCGCCAGAACCTAACCTAAACCTATCCTAACCGCCAGCGTGTCGACGTCACCTCGCTTCGCGGGGTGCCTATTTCCGCTCTAAAGGTGGTTTTCCACCGGCGAGGCGAGGCGGGGCGTGGATGGGCGAGAATTGAAATTAGTATGGGACTTACTACCTATTTGTACTGAGCGTGCGCGCGCGCGGTGGAAATAGGTAGTATGTCCCATACTAATTTCAATTCTCGCCCATCCACGCCCCGCCTCGCCTCGCCGCTGGAAAACCACCTTAAGGGTCACAAGCTGACCCTAACCTAACCTACAAATAATACCATTTTTATAATTATCAGTGGCTATTATACTGTTGTGTGTCAGTGGTTACTCGACGTCGTACCTACACCAACCTGCCTTAAAGTAAAATAGGTAAGAAATAATATTAAGTAGTAAGTATTCCAGATTATGCCAAAAGTACATTATACCAACTGAGTTTTATATCGAACAAAGCTATATCCCATGTATGTTATACGTTATGACTGTTAGATTAATAGTTGTTATATGACAATTTCATTATATCTGTTGATAATTATATTACATGAGAATATATCAAATGTTGTTATATCAACAGCGCTATATCCTTTAATCGTTATATCCAGTGAAAATATATCAAAAGTTTTTATATCGATCGTTACGCACCCATGAAAATTAAGTTTGATTTCTTGGAGTTTTTTCTATTTATTTCATTGCGTTTGCGAAAAGCAATATACATACCTTAGCGTGAAATGGGGTTGCCAGCCTCATAACTATCCGGCCTCATTACGCTATATGTACTTGCTCGGCCGGCAACCCTTTACTTTCCGGCCTCTGTTCTGTACTAATCCATACTAATATTATAAATGCGAAAGTGTGTCGGTCTGTCTGCCTGTCTGTCTGTTACCTCTTCACGCTTAAACCGCTGAACCGATTTGGGTGAAATTTGGTATAGAGATAGTTTGCCTCCTGGGGAAGGACATAGGATAGTCTTTATCCCGGAAATCATCCCCTGAGGGGGTGAAACGGGGGATGAAAGTTTGTATCGACCTACGATATAAACGAGTTCCACGCGGACGGAGTCGCGGGCAGAAGCTAGTGCACTATAATTTCACCGCTTGTGATACCTGTTGTTTACAATTAATAGGCAGGTGTCATAATATAGTAATCAACTGTATTCATAATCATTCCAAGCAATGACTTGCACACTCATGCACTCTCGCGCAATGAAAGCAGTCAGACCACTTAGTTTAAAGTATGTTTGTTTTACTCAACTGCCTGTAGGCGTGGCTTTTAGACAATGGCACATTACATATTGCCGATCGTTTAGTTAAATGAAATAAATGATTTTTTCTCAAACATGCAATTAAATATTGACGTTGTGTTCTTCATATTGGGCTTCGAAGTGTCACATTTCGGGCCCAGCGAGACGCAGACGAGAGATCCGTAATGGCATTTCGTACAAAATTGGAGGCCTAGGCCGGGAAGATGGTCTTTTTTAATTTTCATTCCACTATTTGTGGCACAGGATCCCGGCGTTCAGCCATGAAAATTAAAGTTTGATTTCTTGGAGTTTTTTTAATTTATTTCATTGGATGTTTGAAAAAACACTATACATACCTCGGCGTGAAAAGGGGTTGCCAGTCTCATAACTATCCGACCTCGCTACGCTCGGCCGTCTATATGTACTCGGCCGGCAGCTCCTTACTTCCCGGCCTCTATAGTAATGTAGTAGGTTGCAATGGCACTTTTACAAGTCAAATTCCACCAGCGTTTCTGAAAAAGAAGAAACACAGTAAGTACAGTGATTTTTCGCCAAAATTAAGCTTTAAGTAGACTTTAAAATAAATACAAAGAAAAAGACATTATAATACGTTGTCCTGCAAGAAAAAATGTACGAAACTGTGTTACAAAGTACAAGGCAGAGAGATAAAACAAAATGGAAAATAATGGAAATGCAACTAAATCGTTGGATATGCTTTCTTGCAGGATCTAGTGAGTTGATAGTGAATTGATCGAAGCTGGTGGTCCCGTGTTTGAATCTCTGTAAGGGATTCGTTCCTGACGTTAAGTGTGAACCTTTTAAGAGCCTGGAAAAGTAAGTAAACCTCCCAAGTATAGGTAGCCTAAACTAACAACTAGGTATGGTCCAAAAGGTCCAACTCATACATCATCCTCCAAGCGTTATTCCCGGTTGTGCCCAAAAGGAGCCCACCTAAACCCAAGATTTGGCATAGGCGCTAGTTTTACGAAAGCGACTGTCATCTGACCTTCCAGAGGGAAAACTATAGACCTTACTGGAGTAGACTGGTTTCCTCACGATGTTTTCAGTCACCGTAAAGCTAACATAAGCATAGCATAAGTGCCGAAAAACTCATTGGTACTAGCCGGGATTCGAACCCACTACCGCCGCTTGACAGCCGCATGCCTGAACCGCTAGGCTTTCTTTGGTTACTATAATAGTATATCATAATAAAAAGCAATTATATTGTCTATCTTAGAGTTCATCCATTAATCCATTATAAACTGTATGTAAGAGTCATATAGAGATTTAGGTTTGCGTGTCTTCTGTGGATATTGCCAAAGTTAATGCCTAATTTTTGGTTGCTTTTAATCCATACCTACTAATATTATAAATGCGGCAGTGTGTCTGTCTGTCTGTTACCTCTTCACGCTTAAGCCGCTGAACCGATTTAGATGAAATTTGGCATAGAGATAGTTTGAGTCCCGGGGAAGGACATACGATAGTATTTATCCCGAAAATCATCCCCTAAGAGGTTGAAAGGGGGTTCGAAAGTTTGTAAGCTACGATATAAACGAGTTCCACGCGGACGGAGTCGCTGGCAGAACCTAGTCCTTTAGGAATGACGACTTTTGTTTTACTCAAGCTGTATGTCGTAAACGAGTAATATCCTGGTTAAACTGGACCACATTACCCGGTGATTCGGTCTTCGAAATAATGCTTGTAACACACACTGGTCAGCCTCTCTCTCACTCTTGCTGACCTGTAGGGAATGTGGTCGCATATTCTCTGCAAAAATAGACTACGTCAGTCACGTGCACGGCTCTCACAAGACGGCGCGCGGGCTCTCTCGATTTTTCTCGCACTATACCTCTCTTTCTAAGTGTTCTCAATCAATCAATCAAGCGTTTATTGCACCATGGTAAACAAATACAGTTCTTACATGTATAAAATAAGAGAGAGACAGGTAAGTAGTGCGAGAAAAATCGAGAGAGCTCGCGCGCTGTCTTGTGATAGCCGTGCTGAGAGCTCACGAACGTCGCTCCAGCCATTTTTCTAATCGCCATGGTCGAAATCGTCCAGGATTTTGACGATGGCCAGACCAATAAATAAAAAGTACTTAAATCGAACGATGTTAACAGCCGGCCATTATCCGTGTCGAAACGCCGGGGATTTCTGAATCTTGATAAAACAGAATTACCATACCACGATCGGGTTACGAAACGAATTCCCATAACAAATGGTACCAATTATAGTGCGTTCAACTTTACTGAGAATCCGACGGTTTACGAAGACAGTGGACATGTGGAAGCTGCGCTAGCGCATCCTAACGGCGTAAAGAGTATTTCAATAGAGGAGCCAAATGAAATAAAAATTCGTGAATTAGAACGAAAGGTTTGGGACAAATACCATATTGCATATATGCATTAAAGAAACGTAAACAAGGATTTCAAAAACTTTTTTTAATGGATGCTGTTTCTAAACTTAATTGCGTTTAAAGATCGGAGTGAGTGAGAGAGTGTTTATGTTTTTTTTTTACCGCGTTGATATCATAGCTCCATACAAAAACTCAGCCCCCCATTTCACCCCGTAGGTGGTGATTTCCTGGATAAAAGCTATCCTATGTCCTTCCCCGGGTCTCAAACTATCTCTTTACCAAATTTCATCCAAATCGGTTCTGCTCTTTAAGGGTGAAGAGGTAACATACAGATAGACAGACAGACATAAATACAGACACACTTTCGCAGGTTTAATATTAGTATGGATTACAATAACGGGATGGCTTACCATCCATATGTAGCAACACTGCTTTATCAATTTTAACATGAGTCTACACCCCTATTGAATACCCACCAGCGATGTGCGGAGATGTGATGACCTCGCGGCGGGTGCGCAAAACGCTTCATACTAATAGACACACAGGTATGACGTCACAACTGACATTTGTACTAATCGTTGTATGGAAAATCAGGTAAATTGTTGTGTCGGTCGCGAAATACTGCGTTTAAGTACATAGTTGTCATACAATTTTGTTTCAACAGCGAAAGGATTCTATTGGTAGCTTTAGATTTACTTTTGGACAATAAAAAGAATGCATATTTTTTCTAATCTTTCAGGGTTCATATCTTTTTATTATTTTAATGATATTTTATAATTTATACTTTATTGATAATTTGATGGTTTACTATCCATTTACCATCACTACGTTATCAATTTGAACATGAGGCATCATGCCTATTGTACGGTTATTTTTGTGTCACAACGGAAATTTGTTCACGGCTAACTATACCGACTAACTTGGCAACTACTAGGTAGCCAAAAATTTGGTCCTCACCCATGTTTCCGAGCACCATGTTCGACCGGCAACACTTGGCAATATTGCCGGGAATGTTCCCAGGAATAAGAATATTTGCGCAATATTAACAACAGTCATATCAAGCATAACTATTGTTAATATTGGGCTAGAAAGAGCAGTAGTGTGTAGTAATAGTGTTGTGTTCCTGGAGGTGAGCAAGGTCGCCAGAGCTCCCGAGGATGCGTTGTGTTGAGAGCGAGGGAATTTGTTCCTTCAGCTGTCAACACGGCGAATCCTCAAACATATCAAGGTTCGGCAACGCCCATGTTACTCCTTTGGAGTTGCATGCGTCTACAGGCTGCGGAGTCCGCTTACCATCAGACATATAAAAAAAAACCCCGTGGGGATGGCTCGGTGAATGGCCGCTCCCATGTGTCCGCCATATTGTTTCGTCGTTTGGGCGAAAGCGTGCGTGGGCGCAGCTTTCACTGGTGCGAGAAAACTGGCGGCGGCCATGTTGCGGGATGCTGTGGGACAGTCCGGTTCTTTTTTGTTCAAATTGTTGCTCATGCGCCGTCTGCCCATATACAAGGCCTTAGGGCAATTGAGAGTGGACATATAAGTTAACTTATAAGTAGGTAAACTGGCAACAGGTGGTAACAGGTCTGTGAGCTGTAGAACTCGCGAGACAGTCCCTTTGTCATTTTTTTTAAAGTGAAACGTCAAAAAAAATAATTAGTGAACTTCGTTCGTGTATCACCGTCTTTGTCGCTCGAACTAGCAAGTGCAGCGGAGAGGGAGATACACGAACGAAGTTCGTTTTCGTTTCGCGGTACGCCCTCTGCTCACTAAATATCACGAGAATCGTTGGAGAAACCGACGTCGTCTTCGTTCGCTCCGCTCGCTCGTTCGATAAGTTGCTGTCAAAAAAATGGTACCATTGCTTATTGCCGACTGTACTTTTTTCTACAGTGACTGTAGTATAGTTATCGACTACTGGTTTAGAGAGTTTCAATGAGTCACAAAACGGTGGGTTCATCTTGTGTGATTTAGGAGTTCCTACGCCTACCTTCTGCCCCCATGGGTTCACTATTGGAAGGCATAAAGTCATTTCTACTATTATTGTTACGCATAATTGCTTTTCGCCGAAATAGTGATGTGCATAATTCTCATTACGCATAATTATATACGCATAACATTAAAAAGCATAAATACTGAAAGCATAATCTTCATGAAGACTAATGACAAAAAGCATAAGCACAAATAGGCATAGTAATCAATTGGCATTATATTAAAATGCATAACTGTAATGTCCTAAACAAAAGTTATGTAAACCTAACCTAACCGCCAGAGCGTGTCGACGTCACCCCGCGAAACGTGATTTAGCAACTATCATTCATCTAAGAAAATAAGTAAATATTGTAATAAATGTTTTCACAATAATAATAAATGCATTTCAACAACGAAACTGAGTTTTATTCATTTAGATAACTGAAATTATGGATAATGACAGATATACCAAATAATTATTAGCCCAAACAATAGTATGCGTAATGTATATTCGGCCAATACAGTTCAACTGAAATTATGCTATTAGCGTAGTATGCCAAAAAAGTAGTAGGCCAAAGTATTACCATGCGGAAGTACTATTATTTATTTATTGATTTATTTATTTATTAATTTATCTATTTTTATTATGCCAAAACAAATTATGCCACACTAATTATGCGAAACAGTAATAGCCTAAATAACATTATGCGATCCAAGGGGATCCCGCCCCTATGGCATGGCATTTATATATTTTTTTAATCTTTAATGCACAAATATAAAAAAATAAAATGAAATGTCATCCCGCTCGAATTTGGAGCAGCCCAACTGGGGAAGTACCTCCGCCTTGCAGAAGACCACAACCATAATAACACTACTATTTGTTCTGTAGTAGTGTTGTGTTCCTGGAGGTGAGCATGGTCGCCAGAGCTCCCGAGGATGCGTTGTGTTGAGAGCGAGGGATTTTTTCCTTTAGCTGTCAACACGGCGAATCCTCAAACATATCAAGGGTCGGCAACGCCCATGTTACTCCTTTGGAGTTGCATGCGTCTATAGACTGCGGTGTCCGCTTACCATCAGGCGGGCCGTACGCTTGTTTGCCACCGTCGTTGTATTAAACAAAAAACTGGCGGACTTAAGGCCTTCAGGCATTCTCTACCAGTCAACCATTGGGCTAAACAAAAGCTTTAGTGGTGCAGGATCCTAAATACCTACTGATACTAGAATTGCAAAACCACATTCATTGTCATACTAAGGTAAATAACCCAAATATCTCAATCTGGAATCAGCAAGTGGCTGAAAAATTGCATTTTTTTAAGGACAACTTACGAACTCGATGGTTTCTATGAGGTCCTAATGCCAGTCAATTTAGTCGTAAAATATTTAAACGTCAAATAGGCTATCCCCGGTTTTTTAAAGATTGCTGCTTTATAAAAGCTCACGGCAGCCTCGACGCGTGGTCACCCCGCGTTACGTCATCGCCGCGGGCGCACGCGTAACGCATTCCGCAGGTGAACGCCCATCCGACCTTCAGCGGACCTTTGGCTTGATTGCCTGTCAATTAACTTTACTTTATTAACATTTTTGGTATTTTGCTCATTATTGTTTTGTTTTTGTTTCGGAATGTTTTATGTCACCAGCTGGCAGAACTGTCGCGAAAGGTCGGGGTGTCAAAATACACTAATTATTAATTATTATTATTATTTTATTAAATTGATCATCATCAATTTTATTGGTGGATTTCAAAAGCTGCTGTTAAAATACCTCTTGCCACAGTGCTCCCAGCTGGTGTCATGTCATAATACTTTCTGCAAACCTTTAAGCCTGCATCACACTGGCTAGCCTGCGGTGGCGGTCAATAGTAAACTTGACATCAGCTGTCAATTTTACCTTAAGCTTTAGGCATTAGGCCTGAATCAAGGTCTCTCACAGACTGGTGCGGCCTGCGGTGACGGTCAATAGAAGTTAGAAAGAAAGAAAGAAGACATTTATTCACTACACAAAAGACACACAGAGACAAAGGGAGTACAGATATAATACAATTGACACATAATGTGTGTGTCTTCGCGGCAGTGAATCGGTCGCTGTCTCAGCATTATGCCGAGGTGTCAGACAGACACCTACAGCGCTGATTTTCTGACAGCACCGTACGTGACCCACGGAACGCAACACAACATACTGCCGATACAAACGTATACACATAATAAATAAATAATTAATATACTAAATCTGTTAAATATGTGACACGAGCACAATGGGATGAGAAACAATGTGAAAAAAGCGAAACGGTTGGGATGATTAAAAAATAAAATGGATAAAAATTAAATAAAGTGCTGGATGAGTTAGGGTTGGGATTTTTGGCTTGTGTTGTCAAGTTGTGACAGCTATTGTCAAATCTACTATTGACCGCCACCGCAGGCCGCGTTAGTGTGATTCAAGCCTTATTGATTGAGCTTGTAGCCAAGCAGTAATAAAAACGCCAAATCTTGGGATTAGGTGCCAAAGTGGACCCCAGGCTCCTGGGTAAAACCGGGAAAACGCCGTATGTGCTGCTTGATTTTTCACCGAAATATAATTTTAAGGAGACTTAGCTTTACGTTCAAACTTTTTTTATTGGAAATAGTTGGTATGTTGGTGGCCTGTAGTAAGTCCATCCCGAAGGTCCGTTCTAAAAAGTCCGTCCTGAAAGTCCGTCCTATAAGTCCGTCGTTAAAGTCCATCCTGAAAGTCCATCCTGAAAGTCCATACGGAAAGTCCATCCTGAAAGTCCATCCTGAAAGTTCATCCTGAATAGGGTTTCTTCTCGAGTTGGCTTCATTCGAGACGAGAAAAGTCATCCGCAAAAATTTATGCTGAGTTTTGCAGATGCGGATGTAGCAGGTACATTTCGCGACAAGAAAGGGACCTACGCGGTGCGTGCCGCGCGCGTGATCATTATTTTCGTCATTACTCATTTGTCAATAAGAATCTTCATTTCGTTTCTGTAACCTGATGGTTCGCCTTATTCGCTATCGGTGAGTGATGCGTTGTGTTTTCATCGATTGTAAATCAGTCGCAACATGTTCGAGTACTGCGTAACCCTAAAAGACGTTGCTTATTTATATTTTGAGTGTTTTGCCCCAAAATCCGCATCCGCATCCACATCCGCGAATGTGAGCATCGAAATATCCTCATACCCTCCTGCTCCGCGGTATCCCTGCTACGTGCACCCACGCTTCAAAGATGCTTCGTACTTAATTAACAATTAGCGTTACTATACTAACAATAACAACCTGACAGCGTACGGAGTAATGCTGTGGGCGTTGTATTAGTAAACGATAGTACAGTCAGCTGTGTAACTTATAATAATTATACAGAGTGTAAGCCAAAGGTGTAAGCACAGATGAGTGACCAGTTACTCCGGAAGATATTTCATAATGCGTCATACCTAATAACTACGCTGGGAATCGAGCCGGGTCAAATCAGTCCAAAAATCGGAGGCAGTTCAATTTTTTTCTAAAATCGGTGCCGTGACACCTGTAGACTAAATTTCGATATCTTTTATGGTTTCAGACTTTCCCTCACTGCCCCATTTGAATGATACAGCCTGTATATTTACCAAGAGTTGTCCAAACGCGCCTAAAAAATTAAAAAAACTATTACCCGACGACGAAAACTACCTAAAAAAAACGATTTACAAAGTCTGAAATGCACCTCTTTCTCATGTGCACAAACGTGTCTCTTACATTAGGGCGATGATAGTGAGAATCGAGACAGCGACTTAAGGATGACTCACGCTAGAACGGGACGTGTCCGGCCCGGGCCGTTTTCTCAGAAAAACGACGGCGTTTTTGCGCGGCCCAAGCCCGGCCGGGCGAATATTTAGCGTTTTTAAGGCGTTTATTTTTCGTCATTGTCGTACATGAAATACAATACAATACAATACAAAAAATACTCTTTATTGCACACCTCACACCAACAAAGCAGTTAAAAAGAAAAACAATACAATAACATGTAGGTAGAGGTAGACGACAGGCAGGCAAATACCATTAAAAGGTACAAGTACCAGAGTCTACTTTTGTTGAAGATGTTAGCCATTACCAGCACTGAATCTTTTTTTGATTAAAGGTTCTGTGGTACGTTTTACCTCTGATGAAATAATCTTGAGCCGACAATGACGTTAAAACCGAGCGGTTCGAACGCTCGGAGATTCGCCCGGCCGGGCCACGGCGGGCTGAGGCTCGGAAGCGGCTCGGTGTCGGCACGGCCCGGCCGCTCATATGTAACACCAACGTTTGGCGGCCGATCTACCTACAACCGAGGCTCGGACGACTCTCGGTCCCGGCCCGGCCCGGACACGGCCCGTTGGACTACAACAACTGTTCAGCAGCCCGGTCCCGGCTCGTGCCCGGCCCGGGCGGCTCGGAAATATACAACAAAAATACGAAGGTGGTAAGGTGTCATATATGAATATGTGAAATATGGGAGTCCAACTAACCTTGCACTTAGTCGGTTTACATTATTTGATGCTGAGCTCATAAAAAAATTGTTTAGCACAAAGGTTTATTACAACGATGTACTGACAGAATTTTAAGGGCTATTGTACATTATACGATATTTTCTTACGAAGCATCTTATTAAGACGAAACATAAGATGAAAATCCACTAGAAGCTGAGCGGAGATGTATTTAAAGTATTCAAGTATTAATGCAATCATGTTACAGTATGGTACAAACGACAACACTGTTAACTGACCATCCTGTGTTTATATAGAATCTTATTACAATGCACTTAAGGTGCACCGATGGTCAGTTAGCTGTGTTGTCGATAGTACGTAGTTGACATGTGTTAACATTAAGTCTCAAACATGAACCCTGTGAGGGCATCGCAATGCTTCTAAATTAACTTACAATTAAATATGTATATTATTACAAGCTTTTATTAAGTTTCACCTGTCCCGTTGTCTGTCTGTCTGTCACTACTCAAATCTTGCAAGTTAAATTTGACCCACTGCCCGGTAACCGATTGAGCTTAAATTTTAGGTATAAGTATAGTTTGGATGTCAATTCAATATTATGGTGCCATCGAGCTGATCTGATGATGGAGACGGAAGTAGGTGGCCATGGGAATGCAGTATTTAACCGTCGAGTTTGGGCTCGTTAGAATCGTCTCAATGAGTAGTTGATGATGGTATACAGAAAAGTACAGTCGGCAATAAAGGCTTGTACCAAAAATGAAATTTTTGACAGAAACTTTTTATAACATAACAGATTCGATCTATATATTTAGTTAACAGAGCTAGGAATATTTTTGGTTATGTTGTTGTATGTATATGAGTCTATCGTTGTTATCTGTTGTTTGTATTTGTATTTATATATTTCCTTCTTATTTGAATTATAAAACTTATAATATATATCCACTTATGTGTGTACAGATATAGATATATATATACATAACCAAAATGGTTTAGTAGTAGTAATGTTTATGCATTAAATAGAGTTTGTCGTCTAGATATTCATTTATAGAATAATAAGTATTTTTAGCAATAGGTATATGCTTTAGTTTATTTATAAAGAGACTATCTTCTTTTTTTCATAACTTTCATATATACTTATTTCATATATTTAAAACGTTGCATGTTGTGTTTAATATGAAAACATCGCTTCACAGATCATTGGAGGATTCACCCTTACCCTCCTTCAACCAATACGAATGTACCTTCGCCGCGTATAATCTCCGTTCAAACATACGCTGGCCATAACTAGACCATATGTCCATGTTATAAGGTTCATAGCTATTCAGCTGACTGTGTTTACGTTTGTATGGAGGCAAAGGCAAACCTGTGTGCCCTGACCTTATGATTTCTATCCGGTCTCGCTTTCATCTCAGAGCATCGAAAGCGCGGTGTCAACAAAATTATGCGAGTGGTCGGTATGGCGGCCATTTTGTCATTAATTTCGTTATTTATAGGTTATCTTTTTTATATGCTTATTCGATTCGATATTTGATTTGCGAGCGAAACGAACGAAATTTCAGTTTGGCCAAAAACGCTTTTGTATGTCCAGTTGTTCACCTCTAGACGTAATATTAAGTGATGGTGAGGTCGAGGGTGCTATATGCACATAGAGCGAATATTTTTTATAAAATGAATCACTTTTCTTTGCACTTGCACTAGGCACAAAGAGAGGACAAAGCCATTGTCTTTTATTGTTAAGTGTAACAGCTAATTGTTTACGTACTAAGTTTCAACTATACCTACTAATAAAAAGTTGTTTATGAATACCTTTCGTTTTAATTTTAATCTTGCTACTTTAACAATAGAGTTAAGAGTTAAGTATTTATTAAATATCGGCCTTTCATATCGGCGCATTTGCGGCACGTGGCTAAACATGGGTTTTTGTTGGACAATGGGTTTACAATTTAAGATAAGATCCGTTCTAGAAAATAGATTCTCCCTTTACCAAGATAGTGCCTAGATAGAGAATTAATAAATGATTTGTTGGGATTGTCTATGATTCTGTCAAAGACTGGACGTCTGACAAGCGTAGGTCGCTACTGGGTTGTTATTCGGAACATGTTAATGCACCACACCTCACCCGACACGCCTAACGACCTACGCTTAGTTACGACGAATCGCGGCGTCTAGATATGTTAGTGGGTGAGCGTTGAGGTGAACTCAAAATAAGTCACAGAATAGCGAGGCTGACGGCGATCCTTCATGGAGCATAAACGACCTTAATCTGCAAGAGACAACGTGCGTGTGCTTTAATAGCCGCGTGCACACGTCCGAGTGCGGTGGACTGCCGAGGAAACTCAAAGGGAATCTACTACGGAGTGACCTTGGTTTTGCCGGACGCCGTGCATCTAGACTGGTCGAAATCACGCGGCAAGTGACAAGGTACTTATTGTTATTGTTATTGTTAATGTTTATTCAAATAGGCAAGTCAAAAACTGATTCTACCTTTATATAATACATGTATCAATTACATTAGGTGGTGGTACCAGGTGGTGGTCATGCAGAAGCTTCCAGGCATCTTTGTCTTCTATGTATTGCCTAATTGTGTAATAAGCTTTCTTTAACAAAGTTGATTTTACATGACTCTTGAATTTACCTTCTGTGAGCCCAGTGATTTCCTTAGGGATTTTATTATAAAACCGTATACAGTTTCCTAAGAAATATTTTTTATTGGTTTTAGATAGCCTGAACTTAGGTACAGCTATTTTATCTTTGTTCTTAGTATTAAAATGATGATTATCGCTATTTAATTTAAATTTATATAAGTTTTTACGCACGTGCATGATGTTTTCATAAATGTACAAGGAAGGTAGGGTCAGTATGTTTATCTCCTTGAAGAGTTCTCTTATGGAGTCGCGAGGACGCATCTCATATATGGCACGAATCGCAGGCTTTTGCAATATAAATATAGTCTCGATGTCCGCAGCCGCACCCCACAACAAGATTCCGTATGACATTAGACTATGAAAATATGCGAAGTAGACTAATCTCGCTGTAGCTACATCTGTAAGTCGTCTAATTCTATAAACTGCATAAGCTGCAGAGCTTAGTTTCCCCGACAGAACATTAATGTGAGTACCCCATTGTAACTTAGAATCTATGTTAATGCCAAGGAATAAGGTTGCATTGTAAATTTTAAGTCTCACCGTCAAGAATTATATTTGGTTCGACATCATATCTAACATTGGGTAATGAAAATTTCAAACATTTGGTCTTTTTCGCGTTCAATAATAGATTGTTGGCTGCAAACAAAAAGTTAGTGCGTTATTTACATGTACAAGAGCGCCATCTTTCCTATCGATTTTAAATATCAGAGACGTATCATCGGCGAATAGAACGATGTCTGCTAGGTCTTTAACCATGTAAGGCAAGTCGTTGATGTAAACCAAAAATAAGAAGGGGCCCAGGATCGATCCTTGAGGAACTCCCATCTTTACCGGAGAACTAAGAGATGAAGTACCATTTATATATACCTTCTGTTGCCTATCAATCAAGTATGACCAAGTTTAGGGCATTTCCATGAACTCCGTAGACCTCCAGCTTGCGCAGTAGCGTGCGATGATCCACACAGTCAAACGCTTTGGAAAGATCACAAAACACTCCAATAGCATCCTGTGAGCCTTCCCAAGCCTCGAGAATAATAGTCATCAGGTGACAGCCCGCATCAGCTGTCGATCTACTTTTAGTGAAACCATACTGATTTTGATGCAATATTTTGTTTTTATTAAAATGAGACAGCAGTTGGCTTAACATCAATTTTTCAAAGATTTTACTTAATACAGGAAGGACAGAGATTGGTCTGTAGTTGGAAGGGTCTGTTCTATGTCCCGACTTGAAAATGGGGGTGATTTTACTGAATTTCATTAGGTCTGGGAATGTGCCTTTATCTATACACAAGTTGAACAAATCCGATAAGTATGTAGCAATGGTATTAATTAGAGAATCTAGAACTTTTACGGATAAGCCCTAAAGATCTTCGGTAGTTTTAATATTTAAACTCTTATATGATTTTTTGACGTCACTGATTGAGATGTGCTCAAAAGAAAATTTTGGTAAAGTTTGTTGGACATTTTCTTTAAGGTAGGTTTCGGCCAATGCAGGGGATGAGTCCAATGACTTTGTTGCATTCAATGGTATATTAGTGAAGAAATCTACAAAAATATTAGCAATTTCTTCAGTGTTTGAAATATATTGATTATTTATTAGTAATTCATGTTCTGAATCTCTAGACTCTAGAATTTTACCAGTCTCTACATTAATTACTTTCCAAATGGTTTTAATTTTATTGTTAGCTTTGCGTATCTTTTCCCTAATAGTTATAGCTTTTGCTTGGATGCAGACCGCTTTAAATATTTTCGAATATAACCTAACATGTTCATGAAAGGCTTTTGAGTCAGTGTGGGATTTATCATCATACAGTTCATACATATTATCTCTACTTATCCTTATTCCTTTGGTTGCCCAATCACTAAATGCTAGTTTCGCATTTACATGTAATCTGTTTTTGGGACAAATTACACTGAACTCCTTACTTATTACGGAGAGTATGGTTTCATAGTTAGTATTAGGGTCATCTTCAGTGAGGTCAAGATTCATAAGTTTAAATTCTACACCATTTTTTAAGCTTTAATAGTCTGTGCTTTGTTAGAGGTCTATGTTCAATTATAGATTTCTCTTTCATGTTTTTCAACTCAAATTCAAGCGAAAGACCCTTGTGATCAGACCTAACTCCACCTGTTATCGACAAACTGTTGCTTTGACAAATTGTGAAGATATTATCAATACAGGTTGATGAAGTACCGGCTATTCTTGTGGGCTCACAGAAAAGGTAATTCAGCCCGAATGACTTTAGCAAGCTTATTAGATTAATTTTATCTGAGGACTCTGACAGGATATCAACATTAAAGTCACCGCATACATAAATCAGTTTACTATTTTTAGAGAGTTTTTTCAGAATAAGTTCCATAGAAGACATAAAAGATGCAAGGTTTGATCTCGGCGGCCTATATACACATAATATTATATGCCTTTCCATTTCTATACAAGTCACCTCACAAATACGTTCAACAGAACAGCCGACAATATCGGTACGTTCTTTATAATTGATAGATTGTTTTAAAAGTATAATAGAACCTCCCTCCACCTTCAGCGGATGTTCTGTTGAATGTGCTGCTACCTGAAAATTATTTACATTAAATGACATTTTGTCATTATTTAGCCACGTTTCACAGAAAAATAAAATAAAAGTTCTATATCAAGTATTTTGCCAGAGAAGCGGTTTATATTTTGATAAAATAAGGATAATGTACTAGTAGGTACCACTCTCTTTTGTCTTGGAACTTAGTTTAAAGGAATTTCCACAGTTCTATTTTTATAACATATACTGACTACTGTGAAGTCATTATGTAACTTCATTGTATTTCCTATAACTGAATCAATATTATATGCTACTAGTGTGGCAACTGTTGACAGATTTTTCTTCGAGCAGTACATGTTATTCGGGGTCAGTTTGAAATTTGTCAAGAACCTATTACGGTCAAAGAATATAAGTTTGTCATTATGACGACATGTCAGGTTATGAAGTAGACTGTTCAAGATATGTGTGTGCTTATTCTGGGTCGGGGTTAATGACGAGGAGTATGGAAAGGCACACATCATAATCTTAGAACAATTTAATTCAAGAAGGGAGGTTAAATTATTAGTAACCTGTCTTCTGTCAATGCCTATACTTTGGCCTATCAGCATTACAATAATTGTTTCTGGATGTATAATATTGTAACTATTTTTAATTTTATCACAAATTTGGGTATATGATGCACCAGGCATGCAAGTATTAATAATGCTATAAGATATCTCATTACACAACTTGGAGCCAAAACCTATACCAATTTGGTCTGAGAAGACTAGTACTTTACTTGCATGTTTGGTTTTACTACATTGCACCACTCTCCGAGCCGCCTGCACAGGAACAGTGCAGGATGTTGCTTGCAGGACCGCCACTGGTTGTGTCTGTGAGTCCGTATCGTCACAAGATGTGGTTGACTGAGTGTCAATGCACTCTGTATTATTCGTGACTAACTGCACTAGTTCTGTAGCGGTGTTATAGTGTTCGGTTAGCCGGTTTTGCAGAACTGCATAACCGCTAAAAATATCATTTAGTGTTTGTTCTCTGCGTAGCAGCTCAGAGCGTAGTAGTAATATGTCGTCGTCATATAATTTTCTTGTTATTTCTAATTCTTCTAAACAATTCTGAAGTTTTTCTTCTACCAAAAGCCTGTTTTTTATAAGTTGATCATTTTTTTAAAACTACTTTCTACATTTGAGTTTCTGTTGACATCTACGAACAACTTTTTTGATTTTCATATATTTTTTAATCTTTTTATGACTTGTGAATGTGGGTTTTGATGGGGTCTCCCTAGTGAGATCAATAATATCTAAAGACTGAGGGGCCATAGTTTTGCTGCCTACTAGCTCATCGTAGAGGCATTGAGTATCGGTAGCCTGTTGCAGATTAATTTTTGACTGTAATTCTAAAATTGTCAATTTAGCACCATCTACCACACTCGAGGTCTTTAATTAATACGGTTTAGAGCCGTTACATAGGTCAAACCGCACTCATCAAATGACAATACAATGGTCTGTAGTTTATCACATTTATCTGATATATCTGTGAATTTAGTGTCCAGCTCGGATAATTCATTTTTTAGTTCAGTATTTTTGGAGACGATCCGCTGAACTTCTAGCTCACTGTCCTCTCTCTCTTTGAGGAGTTGTTCAGTTCACTAAGGTCCTTGTAGGTTCTTAGTTCCTGCAGTGTAGTTCTCAGTTGTTGATCCATTTCTTTGACTGTAGCCCTGCGGGTCATCATGGTGCAGCTTTTATAGCTTTTTAGTTAACACTGACACTGTCCTCGCGTTCAAAATATCATATCAGTCCACTTCGTTTATATAGTAGTTTCGATATTTAGTTTATGATTATGATTATTGTAAGCAGATAAACAAATGACAATGACAGCCGCCTTTTTGAAGTACAGCAGGTTATCTCTCTGTTTGAGGTGGTTTATTTAAACAGAAAACATACAAAAAGTTTTCCTATTACGCTGGGGATAGAACCCGAGACAGATAAGCGTTTGAAGTAGTTAGGTACTTTAGTCCACTCAAGTCCCACTGCGCCATTGTGACCTATAGTAGACCGGGTAAATATTTGAATCCAGTGTTAACACCTCCAGTTCATGAGTATGGGAGCGCGTTTTTTGTTCCACCCTCCGGTTTGGCGAATAATAACAATGTTATAAGGGCGAAACTGTTCAACTTAAATAGCACCTCATCACGTATCAATCACTGTTTATCACGCTTACACATGTACACACAACATTACTTATGTTCTGTTAGGTTATTTTTGCGGATTCGTTTGTTTATACAATTTTGGATTAAAACTGTCACATCATTGCACTTTTTGTTTACTTTCAGCAGGAAATGGCGTGAGATAACATTAACACATGTTTGGCACACTTGGTAAACTACTATAGACTTACTAAAATGATCATCTACTTTTGCTGTTGACTATACCTACGTAACAAACTAAAAAAGTTTCAATGATTTGTCGACGACAACCCTTTCGTTACGTCACCGTACCCTTGGTCTATACTTACTATATTATTGTTTATGATATCACAAAAAAATGCAGCTAACGTCATCACATCACTAAAACTTTTTACTTTCGAGATGTGGCCGTTTTGCAGTGTGCAATATAATATCTTAAATGTGATTTTGAGATCCTGTATTGCAGTCACTAGGCGAAAAATATTCATTATTCTATGCTTGTACTGTAAAACGGTATTTATTGAGGCAGCCTAGTATTATTTCAGTGTGCAAATACAGAATTTTAGAATTTTCCGTAATATTTTGGCACTCAAGCCAATCAATGCAGTGGCAGAAACAATTGAGTCATTCCGCCAAATATGTTTTTAAAAGAAAGTTGATACAGCCAACAATAAGGAGAATTCACGATATAATTATTTATGATAATAAATAAATCCAACCAGACAACGAAAAAAACAATACCAAACCTATTAATAACATTGTTTTCTTTTTTAACCCCCGACGCAAAGAAAGGGGTGTTATAAGTTAACATTGCTGCGGTCTTTTATAAGGTGGTACTGTGACATCACATCGAAATGAGAGAGCTTGTAAAGTTTTCGGTAACAAGACCTCCTTTCTTATGTCAAGTGTTGATCAGATCACGTTCTAACATGGTTGATAATTTGTTAGATCATATCTTATTGACAGGTCTCACATCTTGTAAGTTGTAGAGCGATTGTCTGTGGTTTGGGCTTTCTATTGTACCGAGAACCCGGTTGAGTCCGAGTACAAGTCACTATTTTAGGTTCCGTATGTACCTATTAATATTTATAAAGATATCTTTGGTGTCTGAATTTCAGACTCGGATAGACTGAAACAAGAGTGAGAGAGAGAAAGTCTGAGTGTAGCTAACTATAACTATCTAGGTATCTACTGTATTTAAAACTAGCTGCTAATATGTGTCCCGCGCCAAGGAAGCACTCCTTTAAATGTAGGCGCGCAATAAAGAATCGTTACTGACTACACTGACTGCTTATACTGATATCGTACCGCCTCTGCACCGACAAGTTAGTAAGTCAGCATCATTCTCCTCGCGTTATTCCCGGTTGTGCCCCTAAAGGAGCCCGGGGTTCGCTTTGACACCTCATCCCAAGAATTGGCATAGGCACTTGTTTCACGAAAGCGACTGCCATATGACCTTCCAACCCAGAGGGAAAACTAGTCTTAATTCATAATGTAGAATCCTTATCGGACTGTTAAAACGGCCTTAATTAAAAAATGTCGTAACCCAATGTCGACTCACTTTCATACTCACTTATGTAAATTTGCAAAATTCTTTAAAGATCCGCTACGGGCGCGGCTCACAAATAAAAGAGAAAATGTACGTATAAAATATCCTGGTTTACAATTGCTGAATCGCCAAGCCAACATAGTATTTAACACCTGTCATTAAAGAGCATTATCGCTTACAAATCGAAGAAGATGGACTCAAGTTTTACGTCCACGAAAACAAACCGTAGATCAGAATCAGAACGATTTGAACTGTAAAGTTTTGAGGTTAGGATTCACATTTGACCGATCGGCGTGATAATGTCAATGACAACAAGGTATTCATGAAAATTAACGTAAATTATACCCTAATATCAGTCAATAAGGTAGGAAGTAGCTTGGAGTGCTCTCAATAAGAGATTGGCTACAGGTTTTCATACACCGCTCTGCCATATGGGAAACAACATCCCACTTTCTTCGGCTGAGATGTTGCGCCCGCAGTCTCGACCCAAACAGAGGACGCGCGGCTGCCTGCCGGCCATTAAAAAATATATTTAAAAAAGTTAGCGCGCCAAGTGTGTGACATTTGTGGGTGTTTTTTTTGAATAGACAATCGTTTTGTGCCTGGATTTTGGATACTTTTCACTGGGAAAATGGTAAGTTTTTGTAAATTTTGACTAATAGAATAAATAGTAGGCACATTGGTTTAATGAAATAAAAATCAATATATAAGTATTTTTTTAATATATGTACACGGTGTGCTCTTGTTTATCGGAAGTGCCATAGAGCTTGCACACTTTTTTCTTAAAAGTCGGTCAAACGCCAGCTTAAGCGGCCTTTAACGATGTCACAGTAACTTAAAGAGCGTAATTAAAATGCGATGTGGTGTGCCCGGCCAATGCGATGGTAAACGATGATAATTTAATTAATTAAAAAACGATTTTACTCATTAACGTACCATTCATTATCCTGGAATTTTACCGGATTTCCTTTTGAAAGCATGTCGAGTTTAAAGTAAAGAAAGTTTTAATAGCTTCACATCAACATAATGCTTTTTAGGGATTCCGATTCGTTCGTAAAGGGCTCTAGGGGGCAAATATTTGACAACATCAATCAATAAGACTAAATGTAATTTTCTACTCTGTCTTATAAAATGCTATCTTTTTACCTCTTCTGTATATAGGATGAAATGTAACACGGGACTTTTTTGAAAATAACTTCAGAATGTGGTGCGATCAAAGAAACGCTCGTCGTAAGTTTAAAAATAATAATTAAATAGACACCTGTCAATAGCGGGGCCACTAACCCCGTCAACTGTTAGGATTGAAATTAGTAATGGTTGTCATCAGCTTTTGAAAACAAGTTTTGCATGTTACTTGAATGAAAACCGTTAAAAAACTTATATAATTAATTTTGAAAATAATAATATACCTTAGGACATCAGGGACCTCGTTCCATTTTACGAATTGTATTATAGATACCATGGATACTTTGATTAGAGGGGCGACTTATTTGTACAAATAAGTTTTTCTCATAATTATTGTTTTTACTTGTGGCCGAACTGTGGCAGCGAATATATTAGTATTCTATCTTGCTGTTTACTCGATTAAATCTTTTTAATGTCAAATAGTTCTGCTTTTATACTACATTTTAAATGATCAAAGTAGCCCCATTTTTTTCTAAAGTAAGTAACCCCGGTTCAGGGTACACAAAATGCAGCTGTGTTAACATATTGATATTAGTATTCCGTAGTTGCAACACAAAGTCTATGATAAAAAAAAATACCTACGAGACAATCGATAGAGTCCCACGGTACCTAAGCTAAATATGGCCTGTGTTATCAGTATATACTCGTAACTAATAAGTAGAGGACGTATTAGACATAACAACTAAAAACAATATATTCGTGCTTACCACACAAATATTTGTCGTTACCGGGATCTGAACCAAGAATCGTATGTTTTTCAGGCTGAGTCACTAACGACTGGGCTTTACATTTTCATTTATTTATGCTGGTAAGTCCTAGTAGGTATATCAATAGATAAAATGCCCTTACGGAAACCCGCATCTAATTACTTAAATACCTTTGTTAAATCATTCACAACTGATTTAAAAAACCTAACAAAATTGGAATTTCATCTTGTTAAATTATTCACAACTGATTTAAAAACCTAACAAAATTGGAATTTCATCCCTAGACGGGATGTAAATTGGAATAAAAACAATGCATTGTCCTTCTCCGAGACTATCAGTATTGATTCCACAATATTTTTACACAACATAAAGATAGAAACTTCTACAAAGCAGGCCTATCCCACTAAAGGTACCTACTTAACAAAAAAACGATGATAAGATTACCCGGCGAATTGGCGGGACGATTTGGACGCTTTCTGCTTGGTTTCGCGGGAGCATGCCAACGATGATAAGATTACCCGGCGAATTGGAGGGACGATTTGGACGCTTTCTGCTTGGTTTCGCGGGAGCATGCCAACGATGATAAGATTACCCGGCGAATTGGCGGGACGATTTGGACGCTTTCTGCTTGGTTTCGCGGGAGCATGCCAACGATGATAAGATTACCCGGCGAATTGGAGGGACGATTTGGACGCTTTCTGCTTGGTTTCGCGGGAGCATGCCAACGATGATAAGATTACCCGGCGAATTGGCGGGACGATTAGGACGCTTTCTGCTTGGTTTCGCGGGAGCATGCCAACGATGATAAGATTACCCGGCGAATTGGAGGGACGATTTGGACGCTTTCTGCTTGGTTTCGCGGGAGCATGCCAACGATGATAAGATTACCCGGCGAATTGGAGGGACGATTTGGACGCTTTCTGCTTGGTTTGGCGGGAGCATGCCAACGATGATAAGATTACCCGGCGAATTGGCGGGACGATTTGGACGCTTTCTGCTTGGTTCGGCGGGAGCATGCCAACGCAACGCCGAGTGGAGGAAAAGGGAGGCCTTTGCCCAGCTGTGGGACACCTGATCAGGCTAAAAACAAAAGATTACCCGGACATATGTGACGATCGCAACGTACGTTATACCTTGTTCTACATACACACATACAAAATTGTATTAGCACACGTGCTACGTAAATACTAAGTTAATTAACTTTCATACAATATAGCGAAAGTTGTTACTAATGGAACTAGTTTAAGATTATAATTTAGCGCTATTTTCAAGTGGCGAATTATAATGTACCTATCACTTTAATGGCTGTTAATACAATTACACTATAAAATTATGCATTTTTGCCAACTAACTAGTATACAACACTTTTTGTCTTATTAAAAAAGTATGCGGTAGCGGTATACAGGGGGCTTTGACAAGGTTACAATTGACAAGCGCTAACGCCAACAGAAAACTAATAAAATGTAGGGGAATGACAGATGCCGACGAAACACTTTTCGTTAACATCTGTCATTCCCCTACACTTTATTATTTTCTATTAGCGTTAGCGCTTGTCGATTGTAACCTTGTCTACGGCCCCCGGTATAGCGTAGACTGTGAACTGTTAGTACACCTTGCAGAATATCGCAGCCATTAAGGTGCTCGCCCCCGTACTTAGAATAGAACCCCCTCGAAGACAAGACTTGATTAAAAACCGGCCAAGTGCGTGTTGGAGCCACGTGCAGAGTAGGGTTTCGTAGTTGCCTGTCTTGTATTTGTTACATCGACACGCGCCAAGTAAATAGTGCGGTTGCGTCAGCCAAATTTGTACGAAAGTTGGCCGTTTCAAGTACATTTTAAGTTGGTAGACTATTACTCGGTAACTATAAGTAATGTCTACTTAGCCGTGATAGTTTTCCTTTTAAATTCATCATATCTACTACGTCCACGAATTTTTCACATTCCCAGTAGCAGTCATTTAGCCGGAGCGAGGGGGACATATGACTAACAAAAATTTGGGCTTTAAAGCCTTACAACGCTCATTTCACACCTCTTAAGTTGCAAGCCATAGGTCATGGTAAAAGCTTATCATTAGGCGGGCCATACACTTGTTTACCACCGATATAAAGAAATAAACAATAAATACAGGGTGGGAAGTTCCGGTGGCGTTTCGTCCGACATACTCTGACCCGCTAAAGTGATAGTTGCCCGCGCCGGTTTCCATCCGCTCGTGTGTGCAAGCGCACATGACGTCTTAAACGGTGCTAGTGATAAACAAACAGTTTCTATTTATCGTGGTTGAGTAAAATATATGTACGATTCAGCTGCGAGGCTTGTGACGGACTGGATGGAAACAGTTTAGCAAGTTTTTTTGTTTACTTTTGTTAAACCTATACTGGATGCAACAAAAATGGCGGCGATCCGTTGTAGGTATTCATTGGTCGCATTTTGACTAAAATTCATTACACCACCGTTTTTTGCAACCTGTATAGAAAACTTTTAACTTTAGTTCGCATAATTTGGAGTCCCAGATTAAATTCTTAATCCAGTTTTATCAATCAATCAATCCTAAGTAACCTTTGATAGAAATCATCACAATTAGTCGCATTTAAAACAAGTGAAATTGCTTTTTTATGAAAAAATTAAGGATTACAAATCTAACGACACCTCTCGCGTTAAAATTCATCAAGCCATTTCTGCAGAGCGTGCTAAAATATCCTTACTCAATATTATAATTGCGAAAGTGTGTGTGTGTGTGTTTGTTTGTCCTTCTTTCACGTTGCAACGGAGCGTCGTATTAATGTGATTTTTTGTACGTATTAATGTGAGATAGTTTAGAGGCTGGAGAGTGACATAGAGGCTACTTTTTCCAGCGGGAAAACATCTGATTCCCGCGGGAAAATTCAATGTTACATTTTCCTATAACCACGCGGGCGAAGCCGCGGGCATCAGCCAGTACATACATACATACGAAATAGACAGACATTTATGGTACATTCAAAAGACATAGCCCTCCTTCCACTGACACCGTCGTATTAAATTACACCTCGACATCATACTTAATGCGCAACAAAAGTGACATTGCGAAAAATGACATTGACGTGTGTTTCGGCGGGAAATTGCATTCACGCCATAGACAATTTTCGCCCATTCTTTCCACATACAATTGAAGATACCCCTTTGTTGCTTTGTCCATCTCTAATCAAATATAATGACTTGATAATGGCTCCATTGAAATGTTTAACAATGATATCATTATATTAATATGTCCTGTCGATTTCATCGCTGAAAAAAGTAAGTAGGTATCTAAGCTTGTCCAACCGTCACTATCGTTCGTTTAGTTTGTTTACTTAAAGGCATCTCAATCTCACAGACTGGCGCGGCCAGGCCGCGGCGGCGGTCAATAGTAAACTTTTCATTAGCTGTCAAATTCACTATTGACGGCCAATACAGCCGCATAAATCGTTTTGGTGCATAGAACTGTATCATTTTGGGACCCAGTTTTCCAATGCTAGTATTATAAAGAGGTAAAAGACTCGATTCTACAGTGGCTTCTAAACTTCCTAATTTTATTTCATTGAGTTATATTACTAGAGTAGACATCACCTAGCATAAGTTTGCGCATGTCAACATACTCTCATGAGAGCATGTTGGTTTAGTCTGTGGCGGGCAGTGATGGCGGTCGTTTCTAGTGCAATTTTGACTAAAACTTTAAAAAAATGCCTTCTATTGCATTGCGCTATTGCACCAACAAAAAACCCAACAATAGTAAAAGTACGGGGATCACTTTTCATTGGCTAATTCACAGATTTTTGAAATAACATGAATTTTTCTCTAATTTATAAAATACGCGCCGATGGCGGCCATTACTTCAAAGATTAAAAATGTAGAAGTGACAATTTCCTAAGACTATTTTGCCTTATTAGTAGAACATTAAACTTACTAGATTTACTGATTTGAAACTTTAAAGATCTTAATTTTTGCGCCAAAATAGCAGCAACCATTTGTTTTATTTTTTTATTTAATAGTTTTTATGAATATTTTAGTGGCAACCTTCAGTTCTCCATATTTAAATATATCTTAAGTTCTATTTATTTAAATCCTAGGTAAATTCTCTTATACAAATAATTTACGCGATGCAAGTATGGTCTCCGAATATGAACCCATTAGCAATTTAGGAGAATATAATTATTATATTAATTTCCAATTTGAAAATGGTCGTAATTTAGTTTGTTTGTCTTGCTACGATTGCTATCAAAATCGATATCTGAGGATCCGCATGGACCTTAAATTAGGACTTTGTCATCAAATCTGACACAAATTGCATCAACATAGTGCATCCTCGGTAACTATAAAGATATCCAGTATAAAAAATACGAATACCAAATGTCGGTGATCAAATAAATAGTTGTTTTTTTATAAGAGTGTATTAAATCTACTAAATAACTGAATCCGAACTCAGAAAATTGTCGTATCTACTACGTTTACATACTCTTTGATTTTCCAAGATGGCGGCCTGATTGGAAGACGTCAAGAAAAATGTTCTGGGTTGCCAGTCTATACGTAGTAATAGTAAATGTTTTATTTAGGTGTCGCTAAAACACTTTGTTATTCTATGAGCAGCCTTCATAATCAAATGACAGCGCTAATTTGAATCTGACGTTTCTTATTTTAGGCGGTCTATACAACTTACTTAGCTGCCTAAACGCTATTCTAAATATGTTTTTAATTTGCCGCCTAAATTATATCTAATTAATTAGACAATTTAGTTTTAGGCTAGTTAAACCATGTGCACGTAGAATCGGGTCCATTGTACGGTTATAACGCCCGACCATGAAAATAAAAAACCTGCTCTGGGGGCGCTAAATTAGCAAAAATTATGGCAACACTAGAAAAATACTACATGATGTACCTACCTACCAGTCATGTTGACAACAAGATCGGTGATGATCTGATGATATTTAGAGGAATAGAGTCTAATCCTATAGACTTTCTCTCCGATAAATACTTCGTCATATTATAAATCACTTTTCTTAAGTCACATTTAATAGGACACGACGACACCTCACTTTCAGTATTGTAGTTGTACATAGTTTTAAGTTTGTTCTTTTTATGGTTTGACGTTTCTTGTATACATATATTGTTTTTATTTTTGGTGTGTATTTTATACCACCTATGTTATGGGCAATTAGTGTTAATGCGGGCAACTTGGGAAGTTATGCAGGTAAGCAAAAAAAAAACACCTCACGTTGACAGCAATTGACAGATGCTACTGTTGCCATTTGGAGAAATGAATTCTAATAGTTTTCCGCAATATGGCGAAGTTTTTCATTTTCCTGGTCGGGCTTTAGCTTAGCAGTTTGAGTACGAGAGGCGCTTTTCTCTACTTACAGTTTTTCGCATATTGTCGGCGCAGCGCTACAAAAGTACAAGATCTTTGGCAGTGAATGTGTTAGTAAGTTTGTATGTACGGGCTAATCTCCGAAACCACTCATTCGTTCCAAAAAGTCTCTCTCCAGCATATAGAATGGACCTTAGGGTCAGACTATACCAAAGGGTGGGCCGTTTCTGGGACAGAAAATTTTTACACTTTTTTTTTTGCTGTTTTTAAGCTAAAATTAGATTGGATCGTGAAGTATAAACTAAAATAAGCATGTTTTGTAATTTTAACTTTCTTTCTCCGATTAATATTTACCGAGATATTGGGGTTCAAAAATTTTTTTTGAATTTCCGCCATTTTCAGGCTAAAATTAAATTGAATCTTGTAGATTGTACTAAAATAAGCATATTCTGTTCTTTAAACTTTTTCTGTCAGAGCAATATGTACTGAGATATTGGGGTTCAAATGCATAACGAGTCTCCATGTTTTATGTAGGTAAGCATGCATTTTTAACATGGTCATAAAACAAACCGGTCAGGGTGTAATGGCCGAGATATTGGACCTAAAATTTTGCACGATTTTAGGACTTAGAAGAATAAAATTAGTTTTTCCTAGAAAACATGCTTATTTACTCTCCCAATTGAGTATTTTTTCAGCTCATGTCTTTTTTATATTGTGTCAGACACTGCCTTAGCTCCGGCGCTGCGGGAAGTGCAGCCCTTCCGCCCTTACGTGGCAAAGCACGGTTGCCCGTACTCCGCTCCGCAGCTTACACTTTTTTTTACGGCTTTTTATATACACTCTAGGGGTAGGGCAGACAAGACCACGTGGAATCGGGGTTGACAGCTTCGGTTCTGTGGCAAGTCTTATTTTAGCGTATTCTACACGATAACATCATAAAAAAATAGTGTCAATATAACATCAGACTAATGAAAATTTTTACCTAAAAAACTTCAATATCTCGGTAAATATTAATCTGAGCCAAAACATTACTTTAACACGTTTTATAGGATACATAAATAAAAATAAGGTGTTATATTGACATAAATTACTCGTCTCCGAAATTTGTCTATGTCTCGGAGCCCTTTAAAATGAGTAATGTTTGAACCTCAATATCTAGATCTGAGAAAGAAAGTTAAAATTACAAAACATGCTTATTTTAGTTTAATCTTCACGATTCAATCTAATTTAAGCCTAAAAACAGCAAAAAAAAGTCTAAAAATTTTCTAAGTCCCAGAAACGGCCCACCCTTTGCTACAGTCCAACCCACGCGACGGCGCGCGAGCTCTCTCGATTTTTCTCGCACTATCCGTCTCTCTCTTATTAGAACACTTAGGAGAAGAGGTATAGTGCGAGAAAAATCGAGAGTATGTCGCGGCCGTCGTGTGCTAGACGTGCAGAGCGAGTCGCGTCTAGTCATTCATAAGATACTTTTGAGGCTGACTTGACAAGTCGAGGTGAGAACAAAATTAAAACGCTGCCATTGTGTCCCAAAATTTATGTAAATTTAATTCTTAAGTGTGGCTAGATTGCTTTTCGCTTTTTTCGTAATAATAACAGTTTTCTCGCTTGTAACTATGTGTTAAAGAGAAATGCATTATGTACATTTTACCAGTGCAGCGTCTGCTTAAAATAGTAAGCTTTCTTCCCGTTGGTGTCGAAAAAGTCGACTACATATGCATATAGGGTTGAAATTATGTGTTGTTGATGTGTCTGAGGTACATAATATATCTACAGAGGGACGAAAAGGCCTATGCAGCTACTTAAACGTAATACGCCAACACAGTGAACAACCATCCTGTATTTGTATTGAACCTTATCACAATGCAAAAAAGTCCACGGATGGTCAGTTAACTGTGTTGGTGATGGTACTCGTCCATACAAAACGAGAAAATGTTTTCCACTTCTAAATATTTTCCAATCTCAATGTTAATTAGTACGTTATTGACAAACCTAGTCTGGTTTACAGGTTTCCCTTTTTAAAAAATTTGCAATAAATTCCAACTACTCAAAAACTTTTTTTTTAAAGCGAAACATATAAACCTAGAATAGATTATGCTGATGCGATCGACATCAAAATCAATGTGATTTGTTAAGATTTAAGTACAAAGTAGTAGTTAGGTAGTTAGTGGAAACCGGTTTCTCACGAAATGGAAACTTCATCAAAAAAGTACCTAGTTATTTGTCAGTCGCGAGCTGCTTGCTGCAGCAAAGCTTTTCCCTCTTAAGAACTGGTCTTAAAATGGCTGATGGCTTACCATAAACCACCTAATTAATTTGGACGGGGAATGGTTTATGTATCGCACTCATACTAACTCAGATGCGGAATGAAAAAAAGTAAAACTATGACAAGGACAACGATTTATATATATCCCTTTCTGTCACACTTATTGAGATTTGTATAATATCATCTCCTTCGGTCGTGGTATTATTATTAGCAGCTTCTCTGTAGAAATCTATACTCTAAAACCCTGTTTACACGTTGATTAGTGATTAGTGTGAGTCCATACTAAAGCTGTCGAGTGGGAATGACATTATTGGTTTTATAGAATTAGATACATTTATGGATGGTGCATAATTGAATGAAAGTGATGTAAGTACTTAAATGTGGTATCTTATAGGGTGAAAAATGTATAGTACAAACATTTAACCCGACGAACGCGCGTCGTCTGTAGAACAATGTGTAAAGGGCTTAGGATGCTAAATTCAGGTAAGTGTCATACGCCCCTTAGTATTGTCCATTAGGGTTAAATGTATGTTATGTTATCTTTGATGTACGTGCTACTAACTGTGTAGGTAAGTAAAGTCCATTACAATTCAATTTATAGCAACCACATATGACGCGAAATATTATTTCTCATAATTTAATTTGACATAATTCCGCCGGAACTTGCGGTTTTGTTATAACTTGTGCAGTATGGCTTAACGTTTCAGAGTGCCGTATCTAAAAAATACCTGACCACAAAATTGTTTCTTCTTAATTTTTCTTTTGAATATGAGATATTAATTAAGTGTCTCAGTGAACTGTTAAACTCGCATTGCATTAAAAAAAACTGAATCGACAAAAAACATCTATATTTATTTATTGAACCCGCTCACAAAATTTCTCGAGAATCGGTTCAGAAATGCGACCAGCTACGGGGTCTGACCCCGTTGCATGGACGGCCTTATCAGCGGGCGTAGCACGGTTGCCATTTTATCACTTATCGTTGTGGATAAGGCATCCGTCACTCTCGCACTCGCATACTTCTCAGAGCGTGATGGGCGTCTTTACCACAACGATAAGTGATAAAATGGCAACCGTGCTACGCCCGCAGTCTTATCACACGATAAGTGACAAGATAGAGCGTCCGTCACTGGCTGACACCGTTCAATAGACGAGACGGACGCTCTATCTTGTCACTTAGGTATCGCGTGATAAGGCCGACCATGATACGGGGTCTTTAGAAGAGGACATATACATTTTTTGTCGATTCAGTTTTTAAAATTTTTAAAAAAGTTCGCCAAGCCACTTTTTAAATATTGTTAAGACGCTTATTCGCGCTTAACCGGCTTTTGTTCAAAATGTGTGGTCACCCGTACTACATTTACCAGACGCAACCATTTCGTAATAATCGAAACTCTGCGGTTACCCTCTTGTCCGGATACCTCTGCAAGTCGATCACGTAACGTATTGTAAGCACGTTAGGTAGATCTAACTGACAATTTTTAGGGATGCCGCGGATGCGACTTTTTAGACATCCGCGGATGCGGATATTTCAAGGCTGACATCCGCGGACGCGGATGTGGATGCGGATTTTGAGGCAACACACTCAAAAACATACAGTATATGCAACGCCTTTAGGGTCACGTACTACTCGAACACGTTGCGACTGATTTACAATCGTTGCAAACCTAAGGCATCATCAATAGCGAATACGGCGAATCGTCAGATTACAGAAACGAAATGAAGATTCTTATTGACTAATGACGAAAATACTGAACACGCCACGTTGGCCCCTTCCTTGTCGCGAACTACTACATCCGCATCCGCAAAAACTCCGCATCAATTTATGCGGATGCGAAGGCGGATGCAGATGTTGAAAATGATGCGGAATATCCGCGGTTGCGTTGATTTTTATACGGAAAAATTACAGTTGGATTGTCCCAACGCGCGTTCGAAAGGTTACGTGATAACCCCTCTGATCTTTAACCCTTCGTATGCGGATGTCAAATTCGGCTACTGTATTTGGTGCGACAGAATTGGTATGCGGTTTTTTGTAATTTACCGAAAGCTCACTGCTGTCGCCTAGCTCTTGGTTTTCACCATTTAGCCGCTGCTCATTTGGTTCTTATTATTCGGTGTCTTGTATAACACAATACAATTCAACCCATTGTCGATTTTATAGCGCAATTAAACATGCAAGTTTCATTACATTGCGGGTTACCGAGGTAGCTACTTAATTATCAAACCCCCGCAATGTAGTAAAACTTCCATGCAAATTCTTGCATGTGTAGGTACAGTCGAGTTCTCCATGGTTGTGCTCGACTGTACTTCGCGCTTATTATTATGTCGTGTGGCTTTTATTCCTGAAAAATATTTTAATTTACAATTTATATACTCGTAGTTACACAGAACAAAAATATTTACAATTTAATATCTAAATTGAGTAGCCAATCCCTTGCTTCCGGTGTGAGTGCTAATAAGTCCTGCATGCTTCCGGCAAAACGCCTCTTAGGACAATTTCCTATGATGTGGGGAATTGTTTGAGTTATTTTCCCACAGTCACAGGCTGGTGTCGGCGAGATCCCCCATCTGTGAAGGTTCTGGTTACATCGTCCTACTCCCGTTCTGATGCGGTTTATAGTGACCCAGATCTTACGGAGGTCTTTGAAGCCAGTCGGCAGTTTAGTGGGGTCTATGTGGGGGTCACCGTCCTGCGCTTGCCACTGCTTTCTCCATTCCGCTGAGACATTGAATGGCTCTTGGCCCTGTAGCTGGTGGTCAGACCAAATAGGTTTGCGAGATGATAGGCGCGCCTGTGGTAGATGGTTCAGCGTCTCTCCAACGTACTTCGCGCTTTACGACACTCACAGGAAGAACTTCACCTGCACGGCTATCATGAGACAGCCCGCTCTCTCGATATTTCTCGCACTATCCGTCTCTCTCTTATTAGAACACTTAGAACAAGAGGTATAGTGCGAGTAAAATCGAGAGTATGTCGCGGCCGTCTCATGATAGACGTGCAGGCCTATCCCACTGTCAATTTGGCGCGAAACGAAGTTTGTCTATGGTAACCTCCTGTGGAGGTCTAGCTAGGTCTTGATAACTATCTTGATAACATTACAAAATAAAGTAATCGCACTGCAAAATATGAACTGTTTCGTAAAAACTTCACCTTTATTCAAGTATTTTTTATTATCATATCAATTATTATTTCCAAAATTTGATGATCATTTCGATAACAAACATAGGAACTAAAATAGTTATCGTTTTGGATGTTCAGTTATGTGGTACGTTACCAACCCTATCTCACTATGATTGTCTATTGCAATAAAATTACAGCTAAGGTCATCACTTAGGCAGTGGACCTTCTGTACCTTAAGCTAACTATTAATTATTCGGTTTTTTAACTCGAAAAATTACACTTAAACAACTATTCGGTGTAGACCTCTCGGTGTCGTACTCAGTATTTGATTGTGAATGGATGAAATATAACATAAGATAAGATCTGTCGACGGACCCGGAAGTTTCGAAACGACTTATCGCGAGAAAGGCTCCTAACCGGTTGTCTATGGCACGGTTTAAACATTACACGCAGTACAGAGACTCGATTTTAATTTACTGTTTCATTTTTTATCGGACTGCTATAGAAGGAAAAATGTTTAATTGGTATTTAGGTCGGGGATTTGGACTTTGCACGATGTAACAGTTATGTCACGATGGCGGTTATATTGATTTGATACATTTATTTATTTAAATATTTTTTATGACTTTTTTGAATGAATAAGTCATTCAAAAACGTTCATTAAATTTATTTTAGCCTCATTGGTAGCTCCTTTGTTTTTTATATTTGAGAGAAAGGGGCAATACGGGGGTTAAACTAAAACAAAACAACAAAAAAACTTGGTACAGAGCCCCACATCACTAAATTACTTCCTACCTATATAAAACGCGAAGGAAAATGTCTAATGCCTTTAGGAAATAGATTTTAAATATGAAAGTTTAACATATTTTTCCCTTTGTAAATAGCTGTGTATTTCTGTTTCTCTTTTTCCCCAATGAAGAAAATAAAAAAAATATATAGGGCACAAATCTAGATTCATGACTCATTTATTTATTTATTTATTATTCGGAGAACTAAGAGCTAACAATTCAAAATAATAATATAAGCTAGTTATATAACTTAAGTAACAGAAAGTCAATTAAAGGTTCCCACCAGTAGCAACAGGTTAACATACAATTGGTGGTTATCACTAAATTTTAAAACGTGTTACTTACAATGAATACCTATGTAAGAAAAAAAAAGAAAACGTATTATTTCTTAAGTGATATAAGTCAACCGTTACAGTAACATGCTGTCTGTTAAAATCCGTCTTATAGTGGTGATGTTGCTATTGAAAATGTCAATATCCCGCTCCTTCGTTAGTTCATTTAGGCTTTTACCAGCTCGCAATAAAAACTATTTTTTCTATAATTACGTGATGTAAATTGAATTGAGAGGGGAGGGAAGTATCTTTTAGACCTAGATGGAGTATTGAAGGAGAGCTTAGCTAGTAATTCCGGACAATCAATGTTACCATTTAAGATACTAAGTATATAAATAATATCTGCAATTTGACGACGCAATGGAATGAGGTTATGTTTTTTACAAATATTTTCATAATTAGACGAATTGTAAGGGGAGCTCATGGCTATTAATAAATCAGTCTTAGTGATAATTTCAACATTATGCCAAGGTTATCTGTTAAACCTGACCTACTCAGTGTTTCAATCCCACAACTCATCACAAATGATGCAAGTCATAGACATGTTTTTTTTTTATTCGAAGTCATTATACTGTATCACACCCGTGTCTACGGCAACTTGTCTATGGTCTATGAGCAGTTCCCACCAGTTGATTGCGAAGGTCGGTCGAGACTCGATCCATACATTACTGATCCCACTTTACAAAGGCGAAAGTATATTTAGAGGAGGTGTTTGTCGTCATTCACTTGTTCCGTGGAAACTATATATGAACCTGCGATTACACAGGACAAGCTGATAATAGATTGTAAGTTGACATACGGGGAGCAAAATCACATATTTACGGCGAGGGCGGTACCTATATTGATCTCTACAATAGAATCTCTTGGGCGTAACGAGGGATTTAATCCTTAAACCTTATCATAGTTCCACTTTTTTTATTTTCCACAACTGAGTTAGCATGAGGTTGCGGCAAATGTGACATCCGATTGCGCTAGGAACGAGAGAGCACATGCTTTGCAGCATGCCATGACTTAAATTTTTCTCTGTCATGTCATCTTACTTGACGTACTTTCCATCTTACAGAAGTGTCAACCTCTCTTCACTCAGGTGGAATATAATAGAATATCATTGTTGAGACGGTCATTGCACTGCCACCACATCCCGCTGCGGCGTGCGGAGCGACCGTCCGCACTGGTTGCTACCTCAGTTTCTATAATAAATTCCGCGCGGTACTTCACACTGCACCGCACCGTCCGGCGAAACTTGTGCGTGGCTCCGCGCGCCAAAACGAGCTGCGGTGGCACTGTGATGACCGCCTTATTGCGTGTCATTGCAGGTTAGAAGTGATGAAAGCAATAAATCTCTGAAAAGACAACTGAAAAGTTGAGATGGAAAACCTGCTCTACAGCCGTGCGTTTGGTGACCAACACTGACACACATATGACCAAATCATTGATTGGTTCCGAGAAAAATCGAACCAGAACTGGGGCGTGGCGGAAATTAATCTCCACCGTATTCGACATGCCAAAGACATTAACGTATATCGATAACGATATGATACGGCAATGACTGCACGATTAGGGGGTTGGTCTATTTGGTTCGTCGCTTTCGCGTCTGATTCGCCATCGAATATGTTTTTCGTGCTCATTCTGACACGGTAGATTAGCGCGAAAGATATGCAAAGCGATGGAATAATTTGATCACCTGTCATGGTCACGTTTATGTCGGTCACACGTCCCTTACAATCAAGTATGTAAGTACGAGGACGCATGCGTTATGTCCGAAACAGCGAGGTAGACAGGTGATGAGGTGATAGCAACACTGAGGCGCTAGGCCAATAAAGCTCACCGTGTAGGCTCGGACAAGAATAGGTCTACGGTCTCCCCCGCCTGTCGTAGAAGGCGACTAAAGGGGGTCATCGGGGTCGCAGTGTTCTGGCGGGGGCTGGGGCACTCGCTTAAGAACCCCAGGGAAGGTGATAATGTTCTTTGCCCTAGGATGAGCCAAATGTGGCGAGGCGCAACGGGGGCCCCAGTGCGTTTAGCATGAGATCCTGGAGTCCCCTGCATGAGAGCGCAGATGCAGGGCACCGTGGAGTTTTTAGTGGACGGAAACACCACATAACCTAGTCATCCCCCGGTGATTGGGTACCTGGTTCGTAGGTTTTATCCACGAAAAAAAAAGGCCAATAAAGCGGCCTTTAGACGTGTCTAAATGCTGTGCACTAACTTCGCACTTACCTTCGGTGGAAATAGTAAGTGCCATGCAAATTCTCGAAAATCAGCCGCTTAACGACTGGCCTTTGTAAGTTGAAGCTTCGTGAAAAGGGGCCCATATAATCTATCATCAATGGACTATGATAACATCAATTTGTGTTGCACGTACGCTTTCTGAGACTGTATTCACGTCACATGGAAACGAGCACTCGTAAGGGTCCCGAGCACGGTCGACTCAAGTCGACTCTCCATACAAACGTAGTTCGGTCCTCATTTTATCTCCTCCATCTAGGATCTCCTCGGATCCGCCATCTTGGCCGGCAACTAATATCTGTTTTAATTTCTAGCAACAGAAACTAGTTGCCGACCTGTCGTTAAAAATGAGCGCTAAACTACATTTTACCACAAACTTCGAAAGTCGAAGTTCGGGTATTTCCATCTCTATCGCACTAACAGTACTCGAGTGACAGGGATGCATATATACGAACTTCGAGTTTCTATTTTCGTGGTTGCGCCGCCGCATCCTGGCGACCCGTAAAACATAGATATCGACATTGTCAGTGACTTTCAAACGGAGGTCGTCGGTTCAAATCGTGGCTCGAACCAATGAGCCACTCAGAACGTGTAAAAAAAATAGGGGACAATCTTACACAAATCGACCTAGTCCCAAATTAAGCAAAGCTTGTACTATGGGTACCAGACAACGATAAACATACTTATATAGATAAATAAATACTTAAATACATAGAAAACATCCATGACTCAGGAACAAATATTCGTGCTCATCACACAAATAAATGCCCTTACCAGGATTCGAACCCAGGACCTGTTGCTTCGTAGGCAGGGTCACTACGAACTAGGCTAAAGCGGTTGTGTTCGGAATCATAATAGATCTAAAAGACGACCTCCTGTCGATCGATGGAGTAATTACCATTCAATGCTTTTGTCCGCCCCTTCCTTGAGCTCCTGCGACATTATATTGACCTTCTCTTTGGCTTGATCTGTAAGGGTCGACATCGGGAACACAAATTAGGCGTTTTTCCTGAAGACAATAGTTAACGGTTTATTTATGTACTTATTATTTATTTATTTCACAAAAACGGTTAATACCAATTACACTTGTGGAAAAGATTCTTAAATATAGGGATTAAGTACGTATTCAGTAAGTAATCATTCATCATCTCAGTCATTACTCATGCATTCTCACAATAAGAGAGGCACCTGGATGCGAGTATGGGCAGGCTGTCTACAAAGAGATCCACTTTTGGGTCAGTGCACAGGTGCCCGTTGAGCGAGCGAGCCCGTTGGTCATGTCGCACAGCGGTGAGTGGCGCCGCGCTGCGGTCGCGCGACGCGCACGATCCAGTGCCGTCCGACAGTTTTAAGTACGCGCGCCGGCATGACTTATTTAGGGGCACGACACATTATGTACCAATCATAAAAGTCATGAACAACAAAGGTGTTTTACACATATTTGTATGTGTCGAGCGCCATAGTTAGGCCTTGAAAAGCCTAAAACCTATGGATTTGTGCAAGCACTAAGTAACTTTACAATTATTATTATTATTAAGAGCCTATGCTGGGCCTCCCTCTATTTTTCCACATATCCCTGTCCTGGGCAGACTCCCACCAGTCTTGGTCAAAGACATCAGGCTCGTCTCGCCATCTCCTGCGTGGTCTACCGAGACGCCGCATTCGGTTCTCTGGGACCCACTTTAAAAACTCTTCGTATTTAGACCAATAAATGCCCGTCTCGGCCTTTCCTTTCATCTCCTTCCTTTTATTTTCCCCTTAATTATAATATTAACTTAGGTACCTAATTCTGACAAATATAGAACACTAGCTGATGCCCGCGGCTTCGCCCGCGTGGTTATAGGAAAATGTAACATAAGTACTGAATTTTCTCGTGGGAGTTAGATGTTTTCCCGCTGGAAAAAGTAGCCTATGTCACTCTCCAGCCTCTAAACTATCTCCGTACAAAAAATCACATTAATACGACGTTCCGTTGCGACGTGAAAGAAGGACAAACACACACACACTTTCGCATTTATAATACAAGCTGATGCCCGCGGCTTCGCCCGCGTGGTTATAGGAAAATGAAACATATTGAATTTTCCCGTGGGAATTACATGTTTTCCCGCTGGAAAAAGTAGCATATGTCACTCTCTAGCTTTTAAACTGTCTCCATACAAAAAATCACATCAATACGACGCTCCGTTGCGACGTGAAGGAAGGACAAACATACACACTTTCGCATTTATAATATTAGTAAGGATTAGTTGATATTTAGTGGTTAATATCTACTGATGGAACATATCTGTCAGAATTAGGACACTTGGAAACCTGGGAACCAGTTACTTCCAAGTTATTTGTGAAGTCCCCAATCTTCTACTAGTCCTCCTCATCCATGAGAGATGGATGGAATATATCACCGTTATCATCATCATCATATCAGTCGAAAGACGCTCACTGCTGGACGCAGGCTTGCCCCAAAGAGTGCCACAATGACCGTGGTCCTGCGCCACCCGGCGGACTCCTGCTACCAGGTCATCAGTCCACCTTGTGGTGGGTCTACACACTGCGCTTGCCGGTACTTGAGAACGTTTCCGCCCCACGGTCATCGGTTCTACGTGCAATGTGCCCCACCCCGTGCAACTTAAGTTTAGCGATTCGGATTATCACCGTACTCCCATGGATACCTAAAACCCTTAAATATAAATAATCTGTTAGCTGTTTCATTGAAGAAACATAAACGAACCGAACGAGGTTTTCCTTCAGGAAATACATTTCTCTAGCTTTGGTAATTGAAATTCTTTAAAACTACACATTCTAAACAAATACCACATAGTTACCAAAACTACTTACCTATGTCACAACTTAGCTAATTCAACAACTGTTGTTTTCTTAAACTGTTAACAAGCGGCGTTTTTAAAAGCTGAATGAGCTTGACCATTTGTTTTTGCCGAACATGACTAATGATTTGCAGTAATGATGCACGAACAAAGATGGTAGAAAGTAACGCAGGTTACGTAATGCTAAAACCGACATACGTAATTTTAATTATACTATATTTATTCGCTACAGGGTACTAAGAAAGGGGTGTTCTTTTTCTTTCTATTTTTGTAGCATATAGAAAACCCGACCAAAAAAAATTGTAACGTGACTGTACTTTTCTACAAACTACATAGTTACCTAGCGTTTTGACGTTTCAACTTTCTGGTTTGACTTGACTAAATGTCAAATACCGTGAAAAAACATATCTTGAACACACATATAAGGGTGCAGTAACTAATAAGAGTTATTCTTGGAGTTTCTTGTAGTTTAATAAATTATTTTTATTATTTTAAAAAATAACAAAGCGTTCATAAACAATTTCAGCATCGTAAAACGTTGTACCACGACGACGCCGATCACGCACCGGAAGGCGCGGCGTGGGTTGGCCCCCCACAAGGTGGTCTGATGACCTGGCAAAGGTCGCGGGAGTCCGCTAGATGCGGGTATCGTAGAACCGTTCACTTTGGTACTCTTTGGGGGAGGCCTATGTCCAGCAGTGGACGTCTTTCGGCTCATATGATGATAATGAAAACATGTATTTTCTGAAGATGTGAGCATTAGGAGCGACATTCTCCAATCGTGCCTACATTTGTGCCTTGATCATTAAAACAGTGTGTATACACACGTAATTATGGCGTTCAACCCAAATACAGGATAGCATAAATTCGCGAACATCGAAAGTTGTTAAATACGGACGTACCTACAATAGTTATGTCATGGCATGCTACGCACTTGTTTGCTATTGCATATTTACATTTACGTCACTAAAAGGAAGAGAAAACCGATATGTGACCCCAAAAAGAATTGCGTGATAACTAAACAATTAACGAGCCATAGTGAAACGAATACTGATAAAACTATGCGTTAAGCAAATATAGGTATTACCAATACCAATGTTTCACACATTCCAATAATTGACACTGCATGTTGTCAAAAACCACTGGGTGATAATATGACATGATTATGATATCTTTATTGGTATTAATCATACACTGTCAACTACATCAATCTTTTAATAAATAAATGCAAAGTAGGGTACATTTTTTTGGGTTGTCCCATGTTTTGACCCTAGTTGAGCGCAAGAAAAAGCTTTGAAAAGATTTCAACTCTACATCTCATAATAAATCTATCTATCTCATCTAAATCAAATAGACAATACTCATAAATAAAACACGACACAACTATAAAATAAAATTTTGTGACTTGGCAATCACACAACACAACACTACATAGTTTTAGGTATGCAAAAATACATAAATGCAGTAAAGTTGTGTGATCGCCAAGTTGCAGAATTTTATTTCGCTATCAAATAAAAATTAATAAGAATGCCTGAGACTTGGCTCTACGAAATATCTCGCAAATTTTACGGTGGAAGAGTTTCGACACTTGGCCTCTTTTTTACGTAGACTGGATATAGAAAATAATAGAATAACATTTATTCAACAACAACATGCACATAAATCAGCATACAAAAGAAAAAACAACATTATATATCTAAAATATTCTTCCTGACATCTTCTATCTGGCTGCCATCTTGGAATATTAGATAGTATTAGTGCCCGCCACAGACTAAGCAGTGCGCAAACTTAAGCTGGAATATTTATGCTCTGTAACTACTACATATAACTCAATGGTACAACCCATGTGTTATTAATGGAGCATTAACTGTTTCCCATCTTGTCCAGTCTCTTCTCTCGCACCTACTACTTATGCTCGTCCAGTTAAACACCGACCTAAACTTTCACCTTCAACTTTCGCGCCCTCTGTTTGGTTTGCCACAGTCACGCCAATTATTTGACATTCAATGACCAAATGACGTGTGACATTGCGTGACATCTGGAATGTGTGGAGGGCAAGTCGAATATTGTTTTAGTGTTATGGAAGTTTTAAGTGGAAAATTCTTCGGACGGAAGAAGTTTGTATGGGGATGGAGTACAATTTTAGGTGACAGACTTGAAACTTGGTGTATGGACTCCTTATTACAATACAAGAAAAGTAATTTTAGGGTTTTGGAAAAACCGACCCCTAAGCGGGTTAAATAGGGCGCAAAATTGTATGAACCGATTTACATGAAATTTGGTATAGAGATAGTTTGAGTCCCGGGGAAGGACATTAGGATAGTGTTTATCCCAGAAATCATCTCCAGACGGGCTGAAATTGTAGCTAAAAGTTTGTAATGGAGCTACGATATAAACGAGTTTTACGCGGACGGAGTCGCGGGCAGAAGCTAGTTTTTTTTTTATTATATAGGAGGCAAACGAGCAGTCGAATCACCTGATGGTAAGCGATAATCGACGCCCATGGACACTTACAACACCAGAGGAGTTGTAGGTGCGTTGCCTTTAAGATGGGAGTACGCTCTTTTCTTGAAGGCTTGAAGGTTATAACGGTCCGGAAATACCGCAGGCGACAATTCATTCCAGAGTTTGGCTGTGCGAGGCAGAAAGTTTCGGGAGAAACGCACAGTTGAGGATTGCCAACCATCTACGTGGTGATAATGGAAAAGCTGTCGCGTAGGGCGATGGCGGAAGGAAGCGGCGAGGATTAATCCGAACAATTCTTCGGAACACTCCCCATTGTACATGCGGTAGAAAATGCAAAGCGAGGCTACATCTCTACGCAGTGCTAAGGGATCAAGCCGATCGGAAACACGCTGGCAGCCGACAACTCGAATCGCTCTCCGTTGAATGCGGTCTAGAGGGAGGAGTTGGTACTGAGGATCCCTGCCCACAGATGACAACAGTATTCCATATGTGGACGGACCTGCGCCTTATAGAGCTGTAGGCGGTGAGCCGGCGTGAAATACTGTCTCGATCTGTTGAGCACACCGAGCTTCATCGAGGCTAATTAGGCCTTACCCTCCAAGTGGCCGCGGAACTTGACTTCTTTCGAAATGTCGACGCCAAGGATTCTGATTCTGGCTGTGGCTGCTAGGGGAGTGCTCTCAAATCATGGAGATGCCGGAAACGCTAACTTTTTGGCGGTAAATGCACAAACTTGTGTCTTCGTGGGGTTAAAACGGACTAGATTAATTCGGCCCCATTCTGAGACTTCTTTTAGGGAAGACTCAATTTCAGACACGAGTTTGTTTCGACTCTCAATGACGTTTTCCCGAGAAATATTGGCACGGCCGGGTAACAATTTAGTGGGTAATAATTATAGAACCTGCTCAGAAAAATTCACGAGAATCGGTTGAGCCATGCGATCTGGAGAGGAGAGCAGCTGGACATACGGACACACGAAAGAAAATGGCCCCAGCTGAGCAGAAAACTTCTTACGCTTCGCTCTCGCTCAATTAACAGTTTTGAAAAGTTTTTTCGCTTCCTTAAGCCTCTCACAGATTGGCGCGGTCTGCAGGTCGATCACATAATGCATACGTACGTAAGGTAGATCTAACTGTTAAATTTTATATCGAAAAATGACAATGGATTGTCCTAACGCGCGTTCGATACATTACGTGACTACCCCTCTGACCGCGGCTGTCAATAGTAAACTTGTCATTAGCTGTTAAATTTATTATCGACCGCCGCCACTGCCGCGGGCCGCGCCAGTGTGATTCAGGCCTTAATTGGTAAAGTGTGTAAATGCAGATGCACGCACTACTCTATGCCACAACAGTTACTTTACAAAGCTTCCGTGAAAGCACACAATGACCCGTGACCTCTCTAGCATTGCTTCTCCGGATATCGACTCATACAAATAAGACACACATTTTTATCACAAAGACCAGCACAGCTATCACAAGACGGCGCGTGAGCTCTGGATTTTTGTCGCACTATCCGACTCTCTCTTATTAGAAAACTTACAAAGAGACGTGTAGAGCGAGAAAAATCGTGAGAGATCGCGCGCCGCCTTGCAATAGCCGTGCTGTGGCCGAAAAATTTTACAAGTCCAAGTTGACTAGGTACTTGACCATTTCTGAAGTGAAAACTTCTTTACCGGCGGCGCTGTGCACTTTTTGGGATGGTGAAAAATTGTTAAACTGGCCACAGAATTAGATACAATGTAAAAATGCCGTACAATAAAAAGGTTGTTTAGGAAAAATGACTAAGTATTATTTAGTCAAAGTATAAAAATGTCGAGAAATCATTAAGGTAAACGCAGCTATTAACGACCCATCGAAAATCGGAAGGTATTACCGATCTATTATAGTTATTCGTTATTTTTATGTTTCCAGAACTGTTCTAGCTATAAGTAGGGAAAGCTATACACACACTTTTTCCTTGAGCATCGTATACTTTTACTTTAGTGTGTGTAGCAGTGGGCAAAAGAGATAATACTCGTCAGTTTCTGCGGGGGAAGCGCGGACGCAGGTCGCGCCATACTGGCTCTTGTTCCTCCAAGTAAGTACGTGACTTTTCTGCTTAAGACATTTATACGAATTTGTGAACCCTATACTTTATCGTGTATTATTAATTATATCCGTTTAAATATCAGCTTTTGATTTCTTACATTTTATTGAAAAATAACCATTTTCACCGCTAAAACTATGAATTAAAAAAGGACGGTGTTAGCTTCGCAAGTTTTTGTTGTGGCAGCTATCAACGACCCCTGAGTCGGTAATGGCCGCAAAACAATGTTTAGTTTTTCTCTCTTTTATGTTATTATATTGCATTATAACACAAGTTTGTTTTTCCAGTTTGAAGCTAAACAATTAGTCTTTGTAAAAATCTATTAGCGACATATAAATTGTTGTCCAGTTTCTTATTTTAGCGTTGTCAGTTTAACCAAAATTATGATAATTTCGGTAGATCGATATTTTATAGTTAATCTTCGTAAATGATTGTTTCTCGTTTAAAGCCGTATTATTTTGTTCATATTTTTGTGATATTACTCCCTAACAATCGATTTTGTAGTCAGAAGGTCGATTGAATAAAAAATGCCTACTTTTTATGAGTCGGTAATAAATTTTATGTTGGTCGTTCCATATTTTATTAACGACCCAAACCCGAGCAAAGGAGTTGGTAATAGCAACCATGAGAAACTATTACCGACCCATATGAGTCGATAATAGCAACCATAAGAAACTTATACCGACCCATATGAGTCGGTAATAGCAACCATAAGAAACTATTAGTAATATTATGGCTTATGGTAGTGATTACCGACTTCTATGGGTCGGTAATAGTTTCTTATGGTTGCCATTACCGACTCCTATGGGTCGGTAATAAAATATGTAAGGACAATGTATTACCGACTCATAAAATGTGGGCAATTTACAGTCGTAGTTTTATTACATACCCGGTTAACGATCGGTAATAGCTGCATAAAAATCGTTAATAGATTCACAGCCGTTATTTTAGGACGGTAATAGCAACAATCGACTTCGTCACTTCTTATATTTCTTGTATTACGATAATCCTTTATTTATAGGCATTTGACCGAGCAAATATAATCTTTATAGTTAACACTAACATATATATTATATAAAATTAAAAAACTAAACGAAAAAAAACTAAATTAAGAAACGTGTCCTTTTCTGTTCATCAATTATACGGTTTAAGAGTTTCAGAAAATTGCAATAAATTATAATGAATAATCATAGTTAAAGCACGTAAATGGCACGTATTTTCAGTGACTGCGAGGCAATCGGATGGCGACATTTTTATACTTCGTCATTTTTATATTCGGTCTTTTTTACATCTCGACATTTTTATACTCCGTCAATTTTCTATTTCGACTTTTTTATTTATCGACAATAAACATCATTTCGACATTTTTATACCTCGTCATTTTTCCTTACCGACACTAGCCGCCTAAATCGATTCGGGACGTATAGTGCGTTTAATTAGGTAGGTACTATCGAACCAACTGAATCATGACCCACCATAGAACCTTGTCATAATTAACGAACATACGTACGATCATATGACGTTAATATGTCAGTTAATTGTAACAAGGTTCCATGGTGGGTCAGGATTCAATTTTGTCGGTAGTACATAGTTGTTGTACAATACCTTTTTTTATTGAAGTCGTAGGTTTTTTTTCTTATCTTTAAATTTACCCTTGGCCGATTTCCATATTTTTTTGAAACTTTCAAGTCTTCTATATCTTTCTATGATTTTAGTATTTATTGTACACATTTGTATCAATAGTGTTGTAAATATATATATATATATATATATATATATATATATATATATATTAGATAGACTATATTTATTAAACAACTAAGGTATAAACTCAAGTAACATTTTTTTTGTTTTTTTAATTTATAACGGAATATAACTAAACTAAACCTAAATTATAAACTAAACCTATAAAAAGTAAATGCCCCCCAGGTCCCCGTCATTAGTTATGGTGCCCAGAAGGTTGGCAGCGTTGCCTCTGGATTGCTGGGCTAATCCTTTGGCCAAAATAGCTGCCAGCCCTCTGGTCGCCGGATGTTTGAATGAGCCGCTCCGAAAGTTCCTTATCCTTTCGCGCCCGGACCCCACGGCCCCAGAGTTTCCACTCCAAACGGCGCAAACATGTAGCCCTCACCAAGTCAGCATATTTTCGCCGCTTGTGTTGCTCTGCCGTGGTGGCCCCAGCTCCGGCTTTAGAGGAGGTCGCTTGGAGATGGAACGGGGCTAGCGTATCAACGCAGGTAGCGTCCCACACAAGAGTCCTCCCCTGCTTCCACGGAATGAGCGTCATGCCGTCACCCGTCAGGGCGCTTGCCATCATCACGTGCGATACCGTTCGGCTCTAAAATGGCCGGCACGCTAACGGAGGCAAGAGCCCTACGGATGACGTCATTCTATGATTTTAATTATATTATGTATTTTGTAATTTACAATTCATAGTATTAATTTGATGATATTAGCAGTATAATCCTTTCCTCAGAGTAGCAGTCATCTGTTTGCTTCGTTAAAACCATAATATCACATCCATATTTCCCGGCATTGGCTATATTGTCAGTGGCATTTCATGGGAATACTGCCAAGCGTATATCGGCGTGCTCTATTTGTCTTCCATAGTATGCAAGCGTTTTTGTTTGTTAAGAAACTTATGAAACGTATTAATATGCCTCACTTGGATGCCCATGTTTCATGATAAGTACCCACATCTTGGCATTTTTGTATATTTAGGTCGCATTTATGGTGTTAAATTGAGCGGTAATATTATGAATGCGTTATGCAATACCTACTTGTGTACTGAGAACTATGTAATATATTCAGTGACAAATTCGTGATCTCTTTGTCTTACGTCAATGATTATAGTGTTTTTCAAATGGCTTGGGTATGGTGACATACGCCACCCCAATACACTTTATCCCATAAAAAACATTCCATGTAAACAAGAGGCCAAGTCTCGAAACTCTTCCACCGCAAAAAAATGTGAGATATTTCGTAGTACCAAGTCTCAAGCATTCTTTATTTGCTAGACAATTCTGCAACTTGGCAATCACAAAATTATTTATGCAGTTGGTGTATCTAGACTGGACCGAAATTGCAAAATATTTTAGTTTTCCTTTGATTTATACACTAAACACTAATCGTATTCTAAATTTGAAGCTTCTATGTCTGATAGAAGTGCCTTAAGACTTTTGATGATCGGTCAGTGAGTCAGTCAGTCAGTGACAAAATTAGGAAACTTTGACTAGTTATAATTCTTTTAAGTACTGGTTCAAATTGAATAAAATTTGAAATATACCGTGTTTATCCAATGCCTGCTTGGATACTGAAAATTCAGGCTTCTAGTTTCATCCACAACAAAGTTATTGGGGTTCGAAAATGGCCTGAACTGCTCGACTTGGCGGGGGCATTACCGTGCCCCCAGATAACCTCTTTTAAGATTTAAGGTATTTTTTTAGTATACTTAGACTTCTACAGAGAAGCTATACTGTTGCCACCATAAGGGACGGAAAGGCTCCTATGCAACTACTTAAATTAAGAGCTGGTCTTAAAATGGCTGACGGCTTACCATTAACATTGTACTTAAATGGGCCTAAATGGGTGGGTAATGGTTTATTAGAAATAGAAATAGAAACATTTATTTGCTATTAAATGTGGTATGCATATGGTGTTACAATGATACATTATAGATCCGTACACATTAGACTTTAAAAAGCCATGCAAATTTCAATTAAATTAAAATGAAGATTAAAAACATTATTATGATAAAAATTAACATTAATTAATAAATATTGTTACAAAGTCGTTTTAATTATGAAAAAGTCAATTATTAATTATTACATAAAAAGTCATTCAATGTGTAGTAACACTTTTCAACAAGAAAAGAGAACAGTTTTTTTTTTATTTACTTGCCTCCACCTCATACCTATTGCCATAAATGTATCGTTTACCATAGTTATCATTTGCCCTATTTAGTTTTTCTCAGAAAACGTCCGCTTTTCAATATTTTTATAAAACAAACCTCCTAATCTACAGAGTTCTATACAAAGTGCTATACTTTTAAACGAGCTATATTTATATGCATAATATATACCTATGTATATTTGCAATCACGTTCTCGGAAACGGCTCGAACGATTCCGATGAAATTTGGAATTTCGGCGGTTTACGGGGGCGAGAAATCGATCTAGCTAGGTCTCATGTCTGGGAAAATTCGTTTCCTCCGTATTTTCATCCGAGCTGAGCTCGCTCGCCCATGGACTTTATATAATGTGTCCTGAAAAAGTTATGGTTTTTTGAGATAGTCATCGAAGGTATTCGTATCACTAGTTACGTTACTTCCAAGGATTTGAATAAACTTTTGACTTTGACTTTAATATAGGCCATAACAAACCTAGCAATTTGCCACAACAACTTGTTATAGTTGAAATGACACAGCAATACACACCATTAATAAATACTAAAGCACACTACAAACGATGCAATTTACCAAACCAGCTGCGACCCAGGATTTAAATCTAATGGGTGCTTGGCTAAAAGTTACGGCGGAATATAACATTGGACTTCGACTTGAAGCTCGGTCATAATTGAGAGGTTTGACCAATCTCACTTTCTTATACTATCAATAAGGATGGACAATTTGTCAACTTTCCTGCTCGCTTTCTCGCTCGGAATGTCGTCTGACCTGTTCTAGCGACGTCAAATATTGGCTAGATTACGGTCAAATTATGGGTTGTTCAGTCTTTCCATGATCAATGTAATGACAATAACATGGTAGAAATGTGAGTTAAGTACTAACCTTTTGGAGATTATAATCTATAACTACTTCTATACCTACGAGTCCGCAGTAAGCTCGGCCGAATTTCACCTTCCCATGCAAACGTTTGGTTACGGTCTCATTTTAAAACTACCTTTTGGATTGTGACGAAACTTTGCATATACAATGACATGAGGTATATCTATGCCTGTAATTAGTTCATATGGTTCCAGTTCCAGTTTATAAAACAAACGAAATACAGCAAAAATAAGTTTTGTATGAAAAACTTAAATTCGCTGTATTTTTTTACTATGATATCTGAAGCTACAAACGAATTACAGACATAGATATAACTCATGTCATTGTACATACAAAGTTTCGTTACAATCCAACACGTAGTTTTAAAATATTAAAAAAATATTTCACCTGGCTCTAGAATGGAATTTCTTCATGGTTATATATGCTGCCTACGAAGCTAAAGGTACTGGGTTCGAATCCCGGTAAGGGCAAATATTTGTGTGATGAGCATGATTATTTGTTTCTGAGTCTTGGATGTTTTCTATGTATTTAAGTATTTATATCTATTAAATATATCGTCGTCTAGTACCCGTAACACAAGCCTTATTGAGCTTACTATGGGGCTAGCTCGATTTGTGTAAGATTGTCCTCTATATTTATTTATTTATTTATTTTTTTATTTATTTTTTATTTTTTTATATAGGTTATATTTAATCCCGCTGTTGCTGTTTGCGTTCTTTGCAATACGCGGGCAATATTACAATACAGGGTGAATCCTAAGTTGAGAACAGAAAAATGTGTTTCTTACTGTTCAACTTTAGTTTAAACATGTGGACGTGACAACAGGCAAAAATATGTAAACGATGTTTTTTTAATTCGATAATTAAAAAAAATTGATTTCAATTTACTCAGTCTCATGGTCACCCTTATTGCTACACTGTCACTTTGAGCTACGGACCAAGTCTTGTCGAATAGGGTGACCATAAGGTTGTTGTTTTTGCTATTTAAAATTATTGTCAATAAAGTTTAATTTGCCTTTAGACTTAAAATTTGCCTTAATTGCGATAGAAACATAAATTTATATTTACGACTTGGTTTCACCCCTGATTACAATCTTACACAAATCGAACTAACCACATAGTAAGTTCATAGTATGACATTCACTATGATATAAATTACTAAATACAAAGTTTAAGTAGATACTTACGTATATTTTTGTTCCAGATCCCTCGGTGGAGATCGGTAAGATGGTAACACTGAGTTATAACAACACGGTAACATTCATTCATTCATTCATTCTTCATCAACATCGTCATAATCAATCGCTTTCATTCCAATCAATTTCAATAACGTCATATTTTCTCGAAAAAGGATTAAAATTGTAGTCATATGAAGAAAAAAATTAACGCAAGAGGTTAAATAATAACGAAGTTGTAAGTGTCCAAAGTTTAAGGCGTATGTTCTGTCCCTTTTTCGCAAAACGCAACTTCATATGAAACGATGACGCTTGTAGTTTGTGACGTCACTAATAGACGGCAACGTGCCGTGCCCCATCGTGTTCGGCGCCGCCGTCGACGCTGCTCGCTCTGCGGCAGCCTCGCATATTGTGACGTCACACACTGTTTGCTTTTCCTCTCTATCAAGCAATATTAAAACGGTTGTAGCTTCGTAACTCTTTGAGATATCTGCATGGGATTTTCGCCACTAGGCATATTTTTTTGCCTTCTTTCTTTTGGAGTATTTTAAATATAATAATTTTCTAGTCTACACCCGTATTCATGTGCTTAGCGTGCTCGCTTCTGTACCTAGTACCTACATTAAATATCGCCACTTATGTGTTCAGGTGCACATATGCTTTCTTTTACAACAACTACCTTAGGTCTACTTGTCTACTTCCGAAGTATGGGAATTCGAGTTAATCACTATTGTTACAGTAATTAAACCGAGGAAGGAAGACATTCACTGTGCTATAAAAAGAATCTATCAGAGACAGGGCTCGGCGGCATCTCACCTCGCTCGTACTTGGAGCACACGAACTGAGGAAGTAGGCTCACCTTGCATAAAACCGGAGCCATAATAACACCAAAATATTTGCTCTGTTGGTGGTGTCCCGTTAATGCAAGGGGTTTTTTTTAGCTTCACTATCACTAGAGGTACTATCGACAACACAGCTGACTGAACATCCGTGCACTTTATGTGCATTGTAATAAGGTTCTATTTAAATACGGGATGGTCAGTTAACTGTGTTGGCGTTAGTACGAGTATTAAAAGTTCCGTAAATTTATATAGAATGCAGAAACGACAGAAAAACTACAATAACACTTCAAAGTATTTTAAGTTTTACGTATTCACAGACCTAAGCCGTGTGCCTAAAATAATACAAAAATTGCTCAAAGGATGTTTTATTATTTGAACAACAAAAAACTTTAATAGACTAAAGTAACCTAATATAAGTAAAATTAAAAAAAGAAAAAATACCTAAGTACTTACCTACACCATTATTTAAATGAATACCGTAAAATGGGGTGAGTAGGGTTCGCGGGGAGAGTTGGGTTATGAATGGGGAGAGAAGGTATGAAAGGGGGGGTGAGATGGTTTTTAAGGCTACTGCTACAAAAATAATGTATTCCAATTTAAAATAGTAATACTCATAATAAAACAAACCGATCCAACAATCTTCCAAAATCACCTTTGTATGAAAACCCATCTCACCCCAATTACGAGGGACTACGGGGTGAGGTGGGTTTTCCCGTTTATCGTCAAAGTTATGAAATGGAACAACCCAAAATAAAATAAAAACTAAAATACAAACGTCCGGAACACTTATTATATACACCATTCAGTTTGTATAAGTAAAAATAAAATGTTATCGAGGTTTGAATGTCAGTTTTCACCCTACTCACCCCATGTTACGGTAATGAATATGAACAAAATAGAGCTTGTATAATGTTACTAATATTATAATATTACTAAGAAAAACTTAATTTAAACATTATTTGTGACCATAATCTGGCATTTCTGCTCAAAACTGCAACTGATGTTGGTATATATGACGCTGCATACGAAGCTGAAGGTCCTGGGTTCGAATCCCGGTAAGGGCACATGCTTATGTGATGAGCATGGATATTTGTTTCTGATCCTTGGATGTTTTGTATGTATGTAAGTATTTATATCTGTTTAATAAATCGACGTCTGGTATTCATAAATAACACAAGCCTTTTGGAGCTTGTCGTGGGTCTAACTCGATTTGTGTAAGATTGTCCCCTAAAGCCTGCTCTATACCTACAGTGGGCCATCACGACCCATCGTACAGGACGCAACTATGCGTTAGACGGAGAAAGACATCGCCACCACTACCCTCTCCACACGCTGGCCCATCCTAGTGGGCCATTAGGATGGGCCATCATGTAGAGGAGATATGTATTATCTAAACAAGGATCTTGTGATTCTTCTGCGGTCGCAAGCGTCTATTATATAATTTTATATTTTATTTGACGACCGCTTTAGCCTAGTTGGTATCGACCCTGCCTACGAAGCAAGAGGTCCTGGGTTCGAATCCCGGTAAGGGCATTTATTTGTGTGATGAGCACGAATATTTGTTCCTTAGTCATGGATGTTTTCTATGTATTTAAGTATTTATTTATTTATCTATATAAGCATGTTTATCGTCGTCTAGTACCCATAGTACAAGCTTTGCTTAGTTTGGGACTAGGTCGATTTGTTAGATTGACCCCTAATATTTAATATTAACTTATATTATCGGTGTCTGCCACTAGACCGTATGCTCCGTGCCGTCGTAGTATTAAAATAAAAGCCCCCGAAGATTGTATTGGAATTGAATTGAATAGAGGCTGAATGCATTGTGCGTTTTCACTTTCATCACGACTCCATGGAGCACGTTCTGATTAATGTGGGATCATTAAAATGATTAACGAAAGGTTACAAATTCATTATGGCATCGCTGTATTCGCTGGTAAGACGTAAGCTCCACTAAAGCCTCTCTCTGAATGGCGCGGCCTGCGATGGCGGCTAGTCTTTTGCCTGAATGGTAAACACACCTCCAGAAGAATCACAAGTGCGTTGCCGACCCTTTTTTGATTTGAGGATTCATTGTGTTGATAGTTAGAGACGAACGCGGCTCTCACTCTCAACACGACACACGTGTGTCTGAATTGATAGGAATATCACGTATTTGTATATTTTATCACAGTATAAGTACTATCGACAACACAGCTAACTGACCATCGGTGCACCTTAAATGCATTGTAATAAGGTTCTACATAAACAGTTTGTACCTACAACTGGCTGCCACCGCAGGCCGCGCCAGTCTATGACAGGTCGCCTAGTGACTGCAATACAGCCACATCTCAAGAATAAAATACATTTGAGATGTGACTCTATTGCACAGTGCAATACGGTCACATCTCGAAAGTAAAATACATTTGAGATGTCCGTATGTCCGTAGATCCGGTGAGATGGCCGTATTGCAGACACTAGGCGAGGTTTTACTCGAGTTATGTTGTCAAAGTTCAAGTTTTTTATTTGTGAGTATATGTCAATCTTGATTAATTATATGTAGCAGTATACCTTGCCTGATGGCGTACAAATTCTTGATTATAACTTACTAACTTAAACTTACTAACTTGAAAATAATTATCGTAGATCAAAATATGCGGCGAATCTGTTTGACACCTATTAAACAATAGTTATTTACAGTACATATGGTGCTACTTTCCCGCACTAGTGCGGAAAAGAGCACTTTTCGTGCATATGTCGAAACTTTAAAGAGCCATATGTACAGTAAAACGTTGTACGATACACGTGCGAATAGGTAATTCGCAACTCGTGTCGATTTAAAAAACTCCCTTCGGTCGTGTTTTAATTTATCACCACTCAATGCGAATTTCCTATTTTTGGCACTTGTATCGTAAATAACTATTATGATACAAGTGCGGAAAGTAGGTAATTCCCAACGAGTGACGATGACCAAAAACACGACCGCCGTCAGGGAGTGTTTATTGATCGACACGAGTTGGGAATTACCAATCCGCACGTGTATCATACAATATTTTACAATGCATCGTGCGAGGAAATTAAAAATTATACATAATAGGTGAATTTTGAATTGTCATGAAATCTCATTCTCGCACGCGTGTGGGAATATTGGCCCGAAATCCATTTCTGCACGGCCGCCCCCCGACCCGCCCCGCCGTGCGGGCATGGAGGGCTTCCCGTGTTCATGTTGACCCACATAAAGGCGCACTTTCAGAGCAAGTGCATTGTAAACCTTTTTTTCTGTTCGGGGAATGCGTTGATGCACCGTCCGCCCGGTCGGAGGGAGAACGGACGGGGGTGTGGGACTCCAGGGCAGGAAGCCCAGACTACCCACTAAACCCCCAACGATTATCCAGCCATTTCACTTACAAGGAGCGACAAACCCGCGTTACAGGCCTGGCCAGGGGGAGCACCCCGGGTTAATTTCGAGGCGCTTCAATCTCGTGGACTTATTGAGGTCCCCCAGTCCTAACCCAGTCTAGTGCAAGGGCGTAGCTTAGGTACGGGCAGCGGGGGGCAGAGGTGTCCAATTGCTTATGCATATATTCTTGGGTCTACGCCTGGGGCAGGCGTAGACCCTTCACAAAATCCTAGCAACACCTAACAAACCTGGTGCAGAGGATAGGCCCGCCGTAAGGTGGACAGATGGCCTGGTAAAGGTCACCGGACTATTGTTATACAATTGGTATGGATATCGAAGGCACAGTATAAACAATAGTACTACTTCGAAGGTATCCGATATATTATATCCGTGCGGACTAAGCCTTACAACAGATAAACATGTAATTCGAATCCAATCTTTCTTTGCACTTGCGCGACCGCAAGCCACTTTCACTTATTACATTATACTTGTTATTATATTACATGTAATCGATGACTTTTACCTGTTGTTGAACCCTGCAGGGTCAAATAACTGCGTTTATGTAGCGTGTGCGTTGTTGCGGCGATTGCCAGACTAATTATTAATATCAAAAACTTCTGGGCTCTGTGCGGTAACTGCAGATCGATCACGTAGCGCATTTTACAGTAGTTACGTTAGGTAGATCTAACTGTCAATTTTTGTATGTAAAAATGACAGGTGGATCTACCTAACGCGCGTTCTTAATGTTATGTGATTAGATTACCCCTCCAGCTGATCGATTGTACGCACGTCAGGTAGATCTAACTGTCAATTCTTGTATAGGAAAATTACAGTTGAATTGTCCGAACGCTCGTTCGAAACGTTACGAGTTTACCCCTCCTGGATCGACAAAAAAAATTATAGCCTGCTCACAAAATTTCACAAGAAACACGGTTGAGAAATGCGATCAGCCCCCCTATGAGATCCAATCCGGGGTGTTAATCGTAAGAACTCAAGTGTCGAGAGGACGCTAGACTCTCCATACAAACGTTGTTTGGTTTTCATTTCAAAACGACATGCTAGAATAACATGAAACTATTGTATATACACAATGGGAACCGCCATATCTAGGTCGGTAAATAGTTTACATCACACTAAGCGGTAAGTGAGATTTACCGCCCACGGGCGCAGCGGCAGATCTCACTTCACACCCAGAGAAAACGTTAAATTGTGTACGCACCACGGGTACGCACATTCGTAAAGCCCCAGATCGCATATCACAAACACCTGCGATCTGGGTCTGGGGCATTCACGAATTCACCGCCCTAGGTACCGTTAAATGGGGTGAGTAGGGTTCGCGGGGAGAGTTGGGTTATGAATGGGGAGAGAAGGTATGAAAGGGGGGGTGAGATGGTTTTTTAAGGCTACTGCTACAAAAATAATGTATTCCAATTTAAAATGGAGCTATAGTAATACTCATAATAAAAAAAGAACTATACAACAATCTTCCAAAATCGCCTTTGTATGAAAACCCATCTCACCCCAATTACGAGGGACTACGGGGTGAGGTGGGTTTTCCTGTTTATCGTCAAAGTTATGTAATGGAACTACCCAATAAAATAAAAACTAAAATACAAACGTCCGGAACACTTATTATATACACCATACAGTTTGTATAAGTAAAAATAAAATGTTATCGAGGTTTGAATGTCAGTTTTCACCCTACTCGCCCCATTTTACGGTACTTAATTTACAGCAACAGAAATTAATTTCCGACCCTGACATGTCGGATTCCATTGTGTATAAAATAGTATATTATGCAATCGTTATAATATATAATGTATGCTATTTCATTCGAGTACCACGTTTAGGCCACGAAGCTTGCTGAGTAAAAAGCTAATTATATAACTATTATATACAATACTTTTTCTACGAGTCAACTGAACTAATTAAACAAACTAGGTATCTGTTGAAATCCTAAGCCCTGCTGAAACAAAGCGCAGCCAACGGCTTTTTCTTTTTTGTCGTTGGTGTCCTTTCTTTTCCTCTGTACCTAGTCAAGACGACGTCCTATTGGTCAATATCATTATAGTTCAGTAAAGGCGCCACGTGATTGGTCGAATTTATTTTTAGTTGTCTAAACAGTGTAAAACGTTGAGTTGGGAGCTCCATAGTAAAAAGTATGTGATTTTAGTTTGGTGTACGAAGTCTTAACTCAAACATCAAAGTCGACGAGTATAAAAAGGTGTCATGTTATTGCAGTATGCAGTTTTAAAATAATTACGAATAAATTATTTTTATTTCATTTAATTTAAAATGAGCACCAAACTACGTTTTTATGGAGAGTCGAAGTTATTTTCGCGATGTTATTAATGTAAATTACACGATCTCATCTCATTCATATTCAAATGCCCGTGAACCTGCGCGCGCGCCGGTGGTCGTTGACTCCGACAGCCTCTCACCTGCGCTTGCGACGGCCACGAATTGAATATCAAAGGTCGTATCTCTCTGTCGGACGATTATACTTGTGATAGACAGGCACTACATAATTCCAAGGAGTCATTTGTCCAAAAGCATATTTTAATATTTCTGAAAAACAGGATCCGCTGAAGGTATTTTAGATTTTTCAGGTTATAATACTAAGTATTAACCTAACCTCTCTCTTCTTCGTCGCATCCTCATGACATGAACAGTCATGAGCAAACCCTATGAGGGTCGTGACTACACGAGGTCGTCGCTTTGCGCACAAAAGCCTCCGACTATCATTAGCTGTCAAATTTACTATTGACCGCCACCGCAGGCCGCGCCCTTTTGCTTATGCTCTCCAGGCCAATCGGTTTTCGGCCATCCGGATAGAATCTGCAAGTTTCCTTTGCAGATTTCCTTCACTGCGTCGGTCTAACGGGTTGGACACTTGTTATGGCAAATTACTTAAATTATGACTATCGAAGGTATACGTAACTACTTGAATGTTTGACGAAATATGATCGACTCGACGAGAAATGTAAAAGCGATCCTCGAGGCAACCCCGAGTCGTGAGTGAAAGAGAAAGCGTTATTTAATTTATGGTAACCAGATAAGTATACTTCTAGTTAAACTGGTATGTTGACGTAACGTGGGGTCACGTTGGAAAGTTAACTGGTTGGGGTCTTGGAGTCCTTAAAGCTTGGTCTACACTTATGACATCTCCCAAAGGTTGCCAACTTACAGTATTTTACTATATTTTGACTGTTTGTCTATTGTTGAAGAAAATATTATGCAAAGATTTAAGATTTAAAATTGTCCAGGTTTCAGGTAAATTTTACTAGATATTGCCCAGTCAAGTAGGTTTTTTACAGTGTGCTATTATATATTCTTATCCCATGAATAGCTAGCTGCCAGCGTTTAAAAGAACGCATGCAAAGCCGGGGAATAAAATATAGCGTAAGGGAAGGTCCATCCTATACTGATGAAAGAAATCGTCGAAATCGGACTTTCGGAGATCACCCCATATACACAAACTTATTAATTAAGGAAAGGATTGATGCGTTCGAGATGTGGTGCTGGCGGAAAATGCTTGGCATCAACTGGACAGCCCGCCGTACAAACAAATCAATCCTGAACCAGCTGAAGATTCGAACTCGACCCTCTACCATATGTACTCGCGTACTTCGACTTTTCGGACACGTGGCTGGACAGGAGGACACCAGAGAAATTGATACTGGTCGGTCACGTGGAAGGGAAGAGAGGCAGAGGAAGAGCGCTTAACCGGTGGTTAGATTCTGTAAAAGCTTTAACAGGAACCAGCGCTCAGGCGGTCTGCACATGGCGCAAAATAGAAGGGCTTGGAGGAAGTTGATGCAAGACGTTTGGGGTAGTCACGACCCTCAGCAATGAAGAAACGACTAAGAACACTAACTTATTACCTAGTTTAAACTAGATGCCCGCGCTGCTCCGCTAGCGGGTTACAAATGATGCAGGCGATGCTGCGGGCTACAATAGAGGAGATTGCATCAAACTTACATACAAAACTACATACTCAAACCTTACCTCTTTATAATGTATTAGCTGCCGGCGCGGCTTTGCCCGCGTATTACAAAGAACGCAGGCAAACCCGCGGGATAACCAATAGCCTACGTCTATCCGAAAAGTCCATTCTACACGCAAGTGAATAAAAGAAAGAAATCGGGCGTGCAGTGCCGGAGATTACCCAAAACATACAAACTTATAAACTTACAAAGCTAGCTATCTATCTAGCTATCATTATTTATATATATATATATATATATATATATATATATATATTTATTTATATATATTCTCCTAGCGTTATTCCCGGTGGTCCCGATTGTGCCCTAGTTAGTTATACTGGGCGTTTTCCGCAAGTCGACATCCAGTGTGAATCGGTGGGGTAGCGCTACTCTAACCACCCCAGCTCCTCCAGAAAGTTTGTGAGTGCCGCTGACTGCGTCCCGTAGTGTGTCCGGAGATCCTAGGTGTTTTTTCCTGTATACTTACCTGCTTAATATGTATTGAATATTATTTTGTTTGTATTTTTTATGTATTTAATACGAGTCGCGCAGTATGCTGTCCCGCACACCTCACTGGATCCACAGAAAACCAGCGCCGATGGCATTGCTGTGTGAACTGCATTGCTGAGTGGAGACCTTTTCGGTAGCACATCCCTATTTGTTAGTTCTTAAGGTGCATTATGTGAATGTATGGGTAATGATGTGTTACCCGAATAAATTTATATTCTATTCTATTCTATTCTATTCTATTAAAGTCCAGTAGAATGATTTTGGTTGTTTCTTCTACTTTCATGCACGCTCTGCACATGGGGCTGTCTGTGATACCTACCTACTTGCGTCCTGTTATTATTCCAACTATCTTGCGTAGTTGGTTTCTATGTGTCCTCAGTAGTGCGGTGGTGAGTTTGTTGTCGCTTTTCGACAAAATCTCTTTAGTCTGTCTGCATGTGTGTATCTTTATGGTTGGTGTCTAGCTTTGGTTGTGCCTTAAAGGAGGGGCCCGGGGTCCAGATTTGGCATGCATAGGCGCTAGTTTTACAAAATTGATTTAGTAATATCAGTATAGTGTAGCAGTGGACGTGTTTCGGCTAATATGATGACGAAGTTGATTACTCTATGAGTACCGCTCTGGGTGTATGGTGTACCCCACTACTTTGTAAACAACTTTTTAAACCTACAGAGTATGCTGTTAAACACTAATTGTTTTGTCTATGCCTACATTCACTTCCGCCTTGACACTTCCCATGACAGCAAAAAGCGCGGGAACTCAGCTTGTAGTTAATTGAGGCCGATTGTCTATGGTCGGTGGCGTAATACACAATGGCGGGAAGTTTGTGGTCTTAGTGGAGCGGTTCGATGATATCGATATCGATATGTAAAACATACTACTCCAAAATATGATTTAAACCGTTATGTAACAAGTAAATCTACGGGAGTAGCCAAGTATTTATTGCGGGGGGTTTCAAGATTATTCGACAACGAAACTATGCATAACACCAAAACACTAATATTCGGTTAAATGTAATATTTTTAACATCCCGAGTAAAATTTAAAATATGTTGCTCCGAGCAAGATTCGAATGCGACCTTCTGACATACGCGACCAGTCGCTGCTACCAACTGAGCTATCGCAACCAATTGCTCAGCCGACGAGTCTTTCAATCAGTCCTCTTGCAATGCCTTGCAGAGCCGTGTATCGACATACAGGCTCGTGAGTTAGGGGTTCTGGTACCTTTTTGGTACCGCAAAAAATGTAGACTTGAGATTATTTGAGTTGGCCGCATTGCAAACTAGTCCATTTAGAAAACAACTCTACCGTCCTAGGTAAAAGATTCTAATTCCAATGACAGTTACATAAAAGGTCGGCCACATTACATAATCTTAACCATAAGCGTAAATGAGGTCTAGTTTTGTTAGGCGTACGGGTGAGGTGAGGTGCATGATCGCGTTCCAAATAACAGCCTGACCTGACCAACTTAATGATACCTGTAAGGTATATATTTCATAAGATACATGATCAGGAATAGGGTTTAGATGTTTGTAAAATACGATAACCATCGACATTTCCCCGCACTACTCTTTAATCTAGTTTATGGTCGCATTGTGCGGCGAGAGTGTACTCTATGGTGATTATATAGTCTATGATACAGCTGGGTCATTGTCAAGTCAATACATAGACCTTAATCTGTTACCGAGTAGGTAGGTATGTGAACTTTTTTGAGATTACTTAATTATTTTAGTTTAAATTAATTTCTACTCTATAGATGCCAAATCAGGGAGTAGGTGTTAAAGCGGTCCCCGGGTTCTTTTTGGGCACGCTAAACGCTTAACGCTAGCGTTAAGCGTTTAGCGTGCCCAAAGGGGATGATAAATAATATTAATTTATTTTAATTATAGTATTTATTAATTTTATTTGACGATCATAATACAAAGTCGTGTAAATTGACGTAGGATAATTTATATTGTATTTTTATACTATGAAATAAAGAAATCTAATCTCACTCTCGCACTCGCACTCGCATACTTGTCAGAGCGTGATGGGCGTCTTTACCACAACGATAAGTGATAAAATGGCAACCATGCTACGCCCACTGTGGTGTATTGAGTCATCCGCGTTCGTCCCTAGCTATTAACACAACGAATCCTCAAATCAACAAAGAGTCGACAACGCTCTGGTGGTTCTTCTGCAATCGCAAGCGTCCATAGGCTGCGTTGTCTGCTTACCATCAGGCAGACTGTATGCTTATTTGCCCCCGTCGTAGTATAAAAAATGCAAGAGCTATTATAAAGAAAAGATTCGCGTCTTTCGGATTAAGTTTTATTGTTATTGTATACCTAGTTCTTAAGTGTAGCTTCGTGAAAATAGTATTTACTGATTTAGAAAAAGTCCCTGGGCAACCGAGCTCTGCTCGGGTTAAAATAGAGAAAATACGGAGAATTCACCCAGACACGAGACCTACCCCGTATCATGGTCGGCCTTATCACGCGATAAGTGACAAGATAGAGCGTCCGTCTCGTTCTCGTCGTGTCAGACGCTCTATCCTATCACTTATCGTGTGATAAGGCCGTCCATGCTACGGGGTCTAGCTAGATGGATTTCTCGCCCCCGTAAAAATCGTTAGAGCCGTTTCCGAGAAAGTGATTGCAAATATATATACAAATATTGTTCGTTTAGTATAGGATATAACTTATAACATACCTAAGATAAGACATATGTGGTGAGCACAAATCAAATAAACTTAACATCTCGGATCAGTTCGCAAAAAGAAAGTTTGTACGTAATTTCTAGTTTCCATACGGTGGCTCGAATAATTCGCTAAATGGCTGCACGGTAATGGGATACATCTCTATAATGTTTTTTTAATATCAGGTTTCGAAGTCTACTTTAATTTATGACGTGATTAAAACCAACAGAAACACGAGTAGTGACACCATTTGTTTAAAACAGTTGAAAGCGAGTTCAACGAATATGTGGACGGGCAAAGATATCAAAAATATGTGAATTGCTTACTCATATATTTTTGAACCTAGGGAACGTACCGTACACGAGAACTAGATAAGTCAGACCTTAGGCATTAATATATTATCCTAAGTTATAAGAAGAAATGATTTCAGGACTGATGACCATTGAACTTGGCGCCCATTTAGATCTCACTTCTTTTGTCGTTGAAGTCAACAACCAAGGCATATCCTTACCTACTAATATTTTAAATGCGAAAGTGTGTGTGTGTGTTTGTTTGTCCTTCTTTCACGTCGCAACGGAGCCTTGTGTTATTGTGATTTTTTGTACGGAGATAGATTAGAGGCTGGAGAGTGACATTGGCTACTTTTTCCAGCGGGAAAACATCTAATTCCCACGGGAAAATTCAATATGTTACATTTTCCTATAACCACGCGGGCGAAGCCGCGGGCATCAGCTAGTATATCATAATATTGAACTTGGCTGTCATTTCACATTTATGTTTTTGATGGAATATCATTACTTTTTGTACAGAATTTATTAGTAGGAAGACCTTAAAATCCACATGAAGACCGGCTGTCATAAATTTTGATTGCTGATTCTTACATTGCATTACATTACATTACAGGCACTATAAGTAAGTGAAGTGTTCCTAATAGAATCAATTAATTGAAAAAGCGGCCAAGTGCGTGTCGGGCCACGCGCAGGGTAGGGTTCCGTAGTTGCCCGTACGTCACAGAATGCGGACTTAAAAGGGGCTTTTGGGGTTTTTATTATAGCTTACCCTCGTAAATAATCGTAAATATGATTATTTTTATAACACACCAATGTATAACCAGCAGTGATGCTGAGGCGCGACGGGAGACGAGAAAATATACTATTACTAATTTTCTTTACAATTCGAATTACTTCTCAATTGTAATAACGAGGTCAGTAGGTACATTAAGTTTTTTCAAACGATATGTAGGTAATTAGGTAAGTACACAACTTTAAACTTTAAACTTTTTACGTAAAAGTATTACGAAAAATCTCCGAACAGCATCAAGCCGCACATCACAACTAGCCGCGCGCGCAAGAAGCACCGTGCCGTATGTCCGCCTAAGTTTTAGCATTGCCATGGTGGGTGGGGCATGTCGCAGAGCAGGTCTTTTGCGCGCTCGCCGCGGGCAAGAAGCACCGTGCCAGAGTATAATAAAGAGTACTACCGTACAGTATGGCCACTCCCTGCCTCCCGTTGAGTGCCGCCCACCCGCTCTCAGTTACCTCACAATTACCGGCTGGCAAGGACGCGACGTAAAAACGTAAATATACCCACATACGTTTATATACCCACGCCGAATTGCAGTTTTCTAGTTGTAAGGGTTACTGAGCTAAGCCGAAGACGGACAGACAGACAGACGGACGGACATGGCGAAACTATAAGGGTTCCTTGTTGACTAGGGAACCCTAAAAACTATAATAAAATTATAAAAAATATAGTTTCTGATTCATTACGTTGTATTCACTCAACTACCTATCTGGATGCCGAACTTTCTACGTCATCTGGAACTGGGTTAGAGTTTTGATCTATAAGGTCAGTGATAAAAATGTCAATTCTTGGACTTTAATATCTAAATAACGGTTTGAGATGTGTTTATGAAAGGACCATGGGCAGCGTTGTATGGAAAGTGGACCAAAAACCAACAGAGCTGAAAGTTATGGTATGATTATTTTGATTTTTGGCTTATTGTAATCTCTGCACCACCTACTACATAATCTAGTTTTATCTCTTTCTCCGATACCCAAAGGTTGTCTGGAAGAGATCGCTCTTCAGCGATAAGACCGCCTGTAGTCTACCTCTACCTACATGTTATTGTATTGTTTTTCTTTTTAACTGCTTTGTTTGTGTGAGGTGTGCAATAAAGAGTATTTGTATTGTATTGTATTGTTGTGTCATTAAATAGGTATTTATATTTATTTCATTTCATTCTATGGCCACTATGTTTAATTCCATTGCAAAACTGAGATATTCATAGTTTAGTCAGAGTAAATACGATCTAAGAGAAACTGTGATTCACTTAGAGAGTACCCGCAGAACGCCTTACTTAAATAAAATGTTAAAATGTTGAGGGTATGTCGACGCTTAACACGTTTCATTGGGTTCGTTTGTGAGCGATGGTGAGTTTTTACGTCGACATTAGCAAAATATATTAGGAAAAAATAGAGTTTTCCTACGTACAGTAATTGAAACACTTTTACCTGTCTTTATGTGTTTCCTAGTTAAGTGCTACTTGTGATGTTATCTACTTTTGTGAGTGTTTACGTATTCAATTAATTATCTATGTTAACTACTGATTGATATAACTATGGCAGAAGTTAGTTCATGTAAAACACAATTTCTCGAAGATTGTACTTAGACTGACTCAAATGTGTATATCTCGGTTATGCAATGGAATTCAACTTTGCACCCATAGAATGAAATAAAGTACATAAGCAGACCTTTTTAATGACATTACTCCCAGCTCTGTTGGTTTTTGGTCCATTTTGACGCATAGTCCTTTGAAGCACATATGTAGGTATCTCGCAAGTCCCAAATTTGACATGTTTATGTGTAATAGTTTTTGAGTTACGAGGGGGTCAAAAGTGGCTCCAAATGGTTAGTACACACGGTGCTGCTCGCCAGTTCTTTTAGCTTGAACTTGGCTCACACGCTACCGCGTGTCTCTATAGCCACATTAGCCACATACAAACACCTGAAACACTCCTGTGAATAGCGGATCTTTTCATCGTAGCGCCGCATCTTTTTAATTTTATAAACTGAGGCGGTGGCAAGCAGCCAAACAAGCATACGAAACACCTGTAGCCTGTGAACGCTTGTGATTTCAGAAGAAACACGAGCGTGTTGTCAACCCTTTATTGATTTGGGGATTTGTTGTAAAACAAAATTACGGGAGATGGCGCTATACTCAATATTGTGTTTCTATTTTTTTTTATCGTCATAATAACCATGGAAGTAATTAAAGATACACCTACAATCATAGCCCTAAATCGACTCGCACAGAACATAGTTCCGTTCAAACGCTTTTTTAACCCCCGACGCAAAGAGAGGGGTGTTATAAGTTTAACGTGTCTGTGTGTCTGTGTATCTGTGTATCTGTCTGTGGTATCGTAGCTCCCAAACGGATGGACCGATTTGAATACGGTTTTTTTTATTCGAAAGCTGATGTGATCCTGAATGTTCTTAGCTATGTTTTATGAAAATCTGTTTAGCCGTTTTTGAGATATTGGACTTTGAAATGAAAATGTCGGGGGTTTTCAACTTTTCTAAGTTGTAGCACATCGTAACCGGTGCCGACTGATTGAGACTTCACTTTCGAACACCAGCGGTAGATGGCGCTGTAATCAACAAAGCTAATAACGATTGTTTTTGACAGGTGCTGCTATTATGGTGTGTCCTGGGACTCGCACTGGCGGACGACACGCCTCCCGGGCTCGTCTCGAAGGACAGCGACCAAGATCTAGTGGCAGAAGCGACGCAGTCAGGTAATTGCTCAGATACTGCTTTTGCTTTGTAATTGTGTACAGTCGATGCCAAAATACGTACATTTTTCGCCTTATTATATTACAGTCGAGTGGTCCAAAATCTATGCAGACAGCCCATCTACACATGCGTCTTATATGCCAGTAACAATAAAGACTGTGTATATTATTGAAAGGTCGACCATATATATTTTGGAGAACTTGACCGTAATGGATTAAGGTGCATTGAAGACATATCTTTGCCGGCACTATACGTAATGTGTGCGATGCACAAATCTTAATTTATACGCACATACGCGCACTTTTAGAATAAGAATAGAATGATTTATTTTCCATAACTAAGAACCACAATGTTCTTAAATACAGCTCGGTACTTCCACACTAGGCACGGCCTGTACCGTCAGATCAAACCGAGAATTACAAGTAACATGCGGCTTCTAGCAATGTTCAAAGTAATGTAAAGACTTAGTACTAAAATAATCTTTTTTTTATGTGAAGAATTTGTGGTGCAATATAACATGCAAAATATTGAGTTTGTTCATAGTGTGATTGTCTTTAAGCGAATGAATGTAGGAGTGTGTGTAGTGTAGTGTAGGAGAGGGAAGGGTGCAAGTAGCTCTTTACTACAGACCCCGTAGCATGGACGGCCTTATCACACGATAAGTGACACTGACAAGATAGAGTGTCCGTCACTGGCCGACACCGTTCAATAGAACGAGACGGACGCCCTATCTTATCACTTATCGTCGAATAACACTTACCGACCATGATACGGGGTCAGGGCTTCTTCAGCCTGATCGTAAGTCCAGACCCCGTATCATGGTCGGCATAATCACGTGATAAGTGACAAGATAGGGCATCCGTCTCGTTCTATTGAACGATGTCAGCCAGTGACGGACGCTGACGTGAATATAGCATGTAAGCACGTCATTGACGTAGGTAAATAGTTGTACGGCGCGCCACATCCAAGCTGAATTCTGCCGCCCAATTTGTCCGGCTGTGTGGTAGTGTGTGTGTGTGTGGTTTTATATAGAGCAGCGAGCGAAATCAGCCCGGCTGAATTCGATCGCGTAATTCAGCCTGTACGTGGCGGCCCTAAGATATTGTTGAGTTTGGCATCTTATCGCACTCGGCATCAAGCTCAAAGCGCCGTTGAGATTCAAAATCAGCTTTGGAGCTGATGAAAATCGTTTGCCCTCCGCGCTGAAACCATTCAAAGCCTGAATCACATACGCGTCATGCCCCTACGAGTTATTTCCGCTATAAAGAGGAGCAACGCTGCTACTCGTTACGACGTGGCTCGCGTAGCGTTGCTTGGCCTCGAATGTATTGCTTCTCTACAAGGATTGTTTTTGTTTCCAGGCGTACAAGCTCAGAAGCGGGAGGCGTCGTTGTCTAACTCTTATGGAGAACCGCTGCCAGCTGACGCGTACGGGCCGCCACGGGACATCTCAAACGGTAATCTATCTGATTCTTCTTCCTCGTATTTTGCTGAGGCTATTAGGCGTAGAGTACTCTACGTCGTGTGCCAGACAGTAAATCTGACGTTGCTATTCACTGTCAATTATCGCCCGCAAAGCGTGCGGAAAATCCCACTTTCTTATTACCAAACCGCGATGATTTTGGGATTGGAATAGCTGTCAGTTCATATAAACTTTGACGTATTTTTATGGTCATACTGTCATCTCCAATCATATGCTAATCGCGGTTTAATAATACCAAAGGAAGACGTAAAATGCGTCTATACTGCTTCATAAACAGGACTGTCCCCAGGAAGCTCGACTATACAAACATAATTAGGTTCTCATTTTAAAACGGCATGCTCTAATAACACGAACCTTTGTATACACTACGAGATCCTCCATATCCTAATCATAACTAGTACGCAACCTAGATATAGGCAGTGGTCCTTAACCTTTTAGTGATGAGAGACCATTTTATTGTTTTTTTTTGTTTTGCTATGGAGATGGACCACTTACTGTTTGGGGACACCCCCAAATGTTATGTCGAATCGTTGGCACTTATTTAATATTTTTGATCGATGGCTTTGCGGACTACTTCGAGCGATTCCAGGGACCACCAGTGGTCCGCAGGCTACCGGTTAAAAACCGCTGATATGGGCAGATTGTATTTTAACATTAGAGCCAGACTACGTTTTTATGGGGAGCCGACGACCGGTGTCAAGTAGTGGCATTACCGGTCTAGCTTTAGCCTAGTGATCCTGCCTATGAAGCAGTTTTGGCTTCGAATCCCGGTAAGGGCAAATATTTGTGTGATGAACATGAATATATATTTCTAAGTCTAGGATGTTTTCTATGTATTGAATATATTGTTATCTAGCCACGTAAGTCCTTGCACTTAAACAAGTACAATTTCAGTCAAATATCAAACTTTTAGGAGTTAACGAAAGTTCGAATTTCCAAATCGAGCTTACTCTATCCAATTCCATATAAGATTAGAATTTTAACGGACAAAGTCATCTATGATATTTCGTTTTTCCAAGATATCATCGGGAAATATTATACCTAATAGTCGTACTTCTTATGTGCTTTCCTAACATAACAACATTAATGTTGTTGCGATTCATGGTTTTTCTAGAATAGGGTATAGTTCGATTTGTGTAAGATTGTCCCCTAGTATATATAATTATTTAGATGCCAAAAGTGGCTCTGAAATTAATTACCTACACCTGATCTGCCTGCCCACCCCTTTTGGGTATACAAGAATTAGAGTTTGCGTATTGAGCTAGGAGATCCATTTCTGGAATACTGATGTTTGAGATGAAATCTTTTATGAAAACTATACTTTTCGTAATAATAATCTTCAGCAACAACGGCATTACCTCTTATTTACCTCTTAAAACGCGTATTTCCAGGTCTCCAGCACCCAGCGCCGGTGTTCCAACAGCAGGACTTCCATCAACAGAACTTCCAGCAACAGGATTTCCAGAACAACATCTTTGACACTCCTCCAGGTGCCTACGGACCTCCCTCGCCGGTCGTGTTCCCCAGCCATAGCTACGAAGGTCCCCCTCCACCCGCCCGCAAGCCCATCTACGGCCCTCCTAAAGAAACCTACGGACCCCCGAAAGAGACCTACGGACCCCCTAAACAAAACTATGGACCTCCTAAACACACCTACGGGCCCCCCAAACCAGTCTACGGTCCGCCTAAGAAAACTTACGGCCCCCCGAAACAGAATCTACCAAAGCCAAACTATGGAACTCCTTTCAAACCACCGAAAATAAGTTTCCCTAAGCCAGTTTATGGCGTGCCTAAGCAAATGTACGGAGCTCCGAAGCCTATTTATGGGCCTCCAAAAATACAAACGAGTTACGGAACCCCTGTGAACAACATCCCTAACATACAATTACCTGAGCTGCCGCCGATCAATTTGCCGCAGAACTTTGGAACCGGAACCGGTAACATCGATTTACCAGCTACCATCTACGGAACCCCGATCCCTTCCTTACCTTTAGACCTTAAACCTAACTTCCCCATTCCTTCAGACTCTTATGGGCCCCCTGGACACTTCCTTGGCCCCATAGGACCCAACGAGCAAGTTGTCGTTCAAGATGTCGGTCACATAGACCATTACGGGCCCCCTCAACCTGACGCGAACCCTCGCCCGCCACACCCTGGTATCCCAGCCCCACCTACTCCCCCTCACGTCCTCTATGATGGTTGGAAGCCGATCCCTGGTGTCTCCAAACCAGTGATTGAGAACCTGGATAACAATATTGGCGATCAGTACGGGCCCCCACCGCCTGCTCCAGTCCAAGATATCAGATTGAACCTTGATGGGCATTCCCTGCCGAATGCTAATCCAGGCCCTTCATTCTCAGGAGCTCAGATAACTTCAGGATACTCTAACGTACACCAGGACATCTTAGCGAACATCGATCTGAATGCTATCGTTGGCGGAGATTCTAATCATATCGATCAATCAAAGACGGTATTTGAGGTGCATTATACTGAACCTAATCAGGACTTTGGAGTCCAAGGTCTACCTTTAGCACAGACTAAGCCTTTTGATACGTACGGTGCTCCACCTGTGGAGTCATTATCGAACGGACCTTATCCTGCATCGATAAGACAACATGGTGCCAAGGGCCTGGTTCCTCCTTCAGGCGTGTATGGGGTACCTCCTGGAAGCCAATACGGCGCACCTCCTAGACCACCGCAATCGAATCTACCAATCCCTTACGGAAGCCACTCTGGCGGCGGCCATTCTGGCGGACAGCCTCCTCGCCACCCCATCAAATTCAGAGACGCTGTCCCTGAAGGTCTTTTCCAAAACATTGGGCAGACTACGCACCACAAAGACGTGCATGGCATTGACCACGTGAAGCAAGGACAGTCTTATCTACCTCCTCCAGTCCGAGAAGTTAAGGATATCAATCAACAGACCGGCAATTTCGGCATTGGAAACCTCGCCTTGTCCATAGAACCTTCTAGTCTTTACAGTCTTCCGCATTCCGGAAACCCTATCAACTTCCAGCAACAACAACCTAGCAACCTGTACGGTTCTCCTATTGATTCTTATTCTGCGCCTCTCTTAACCGTAGCCGACCATACAGCTTTAGGCTCTAACACAAACGCAGTAACGGCTACTTTGGATGGCACGATCTTAGCTAACCTTTCAAACTTAGATGCGGCAGCGATTTTGAAACACTGCCCATACCATGAGGCTATTCTTAGAGCTGCTCAATTAGGAGAGAAGATACCATCAGAGCTGGCATCCAGTTACGTAGCCAGTTTGAGTTCTTTAGGATCTACATTGTCCAAGAGTCAGCAGACTTTAATATCACCCCAGAACGGTTTTAACACACCAGCCGCTGGCAGCGAATCAGTCTCATACAATTCTAAAGACCTAGATACAGCGTCTCATACATTAGTCCAAACGGTTCTACCAAGCAATAACATAAAGATCGAAAAGACGGAGAAGACCAGCGCACAGAAAGGGAAATCTATAAAAGATGAGTCTGGAAAGCATAGTTACAAACATGAAGGTTTGCAGCAGCAAATCTTGCAAACATCTGAGAAAATTAGAAATTTGAGCGAAGAAACCAAGCAACTACAGCAGAAGATTGTATCAACGAGTCAAAGCTTGGGCCAGGTTAACGGACAAATATCGCAATTTGGACAGAAAGAGAAGAGCAAAGGCAACAGCTATTCATTCCAGATACAATCTTCGGCGGACCACAACGGTAAAGGGAAAGGGCCTTCAGTCCCTCACGAGCAACTACTATCTGAAGGCCTTCTGCAAAGCATCTTGCAGGCCATTGAGCAGCCATCACAAAAACCTAGACAAGTGAACGTAAAAAACCAGAATATCAATTTCGAACACGCCAGCACGTTAGACTTGGCAAACTTGGACGTAGGCGGCCTCATTTTACCAGCTGGATATGAACCCATCGATAGAACCAAAGAAAAAGAAACGAAAACCCAAGAGCAACAGGTAACTATTGACCAGGAAATACAGAGTACTAACAAAGACATTAAGCAGATTTTAAACAGTGAGATAATACACCGACACAGAGGTGACATTCCACAGACCGAATGTGATTTGCGTGCGGACAACTCGGTGACACATACTATCGTGGTTCCACCACCAAACGTCGATAATGTAGCGCCAGTTGAAGAAATCGATGATAATGATGTAGCTATCTATTTTGATGAGAAAACTGAAGCAACAGAAAAACCGGAACCTGTGACTGAAATCTCAGTAGCGACGAGCATAAGCGAGGGAGAGTACAGAAATGTGCCTGAATTTGGGGATAAAGTTGAAAAGAAACAATCGTAGGAAATTTTAAAAGAGTCTAGTCTGTACATCAGTGAGTTCAATATGTTTTACGTGAACTCAATGGAAAATTTGCAAATATTGCAAACAAATAGAAAATTTAATAATGAAATGAGTATTGATAACATCACGTCCACTAAGTCTAGTGACTAAAGTTGTGATTTATTTGCCATAATATGGAGAATTATTATTGCACTACTATGGCAGTTCTACAAGTAATGTATTGAACTTTTTCATGTCCCTTCTAAAATTACTCTGGATAGGGTTCAGTTCTTCAAAACAAGTCATAAGAGGCTCACTGGTATACTAAAAAATGCCATCTAAAGTTGCTTATTTCTAAAAAATCCCATGTCAAAAACCCTACTTAAAAAATCGAGCAAATTGTTTTCAATAATAGCTTATTTTTTAGAAGGGGCTTGTTTAGAAATAAGCAAAACTACAAATTCGTACAAGGTGTCAGAATTAAAGACTGATTCAACATCTTTTCTCAAACGATTTTAAGTATAACGAATTTAATTTAATTTATTTATTTATAATAACGCCATCTATGGGAGATCTGAGAAAACTCCACCGTTTAAAAGCTCTGTTCTCATTAGAGCTTTGTAAACTGCTTTGAGCTTTCTCAGATCACAAGCTAATTTAATCATTATTTATATCTTTAACCATAATTATAACTTTTACTTTAAGCAATTCAGTATGTTCTTGTTTCTCCACTATTTATTGATCTTTGGTAAGTGGATATCTGTATGTACAGTGGTACAAATATATTTTTATAAGAAAAATAAAATGTACAGTGAAATTTATGGTTTTATTGGCAATTATCCGCCCTCAGCTGCTCCGTATAAAAAGTATGGCTCTAACACAGACAGGCGTATTGAATTCCGCCGCCGAAGTCGTCCGTCTGAGGCAGCGCTATGGCTGACCTACATTTTACATGCCATGAGGCTGCGGGCGGAATCAGGCCCGTGTGGTGTCGGGTTAGAATATCACCACCCCCTTTCTTCCCGTGGGTGTCGTAAAAGTCGACTAAAGGAGCAGGGTTGAAGTGTGTTGCGGGCGATGGGCTAGCAACCGATCACTGCAATATCACATTTTGTCGATCTTTTTCATACTCACATTTATGCTAAAAGTGGCGCTGGAACATAAGTTTCACGCCTTTATTCCGAAAAGGGGTAGGCAGAGGCCTACCCCTTTTCGGAATAAAGGCGTAAATGTATGTAGATTAGGCTTCTCTACAAAAAATTATTCCGGAAGTTTAGTCAAGTGATACATTTTGAACTGTACCCCTATACAAGAACGCGAGCAAAGAAGTATCCACTTCAAAAACGTCTATTAGCGATTAACGACACCATAGGCCCGATGTTACAAGAGTACTATCGACCACACAGCTAACTGACCATCCGTGCACCTTAAATGCATTGTTATTACAATCCTTACTAGCCCAACCAACCTTATTAGGTTCTATATAAACACAGGATGGTCAGTTAAGGCTCCACATTCGAAACCCCTTACTGTCTCGGAAAGCCGTCTTTTATCCTTTAAAATCAGTGAGCGAAAACGCATTTTATCCACTAGTGAGGAAAGTAATTTGACCTTGGAGCGTGTTCAAGTAGCTTTTGACAGTATAACAAAACGTAAAACGCTCATAATACAAAAAAATCACAGACGATGTATTTCTGTTGCCGCTATAACAACAAATACTAAAAAACCGAATAAAATAAATATTTAAGAACTTTTAAATAATTGCTTGTTGCCTTCATCAAATCATCAGGCGCTGGGCCTCAAAATGTATGGGAAAACTAAAATACGACTCGCACTTGACCATAATTCTACTTGATTTTACTTAACGTTAATATTACTATTAAAAAAAATATTTAAATTAAATAAAGTTGTTTTGAATGTTGCACTTTCCTCGCTACAGTGAGGAGAAAAGTTTTACACACGGGTGCAAATGTATTTTACTTCTCGTGTGTTGAAACACTCGCTTCGCTCAGGATTCTATTTTAGAACCACTCGCTACGCTCGTGGTTCAACTATATCATCCTTTCGCTTGCTCGTGATTCAATTCCACACTCGCGGGTAAAATACAACTTTGCACCCTTGTATACCAAATAACTATTTACGATTAGTCGAAGCATTGGAAAAATATTTTTTGTTTGAAAGGGAGACCCTTCCACGTGGGGTGCCAGCATGTCAGGATCTGATAATGGGAACCTGTACTGAATTGAAGTCGGTTAAACCTTCGCAATAGGGGTGTAGAAACTATATAAAATAATCAATGCTTACTAATATTATAAATGCGAAAGTGTGTGTGTTTGTTTGGCCTCCTTTCACGTCGCAACGGAGCGTCGTATTAATGTGATTTTTTGTACGGAGATAGTTTAAAGGCTGGAGAGTGGCATAGGCTACTTTTTCCAGCGGGAAAACATCTAATTCCCACGGGAAAATTCAATATGTTACATTTTCCTATAACCACGCGGGCATCAGCTAGTAATGTCATATTTTCTCGAAAAAGGATTAAACATGTAGTCAAATGGAGAAAAAATCAACGCAAAAGCTTAAAGAATCACGAAGTTAAAAGTGTCCAAAGTTTTAAGAAGTTCTGGGTATGTACGTGTGTAAGGGGTATGTTCTGTCCCTTTTCTCTTCTAACTTCATATGAAACGATGACGGTTGTAGATTGTGACGTCACTAATAGACGGCAACGTGCCGCGCCCCGCCGTGTTCGGCGCCGCCGGCTACGCGGGCCGCCACGCGCGCGGCTCGCCCTGTGGCAACCTCGCATATTGTGACGTCACACACTGTTTGCGTTTTCTCTCTAACAAGCAATATTAAAACGGTTGTAGCTTCGTAATTCTTTGAGATGTCTGAATGGGATTTTCATCAGTAGGCATATATTTTTACCTTTTTTCTTAATATAAATAATAATTTTCGAGTCTACATTCGAATGTACGGGACATTCGCAGATGATATTTGGGTGCGTTTCAATAATACGAAGCAAAATATATTTTTATAATTTATTTAACTTAAACTATTCACAATTTATTTAATATCTCGCGTGGATTATATTAAAGTCGCATGCATTTAAAACCGAAATCTCCCATTCGTCGCCTAATGTTTGACAATTTGTACGTAAGATTTGCAAACAAAAATAATAACAAATTTAAAATGTTCAAAACGGTACATAATTTCAAATTCATGTTTTACATTATTTAAAATGAACCTGTTATATGGTAAACTAAATCAACACGGACTGAGTTGGACCAATACCAAACCGTCTTCTGTAATCGTACGGGGTGTTCGTTAAAATATGAATGTATCTAAAGTTTGACAGGTTTCTATGGAATGACAGCTGCCGGCGACATGTTTAACGTTGGTCGGTCTGTAATGGCAAGTTGGTGCAGCCCGGACTAAGGCCATGTTTAGGGACAGGCGGTGCGAGACGCGAGTTTTGCTTAGGGTCGTATTCCACTTGTCCAAGATCTCTATCCAATACGCATTGCGTCTCACTCAGGGTTCGAAAGGATAATTATCAATGATAATTTCCGATTTATAATAACAAAAAATTGCGCTCGTGAAAGTGAAATGTATTCGAAGTATTCGAACGTGTATTTCCGCACTTGCGTCTATCCGAACGCACGAAGTGTCAACGCAGCGTGCCGCGCCGTGGGGATTCCCCTTACGAGAAGAATTAAGAGTCCGCAGTAAGCTCGATTCTCCATACAAACGTAGTTACGCTTTCATTTTAAATCTACGTGTTGGATTGTAACGAAACTTTGCATATGCAATGACATGAGGTATATCTATGTCTGTAATTAGTTTATGTAGCTTCAGATATCATAGTAAAGAAAATACAGCGAAATTAAGTTTTTCATACAAAATTTGTTTTTGCTGTATTTCGTTTGTAATTAAAGACAGATATACTTTGTCATTGTATATGCAAAGTTTCGTCACAATCCAACACGTAGTTTTAAAATGGGAGCGTAACTACGTTTGTATGGGAAGGTGAAATTCGGCCGCGCTTACTGCGGACTCTTAAGTTCGGATTATGCAAAGTTGAGCGAACTCGAGTGTCATTGGTTCTTATATTGATGATAATTATCCGATAATTATCAAGATGCGTAATTATTTTGACACCCCTGGCAAATGTGAGACGCAAATACACATTGGACAAAGATCTTGGACAAGTTGAATACCGCCCTTGAGTGCGTTTATGTACAGCCTATAACCAAGTCCATATAAGATTAGAAAAATGGTGCGTTAATCGTCGCGCGATTCCAAGGACAACCATTGTGAAAACTAATAGTCCTACCTAGGGCGGTAAAACAAAGAATGTCAGACCGCAGCTATTTGACGCCCGAGCCGAAGGCGAGTGCGATAAATATGAGTTTTGGTGCTTTCTTTATTACCGCCCGGGGTGATTGCAAAATTTTACTACTCTCCCTGGCCACGAAGTGGGAATTTCCGCGAGTGGGGTAATTGGGCATATTCATTAATTTATGTCCCTCATAGTTACGGATAGTAACAAAACCGGCAGTCAATGTCAATCGCATACATTTAGTAACAAAACCGACAGGTTAGACGTACCTTAAACATCACTTTAGTTAACCTTAACCTGCCAATTTTTTTGAAACTCCCCAATTGCTACTTTATGGCCAGGTATGACGTAAAAAATTGTATGGTTATGTTTGAAAAGCACTTAATGATCGAAATAAGTGAAAGTGCATTATTTCTCTTCGTTATCCTAGATAAACGAAAACGTAGACCAATTGGTCCGTTAAATATCTAATGTTATATGAGGACTAGACTTTAAGTCGACATAATATGTTGATGAATGACATAAATCATTCGTCCGTCGCAAGTACGGCGAATATTCTATGTACACGACAAACACGATCATGTTAGGTAGACTGTACATAAACAAAGCCATGTTTGTGTAAACGTCTCGCACAAACACCTAACTGCCCCAAATACATAAAATGGACTCAAATTCTATATTTTCTTAACTAGAATCATAATGATAGTTTCCATGTAAGGATTATATTTTCCATTATACAGTCAATAGGTTCAGTTCAAATAAACAGAACATTCAACTAGAGCACCGTATTATGTGAAGTCAATTTATGTGAACCGAAATTATGAAAAAACACTTTTAAATACCTGTCAAACAATTACTTTATTTTAGAATCAAAAACGGATATAGAATTTTAAAATAACTTAATTTAACACCAGTTAAGACTGTGTCATCGAAGTTTCCAAACTATCAATGAATTAACATAAGTTTATTTCATATTAAAATAAATCTAAAATTATAAACAAGTATGTACATCTTATAAGAATTCTAGTAAGCGTAGTTACTTCTCGAATTTAAATATCCTTACAGTCGAAGTGTATGTATCTTCATACATTATTCAAATTAATAAAAAAAATAGAGTATCAAAACATACGAACGGTCAAAGTACCTTATAAACAGAATTTATCTATGACAAAATTATATGAAGTTTGTCATAATGTTTTATATAATAAAAAATACACATAACCTCGACTGCGAATATATTCTGTGAATGTAAAACGAGTTTGTCATAATCTCTTATTTTTTCAATAATAATATATCTTCTGTTAACTTATAATATAAAGCGTAATTATAATATTGCCTTGAAGAACAATTTAATTCGTTTTTTGCAACATTTATATTTTATGCAAAAATATTTGGCAAATGGGAGTTAGACTCGTGTCTATGTCTCATTTATTTGTTTATAGAGAACAATTATCATATGAACAGAAAATTCAACATACGCTATGAAAAACCACTAAATTAATTATATACGGAACTTTGAATACAGGCATTTAACTGTCTTTTAAAATTTAAAATATAATTATTGCAAAAAACTCAACTTAAACTTAAAACACATAGCATAATCGTTTCACCTAAACTTAATTATTTACAGTTTTTAATCTTGGGTTTAAAAACGGCACATTTTATATTAAAGCTTTTCACCTATACGAGTAGTGAGGATAGGAAGGGAAACATGGTTCATTCACGAGCAAAAAATCATGTACACATAATAGTCCATACTAATATTATAAATGCGAAAGTGTCTGTCTGTCTGTCTGTTACCTCTTCACGCTTAAACCGCTGAACCGATTGAGATGAAATTTGGTATAGAGAGTTTGAATCCCGGGGAAGGACATATAATAGTTTTTCTCCCGGAAATCATCCCCTGAGGGGGTGAAATGGGGGATGAAAGTTTGTTTCGAGCTACGATATAAAAGAGTTCCACGCGGACGGAGTCGCGGGCAGAAGCTAGTAATATTATAAATGTGAAAGTAACTCCGTCTGTCCGTCCACCTATACATTCAATGCCAAGAATCGCTACGTGCTACCGTAGCCGAGCCAGTGGTTTTCCCCGTATGTAGCGAAAAGCGCCTAAGTCGTTGGCCGCTAGGTGAGTTTCTGGCAGTGAAAGTGTTATCACTGCTATTAAGATAACGTTTGGTGTGGATAGTTTGATATTAAATGACTGAGGAGAGAGGTCCCGGGAAAGGACATTGATAGTTTTAATCCTGGAAATCATCCCATAAAGGGGGCGGAAGTTTTTATCGAGGTACAATATAAAGCAGTTCCATAAAGTGCGAGTAATACAGTCTCGCGCGCGACGCGACTGGGAAACAAGTTGTGCTAACCCCCTACAGATCGATCCTCTCCCATATATTTTACATCATAAATTGTGCCTATAGCGCCGGCGAAGGTAAGGGTTAAAATCGTCCAACAAAGCGATAGCAGCGAGGAAGATTATTAAATCCAGAGCGCAGTGAGGAATTCAAGCCGTGCCAGACCGGCTTAGCTGTCTTGAGGTGTAAACTATTAAAGTATAAAGATGTTGGAAAAGAAACGGTGTTTTAATAATATGTTACATGATTTTCTGATCAAGGCCTTGACTCAACCAATTGAAAGGATTTTGGTAGGATACACGCAAATTGACCATTCCGACGATTTGTATGTATGTAACACTCAATTACAAGACTCCATACAAATGCCAAAATGTTCCGTAGTGGATAGGTATTTCCAATTATTTCTCTAAACTACAACTATATTGCAAAAGTCAAGCGAAAACTTACACTATGGCATAACTAAATTAGGTGGGATATACTTTTTTAAGCCTATTTTTGTACTAAAAACTTAGTTTTTAACAATAATATGGCATTCTTCGTATTTACAAATAAGAAATTAAATTTAATATTTCGGTTTTTTTTACCAAAATATCCTGTAAAATAAGTCACTGATAGACCACGGTCTACTGAGGTGAGGCAAATTTCAGTTGTGATGTAACAGATTATTTAGGTCTACTCAGTAGACCACAGGTCTTTCAGGTAGACCACATGGTAATTAGGGAAATTAAAATATTCAGACCTTTTTCATTAAGTTTAACCGCTGTTCTTTTGCTAGGTTTTACCCGTAGACCGGTCTTTTCAGCGGCATTTTCAGGATTTAGTATTTTGGGGAGGCAGAACTAACCAAGTCTAATACTCAGTTGTCAGTCTTTCTAGTGTCTTCATCTTTTTACAGATCAGAATCTACTCTCGGTCTTTTCAAACAGCCCGTCGACCTTTAAGTAGACTAACCCAAAAACGACCTCAGAGCAGCAAGCTATCCGTACTTTCCTTAGTCTTCTCAAAAGACCGTCGCTCTTTCGAGTAGACCGCCGGTATTTCGAGTAGACCGTCTGTCTTTCGAGTAGACAGCCGGTATTTCAAGTAGACCACCGGTATTTCGAGTAGACCGTTATTCTTTCGAGTAGACCACCGGTATATGGTGTATAAACGTCAGTCTTTTGAGTAGACCGCCGGTCTTTCGAGTAGACCAACCCGAAAAATTGTTTAGAACAGCAGACGATTCCGTCTGTGGTGCGTAGAGGAGGACGGCTGCTGCACAGATCTGTGTCGCCGCAACAAATCCCGGTGTTTCGGATCCAACATGGCGGTGTACCCGACCGGGGAGCAGAGGTCCGGGTGCCGCTGGTAGAACGCGCGGTAGCCCTCGTGCAGGAGGTAGATCTCGGGGTAGTGGAGCGAGGGGTAGTTCTCCTTGTTCTTCTCGCGGTCGGACGAGCGGAGAAAACGGGAGCTGAAACAATAAAGAATAGCTTAGAACTGGATAACCAGTTCGATGGTTCAGGGTGCCATATAACATTTTCCCTCAGTTGCTCAAATGTCTGTGTATAGTTGAGATTTTCTGAACTGGACTGATCTTCTTATCTTCAGAACAATAGCATTCAAGTCTAACAATACGACTGTGTGGTCGGACGCGTGTCATTTTTTGCAAGAAAAAGGTTAGCGCCACATAAAATGTTCATTGTATAATGAACTCTATCGTCTTATTCAATAGATTCAAAATGGACTAAAAGATAAAAAAACCCGCTCCCAGCGAGCCAGGTACAAGGCGCTGTGTGTGGTATTTTATCTCGTAGCTAATTTGGAATCTGTTGTATAAGAAGATAGAGTTCATTATTCAATTAACATTTTACGTGGCGGTAACATTGTTTTACAAAGGAAAAAAGGCAATCAAAGGCTCATGAGCTCAGTACAATGGCCATTCATGAGCTCAGTCCAAATAATTTAAACTATACATACAAGTGTTTTTTTTAATCCCTTTATCTACTTGTGTTGTGATAACATGTTTAATTCTACTACTCCTAGTTTCGCATAGTATACGTATCGCGGCGAATCTTGATCACTATGGCGGCTCCGTACAATTTAGAAAGTTAAAACGTAAAATGTTACTGGGATGACAGCTGTCATATGGATCAAGATTTACCGCGATACGTATAGAAGTGTTGAGCAACGATTTTCGATTAAGTTAACCATCTATTGAGTAGACCAATGGAATACACCTACGGTCTTTCGAGTAGACCTGTGCTCTTTCGAGTAAATCTGTGCTCTTTCGAGTAGACCTGTGCTCTTTCGAGTAGACCCGTGCTCTTTCGAGTAAATCTGTGCTCTTTCGAGTAGACCTGTGCTCTTTCGAGTAGACCCGTGCTCTTTCGAGTAAATCTGTGCTCTTTCGAGTAGATCTGTGCTCTTTCGAGTAGACCTGTGCTCTTTCGAGTAGACCTGTGCTCTTTCGAGTAGACCTGCGCTCTTTCGAGTAGACAAAATATACCTACAAACGTCACTTCGTATTTGTTTGAGTAAAACCATTCAGTACACCAAATTTGAGTAGACCGACGGTCTTTCGAGTAGACTAACGGTCGTTCGAGTAGTGCAACAGTCTTTCAAATAGACAACGATCTTTCGCGTAGATTAGCGTTCTGTCGAGTAGACTGACGGTCCTTCGAGTAGACCGCCGGTCTTTCGAGTAGATCAACAGTCTTTCAAATAGACAGCGATCTGTCGAGTAGACCGTCCCAAAAAAACACAATTCAAGATACTCACAGCTTGGGTCCCCTCTCCAGCGAGAACTCGCAGTGGAACACGAGCACCCGGCCCTGGGGCCGCGGGCCCTGCACCAGGTCGAGGATCTGGGTGTGGCTGTACAGGTTATGCGCGCCCGCGATGTGCCCGCCGGAGAACTCATAGGGGTAGCGGCAGTCAATCACCTGGGGAAGGGGTAGATTTATAGCGTGGAGTAGATAACGGGGGACAGAATGTATTCGCCGTACATTGCTGGGTCCGTATGTGAATAAATACTTACTTATTTTATTTACTTATAGACCCAGAAATCTACGGCAAATAAGGATGATGAATAAGATTTTTTTATGATGTCATTCGAACCAGTTTTTGGAGAGGAACAAATGTTTGTATGGGAGCAACTACAATTAAAGAACATGAATACCCAAAAAATTGAGATAAAGATCGACCTCGCTGGCGGCAGCGCAAAACGCTTCATACTGATAGACACACAGGTATGACGTCACAACTGACATGTGTACTAATCGTTGCATGGAAAATGAGGTTAATTGTAGTACATAGTTGTCATACAATTTTGTTTCTAAAAAAACCTTACCAAGCTTTAAATTTACTCTTGGACTATTAAAAAATGCATTTTTTTCTAAACTTCCAAGGTTAATTTATATCTTTTTATGCTTTTAACTATATTTTATAATTTCTACTTTATTACGATAATTTGATGGTTTACTATCCATATAGCATCACTAAGTTATCAATTTGAACATGAGGCATCGTGCCTATTGTCGTTGTCAGGAGACAATTGTCAAGTGATGAAATAGGGGTCTGGCCTCCTATTTCACCAACTTGACAATTGCCACCTGACACTGACAATTCACCATACATTGCTTGTTCTAGAAGTTAAGGTGTTTGCTAGGTTACTTCTGGATCCAGCAATGTACGGAGAATTGTCGTTGTCAGGTGACAATGGTCGAGTTGGTGAAATAGGGGCCAGATGTTTAACACGTGTGTCCTGTGTGTTTGTGAATAAATGTATCTTTCTTTCTTTCCTTCAGATGGTAAAACAACGACAGGTAACATTATAGTTTATCGACATTACGCCATCGGCTGCGTTCTAGTCTGAGCGAGTCGTGTCACAGGAAAAAATGCGGCATATTAAAAAAAACCGGCCAAGTGCGTGTCGGGCCACGCGCAGTGTAGGGTTCCGTAGTTGCCCGTCTGTCTTAGTTACATCGACACGCGCGCGCCAACTAAATGGTGCGGTTGCGTCGGCCCACGAAAGTTGGCCTATTCAAGTACATATTAATTTAGGAGAATACTACTTATGCCTACTTAGCCGTGATAGATTTCCTTTTCAATTCATTATTTATTTACTATTACCACAACGTGGCTCGAACAAAAATTTGATCGTGATATTGGATCAAACGGATCACTCGAGTTGAAAGATGGTTTTAAGAAACCCATAATATTTTTGTACAAAATATCCAACGATAACCCGCACCGTGGGTTTAAATAGAAAAAAAATACATCCCAGGTAGGGGAGGTACCCTAAAAAACTTTTTTTTACAACATTTTATTCTACCGCTTTCGGCCATGCCGAATTTCAACTTCCTAGCAGTAAGGGTCACTGAGCTAAGCCTCAGACGGACAGACGGACATGGCGAAACGATAAGGGTGCCTTGTTGACTACGAAACTCATGCTGGTAACACAAAATGCAAGCGTCCGTGGGTTACTGTGGTAAGTATAAGACGGGCGCTAAGCATAAGATGAACGCAGCAACGCTACACTATAAAGATGGTTTTCCACCGGCGAGGCGAGGCGGGGCGTGGATGGGCGAGAATTGAAATTCGTATGGGACTTACTACCTATTTCCACTGAGCGCGCGCGCGCGCGGTGGAAATAGGTAGTAAGTCCCATACGAATTTCAATTCTCGCCCATCCACGCCCCGCCTCGCCTCGCCGGTGGAAAACCACCTTAAATCAGATCAGATGATTCACGACAAAAGGTCAAAAAAAACCTGTACCTGGAAACCTGTGATGGTCTGGAAGTCGCCCCGGAGCAGTAAAAATGTACCTGGAAATTGGTGATTGACTGGAAGTCGCCCCGGAGCAGTAAAAATGTACCTGGAAATCGGTGATGGTCTGGAAGTCGCCCCGGAGCAGTAAAAATGTACCTGGAAATCGGTGATGGTCTGGAAGTCGCCCCGGAGCAGTAAAAATGTACCTGGAAATCGGTGATGGTCTGGAAGTCGCCCCGGAGCAGTAAAAATGTACCTGGAAATCGGTGATGGTCTGGAAGTCGCCCCGGAGCAGTAAAAATGTACCTGGAAATCGGTGATGGTCTGGAAGTCCCCCCGGAGCAGTCCAGCGAGGGTATCACAAGATATGCTCTTCAGGTCGGAGTGGTTGCCGCGGGTGAGCGGGAGCGCGAACGGCTGGCTGAAGTCACCGATCAGGTCGGGGTTCACGTCGGCTGCAGGGGAAAAAAACAACATTCATTATAACCTCAGTAAGCTCTGCCGAATTTCACCTTCCCATACAAACGTAGTTACGCTCTCATTTTAAAACTACGTGTTGGATTGTAACGAAACTTTGCATATACAATGATATGAGGTATATCTATGTCTGTAATTAGTTTATATGGTTCCAGTTTATAAAACGAACGAAATACAGCAAAAACAAGTTTTGTATGAAAAACTTAAATTCGCTGTATTTTTTTTACTATGGTATCTGAAGCTACATAAACTAATTACAGACATAGATATACCTCATGTCATTGTATATGCAAAGTTTCGTTACAATCCAACACGTAGTTTTAAAATAAGAGCGTAACTACGTTTGTATGGAGAATCGAGCTTACTGCGGACTCTTAAGGTGGTTGGATTTCCATACAAAACCTTATTTGACATTCGCTAACTTGTATAAACTAGAATAATTTGAGAAAATTTTCCCAAAGTATGACGTCACAAACTAATATTCCAAATTAATACAAGTTTATTCAAGAAAAGGGGGAATTTCGCGCAAATGGAAAGCCAATTTATGAAAGTCAGTTAGTTCGAATAACAAATAGCGTTTTGTATGGAAATCGAACCACCTTAACACATTCACTACCAAGAATCGCTACGCGCTACGCTCGTAGCCGATCCCGTTGTTTTCCTCGTATGTAGCGGAAAGCGACTACGGCGTAGGCGCCCGCTAGGCGGGTTCCTGGTAGTGAAGGAGTTAACGAGACAAATTATTTTATTAAATACTAGCTTCCGCCCGCGACTTCGTCTGCGTGGACTCAGGATAAAAACTATCCTATATTTTAATCCAGGCTATAAACTTGGGTAACAAACATCCAAACATCTAAACTTTCGCATTTATAATATTAGTAGGATTAAGCCGTAGCCAATATTATTGTTAAAAAAAAAAACCAGCCGAGCGCGAGTCGGGCTCGCGCACGAAGGGTTCTATAAAAACGGGAAAAAAATCACGTTTGTTGTGTGGGAGCCCCCTTAAATATTTATTTTATTCTGTTTTTTAGTATTTGTCGTTATAGCGGCAACAGAAATACATCATCTGTGAAAATTGCAACTGTCTAACTATCACGGTTCATGAGATACAGCCTGGTGACAGATGGACGGACAGCGGAGTCTTAGTAACAGGGTCCCATTTTACCCTTTGGATACGGAACCCTAATAATGATAATCCGCGTCCATCTATCTTCCTCTCTCCCTTTTTGCATGAGGTTAAAAGAAACAAGAGATACAGTGGTCGCCGATTATTGGGCCGTTCAGTCAGCATCAGAAATTTTAATATAAATAAATAAAAATAAAATTAGCTTACAAAATGACACGCTCAAAATGACCTACACAGATCCTTATTCTCTTGACATTAGAGTTCGTGTGTAGATCATTGTGAGCACTAGAACTGCTTAGCAACTTCTGCTACCGACTGTACATAAACCGGGACCACTTTCTCGCCGTTACCCCTTGCATACAAACTTGCAAAGCTACAATCTCACTTTTTATAATGTTAGTATAGGTTGTTTCGCGTTGCAAACGAGCACACGGCCCTGATGGGAGGGAAACTGTAGCTATGTACGCTTGCGACTGAATACTGAAGTGACTTATATTTCAGAGTTTAGCAACAATCTATAGGATTACTAGGCGCTACACCGCCGCGAAAACACTTATCCGGAAGAAGAACCCCCGAAGAGTTCGGAACATGTCGCCCGTAGTGACATTTAATACGCGAGTTGAACCGTGTAATTATTAGTATAAATTATTCAAACGTAAAAAGAACATATTTTTGAAAAGTTGTAAAACAAAAGTCCGTTTGGAGCATAATCGATACATACATACATACATACATTCACGCCTTTATTCCCAAAAGGGGTAGGCAGAGCACATGAAACTTATGTTCCAGCGCCACTTTTAGCATAAATGTGGGTATAAAAAAGATCGACAAAATGTGATATTGCAGTGATAGGTTGCTAGCCCATCGCCCACAACACACTTCAACCCTGGTCCCTTAGTCGACTTTTACGACACCCACGGGAAGAAAGGGGGTGGTGATATTCTAACCCGACACCACACGGTCAATCGATATTTGCATAATCGATATTTGCATTTAAAGCCCCTCCTGCCTCAGAGGCACTCGGTATGAAAAACAACACAAGAATACTCACATCGGTCCAAAGCAGACATGATAGAAGCATTGTTCTCAGAGAAACACCTCTGCAGCACCGGCCTGACAACCTCCTCACATTTCCTCCGCTTGCTCTCTCCTCCCTCCGAGGCCTCACTTCTCTTCTGACTCCTCTTCTGCGGAGACTCCAGTATAGAGAGAAGAGAAACTCTAGCCTTCGACTGAGCCGGGTTAAAACTAATACTCCGATACAGTGGCGGCTTAACATTGGTTATAATGTTGTTCTTAATCTGTCCCGATAGGAGATTATCGAAGTTAGCCACCTTGGGAGAGTTTGACTCTTCGATATCCAGCAGTTGGTCATCGAACTCTGAAACGAATCCGCTTTCCATTGATGTTGTGCTTTCGGAAGTGAATATGCTCTTCATCGAGTCCTTGGTTGGTGTCTCGCTGAATTTCAGAGATTTCTTAACGGAGCCAGAGCTGGAACTTTTCTTAATGACCGGTGAAGGGAATTCGAAGCTGTCTTCGAAGTTTAGAGCTCTCGCTGGGCGGTTGAAGGATGTTGACTGTTCGGTGTCAGCGAGAGGTGCTCCGAATACAAAATTTCCATTGATTTTTCTATTCGCAGAACTCCTGCCTCTCGAGATGATGTCAGGACTGTCCGTTGAAATGATTTCATACTTAGTGCATTGATCGAAAGTGTCGTTTTCGAATTCCTCTTCCAAATCGTGTAGTGTGTCGAAGTCTGGGTCCAATTCTTCTTTTTCGGGGACGAAAGTGTCTTCTGTTTTGAAATCCTCCTTGAATGTGGGGAGGACGTCGGTGAAATCCAACTGGAATGGAAAAATTACTTTTTTATTGTTGTTAAAGATAGCAATGTTCACATCAGCATGGCTACCGCAGGACGGCCTGCGAGCTGTCTCGCGGCGACATAAGACTATCCGTCTCTTACTAAACGGTCTAATTAGAAAGAAACGGTTAGTCCTATAAGTTGTGCAGAAGTGCCTAGAGAAAGCACAAACTGGTAAGAGGTAACGAACCGCTGTGCGAAGAAAAAATCCACCCATGGATGGATTCCAAAAAAAATTGTACGTAACGCAAAGGAATATTCAAACAAATGTTACACAAAGTAAACATTTGGATGGTAATTTTTATGGAAACATTTTTTGTGTAACACCAAAACGTCACACAAATGATACAAAAACGTCACACAAACGAAGCAAAATTGGCATTCGGACGTAAATAAAAAAAACCAAGGTATTTTAAAATTCAAGTATGCCCTGCCGATAACCTATTTATTTCACCACACAACCATGTAAAAACAGCAGTAAAAAACAAAGAAATTACCTACTTAAGACATAACACAATATTGTTTTTTAAATATACCTACTTTTCAATTATCGTGCCAAAACATAAAAACGAATATGCCTATCGACACAATGCACTTCTGTTGGTTCTAGCTTAATTGTTGCCCGACATAAAAATGTTACGGTTGCAGTCTTATCTGCAATAAAGCGCAAAATGTAGCGTTACACAGCTGACGTAACACAAAGGAACGAAATCTTTCCCCGAACTTTGATACAAGATGTTGATATAAAGTATTTCTTCTAGAGACCTGAAAAACCATGTCCTTGCAGTTTTGGAGTTAAGCAGACCACAATCACATTTCTTAGCCAGAGCTGTTTAAATCAAAGTTATGATTTTTTGATTACAGTACAAACGACAACACTGTTAACTGACCATCCTGTGTTTATATAGAACCTTATTACAATGCACTTAAGGTGCACCGATGGTCAGTTAGCTGTGTTGTCGATAGTACGTCTAGCACAACTTGCTGCTTAGTCGCTTCGCGCGCTACTGAGCGTCTCCTTTCTCACTCGCACCGTACAAATTAGAATGAGGAGGGTAGATCTTTCTCGACTCGCTTCGCGGCGCGGCGTCAGATGTGCTAGCCCCGCTGTGTGTTACACAAAAGACAGATAAAATTTGTATGGGAGCAAAAATGCATTTCTTTCATTAATGCATTTTTTTAAATATTTTTACATACATACATACATTCACGCCTTGATTCCCAAAAGGGGTAGGCAGACCACATGAAACTTATGTTCCAGCGCCACTTTTAGCATAGATATGGGTATAAAAGATCGACAAAATGAATATTATGAAATATTTTTATTGTAATTAGAAACAGACGGATAGTCTATCTCGCCGCGAGAAAACTCGCGCGCCGTCGTGTGATAAGATAACAGTGCTGGGGAGTCAGGAACGGATGATCTCGGATTGCCTAAAACGCGAAATGACTATTGTGTTGAATATTTTTATTGTAATTAGAAACAGACGAATAGTCTATCTCGCCGCGAGAAAGCTCGCGCGCCGTCGTGTGATAAGATAACAGTGCTGGGGAGTCAGGAACGGATGATCTCGGATTGCCTAGAACGCGAAATGACTATTGTGTTGTTTTGCCTACATTGCAGTTTGACCACCGAGCAAAATGACCACTCATAGGTAGGTTAGGTTCGTTAGGTTTCTTCAGATGCCCGAAGGGCAAACAGACCCGAAATAGGAGCCCCGCCCCGCGGGGCTCCGTCGACATGGCTAACGTAATGGTGCTCCCACACTGAAGTTATAAAATGTTACATAACATCAATCTGTTTGTGCCAGACGTCCCCAAAATAGCTCTTAGGCCTCGGTGACGCGTTCTTCTTGCTGTCCCGCCAGCTCGGACTGTGTCGCGTAGGAACTCCCCACTGCCCCGCGCTCTCTCACTACTAAATGCGCTCTTGGCGTCAGCACCGGAGCGCGATCTGTCTGCATGGGGATGGGCGAGTGTGAGGAAAGAATGTTTGAAGTTCTGTGAGGTGATGGATGCCAGGCCCTCGAGTGTAATGTAATATTATCTTTTGTGTATACTGTTCTTTTTATAATGTGCTATTGTTAACATGTTTAATCTTAGTTGTGTGACGCATTGGATGTCTGTAATGTCATGTAACATATTAAATAAATAAATCAACTATTTCCCTTCAACATCTTAGTGTTACATAGCGTTATCCTTGTTACACTATGTTATATAACATTTTTAACAGCCAGTGTAGGAGCACCATAAAGATAAAACGACGAAAATGATGTTGGCATTTTGCGTTTTAGGCATAATGCTCGGTGGTCAAACTGCAATGTGGGCAAAACAACACACTAGTCATTTTGCGTTCTAGACAATCCGCCTATAACCCCTCAGGAAGATATATTGTAATTTGTAGTATCTCACCTTAGTGGCTGTCCAGTTCTCGTGTTGGTACTCAAACTGCGCGTCTCTAGCCTCCTCCTCAAACTTCTCCACATTCTCCATCTTGAACTGACTCCGCTCCTCAAAGATCCGGCTAATCTTCTTGAAGGACCGCTGACTGCTCACCGGGGAGTCGAACACCGGACTGTCCAGGAGCTTGAAGAGCGGAGAACGGGTGAGCGTGTTCAGGTCTAGCTTGGGTGATGCTGGTGCGAACTTCGGTGTGAACGTTTGTGTTTCAAGAGCTTTCCGAGCCGGAGTGAACGTTTGCGGTTTCCTAGGGGTCTGACTGAAGTTCTGGACTTCGCCGAGAACTTTTCTTGCCGGGCTGAAGGTCTGTAGTTCGCCCAGTACCTTCCTCGGTGTTGGGAATGGTGACTTGTGATTTTCATATGTGAGTCTTGGGGAGCTTTTGAAGGGTTTTGGGGTGAGCGAGAAGTCGCATGTGTCGAACGATGGCTCTATTCGTTCTTCGTATGACAGACCTGAAATCAAAAAGGATTTCGTTTAATTAAACTGATAAAAAAAAGTGTGCGCGCAGTTTCAGGTTAATCGGTTAACAGGAAAGGGGTAGAATTTCAGTTACTCGATTTGACCGTCCAAAGTCAAGCGAAAAAGCTGGGAGGATGATGAGCGTTATTCGCGGTTGTGCCCTAAACGAGCCCAGGGTCCGCTTTGACACCTAATCCCAAGATTTGGCATAGGCACTAGTTTTACGACAGCGACTGCCATCTGACCTTCCAACCCAGAGGGAAAACTAGACCTGGGATTAGACCGGTTTCCTCACGATGTTTTCCTTCACCGAAAAGCTAACGGTAAATAAATCCGTACATAAGTCAAGCGAAATAAAACCGTTTAATTTGTAATGCTCATACAGATAGGAATCGACGAACGCGTAAGCTCAGGAGCGCCGTAGTCGCTAGTCGAATAAGGTCTTAGCACACTATAACAACTCAACAGCCACTCGATTCAAAGCTAAATATTGAAATTTAAGCCTATGTCGTATTTCCTACAGCACAATTTTCAATTGATGTTACGTTACGACCCGAGTACTACGCGTAGACCACACGTCGTACACTACTTTAATATCATTTTTTGAAATTTAGAGTCCGCAGTAAGCTCGGCCGAATTTCACCTTCCCATATACAATCGTAGTTACGCTCTCATTTTAAAACTACGTGTGGGATTGTGACGAAACTTTGCATATACAATGACATTAGGTATATCTATGTCTGTAATTAGTTTATATGGTTCCAGTTTATAAAACAAACGAAATACAGCAAAAACAAGTTTTGTATGAAAAACTTAAATTCACTGTATTTTTTTACTATGGTATCTGAAGCTAGATAAACTAATTACAGACATAGATATACCTCATGTCATTGTATATGCAAAGTTTCGTTACAATCCAACACGTAGTTTTAAAATGAGAGCGTAACTACGTTTTTAAGGAGAATCGAACTTGCTGCGGACTCTTAAACCTAGAAAATATGACATAGGGTTTAAATTTCAATATTTGGCATAGAGTCGAGTCGCCGTTGAGTTGTTATAATGTACCTTTAGGATCCCCGAACACGTCATTATCTGTTTGTAGCTCGTGTAGATGTTTGTTTTTTACTTTCTGGGCTGGAAGGTAAAACTAGTGCCTATGCCACATCTAAGGATTAGGTACCAAAGCGGACGCCAGGCTCCTTTAGGGCGCAATCGGGAATAACGCTTGGGAGGACTACACCCAATTGCTGTTTTTATGAAGGTACAGACCATTTAAATGAGCAGTTAAGGGAGACCTCAGAACTTCAAAATTTCCCACTCACATAAAAAAAGCGCGTGGACCCCCTCAGTAAATGTTGCTTAATCACGTGGATCATTGCCAGTCCGCAAACAACTCTCTAGCGCAGAACAGGAGGCGGTTATGCGTTGGAGTGCGATGGAAGTGTGTCTTTCTCCCTCTAACGCGTAGTTGCGTCCTGTATGATGGGCCAAGATAGCCTTTAGGACTCGGTCGGCCACAAATTCCAGCTGCAACGGGAGCACGCAGGAGCGAGAGGCAGTGATCCCACCTCTCTCTCTCACGTATGGCGCATGCCGCAATAGTGAATGGAAATCAATGTATCTATTAATACTATAAATACGGAAGTGGGTCTGTCTGTCTGTTACATCTTCACACTTAAACGGATGAACCGATTTGGATGAAATTTGGTACAAAGATAGTTCGGGGAAGGACATAGGATTATTATTATTGTGGGCCCTTATATGCCGCTTTGATCTATTGTGGCAGCCCTTTGTTTATATTTCACCGTCGAGACCCATTGCCTCTAGGAAGTTCCAGATTCTTTGGGCGGTGATATGTTGTACCTCTTCTGGGTGCAATACGTGCCGCCCTAGGTAGATACTTCTTTTGTGCACGAGTGTTCCGCAGGAGCAGAGAATATGCATTGCTGTTTCCTCTGTCTCCTGGCAGAACCTGCAAGTTGCGTCCTGTTTCATACCCATTTGTATCCGTAGGATAGTTTTTATCTCAGAAATCATTTCCTAAGCGGGTGAACCTTTGTTTTAGTTAGTTAGTTGTACTGGGCTTTTTTCCGCAAGTCGACATCCATTGTGCCTATTTTGCGTGAAATGGTGGGGTAGCGCTACTCTAACCACCCCAGCTCCTCTACAAAGTTGGTGAGTGCCTTTGTGTTCCTGACTGCGTTCCGTAGTGTGTCTGGAGACCCTAGGTGCTTCTTCCTGTATACTTCTACCTGCTTGCAGTCCAGTAGAATATGTTTGGTCGTTTCCTCCGCCTCCATGCAGGCTCTGCACATGGGGCTGTCTGTGATACCCATGTTGTACAGGTGTCTGTTCAGGGTGTTATGTCCTGTCCTGTGAACCTTTGTATGGAGCTACGATATAAACGAGTTCCACGCGGACGGAGTCGCGGGCAGAAGCTAGTTACCTATATTGGGTGAGCAGTTCTCTTTCTGATATGACAGGGGCCTCCGCTTGGGCGGCGTGGGCGACTTCGGGGACAGGTTGAGGCTGTGCGGGCTCATCTTATACTTGAAGCTGCTCAGCTGCGCCTCATCGCGCCGCCTCTTCGTGGCGTTGTTCCCGCTGTTGATGGTGAAGTTGTCGGTGATGAGGCTGGAATGAGACAGATTAAAATTAGAAATGCAAAACTCTATCAAGAATGTGTTTATGGTTGAACGGGATGCGAGGCATTATGTAAGTTGTTCTTAGTTGTAGATTATTTATTTACAAATACAAATAGCCTTTAATCGCCGACTTTCTACAGTTTAATGTTATTTTATTTTATTTGTTTTATTGGGTCAGGTTGTCAGTTTTCACTGACATAGGCCCAAGTCTCTCTATCTTGTGCCAATCTTGTCCACTTGGGCGGGAAGTCATCTTCCCATCGTCTGTGTTGTCTTCCCCTTCCTCTTTTCCTGTATATTGGAAACCGGTCTGTAATATGTCTGGTCCATTTTTCTATTTTGTATCTAACCATATGGCCAGACCATTTCCATTTTCTCTTCCTAACCCCACCCTCTAAAGATTATTTATTTATTTGATCTCTAATGTACATCACAAAAATTGTAATAAAGTCAAGTGTAAAAATATGGGAGCATAGCATACAACTTGCTTTTAAATATGCCCCATCTCTCTTATGTCAGCGGATTAAGGTTTAAGTAGATATTTACGGGAGGTTCAAATTGATTTATGCTCTTGACTGTACAAAGGGCAGACTTAATGCCATCAGCTTTATCTACCAGTTCATTTTGATGTATGCTCTTGACTGTACAAAAGGCAGACTTAATGCCGTCAGCACTATCTACCAATTCATTAAGGGCTTTATTTCATCATCATATTAGCCGAAAGACGTCCACTGCTGGACATAGGCCTCCCCCAAAGAGTGCCAAAGTGACCGGTCCTGCGCCACCGGCATCCAGCGGACTCCAGCAACCTTTACCAGGTCATGACGATACGATTTCTTTATTTAGTACAATATTTCTCCTTTAATGGTTTTAAATAATATGTTATTTAGCGCATAAATATGTTGTGACACATCACGCATGCTCTCACCCATGAGAGGAGACCTGTGCCCAGCAGTGGGATGAATATATGCTGTGGGTGTTGCAACACCCTAGTATCTAGTTTTTAACGGATTAGATTTTAAGACTGCCCTGTAAGTACCAAGGTAACAGCAAACAAGTGAAATAAAAAGATTTTTTCAAAAAACCCAACTGCATTTTTTCAAATTTTATAGCCTATGTCACTCCCGCGATCAAGAGGAATCCAACGACACATATGTCGAAATGCGTCAAACGGTTTAGGCTGCAGGGCATGCCAAAGAATAAGGTCACATACATACATACATACACTCGAAAAACATAACCCTCCTGTCCTTCGGCCGTCGGGTAATAAATGAATATAAAAGTCAACATCACCTACAGTTGTAAACTTTTTAGTTCTACTAAATAATATCCTTTGTTTTAAGAATAGGACAGTTATTTGTGTACATATCAACCCCTACAAAATCGAGTATATCCAAAATGTTGAAAGCATAGAACATATTTAAACTCGCACAACATGTTAAAGTAAGAAATCCTTAAATATAATCTGATTAAATTTAAACAGGTGGAATATAATTTAAGCGTGCAATAAATAAACTTAAAAATAAAAGAAAATCAAACTAAAATCCAAAAAACTACTACTCTAAATAAAGCCAGGAAGAAAAAATGCATCAGATAAAAAACGAATCCTCATAAGTTTCAATTCTCTCCGTGTATCGGAATAGTCGTAAATCCCACCATTCTTCCCACCATGGGTGTAAATTTAAACAAAGTGTGGCCAACAATGATTTCAACCCTTAAGCGCTTCCTAGGACCCTCTCCCATCAATATCGGCTATCAAGGGTCGTAAATAAATCGAAAAAAACCAGTTCCTTACCTTCAAACCCTTCCCTACTGTCCTAACTAGTTATTGTGTTTTACTTTTCGAAGATAACAAAAGACGAAACTTTTTAAGGTTATGAGAACTTTAAACCGTATTCTAAGGTCAATTTCTCGTGCGAACACTCGGAAATGATGAGAAGACACGATATTTATTGTAGCACAAGGTTTTTGTAGTCAAAAAGCAGGTTTTGATGACAATATTTCAGGTAGATTGAGATCGTGAATCAGCTGTGCGGTTCGGGTTCGCGCGCTTTACTTTTTTAATTGAAATGTCAAGTTGAAGTTGCGTTTCGTTCGGAAACGTGAGGTTTTTTACGAAATGTGCGTAAAAAATATTTTGTTTAGTATAAGTGTGGCAATTAATTAAATCATAATCCTCTCCTTCAAGTAATGAGAACCTATGGAAATGGTTCTCATTACTTGAAGGAGTACATTAGTATTTAAAATACATTATAAAAATTGTACTCCCATAATTTATATTATGCGTTAGTAGCGTAGTTAGCGCTGCTCGGGTCAAAATCAAAATAGAGAAAATACTAACGGAAAAAACGTTTTTTTCCGGACACGAAACCCAGCTAGACCAATTTTTCGCCCCCGTAAACCCCTATTCCAAATTTCGTTGAAATTTTCAAGAACTTGATAAGAACAGATATTGCTCGTTTAATAGTAGGTATAGTATTATATTGTTATGATACCTACGTAATTATCTTTTAAATGCTGTTAATTTCAGTAGATATAAAGAATGCGTTTGCATAATCTTATCATTGCCCACTTTTATAGCTCAAAAGACGTTTGGAATAATTTGCATTTTATTGAATTATGTGCATTATTTACAATAGCTAATACGTTCAAAAAGAAAATCGGTTACACGATCAATATGTATCACACAAAATAGGGTTGGGGCGTCCTGCATTCATTAGGTATCGTTCTTTGAATAACCGTTTTGATTTTTGAACGGAAAAAATCTTGACTACGTTTTTTTTAAGTTTTCCTCCGTCTAGCGTTATTCCCGGTTGTGTCCTAAAGGAGCTCGGGGTTCGCTTTGACATCTAATCCCAAGATTTGGCATAGGCAATAAGTTTTACGCAAGCGACTACCATCTGACCTTCCAACCCGGAGGGAAAACTAGACCTTATTGGAATTAGACCGGTTCCTCGCGATGTTTTTCCTTCACCGAAAAGCTAACTATAAATATATTATTTTTGAGTTTTCAAATAGATATTTGTTTAATATTTTAATTCATATAATACGAAGTTTGAAAGTGTGTGCGATGACAAGAGGTTATGATTCTGTGCAGTTTTTTTGTGTTGTCAGCATCAAAAGTAACTACGCAATCGAAGACGTCAAAAGTAACTACGCAATCGAAGACGTCAAAAGTAACTACGCAATCGAAGACGTCAAAAGTAACTACGCAATCGAAGACGTCAAAAGTAACTACGCAATCGAAGACGTCAAAAGTAACTACGCAATCGAAGACGTCAAAAGTAACTACGCAATCGAAGACGTCAAAAGTTCATATTCCCTTTTAATGATTTTTTGCTTCTATGCGTCGCTACTTTTGATGCCGACTGTAGAACCATGTGTGAGTTCTCAGTTTTCAGCAATATTTAGAGAGAACCTTCAGGGCTGATATATCTAGGCTAGAAGGCATGGTTGGAAATTCTCCTATAAAAAATGGTGATTCAAATAAAAGATTCGTATCGCCTTATTGACTACTAGCTTCCGCCCGCGACTTCGCCCGCGTGGATCCGGGATAAAAACTATCCTATATTTTAATCCAGGCTATAAACTATCTTCGTGCAAAATTTCATTCAAATCGGTTCAGCCGTTTAAGCGTGATTGAGTAACAAACATCCAAACATCTAAACTTTCGCATTTATAATATTAGTAGGATCCGTCTCTTTCTTATTAGAACATTTAGAACAAGAGGTATAGTACGAGAAAAATCGAGAGTATGTCGCGGCCGTCTCATGTTAGACGTGCAGCTGTATTATACGGCTCACAGTCACTAGTTTTCATCATTTAACTATGGTGATCCACTGTATTGAATTGAGGATTCCTCCTTTTAAAAAAATACTTTTTTGACTGCGCAAGGACCTGTTGACAAGAGAGCCAACGGTTTATCAGGGGTCATAAACAGCCGGAGCCGGATTTCGTCGTTGGGCGGCTTTTAGGCGGTGCTATAGTGACGGTGGCAGCGTTTTTATAAGCGAAAGCGATTTGACATCACTCAGGGTGGGTTGCGCGCACCGTCTGTAATCGCGAGCGGTGTCCGTGAAAATGTGAGGTTTAACGCGGGTTGCACCAACTTACGACTACACAGACCGACCAACGTTAACACGTTCGCAACCAAAAACCCGTCAAGTAACACAACACACACTCACACACACCCTCGCAAACACACACAACACACTCGTAATGTTTGCTCAGATGCCGGCTGATCCCGCTAGGCGGGCAGTAGTATGAACTATGAACTTACACGCCTAGCGAATTCTGTCAGTTTCTGGTGAATTGTTCCATTTTTAGTTCCATTTTTAGTCCGGCTGCGAAAGTTTCAAATAGTGCGCCGTCAGCTGCCGTTCCATAGTAACTTGTCAAACTTCCGTGCATTCCGATTTTACCGCAAACGGTATTGTGCAACAGTGCAACCCTACAATCGCTAACCGCTCCCGCTCCGCCGCCCGCTCCGCTCGCTGCGCACGCGCACCCCAAGCTCAACAATGGCTGCATTCGGTGCACTTACCGTTTTCTTATCACGTCAAGGGTGGTTTTTTTTAAAGGCAAGGGGAGTTTGCGGATTCGTAGCGAATGCCGTTAAACGGTAATAACGGAATATTTTTTGTTGTACGACGGTGGTAAACAAGCATACGTTCTGCCTGATCGTAAGCAGACACCGTAGCCTATAGACGATCACAAGCGCGTTGGCGACCCTTTATTAATTTGAGGATTCGTTGTGGTGACAGCTAGAAACGAACGCGGGTCGCTCACTCACTCAACAACACATCCAATGAAAATTCTATTATATTCTATTCTATTGGCTTTGTTTGTCGCCGTTTTTATGAATGTTTAAGGAAGCAATATATAAAGGACACGTTTAGCTGTTCTGACTTCCCTTAAAACTGTTTTTAAAATATTTCCTTGGCCCTTTCTAAATTGGTTCACACACATTTTAAGAAACCCAATCGCTATATTTATTCAGAGTTCCAAGTTCCATTCAGCACCTGTTTTCACCATTTCATTTCATTTCACCACTAGGTACGTCGCGGGAGACCTGTCAATCTGGCGCTCTTTGGGGGAGGCCTATAATCAATTACAGATTGGAAGTCCGGTGACAGCAGTCATCTTAGTAGTTTACGCCATATTTGACGTTTAATGACATAAAAAAAATGATACACCACTAACGAGGACACTCAACGGATTCATTGCGCATTTAATAAAAAACAAATTGGGAAATCGATCCTTTCTATTGTTAACAACCGAAATAGTCAAACTACACCTAAAACATATTCCGTCAAGGTTCTAAATCCTTTGAATCTGCCTCATTCAAATCAAGAGTACGTTACGTCTTTTGTCAGTGTCTAGAATCAAGTGCATTCATCGTTCAGATAAACCCATTAAGTGCTAATTTGTATTATTGCGTATTCAACTCTATTCAGTGGTAATAGAGTTTTAAATGGGACAGCTGATGTTGTCGCTTAGGCTCTTGTATGCGCCTGAGCAGTGACGGTTGCATTCAAGTGACTTGTTGTGCAAGTTGCTTTGATGAGCCTTATTCAAACTAACGACTATATTGTGAGATAGGGTAATGCCCAGTGATACCCTTTAGAATCTTTCGAAGTAATACGTAGTAACACGGTTGAGCTACGGTGGGCGAGTATAAACCCGAAAAAGTTTTTTATTTTATTTTATTTAAAGTTCCAAATAATTTGATTTTATCGCCGAGTTTCATGTTTTATGTGCTAAAGCCATTAATGTCTTATTTAAAGCTAGAGTTCGGACTAACTATTTGCTATGTAAGTACTTACATTACCTTCACACTATTCCTTTACTAAACGAGATTCAAGCACATATAATATAATCAACTTATTTATTTACCTCTCTGAGGTATAGACCCGTCACTTATTGATATCATCATAAATTCATTCGGCGTGAAAGTCTATGCGGCGACCGGGATGTGCCCAACAAAGCTATGCTTTTTAGCCAAGATGTAGAATTTGTAGAGCGTGGCTGGTAGTGGTAGAGTTACGCCGTGTGGAGTAGGAAGCTTGGCGCTAATTGCGATCTGATATCTTTTTCACGCTGAAAGCTGTATGAGCTATGGAGCCTTGGCATCACTTCACATGTAATGTTTTGGTGGGATATTTTCTACCGCTCGCTTTTGATTTCGAGCGCACGAGCACAAGACGGCGCACGAGCTCTCTCGATTTTTCTCGCACTATACCTCTCTTTCTAAGTTTTCGCGCGCCGCCTTGTGATAGCCGTGCTGTAGAGAACAATCGGACATCCACACATACGAAAGAATTTTGATCCAAGCTCGCACAACTGCGTTCGCTTCGCTCGCTCGTTCATACAAATTTTGCAATGTACATATTTTGATTTTGACTTTTTTATATTATTATTATTCTTATACACCCTCACGATAAAAAAAAACCTGACATGTCAATTTTCAAAATGTAATAAATGAATCTATCTACCTATCTATGTAATTCTAAATAGATAATCTAAATGGTTTTTTTTAAAAACCGAACGTAACAACAAATGCAACTCACTTCCAAGTATGGTATAAACTCCATTGGTTGGATTTTAATAGGCCTTTAGGCGACAAGTCTCTGGTACAACATTAACCGCCTAAAGCGTTCTATACCTATCAATTTGTCACGACAACCGCCTTTAAAGTGAATGAATTGATTGTTTACTGTCTCTAGGTTGTTGTGACAAATTGCTAGGTGTATAATGGGCTTATGAAGAAATCGCAACATTCGCTCAGAAGTAGTCATGCGCCAAATGTGTCACAAAAAAGAAAAGATTGATATGCATCTTTCGTTCGCTGTGAAGTATATCACTCTTTTAGTTCACTAGTTCAATTTATTTCAGTAGCTCAAGAGGTGCATCTACATCAGTTGATATAGATAGATAGATTAGATTGAGTATATCATATCAGTCGTACGCGTCTTTCAATGAACTACTTGAATTGAATTACTTGCCGTATTTAAAATTAAAATAACAATAAATCACTCATATCAACGAATCGAATCATATTTAATGATCAATAGGCAGAGTTAACTAACAATTTTCTAAATGATATACTGAAGTATATGAATCCGAACTGAACTAGCGAACGAAAGAGTGACACCAAGTGAAGTACTTCATTTGAATCACTCATTCGCGAACTACTCATGTCTACTCAGAAGTTTATCACCAACGGCCACAGTTGACAGATTCGGTAACCACAAGGTAACCACATGTGCTAAGCCAAATATAGATCCAAGGCTGACGGAAGGATATCGGCTGAATTGTTGCGTGGCTTCCTGTTTTTACCGACTTTTAAGCACCTGCTCTAAAATTTATTTATTTTTTTGCGGGTATGAAAACGGGACTTTATTTCCACTGGCTTGGCTTGCCCTTGGCTCTACTGGCTGGGAGTCTAGCTTAAAAAATAAATATACTAAATAAAATGTACATAGTTAATGAACCTGCTCACAAAAATTCACGAAAATCGGTTGTGAAATGCGACCCGTAGAGGAGTAGATACAGCCTGACAGCCGGACATCTGGACACCCGGAGAATACGAAATAATCAAATAGAGTTTTAGCCCAAGCTAAGGATGCGTTTCCACCAGAGCTGTGCGAGGATGCGTTGCGAGGTTTCTTCATACATTTGAACTTCGCAAGGCCTAGCTTACGACGTTCAAATGTATGAAGAAACCTCGCAACGCATCCTCCAACAGCTCTGGTGCAAACGCAGCCTTAAAAGGAGAACTTCGCCCGTTCAATTACGTGTAAGTTACGAAGCGTTATATAAATAAAATAAACTACCTATTATAAATCGTTTCCCCTACCTCTGTAATTACTGATTGTGATTAGGTTACGGAAGAAGTAATGTTAATGTTAGTTTTTGCAAGTTCACCTAGTTTCCTCATATTGTAACCGAGGCAAAAACGGTCACTTTAAAAACCGATAAATAGATTTATATATTAAAATATTTGAAGTGCTTATATTTATGTCTAGTTTAATAAATGATTTATGTAACTAAAGCGTGGTTTAATCAAACCCTGCAATCGACCAAAACGCGAACAGATAACATTAGGGACGCGAAAATCGATCGAAAAACCGTTACTGAGTGCGCCAGTAACGCCCCTAGTGCAACTGCCTTTAAAAAAAATGTTTATGGTATTTTTAAGTGTTTTATTGCTCAACCTCTCCATTTAAGATAGTGATTAAATGAAATCCGACTCAATCACTTTGCATCATATCAGGTTAGGTTTAAAAATGAAGTAGTAATGAGTAAAAGTTTGCACTCTGTACAAATGCGTTTTATATGAGTGAAACGAAAGAAAAAACAACATAATGTGATTGTTAAAATTACTTAAGTCTATTAACAAAACCTATAAATATGATAATCAGGGAAGGTGGATATTTTGAAAAAAAATCTTAAATAGAGTTTAAAGCTGATAAGTAAGCAATTATTGATATCGACACTGCAATAAATAAGAAAAACAAGTCACTAACACCAATAACATTACCACACGGCCATAAATTAAAAAAAGAAAATAAAGCGAAGATAAAATTCTAATCTACGCAAAACCCATCTGCAAAGGTCATCGTACAGCCAAAAAAAATAGGGCAGAACGTAACAACGCCTTCGTCTCAAGACGCAAAGGTGCAACCGGCAGCTGTTACAGCTGTGTTCAGATTTAAAAATTCACTTGTCGCACGTAGTCTATGGTATAGTTACGTTAAGTTTGTAATGTTGGCAGATGTGGGAGCGGAGCACGCGCCGTTTACCTCTGACCTGATAACGGAAGTAATTGTTAATTGCGATTTTGACGTCTTTCATGGTTTTTATTATAAGTAAGAATTATTGTGTTTAATAACTAAGAATTTGACGGGTGTTCAGTAGCGATAGCAACTGGACACTTGAATGCGAGATAGGTAAGTAGCAGTAGGGTCAATACGGATAATGTACATTATAGACCGCCCCGCTTTTTAGGTAGCCAGACCGTAGTGTCCGTCACACAAACCTAATCAGACCCTGAAATTCTTAGCTTACGCTAGAGCCCGAGGATAAAATATATTAGCGATATGTTTACACAATATTTTTGTTCTTATAAGTAAGACCAATATTGGGCGTCTTGACTTGGTTGGCTAACTTGGCACTTAAATACAATATGTGTAATCCAAAGCATTTAATTCCATCCTCCGTTGGAAGCAACTAGTTTAAACTAAATTGATAACAATTGAAATGTATCCGTCTAAATACTAAGTTAAGACTAGACTGGTCTAACCATATACCACGACTATTGTACCAATTGACGGCCCAAAGAAATTTCAAACCGCTTAGCCGTTATATCAGGGGCAGATGATAACTCAAATAAGGAAGCTAGAAGGAAGGAAAAGACGTTACGCATCAATAAAAGTCAGCATCTTCAACAATGTAACAATAAACACATTAGGTCAAAGGTCTTCTAACTATATTAGCAAAATTGCACTATATTGCAACTGCATTGAGTGCATTCTGTTTTGAAACGTTGAAATGTTTTGCCGTTCCAAAACGGAAAATCTAAAGCCGTTTAATATAAAGTTGAAATTCGAATAGATTTTTTTGTAACTGTAAAGGTACCATAGACAATTTTATTTTATTTGTAATCTTGGCGCGTGCGGGGGAGGCACATCTGCCAACTTAACAATAAGAAAGAACAAGTGTTTTTAGCGCAGCTGCGTGGCTGCATGATCACTGATCTGTGGTTGATCCAAAGACGTTAAAATAACATTCGGGTCGTAGTTATGTAGGTGTAACAGGAAACTTGGCAGACATAAATAAGGCAACTTATACACGAATTGGCGAATGCACACCTCATTAAATTTCTCTTAAAATCACGAACAGTAAAATAATGACACTATATATTTAGTAAGTATTAATCACAATTTTGTTTAAAAATCAAGGACCCTATAGTTTAAGGGCTTTTTTTACTATACTAGAGATAATTGTACAGTACAATTCCAATTGAAAGCGAAAAAATGAAACCGGAAGAGCACGTGCGCTCCATACAAATAATAGATCACACGCATCCGATTCACTTTCAATGAATGTATGAAAGAGTTGTGTGACAACAATGGTAACCGGTGACACACGGTTATTGACACCTTTGTCAGATAATTATCCTAGTTTAAGCCGTTAGGTTTGAGTAAGTCTGTCATTTATATTTCTTAGTCACACATCAAAAAATGTATACTCAATACTAAAGAAAAAAAACCATCCAAGAAACTTACAATGACGAAACTTCACAAAAAATAACTAAAACCCAGTACAAAATAAACAAGACACGAAAATAATGCTTTTATAATAAACTACCTATATTCAATTGAACATCTTATTGTTTCAACTGATTTCCAAACAAAACCAAAAACAATACCGCCGAGTTTTTTTTTTCGACGCATCCCCGCAGCCGGGACCGTTAACGATCGATAGCCGCCATTGTGCATTGTTCTCTATTCAAAATCGAGGGTGCATTATGGTATTATGACGTATTGACTATCTGTGGTTCATGGTTACAAACTTAAATGTGCGTCCGTGAACTACCTTTTCTACAACAGATCGCATGGGATTTGTTTACGTAAAAGTTTGTTAGGATTTCCCTGCTGACATAAATAAGTTGGTTTTATTGAACAAGTTGTGTTGATTGCACTGACCATTATTATAAAATAGAAGGTTACAAAATATTGTGGTTAATTCGTTATCCTTATACTAATTATTACTTATGTAACGACTTGAAGTTCCATGAACAGTTTAAGGTAAAACAATATAATGTAATTATGTTATGTAAACTCATCAAAACATTGCTGACCTAAAATTTTCTCTTAAAAAAAAGAATTTGAATTTCCTTTTCCTTTGAGTTCGAAAAAGAAAGAAGAGTTCCTGTGGAAATGGCACATTAAAACAAAGCAAACTAACGAGCATCCTCAGATGATTGATTTATCTTTGACTAACTTCAAAAAAGGTAGAGGTTCTCTATCCGTCGGTCTTTTTAGGGTTTCGTAGTCAACAAGGAACCCTTATAGTTTCGCCATGTCCGCCTGTCTGTCCGTCTTCGGCTTAGCTAAGTAACCATTACTGCTAGAAAACTGTCATTCGGCATGGACATATAAATCAATCACGCCGACAAAACAGTACAATAAAATCATGAAAATATTTTTTTAGGGTAACGCCCCTACACCTAAAGCGGGGATGTAATTTCTTTTCTCGTTAAACCCATGGTGAGGGGTATCGTTGGATAGCTCGTTCAAAAGTATTATGGGTTTCTTAAAACCATTTTTCTAATCAGTAATTCGTTTGCGAGATATTGGGCTTTAAAGCCCTAATTTTTTTTCAAGTCTTGTTGCTCCCATGGTCATCAGGTCAGGATCTGATGATGGAATCCTGGAGACATCGAGGGAACTCGAGTTTTGTAGGCAAACTTGAAGCAATTTGGGCACTGATTTGAAGTCGGATAAAACTTGTTTTAAAAGTAAATTATTGTCTAAGAATAGTTAAAAACCGGAAAATATCCATAAGCACGTGATTTGTGGACGGAAATCTTCATCCTGGTCACAGCCCACATCAAGGGGTATCGAGGCAACCAAGCTTGAATCCTGCGGCCGCCCACGACATCCGTTCCTCTGCAACGGACGCGCCAATCGCCGCAAGTAACACGTCTTTACAAGGATCATACGCCATTTTGAAAACAAGTGAGCGCAGTATGGATTCATTCACGTTTTGAAGGAGGTACTTTATCGGGCTGAATTGTCTTTGTGCTGAGGAATTCGGACATCGTTGTCAATGGCACGATTGAGTTTCTTAGTATATTTGTACAACCTCAATTCATGCATATTCATGATTGTTTAATGTCTATAATAAATAGGTTTACTTAAAATACTACTAATAAATCCACGGTTAAACTCACGTTTTAAATGGCACTACGGGCGACATGTTTCGAACTCTTCGGGATTTCTTCAGGATGAGTGTTTTTTCGGCAATGTCACTAGAAGTCCCTGCTTCGAGATAGTTATATCGTGCATTTACTAATCTAGTAGTTGTTGATATGTAAAACTATGTATTATAAAGGATTAAATGAATGAATGAATTAGTATTTTAGTCATGTATCACGAAAGTTTAAATTCGATGAAGTTTACCTCTTTTTTTCAGCCATGAAACAAGTGAAATACGAATGTAGATATCACCAAGTCAAAGCTTAAGTACCAACTTAAAAGCCCGTCTTGCCGGAAACCCAAAATCACCTGACATTTCTAAGAAGGCGTGTGGGGTCTCCAACCATAGACAAACACGATCCATGCAGAATCCCGAACGAATAATCGAAATTGGTTCCAGAGGCTGTCAAATCCCATACAAATTGAGGGTAAAACGCAAACGCGATCGTAACGTTTTGTTTGGGTAAAACTTATACTAGAGCCTCAGAACGCTGCCAACTTTACTTTGCCGTTATCCAGAGGCGCTTTACGTCTTGGTAGTACTGTAATCTGTATGGAACAAAGTTAGTTATAAATTTCCCCGTCGGCGCGTTAAGTTTGCGTTTCGTTTTTAAAACGGTTCCACGTGTTAGGTTTTTTATGGTGCACAAGTTCAAGGGCAGTGATTAGATGTTTTTTTTCTTGAGATATCGCTCTATCGGTGTCTGAAGTCTGGCTTCTGTTATTTTTAGGCAGTTAATGTTTTCAGTTATCTTCGTCGACGACCTTATCGGTAAAGAGACCTCTCCCAGAAAAACTTCGTAACTAATAACGTATCATTTATTTATTTACTAGCTTCTGCCCGCGACACCGTCCGCGTGGAATATCGCACCTCCATACACAATTTTACCCCTTTAGGGGATGATTTCCGGTATAAAAAACTATCATTATTATGTCCTTCCCGGGACTCAAACTATCTCTATACCAAATTTCATCTAAATCCGTATATCGGTTTAAGCGTGAAGAGGTCACCGAGAGACATGGACAGACAGACAGACAGACAGACGCACTTTCGCATGTATAATAATAGCACGGATTTAATCTTATTGCCCAAAACAATAAGTTATGGTACAAAACAGACAACAGCAGACTTAATACTATAAATTATCTACCAGTGAAGCTTAAGGCAAAGCAGATAAAAATTGTGTTCATTCGTAGAACACTTAAGTCACGTGTGTTTTAAAAAACATGTATACTTTGTTTGTGCCTATTATGCACAGATGTTGTAAATATAAGTAGTAATAATTTACAAGTATTGTTCTGTAACAGTATCACCCGCATAGCGCTTATTCCGACGCCATATTGTATGTATGTATGAAATATGTATGTATGTGCCAGACCTCCCGCTCGCGCCCTCACGCGTTGCAAACATATGCCGTACGCAGTGGAACATGAAATTTTGCATGTGTAGTCAAATATTGGTTTACGCTTTAAAGGCAACGGTCGCATAAAGCCATATACAATTTCTAAGGAATATGTTATTCAATGAAATATTACACACAACGCTACTATTTCGATCAATAAGATCACTGCAGTCTCAATAAAAAAAGCTAAATGTAGAAATAACCACAAAATAAATAATTGAACTACTAATTATTGCTAGTGGCTCTGAGAGATACAACTAGCGACCCTTTGCTTGAAAAAAAGTCCAAACTGGGTCGACAAAAAAATACCTATAGACTTCACGAACCTGACCACAGAATTTCACGAGAATCGGTGGAGAACAGCCGGACATACTAAAGAATTTCGGGCTAAGCTGAAACGGACCACTTTCACCCGTTCGCTCGTTCAGTTAATTAAAAAAAAACACGCACGTTTAGAAATGTCATTATCAAGATTGACAGTTGAACTTAATCACAGACCACAGATGAAAAAGCGCATAAACAAGATAAGTTCGTTCCCATTGTCCGAGCTGACCGGAAAGGATAAGCGGCGATGCCGCATCCGGTGAGAAAAAGTAATTGAGAACATGACTGGCTGAATGTAACGAGTCTTCGAGTAAGATGTTGGCCATTAATTAAAAAAACAAATCCGGACAATTTCAAAAAAATAGGCTTGATGAGCCCGTAGGGTTTAAGCCTGCATCACACTGGCGCAGCCTGCGGTGGCGACCTGGCGACGAGTTTACTATTGACCGCCGCGGCCAGGCCGCTCCAGTCTGTGAGAGGCCTTAAGCCTCTTACAGACTTAGAGTAAACTTGTCAGTAGCTGTCAAATTTACTTATTGACCGCCACCGCAGGCCGCGCCAGTGTGTTGCAGGGTTTAGCCTTGAAATGGTATATTTGAAATAGATGTTTTTCACGCTAAAACGATGCAGAAAGAAAAGAAAAGTACAGTAAATCGTACTCATTTAACTTACACTTCATAGCTTAGAAAATAAGAAGCCGAAGATGTTTATATGAATAAATACGATAGTCGTATAAAATAGAAAAATAAAACTATATTTTCTATCCATTTATGAAAAACTAACACATTCTGAAAGCCGTTAAGATAATAAGTTACCGCAAAAACTGCCATAACTCACCCGATAAAAACCTTTTGCAATTTTGCCGCCTTTTTCAATAGCTGACAAGACGCCGCCATATTGGCATTCGTCCAGAAACAGGATGCTCACGAGAATCTTTTGACTAATGTTTTAATTATGACTGGCTGAATGGAATTTACGGCATCCTCGAATTTGGCCAGCTTTCATGACATTTCAAGGTTCTTTTGCCAATTCTTTGAGGCGTATTTTTCTTTGAAATCTCTGATAAGTATGCAGCAGTTGTAATTGTGCCGAATCATTCGATCAATGCGAAAATGAATCATAGCACCGAATAATTTATAGTACCTAAAGGTACAGAAGGTCAACTGCATACGTGATCACGTCAGCTGCAATGATTAAGGGTGTGTTGCACGAACTTACGATTACCCAATCAAGTTTAAATATGGTGCCGGCCGCCGGCAGCTCATCCCATACAAACTTGTCAAACTTTCCATACATACAGATTTTAACGAACATCGCTTACGATTACAGGTTTGGTGCAACGCAACCTAAGTCAGATTATTATTATATATTGTGTAATTTTCCGTTTTTATATTTCTTGCCCGTTTGACATATATGTATTTTTATTCATTTATTTGACATGAAATTGATATGTTTTGACATCCCGACATTATGCTAGGAGACCTAGATACGTATATTTTTATTTTTCTAGTTTCAGACATTTTTTTTTGACATTACTACGATCAATATTGTTTTAAATTGGTATTTCTGTCTGTCCTTGTTAATTACTATTGTTAGAAATTATTTTAACAAATTTATTGTATGTACCTGACGAGCTTTCTGTGAATTCATTTTATTTATATACAAAGAAAATTTGTAAAATATAAGGTCAATTTTCAATTAGCAATAAATGAATCTGAATCTGAATCTAAGTCCTTGAAGTCGGATTAGAACAAACAAATAGACATTAAATACCTAGTTTAAACTACTATAAAAATAACTGATAACCACAACTTATGTCTTGTCTTTGTCTGACAGCTTCCTTGGCCTAAATGTCAATTGATCTAAATGGGTCAGTGTATCCGCTTATCGGTTGAGTAATTTGTTAGATCATAGGCCGTCAACAGCACTTCGACGCTGGGTTCCGTGGTCCAATTGAAAACCCTGAAAAAACCTGCTAGTATTTTACTTAGGGCGGGTTGCGCCAAGTTACGATTACAGACCGATCAACGTTAAATATGGCGCCGACAGCTGTCATTCCATAGAGACTTGTCAAACACAGGTCATACAGGGTCAGGTTTGGGACATAGGTCCCAAAATATATAACAGGTTGCCAAAAGACATTAAGCAGCCTGACATGTCTGAAAACATATTTATAAGTAAGTTAAAAGAATATTTAATAAATAAGGCTTTTTACTCCGTAGATGAATTCCTAAACAAAAATAATTAAGTTTATATAAGTACATAATAAGACATTAGAGATAAAATGAAATATGCAATATCTGTGACATGTAAATTACCTGACTTGTAACTTATGTTATCAATAAAAAACTGAACTGAACTGAACTGAAACTTTTACATACAGATTTTAAAGAACACCGCTTACGATTGCAGACGGTTTGTTGCAGTGCTGCCCACCCTAAATCATGTGGTGTTGTGGTTGTGTGCGTTTATAGGCCATGGTGTCTGCTTACCACCAGGCAGGCCGTATGCTTGTGCGCTACGGTTGTAGTATAAAAACTAAGGCACAAATCGTACCACAAAAAACTGATACGTCAACTACGCGGCAATGAAATAAATTGTACCAACTTTTTAGGCCTCTCACAGACTGGAGCGGCCTGCGGTGGCGGTCAATTGTAAATTTGACAGCTATTGACAAGTTTACCAGTGTGATGCGGGCTTATTTGTCTCTTTTGTTTCATTTTGATAAGTTGGCACTATATAGCGATAAATTTACCCGTTTTAGTTCAATGTGTGGTGCACAATAAAGTACCTAATTGTAAGTTAGACTGTGGTCTTTTGAACGCGACCTAATTCAGACTCTTTTTTAAGCGATAAAACTAAATAACATGTCGCGAACTGTGTCCCAGTTAATGTATGTTAGATACACAATGAGATCATTGTGGTTGTTTTAAAGTTCGTACAAACATGCTTGTGTTGTGGCCATTAAAGTAGAGAGTCCTTATTTCGTTGCCCTCGTAGAACTATAAAACAGTAGGTAGAATGGCTGGAAGACAATACACAGCCTAAACCAACTTAAACGTAAAAAATATGTGTCTAACAGCTTTATTTTTCAAAAAAACCTATGTGATAAAGTGTTAAATATCAGTTTATATTTAACAGTGGCTTTCCGGCGAAGGAGAACATCGCCAGGAAACCGGTCTAATCCCGATAAGGTCTAGTTTTCCCTCTGGGTTGGAAGGTCAGATGGCAGTCGCTTTCGTTAAACTAGTGTCTACGCCAAATCTGGGAATTAGGTCCCAAAGCGGACCCCGGGCTAGTAGAGGGTAGGTACTACCGGGAATACACCCCCATTGACCGCCACCGCAGGCCGCACCAGTCTGTGAGAGGCTTTAAGAGTTACATGGACATTATCCCTTTTCTAGTTAACCATTGAGCAATTAAAGTCGCTCAAGGCAAATATACTCAAGATACATTTGTAGTAAATTTTCTTTATAAATAAAGCTATCTAACTAGAAATTAATGTCCGCCATTAATTTAATCTGTGACACATACACATACTATTTATAGTTTTATACTCATCTTAACAAATTAACAAATCCAATATTGTAGTCTAAAATAATCATTCAAATATAAACTTAAATGAATTAAAACTAAAGTCTCGTTTCCTTAAACATATCGCACGGTCGGGGGTGCAGCCATCGCTGTCTCACAGTTCTAAGTATCCGTGAAAGAGACGGGCAACACTCAAAACCGTTAGTGACGTCACCGCTGAAACGCCTTAGTTTCAAACTTAGAACGACCGTTTCATTTAAGTGCACAGTTCGAAAGTGGAATGTTTAGCTTCAATGTTATGTCTATGGTTTTAAGTTTTAACAAAGAGTCATTTGAATTGTAGCACATGGCTAACTAAACGAACTATTCTATACCCTATAGTCCACTAATTTTATTGAAAACTAGTTTTTTTTTGTAAATACATAATTGATATTATCTGAATGTTTCGGAGTGCCATCAAATTATCTAGATACAAAATCCAACACCATACCAGGCATCAAAATAAAAATTAGGTCATGAAAATGTGGTAAAAATATCAATGAATGTTTTATTTTATTTTTTGGTTACCACATATATTTGCTCTTTAATAGGCTAACTCACCAAAATATTCTACAAGGAAACACCTACAATATATATACATAGGTCATATAGATTTTTAAAATTTCGCTCATTAGTTATCAATTATCATTTGCGGGCGACATGTTTCGAACTCTTCGGTAGTTATTCTTCAGGGTGAGTATTTTCACGGCATCGGCAGTCGCTTGGAGCACTACTAGAGTTCGAAACATGTCGCCCGTAGTGCCATTTAAAACGTGAGTAACCGTGGTTTATGTAATATTTTAAACATGTCCCACTCCCACGTAAGTTATTCGAATATAAAGATAGGTATTATAATTATCTAAGAAAATCTTAATAGATCATTAGTCAAGAAATAAAACTGGTTTGCATATATCACAAGCAATAGAATATGTAAATCTCATCACATAACATCCTCTTGGTTCTCACGGAGACAATACAATGTATATTTATATGTGTACTAGTGAGGACTTCGAAGAAATAGTGAATGATACTTGTTATATGACAATAATAAAATCATCTATAGCTCTATATACTAATATTATGAAGAGGAAAAGTCTGTGAGATGAGTAAAATGTTAGTTCAAAAAGTCTGTGAGCTTGACAATTGCTTAAAATAATCGTAATATCTTGAATTACTTACGATAAGTGTAATAAGTAGACTACTTATTGCAGTTATGGCTTGTAATTATATGATGTCTGTATTGCACCATCCTAAGCATAAGTGCGTTTGCTAATTTTTTATAGTATTAATAAATAAATAAATAAATATTAGGTACGTACAAATAAACCCAATATTATTATCTATTTTTTGGTCAAAGTTTCAAGTCAATAGGATGTGTATTATTGGAGATATCAACTAAACAAATTTAAAATCTTTTACCGCGTTTTTCTCGAAAGTAGCTTGACCCTAGTTATTGCACTTTTCGTTAGGAGGGCAGTTGTTCGTAAGAATTTTTGAAATAGCTGGTTCAATAATTATACAGGGTGTATTATTCAAACGGGGCAGTGAGGGAAAATCCGATTTTCACAAACAGGACTAGCTCGCAGCTCACAAAGCCACTAGAGATATTTGTATGTATAGTGTAGAGAAGCCCATAAGCCCCATGTAAAATGTTTACATATGTATATTTACAATAATATTATGAAAATATGAAGTACGAACAGAGTGGGACGGCGATTACATAATCTAAACAAAACACGACGACCGTTACACTATCGGTATTCTAATTATAAATATGGCAGCTTTGCTGATAGGCAACGGTCGAAACCGCATGTGCAATATAGGTCATTGAAAAATACAAAAGTGGCTCAGTAAGCTCGCCAGCCACCTCTTAATTTTTTTTTTAACTTCGTGACCACAAAATAAAAAACGAACCTGCTCTCAAAATTTTACGAGAATCGGTTGAGAAATGCGACGTGTAGAGAAGAACAGCGGGAAAGCGGAACATCCGTACGGTTTCAGAGAAATTTCCTCCCTCGGACGCTCCGGTTGTGTAATGAGCCCTGCCGAGGGTTTCCCGAGGGACTACAGTATGGGGTTCTTCAAAAAAGGAGTGTATAAATTCATAAAGGGTTGGCAACGCTGGAGTTGCAAGCGTCCATAGGGTACGATAACCACTTACCATCAGTTCGGCCGTAAGCTTGTTTGCCACCGACGTGGTATATAAAAAAAAACATCCGGCATACAAACGATTTTGGGCCCAAGCTGAAACATAGTTATTTCGTTCGCTTCGCTCGCTCGTTCGATAATTGCCAAGTCTTAAGGATGCATTCATACAAAAATATTTGGTATTTATCACTTCTTTTTTAAATTATATCGATAAAGTTGTATAGGTGCCTCTTACTTGGCCACCCTGTACCACCCAATGGTCCCTTTTACTAAATACTCATTTTATCCACCTTTTTGTTAAAAGCCCTGCGCGAAATGCCATATAAAGTTAGGTGTAGGCATTCATTAGATTAAAGTATCCTTCCAGGGACTATCTTCGTATTCTTAAGAGATGAAATATCTTCCTCAATTCGTGATTTTCGGTATTTCGAAATTGCATTTAGGTAATGACGCTGAAATATATACATCGCTTACTTTAAACAAAGACATCTTTTTTCTATTTATAAGATATTCACCATGTTCTTAATTTAATTTCTAGGGATAAATATATTAGCGTACCATTAATAGCATTTCCGAAGATAGTAATGAGATGTTAAATGACGAAGCTTTTTTTATAACTTTTTATAGATGTCAAAAAAGCCTGTACGCAAAAACCAGAATGCTAATTACTTCAATCCCGTGGGAACCATAAAAAACTTAGAACTTTTTTAATGAATAAAAATGAAGTTGTCTCAAACTAACCTGCTAGAAAGTAGTCTATTCTATTGTCGACACCTTCCTTAAAAAGGGTGGTCTATTGTCTATTCCGCGCGCCATTGTCATGACAATAGGAACTAGTTTAGAAACGTTTTGTTTGCATATATTTTTTGCAATTTTTTGCCGTCATTTTTTGCAGATGTAGTAATAATAACTCACTTAAAAAACAAAGTTCTAACCGACTTCAAATCAGTAAACAAATCGCTTCAAGTGTGCCGATGAAATTCTAAGAAGTTCCCTCTATTTCTTAAGGATCCCATCATCAGATCCGGACGTGATGACCATGGGACCCAGCTGGTCCTTGTTTATTGTGATTATTGTCGAAAACAGAACCCTCCTAGCTCCTCCGCAGTAGGCGAGACAAAGCTGCGCACACGCACTGTTTGTTGTTTTTATTGCCTACATCCTGCGCTGATAAAGTTAGACCGGCGACAAGGTCAACGCCCGAGGCTAATTTGAGCTTTTAAGCTCAAGCGACAAGTTACATACAAATACTAGGGAGCTTTGGAATGCTTTCGGTTAAACTTTCGAATGACGCTGAGGCTTCACTGAATACACGTAAGTATAGAAATGTTTGAGATGAACCTGTTTGCAAAGAAAATATTAGAAAAATGCACCAAGGTTAAAACTATCGTATGCATAAAATTCCAATTGCACCATTTATGCCATGACACATACATACAAAAAAAAACTAGAAACTGATTTTCATAAAGATGGTGCCTAGTTCCAACTCTAACTTTGATAAAGCTCAAAACATACCAAGTAAAGGTTTAGTCTCTGTTGAGGAGTCTTTATGCAAAAGTAAATAAACTGCCTATACCCGTAAATAAAGCAATATGTGATTCTATTAAACTGTTTACATTTATATCTATTCTCCCACACTACAGGAAAAATAACATCTGTCCGAATCGAGATCTTGGACAACCCTAATCTTATTCTAACCCAGCTTCCTGGGAAGCGTCTGACCATAGAGAATAGCAACAATTTCGCGCCTTTAAATTTATTGCTATTATCATGAAACAATTGGTGCAAACTTCAATCTTAACTCCATACGTATATGAGTTACAGCGTTTACAAGAATGGATTCAAGAATGCCCCTAAATTTGCACAATGCGATGCGGAAGCTTGAGAAATGAAAAAAAAACAACAATAGACAAATCAGATGATACAGATTCGCACGGGAAAGGTCACGACCCCGGCTGAATGGATTGCCTTTGCCGAAACGCAAGCTGGATGGATCGAGTTTTGACGAAAGTTCCCGCGCTGTTTGACAAAAAATACAATATGTCGATCAATTAAATTATTATTTGGTTCAGTTTATAAATTCGAAGACCACATGCCCCTTAGAGAAATATCAATTAAATTACACGTCATTTTTTTCTTAATTGCACTGATATCACCTTCAGCTGTCAACACGGCGAATCCTCAAACATATTTGGAGTTGCATGCGTCAATAGGCTGCGGTGTCCGCTTACCATCAGGCGGGCCGTAAGCTTGTTTGCCACCGTCGTTGTATAAAAAAAAATACTTGAAGTAGATACATTTTTGGTATATGTGTACTAAAATGTATGTATTTCATTTCATAATTATAAAGTAGCACCAGCGTGCTACAAAGTTGAAAAATAGGTGTGTGTGTGTGTGTGTGTGTGACTGAAGATCCTAACTTTTCAAGTAAATTGTGAGTTGCAACCCACCTGACACTAGCCTTTCGTATTTGACACTTTAAAGTACTTATTAAAAAAGCAAACGCTTTCGTCTTTCGAAATTCAAATCCCGTTCCTGTTTCAAACGCCAACGTCTTAACGGCCTTCCTGTTCGTAATTTGAATTAGTAGGGCCTTCACGCGTGATTTGTTAATGCGATTATACCACTATTAAACGCTTAATTTACCTTTTAATTACTATTTCAGTTTAACCGAAAATAGAAAATAGTTACAAAATATACCTTTGAGAAAACAAGTCCCTGCTCAGTGCTCAGTAACTACCTAAATCTAGTTGACCAGACCAAGACATAGTAACTCTTTAAATACAAAAGTTACTAGAAATGTACTGAATAGTACATTTACTACATATTAGTAAAAATGGACTAGATTTGAAAAAATGAAGTAATAAGTAGGTAGAATTCTTCAACACAGCATTCTGGTTTTTTTTCTAATAACTTATGTTTTTACACTTCCTGAATCTATTAATTCAGGTCTTTCTCAAAAATCTAAAAACAACAATACAAAAACCAGAGGAAAACTACTAATTCCCTTCCGTTTATTTCGAAGCCTCGCGCAACAGAGACGAAAGATTAGAAAGAGATAGCGGGCGACCGTTGAAGCCTGTTCCATAGAGCAGGTTGTTTTTTTCTAAGACACTGATTTTGTACTAGTCCTTTTCCCATATTCTTTTTTTAAAACGTGTTTAGACGTTACGCCGGGGCATTCAAATGAGGCCTCTCTCTGCCCATCAGAAGTTTAAAAAAACCTTTTAGTAGTCATAAAAGGTTATGGGTCCTGCCGTTTGAATAAGTTGTTATGAATATAAATTTCTATTATTTTTATAGTTAATTTATATTTATTTATTCAAGCAACCATAATTAAAAAAAACAAACATAAAACTTAAACTATAGGTAAAAAATTTGGCATAAATCGCCGTCAACGGGCATGGTGCCCAGAAGGCTGGCCGTATTTCCTCGCTGTATAGCGATACTAACACGCTGTGCGAAATACTGGCCAGCCCTCTGGTCGCCCGAGGCTTCTATTAAGCGCGTCGCCAAATCTTTATAAAGCCGACGCGCACTTGGACCCCAAGGCCCCAAGGTTTCAACTCCAAACGCCGCAAACATGTAGCTGTTTCCTAGGACGGCATATTTGCGGCGCTTGAAGCTTTCGGCCGAGGATGCCGCAGCGCCAGCGGCGGCACTGGTGCTTGGAACATGGGACGGTGCCAGGGTATCAACGCAAGTAGAATCCCAAACTAGCGGCTGACCCATGCTCCAAGGCACCAGCGTCATTCCGTCAGGTCTCTTGCCGTCGTCCCTGGCCAGCCCGCTGGGCTCGAGGACTGCCGGCACTCTCGCACTGACAAGAGCCCGACGGATGATATCGTTAATACTGGCGTGGCGGGAGATCCTACCAGCGCTCCGGACACAAGAGAGGCCATGGTGGCCCAGTTTGTCCACCATGGCGCCGCATTGACAGCGATGTGGCTGATTTGTTGATGCCCCCAGACGCAAGCTAGCTGCCAGGCGGAAGGTGGTGTTATCTAGAAAAGTGCCTATGTTTGGAGACGGTAGAGCTTGCAGCCACAGACCCGACTCCCACTCCGCAGACGCAAGGAGACGAGCACGGTCTGCCGAACTAGTTGACGTATATTAGTAATCAATAAAATCTGGTTAGCTTTGCAAATGTGCTCAGTAAAATATACCAAAATACGGAATTACAAAATTATTATATTTATCAAAATTTATTACAAGTAAGCCTTTATTCTGTCTGCGAGGTTGTAAGTGTACCACATACATTGAAAATTCATACATACATAGATACATACATTCACACCTTTATTCCCAAAAGGGGTAGGCAGAGCACATGAAACTTATGTTCCAGCGCCACTTTTAGCATAACTGTGGGTATAAAAGATCGACAAAATGTGATATTGCAGTGATAGGTTGCTAGCCCATCGCCCACAACACACTTCAACCCTGGTCACTTAGTCGACTTTTACGACACCCACGGGAAGGAAGGGGGTGTGGAATTCAATTTGTATGAAATAATGAAGATGTAAAACATGAACAGTGTGATGTATCAATCGTCAACTCATGAACCACGAGTTAGATGCACTCATCAAACACGAGAACATCGTCAGGTTTTGTAAGTCGCAGCGGCTCAGGTGGGCGGGACACCTTGAAAGGATGCCAGATTATAGGGCAGCTAAAATAGTGACAAGATAGACGCCGCAACAAATAAGACCTAAGAAAGGAAACGTTGGATGGATTGTGTGGAAGATCTCAGGAAGATGGGGAAATTTACCAACTGGAAGAAGGCCGCCAGGCGCCGTGTCTTCTGGAGGAAGACTGTGGAGGAGGCCGAGACCGACAAGGGGTTGGAGCGCCAACGAAAGTAATTAAGTAAAACAAACATATTTTTGAAAAGTTAGCATAATCGATATTTGCATTTAAGAATCCGTAGTACTCTTAAGCTCGATTCTCCATACAAACGTTACGCTCTCATCGTCACTACGTGTTAGAGTGTAAAGAAACTTTGCATGTACAATGACGTGAGGTATATCTATGTCTGTAATTAGTTCATGTAGCTTCAGATACCATAGTAAAAAAATACAGCGAATTTAAGTTTTTAATACAAAACATGTTTTTGCTGTATTTTGTCCATATAAACTAATTACAGATATACCTCATGTCATTGTATATGCAAAGTTTCGTCACAATCCAACACGTAGTTTCAAAATGAGAGCGTAACTACGTTTGTATGGGAAGGTGAAATTCGGCCGAGCTTACTGCGGACTCAGCCCAGTATAGTATAGTATGTTAAAGTTTCCTGCCCGTATATATATAGGCATATTCGTCCTCGCGTTTTTTACCTATACCGAATGCCTATGATGTAATAGGAAGTGACGTCACGACCGTAAACTCGAACGTGCTCGAAGCCTACTGACGACTTGCTAGTTTATTTGACGTTTTATTTTTATTAAGGGAATTTCTTTGAAGGTCTCAGGCTCGGTTTTATAAAGGGAATATCGTCGATGTACGAGCGCCTACCCGCCACAATTAAAAACGAGACCTCTCAAGCCTGTCCCCCTATTCTGTAACTGTCTTAAGCTCACCTCAACGCTCACCCACAAATATATCTTGACACCGCGATGCGTAGTAACTAAGCGTAGGTAGAGGTCTAGTTTCGTGACGGGTGAACGGCGGGGTGAGCCGCTTTAACGAATGTTATGTTATGCGTTAGACGGAGAAAGACATCGCCGCGCCATAAGCCATCTGACACCACTACCCTCTCTACACGCTGGCCCATCCTAGTGGACCATCATGTAGGGGAGCCATAACGACATAAGTATTTGAACGCCGACTAAAGGACCAACATTTTGTTTATTTATTTATTTAAACTTTATTGCACCATAGAAAACTATCGTACAAAAGGCGGACTTAATGCCAAATGGCATTCTCAACATTGTAAATTGTATGTGTATCTGACATGTTTTAGTTTTATAATGACATTATTTTATTATGAATACTGTTTATTTTTTTTATATGTATATAGGATGCCACATAAAAGCTAGTCTTATTCATAATTTGTCATTTAAACACATTTTACTTTTTTGACATAAATTTGCACCATTTTAATATTATTTAATTTGCTCCTTCTCTATTATCTTTTTGAACGAGCCAGCGAAGCGTACGGAATTCTCCGTTTCAGATTCGGATAAAATTCTTTCGTATGTCCGTTGGTCCAGCTGTTCTCCCCTAGAGGTCGCAATTCTCAACCACTACAAATAATTATAGAAAGAAAGAAAGAAAGAAAAACATTTATTTATGACAAACACAGATAAGAAAGAAATAGTAAATAAAAAAAATAGGACGAACACTGTTTGTCACAAAAGGGCCACAGCTCAGCATGAAGCTGGCAAAGGTATATATAGGTACTAGCTTCTGCCCGCGACTCCGTCCGCGTGGAACTCGTTTATATCGTAGCTCCATACAAACTTTTACCCCCCCCCCCCCCTTCATCCCCTTGGTGGATGATTTCCGGGATGAAAACTATCCTATGTAGGGTATGTAGTCCCCAGGACTCAAACTATCTCTATACCAAATTTCATCCAAATCGGTTCAGCGGGTTTAAGCGTGAAGAGGTAACAGACAGACAGACAGACAGACAGACACTTTCGCATTTATAATATTAGTATGGATTCGCGTTTTCCCGTTCCAATCAATGTTATTGTTATTGATAACAGCGCTTTGAATTGGCGGAAGCAGCCATATTAGTTGGAGGAAACAGACGAAAGCAAAAGTCAATGTTTCAAGTAACAGTTCCAGTAAGTAAAAGTGTTTGCGGGCATACTTTGATTTAATATGGGAGAGCAGAGACATCGGGTCAAGCTGCCGTGGTAAGCCAGTACTGTCTAGCTGGTCTTGACAGACATACAGACGTGTAGTCCGAGTAGTGATTCCAAGAAATACTAGCAGAGAGCCTTATCGAATGAAATTTCGTGCTGGACAAACGACTACATGTATATTGTGATTTATGTCATCATCATCATCATCATCATCATCATCATCATCATCATCATTCATCATCATCATCATCATCATCATCATCATCATCATCATTCATCATTCATCATCATCATCATCACATCAGCCGAAACACGTCCACTGCTGGACATAGGCCTCCCCCAAAGAGTGCCAAAGTGACCGGTCCTGCGCCACCGGCATCGAGCGGACTCCAGCAACCTTTACCAGGTCATCAGTCCACCTTGCCGGGGGCCTGCCCACGCCGCGCCTTCCGCGGTACGTGGTCGCCACAGAACCTTTCCGCCCTAACGGCCATTGGTTCTACGTGCTATGTGCAAATTATGTAAAATGTTTTTTTTTTAAGTTTGTGTTTTCTTTTATTTATTTTCATTTGTTAGGTTTTCCGTGCTTCACCTAAAGGCCACGACGGAAGACCAGCGCTGGCCCCGTCAGCATTACGCTGTGTGACCATTTTGTGGGAAATGTGTCTGTGTCCACAATTTGTTGTTGCGTTATTGTCACGAATAAATATTTTCTTTATATTATGAGAGGCGGATTCGCGCGGGCACCTAGCACTGTCAAGGCACCAATATGTATTCGCTCAAAGTTTCATAAATATGTACACTACAACCTTATTGTTGCAGAAATAAGGACTGTGCACATATTTTTGAGACTTTGTGGTGTATACATATTGGTGGCCTTGACTGTACTGTATATCTTTGGTTTCTGCTCAAGATAGGTACTTGTTAAATACATAATCTAACCTACGCAGATAAAAACCAAGTTTCACAAAAAAGTGGCCAAGAACAGGATTCATTCAGCCGTTATTCTCCGTCTCATCTGTCTCTTTCTACTCATTTAACATTCTTGCTGTTATGTCATCAGGATGTAGTTAGTTTTATGAAGATAGCTTGAGGGGCTCTCATACGTCAATGACCTTCGATCTGAATCCCTTACTTTTCTAATGTTTTTTGTAGCTTATTATATTAACAACAACGGCTTTAAGCAATATAGTATCCCATATTTACTTCAAAGTTCACTGTTTTCGAGATATTTGGCATCAAAGTTGAACAATTTTAGGCCAAAAAACTGGTTTTCTGGCCATAACTTTTGTGTTAATTGGTTTAAAATGAAAACCCTAGACCAGTTTTTAGAGACGTCACAGACGAACCCAAATATGTAGATTTCGTATATGTTAGATCTTTCACGTCAATAGAGATACGAAATAAGTGTTTTTTACGACAATGTTTAAAAATAATAATAAAAAATTAAGTATTCATTTGTTCTTGTTTGTAGTGCAAAATTAGGAGAATCGATGAAAACCTCGGGTAGCCCCTTAAGATTTAAGGCTGTTACAGACTGGCGCGGCCTGCGGTGGCGGTCAATAGTAAACTGTCATTAGCTGTCAAGTTTGCTATTGACCGCCACCGCAGGCCACGCCAGTGTGATTTAGGAGGCCTATTGTACAAAGTCATGTAAAATTAAACTAAGTTTTTTGGTTACATTACATAGATAATATAAAATCGGTGTAAAAACGATAGTACGACAAGCTTATGCCTGCGACTTCGTTCTTCGTCGTTAGGCCTCTCACAGAGGCGAGCGGCCTGCGGTGGCGGTCAAAAGTAAGCTTGACAGTTATTGACAAGTTTACTATAGCGCGACTTCGTCCGCGAATGCTCGGACGAAATTATTTCCGGGATAAACTTTAAATATTACCACACAATCTCCATACTAAATTTCATCTATATCGGTTCAGGGGTTTAAGCATAAGCTGCCACAAAGAGAAGAGTTGATAAATGGTATCCTGCCAGTCATGAGCAACCACAGAATAGATATGGATGCTTTTCATAGACAAAGGATTGTTTTTTTAAGGTTCTTTATAGAGCCGCCTCACGACTCCCAATGCCCACCATTATGGGATATTACGTGATTGCTCCGAAGGGTTCTAGGGTTGCCGCTGCCTTTTCCGATTTAATTATGCTTTTAGGGGATTTTCGTAGGAAGTTAATATTCTATACTAATATTGTAATAAATAATTAATAAATAAATAAATATTATGGACCTAGTCCCAAACTAAGCAAAGCTTGTACTATGGGTACTAGACGACGATAAACATACTTATATAGATAAATAAATACTTAAATACACAGAAGACATCCATGACTCAGGAACAAATGTTCGTGCTCATCACACAAATAAATGCCCTTACCGGGATTCGAACCCAGGACCTCTTGCTTCGTAGGCAGGGTCACTACCAACTAGGCTAAAGTGGTCGTAAAGATGTAATGTTTAGCATTCTAGGTGGGGGGTTAATCTTGTCTGCGTAATAAAGCATGAGTTTTCAGGATGGACATATTTGGGTTATATTTCGTCCTGCGGCTTCGCTTCCGTTCTTTGTAACAAGCGGCTCGGGCAGCTAGTAAACTTTACGCTGAATTAATTAATTGTACATATACAATTGGTTGACATTTTACAACAACGCGGCTTTCTAGTTCATTTATATTAAACAGATACAACGGAATAATTTGAGTTATATCTAATTCAAAATAAAGTAAAAAAAGAGTTTCCTCCTTTTGACAACCCTATAGCATGCGTGAGCGCAGCCATTACGGCGATCCTCATTCACAAAACTAATTTTACAGCCACGTTCCAGTATACGCTGACCTCTAACTACCCACTGTTGATAAGAAACCATGGTTCAATTACATTGGACACATACTTTCCAGTATGTGTTTTGTGAGTAGCCTAGCCCTCAGTCTCCGTGAGGTAATCTCGACCCTCTCATGGACTGAGGATTTTTTATTCGTTAGATTAAAGATGGCGGGTAATCAGAGGATTGATCAGTTAGAATACTAAAACTAATGCTGGTCGTGAGACTTCGTAAGTTGTAACCATGATATAAATTTGAAAAAAATAGTTTTTGGCTATGCTAATAATAAACTACACCAGTAAAGCGTAAATATACAAGTTTTTATTACATATGACAAACTTATATATGGAAAAAAGATGCTGTAAGAAAGAAATTATACCTACATGTTAATATGACTATTAGAAAGTATTACAACGAACCCAGGCAGGGACAGGGGATAAAATATTGCCTATGTACCTATTGAGGGATAATAGAAATACACCATCATGATCTATGTATATTAGTTAGTAGTTTCAGAGATTACTACCTATATACTATCTAAGCAAGAACCTCACAGATTTACTGTTTAAAATATAATATTATAATATTGTAATGTTAATATAATGAAAGACTTAGATCATTGCTCAACTCTATAAGTTCGGTGCACACAGCGTCTATCGTTCTATTCCGGCTATGTTACCAGCAACAACCCCTGCGCGTGCGCCCCCGAGTTCATTCACCCCGACAGATGCGCCCTCGCCGTTATACCTAGCAGGGTGTGACGGAAAAGTTGAGGAAATCTATTTAACACTAGACCATCTATTTTACCCTCAAGTGAGTTATCTATACCACTAAGTCGTAGTAATAAGTATTTTAATTTTCTACTTCCTAAACTTAGCCTGACCTGATATCGATGACGATATCCGTTTTCGGATTTTAGTATGTTGTATTAGTCAAGGACTTTCAGAAAACAAGGTTAAATAGGATAATACTTTTGTAGAACATCACTGAAGAAATAAAATAAACATATTAAATAAATATTAGGGGAAAATATTACACAAATCGAATTATCTAGTAAGCTCAATAAGGCTTGTTAATAGATATAAATACATAGAAAGTATCCTAGACTCAGAAACATATTTATGCTCAGAAATAATGTATAAGTACCTAAGATTAGAATTTTCATTATAGCAACCATATAGAACAAGATTTTATAGCACTAATCTCAAGCTAGCTGTAAGCAGTGCCGTTGGCTAGAAAACGAAAAAAAACCATCCTCTATTCCCACCGTATTTCCTTCTAATCCAGTAACATTCCAGCCAGTCCCTTGAAACCGGCCGGGGCCATTACCTCAAGATTGTCTATGCGTTCCTTTTTTTACGGAACGTGTTTTAGATTGTAGCCAAACAGCCAGAACATAAACATGGATTGAGACTCACACGGATCGATATTTGATGCAATAAAAATAACAATGCGCGTAAAAAGTGCAATTAGAACTGTAACTAAATTAAGGGATGGTAGAGCGCATTTTTGGATGGCAGTAACACCCTTTGCCAATTGAACGCAGGTGGTATCACCATTCACCCCTAATAAAATGTATTCTGAATTTCGCTAGCTAGCGAATTGTTTCAAAGATAAAATCCCATTTAAATTACCCCAAAAAGACCCAATTTTATCCGAGTACCTTTTTCTTTTAAGGAACTTAGCTTAAAAAAGAACCAATTTTATCTGAAGGCACAGAGTACCTTCTAAAGAACCGCTTTCGAATATGGAACAATGGAGGTGCAATTTGTGATTCAAAATTTGGCACGCAATGTTGGCTAACATGGTAATGTTCAATTACTGCGTGCTATTAAATGAAACGCATTTTTAGTACAAAAGGAACGTACCGGGAACTTATTATTTGTAAGTTCCTTCTTTAGTGGCATTAAATACAAATAATGCGTAAATTACGTAATGATGGTCGTTGTTATGACTAAAGTGAAGTAAAATATACCCTAAACACCGTGTTGTATCTCAATGTTCCGAACATAGTCGCCTTAATTACAATAAAATATATTTTTTTTATAATTAATTATCAAACGTGCTTCAATATTTTACGAGAATCGGTTGAGAAACACGACATGTAGAGAACAGGCATACGAAAGAAATATGGCACGCTCGTTCAATCAAGTAAAATTAAGGAATTATACAAGCTAACGAAATCCGAATAGAAAAGGTCAAAAGTCGATGGCAGCGGTACGCTAGCTAAATGGTTTGTCTGTGGTCGGTTTCATAAGATTAAAGCGGTCGACACACTTGCATACACGTTGTGTATACTTGAGATTAGATATATGTGTTGGCGGAATTGCGTCAAAGTAGTATTCAAAAACTTAGAAAAATTGAAAAACCCCCGACATTTTCATTTCAAAGTCAAAAACGGCTAAACAGATTTTTATAAAACATGGCTTATAACAATCGGGATAAAATTATCTATGACACAAAAATACCGCATTCAAATCGGTCCGTTTGGGAGCTACGATACCACAGACAGATACACAGAAACACACGTTAAACTTATAACACCCTCTCTTTGCATCTTACCGTCTAAGGTTGATTCCAATGACAGTTTTCTCAACTATAGGTTTTTGTCTAAATGTAGATATCAACGACATTTCAACTTCATGAGATGAGACTGGTTGTTAAAATTGCAAGAACCACATCTTCTTTGACGATCCGATAATAGTTTAAAGTATACTTTTTAAATCTTTAACAGTTTGTAGTTTCTACTTTGATGTACATAGTTAATTTTATTGCGAATTATGTGCTATTTAAATATTCATATTCATTCATATTCATAGTTTATTGACAATAAAAAATTGCATGTCAAATGATAACTAAGAAATAGGGTCTATAGATATACATTTTGAGTGTCCTTGTGGCCTATTTGCTGAATAAATACTTTGGTATTACGTATTAATTATCTATTGATAGCACTAGGCAGCGATACCATCACTATTGTTCCAGTACATACCATAAATTACTATACAAATACTAAAAACTATCGCGGCCTTTTAACAGGCCAAAGTGCTCAACAAGACATCTTCACGTGCTCGCTTCCGCGCCAGTCCCCGCTTCCGCTACCGCTTGTCGCTTGCGCGCCGGCGCCCGCGCACCGTGACGCGCCGTTAACGTACACGTTGCACGTTAGATAAACACATGTCACTGCCTACTGTCAACAGTCAAATTGACATTAGAATTAGACAAGTACACTAAACGTGCCACGGTATCCATCCGTGTAATCTAGGTATTATAAAGAGGAAGTCTGTGAGTTTGTAGCTTTATAAGTTCGTATGTAATGTTAATCTCCGGAACGGATTATCCGAATTCAAAGATTCTTTCATCTGCGTGTAGAATAGACTTTCCGGATGGTCATAGGCTATGTTTTATCCCGCGGGTTTGCCTGTGTTCTTTCCAATACGCGGGCAGCTAGCCAGCTACCTAACATCTATATAGAGACGAATATACACACTTTTATAATACATTTTTGTAATAAACAAAACCTCTTGTTGTTTTTTCAGCACAGATAATAGATGTAGTGCATACGGGCCCATTGTGCGCCCGTACCATAGACCACAGCCATAAGTTTTGTTGTCTATGGCGTTTTGTTTTTTTTAAGAGTGGACGAGGGTTGCGAGTGGTTATATTATATATGGATGGGTGCTATATGTAAGCATGTTGTTAAGTATGTGCACGGTGCTTTGATTCTTTTACATAAGTATACATGAGTAATAGTTATCAATTATCACCATAGCTGTACTATTACTTATTCTGTGACCATATGGTAGTAACATGTTTATAAACCAGACCCCGTAGCATGGACGGCCTTAGCACACGACTTATCGTGTGCTCACTTATGACAACTTATGACAAGATAGAGCGTCCGTCACTGGCTGACACCGTTCAATAGGACGAGACGGACGCTCTATCTTATCACTTATCGCGTGATAAGGCCGACCATGGTACGGGGTCAGGAAATGTATTTGAAACCTGTCTTAGGGTGGTACCTATTCCACTTGTCCAAGATCTTTGTCCAATGTATATTGCATCTCACTCACTCTTTGAGCAAAATGTGAGACGAAAATACACATTGGACAAAGATCTTGGACAAGTGGGATACCACCCATAATATCGGAACGCGCTATTATGGGTTGGTGCGCTGCAATGTAGATATTTTATTAATATCTGAAATAGCACCGCCCACAATTGGTCTGCTTTGCCCAAAGGTTGACTGGCAGAGAATGCTTACGCCATTAAGTCCGTCTTATGGACGATAAGTTGTTCTTTTGTGCAATAAAGATTAAATAAATAAATGTCACTACGTGCGCCATGTTTCGAACTCCTCGGGGGGTTCATAGCCGTTCGGTGTTCGCGGCCGTTTCGCATCACGCAGTCAACCTGAAGAACTCCCGAAGAGTTCGAAACATGTCGACCATAGTGACCTTTAATACTAGTTTAAATTTTATTCGTATAAGTATAAAGATTCTTAAAACTCTTAAAACTATCAAGTCGATAGTTTAGTCTATGGTTGTTTTTTTCTGTAATTAAAGTTCGAAGTTCGAACCAGGAAGCATTTTAAGCTGGCATTTAACTTTAACTGGTAACGATGCTTCACGGTTCAGCGAAGGGGTTAGATTATACCTATTTAGAAAAAAGAGTAGCATCCTATTAACTCCTTGTGTACATAGTTAAGACATTTAGATCCAGAGCAAGTTACAGTTTAACTGGCTACTTGATTTCTTTGTCTTTTTTTTTATACAACGTCGGTGGCAAACACGCGTACGACCCGCCTGATGGTAAGCGGACACTGCAGCCTATAGACGCATGCAACTCCAAGGAGTAACATGGGCGTTGCCGACCCTTGATATGTTTGAGGACTCGCCGTGTTGACAGCTGAAGGAACAAATTCCCTCGCTCTCAACACAACGCACCTCGGGAGCTCGGGCGACCTTGCTCACCTCCAGGAACACAGCACTTAATACCACGTCCGAGCGAGATGGTAGCATACAAATCTCAATATTATCCGCAACTGATTTAGGCGGATGTCACACTGCGCCGCATCTCCGGACGGAGGTGCGGTGCAGTGTGACGTACCATACGGAATTTATATACAAACCGAGGTACTTGCATACAACGACCACCTTAGTATGATGTTGCGGGAGTTGTGGCAAATAAACCATTACCCGCCCAAGTTGTTTATGGTAAGCCATCAGCCATTTTAAGATCACTTCTTAATTTAGCTGCATAGGAGCCTTTCCGTTTATTGTGGCAACACGTATAGTTCGTCCTGAGTGTTATAGGTACATGCCTGTTGAGATACTGCCGAGTAAAGAATACTTGCAGCGAATCCTTAAGCTGGATGTCACACTGCGCCGCATCTCCGGACGGAGATGCCTCAGTTTGTATATACATTCCGTGTGGTACGTGCGACACACTGCACTGCGTGACATCCATGACGTCGATGACGGATCAATGACGACGACGCGTATGCGAGTCTAGTTTGAAGCGTCCATATGCTCCGGGTTAAGTCGCGGGTGGCCAGGGCTGTTATTCGCTACGCGCTAAAGCGGCTCACCCCGCCGTTCACCCGTCACGAAACTAGACCTCTACCTACGCTTGGTTACTACGCATCGCGGTGTCAACATATATTTGTGGGTGAGCGTTGAGGTGAACCTAAAACAAGTTAGAGAATAGGGGGGCTGGATGCGGGTGGCGCAGGACCGGTCAGGCCTCTGTCCAGCAGTGGCCTTCTTTTGTCTGATAGGTATGATGACGAATTGACGATGATAGGTTAGCCATCATCGTACTATAAATGTGTGTCTCTCATAAGGAGCACAAGTATTAAACATAAGTAAGACACAACGTAATAGCAATGAAAGTCAACTCTCGCTTTCTTCAACGAACAAACATTTCTTCGTCTTCGAGTTCAAGAACCTTGTCTATGGCCAAGGCTGGCCAAAATGGCGGTGACGCAATCGGGAGTCAAGTAAATAAAATGGTGGTATATTTTTTTACAACACGGTGTGTCTATGGATTTATCGGTTTTTCCGTGCATTCGTCTCTCTCTCTGACATATAAGTGCAAAAGAGATGGATATAGTGAGTTTTGGGAAATTGGGAATCTTGCTCATAGATTTAGGATTAGGAAATCATAAATTAAGTGACACATGACATACCTACCTACCTACTAACCAACAGAACACTCCAAAGAAGTCTACTAAAACCTAGGATAAGTACTAGAAAGTAAGAGAAGTTCCGTCAAAATCAGCCTAGTACTTTTAGAAAACTACACCCCGAAACCATAAACATATATTATTATGTGTACATAATATAATATCCTGCCAATCCATATGTAAAGTACACGTTATATGATATTCGTTATTCAAAATTATCAGTCCCACGTCATTCACACCTATACACTATGTTTATGTCGCTGTCTCGCTCACTCCCTCAACGACGAGCTTGGACCGAACGAGACGGATATATATCGTTGTACATCCTTGGCGGGAACGGGAACTTCACATACCTAACCTAGAAAATGGTATATTACATCCAATCGAAGATATTCACAATTATTGTTGTTTATATTTGTATTTGTATTCTTCTTATTAATCAATGGAAGGCTCATGTGCCTTGGCATCTTGCTTTGTAGGAAGAATAGGTATAATTGCTACTTACTGCAAATGTATAAAATTATGAATGAACTCATTCAGAAATATGCATACCGGATGAGATACCTAATTATTATCAACAACACTGGCCCACTGAAAGCATTAACACTATCAATCATTAAAATTCATTAAAAAAGTGGAACAAATTGATAAAGCATGAAGCATGCCCATCTAGTTCTGTTTTGACCAATTGTAAACAAAATTGCTAAATATGTAAACGATACAGCAATTTACAGTAATGTAATATTATATCGAACATTGAGATAAATAAACGTTGAAAATATAAATTCATGATTAAACTAGTAAAGTATGTAGCTCGTCTTGGGTCTAATGTGGTAAAAAGAATAGAAAAAGGTATAATAATGTAATAACTCGCGGCCGGCCCGACGGACCACAACAAACTTTTTCTAATCGCTTTTACTTTTTAAAACTCACCCAGAGCATTGGCAGTTATTCTCGCAGGTCTCGCTGCTTTCACCCCACATTTTGAATACACTTTAAAAGTTCACTACACAATTACAAGTCCATAGTTATCAGTCTTTTTCTCTCTCACAGCTGATATTTATATTACGAGCGCGTGGCGCCGTGACCCGTCTTGAACCACGGTTGGCGAACGACTGACTGGCGCTGGCTGAACGAATTTGAATTCCCGTGCTTTCGGTTTTCGTCCTGTCTGCCACCCCTGCGCTCTGGGAACGACCGGGTAGAAAAAAATATACCATTTTGGTAGTATTCAATGGAGTGGTGGTAGAATTTGGGACAACTTTTTGGTATGTTGGTTTTTTGTTGTTTTTTTGGTAATCTTCTAAGTAATCTAAAGCATTATTAATCATGTTTAATTTTATTATATTTAAGTTAGTAAAAAAGTTGTCAATGATACAAATATTTATCATAAATCATAAGTATATGTCTATAGTGTAAGTATAATAATCTGATACCGAGACTTCCATATAGGTAAATAGAAGTTTTTTTTTTTAAATTCAAGTTTAACGATATAAGAATTTTATGAAAGAAAATATAATAAATAAAGCAAATTAATTACGACAAAAAATGGTCACAAAATATAAAATACATATTTATTTATGGTTTTTTTTTAAAAGTACATTGAGTATTTTAGTTATAAGTACCTAAATTATTTTATTTTGAATGACACCTAGTATTCCCTAAAAAGTATAATAATACATTTTTATGTTGATATCTGACCGTTTTAATTTATAAAATCATTCTTCTAAAACTCAGGACATGTAAATTTGAAAACTATTAAATAAAGCCACGTGAATAAGTTCTGAGAAAAAGAGTGAACTGTTGAGATTCAAAATTTTGGTAGTTATTTTAGCTTTAGACCTGGCTATGAAACTTGCGCCTGGGCCCACCCGTCTGGCCTCACCACCTAACTGGATCGGCTATCTCGATCCTTCGCCAAGCAACTCTAAACCCTATTTTAATAACAGTAAGACCTAGATCATTACCGTAATCATCGAAATGGAATGTCATACAAAAATCATATGGGAAACGAATCCTGTTTCCACTCACACAAAGACATGGGACTTATGTGTAATTGTTCCTTATATCTGTAGGATAAGGTCCTTTTTTAAATGGCATGTGAACTTATCCCGCGGTGTACGCACACACGCTTATCATATTCAAAGTTAAACGATAATGCTGCTATTGCTGCTTCTTAACTAAGTTTAACTAAAGTAAACCTTAATTATATTGGAATAAGGTAGAAATTCCATCGCATCAACTTGAACCTAAGTCCATACATAATGTACAAAGTTATTCTGCGAGCGGTCAGCTGACGAGACAGCGTTTACTCTTATGACGTAACGCACATTCTTGACTTAACTTAATTTTGGGAACTGCAAATGCGTTATGGTCGTTCCTGAGAATTCCTGTCAAATCATATGGTTGTGCTAAGAGGAATGTCTCTGGTAAGGGCTTTATAGCGCCACAAATTTAGTTTTGCGGCTCTACGAGAACTGTAACTGAGAGTGATACAAACTAACGTCAATGATGTTTCATGTTGACGACTAAGCTTAGCCGCAGAGATACATTTGTAAAAAATATGTATTGATGGAGTTTGGACCACCAGAGTTCCAAATTATGAGATTTAAGTCTTAGCACCTTAAGGGGCAGGATGTTTAGTGTAATATGAATTAAAATTTTAACATAGTTACCTACTACAGAAACTCATAAATTTAAAGTTAATGGTTCGCAAACTAAATGGGAAGCAAAAACTAATTCACATATTTTAATTCTAAATGGGACTTCCACGATTTTAAATCCCCTTTAATAACATACTTACTTTAGCTTTTATAAAAGTATGCTAAGGAAAAATTAATACGTCTCGAATGTTAATGAGAATACATCTCGTCATTATCAGTGAACGACCGGTGAAGAATGAAATTGTTCAATTAATTTGATATAAAACTGATTTTCACTATGTTTATTATCGAACCACGATTAGAATGAGATTGTAGGTGACAGTTTGGCCTCATATGGCATACCTACGTCAAAGTTTATATGAACAGACCGCTACTCCAATCCCATTCTAATATTGTATACTTACCTATTAACTCCTACCTACCACGTCAAATATGCCCTTGAAGATATGACGTATCACCTCAAAATCATACTAAATACCGGTGGAAGGTTGTATTTAAGTTAATTTATCTATCTCAGCCAAAAATTAATGGTTGGGTAAGACCACGCCCAAAAGTTAGGTAAGAATGTGGTCTTTAAAATAAAATTAATAAACAACTTAGTGAGTTTTTGTCATGCAATTTTACATTGCAGTTTACGACTGTTTATAATATTTTTTATGTAAATAATAGAAAATAGACAAGAAAAAGTCAGTATTATAATATTGGCGTCAAACTGCATATCCAGTTGAAAGTTGTTATGTGTATAAAATACATAGGTATATATTATGAAGTGCACAATTGGTATTTCAGAGTAATCCTTATATCCTCCTTCATATTCTGTCACGAAATCAGGTCCATGGCACTGTAATGTTGCAAATGTCATGCAATTTACACATGCATAATAGGTTTCTGAAAGCAGTAGTGTTTAAAATGTAGTTACATAAAATTAAGCAAACGTACTTATAAAGTGGAATAAAAGCTTCCAGGGAAAGAGTCGAACGTTATCATAATCATAATCATAATCATTTATTTCGTCATCATAGGTAGGTTATGTACAGGTGATAGGTATTATAAAGGGAACAACCATGATGTACCTTTCGGCGTACGATAAATTACAAACACAATGTCACAAACTTAATCCTAAAAATACTAATGATTAATGATATTAAATAGTAAGCAAGCAGTTAAAACATTGAATAAATTTGCGAAATGTCAAGTGTAACAGTATAATTATTGTTATGGCTAATAAGATTTAATTAATACTAAGGTAATCTTGAACATTATAATAACATTTTTCTACAAGAAATTTAAACAATAAAGATTTAAATTTACTTGGGTTCTTATTTTTTATATCACCTGGTAATTTATTAAATAGCTTTGGACCCATTGTTAGAATACTTTTTTCATTAGGCTAGTTTGACACATTCCAAAATGCACACCAGGGTTTCTTGGGCGAAGGCAGAGTCCAAGGACTCTGCCTTCGCTTCTTTCCTTTGAAACAGGTCGGGGTTGAGGTTTACAAAAATACAGTACTCATAAATGTAGAGGGATGGTAGAGTTAATAGTTGTAATGATTTCAAGTGAGGCTGTCAGCTTTCCCATGATTTCAATCCGCAGATGGCTCTAATGCATCTCTTTTGGGCTCTGAATAATATTTCTCTGTATGTAGCATTCCCCCAGAAGATTATTCCGTACCGCAAGGTGGATGCAACGAAACCGTGATAAGCTGTTAGTACTGTTCTACGATCTGCAGTTTTTGCGAATCTATATAAGGCATAGGAAAACTTGTAAATCTTTTTGCAAGTTTCAATGCATTGTGTTATGTTATCACACATGGTAATAATACCAATCTCCATTTCGCTATTGCTAAGTTATGCCAAAAGCGTTGCCTTTTTTTCTATGGCTACATGGCTCCGGACGAAGCAAAGAATAATACTAGATGTCTTCGGCTATCTTGTTTCGTTTATTCATTTTCAAGTTACAAAAAGCAGGATTAAAGCAAACTTTCTGATAGGTGATAATATACATATTGAGTTACTGGTAAATTAATTATACAAGCATCCTCGGTACAATGCCTCGAGGGCTTATTTTAGATTTCACTTAGTTATAATTTAATTTAGTTAATGTTAATTATCATCTTGTAGGTAAAGAATACTTTAGAAAATAAATATACTTCGAACAAAAAAAATTTACTAAATAATAACATGTTAGACACAATGATAGAAGCTTATCAAAACTAAACATATCGTATTTTACGACTAGATAAAATATGAACACGTATAAACTGTTCAAAAAACTGTAACCCAACTACGAATAGAAAACAAGAAAAAAAAATCTAACAAAAGGTAGCCTATGTCGCCCGGAGCATAATTTCGAATCGATTGTATACGAGATCCTTTACCAAAATCGGTTCAGTAACTTAAACGCTACGGTGGAACACACGTATAAAATACAAACATACACTGCTAGAATCTTATCCCTTCCCTTCGGCTCTGCCGTAGTCGGGCAAAAATATAAACAAGAGCTACCATAACGAGTGATAGTAGCATGTTAAAAGAAGGTGAACGCTGAATTCTTTCAATCTGCTTATTTACAACAAACAACGGTTATATGCAAAATTTAAGGAAAATCCTTCCCAACAACTGCATCCAAGAAACCATCGTTCTATGATGCTACCTGCCCAGTAGTTTCAGAAGCAACAAAGGCCAATTCACAGGTACCTCCGATTTAGATGTCGAACGCTTTAAAAGTCACCGAAAGATTAGCAGTGTTGTAAAAAACCTCACATTGAATAAAAGGATTATAAAACTTCTAAATGATAGGACTGTCTGTTATGTAATTGTATTACAACATTAGAGTTGTCTTCGTTATTGTTAATCCGTTAGAAATATGTATAATTTGGTAGTTTTTTTTCATTGGCGATGGCAATACTTTCCTTTTAATGTCCCAGAACACACAAGTAACTTTTCGCAATGATAAAAATTGCGAGTGGTATAATATACCACTCGCAACTAGGATACTGCATACTACCTACCTAGAGTCCGGTACGCGAACACTGCAATTTGTCTTCAAAATAATATATATATTTATTTTATTTATTTATTTATTGATACATGGAAAACCAACAGCGCAACATATTTATAGACAAAATAATAAAAATATAATATGATATGGTTCTGATCCGGCCCCGTATCATGGTCGGCCTATCACGCGATCGTGAGATACAGCCTAGTGACAGACGGACAGACAGACAAAGGGCGGACAGCGGAGTCTTAGTAATAGGGTCCCGTTTGGGTACGCAACTCTAATAACTATAACTAGACCATGGAACCCTAAAAATCGCGCTCTTGGGAGTTATTGAAGGTGCATTCGAGGTACTGGCAGAATATCAGTGCTAGCTCACACGAGCAAAGCAAAACTGAGCCAGTACCTTTTTGGCATTATTGCAACGCACAAGTATGCCGTAATTTTAATTTATAATTCTAGATCCGTACCACAATTGTTTTACTTGTTCTTTTATTGTTGTTTTTTTTTGTTTCTTTTTTTCTGTATTTCTTTGTTTTTATTTTGTTGCATAGTGCCAAATAAATGATTTATCTATCTATCATTGTCCCGTACCTACCGGATGACTTGTCTATCCCGAAAACAATTCCTATGGGGGTAAAATAGTAATAGTGAAATGGTGGTAAATTAGTAGAGTAATAGTGTCATAGTGTCAACTAGATATAATTGGACCTATAGTCTGTATATATATTAGAATATTCAAAATTCCCGTCACACGCAATATTAATCTACACACACACGTTTCCGAACATAAATTTAGTTTTGGCTGTCATAGGTATATTTATAAATCTGCGCACGTAAAACCAGTTTAAAAATGAGTTTTTTAGTCCCAACAGCTGATCTCGTGGGTAAATACGCTTTTTAAGTTTTTATGATAATTGTATTCAGATTTTACGCATAAATGAGTCTATGTCTAGATAGTTAATTTGAGGCCTTTTTTCCGTCTTGCATCTTAATTATGCCACTTTATGGTTTTTGTTGATAACGACTAAAATGTTTACGGACGAGTATATTGTTGGTGCATATATCTAAGACTAAAGGATTGTAACTTAGCTTTTTTATTTAAAAAAAAACACGTTGAGGCGTGACGTGAATTATTAACTAAGCACCACTTTCATATAAAATCGTCTCTGAGTAGTAGTTACTATTAGGTATTCCATATAAGTATAATCATATGTTTTACTTGACACTGTCAGCCGTTACGTTATCAGTGACGTCACACAGTCACGGACAGTCACCGGAAGTTTTGCACGTGGATGCCATGAAAACACCCAATACGTATGTTCGAGATTATTGAAGGTGGTTGACTTTTTATAAAACTGTCAGTGGGATTTGAATCTTCTATCTTGGACGGTAAGATTGCTTATTGAATGAACTACTTTGATAAAATTCTGCCAACTCAATTAATCTCAAGATACCATCGGCAACACTGTTAACTGACCATTGACCATTTATAAACCTTATAGCAACGAAATAAGGTACATTAGTGCATGATTCAGCATCAGTATGTCGTCTTTCATGTTAAGTGTAATAGCAAATTTTGAGTCCCGGTGAGGAATGTTCCCTTTGATTTACTTGCCGCTCTCTTATATTACTACTGTCTGTCTGTCTGTTACCTCTTCATGCTTAAGCCGATTTGGATGAAATTTGGTATAGAGATAGTTTGAGTCCCTGGGAATGACAAAGGACTGTTTTTATCCCGGAAATAATACCATAAGGGGGTGAAATGAGGGTACAAGTTTGTATGGAGATACGATATAAAGGCGTTCTACGAGGGCACAAACTCGTACCGTTAGTACTGTACCATCCTTACTAATATTATAAATGCGAAAGTGTGTGTGTGTTTGTTTGTCCTTCTTTCACGTCGCAACGAAGCGTCGTATTGATGTGATTTTTTGTATTGAGATATTTTAGAAAATGGAGAGTGACATAGGCTACTTTTTCCAGCGGGAAAACATCTAATTCCCACGGGAAAATGCAATATGTTACATTTTCCTATAACCACGCGGACGAAGCCGCGGGCATCAGCTAGTATAACCATAATAAAGCTGATTTTCCACCGGAGGGGCGAGACAAGACGAGGCGAGGCGAGAATTGAAATTTGTATGGCAATTACTATTCCTACCGAAGATGCGCGAGGAGAGAATTAAAAAAAATTGCCATACGAATTTCAATTCTATCCTCACCTCGTCTCGTCTCGCCCCTCTGGTGGAAAATCAGCTTAAGGCCCGCTCTCAGATAAGTCACGTTCTATACCTGCCTCTACTGCAAAGTGTCACATGCTAGTACGTTGCCTTAAAATGAGGTATCAATAAGTACAGAGAGGCTGTAAAGTCGTGGCTCCTTGTTTAACAATAATAACCTCTCAAAGACTGGCCGGCCGACATTTCCGGTTATGTAAGATAAAAACGATGACCAAATATGAATTCTTAGAACGCTGGCCCAGATGTTAACAGACTTGCACAAATTGTGGAGTATGTATAGTTTTAAATGACTGGATATACCAAGAATAGTCCCTTGTTTTTTCAGAAGCTACTGCTGTTTGATCTTCCAAACCAGAAGGAAACTGGAACTCATGGATAAATAAATAAATATTTGCGGACAATTTTACACAATTCGACTTGGTCCCAAACTAAGCAAAAAGCTTTTACTTTGGGTACTAGCCGACGATATACATACTTAGATAAATAAATTAAATTACTAAATACATAGGAAACATCCATGACTAAGGAACACATATTCGTGTTTATCACACAAATAAATACCCTTACCGGGATTCGAACCCAGGACCTCTAGCTTCGCAGGCTCAGCTTAGCGGAATGGATAGATCAGGCGAATGCTTTTACTCTTTTCTTTCTCAATTTTAATTTTTACCGACTAAGTTATCTATTAGAAGCTTTATTGCTACTCTAAAATTAGTGAATAGTTTCAGATTCACATTGGTGAGTTCTTAGGCCATCATTAACCATTTCATATTATTTATTCGACTCTGCCGCCTTAGTTTAGCCTGTACCATTTACTAGTATTCCTATAAGTTCTATGGTTGTCTGGAAGAGATCGCTGCAAAGCGATAAATCGGTCGAACTTAACTGAGTATCCTTCATAAAGACAGCATTTACCGAACTAGTACCTTAGAATAGATAGCTTATTTGCACTTTCTAACAAAGCACAATGGATTCCCGAAGCTCTTGAACAAGTTTACAACTTCCTGTGGGCATGTTAACAAACAGTTTAATTGACACCTCAGTTCACAGCGACAATGACCATCCTGACTCCATTGTGCGTTTTGTGGCATATAGTGGCCGTGGATGCTTAAGAAAAGAATAAACTTGTAAAGAACAGAATGAAGTGATACTGCCGGTATGTGTTCAAGACTTTGGCTACTTTGCCTATGTCTTCCACAAAGCTAGCTAGCGGATCACACTCTGGGGAAAAACCCAAACCGTGGATCTCAGAGCAGCTAGGTAGTGACAGTGATATCGACAATTTCAAGTCCACGTATTTTCCACGCAATGGGATGGCGGATATATTTATTCACTTTGATATATGCGATACAAATATGTATGGCGTCGCTAAACTATATGTTGTAGACAGTGTGGGCACATCACCTGTGAACTGTAGAAGCTCGATTTTTTTTATTATGAATCGGCAAGATTGCATTTTGAATATGTCCTTATTATTACTAAGTTACTTAACTATCACTATCATTCTAATCGTGCATTTATCCTATTTTGAAGATAGGGTATTTCTGGACAAGAAGGAGACCACGGAAATCACATGCCGTTCCTGCCTTAAAGTATCTCTCAGTTATCCAGCACAAGCAGCAGAATATCCCTCTTTCCAAGTGTTTTAATTATAAAGAGACGGATAGCTATCTCGCATAGTCTTTTTCTATCTATCCGTGCAGATCTTCAAATAGCCATATTCTAAAGTATGTATTTCAAACTTAAAGAATCAAGTCGAGCCATGTCATTAGTTAGTTTAGGTAGATGAGTCGTTAACTCGTCAGACGGCGTGGCAAATCGCTTCGCATATAAAACAAACTTAAAACCTGCCACGGAACTGTTTAGCATACATAAATGAATGGAAGCAGTACTAGTCATAAAACTGCTTTGTACCTGCTTTAGTATTTGTTTAAAACATATAAAACAATATTAGCGGTACTGTTAACTTTTGAACAATGTTTTAGGGCCGTTTCCTAATTCCTAGTACGGAATAAACGAAGCACAAACTCGTTAGCGACCGCCCGCGAGTTTGAATATTTTGTCATAAGTCTTATGTAAACAGATTTAAACATAGTTCATTATTATTTCGTTTTATCTTGAATCCGCCAGAATCTTTTTTCAACAGTAGAATGTTTAACTTATTACAAGAACACTATACTTTTTTTAAGATTGTACAAATCTCTTTTAGAAAGTCTAAAACATCGCCGAAAAAATGATTTTTGAATGTGCTACTTAAAGAGCCGATTTTTTATATTCGTAATGAATAATAATAATAATAATAAGCTGTTGCTCGTGGTTTGATGTGGACACCTAAGTGGCGAGTTGGCTATATGTTTAAAGTCCAGTGCCACCTCTCTTCCCCCCAGCTTTCTGACCGGTGTTGCCCTTAGGCCATTTTTAATGTCGCTATTAATAGGGGCCCATCTAGCAGTTGGCGAGTCACCGTCTGCCAGAGATAAAAAGTGAGACAGTTTTATTAGGCAGGCGTCCGATGTTTCACCCAATAGCCCAGCCACTAGTCCATCATTTTCACCCAATAACCCGTTTCATTTAGATTCCATCAACCATCAATAGGCCCTATACTCCTCAGCGGGTGCTGTCCCTGTGTGCGTCCCATGACACGGGCAGGGACAGCATCCGCTCGGTGTACTCCTTGCATTTTATTAAATTGTCAAAAGGGACTCTACGTGTTGGCTCAGTTGGTACTTTGTAGGTACCTAGCTCCACGCACGCCTCCCAAAGGTCCGGGACGTCATTGTCCCGTGAGCGGGAAAGACATACATAATAATAATAAACATTTATTTCAGATAAAAATCCATAGTTGCATTAAAATTAACATTTTCAAAATTAAAAATTTTCATACTTAAAAATACAAGATTACACATTAATAAATTAAAATTACAAATAAAATAAATAAGTAGTACAAAGACTCAGTTAGACGCCCTATGCATCCTATCCCAATGGAGCAGGAAGGGTCCGTGCAGGCGCGCTGCCACCGTTCGGAGGAGGCTGTTCGGGCTGCCGCGCAGGCGCGCCATCAAAGATGCAACGCGTTTGCGCATGATGGCATGGAAGCCATCCGTCCGCCTTTCACAAAACATCCCCGATGCACTACAATACCGCGGCAGCCCCAACAGCATCCTAAAACTATTGTTATATTGGACTCGCAGGGCGCTCAGAGTTCTTCGAGTATAGTTGATCCATAAGCTGCAGGTATAACACGACTGACAAAATGCTTTAAAAAGCGTAATCTTTACGTTGTTAGTACACCTGGCAAACCTGCGGATCAACATATTACTCCTAACTGCGAGCGCCCTACGTTCCCTTTCCATATCCTTGTCGTCACTCAGGCTCTCCGTAACTCAGTGTCCAAGGTACTTAAACTCCCTTACAATATCAAGTGGTGTGTTACATAGTTTTACTGGCGGGGATTAATATATGTGCTACAATCATTATGTTCTTGTTCATAAATCCTACACTAAGTAGTTTTTTTTTTATAAATTGTTATTAATATACTTACTTATGTAATGTAGATGTGGGATAAATGGTAGAAATATGAAATTATTGCTGACAACCCAAAAAGGTATTTTTTACAGGAGTGTTTTTTAATAGATTAAAAAATAATATTATTAACGATGTAAGCCAGTTTATTGTTGTTTCTAGGTATTTGTAAATTAGTAATGGGAACATGATATTTACCTCAAGCCACACATTTATGAAGGAAGAATCGACTGAATAAAAATTGTTACTTACATACAATGCCTTTGAACTAATATGATATAACGGTGTCATAAACCTATTAAGCTATTTATATGTCCCACTAGTGCAATAATTTCCTAGCAGAATTTCAAATAAATGTAACGTGCATGTTGTTCCTAAATGCATTCTAGGTGAACCAAATGAATGAATTTTCATACTCATTGCAAAGTACCTGTTCCAAAACGCATCGGCAAAAACGGATGTTCTTGTAAGAAAAAACATATGTTTCTCCGAAAAAATCTATCGCCTATAATCTTTTACGGTCATTGAAAAAAAGTTATCTGTCAAGTCAAGTGGCATAACAAGAATTTACGCTTTACAATTATGAACTTTAGTGAACACGAATAGAGTGTACAATAAATAATTACGGTTATCACTCGTAGCGAAAAGCGCGCGAAACCGAATGGCCGTTGCGGTACCGTTGTAGGCGTTGACTTTCAAATCTGGAATGTGTAATCCTGACGACTCTCCCGCCAAGTGAACCACTTCAGATATTAGCTCTATAATAAAATTAGTATTAAAATGAACTTTATTGCATGGTATTAAAGTATGATTTATAAGTAACTTCTATTTTCAAACGCATATTTATCGTTGTTTTGTTAAAATGGCGACACATTTACAATTGCGTTTTGTTTAATACAATGCGATGCAATTTTGGCATCTATTGCAATTAAATAAAAGTGTTTTGATTTTCATGTAATGTGTTATTACTTTTGGCAAAGGGTCATTCAAAATAGTGGCAAAGATGAAGAGATAAACATTTTTCAGAATAAAAAAAAAGGTTATTTTGGTATTGATACCTATGTTCAAATCTGCTAAGTTACCTAGTAATGGCAGGACACAGGATCTAGGGTTGTTTCGCCGGTTACGCGCCCACTTTCGGTTGGCGACCACTTGACTGACTAGGCTTCTTTAACTAAAGATATTATAATTTCTACAAACCAATAAAATAAAGTATCAATTATAAACTATTTTTGAATAGTTCAATTTTAAGTATATTATTGCTTTAAAACCGACACTTTAACCCAAAACGAGAAAAAAAAACTTCAGTTTCACATGGCCTCCGTAACGTGTTGACGAGCAGTGAAACTGTAAAAAAAATAAAGCGACATTTGGCGCGCAACGGTAAGTTATGTCACTTAATTTTAGTATTAAACTCAATTTTGTAGTTTCTTTGCTTAAATGATTTATTTACGGTTAGGATTTCGTTAATTTTCGGCATATTATAAAAATAGATTTCAGTAAAATGGGGTGGTCGGTAACCCAAATGAATAATTGCGTATGAGGTTAGATAGCGACCACATAGTTTTCTACGAATCCTTGAATTGCCATTCCCGCCAAGGCCAAGGTATAGTTAGTGTTTTTCTCCAAAAAGGCGAGGTAATCAATAAATATTTTCACTACAACCTCAAATTATTAAAACAATAGTTCCCTTCCGTCCCTACTTACTTTTAAAAGTGCACGGCCTGATTCATAATTTCAATTTCTGTCGAAATAATGTTTTAATACAAAATACATCAAAATCAATTACCGTGATTGATTCAAATGGGTGATTATTAATTATGTTGGTATTTAAAATAAATGTATTTTTAATTAGATTTAAATCTAAACAACCTTCAGTTCATTTTGAATTCAGTTTTGTGAATATTTTTTTTCCTATTTGAATCTATTTTAAATACGCCACTTCTGCGACGTGTAAAAGTGAAGAGTAGTGAGTATTGCATTCAAGAAAAAAGAATACGTGGAACTACTTCAGGCACGCTACAGTCGATGCAATTTGTCACGCCAACTTGCTATGGTCGGAATGAAAAGTATGTATCGCTGTCTCACTTCACCTACAAGAGCGAAAAGCCACGATTCCATTTGTCTTATTTGACAGAAAAGGCCGTCTCTAGAAGATCGCTTTGATTGATGTCTCTTTCATTCTGATTTTGAAGGACAGATACTTAAAAGCCAGACATTATTTTAACCTTTCTAACCAAGTGTAATTTTCAATGCTTTTACGTAGTGGACTGTGGCTGTGTGTGGATAGCGCCTATGATGATTAAAAGTATTACCTTAAGTACTGTAACTCGCTGGAAGCTAGACTGTAGAGACCGATTCTGCAAGTTCACCTTCGACTTCAGTTCGGTGAAATATAGCTGAATCATTTCGTATAGACATCATAAGCGCATTAAAAAACGTAACAAGGTCTGCCTTTCTCTCCGACTAGAAAATTCATATGGCAGTCGGTTTTGTAAAACTAGTGCAGTGCCTACGCCAAATCTTGGGATACGGCATTAAAGCGGACTCCGAGCTTCTTTATGATGGAACTGGGAAAATTGTAAGGAGGACGATGAATTAATACAACTGACGTTGGTAATTAGTAACATATAGTAAAATCAAATATTATCCGCCAATACCGCTCATTTTACAGACAAAAAAAAGCAACAGTAGATAATCATTTTGTTAGCTATGTAATAGTATTTCGTGTCATAAAGAAAATGTACAAACATGGAGTGACGACGGCAATGACAAAAAGAAAAGATGGGGCGGAGGGGGAGGTTGGTTGTAAAAATCTTGCTTAGTTTAGAATTCCTGCTCCGTCTTCGCAATCGAAGGCTTTGATGTGTCTTCTGGTGCCTAAGTAGACTATTTTCAACACATTTGCTCGTAACGTACCTCTTATCATGTCGCTTTTAGGCTCATAATTCTGGGTATTAAACACGCGTGTTTTATAACATTACGACACTCGTATACGGTACCTATACAGAATATGTGATTTTACCCCAATTTGTCAGTACAACATGTCGAAGTCATAATTTGGTGTAGCGTACAGATGTAACAATCCGACCGCATGTGCATACAATTTCTCAGTACAACTCGTTTGACAGTTGGATCAGCAGCGCAACATGCCTCCAGACGATAGCAATTAGTCAGCTTCTGATAAATTGGGGCGGACAAATCATGACATGTATATACCCCATTTGGCACCTTGCAGCAAGATGTATGTGTCGCAGGGAAATGGCCAAAACAGAGATTTGAACAAAACTAAGGGATATGATCAAATCACGCAGGATGTTAAAATGGCGAATCCATTTCATCATTTGCCTAGAAAAAATCAGTCATTTGATCAAATCTCTGAATCTGTTTAGTTAAATGATGAAATCAGCCAAAAAAGGCAACTCGTTTTTGCTTTTCACTAGATTTGTTTAGTGATTTGATAAAACCCCTTAATCCTTAGGATGCTGTTGAGGCTGCCGAGGCACTGCAGTGCATCCGGAATGTTGGCGCAGGCGAATACTGATGACTTTTTTACCATCAGGCGAAAAAGAATCGGATCGATGCTAAGGCGGGTGCGCGGCAGCAGCAATGGCCTCCTAAGGGTGTTGGCCGAGCGCCTAGACTGCCCGCTCACCAAATATTGGGTGGAGGTGGCTGTGGGCAGAGCCAAGTAGAGTTAATTGTTCGCTCTGCTTGGTACTGCGAATAGCCTGCCTCAACTATGTAGGTAAAATATAATAGTAATATAAGCCAGACTCTTAGTTTATAATTCTAACATAGTATTTAAGCCTCTCTGTACTAACCACATATGGATCAAACTGGTCTGAAATAAATGATTTTTATTTATTTATTTTATTTATTTTATCTGACATGATTTAGTGAAATGGTAAAATAAAATGTCAAAAGTAGGTAATAAAATTGTTTGTTAAATCAGATTTTTAATCGAGTACAAGAATAGGTAGTTGTAAACCGGATTATAATCATTTTAAGGTGGTTTGCTTTGCATACAAAACGTTCTTTGACATTCTCGGGGTAACGGCGTGATATTTTAAGAAACTTATGTAACTCACTAACGCGTGTCAGGGGCTTTATCAAATCACTAAACAAATCTAGTAAAATGAACAAACGATTTGCCTTTTTTGGCCGATTTCGTCATTTCACTAAACAGATTCAGAGATTTGATCAAAGACTGATTTTTTCTAGGCAAATTATAAAAAGGATTCGCCATTTTAACATCCTGCGTGATTTGATCATATCCCTTAGAGTTGTGTTCAAATCTCTGTTTTGGCCATTTCCCTGCGACATATGCATGAACACGGTGCATTCTTAAATTAACCGGGTTGTACAGAATTTACAGCTTTTTTTAATTCTCGGCAAATGGATTCTTACTCGACTAAATAAATTAAATCCTTTTTGTTCATTAATTGACTATTTCTTTTTGGATATGATATAGAAACGTTTAATTTTGTAAAACTTCACTTTTGATCATTTTAAAACGAAAATATTTATTTTATTTTGTATTGGCTGTTTAGAGATTTCATCTAGAAGTAAGTCTGGCTTAACACATGCGCGCGCACTACGCAAACTTCACGAAAAAAAACTGTTGCGCGCCATTGTAGGTTATTTCAAAAAATATTTGTAAACATTGTTTATGCGTGTTTGGTTATTATAAAAATGAATTACTCGTGGTGACTAAAAATGTGATAAATAGAATTGACGCCACTGGAAATTCTTGGCGATGTACAATATGTGAGTAAAGAAAATAACTTGGCAGGCCTATAAAATTTTCATCTTATGATAATTATTTTTCCTAGCAAAATGTGTTCAAAATCGTCGTATGAAACGCGTGTGCTTTGATAATTATATCAGAGGCGGAATAATTCACGCGAGCCGCATCACTTGTATCACAATGTACTATTTCAAAGTTGGTCGCAAACCAGTTAAGAGGTGGTCGCAAACCGACGAAAGCGGTCGCTATCTAGCGAATTCTCTATTTTGGAACCTTTTCTATATTTTTGAGTAATCTATGGATGAAAGTGCTATATTTTATGGTTAGTTTCAAAACTTGACTATACTCCGGGCCTATACGAATTATGCGTTTACATATAATATGTATATATTTACTAATCTAAAGTGACCAATTCGGCTAAGTGGTCGCTAACCGGCGAACCGACCCTACTTGAAAAAAAGACCGGGTTGCACTCCGGGAGTGCCGGCAGAAGTGAAAACTCAATGACATTGTAACAGTTTTTCGATCAGGTCACGTGTCCGTCTTACGGTCACGTGACCTGTGGCGAGTACAACAATTTTTCCCCATCACAAAAATTGCACAGCGCCGCTAAAGAAGTTTTCACTTCAAAAATATATTATAGGTCAGAGTATTAGAGTGTCCATCAAATGCCGCTGATGTAATAATTGCATTGTATGGGCTAATTTTATCAATGGATCGAAAACCTACGGGAAAAGACGTTTTAGGGTAAGTAATCTTATCGTCACAAAACGGATCTAAACATAATTTTATTACCGGAATACCTACGTTATCAGTTTTCAAGTGCGATCGTAGGCGACAAATCTGGATAAAATATGTTCATAAGTTTTATGAAGGAGATTCTAGTCTTCGAGTTTTGTTTTAAAACATGCTGAAGTTTATGTTGGGTCGATGGTTTGGAATTGGAATAGATTCATACATACATTAGATTCACGCCTTTATTCCCAAAGGGGGTAGGAAGAGCACATGAAACTTATGTTCCAGTATCACTTTTAGCATAAATGTGGGTATAAAAAAAGATCGTCAAAATGTAATATCGCAGTAATAGCTTGCTAGCGTGCTAGCCCATCGCCCACAACACACTAGTTTCCACTTTGCTCCCTTAGTCGACTTTTACGACACCGACGGGAAGAAAGGGGGCGGTGAAATTCTAACCCACGGGACTGTACACGACGCTTTGGAACATTTACCTTGCCATAAAGTTTCTGTGACATCGATCAGTTAAATTAAATTACTGGTACGGGCTGTTAGTTAGTTAGTTACTTAGTTATACTGGGCGTTTTCCGCAAGTCGACATCCGTGTGCCTATGTGTGCGTGAATAGGTAAGGTAGCGCTACTCTAACCACCCCATCAGCTCCTCCAGGAAGTTTTTGAGTGCCTTGGTGTTGCTGACTGCTTTTTTTCTGTATACTACTACCTGCTTACAGTCCAGTAGAATGTGTTTGGTTGTTTCTTCTGCCTCTATGCACACTGCTCTGGTCTGTGATACCTAAGTTGTATAGGTGTCTGTTGAAAGTGTTGTGTCCTGTTATTATTCCAACTATCTTGCGTAGTTGGTTTCTATGTGTCAAAATCTCTTTAGTCTGTCTGCATGTGTCTATCTCCTCCCAGTATCTTTGGATTAGGTCTTTGGTGTATAGGTCCAGGAGCTTTGTGGCAGCAGGGGTAGAATTGGCTCCGGTCCGTATGCCGTTGTTTCTGAGCCTTATTCCTGGCCAGTTCGTCCGCTGCATCGTTTCCTCTTGAGCCACTGTGCCCCTTGATCCATTGTATAGTAACGTTGTTTTTATATGCGCACACCTCTGTGAGGTTTTGGTGGCATTCATATATCAAGCTTGACGTGATGCTCTCACTGCTCAGGTACGGAGTGACAGGGATCAAAGTATCCCAGTCAGACTCGTAAATTGTGCAAGTTAGAAGTTCTCAAACAACTACATTTAACTGCATTGCCCAAAAAAAACGTGCATAAGTAATTTGCATTGTATTGACATGGTTTGCTGGCCGTGCTATTGGGGTGCTAATAAGGATAGATTTAGATTTTCCGTGTGGTGTCGGGTTAGAATTTTACCACCCCCTTTCTTCCCGTGGGTATCGTAAAAGTCGACTATAGGGGTTGAAGTGTCTTGTGGGCGATGGGCTAGCAACCTATCACTGCAATATCACATTTTGTCGATCTTTTATACCCAAATTTATGCTAAAAGTGGCGTTGGAATGTACGTTTCGTGTGCTCTGCCTACCCCTTTTGGGAATAAAGGCGTGAATGTATGTATGTAGATTTAGATTTGAGATTTATTTATTTCACAATATACAATTTCAATATAAATTAAAGCTAGCTTAATCTATATGAATTTATAGGTTCACTAATGTTAGACCAAACAACTTCTGGCCAAATGTATCATTTGACAAAACTTTCATTTGATTTAATGCATTTTTTTCTTAAATAGAAAGCTTTATAGGATTATTATAAAACAAACTTAACCTAACCTAATGAATTATATTTGACGATATTCAAAGAACACCCGAAAATACCACTGCTTTGACGAAAAATGCATTAGGTCAAATGATAGGTACATTTGGCTGAAAGTTTTTTGGTCAAGAGACAGGACCCCGAATTTATATTATGGTCGTCAAATAGAATAAGAATTGTAATAAAATGTCAAGTTACATTTATTTCAAATATACCTAGTCACAACCGTACGAGTCATACGACCTGCCTTATAGTAAGCGGACAGCTTAGCCTATGGACGCTTGCCACAAATGCTTAGAGGAGCTAATTAACTGAATACAGATACTGAAATCAAAAAAGCAACTTTTTATGAAACGTCAAAAACACTGTAAGCGTCCATTTCTTGAAATCCCCATCTAGGTATTCAATAATGATTAACAATATCATTATCATTAACATAGCAAAAATAACTCCAACGATTACAATTTTTTCGGGGATTTTTGTGTTATGGAAGTCATCAATCATCGTCATCATCATCATATCAGCCGAAAGACGTCCACTGCTGGACATAGGCCTCCCCCAAAGAGTGTCACAATGACCGGCCCTGCGCCACCCGCATCCAGCAGACTCCTGCGACCTATCGTATTTTATTTTTATATTTTATATTTAAAAAAAAAACATTTTAGCAAAATCTTTTGATTTCTTTGTAATGTAAGATTTTTATCTAGTTGTGTTATGTTAGTCCCCCTACCCTAACCCTATGGACTTCAAGTCTGAAATAAATAAATAATAATGATAATAATAATTAGTCGGTGGCAATTGTCAAGTTGGTAAGTACCTATCAAGTTGGTACATTTTGTTCAGTGTTGCCGCTGTGTGCGTAATTTCAAAAGCCCCTCATCAAGTTATCTATTACTTTATTATATTGTAAAAAGTAACGCAACAACATCTTTTGTCTCACACCGACAAAGAAGATTGCCGTATTGTTTGAGTAACTGTGAAAAGGGAGTTTTGGAAGCCCGTGTCTACTGTCAGGTCATTATGGAGGGCTTAAGTATGTAGATTATAATTGTGATAGATAACACTGATAACGTACACGTGTTTTATGATCGCTCTGCACACTTTTTAGTGGTTATTTAGGGCTGTTATTCACTACGCGCTAATGCGGCTCACCCCGCCGGTCACCCGTCACGAAACTAGACCTCTACCTACGCTTAGTTACTACGCATCGCGGTGTCAAGATATATTTGTGGGCAAACGTTAAGGTGAGCTTAAAACAAGTTACAGGGGGGGCAGCACTGGGCCAGCACGGTTAGTGCATCTCGCCGCGAGACAGGCTTCTACTAAGAAGATAAATTATATTTCTATACTAATATAATAATTGGCACTTCGGAACTCTTTGGGAGAGGCCTATGCCCAGCAGTGGACGACTTTCGGCTGATATGATGATGATGATAATAATAATTATCTATTTTAGTTTTCCTCTGTGAGATTGAATTTTATTAGCGCAAAAAAAAAAAGTTTTGTTTTAACGTCGACTGTGCTTGTGGCTTCTACTTACATACTTTGGCAGCGGATACCTATCCCTTAGTCTGCCATAAAAGGTGTATCTTTAGTGTGCATAGACTATGTATTTAAGCATTCGCAAAAGCAAGATGGCGGCTTTCGCAAGAGCTCTCGCTAATGGGAAGATCCAATGTTTGGGAGGATGTAATTGTTTGTGCAGAACCTGAGGTAAGTCAATAGGATGAACAAACATGTCCTGAGCTAGGTTTCTGTGTGGGAACCAGCTATCTGGGTTGACCCACCTCACCACATTTCGTTAGTACCTATATTTTGACGTAGTGTACGTTCTAGTATTATTTATTCTGTGACCCCAATCAATACTTATAATATTACTATAGCTTCCGTCCGCGACTTCGTCTGCGTGGACCCGGGATAAAGACTATCCTATATTTGAAATCATGGTCGGCCTTATCACACGATAAGTGACATGATAGAGGGTCCGTCTCGTTCTGTCGAACGCTTTAAAACGCTAAACCGATTGAGATTAAATTTCTTATGGATCCCGGCAGCTTGAAGCCCAGGAAAGGACAAGATAAGATAAGATCCCGGAAACCCCTAAGGGGGTGAAATGAGGGGTGAGAGTTTGTATGGAACTGCGATATAAACGAGTTCCATGCGGACGGAGTCGCGGGCAGAATCTAGTTTTTAATAAGTTTCCTCTGGGGGTAGGCTTGCCAGATCGAATGACAAAAATATTTTTCGGGATTTTGCGACTTTGGAGAAATAAAATCATTAAAGGAACTGTATTAAAAATATTAGAATCAACAACATTGAAAATTAGTGTTACATACAAAAACTAACATAAAATGGTTTTCTCGTTAGCCATATTATTGTACTATAAAAAAAACAACGATGTTTTAAGTACTTATACAAAATTTTAATTTTCGGTTTGCCACTTGTATTTACTATTACTTTTAACAGCTTTCAGCATTTTTGGCCCTTTTCGCTGTTTAAAGACGACTTGAAACGTAAACAGTTTTCATTTTTATTTTAAATTAGCTTTTATTAGGCCATACTCATTCGGTTTCTGTCTTTTGTGTAAAGGACTCAGTAAACTGAATACTTTTCACAATATGCAAATGTTTGTTTTATACAATCAAGTTGTATTTTCGGGAGATTTTTAACTTTGTCGGGAGTCGGGAGGCCGTACAAAAATTCGGGAGAATCCCGCCAAATCCCGACCATCTGGCAACCCTATCTGGGGGCTATAAGCTCTCTATAAGCTACGATATATGGTTAGCATCATCAGGAAGCCGTATGCTTGGTTGCCATCAATATAAAAATTGGGGACATCTTACACAAATAGATTAATTAACTAGTAAAATAAATTAGTCCCAAACTAAGCAAAGCTACAGCGATGAGTGATAAAATGGCAACCATTCTACGCCCACAGGTCGCATTAATTTCTCAACCGATTCTTGAGAAATTTTGTGAGCCGGTTCGATAATTATCTGGTTTTATTTGTCGATCCAGTTTTAGGAAAATATTTTTTTTAAAAACTGGCCAAGTGCGATTGGGACTCGCGCACGAAGGGTTCCGTACCATTATCTATAAAAACGGCGAAAAAAAACATGTCTGGTGTATGGGAGCCCCACTCCGACTCGCACTTGGCCGGTTTTTCGGTTTCCGTACCCAAAGGGTAAAAACGGGTCCCTATTACTAAGACTTCGCTGTCTGTCCGTCCGTCTGTCTGTTACCAGGCTGTATATCAAGAACCGCGATAGCGCGGTCCCGTTTTTACCCTTTGGGTACGGAACCCTAAAAAGGGTAGACCGCGAGTTCTACAGCTTCAGAGCCACTAAGTATTAATTTTAAAGTTGAGACTCGTCCCTCGTCCCAGTACCATCTCTCTTACAATAGCATGGTAAAAGTACACATTCGTTCTCGAAATACCTATAAACTCCATGCTTTCGATATGATCGAATTTCATTTTCCAAATTCGAAATTGCTTCAGTACAGATTGTTGATACGTTGATACGGTCCTGTCAACCTGCACCCATCCCAAAATGAACTCTACGCCATAGGTACAAAGTAAAAAATCGCTCACTGCAATCATTGCATGTATGAAGTTTTCCCGCGCTTTTTCAAGAGTTCATTGGCGGTCACGGAACAGGTATTTTGATTCTGCGTAATTTAATATGAATCTTATGCTTATATTTTTAAAGTAGACATTGGCACGAGGTATCTTTTTCTCACGATCAACATTCTGAATTCAAAAGTCCTTAGCTTTTTTGATATTACTTTAGACATTGTGATATTACTTTATGCTAATGTATACTTCTATACTAGTATACGGTACTCATCCGATTTCAAAAATTCTTTCGTCTGCGTATAAATTGGATTTTCCGGATGGTCTAGGCTATATTTTATCTGGAGAATCTGTCTGTTTTTTGTAATAAAGAGAAATCTATAGTAAGCGCCCTCCTCAGCGAAAGAATTTGTAAAACTATAAGACCATGACTATGTAAAGGCGTCAAGAAAAAAATAAACTATGGGCAGGTACCTAACTATTCACAAAATACTCGTTTCCATAATCTACGTTAGTTATGCTATCTAGAATCTAGAACTGCTAACTCCACACGTAGATACAGACTTCCATAGTTACCTACATATACTTATGCCCTATTTAATTTTGTATGAAAACTGTGACCTAAATGTCGTAGTCTTTCGCACCGTACTAACAACCTAGTTAATATGTAAGTGCGAGCGGGACGAATGCTTTATACAGTAACAAGTCATCCGATTTGAAAAAGCTTGGACCCATGCTCAAATAGAATCATTGAGACTTCGGGTTGTTTAGGTTTCCTAATAATTCTAATCTTATATTATAAGATTTATAAGTTACCTTTTTACCTTTAAACCTATACCACAAAATAAATAATAGTACTTATATGTATCTTTTTGTATTCTGCCTTAGTGATGCTTGAAATAGATGAAATTAAAAAAAATGCCCCCGTTAACATAACAGTTGTTTCAAGAACCTTGTCATCTCAAAACTGTCAAAATTTAGCCGGCATTAAGAGACCGCAGTAAGCTCGGCCGAATTTCACCTTCCCATACAAACGTAGTTACGCTCTCGTTTTAAAACTACGTGTTGGATTGTGACGAAACATTGCATATACAATGCCATGAGGTATATCTATGTCTGTCATTAGTTTATATGGTTCCAGTTAATAAAACAAACGAAATGCAGCAAAAACAAGTTTTGTATGAAAAGCTTAAATTCGCTGTATTTTTTACTATGTTATCTGAAGCTACGTAAACGTATTACAGACATAGATATACCTCAAGTCATTGTATATGCAAACTTTCGTTACAATCTAACACGTAGTTTTAAAATCAGAGCGTAACTACGTTTGTATGGGGAATCGAGCTTACTGCGGACTCTTCAAGTGTTTATTTAGTTCGACTATTTTCTTTGGCGAGATCGTACATACATCGTATGAGTACATTTTAGATACGTGGTAGATATCAATCAGTTTTGAAATTATTACACTCAAATACCCAAAAACCATCAATCGCCAGTCAACCAAATACATTTTACTTTAATTTCTACATTTAGTATCATTTTACACCAACATAAGCGGAACGGACTGTCTGTATAAGAAAAACCTCAAGCGCCCATATCCAAATATAGGCGTTTAAGACGTTTTTTGGTTACTGTCAATGTTGAGCCTACGCCCAAATACCTGTACCATAGCCAAAAGGTTGCTTTTTTCCAATGAGGTTTCCTACGACTCTTCCCAGAAGTTGAAGAATAATGGAATGCGGCGCGACAAAGCCAACCTGTTTCCGAAAAAAAAAATGGTCGTTGAAAAAAGCGGGCTCAGCTGATTCGCCTTTGAGGCGCCTCTGTACCACGAAACCGTACGGCGGCGGTTCTGTCGCTTAATCTGTCGTTTTACAAAATAAAATTCATGTAAATATTGCAATTTTCTTAGATCATTTCGTTATAGGGTTGTTGTATTTTCTATGAAGGCTGCTCGCAATCACATAAAAAAAAATTAAAAGCAATTTACGATAGGTTTCATACATTAATGAATGAACAATTTTGTTAATTGACACAAATTATGAAATCCATTCTAGATAGTATTTACTGTATGTGGTGACAATTAAACAGTAATAAATCTAGTAATTCAATTAGATATAAAATTGCTAAGGAGGATATCGGCAGCGGTTTCATAATAAAAGTACCGGTCCAACTTGTTATGCTGTCACAGCTGATTCCCGCCAAAATATGGCGTCAGGCCGGCCCATACAATAATATAAAGCACTCCTTTATAATTGCTTTTGTTAGAAAATGTCTCGTTAAATATCGTGTTTTGGCGTGAACAATGGACATTTAGGTCTCATTTTTAGCGTTTCTCACGTAGCGGACTCGCTCAGCGATCAGCTGTTTTGGCGGGAAAGCCATCTTGGATTCCATTCGGAACTGGTTTGTTGCCAGGCGATACGTAATATGTTTGCTTATGAATTGGGGGCTATTATCGAAGCTGCTGAAGAAATATCGCTCCCCAAATAGACTTACCTGTTCGCGATTTTATGGTCAGGCGTTTGAGCTCTACTTTTAACTCTACTTGAAAGGGTTTACAAAATCACAGATTATTTTACCAAAATTTTGAGGGTCTAAAATAAACCAAATAATCGAAAAAAGTTGTATATTACGATTTAATATTTATTTAGTTAGAGTCACTGCATATTTATATTGTTCTAGATACTATCATTATAATGTAGGTCGGTATATCCGTGTGGTGTCGGGTTAGTTTCACCACCCCCTTTCTTTCCGTGGGTGTCGTAAAAGTCGACTAAGGGAGCAGGGTTGAAAGTGTGTTGTGGGCGATGGGCTAGCAACCTATCACTGAGATATCACATTTTGTCGATCTTTTATACCCACATTTATGCTAAAAGCGGCACTGGAACATAAGTTGCATGTGCCACTTTTAGGAATAAATTATAAAGGCGTGAATCTATGAATGAAATCCATGTTAGTATAGTATCGCCGTCATCGCAATCGACGAGGAAGACGATCTACTGTATCTACTTCTGATTTCTCAAATCTAACCGTGTGCACTCTAATTCCTTGACACCGTCCTGTTCAGATATTTATGACCACCTACTTCACTCAGATGTATATGATGGCGACTGTAAGATGTAATCTATATTTGTAATTTATATATTGTATGTGAAGTCAATCACTCATTTCTTGAGCCTTATGAGTTATGAGTTTTACCCACTTCCTAGTATAAAAGCACTCATGATTTTTTATTGTATCCTGCGACGTGGATATTAAGTTAAGGTCTTTAATATTTGAGATTATATGAGTTGGCCGAATTGCATCAAAGTGGTCCATATAAACAACTTAGAAAAGTTGAAAAACCCCCGATATCTCAAAAACGGCTGAACAGAAACGGATGAAACATATCTGACTAACACACGCACACTGGGGATAAAATTATCTATGACCCAAAAAAAAAAACTAAACGAAAATCGGTTCATCCGTTTGGGAGCTACGATACCACAGACAGATACACAGACAGACACGTTAAACTTATAACACCCCATCTCTTTGCTTTGGGGTTTAAAAAATAGAAGATTCTAATTCCAATAACAGCTATATCCTCCTAAGGACCAGCATACAATACAAAATGGCATTGAAATTGGAATCGTGTTGAGTCGGATATAGAGACTTTCGTTTTGTTTTAAAAACAGCCCGAAACAAAACTCTAATCCAGTTGAATATAATCTTAAATTTCTTCGGCAGAATAAGTCCTATGTGAAAAAGTCGGGCACAAAAAATAATCTTAGCCTCAATTTGTAAACTAACTTGCTGTAGTTGGAATGAGTGAGACAGCATTGAAAAAAGAAAAATTATTTATTTAACTATAAGCATTGTTGATACAGTGTCTTAAGCTAATATATATTTTAAATACCTACTTATCTGTAGCATGCATTACAAAATTACGGCTAAAAATAGCAGTGGATTTACGTTGGTAAGGCGTGCCTGTATCGCGGGGACCATTACATAGAGATGCTTCCATTTCATCGTTTGTACAAACGACAACACTGTTAACTGACCATCCTGTGTTTATATAGAACCTTATTACAATGCACTTAAGGTGCACCGATGGTCAGTTAGCTGTGTTGTCGATAGTACTTGTAGTGTGCTTCATCAATATTCCCAATTCATGATCCTGAGAAAAAGTTCGACCTTATGACACAAGAATTCTACAGAAATTCTCAGACCGGGTGGTCATTTCACTAGCGCATTTCATGCGTGACAGACCGACCAAAATGGGGATTTGCGTTATTAGTGCGGATTACCTGCTACGGTAGTGGACAAAGGATACTCAGATAACTTGCTTCTGAAACGTAATCTTTCTTATGTAGGTACTGTTATGACCGCATGGGAAAGAAGGTATTGTGCAACTTGGTAGAAATTTACTTACTTCTAGTTAAGAGTCCGCAGTAAGCTCGGCCGAATTTCACCTTCCCATACAAACGGAGTTTCGTTCTCATTTTAAAACTACGTTTTGGATTCTGACGACACTTTTCATATATAATGATATGAGGTATATATATGTCCGCAATTAGTTTATATGGTTCCCGTTTATAAAACAAACCAATTAAGTATAGCAAAAACAAGTTTTGTATGAAAAACTTAAATTCGCTGTATTTTTTACTATGGTACTTATCTGAAACTACATAAACTAATAACAGACCTGGATATAGGTACCTCATGTCATTGTACATGCAAAGTTTCGTTACAATCCAACACGTAGTTTTAAAATGAGAGCGTAACTACGTTTGTATGGAGAATGAAGCTTACTGCGGACTCTTGATAAGTAATACTAATAACACACAGAAAATAGCCATAATTAGGCGTATGTCCCGAGCGGTCTGATAAATTGGTTATGAAAGCCTAAGGCTCTGAAAATAATAAAATTCTATTATATTTCTTGCTTTGGCAATGGCTCTATTCTACACACTACACTTGGCTATAGGTATTACAGACAAAGGGTTCAATGTTTTTTTTTATTGTGCCATACAATTTTATCGTAATTTGAGAATAGCACATAAATAATAAATATTTAAAATATCGTAGTCGGCCGAAGCGAAGCGCCAATATTATCGATGACTTCCCTAGTAGGCCCCTCCAGTGATTTAATATGGCATTCACTCCATGTGCACTCATGACGTAATCGCGAGACGGCTGTATACCGTCCTGCTTTATAACCTCCAAAAATGCCGGTACACGTGCTTCGAAATGCAAAATTTACATTTTTAAAATATTCATTTAATACGGACTCGGAGCCCGATTAGATATTCAACATTTTACTTTGTCATAGGGATACTCCCACTTTGATTTCATTCAAGCGCGGAATCCTATACAGAAACATGAAGCGATTTTCTAGAGATGTCCCCCTTAGTTTCCGAGACAACTAGAATCGTGCTCCTGTCCGGTAAATTGTGCAAAATAGCAAAGAGCATTCTTCCATCTTAGGATTTCGTACCAAAAAGGTAAAAATTAATAGTTTAAAAAACACTAGAAAAACACGCTTTTATAAATGCACGTAAAAACCAAAAATAAATTATGGATCGTTCAAGTTGTCTTTATTTCTGGGCTGAAGTGTAAACTATGGACTTTTTAATTATAATATTTGATTGTAATACTAACTAACTATATTCTAATACTAACTTCCTGGCGGAAGTTGCATGAGGTCGCACAAGAGCATAAAAGTCATTCCTATTCCAGCGCCCCACGCTTTTACTGCAGATAGACCAGCGGTTGAACAAAAATGGCTTTTTACAACATTAAAGTTTTTTCTTTTTTGATATGTCGTTGGAGGCATGGTAAATAATACTTATGTAAAAAGTTAGAAAATTTTAGCTGGAGCTTTCGGCTATATTTCAATATTTTCGTTTTTGCTAATAACTATGTCAATATAGAATTACAGTTACAAAAACCTGTAACATATCCAATAACACTTTTATTTTTAAACAATATTCTGTTTTTAGAAATCTGGAACGTCTGCATTCCGGTGAACGTAAAAATGCAAATTATTTTGTAAATAAAGAATTAGAGTAGCTGATATTGCACAATTACGATGTTATCGACCCACTTAACATATCGGAAAAAAGTTAGAAATGTAGACAATCGGCTTGTCTAGATATTGATTTCCGGCTAAGCATTATAGCCAATATTGAATTAAAGTTTGTAGAGTTAATAGCAAACGGACATGACAATGATCTTAGTTACCAAACAAAAGTTAAGAAAAATAAACTCACGGCGACACTAAATATTGACCCGTAAGTACTCCATGCGTAAATTAATAAATTTAAAAAGCGCGTCATGTATGCGCGCGCCGCATTGTGCGCTGTGGCAGCAGGCATCGAACAACGCAAAGTAGCCTGAGAGCGGTAGGTACGGTTTTGCTCTATAGAAAAACAACAATATATCGATATCAGCCCGATTTTGACACCAAAAAATAGATTGGGTAATTTGACTAATAATCTATCTATATACCGCAACGGTACTAAATAATAAAAACTTATCTATATAAATTACGTAAAAATCTGGCAAAAATGCTGTAAGAATTATTTACTTTATGATATACTACTTTTATTTATGTTCTTAGTGATGCATATAAAATCCACTTCGTTTTGTAAAAGAAACTTCATAATACATAATATTTTTATTAAAGTAAAAAATAAAAATTCATACCGTTAATGGCATATAAGGTATCAGCATAGGTTATGGTTTATATATGTTTCTTTTACGTGTCTGGACACTTTTTATACTGAATAAATCGTAAATACCTAAAGTCATATTAACTTTGAAATAGTCTTGTGAAATAAATATATCAGCCAAACGAACTACGAAGTTTTCCTAAAGGTCAAATTGTAATAGATGAAACGATAATCCACCCTAAAATGACCTATTAAGTAGTTTTCAATCACTTCCAATGGGCGCAAAAGGGGAATGCGCGGTGAGCGGAGGGGTACCTACGGCGAGGCGGCACGAGGCACGCGGGCGGGGACAGTGACAAGCCGACCGAGAGACAGTTTTTCGAATTGGCAGTGTGCAATTTTTTCATAATTCGTTTTTAGTGTATAATTGTTGTGTTTGAAAGAGAAAGTAATCATGGAGGGCAACGAACATAATACGAGTAGTACGGCGGAAATTGGCCAATATTGATAAAAGTCGTGGACACGTCTTCTATATACCTAAATCTGGTATGGATGTTTCTTGTTCTCTCCCGAGTACGAATCTACCGGCTTTAGTTAAGGGAGAGGGGGACGGACATAGCTGTCACAAAGATGGCGGCCAACGTTCATCGATTTTTGTTAAAATAGATTTTTTTACCTTAGACGTTTGCTTACTTACCATCATAATTCGAGAAAGAGATACTTTAGCGTGATTAATGTCATTATAAAAAATATCATACATTTTATTAGCTTGCCAAAAATTAGGGATTAAGCGTAAAAGGTGCGATGAGTTCATTAGTTTAAATGGAAAACTCTGTTTTCGTTTCAGCTTAAATTGTATATTTATCATAATGTATTAAAGAAAGCTACTTTACTGAAAATAGTTTTGAAAGCAAACGTAATCTAATGCTAAAAGACGAAGAACTTTCCATTTCCTTCCGCCGTCCCCATTTAACGGTGTTAGAGAATAACATTATTCTCATTAACCAAAAAAAAAATTAAACAACAAAATAATCCACATCTACTTACTACTACTACTTACCTACCTTTCGGTTCTGAGAGCATCCCAGTTCTAACCTAACCTAACCTACATTTCTGGTAGCTATTCGGTTCTGTAAGGGTCGTGGTTCTAACTTAACCTAACCTACTTTTCTGCTAGCAGTCGGATTATGTATGACCTATACATACTTCCAACCCTTTTTAGCCTCCGTAGAGGATGAATTTTAAGAAACGCTGTAATTAGTTTCCTAGTTTTTAACCGAAGTTACAGATCTCTTACTTTAAAATTAACTTGTTCCCCGTACAAACATCCAACTCCTTTTAGCCCATTTAGGGGATGAATGTGTACCCCTTCTGGAATCAATTTAAAACAGTCTAAAACAGAAGTTACAAATCCCTTACTTTAAAAAATGTTTTGCTCTCCATACAAACTTTGAACCCCCTTTAACCCCTATAGTGAATGAATTTCGAAAAACTGAAATCAGTATTGTAGTCTTTTAACATACAGGCTAAGACCGAGGTTAAAAATCTCTTACTATAACATTTTCATGGTTTCCATATAACAGACCTTTAATCCCGTTTTAATCCCTTAGGGGTGGAATTTTTCCAAAACGCTGAAAGAACTTTTATTTATTCTGATAAGAAATCTTTTACAACGCTTTAAGTCTCCAGCTCAAAAATGAGTGTTTCTCATCCAAAGCTTGCACCCCTTTTTAACCTTCTTAGGGATAGAATTTTCTAAAACGCTGGAAGTAATTGTTCATATTGTAATAAGTAATCTTTCTACAAAGTTTCAAATCTCTAGCTCAAAAAAGAGTGTTTCCCATACAAATCTTGCAACCCTTTTTAACCCCCTTGGGGTGGAATTTTCTAAAACGCAGAAAATACTTTTTGTATTCTAATTAGAAATCTTTCTACAAAGTTTCAAGTCTCTAGTTCAAAAAACTATGTTTTTCCATACAAACATTCCCCCCCTATTTAACCCTCTTAAGGGTGGAATTTTGTAAAACGCTGAAAGTACTTTTTGTGTTTTTTAATAAGTAATCTTTCTACAGTTTCAAGTTTCTCGTTGAAAAAATAAAGTTCCCTCCATACAAACTTTGCACCCCTATGTAACCCCCTTAGGGGTGGAATTTTCTAAAATGCAGAAAATACTTTTTTGTATTTTAATAAGTAATATTTTTACAAAGTTTCAAGTCTCAAGTTCAAAAAATTATGTTTCCCCCATGCAAACATTACACCCCTATTTAACCCCCTTTGTGGTGGAATTTTCTAAAACGCTGACAGTACTTTGTGTTTTTTAATAAGTAATCTTTCTACAAAGTTTCAAGTCTCTAGCTAAGAGAATAAAGTTTTCCCCATACAACCCTTGCACTCCTTTTTAATCCCCTTAGGGGTAGAATTTTCTAAAACGCTGAAAGTACTTTATTTGTATTCTAATTAGTAATCTGTACAAAGTTTCAAGTCTTTAGCTAAAAACCCAGTGTTCCCCGTACAAAACCTTAAACCTTTTTTAACCTCCGTAGGGATAGTATTTTCTTAAACGCTGAAATTACTTTTTTCTATTTTAATAAGTTTTTTTCGACAGTTTCAAGTCTCTAGCTCAAAAAATAAAGTTCCCTCCATACAAACCTTGCACCCCTTATTTACCCCCTTAGGGGTGAAAATTGCTGAAACGCAGAAATTACTTTTTTGTATTCTAATAAGTAATTTTTCTAGAAAGTTTCAAGTCTCTAGTTCTGAAAATAATGTTTTACCCATACAAATTTTGCACCCCTATTTAACCCTCTTAGGGGTGGAATTTTCTAAAACGCAGAAATTACTTTTTTGTATTCTAATAAGATTTTTTTCTAGAAAGTTTCAAGTCTCTAGTTCTGAAAATAATGTTTTCCCCACTTACGTACTTGTCGTGTTTTTTAATAAACAATCTTTTTACAACGTTTCAAGTCTCTAGTTAAAAAAAAAAGTTTTCCCATACAAACATTGCACCCCTATTTTTAAAACCCTTAGGGGTGGAATTTTCTAAAACGCTGAAAGTACTTTTTTGTATCTTAATAAGTAATCTTCCTACAAAGTTTCAAGTCTCTAGTTCAATAAATAATGTTTCCCCCATACAAACGTTGCACCCCTATTTAACCCCCTTAGGGATGGAATTTCCAAAAATCCCGTCTTATCCCTTGCCTACGTCATAAAAAGAAGTTCTGGTGTAAATTTCAAGTTTCTAGTCCCAGTAGTTTCGGCTGTGCGGTGATGAATCAGTCAGGAAGTCTTCTTTTATATATATAGATTACGATAAATTGATGGTTTACTATCATTTAGCATCACTACGTTATCAATTTGAACATGAGGCATCATGCCTATTGACTGAGTTTTAGTGTGCCACTTTTAGAGCGATTATAACATATATCTACCTCTTTTTTATATTACATCATTGGATTTGAAAGACAAAAGCAGCGCTTGCGCGGCAGTACGGGGGGGCGGGGCGAGGTATCGCTCGCTAGGTTGGCTGCGATCGGCTCCCGCGGGCCAGCACGGCGTGGTTATGAATTTCGCGCCATTTTAAATAGATTGTACTATTATAATGCAAGCTATACACAGAAATTTCTTACTTTTAATAATATGGCTGCATAATTTTTTTTATAGTAATAGACTTATTTTTACAGACTCTAATTCAATATTAGATCTTACAGGACAAAAAACGCATATTACTTTTATAGCATGTATCCTATTCTTCTACATTTTTAGCTTTGTCTATTAACTTAAGGAACTAGAGATACTGTTGAGGATTTTTTTACTTTAATTCAATATCGACAAAGTAATAACCTAATCCTGGTTTCACAAAGAAGCTGCTTAAAAAAAATCTACAAACTTACCAACATAAAGCTTCATACATATTAGAAACGATGAAGCTAAAACTTTGCACTTAAATTCAATATTGACAAATCATAAATAAAAATATATAAATACCTAATTTATACTTAACGCTCGTTCTAACTTTTCATCATATATTGCAAATATGCTTAAAAATATGTCCGATGCCATATAAGCATCACTTTTACATCTTTAGAATTATCAAAACTTTTAGGGCGAAAATCCGGTCCCACTACTGGTCTATACAACGAGTCCAGCAATCCCTGTTCCGGCCGAGGATTGTATAATGCTTTTCTCAAACGATGTGAGGAAATATTTAAATTAAAAAAAATACAAGGTAATCAATTAAATAATAGGTAATTTGCCGCCTTTTTTATTTTTAAACATGCCATTTGAAGTATTTGAACAAGCCGTTCGAGCACCATGTTTAACCGCACATAAGTATAGTACCATAGATTTTGTTTTTTTTACGTCGCAAGTATGCTTACAGAGCCTAGTGGTGGTTGGCAGTATGTAATTTTTCCTTTGTCAGTTTAATATTAGTAAGCAAAAAAGTTAGAGTAGCGCACAATAATGGTTTTACTTAGGGTTTTCATACATTACTTCTTGGCGTAAGGCCAAGAAGTAATGTAGGGAGCCTTACTTCATGTCTTCATTTCGTGATATTAACGCATACATTTCCGAGCATGTTTGAGAAAATATAATTAAAAGCACATAGTTCACACTTCAGTCCAGAAATAGAGACAACTTGAACGATCCGTAATTTATTTTTGGTTTTTACGTGCATTTATAAAAGCGTGTTTTTCGGGTGTTTTTTAAACTATTTATTTATTTTATACTTTTTAGTCTAGTCAATATGTACATATAATAGGTTTGTTATTACCTTGAAACCTGATCGTGTTCAAAGTCCATTACGTGAACTTTGTCAGAAGTGCAAACACGACTATGATATGATATTCCATCATGGAATGCCATCTTCCGGCTTCATCATCAGACCTTGAAACCTAATCGTGGTCAAAGTTCATTACAAGCTATGATACGATGTTCCATCATGAAGTTCCAGTTCATATCTTCCGGCTCCATCATCAGATCAGTTCGACAGTACTATATTATTGTATTGTCATCAGAACTACATACAGCTGCCAATTTTCATGACGCTACGATCCTTGGAAGATGGTTAAATTAGTTAGGTACCTTAGATTCCATTACCTACATAGTTAGTTACATACAGGTCGACCTAAAAAAAAAAAAAATTTTTTTTTGGATTTTATTCTACTGTTTTGTCGGCGTGATTGGTTTATATACCCACGCCGAATTGCAGTTTTCTAGTTGTAAGGGTTACTGAGCTAAGCCGAAGACGGACAGACAGACAGACAGACAGACGGACGGACGGACATGGCGAAACAATTTAAGGGTTCCTTGTTGGCTACGGAACCCTAAAAAACTGGATTAATGCGAGTCGGACTCGCTTATCGAGGGTTCCGTAATAAATTACAAATGTATAGTTTTCTGATTATTCCCTGTAGGTACTTGTAGTATAAGACGATTACTTTCTAAATTTCATAGTTCTAGGTCATCAGAAATTGTCCTATAAATTTTGATTCCCTTGAGTGTCGAAATATACGTTTTTTGCGGTACCTATGTACGGCCGTATCTTTTTTACGTTTACATTAGAAGTTTTTTTTAAATATAAGTAAGTATGTTTATTTTACAGCACAAGCTTTGCTTAGTTTGGGACTAGGTCGATTTGTGTCAGATTGTGCGCAATTTTTTTTTCACAGCTTCAAGGGACTAGAACTGCGTATATGGTTTTAATTTCAGCTAGATACCTCCACGCGTTCCCGAGATAAAGGGTCTTGACTTGACAGACGGACAACAAAGTGATCCTATAAGGGTTCCGTTTTTCCTTTTGCGGTACGGAACCCTAAAAATGATAATTAGATACGTCTCTTTGTAGCCGATTGTACTTAAGTGATAAAAAAGAATTATCAAAATCGGACTACTCTGTAAAAAGTTATGCGTGGTCTACATAAAAAAAAAAAACGCGTTGACTTGAGAACCTCCTCCGTTTTTTTCGTTGGTTAAAAATACTGATCACTTTCGCCTGGCTATCAACAGTCATGTAAAAGTAGATTAGCCATAAGAACTGTTCAATCTCAATCGTTGATATGATAAAACGTTAGAACCGTCTTATCGAGTAAATATCTGACTGCGCAGAAGTACAGTTAGCAACAAAACCTTGTCTCTAAAATGACATTCTCAATCGGTAGGTACCTACAAACATTTGCTTGCTAAAGTAGCTAACCAATGCTACTTGCAAGTCATTTCATTATTATTATTTACTAGCTTCTGCCCGCGACTCCGTCCGCGTGGAACTTGTTTATATCGTAGCGCGATACAAACTTTCATCCCCCATTTCACCTCCTCAGGGGATGATTTTCGGGATAAAAACTATCATATGTCCTTCCCCGGGATTCAAACTATCTCTATACCAAATTTCATCTCAATTGGTTCAGCGGTTTAAGCGTGAAGAGGTAGCAGACAGACAGACAGACACACTTTCGCATTTATAATATTTGTATGGATTAGTATGGATTCATAAACATTCAACAAACCTATTTTGACAAAAATCTGTTAAATTAATTTGTCTCTATTTGTCACTTTAATATTTTGTCTGGAAGAAAGGGTCACAATATTTTTTATGAATAAAAGCCACTATGTTCCAGGAAGTACCTTATTTCAACTTGAAATGTCATTGGGATTGCTGAGCTATTTACAAAATCTCAGCAAAGAATACCCTTGGGGGTAAGCGAATCACTTGAAAGCGTTTGCTAATATCCTGCCACTTCTGAATAAACTGTTGTGCTTTTGAGTCATTGTAACTTGACAAATAAATGACGTAGGTAAGTGGCCGTCGGGTGTAATTCGCTTATTTCAGATTGACTGCGTATATTTCATTTCATTGAATAATTCAATAACAATATACATTGCATTTGAACTTATCAATAAATAATAAAGCTAGATAAATACATCATACTAGACTAGAGGTAGTAATGTTAAACATCCCAAGAGTACAAAACAAAAATTTCAAATAGACAATTTCAGCGAGGAAATACCACCAGCATCCTCGGTACTGACCTAACCTATATTTACGTATTTCATTTAGGGAAGCCTTTTTTTTGCAAAGTTAAAATTATTCAAATTTTCACTTCTGCCGGCAGTCCCGGAGTGCAACCCGGACTTTTTTTATAGCAAACAGAAACGATTTAGTTCTAGTTTATTCTAACATGTCGTTTTAAAATGAGAACTAAGTTACGCGTGTATGGATGGATTAATAAATAAATAAATAAAATCATTTATTTCGACCAACTGGGATCATATTAGAAAGAAAGAAAAAAGAAAGAAAACATTTATTCGTGGACAAAACAATGGGTATAAAAAACAAAACACTTACTGTGTAAAAGTAGCAGGGTCCACGAAAGGACTCAGCATGGTGCTAACATTTAGCACAAAACAAAATTTCAAATAGACAATTTCAGCAAGGAAATACCGCCAGCATCCTCGGTACAATGCCTCGAGGGCCTTTTTTACATTGAACTTGTTGATGATGTTCTGATGGCTCCTCTACATGATGGCCCATCCTAATGGCCCACTAGGATGGGCCAGCGTGTAGAGAGGGTAGTGGTGTCAGATGGCTTATGGCACGGCGATGTCTTTCTCCGTCTAACGCATAGTTGCGTCCTGTACGTATGATGATAACGTGATGGCCCACTGACTATAGAGCAGGCTTGAAGGGACGCCCGGCTGGTAACAGGCGGGCGGTCGATCGCTTGTCGCGTTCATTCAGTCCCATTCCCTAAGTTTGGAGCCTCAGGTTACTCTCCCGGCGACGTTCCCACTTCAAACTCTTCCATTCTTCTCGTTTTCCTGCAGAACAGAAGGACATCTTTAAGGCTTACATCCCTCAATTCCCTCTCCTCTAGATTTAACTTAGTTTTAATTTAATTTAGTTAATGTTAGAATGTTAATTATCATCTTATTATACAAGGTGTAACAAAAATGGGGTATGGACTGATCAAGGGCTTAACAGGTATCGTGTTAAGATAAGAAAAAACAGAAATAAAATTTTTTTTGACGCGATTTTTTTACATTTCTATGGAGCTTGTCGCCCCAGTCGGCCAACGCGTATAAACGAGATGATAAAACATTAACCAAATTAAATTAAAACTAAGTTAAATCTAAAAAACAAGTGCGAGTCGGACTTGCGCACGAAGGGTTCCGTACCATTATCTATAAAAACGGCAAAAAAATCACGTTTGTTGTATGGGAGCCCCCTTAAATATTTATTTAACTATAGCGGCAACAGGAATACATCATCTGTGACATTTTCAGCTGTCTAACTATCACGGTTCATGAGATACAGCCTGGTGACAGACGGACAGACGGACAGACGGACGGACAGCGGAGTCTTAGTAATAGGGTCCTGGTTTACCCTTTGCTGGGTACGGAACCCTAAAAGGCCCTCTGGTCATTATTCCGAGGACGCTGGCGGCATTTCCTCGTTGAATTGCAATGCTGAGCTGTTATTCGCTACGCGCTAATGCGGCTCACCCCGCCAGTCACCCGTCACGAAACTAGACCTCTACCTACGCTTAAATACTACGCATTGAGGTGTCAAGATATTCAGATTCATTTATTTCACAACATACAGCTGCACGTAAAATTACACAATATCAATTTGTAGGAGTCTCGAGATCGTCGGTTTTTAAAGGTGAGGTGAGCTTAAAACAAGTTACAGAATAGGGGGGTTGATTTATTTTATGTCTTAATCTGAGCATTCGTTGTTTTGATACTGTTTATAGCTAGAGAAAACGCGGGTCCCTTACACAACACCTCGGGAGCCCTGGGCGACCTTACTCACCGTCAGGAACAGCAGCGCATAGGTACCTACAGACAGGGTTGGGCAGTATTTCAATTACATGTATTTGAAATACATATTAGAAATACAAATACGTATTTTGTATTTGTATTTCAAATACTAATTGGCGAAGTATTTTGTAATTGGTATTTCAAATACCGCACTCACATGTATTTAGTATTTTGTATTTCAAATACTTTACTTTTTAAAATACATTTGCACTAAAATACATTTTATTTAATTCCATACCCGTATAATGGAACGTTTTTTAATATAGTCAGGGGCTTAGGGCACTGTGGCAACACTTTACTGTAAGTGTCAACGTCAAACGTCATGTGCCAACTGCCAATTTAGTTCAGGAGGGGAGGAGAGGAATTCAGTTCGGAGGATTTGAATCGAATAGATCTGAATCTGAAGATAATGGATTTAAATTCACGTTCATCTACATCCACGTTGATAATGACGATGGCGATGGTGACAGTGAAAGTTCAACAACTTATCCACTAATTCTAACCGGCAAATACTACAAAGTGACGACGGGCTCGAGTGTCCCTGGTGGTTGAAGCAAAGATCCAGTAAAATTTGAAGCATCTTGTTGTGCTCTTCCAGTCCATTTCATTGGCTGGATTCATTCACGTACTAGACGGAACTTATCTGGCAATACTTTTAGGAATTCAGTTTTTATGAAAGGAAATTCCTTCTTCACTTTATAAAAACGTGTAAAAATTGCTGTGAGATAAGTTTGAAAGAAGTTCAATAAAGTATTTTGTATTTTGTATTTCAAATACATTATTTTGAATACTGTATTTCGTATTTTGTATTTCAAATACCTGTCACCAAAGTAGTTTGTAGTTTGTATTTCAAATACATTTTTACATGTATTTTGTAATTTGTATTTCAAATACAATGAAGCCAGTATTTTGCTCAACCCTGCCTACAGAGCAACTAGTGGTGTTATTATGGCTCCGGGCTTCTGTAAAATCTTATACTTCATTTAAGGTAAAATGGAGGTACGTCCTCAGTTGGGCTGCTCCAAATCCAAATAGGACATTTTTTGTCGACTTTTATTCCTTTTTTGCACCGTGTCCGCAAATGCAGACTTTCCGGCTTTCTAAGACTTTATTACATGTATTTATTTATAATAGATCATAAACCGGCAGGTCAGCTCTACCTTCTTCATCTTAAAAACCTCCCAAACGCCGAAATTCGCACATTCTTCATATTTTTTGCTCAGAGCCCACACAACTCACACCCAAGTCACGCGCGAAAAAAAGGAACAATGAAATTGTCTATGGCCACAATCGATCGATATATGACCGCAATACATTCGATATTTCAGGATGGGAATGGACATCGAGAGATTTAGGGATCCGTGAGATTGATAGCTTAATAGCTCAAAGCATCTGAGTCCACCCCCCTCCCCCCAACCAAAGTCAAGCTGGTGGGTATTATACTACATAACTCTGAAGCGTCACTTGTCCGAAAGCATATTACTTATTTCCAAATTACATAATTCCAAAAAAAAAGTTCCGCTGATAAGTTTTTTGATCTTTCAGGACATAATACTAACCTGACCTAACCTATATTTACGTATTTCATTTAGGGGGGCCTTTTTTTTTGCAAAGTTAAAATTATTCAAATTTTCACTTCTGCCGGCAGTTCCGGAGTGGAACCCGGTCTTTTTTTTTAGCAAACAGAAACTACTTAGTTCTAGTTTATTCTAACATGTCGTTTTGAAATGAGAACTAAGTTACGCGTGTATGGATGGATTAATAAATAAATAAATAAAATCATTTATTTCGACCAACTGGGATCATATTAGAAAGAAAGAAAGAAAACATTTATTCGTTGACAAAACAATGGGTATAAAAAACAAAACACAGTAACGTAAAAGTAGCAGGGTCCACGAAAAGGCCCCGACTCAGCATGGTGCTAACCTAGGAGGCCAGCGCTGGTCCTCCGTCGGAACCTTTACATGAGTTACCTGGAAGGCAACACAAAACAAATACCTACGCTAAACATATTTTAAAGAATACATAGGTATCTTAATTAAAAATAAGCAGTATGTAAGTGCGATAGAGATAGAGATATCCGAACTTCGACATTCGAAATTCGTGGTTATACCTCAGAGTGGCACGGCAGATTGCAGCGCAATATAACAAACAAGGAATAATTATAATTAATATTAATTATTAATATTATTAATGCGTCCCGGCCAGTGAACACCTTTCCTGTTTTACTTAAATACTAAGACGGTGGCAAACCAGCATACGGCCTGCCGATTGCAAGCAGACACGGTAGCCCTTGGACGATCATCATCATCATCATCATCATATCAGCCGAAAGACGTCCACTGCTGGACATAGGCCTCCCCCAAAGAGTGCCATAATGACCGGTCCTGCGCCGCCCGCATCCAGCGGACTCCCGCGACCTTTACCAGGTCATCAGTCCACCTTGTGGGGGGCCTACCCACGCTGCGCCTTCCGGTACGTGGTCGCCACTCGAGAACCTTTCCGCCCCAACGGCCATCGGTTCTACGTGCAATGTGCCCCGCCGACTGCCACTTAAGTTTAGCGATTCGGAGGGCTATATCGGTTACCTTGGTTCTGCTGCGGATAGGCTCATTTCTGATGCGATCGCGCAGAGAAACTCCCAACATAGCCCTCTCCATTGCCCTTTGGGTGACTTTGAGCCTTCTTATGAGGCCCATAGTAAGCGACCACGTTTCCGTGCTATACGTCATCAATGGCAACACACACTGGTCAAAGACTCTCGTCTTGAGACACTGCGGAATATTGGACGAAAAGATGTGCCGTAGCCTCCCGAATGCTGCCCAGCCGAGTCGGATTCGACGATTGACCTCTTTCTCAAAGTTGGTCCTACCTAACTGAACAGTCTGTCCTAGGTATATATAATCGTCTACAACTTCGAGCGTAAAGTGTCCGATTGAAATGGGAGTCGGTACTACATGGGTATTTGACATGATCTTTGTCTTATCCATATTCATCCTTGGACGATAGCGGCTCCTAAACAACAAGCGCGTTGCCAAACCTTTATTGATTTGAGGATTCGTTGTGGTAATAGAGACGAATACGGGCGTTAAATGTGCGGGTGCTGCGGAGCTACGACGTATTTTTAGTTAACTCACGGGAGTCACGGGATTATAGCAAAATTCCGAAGTGGTTTGTCCGAAACCATTATTCCGAAATATCAAAATTCCGAACGCCATTTTCCGGGCAACGAAAATTTTAATGCAGGTGATTAATTGGAATATATAAATTGGTTAGATTATGTTGGTACCAGCTTCTGCCCGCGACTCCGTCCGCGTGGAACTTGTTTATATCGTAGCTCCATACAAACTTTCACCCCCGATTTCACCCCCTTAGGGGATGAAAAACTATCCTATGTCCTTCCCCGGGATTCAAGCTATCTCCATACCAAATTTAATTTCAATCGGTTCAGCGGTTTGAGCGTGAAGGGGTAACAGACAGACAGACAGACACTCTTTCGCATTTATAATACTAGCTTCTGCCCGCGACTCCGTCCGCGTGGAACTCGATATCGTAGCACCATACAAACTTTCACCCCCTCCGGGAATGGTTTCCGGGATAAAAACTATCCTATGTCCTTCCCCGGGATCCAAACTATCTTCATACCAAATTTCATCTCAATCGGTTCAGCGGTTTAAGCGTGAAGAGGTAACAGACAGACATAGACAGACAGACACACTTTCACATTTATAATATTAGTATGGATTATAAATTATAATATATGCTGAAAAATGAAAAATTCCGGGGAACAGATTTCGGAATTATGATATTCGGAAAAAGTATGCTTTCGGAATTATGTAGCCAACTCACACTTGACTGTTTAAAAGTTTAAAAACAGTAATCGTTTGATCAACAGGTAGGTTTGGGTCACACACATTGTATAACTTGAGGTTATTTGAGTTGGCCCGATTGCATCAAACCACTCATTCAAAAAGTAACTCTACCGACCAAGGAAGAAGATTCCAAGTCCAGTGGCACCTTTCTAAAAAGTCGGCCACGTTAAATAATCTCTCAAGTATACTTCGAGGTCCTTATCCTTACAGTGTTGTCGAACGCTAAGCGATTCACCCACTGCACCGCGCCCCGTCGCGTAGCGCGGGGCCGCAGATGTTACCATTGTATGCAAGAATCTCAATTTATATAGGAAACACGCCAACACACCATTAGGGGTTCCTTGTTGACGACTAACTATAAGGGGTTCCTTGTTGACGACGGAACCCTAAAAAAAGAAAAAAAGTGATAAAATGGCAATAATGTTACGCACGCTGCGTTACTGAAAATTCGAATATCTTCATATCTATCATTCGAATAGGAAAGTTCGCGAAAGATCATCGTATTACCAAAAAAAATACTTTATACAGAAGAAGATCGCTATGTTTTAAAAGGAAAGGTTCTCTCGATCTGAGGCTCTAGTATAAGTTTTACCGAAACAAAACGTTACGATCGCGCTTGCGTTTTACCCTCAATTTGTATGGGATTTGACAGCTAAACGCAAACGCGATCGTAACGTTTTGTTTCGGTAAAACTTATACTAGAGCCTCAAATCCCATACAAATTGAGGGTAAAACGCAAACGCGATCGTAACGTTTTGTTTCGGTAAAACTTATAAAATATGTCGGCTGATGCAATATTCGTATCGACCATTAAAATGTAACATAAAATTGTGTTTGTTTTCATGCAGGCAGTAAAATGGCCGTGAAGCGGCAGAAGCAAACTGGACGTACGCCTGCAGAGACGACACCGGAATATCTGAGAACAGTACCATGCAGGATTTAAGGCGGTAGAAATGTTCGTACAGCTATTATATTTTTTGTCAAACATGAAAAATACATTTACGTGACATTACAGTAATAACCAATGCGTCACGAAACTAAAAACAACAAATAATACTATTTAGGCGACGAAACGGCGCGGCCCCGTTGCATCGTCATCTCCGGTGTAGGATTCGGCAGATTGCCCCGGAACCGTCGAAACACGACACCCTCCGGCCAGAAGTCAGTACATGCGATGGTCTCCTGCAGCGGTCGCGGCACGCACACCACAAACGAGCTGAAGTGCACATAGTGGCGCGAACGCAGCTGGAACACCCTCAGCGAGAAGCCGGTCTTCTGACAAACGTAGTCCACCACATCATCAGCCGTGGCGGTGTAATGCAGGCGCGATACGATAATGAAATATTGACTTTGATTGAAATATGTATACGAGGTGATAATTATAATTAACTAAATTGAATTAAACTAAATTAAATCTAAAAAAGGCCCTCATTGTACGTACCGTGGGTGCTGGCGGCATTTCCTCGCTTAATTGCAATGCTGATACGTTGCGCGAGAAAGCCGCCAGCTCTTCGGTCACCAGTTACATTAACCAGACGTTTCGCGATTTCCGCAAAATAACTTTCTTAACCGGGACCCCTCTGTGTTCTTTATAATAGGTTAGTATCACGTTTGTGGCGCAGCGAGACGAGAGATCCGTAATGGAATTCCGTAAAAAAATTGACGAAATGATTGAAACGAAATGTCCGTTTTGAAATTAGACCAAAAGTAATACCATCAAAAGTGAATAATGTTATTGTAATTGTGTCTATACTTTTTTATGACCAATTTTTTTCTTGTTCAAAATGTATCTAGGTCAAATGGAATTTTGTCCGGAATGAAATAGTTTACGTCCATGTATTATAAATACGTGTAATATGAATAGTGCCTTATTTAAGGCAGTGTCAAGTTTTACATGAAAATCGACCAGGTATATAGCAAAGCGACCTACCTTCTTTTGTTTCAATATCAATTCTTGAATGGACATCACGGCGTTCAGCCATTAAAACAAGTTTGGAATTCTATTTTAATTCCATTGCATGTTTGAGAAGAGCACTGTACAGTCAAGTTCATAACTATGTGTACGTTCCCAAAGGTTCAATAATATCTGAGTAACCTTATGCCCTTGAAAATAACGTCATGTTCACATATTTTTGATCACTTCATCCGTGCACGTATTTTAGAACTCGACTGTACACACCTCGGCGTGAAAAGGGATTGCCTCGTATACCTATTCTACTTCTACTTGGCTGGCAAACCCTATTTACCCGCCCTCTACAGTATGTAATGTGCTATTATTACGTCACATCTGGCCATAAGAAAAGGCAATTACCATCCGCTACGCGTGTGGTACATACCTATTGTTTTTTTTTAACTTGTAGCTTTTGGAGACCGGCTAGTCCGGCTACCGCAGGATTTTTCATATTTTCAAACGTTAAAATTTTTTTAATGTTTTTTTTTCATTATCCTTTTAGCGTTTTCCCCGGTAGCAAACGAGCCCGGGGTCCTCTTTGGCACCTAACCCCAAGGTGACTACCATCAGACCTTCCCACCCAGAGGGAAAACTAGACCTTATTGGGATTGCACCGGTTCCATGAGTTCAATATCGATGAAATTACACTCTTAAATATGTAGTTTAATTTGTTCACGGTTTCTTTACTTGTTTTAGGTATACTCACAGTGCGAAGATAAGTCTTAAGACATGCTGCGTTTAGCTATTTTATTATCATTATTGCCATATACGATATCAACAAAACCATACATAACATTCTTCTGGAAAACGACTGCTGTAACCGACAAATTCTCCGACTATTGGAACCATGGGCCAATATTCATTCCAGGACTGCAAGATGTCTATACCTTAACCTCAAAAGCGGCTGATATCTTCCCTCCATGGCTGACTCGAGTCACCAAGACAACAACGCTTGGAACTACAGCAATGTTTAAAAAAAAAACTTTCAATCTTACCAAGCCTACAACAAGAACTACAGGTGCACTACATTCCGAAGAGTCATTTTATCCGATAAGAGTTTTTCTGTGATTCATAATTCCGAAAAAAAACCATGGCCCGCGTATTTTGATTTTTTAGTTTACTGACCTAACTTATACCATATTCTGTTAAATCATACGCGTCCAATTTTCGAATAGCGGACTATAGCGTTCGGAATTTTGAAATTTCTCGGATAAATAGCTCTACGGAATTTTTCTGTTTTCAGCTACTACGCCAGCAACTCCGCTCACAACAAAACCACCAATTGAAATTAAAACAACTGAAACTCAGCCGACCACACATACAGATATTAATACAACACATCGTCCAAAGCCAGTAAAACAGTTCAGTTTTGAAGAAGCTGAAAATCAGGGCCCTACAGATCCTTTTTCCGCGTTTTTGAGGAAGTTTTTGAGGACTTTATCAGTGAAAGGCCATTCGGAACTGCCTCCTCTCTTTACGCCCTTCAGCAGCTACATGACAGAGTATGTAGTTAATTCTGAAACAATCTCTGGGGTACCTTCATATTCATCTTCGTTTTCTGTTGGCTTCACTTTTTCATGTTTCGCGTATTACGTCCTTCTATATATTATCATGATATCAGCTGTATGACGTCCTCTGCTGGACATAGGCCTCCTCCAAAGAGTACCTTCTATATTTACCAGTAGGTATAGTATATTGATATTTGGATTAATTCTATTATTTAAAAAACCTGACGAAATCCGCAACCGTAGGCTAGCTAGTTTTGGAGATTGATAAATTGCAATTAATTTGAATAGTTATTAACATATTGCCTGTTTTTCAGATTAATAACGGATGGAGACCTTAACGAACTCGGCGATGTAGTGCTTACATTTGCCAAAAACATGATAAAGAAACTGGATGCACTGATTTTGACACCTGATAAATTACACAGTGAGTTTTTAACGAAATAGGTAGTAATGTGTGTAGGTTAGGTTAGTTTAGTTAAGGACTAAGAATAGAAAATAAATCGGTCCATGGTACACAATTGATGAGGATTTGAAATCAGCCGATAGATGATCAATTGATATTTGATCTGTCCAAGACTGTATGCATCGACATATTTAATTTAACTGGTAGGTAGCAATGTTAAGCTCTTTTTGTATTATTTGGGATAATTGCCACTAAATGGCCGTCTGCCGCAAAAAGGTTCGAGCGTACATGGTATATTTATCATCAAATTGTCGACACTCACGTCGTCGAATTTCACTTTGAAGTCAACGTTTCATGTATTTTCATTTCGTCGTCAATTCAGTTCGTAGAATGGTCATTACGAGTAATTTTAAATCGTGTATTTTTACTTGTGGGATGATTCATTAAATAGTTGAATTAAGTATGTCATGGAAAACGTTTTGTGATTTATTGTTTCAAGTATTTTTAATTAACATAAAAATTATTACAAGGATTATTTATTTAAATTTAAGATAGCATACACAGTTATCTATGGCATTATGTTGAGAACGGAACGCAATGCAATCGGAATCCACGCGCTAAATGTGGGTACTTGAGATTTTAAGTGGTTTATCTTGACACATAACTATTCATTGGAGTTGTTTTGTTGTTATGTTTGAACTCATTTTTTTTTCAGAAGTATTTCCTTCATAACAGGCAGTGATCATATATTTTTTTAATACCGTCATTACTAAGAACACGTTTGAACTCATAATTTACGCATGGCAATGATTTTAACCTACTTAACCTAAACCTAACCTAACCGCTAGCGTGTCGACGTCACCCCGCTTCGCGGGAAGCCTATTTCCGCTCTGAGGGACACAAGTTAACCCTAACCTAACCTACTTATAATACAATTGTTACGGTTGTTTGTTTTTTTACCTCGGGGTGCTTCGCCCCCCTGCCCCCCTTTTTCTGGCTGCCCTAATCTAGTTTTTGATTATTTTGTAATATTGTAATAAAATTTGGAACAGTTGAAATTAGTTGTTTTGTTATTCTGCTATTTAAAATTCATAAAATAATCATTTGCCAAATAATATTCCCTGAACAGTAAACATATATAGGTCAAGTAGGTAAAAATTGGAATGATCTGGTCATGAAATAAAATTACACCAAACAATAATTCGTGAACTAAATGTTACTTGAAACGTTTTCGATGAAATGATATTCGATGAAAAGTTTGTCGACAAAACAAGGGAAACAAGGGTGTCCTGTGTGGTTGTGAATAAATATTGAAATTGAGTTGCCGCAGATAGAAGCGCTCTCTTGTCAGGGTATCCACGGAAGATCAGCGTCAAGGTATACATGGTGCCTTGTCATTAAGCTGAGCGGAGTCCTTTTCTCTGACGCTTTTGTTAGATTAACATTTCGCGATAGTTTTAAGCAAAAATGTTTGTTTTCCATATCATAATCTAAGTAGCGTCTTGAATAAATATTTTTTTTTCCTTCTTTTTTTCATTAAATATATAATTTCTATCGATTTGTCTCAATTGAGAGACTGGCACTACGTGTAATGTATAATGTATTGTTTTGTAGCACTGTGTTACCAGCTTTACAACATGCTTTCGAACCGTCACACTGCTTTGGGGGAAGACATCAACAACTTGCTCAACTTTTTGGACGACATGTACGACGAAGGGGAAGAGGAGATCATGCAGATCGTCTTACGTGAGGCCACCAAGTTTCCTAATACTAATACAACGGCAGACGAGATTGCTTATGGTAAGATATTGTTTTATATCACGACGATGGCAAACATGAGAAAAGATAGAGAGAGAGAGATGTTGTTGCGGAAATATACTTCACTTGCGGACATTGTTGATCTTGTTTCCTAACCCCTAAATTCCTTAAACATGTATTCAAATATAATGTTGGAATTAATGATAGAAGATTTATTTTGATTGCCCCACACGTGTACGTAGATAAGTTGCATAGTTTAGATGTAAACAACATTTTTTGAATTTTGATGACGACATTACTCGGGAGACCGTCTCCTTAGAGATTGTCTCCCGGCAGTTTTAGGGTCCAGGACAGCGCCAGCAACATACTAAAAATTAAAAATTAAAATTATTTTCTTCTTCTTCTTCTTCTTCAAAAAGATGGTGCTGGCGCTGGTATCCTGAAACATAGTCGTGAATCGAAGTGGCAAAATGTGAATCTATTCATGGCCATTTTTAGTATGCGAGCCACTTTGTAGTATGAAAAAAAAACACACTTGCTCATACATTTTCGTCAGTCTAAAATGAGCAGTGCATGAAATTGTTGTTTTTTTTGCATAACACAAAGTTGATCTCAAATTAAAGTTGCTCAGAATCATGGAATATGTTTCAGCCTGTATGTTTGACGGAAAGGAAACCCGTAACAACATATACTATTAACGAGTTCTATACAGACGGCGTCGTGGGGAAAAAATAGTTTGACGAAATTAAAGTTGACGTGAAATTATGAAACGTATATATAAGTAGTTAATCATAATTAATAAATATCCTCAACAGTGTTGCGTTCGTTCACATTTTAGGTTTTATCAATAACGCGATCCTGTTGCCTATGACCAGAATTAATGGGACCTCAAAAAGCGACTCCTTGGGTGAAATGTTGACAGCAGCTATATTAAAAAGAAATACATCGTCGAGGCGACATTTGGGCAACATACACAGGGAAAAAAGATCGCGAGACAATAACGAAGTAAAGAGAAATAAAATAAGATTTACAGAAAATAAATATAAATCAATAAGGAATAACGTGGACAATATAAACAGTCTTATTGATAATCTTAGTATTTCGTCATCAGACACGAGTGCCTACGAATATGAGCTAAGCGAGGATGATGACATAGACAATACCAAGGTAAAAGAGGTTGAGAGTATAACGAAAAAGACAAACAATAGTCAGATACACATATTTAAAACTAATAGTGACGATGACGGTGAATCATTATTGGAGAATGACGAAGATAACAACAACATGGATTACGGACAAACGGGCAAAGTAAAACCGAACATTAAAAGTATATTTGACAATTTGGAAAGGTTTTTAAGAGTTACTAACAAAAGTACCGTCATTCCAAAGGAGAGCTCCATTCATTTTCGGTTTGGTAATATTCAAAAATATCTGAATAATGAACATACTGTCTTATTTCCAAGCCATTTAATGACGAAACTTGTACAAAAACGGATACAATACGACAGTGTCACTAAAAAACCTAAAACATCTCGATACGCTTATTTCACAGATGACAGACCAAAACCTATAACCAAGCTCAGTACACAACAGATTCATAAACTACCAAAGAGTCACATTAAAAACAAAAGCGATGCCGACTTGAAAATGAAAACAAATGTTAACAATCTAGCAAGCAATAATCTTATACATCATCAATACAAATTTGGTTTCAAAAATGAAGCGTTAGCCAAAATGCTTTTAAAACGGAACCCGTTTTATTTTGATGCAAATGAAGGTTTAGAAACTTTACAGCCATTACAAGTTTTTACATTGAAACCACTCAGCAATATAATTACAAAACATACACCTAAAACAAGAATCACTATCAAAATGGTAAAAACAGCTCTAAGAAACGCGAAAAATAAAATACAAAATAAGCAAAACATAGTAAACAATATACCACAGCACGATGTGAATGATAACGAGCATGTAAAAGTGCGTCTAAAAGAAGAAACCGCGGATGAATCGGATGACAGTGATACATACTCTGAAAACTCTTCTGAAACTTTTGGTAATCTCCTAATGCATGATACCGTCATACATACCTCCTTCATCCTAAAACTCAACCAACTGACACTCTCTTAAGCAAAATGGGTTTGGTCCCTCGTCATAAACACGAATGTCAAAGCGAGAGACAAATAAAACGAAATATTAATTAATAAATAGGTACTAGGGGCCAATCTTACACAAATCGGGCTATTCTCAAACTGCGTAGTACCTACCCAATTTGAGACTACGACGATATACATAATTATATTACTTATATAGATAAATAAATACATAGGAAACATCCATGACTCAGGAACAAATATTCGTGCTCATCAGAAATAATTGCCTTTACTGGGTTTCGAACCGAGTTCATTTAGCTTTTAGCTTAAATAGGATTGATGAAAGTTTATAAATAATAATAGTCCAGTCGCTTAACTCAGCCCGGTGCTCCTCGCCTGCGCGGCTCGCGGGGGGTATAATGGGGGAGCGGGCGGTGTGCGGGCGGCGCAGCCCGGTGCAATTACTTTGTTAATTTGAAAATGTGTCGTTGAGTATTTAAATTTGCCGACTACTGTTGTTAATTGAATAACAATTTAAAATATTGTATTAAATACGTTCATTTACATAATTATGATTTGCAAATACAGTATGCGTAACCTGTAAATTTGAAACTTGTTACACCTTTGCAAGGTCCTGTACTTATTTAGAATTCTTCTGTGTGTACTTGGTTGCATTATATCGTGCAGCACTTATCACTTTATCAATTGATTGTCGATCGTTGATCGATATACCGATCGACGAATGATCGGTAGTTGTGGTAACTCCCTTAAGTCAGCGATAATTTATTATTATTTCGTTTATTACATTTCGGTGAATGCAGGGAAACATACAAATTGACTATTTATTCTACGTGAATAAAATCAATTTTCACACCCTAAACACAAGCATCAACATATTCAATCAATGGACATTGACACGATTTTTACTATTTATTATTTCTATTTCACACCAACCTATTGCAGTCCACTGCTGGACGTAGGCCATCCCCAGGGTACGCCACAAGACCCACTCTCCCGTTTTGGCCATCCAGTCACTACCAGCTACCCTCCTCAAGTCATCGGTCCTTCTGGCCGGAGACCGTCCAACACTACGTTTACCAAGCTGTGGTCTCTATTCGTGAACTTGTTTACTCCGCCGACCATCGGATCTGCGACAGATGTGACCAGCCCACTGCCACTTCAGTTTGCTACACTTCTGAAGTATATCCAGTATATTTGATCTTCTGCCGGATAATCTCTAATATCTATTTTGATTATTGAATTTATTTCACATTTACAGGAGGTCACAAACCGTCGAATAACAGAAAAAGTAAATACGAGAAGCTAAAGCGCAAATACAAAATATTGAAACGACTAAGTGAGCAAATTTTAGCACAAAGCATGGCTAATATTCAACAGGAGCAAACCTCTCCAGATATTATCCACAAAAAAGTCGGTGAAATTGCTGACAATAATAAGGTTTCTGATGATAATGGTAATTTTTATAATCCAGTACAAGATACCACGAGAAACGTGCATAAAAAAATCAAAATTAACAACATTAATTTATTTTTGAATGAATATGATGGTAATATAGAATTTGAGAGTCATAGTCAAGAAACACCACCGATGGCCAATAAGGTGGTTGATTATAATGTTATCCGAAAGTCTTTTCCGCTAAGCAAAACCACAGACAATAGTGCCAATGTTACGGAAGTTGAGTACAGTGATGCAGAAAAAGAACTGAAACGGAATATACATGATGCTATTAGACACATGGACTTTATTAATTACAACGCTTCTAGAAGGAGTGAAGATGTTAAGTCTATAATCAGGCAGGACTCGCTTGAAACTGACGTAGAGGCGGTATTGAAAACGAACATTTATAAAGCGGTGAAGAAATTATTGAAAACATAAATGTCTGCGAATTTGTATAGGATTTCTTTTATATGTTAGTCTAAATCTAAAGGTCATGTTTATGAAGTTATTGCATGCAATGTTTTTAAGGGAAGACAATTATGTTTTTTTGTTTATAACAATAAATAAACTCATGGTAGGTACTTCTAGATCCTCATATTTCCTATTTAAATACCTCTACATAAGTATACAACCAATCAAGTCAGTATGCGAAATGAAATAAAATGTCATCATCATTATGCTGAAAGACGCGCTGAACATAGGCCTCCCCTTAAGAGTGCCACAATGACCTGTCCTGCGCCACCCGCATCCAGCAGACGTTTACCAGGTCATTAGAATATTAGGCATCCCTATTATAGCAAAGTTGTTCGGTATGCTTCTACTGAAAGACGCGCTGAACATAGGCCTCCCCTTAAGAGTGCCACAATGACCTGTCCTGCGCCACCCGCATCCAGCAGACGTTTACCAGGTCATTAGAATATTAGGCATCCCTATTATAGCAAAGTTGTTCGGTATGCTTCTACTCGTACATAGGCCGGCAACGCACCTACAACTCCTCTGGTGTTGTAAGTGTCCATGGGCGTCGATTATCGCTTACCATCAGGTGATTCGACTGCTCGTTTGCCTCCTATATAATAAAAAAAAGGAGTTTATTTGCATGGGCGGCCTTTCTTTCTGCAGCTGACACATCGTAAAGTTTTGGATATTTCAACCGAGACAGCCTGGACTAGGTATTTCTAGTAATTCTACTTTTGTTTGTTTTATTTAACACTACGTCGTCAAACGAGCATATGGTCGGCCTGATGGCAAGGGGATGCCGTCACCTACGGAATCACCAGACACAGAACAATCACAAGCGCGCTGCCAACCGTTTATTGATTTGAGGATTCGTTGTGTTGACGTTATCGATTCTAAGAGCCCTTGATTGATTATATATACATATATATCTGTACAATACAACACAAATACACAAACGAAACAGTTACAGAGAGCACTATTTCCACCAAATGGCCCGCATCGGATCGGATCGGAAATAATACGAACGGATGCGGCGACAACCGATCGTGTCCGGCAGCATTTCAACGCATACGATCGGGCGGTAACAAGTCTAAGTTAAGTCAAGTTCTAAGCACATTCTCTAAAGAGTTCAAAAAAGTTTTAATTTTAATTTAACAGACAAGTATGGTATATATTTTTTAAGTAATTGCTCCCCGATTACTCAAAGACGTCTGCCCCCCTATTCTGTAACTTGTTTTAAGCTCACCTCAACGCTCATCCACAAATATATCTTTATTATCTTGACACCGCGATGCGTAGTAAAGTAACTAAGCGTAGGTAGAGGTCTATATTCGTGATTGGTGACTGGCGGGCTGAGCCCAATGAGCGCAATAACAGCCCTGGCATGAAAATCATCGCTGAACTCGGAACGACAAACGTCAAATATGACAGTTGGGGCGCAATCGCCATGGCAACGCGGGTCTCACCCGTCCGGCCGCCCATATAAATTAGGGTGAGGGACGGCGTCGTATGGTGAACGTCTCCGTCCTGTCATTTAAATGTCAAATACGGTTAGTGAATAAGCATAAGGTACAACTGTCAAATCATCTCGCCCCTAGTATCGATATCGATACACACATCGACGGAAAGTATGTATTAAAACTATTCTAATTTGAGTAGTTTAAGCGGCTTATAATCAACAAAAATTTATAAATCAAAGTAACAATTGAACTTTGCTAATCGCATGTGTGAAACATAAGTTGTACAAAGGCAATTTTTTGTCAAATTAAAGATATCTGACGTATTGGGGTAAAGCCCGCTCCACATTCTCGAAAAAACTAAGTACACGAGACTGATTTCGCCGGAATATTAGCCGAGACCGGGCGAAACCGAGAGCGGCCCTCTACATTTTCGCATTGCGCAGTTGTAATTCGACTTTCATACAAGATGGATGCTTCCTACGGTTGCAGTCGGTAGCTGACGGAAGAGCAGCGAGAATGTGGAGAAGTTTTGCGCAAACACGGAAGTTCACGAGAGCTCTTTGATGTTTGGCCATTGTACCGACACGAAACGGAGACTACACGAATATACGCAAAACAATACGAACATAGACGAATTCTCTCTCCACACTCTCGTATTCGGCAAATCTCGTGTAGTTTTGTCGAGAATGTGGAGCGGTCCGCAGTAAGCTCGATTCTCCATACAAACGTAGTTACGCTCTCATTTTAAAACTACGTGTTGGATTGGAACGAAACTTTGCATATAACTACAATGACATGAGGTATATCTATGTCTGTAATTAGTTTTTGTAGCTTCAGATACCATAGTAAAAAAAATACAGCCAATTTATGTTTTTCATACAAAACTTGTTTTTGCTGTATTTTGTTTGTTTTATAAACTGGAACCATATAAACTATGTCATCTGAAGCTACATAAACTAATTACAGACACAGATATACCTCATGTCATTGTATATGCAAAGTTTCGTTACAATCCAACACGTAGTTTTAAAATGAGAGCGTAACTACGTTTGTAAGGGAAGCTGAAATTCGGCCGAGCTTACTACGGACTCTTAAGATTATCTTGTCTGTCGCATTAGGCGTGAGGCGTTGGTTGACCAGTGAGGTAATGGCTTACGACGCCGTGACGAAGTGAGTATAATCATTGTTTTAGGGATTTTCACTCCTGCACGGCTATCACAAGACGGCGCGCGAGCTCTCTTGGTTTTTCTGTTTTTCTAGCACTATCCTGAGGTACCTCTTATTAGAAAACTTGGAAAGAGACGTATAGTGCGAGTAAAATCGAGAACTCGCGCGCCGTCTTGTGATAGCCGTGCTGGATCGATTAGGAAAAATCTTTTTTGTTTGAAAGGGTAGGTTAGGATCTGATGATGGGATCCCTGAGAAGTCAAGGAAACTCTTCAAATAAGTTATTGTGTATACATATGGCGCAGTTGAAAAGCTAGTATGAACCCTCGTTTTACATTAACAGCTAGCTTTTTTCACAAAACAGCGCTATTTAAAACGGCGGGTTGAAGATCAGGCGGATTGAATAGCGCTGAATGAAAGACCGCTGGAATGTGTTCGGCGCTCGTCGTTCTTCAATACGACTAGCGGTAATGTACCTAATACAGCGGGTCATTAGCCACCGCGCTATCTGACATGACAACAACAATTGGCGTCGAATGCGTCGAATACAGAAAGTTCGTCAATAAAATTTACAATTAATCAAACAAAGAAAACGGGATAAATGTGTGCGTAAACAGTGACTAAGTTCAATTTTCACGTGCAATCAAACAATTTCTATGAATCTCAATGTGGAACAGTACAGAAGCCATGCACAAAAGAACGAGTTTCAGAGGTTATAATGCAAATTAAAACGTCAAAAATGGCTATGGATCCTGGTGTTCGGCGGAATCCAATACACAATATTAGCGGGATTGTCATACGTTCTACTTTTTAGCGGCAATCCGCCGTATTACATTATAGCTAGCCTTTTTACAAAACAGGGCCGTTTTGTATTGCAGCGGGTGGGCGATTAGCGGGATTGTCAAAACAATGCAAAAACATGTTCGATTCTCTCGCTCGCCGGCAGCTCGTTGCAGGGTCGCAGTTTTGCCTAACAGTCTTCCTTGCTTCGCTCATCGTCGTACCTAACGGAGGCCTTTGACAATCCAGCGAATTTTTATTCTGCGGTATTCAATCCGCGTGATCGTCAACCCGCTGTTTTGTGAAACAGCTTGTAAAACGGCGGATTCAATATGCCTACGACACATACATGAGCATAAGAGAAAAAAGCAAGCAACATTCATACATTTATTGATTATACACACATACATTACGTTGGAAGACCTGAAACATCTCATATTGAGTGTAATAAGCTGAACATATTACACTCAATATGAATGTAACCTAAACACTATAATTGTACTTATTTTATTAATTAAACATATCCATAGCTATGATACGTGATTATACTTAAACCGCTGGGCTACAATATCTCGTCCTTAGATCTTCTTCGGTCGGCTGCTAGAAGGCAAGTGAGCGCTCCCGTTTTTTTTTTTTTTTTTTTTAACCTTACTGTTGCTATAATAGGACGAACCCAATATAGCGGTCGAATTGGGGGAGCGCTCCCGCCGTGTTCCTGCTTCTTTATGGTGTGAAGTTTGACAGCTCCGAATGCACGTTAGCCGTGGTGTTGCCAGGATGATCGGCCAAAACCCCGTGGCGACAACAAGCATGAGTATATGTACCTATTCAATATATGGATATTTGAATTCAAACTAATAACATTTTATAGGTATGTGAAATTTAATAACATTCCGAAATAACTTTTGGTTAGTGTTATATATATACATGTAGTAAAAAAATGTAATAAATACAAAGCAAAGGTGCAATGCTACGTCTAAATCAAGTGCGAAGATTCAGTTAACATCTATCATTATATTCTATAATGACAAACTTCTGAACACAATCACAACAATGTAATTGATCAAGATTTTCTTTTGCTTTTGACTTATTCTACCCTACGCCATTTTTACTCTAGATGTTACTGCAGCAACTGATCTATCATCAGTAGTACTAAGATCAAAGCTAGCGTCATCAATTTATCGACGATAGATCGATTGGTGTGGTAACGCCATAATAGTATTAGGTTCGGTTTTATAAAGATCCGTTAGGCTAGAAACACAATGGCGCGGCCGGCGGTGGCTACTGACCACCACCACAGGCCGCACCAGTGTGATCCAGGCCTGAAGTCTCTGTGAGAGGCAGGCAGATGAAACAATAGAAACTCATACATTCGTTTACTTTATTCTCCGACATAAGGTCTAACGCTTTTTATAAAACCAGTCCCTAACCCGTAAGTATGTGAATCTGAATTACTTACTACATTTATTTCACTTGACCCAAAAATAATATGTGTTAAGACTGTTTTCAGGTTTCCAGGTATGGCTTTTTAAACTGTCAAGACAAGTCATGCTGACCCTAATTGATAAGGTACTAGTCATAGTGCTGTTACATTCATTGAAAAGTACGTCACAAACATCAAAAATGCTGTATCTGTCAACCTATTGGAAAACAACTTATGTGTCTGACAAAGTACCAGACTATTGGAACCATGGAATATATGCTCCCAAACTACCGAAAAGTAAGAAAGAAGATATTTTTCCAGCATGGTTAATTAAAACCACCACAGAGTCAAGTAGCCAAATAACAGAGTCGGACATAGAGGATTATGATATAGGGATTGTCAAAACGCCTACTGATAAAGTTTTTAGTATCAATAATGCAGAGATAGAGAAAGTAACAGAAACCCTTAAAGCTGATCTAGCTGCACATACTACAATGCCAAAAACTGACTGGACTGAACTTACTAGCACTGCACCAAGAGTAATAACAAGGACAGCAGAAACAAAAACAAATTCACTAATGATAAATAGTATCGTTGCTACAACACCACCAACATCTGAAAAAAATGTTTTTACCCATCCCGAACATGAAACGACGATTGATGATTATGAGGATGGTGACGATGATACCTTTGTCATCACAATGACTCCAACTGTAAAAACATCAACATCAGAATCCATATCCAATTCAATTATCACTGAGAGTACCTATACAACAGCACCAAAAAAATCTGAAAAAAATGATTTTACTCGTCCTGAATATGAAACAACGATCGACGCTGATGATGCCCATCATCCATTCATTACAATGAAACCAAGTGTTATTACATCAACGGAAGAATCTAGATCTGAGTCAATAATCACAGAAAGTAAAACAACACAATCGTCTCAAAAAAGAAATTTTACTCGTCCTGTATATGAAACAACGATTAATGATGATGATGCACCTCAATTAACCGCAAATAATACGAGTTTAACAGTAAAAATAGAAGAAACTCAATCAAATTCAATAACCACAGATATCTTAACAACAACAGCTCCAGCAATTGAATATGAAACACATCCTAATTCCACGAAAATAACTCAACAAACTTCTAGTCCAGAATACGACACAACATTTTTTTATTATGACGCCAATCTTAACAAGCCAAAAAAGTCTTCAACTCTAGAATTTGACACACCAGTTTTGGATGATGAACCACAGCCTACATCCACCACCATGACACTATCTTCGAGTAATCCGTATGAAACAACGCTTCACTATGCCACAAGTATTTCCACAAGAATGACGCAACAAACTTCAACCCCAGAATATGACACAACTGTTCATAATTATGGCACGCAACTGGACGCCGTTAGCATGACTCAACCAACATCTCCAACAACTCCAGATCATGACACAAACAATTATGACAATGAGGCGAATTATTTATCCAAGATAATGACACTACCTTCAATTTCTTATGAATCAAAGTTTGCGCGACTTAAACGCGCCAGAATGACACGAAAAATTCCAAAACACGACCCGACGATGTATGCGAGAACCAAGCGGACCAAAAGGAAATTATCAAAGACTACAAGACACATTTCTTCGTCAAACGCTTACCCTGTAACAGTGATCAGGGCGGTTAATAAGGAAGTGGGAAGTGATCAGTTCTCTGTGTTTTTACGGAAGCTTCTGATAGTTTTGTCAGTTAAAAAACTGGAGGATCTGCCGCTGCTGATTAATCAATTCAAAGAATACTTGTGGAGGTGAGTGTTTTATTTATTTTTATCGGACTGTCTCAGGATATGTTTTTCGAGCGTATGTATGTATGTGGACAAGAATAAAAAAATCCCGGGCTTAGTTTATACAGCTTAATGGATTTTGACATATCAGCTGTGACATAAGCTATAATATTTGAAAGAGGCATTTGGTATTCTTACTTACCAGGAACTAAAAACACAACCTGATATTGTATTTTTTAAATACAATTCGATGGGAATCGGACACCGCTTGCGGCTTCATAAGAATCCCAAGCGCAGTGCCGACCCTTTAGATTTGAGGATCTGTTGTGTTGATAGCTAGAGACGAGAACGGTTCCCTCACCCTCAAGCCCTCAACACAGCGCTCGAGAGATCTGGCGACCTTGCTTTGCTCATCACATGCACGTCTTGCACACGACGGCCGCGACATACTCTCGATTTTTATCGCACTATACCTCTTCTTCTAAGTGTTCTAATAAGAGAGAGACGGATAGTGCGAGAAAAATCGAGAGAGCTCGCGCGCCGTCGCGTGCTAGCCGTGCAGAAACACAACACCACATACCTACACTGCACCTTACCGGTCTTTTCTACTCTCTTGAATGTGTTTTTTTTTGTATTTATTCAAATGAAAACTTACATACTATACAATTATATTCTCGCCAAACTGTTACGTTTGATGGCGAGACGCGCTACATTTTAATACAACTTAACGTATTAAACTCATCTTATAAGATAAATTAGGTAACAATTTCGTGGGCCCCATACCAAAGAAATTATATATATATATATATATATATATATATATATATATATATGTGTGTATGCATATATATATGCATTACATACACACACACCCACACAATCATGAAAAGTCGAGAAGACATTCCTTTAGTCTAGTTTTTATCATAGATTTACTTAATTTAGGACTTTCTCTTAGTAAACTAATTTTATTGAATATTTTGGTACTAGGTACTTTGAACTTCTTTTGCCATAATAGTTTTTCATTTTCGGCTGTACTATCTTTTTTTCTCTTACACTCTTAGTATTATATTTATTGTTAATTAATAATTTGTACTGAATAATTTGTAATGAATGGTTTATTCATAATGAATATATGGTACTTAAGATCTTAAATATCTACTTATACATATTTCTTCCCATCATATATTCAGCCAGGTCAGGCATATGAAAACTTAGGTCAGTGATTTGGTCACTAACCCCCTTATTCATAAAATTTAAAATGCCTCTGCTAAATAAAATGTGCTTTGTCCCTTTCATACGAACACAAATGTCAAAGTGACAGATAAGGACAAACGAATTTTAACGCCATTTTAGTTAAAACAGGCTTATAGTACGTTTATAACCGTTAGTCTATAGATAGGGATAAAATTACATTTAAATTAAGTAATTAAGTAGTACATCACATAATTATAGCATACTAGTGATTTAATAGTAAATATTAAAGACTAGCTTCTGCCCGCGACTTCATACGCGTATAAATTATGGTTTAACTAAATGATATTCTTATGTTTAACCATACTACTGTCAAATTTGAAAATAAAGATTTCATTTCCATAGACTGTGCGTGTAACAGTTCAATTTCTCTTCGAATCTCAATAAACACCCTCATAAACTTGGTTATCAATAATATATGGAGAGAAGCTGGACCTTGCCGAAAACACGCTTTTTCTGGGGCTCACCTTAGACTATAACTTACCATGGGCAACCCACATTTCTGCTTTGGCAAATAGGCTCAGCTCTGCCGCGTACGCTGTAAGAAGAATCAGGCAATTCACAGACGTGGAGACGGCTCGCCTAGTTTACTTCAGTTATTTCCACAGTATCATGACATATGGCTTATTGATCTGGGGGAAAGCAGCTGATATGGAAACTATCTTTGTCCTTGAAAAGAGAGCGATCCGATCGATTTATAATCTTGGCTCTCGAGACTCGCTGAGAGAACGCTTTAAGGACATAGGTATCCTCACAGTAGCTTCTCAGTACATACTGGACGTGATTATGTATACACACAGAAATATAAAGTCCTTCAAGAAGCAGTCTGATGTCCATAGTAGAAATACACGAAACAAACATAAATTAGCTGTCCCAAAATTTCGTTTGCAGAAAGTCAATAAATCATTTTTAGGTAACTGTATAAGGTTCTACAACAAAGTACCCAAAGATGCATGGGATCTTCCTTATTATTCATTTAAAAAATATATAAAAAATTGTTTTCATTGTTGCCATGTATTAAATGTCATTTCATGTTAATTAATTGAATTTGTAAGCTCGGACATGTGAAAGAGCCCTTGAGGCCTACTTACAGAATAAATATTTGAATTTTAAATTTTGAATTTATAATATAGATGCCCAAGTATATCCTTTTAGAGAGCGCTCCCTATGAGAGCCCCAGATCCGAAGGCCCAAAGGCGAGCCCTACGGACACTTACTATCCTCAGGTGTTATGCAAGCGAGACCTGAGGGCAAAGTCCCGAAGGTGAGCGGCGAGGCAAGCGAGTCCGAAGGCTGAGCTTTTCATAGGAATTAAAGGCTTATGCCTTTAATTCCAATGAAATGAATCCTTCAGAGAGCGGTCTCAATGCGAGCCCGAGGGCCTAAGCCCTGAGGCCGAGCCCCCGCGGATACTCGTTATCTCCGAGTAACTTGCTAGCGAAACCTGAGGGCCGAAGTCCTGAAGGTAAACTGGGAGGCAAGTGGAGCCGAAGGCTGAGCTTTTCGTAGGAATGAAAGGCCCCAAGCATGCTTTTAGAGAGCGGTCGCTATGCAAACTCGGGGGCTTAAGGCCCGTGGGTGAGCTCCCACGGACACTTACTATCCCCAGGTGGCAGCGAGGCCAAAGGCCGAGCTTTACGTTAGTATGAAAGGCCCAGAGCATCCCTTTAGAGAGCGCTCTCAATGCAAGCCCCTACGGACACTCATTATCTTCGGGTGTCTTGCAAGCGAAACCTGAGGCCCAAATACCCGAAGGTAAAAAGGGAGGCAAGCAAAGCCAAAGGCTGAGCTTTTCGTAGGAATCAAAGGCCTAGCACAAAAAATTTCAAAAAATAAAGTTCCCTCCATACAAACCTTGCATCCCTTTTAAACCCCCTTTGGGGTGAAATTTTCTAAAACGCAGATTTTTTTTTGTATTCTAATAAGTAATCTTTCTAGAAAGCTTCAAGTCTCTAGTTCTAAAAATAATAATTTCCCCAAACAAACATTGCACCCCTATTTAACCCCCTTAGGGGTGGAATTTTCTATAACGCTGAAAGTACTTTTCGTGTTTTTTAATAAGTAATCATTGTATAAAGTTTCAAGTCTCTAGCTCAAAAAATAATGTTTTTGGCCATACGAACATTGCACCCCTACTTAACCCCTTTAGGGGTGGAGTTTTCTGAAACGCTGAAAGATTTTTTCATGTTTTTTAATAAGTAATCTTTCTATAAAGTTTCAAGTCTAGCTAAAAAAATGAGTTTCCCCCATACAAACTTTGCACCCCTATTTAACCCCCTTAGGGGTGGAATTTCCAAAAATCCCGTCTTATCCCTTGCCTACGCCATAAAAGGAAGTCCTAGTGTAAGTTTCAAGTTTCTAGTCCCAGTAGTTTCGGCTGTGCGATGATGAATCAGTCAGGAAGTCTTCTTTTATAAATACTTATTATTTTTTAATAGCATGCTTTTAGAGACCGCTCCCTAGGCGAGCCCAAGGGCCGAAGACCCGAAGGCAAGCCCCCGCGGACACTTACAATCCCTCGGTGACTTGCAAGTGAAACCTGTGGCCATAGTACCGAAGATGAGTGGCGAGACAAGCGAGCCCTCACGGACACTTACTATCTCGTAGGTGAGTGTGGCGAGGCAAGCGAGGCCAAAGGCCGTGCTTTTCGTTGGAATGAAAGACTCCAAGAATTCCTTCAGAAAGCGCTGTTAATGCGCCCCCATGAACGGACACTCATTATCTCCCGGTGGTGTCTTGCAAGCGAAACCTGAGGGCGAACCTCCACGTACACTTACTATCCCCAGCTGTCTTGCAAGCGAAATCCCTGGCCAAAATTCCGAAGGTGAGCGGCGAAGAATGATGGAAAGGAAACCTTTTCGTTTGAATGAAAGGCCCAAAGCAACCCCTCTGAGAGCGGTCTCAATGCGAACACTAAGGACACTCATAATCTTTCGGTGTCTTGCAAGCGAAACTTGAGGGCCGAAATCCCGAAGGTAAACGGGGAGGCAAGCGAAGAAAAGGCGAAACGAAGGCTGAGGTTTATTTATGTGAATTTTTTACCATTACGTATTTATTTATCCTGTTTATTAAAATGAAACTGTATCTACACTGCACTTTCTATTTAGATCTGCCTTTATTAGTGTTGTGTGTGTTATTTGTGTTATGTTATATTTGTGTAAAGTGGATTCACTGAAAATCAGCGTCGTGGCCTCCCACGCTCCGACACATGCTGAGTGGACTGCTTTTTGAGACCACCATTGTACTTCTTTTGCTTTTTTTTCAGTGTTAAGCAGTTTGTATGTAATGTTGTGGTTGTGTTTTTCAAAAAAATCATTCATTCACTCATTCGTATAGCCCTTGACGTTGGTGAACTATACATACATATATAAACAACTTTAGATGACCTCTGATTTCATAGCAAATATAGGAACGCAGAGATCAAGGTTGCTGGTTTTTCAATATCAACAGCGACGTCGTCACTCGTCAGTGACTGAAGTTTCAATATAATTAGGTCTTTAATGTCAGTAACAGTTACTATCAGTGGAATTATCAACCAGTTTTAGTTAATATATGTCTCTAGCCGCCTAGCACTATTTGACATCCCAAGTATTTTCACGTTTTAGTTTTACATATATTTTGCTGAAAGTTTAAATGGGGTTCTTTTTCTGATTATTTTCTGTATGAGTCGTGGGTTACTTGAAATACATTTTTCACATCTCATGCTCGAAAAGTGTGTCATATTAGGCTTAGCAAGCGGGGCTAAAGTAAGAAAGAAGAAAGAAAGAAAGATACATTTATTCACAAACACACAGGACACACGTGTTAAACAATAAAATAATCAAAAAACAGAAAACAGATAAAACATGAAACAAGTGTGTCTCTGCGGCAGTGAACCGGACACTGGCTCAGCATTATGCTGAGGTGTCAGACACCTGCAGCGCTGATTTTCAGCCAGCACCGTCAGTGACTCACGGAAACGTCATACAAATGTAATAAATAAACTACCTACAGTATTGGGACAGGCGAAAGAGAAATAAACATAAATAAAAAGTGAGATAATACTTGTACACACTACCTAGATGCAGCTTCAATAAAATATTTATATTTACAGTACACATTAAAAACAAAAACTAGATAAGAAATGAGAAATTGGCATATTTAGTAGTAGAAGTAGTACATTTAGCCTCTAGGGAAAATATGTAGACATATTTATGATTTTTAAAACATTTAATTTGACCAATCAAAACAACACCGTATTAAATCCACCAATCACAGCTCTTTCAAACGAATATTTGTATTTGCTATCAACTAACCAGAATACAGCTACATATTCTAATCGACCAATCAGAAAACAGAATTCATGTCAAACATTAGGTGTTTTTAATCCATAAATCACAATCATTAAAAAAATAAAACGCCTCTGAACGTCAATAGCCGCGTCCAAACGTTCAAGCGTGATATACTTGGAATAAGCTTCGAGATTGAGCGGGATAGATGCTCTCTGTCTCACTTTATCTTATGCCCC